>CM036916.1:19477481-20808106 GCA_020800305.1 Porphyrio hochstetteri
ACCTTGCTGTTTAGAGTGATGATGCAGTATGGAGCTCCCTTTGGTGATGGAGCTTTTTGTCCATTTTTGCCTTTCCTCTAACAGACCCATCTCAGTTGTTCCAGCTTCTGTTTTCCTTTTAGGATTGATATTTAAGAGGTGACCTCTCTTTCCTTCCTTACCAGGTGTGTCCTTTGGCCTCGTAGCCCTGCCCTTCAGTGTTCAGTGGTAGCATCAGGCTTGGGGTGCCACTGCAGTACTTGTAACCTGCAGCTGAAGAGGTCTTAGGTAGCTCCTGAAACTGGAACATTTGACTTGGGTTGCCCAACTATCGATGTGTGTCTTTGCTTTTGTGTTGGCATAAATTTTTGCATACTTTATATGCTCAAAGTGAGCTCTGTCTCTAATGTCAGTGTCCAGCTGCCTTAGCCCTTCTCCCTGAGAAGGTGAATGGGGACTCCCCATTGAGAGGAGAGCTGTATCAAAGCAAATGGATTGGGTCTTTTTTCTGTGTAAGTGGTGAAAGTTGTTTTTCAAATTAATTTTTTTCCTGTTTGTGGAGCTTATCCAGCACTAAACTAGAATGATTTCAGAATAAGAGATCTCTGGGTCCTAATAGGAATCATTATTGCATTTTGTGTATTCCATGATTCTTTAATGATTCTCCAGAGAAATACTGTTCATAAGAAATCTGGTTTGTCCATTTTTCTACGAATCATTGGCATTTTCCCCCATACTTTTAGTACATTTAGAGCTCTAGTCCCCTTGTTAGCTTACTATTCCAGTGTTACCTTACCCCAAAGTCCACTCGTCCAACTAAGGACGAGTTCAGGGTATTCCTCCTTCAAAATACAGGTGACTCTAGCATCAGTTTTAGATATTTATATTTTCTATTGTTATCTTGTGTTTCTGGCTTGATCCAGAATCATTCAACACATTGATCCAAAGATAATAGCTTGGAGGGTAGACCTGAACAGAATCATCTCTGTATGTTGGAATTTCAAAGCTTTCAGTGGTAATTGAACATAAGACTTAATGACTTCTGTACTTAAGATTCCTAAACCCCAGAACATGTGCTTTTCCTGTCTGTCTGAAGGTGTCTTTCAAATATGCTATTCAAAAGACAGGCTGTCCGTGTTTGTTATTGGACCTGATGTTCCTCTTATGTTTATGCTTTTTTGACTCATGCAGAGAGTTGAGTACTCTTCTCTGTCTTTCACCCCTATGCATGTGTTTTTGATTGTTGCTTTCTTTTTGATTTCATGCTGTCTTTCAAGTGTTGTTCAGGAGTCACAGGAGAACCTTTTCCTCAGACTCTCAGCTGCTTATGGTGCTGCATGGATGCAGACTGCTTGCTGAACTGGGTAGATGACAGGGCTGTTTATTTGTTGTGGTGTTTGTGGTAGGTCACTCAGCAACAATTTTGTTTATCTGTAATACCATGGATATGTTGGAATTGTATACTTCTAGATCTTGCTGTCATAATGTTTTGCCCACCTTAATTTTAGTCCTTGTGGGTAACTGAGATTACAACTCCTGCTTTTGTTTTTCTTTAAGAAGAAAAAAAATTGGGGAAAAGCACTTTATATGAATTTGAAAAGATCTTTTTGATGTTGGTAACAAGTACTTGTGCTTTCTGGAAAGCTAGGAGTTTTCATGCCTGTAGAAAACCCTTAGCTACTGAGTCATTGCAAACAGAACTGCTTGATCACTTGATACTCCAAAGTAATGGCATCTTGAGCAGCTCTAAGATCAAATCCTTCTCTTGCAGGTGAAGTGGAATGACTGTGGAGGACAGCTTGCTTTTGAGATACTGTAGGATGTTGGATTCTGTGTGAGATGCCAAGGGTGTTTGAAATATTGCATTGGCTAATTCAATACACTTTGGAAAAAAATTCCTTTTGTAGGAATTCTTGTGTATCCCTGTGATGTTTGCTTGGTGTTTATGTGACTTGAGGCACCAAATGTTGGAGTAAAGTTCTAGTATCTGGGAAATTGCACCTGTGGTGAGAGTAACTGACTGGGCTTTAACCAGTTGTATCATCATCCCCTAATGATGCTTTGGGAGCAACAAACTGGTTTCAGCTTGTTGTGTTTTTGTGGATCTTAAAGGTAGCTTGTGTCTTCAGGGGCCAGGTTCTCTGTTAACTAGTGGCTGAAATAGGCATCTTGGGATCATTTTCCTAAGCTGTTTTTTCTTTACTAAAGCAGTATGCGACTGCTGCTCCCACAGCCAAGAGGCTGCAACTATATTTAGGTTTGAGGAGAAACAACAGAATTAGGGGAACAGGGTTTGGTGGGGTTTTTTTTTCAAACTGTGAATAAACTTTCTGATGGTCAGTAGAAAGAAGCTTGATGGTGGTGTTGGCTTAGTCCTTGCAGAAAGGACTGCAGTTTCAGCTTTGGCTTACAGACCCACAGCCTCTTCCTTGCGATTTGTCAACGTTTTGCAAACCTAAGGGTTAAAATATGGCTTGATAGGTTATTGTCTAAAAGAATGTTTTGAATTTTTAAGGAAACTGTGATACCTGTCTGTAAGGGACTCTTGCTGTTACAGCTAGATTCATCTTTTAACAGTTGCTTTTGTTTTGGGTGGGCAGTGCTGCTAGCAAGGAGCTCTTTGGGAGTTGCTGTCAGTGTGCATGTGATGGTTGCACAGAACTGTTCTCAGAGGTTGTCTTGTTAAGGAAGCTGGTGAAGTGCTTTTTGAGATTACCACTACAAAAACACTTTGAGTGCTGTTGTGTCAAGCAGCAGGCTTGACTCAGTCACAGTTCCACTTACTCTGTTGGAATGGTTTTCTGAGTGTAGAGGTTATGATAAGCTACAAAGGAGAGGTCGTTACGAACTGGGATGAGAGCTCTGACGAATGATGTGGTTGGAAAGCCCATCTCTGTTCAGCAGTGGAACAACTGGGGAGCACTGGGATGCAGTAGGGCAGAATTGCCACAAGAGGGAGATGCTGGCTTGGGTTTTTAACTTGGCAGCTCCATCTAGTGTTCACCTTTCCTGAACATTTACTTGAGCGTACAGTTATATTTACAGCTGAATTACATATTCAGTGTTTCTCTGAGTAGTTTTTCTCTATGCTGTTAGTAGGCAGCGGTCTTTAGAAAGTAGAGATAAATTGGAGCTTTTTTCTATAGATATTTTAGCTAACTGTTTTTGAAAAGCAAGAGCACCTTCGGTATAAATGCTGTCACTTGTCACAGCCTGCATTAATTATGCTCTGAGATGGTAAGCATACATTAAATTTTTTTAACTTGCACAAAACCTTCTACAATTAGCCAGCTCAAATGCATATGCTGAAAGCTGATGAAACTATACTCACAAATCTCTCTTATAAAAGACTGATTTATATTGATGCAAGTTTAAGTATAGTCTCTGTTGTAAAACAGATGCACTCACCGCTGTGTTTTGGATTATGGATTAAAGGTCGAGCAGCCACAACTTGCCTATGGGTGATATTTGTTACTTTAACAAGGTTACTTTTGAGGGGTGTGTATAAGGTCAGGCACCATTGTTGGAATGCACAGCTCAGACTTCTGGGTTTGGCTTCTCTGTGGCAAACCTTAATGCTACTGACTATACCTGAAGCTTTATCCATCTTAGAGTTGAGATAATTTAATTTTTCTGATGCTAGGGGCCACTCACAGGAAACTCTGAACTTTTATTAGAGGCCCGTAGATGAGTCTGAGTGGACTATGTGTCGTCTTCTTATGGCAGTCTGCATTTTCTCTGCCTAATCTGCAGGGTAGTAATTGTTCTGATCAAGGTACCATAAAACTTCCCTGACAGCAGACCAGTGCAGGTATTTTAATGCTCTTGTTTCAGGCTGCAGATAGAAATCAGTGCAATAGTCTTCTTGCATTTTGTGTTGAAGGTTACGATTTCAAACACAGAAGGAAAGACACTGACTTAAATACAAGTCCAGATTCTCAAGCACAAAATGACAGCCTGCAGAAAAAAGTGCTGCTTGCCAGGATGGGGTTGGTTGCTTAGCAATGAATTATTTGTCTGGAAAGGGATCCAGAAAGGCGATCAGGATGGCTTGGAAACAGTTTGAGTAAAGGAGTTTTTGAAGCCAGCAGTGTTTAACAATTTTGATGTGGAATTTGAAATGACCAGCCTCTGCAGAAACTCTGATTTGAGTTGTATTTGGCACAGTTATTTAATACTTGCCCTTTCCTGCCTTTGCTTTTAAGGTAGCCAACCTGCAGACTGGACCACTAACTGTGCAAGTCACTGGGACTTGATAAGCTGGTAAATCTTGATGATCCTTTGGTAAACCTTATAGTATTCAGATATAGGGAAGCACAGGGTTTTGTCCATCGCACAATCAGTGAGTTGCTATGTGAAGAATATTTCTCTTCCAGCTTCCTTTCATCTTGAGCATTGACTCAGTTTGTCATACTGTAATATTATGAGCTGTCTTGATTATTTCAAGAAGATGTAAGAATCCAAATACACTGCAGGCTGTATTGAAGGTTTCATAAACGGAGTTAAAGCTTAATGTGAGACTGATCTTGGATAGGAACTGAGTCCAGAGTGAGATTAGCTAATAAAGGAGAACATTAATGAAAATTGTGGGACCATGAAACAGAGTTCATTACTTTGCATGGTTACCTGTGCCACCTTGTGAAAATTGATCTTCACATTGTCTCTTCTGTAGCGCTGGTTGCTGTCATAGGTACTTAAAATTATGTGATAAGTGAGCAGCCATGTCACCTCATGTCTTCTTTCTAAATTGTGATTGATTTCAGCCTTGTTAATTGTTCAAACTTCAGATTCTTTGTATTCAAGAAATTTTGGAAAGATTAATCAGTGATATGGACTTGTTTCATCTAAATACTACGTGCTGTGCAGTCAGTGCATGGAAAGCCAAGTTGGTAGAATCAGCTAAAGCTGATAATCAGCCAGAAATACACTTGCAATCAATTTATCTCTTTCCTTTTGACTTGGAAATACTGTCTTTAGTTGATTGTTTCAAAATGGTGTCATTCAGAAGGGCACTCCAGCTACAGCAGAACCACATTTTGCAGTTGACTTACTAAATTTGAAACACCAGCTGCTATTCCATGTTCCTTGTTTACTTCTAGGTGGGTTTTCAAGCAGCTGTACGACAAAGGACTGGTGTATAGAGGTGTTAAAGTCATGCCTTTTTCAACTGCATGCAACACCCCACTGTCAAACTTTGAGTCCCATCAGAATTACAAGGTAAGTCAGCGTATGTGTACATTATATGTTGCAATCAGGTTTCTCTACTGATTTCAGTTTGGATTTGGAAAGCTTTTGGGTTTTTTTGCTTGGTGGTACATAAGCATATTATTACACTCCAAATTGGTAGTAGAAATGGAGGTAAATGGCTTAGTTTGTATTACGTTTTGCTGTGTTTTTGATCACTTGATCTCAGTCTTCTTCCCTGTTCTTGGTTACTGCTTATATGTGTACAGAGTACATACTTTCCTTTTATTCTGGGCTCTCAAGATGAATGTTCCAGCATGGTGGGGTTTTTATGGTAAATGCTTAGAGCAGAGCTGTAGTTGTCCCTGTCTGTGCAGATCTGAAAAGAGGAAGGTCCTTGGTGGGGATTAATAAGAGTTTTCAAAGACTGTGGTTGTAGTGCAGTAGGATAGTAGCTCTTTCAAGAATCGTTCATTTAGATTGAGAAGTTCAGGAAATATTTTATCTAATATTGAGTGCATGGCTTACTATGTTTTACAAGATGTTCCTTTAAAAATGAATTTGCAATGAACTTGTGTTTGCATATGTGGAGGCAGAACATGAGTCCCAGTTTTCCAGACTTCATGTTGGTTTGTGGACAGAGGCTTTGTATCCTTTCTAATTCCCATCCAGGTTTCCATATCCTTATAGCATAAACCTATCTCTTACGTTGTTACAGCAGAGAGCTAGCATAAATTGTAGATGCAACCTTTTTTACATGTTGCTTAAAAAGGCCAATTTGCTGACCAAAAATAGTGTTTTTAAAACAAATATTTGAATAGACTTGTGGTACAGTGCAGTCCACAGATATTAAAGCTTTCAATATTGCTTTCAAATTGGCTGTACTGAAATAGGAAGGCTTTGTGATTTGACAAAGTGAGACCTGCAAAGATACCTCAATGTTTGTGACTGTCAGGTAACTGAAGTAATTACTTTGCTTGTACTTAGTGAAATTTTATGTAGTCTCAGATTACTGAGCTTCCTTTAGAACAAATTCTGTGGGTCTTCTGGGTTGTTTTATTTGTGTGTGTGTGTGCCCCTTTTCCATTGAGCAAATATCTTCTCAAGTCTTAATGAAATATTTAGATGCTGTTTTTTTACTCTGGAACCTGTAGAGTGTGTGTGATGCTCTGCCACTTCATGCAAAAATAATTTTTGTCTGCTAGAGGTGGTATTTTGAAGACTGAAATGTTGAGGGTCTGTAAGCTGATATGATTCATTCTTGGCAAGACCAGTGATTTCTGGGTGTAAGGCAGCTGTCTTCTTTCTCACTGTGGAAAGCAGACATTGGCTTCTGCTTATCGATCTTGTGAGAAATGGGGCTCAAATAATGAGAAACAGGACTCAAGGAGCACGTTTAGAAGCAGAGTTAAGTGTCTAATGTGTACTTGAGTAAACTGTGTCAGCAGCTTGTATTACATTTAACTGAAGTGTGGTCTTTAGATTAAAGCAGGCATTATTTTGTGAACAGATAAAATATTATCCAGTGCCATTATTTGGCAGCCTGGATGTTATTTTTTATGGTTTGCCAGTTATTTTTATCTACCTGGTCAACTTAGGGCTTCAGAAAATGAAGTGAATAGCCTGCAGTGCTGTCTGACAATTGGTAGAGGCAGAACTACAGTGATAGCTCGATCTTTGCTTGGTATTGAGTGTGGCTTGAGAGTTATGTAATATTTATGTTTTACTGTTGACTGCACCAGATGTTCACAGAAAATTCCCTCTGGAGCAGCCCTTAGCTCAGACAGAAATAGCTGCCTGTCCCATGATGCCCTTAACTGTTCCATGATGCTGGACGGAAACCAGAGTGCCTTGCTCTAGAAATGATGGGGGGTTAGGACCTCTCCATACATTTAAGGTCTGTGCATGACACCCAATTTTGTTTGGCAATTAAAATTATTAAAGAATCCCTAAAACCAAATAAAACTTTATTAGAGTAGCTGACAAAGGTCTGCTACCCTGAGACATTTTTACTCTTTAATATAGATGTACTCTTGTTTTTTAAGTATCCAAAACTCTTTTTTTTCCCTTGTTAACAACAACCTCTTAAGAGTTTGCATTTTCTAAGTGATGTCTGCTCTTCCTACTCCGTGATCCTAGAGGAAAAGGTGGGAAAGGGCTTGTGTAGCAGCATCTGAGAAACTGTTGATTTTGTTGACAGTTGAGAGTTGATTATGAAATTTTAAAGTGGGATTATAAAGGGTACCTGAGGCAACTGGCACTCAGTTCTCTGGTGTTTTCGAAGCGAATTCCCAAAAATCTCACTGCTTATGGGAAGTTTTAACCCTGTGGCCTTGTCAGACTGATAGTTTGCACTGGTATAATGAAGGGACATTGTGATTGGTGTTCTTTCCAAGCTTTCTTGTGCTGCCATTTCACTTTCTACCACTGCAGTCATGAACTAGGCAAGCTGCAAGATATATTTTGAAGGATGGCAGTTATAGATACAACTTTTTAGATTTGTATTTTATCACTCATACACCTAGTAAACCTTTCCCTCCCCCTCCTTGACTTTATATTGTTTTTTAGGATGTTCAAGATCCTTCGGTGACTGTGAGCTTCCCTCTGGATGAAGATGCAAGTGTTTCTCTTGTTGCTTGGACCACTACTCCTTGGACCTTGCCTAGTAACTTGGCTCTTTGTGTTAATCCGGAATTGCAGTATGTTAAATTGAGAGGCAAGTGTTAATTGAAGTGTTAATGAACACTCCTTTCTTCTGTGCCTGTGAATATATACTTGTGTATGATAGACTGTTTCATGACCAAGCAGGTTGTGCTGTATGGTAGCCTCGTGCATGAGAGTACCCAAGCACCTGAGGAGTTATATGCAACAGCCCATGTGGGAGCATAAACAATACAGGCTGTTGCTTTTCTTGTTACTGCTTCAAGTAGTTTTCCAGGGTTTTCAGTTGGCATTGGAGTATTTTGTTACATGTCTTCCTCTTCACTTAGGACAGGAATTTATTTTATTACTCACATACAAGCATCTTCAATCTTCATCTACAAACCTCTCTAAATTTTTAAAATGTAAATAAAGGAAGCAGGAATTTGGTACAAGTACTTCTTGCACTGCTGTTTTTAGGTTCTCAAACTGCTGAACTTTCTGACTTTTCAGTGAATGTTTAAAAAGAGGGGGGGTGTGTGTGTGTGTAAGTTATTCAAGTTAATGATAGCATTTATTCTGCAGTGCAAAAATACCAAAGGTATAATTTCTAGTTCCAACATAACCACATGAGTCTTATGTGTAGCTAAGGTGATGTTAAACATGAAAAGTTGCAGAGGCCTTTACAGTTTGTATTTTCTTTTTTTAAACAGAGAACAAAATGTTTTGGCTTTCAAAGGTTTTACTGTAAATTTGGTCACCCCAAAAAAAGTTATTTAGTACTTTCAGAAGTAGCACCTACACCTGCCTGTGATGCTGAGTTGTTGGCTTTGGATGTCTTTGGCCTACAGTCTTCTGGGGTGATAATGACCCTGGCTAAGTTGGTAGGGTAGTAGTCTGAATAAAATTTGTCATTGAAGTTGAGGGTTATTTGGGCTAAAATGGGTTTCCTCCTTCATTTTTTCACTTTTTATTTGTGCTTACTTTTTTAAAAAAGACATCAAGCATAGCATTGTTTGGAACAGTAACCCTCAGAAAGGCAATTATTACCCCTAATGTCAGCTTAATATTGATTTTATGTAGTAATTGTTCATCTTTCAGTCGTTTCCTTCTTTCAGTTTCGTTTGCTGAAACTTTTCAATTGCTTCTCTTTGGCACAAGGATAATAGACAAGGTTGGATGCTCAGTCTCTTGAACAGAAAACCACACTGAAAAATTAGTGGACTGGGTTTCCATTGAAACTTAATTTTTGAAAAGTGTTTGTTCAGTAGCTCTATGGGGAAGAAATAGCTGGAAATGTGGTCGATCAGCAGGATTAGTCTGTGTAGTTATATAGGTAATATGATCCTAGCTTGCATAAATTGAGTGGTTTCATAATGGTGCAAATGAGGGTATTAACTTGAGATTTATGTAACTTTTTGTTTTATTTTATATTCTAGATAATGCCACAGGAAAGACTTACATTTTGATGGAATCCAGACTGATAGGACTGTACAAATCTGACAGTGAATATGAGATACTTGACAGGCAAGTACATAAATTATTACACACTTGTTAACTTCCAGTATTTTTATAGATCAGAAGCTGAAGGTTTCAAGAAGTTGGATTTGGCAGTTATCTAAAGATAACTGGGTTTCCCTGCATGTGTGTGTGTCTTGCAAAAAAAAAAAAATCCATAAAAGATTGAAATTTACTACAACAAATAGGTTTTGTATTGTGAAGCTACAAATAGAGTAAAACTTTCATTGGAGCATTGTATTGCAGGGCGTGGGGGGACTGGAGGGGAGGGGAAGGGTTCCTTAGTCCTTCTTCCAGTGTGTTTTCTTAGAAAGACATTACTGATTTAAAACCTTGAGATTGTCCGAATGCTGAACACTTTCTAAACGTATAACTATTTGAAGGAAAATGGGAAAAAGCAAACCCAGGTCTTCAGCAAGCACATACTGCTTTTGTAGGATGGTCTATCTAAGTTCTGTGGTTAGTGGCTTGCTGAAGACTGCTTATTCATCTTGGTTTAGTGGAAAAATATGAATTATTTAGTAAGTCAGACTGGATGGGGATGCAGGCATTCAATTGCCTAGCTCTCTTAAACCAAATATGTAACTTGACTTCTTTTAAATCTTTTGTATAAAATTCTAATCTTTTAAAGAGATAAGGTACAACAAGTATTTATTTGCTGACTTTTTCAGTTCTGTGCAGTGGTAAACAAAACTAACATACAAACACCCCCCACCCCCCTAACCACAGTTACACAAAAAAAGACAGACTAGGAAACTTGTTAAGAACAGCAACCCTTCAATGGCATCAGTATTTTTTGGTTTTGCTTTTTTTAGCCAAGAAGTTGAAAGTTTTATGTGTAAGAACACTTTAAAACAAGTAGGATACATCTTAATTCAGCTAAGCAGTTATAAGAAGTCACTGAATTAGGGGAGTATAGAGCTGGAATGCTACCTTAAGATGTTGTCTACTCTGGTGCCTCATACTCTGATAGTTGAGTAATTCTTAGTTTGTATTTCTGCATTGATTTCCTGCTTCTCCTCACTTCCCAACTGAATTCTCTTCTACTTTGTAGCAATTTAAGCTGGTACTCAATTTATAAAGATGATTTTCAGCGCTCTCATTCTTCAAGGTTGACAGAACTTTTGATCTCCAGTTTTTTTTTTTCCTCCCTTCAGTGTTAGCACTAAGATCATTGAAAAGTATCAGACTTTTGTTAGTCTAAGCCAGGATACCAGTGGAAATTTTCTTTCAGTCCAGTGCTGAATTAATAACAACTCTTTTTAGTGATGTAGTTGTGCATCCATGTAAAATGTACAGTCACCCAGTTAATACATTTGTGTGTTGGACTGACATGTTAAAATGGCAAAAGTATTGCTGACATTAAGACTTAAATCATTCTGCTTACTTGCTATCTAAGCTAGTTACCAAACCAAATGACTTTTTAGATAGGGTATGACTTGTTCTTGACAAATTCAAATTGTTTGTTCTTTAGCATTTCACTTTTAATAACTGTTCAGTGACTTAGAGTTGACTCAGGTTGTTATGCTAGTCTGACTTGTTTTTAGGTCCATCAGTACTCCATTCGTCTCTTCAAATACAAGTATCATGTTCCTTTCCAGCCTTTAGAAACCTCTTCAGTGTCTAAAAATGAAGCCTTCTGCCAAAACCACTCTGTTTTCATAAATATTTTTGAATGCATTTCCTTTAGACTTGGAAAAAGAAGTAGATGTATTGAACTTGTTGAACTATTGTCTTTTGGTTCCAAATTCTTCTTTTAATGGAATATACTACCAATATAATTTTTGAGTGGTTGCAGTCATCCTGCATCCAGGAATGAACTGAATGTTTTGGCATTTTTTGGTGAGGTTCTTTCATCTGAACAGTGAAGTACCTGCTCTTTGAGACAGTCCTACAGAAATTTCAGGTGTCATTTCTTACATTCCTGCCTAGTTGTATGTCTGTTCTCCCCTCATTTTTGGAATTTTTTTAACCTCTGTGCCTGTACATCAGGCTGCCAGCAATTTCTGTTTTTGTTGGAGAGCTGTATGTTTTTCTTCTTTCTGTACTAGTGCTACAGTCTTCTCAAGAGGGCATTTTTTGTCATGCTCCAATTTTTGTTATGTAATAAGTCAGTTCTTTCAAATGTCAAATGTGAGACACTTAAGAGGTAGCTGGTAGTTGAATTGATCTTTTAAAGATTTAAGTCTGTGAGCATATAAGTTAATGGAAACTAGCTTTCCCATTTCTTATTTCTTTCTTTGGGCCCCTTGTAAATTCTCTGGCAGTCAGGCCCTGTAGAGAGAAATTCATGACACTTGTTCTATACCAGATGGTAGGCCGAGGTCAAGGAATACTCTTATTAAAAATTTTCTGTATCTGAAGTCAGCTGAACTTGGATCACTTGCAGCCCTCCCACCCACTCCCGAACCGGACTTTTCTCTCCATTTTGCTCCCAACTGCAGATGGTAGGGTTTTGTGTGGGAATCCCTCTAGTGTCACTGATGAGGTGGCTGCCATCCTTATCAGAATACGTTCTGCTGCGTTGCACAAATGGATTGGTCTTGGTATATTACCCCACTTCTGGCCACTGAGTGGTTTATTGTTTTATTTAGCAGTGGGAGATATGAAATGGTTGATGAGTCTTTTCCTCCCTTTGAACATTTGAAGTCTATTGATGTATTAAATAAGTCATTTCTTTACACTTTTTTCCACTGTTGTGTCTCTCTGGATTCTACAGAATCAAAAAAAAAAAGAGATTTCTGATCTCTTGAGATTGAAGGATTGCAACAGTGATTTTAAATGAGTCTATTATTTCTATAACTTAGGTCATGAGAAGGCAGCACTGGTATAAATTTTCAGCTTTACCTTCAGGACTTTTTATAAACAAACTATTTCAGGTATCAAAAAAGAAAATCAGAAATGTGATGCACAGTCCTTACCTTTCATTTCCTTGCGTTAAGAATTTAAATACTTCTTTTAAAGCTGGTTCTAGTGCTTCATATTCTGTGTGGCTGAGCAACAGGGATGCTTTTCTGTCATCTGATCCCGATTAAGCACCTCAAACATTCCTAAAGCTGTTTGTAATATAAAATATATAAACCATCTGCAAAGCTGTGGCTTAAAATAGAAATCTCCCCTTTTCCTAGTGGATATTACGTATGCTGAGCTGAGGAGTCATGCTCTTTAACTTGGCATTAAATAGTGTTTGAGTTCCTGTGATGAAACAGCTTTGAAGAGTTCCCCACCTGGAAATTGTCCAATGTTTTATGATTTCACCATTGTTTTGGAAGATGTGGATCAAGAAGGACATAGGGAAAGACCACAGCTGTGACACGTTGAGAAATATCCCATCTATTAGATAAAGTTGGGTTTTAACTAGACTTTTTCCCAAAAAGGAAGATTTAAGCACTTTCAGGAGAGTTCTGAGCAGCGAACCGAACTGTAACACCATTTCTGTTGACTATTGTCAGAAGCCTGAAGAGAGCCAGGTCTACAGGCTCTTATCTGTGTCATATTTCTTGCCTGGCTCAGTTAGTTCCTCAGTCCTGTCTGTTTTGGATCTTTCTCAGAGGTGCCTGTGGAGAGCTTGGATGCCTGACTTTAGAATAAGGAATGAGGCAGCCAAGCTTTAAATGCTGCAGTACCCTGTATCACAGTCTGTTGGGCATATAACTTCTAGGTGGTTTGGATCAATGTTTATTTAGTTTGGTTGAACATACTGAGCTATAGGGCTTTGTTTAAAAAAAGATAAAATCCAGAAGCATCTTGCACAGTTTTACCAGAAGTGGATTGTTAATACTTAATTCCTATGTTAATTTACAATGATTACTCGATTAAGCAACCCTCAGGTACAAGCATACTTGTTGACTGTTAGCAGAGATGCACTAAGACATGTTTTTTGTCCAAATGGCCAGAAAGATGTAGAATTGGGAAGCAAATGATTGAAAAAAATTTTTTTTATTGTCACCTTATGAAGTCAAATTCTGTAAGAGATGGAAGAAAAGGAAATAAGAAAAAAATCACATTCCCACCAGCTGACAAAGCAATTTTCAAGTTGTAATTTAAGTTCATATAAATCTTTCTTCTCAGGTTTCCTGGCATCGCTCTTAAAGGCAAGAAATATAAACCACTATTTGAATATTTTATTCAGGTAAGATTGGTGTTTGATGCAGAATACAAAGACAAAAGTTAAAATTATTCTCAGTATTATGTCTTTCTGTTATAAACTTCTTGTGTCTTAGTAATGAACCTTGTGTTTTATTAAAGTAGTTTAAAATCCTATGAAAACAAAAAGGTTGACTTTTGCTGTGTTTTGGGTTTTTTGGTGTTTTTTGGTGTTTTTTTCAGGTTTTTTTTGGTTGGTTTTTTTCCCCTCAAGTTCTAAATACAACTACAGTAAGACTTCAGTGATAAATAGTAGTCTGGCTTCAGATTCCAGCAAAATTCCCAATACACATTAATAAATGGTCAGTATTCTCAATTTTTCACCTAGTAAGCTTCTGTTGTCTGTCTGTTAAGGCCACAAATTCTCTATTTACAAAGAGAATGATTTTGTGAGCAACAGTCGTCGACATGTGTTTCTCTTTGAAGAGGTAAAAGCTGTTGTTAAAATTACTGCTGATACATCTTTTTTTTTCTGGATAACCTCCTGTGTGGCATTTAAGCACTGCAGAAGGTGAGTGTAGTTGGTAGCTTTGCAGGTGATAATAGAATATATAGCAATGAAAGAGAGGGTAGGGAAATTTGCTTTCCCATTTCTTTCCCATTAGCTTTCCCCATTCTTATATACTTAAAAACCAGAATTCTGGTGATAAATGAATTAAATTTTTCAGAGAGTTGAAGTGGGTTATAGTACTGCTGGACAAACAGCTGTTAACTCGTGTAAGGGTCTTGGTTGGTTGTGACTACCATCTCTCTGAAGCATGTGCTGAGGTCTGCTAAGGCAAGAGAACCTCTGTAGGGAGCAGGACCTGTAGCTTCTGGAGAAAGGTCAAGCACATACCTGAATCTGAAAAGCAGAACTGCAGGTGTAAAGGTTTGGAATGGATACATTTTTTGAGTCCTGGTGAACTTCTAAGGAGCAGATGGGCATCTACCACTTGTTTTGTGGTTTTTTTAAAGAATGGGTGCCTCATCTCAAAAATACCCCACTTGAGACCAAGCCGAACCTAGTGTTTTGTAACATGTTTGGTTCTGCTCTGGCTGCAGTGATAACTTTTTTGGTACTACTTTTGTATTAAGGAATAGAAAATAGCTCTTTATTTTTTTCCATTACCTACATATTGAATGCACTGAAAATCATATCTTTTGTAAATTCTTTCTGGTTTTGTGTTTTACTTGATATTTAACCCCTTCTCATTCTCTAGAGGAAATACGGAATGTGTATTACTAAAAGCAAACTTTAAAAAACATAAAACCAGAAAGTACAGTGGAGGTGCAAAACTGCAAGGAGACTTCTCTGTATAGAATCCCTGTAGCTTTCTTGATTATATCCTCATGTAAAGGTGAGTATTGATTTGTGGTCTCTTAAGCCACTGTGTGAAGATCTGTGGCTTGAAGAGTAATCGACTAAGAGGCCTTGTGGAGAGGTCTTAGATTTAATCATATTTGATGCTGTTTAAATGAAGTCTGCAGACTGGGTGTCTTAGCTAGGGGAGATAAGTAGTATTAGGAATGTCATGTTTTACTGTGTCACTTATTTTTGATCTGGTTCTTTACTTCTGCGGGTGGCTAACGGCTCTTCCATGTTCTCAATAATTCTGGTTTGAGATTTTTTTTATATATATGTGTGTATGTATATGAAAAACATGTTTTTGTGTTGCAGTGCAAAGATAAAGGTGCCTTTACTGTGGTAGTAGACAGTTACGTGAAGGAGGAGGAAGGCACAGGTGTTGTACATCAGGCCCCCTATTTTGGTGCTGTGAGTATGAGCTACGTATCTGTTATGTTTGTTTTGTTCCAACACACCATGCCTGGCTTACTGGGGACTGTCAGGGTGGCTATGATATTAAACTGTCCTCCCATTTGCTACTTTAAAATGTAAGAAAGCAATGTAGTATTGTATGCTAGTGAGTTCTTGCACTCCCTGGTATCTGTTGTGTGCTAGACTGGTGTGGAGATTTTTAGGTGTCCCTTGATTTGGTTATTGTTGCAGTATGTGTAGTGAACTCATCACTGTAGCCTGAGAGCTTTTCGCAAAGTCTAAATTTACAGCTTTGAGAAGAAATGTTCAGTGGCACTGATAGACACAACTGGTTTTGCTAAGTGATAATTTTGGATGGCAACAGCAGCTCTGCTCAGCACAGCACCCCTCTTTAGTGTTTCAATTTCACTACTCATTGCGCTTTCAGGAAATGAAAAAATGCTTTGACTGCTTTTGTACTGAGACTATCCCTCAGTGTAAAAGGATTTTGATGCACTCATTCTTTTTTCTGTATTGTCCTTTCCCTTGGTCTATTCTTCTGAAGGTTAAGAGGGATAATTTTTCATGGATTTTATCATTTCAGTTTTTAGACACATGAATTAGATGCACTAGTTTAGACTCATTGTCCTTTTTGTATAGTGTCCTGCCTTCAGCCATTATCCAAAGTTGCCCTCAGAAAACTTGCAGTAGAGCTGCCAATGCCCAGCAATTAGTAATCCTTGGACCACAAGCTCTACCATCATTTCCAGAAACTGTTGGCATTAAAAATAAATCTCTTTGTATTCAGATGAAATATCCCATCCTTTTCTGTCTTTTTCCCTGCATTTTTCTGAAGGGTGCATCCGTTGTGATATTGTTTCCCTTGTCGAGATGAACATTGATCTGAAAAGATGTCCTAGCTTAGAACAACTATGAATAAAAAAAAAGATGAGATTGGCCTGTATGTTAATGAAGAAATTCATGGTGACTGGTAAAGGGTTTTAAGTCAGTGCCACTACTTGCTTGTCACATGTTCCCTACAGCTCGACCTTGCATGGACTTGACTGATGGGTGAGGGGGCAGACGTGGTTTGGAGGCAGGAGCTCTTGCTGTAGGAAGGGAATAGGCTGCTATTAGGGAGGGAGCTCTGGAAGAAGCTTTTTGGCTGCTGTATTGTTTTCCTGTGTATTTGCACAATACAGTTCAGTTGTTGGAAACAGCTTGTTGGAAAGCCTGACTGGCCAGTTAGAGGAAAGATTATTTGCTTTCTTGGAGTTTATTATAAGGCCACAGGGACTTGTATAAACACAGAGGGAAAAGAAATCTTTTATGTCTCTCCCCCTGAATACCGTTTTTTAAAAGATAAAAGATGAGAATATTAGTTAAATGCATTGTGTAAGAGGTTTGTGTGAGGAAAAAGTATATGAACATCACAAACCTTCACGCTCGTTAGCTAGAGCAGCTTGACTTCAGGATGCATGATGCATAGACCTGAGTCCACTGGCTGTGCTACCTTTAGAAGGAAATGGCATAGCACATGTTGTGTTTCATGCTGCTACCTTTTTTCTTTTGGGATGCATGTAATGCAGTTTGACAACCCACTGGTTATTTCTGCTCACAAAGGCTTAGGTTCAGAGTTTCATCGTTGTACAGTATGTGCTACGTAGAATAGTGTTATGTGGTGTTGGTGGCGTTTGCTTTTGAGTAGGCAAACTTAGATGAAAGGAGAGAGGTAACTTGTGACTTTAGGCAGGACTGTCTTCCTAATGGGCTTCTCTGAATTCTTTCACTGTTACACTGAAGGTGAATAGAGAGGAAAGAGGTGAGTGTAGCAGAAGGCAAGGATCAGAGGAGAAGCAGCAGCAGAGTCCTTGACAGAAACGTCATACTGTGTCTCTATCCCTTCCCCCCGATATATGTAAATCCCTTTGATAAGAAGGGATAGAAACCAAGGGTTTGGTTTTTTTTTTTTAAAATTCTTCTTACAGATGCCTATTTTGTATTGCTGATAGCTTAGAAACATATCCTTCTCTGACAAAACTTAAAGTAAAGATTCACCTTCCTGTAGTTCCAGGATATGTAATTTCATTGTCTTGTGTGGTGCTCTTGCCAAATAGAAGCTGCTGCACAATGTGAGAGTGCTCTATTATTTCAGTTCAAAAGAAATCAAAATTAAAACACACTGAAGAAGAGAAACCTCTACTAAAAAAATCTGTAAACTCACTGAACCTTCAGATTAACATGACACTAAAATTCAGCTGCTCAGGCTTTTGTCACATGTAGATGCATCTACAGTCAACTTGAAAAGCTTTATTAACATTCTAACTTGTATACAAGCACTATGCTTCTGGTGCCTGCTCAGGCTGAGTCACAGAGGTTTCATAGGTATGTTACTGTTGCCCTGTGTTTTCAGTAAATTGCAAAAGTATATTTGGATTTTTAAGAGGTGCTGAAGATGAACCTTTTGACTTCATTTTGTTGTTTTTGGGTTTTTTATTTCAGATAGAAAAGCTCTCAGCTCTCATCAATGAGCTGTTTAATAGCTTCTGCTTCATTCATTTTCTGTATGGCTCTTAGCTTTTATTTGTAGTTCTCTTGAGAGATCTAATGGTGGCAGGGGTTCAGAAGTGAACATGATGACTTGTATCCTGGAAAGAATTGAAATTTGTTGTAGCTTTCCAGTGGAGCTTAGCATTCGTGGATTTCCATATGTGCCTGACTGTATTCTTGGGTTGTGGTCACCGAAGCAAATCTTCATTAAATCAAATGGCAGGTCAGACTGGAAAGCCTCTACATTCAAGTCCTTCAAAGGAAAGGAACTAACTGTAGAATGCCAAAATAGCAAAGCCCTTTATATGTCATTGGCTGCATCAGCGATGCAAATCGAACCGAACCACCTCTTGACCCAGGTCCTGCGAAGTGGAAGGTTTGTTATTATGTTTTAGCTAGGCTGTGAGCCTGCCAAGCTTTGTAGTCTTTGCTGGCTGCTTCTTCAAAGCCTTTTACAATTCGCTGCCAAATCAAGATTGACGTTAGTTCTGTCATCTGGCCTCCATCTTAAACACTGCAGTCTGCTTGCTATATCTCAGCACTAATAGCTGCTGAAAGGTCAACCAAGAACGGGCTTATCTGAGTTAACCAATTGACTGAAGAAGCTGGTTGACCAAGTGGAGGCTGAATAATTGTGATGACTGTCTGCAGCTGCTGGAGACTGTGGCTGACAGTAAAGGAGTGCTGTAGCTGAAGTGGGTTTTTGTTTCTACATGTAATGCCTCGGTACATAACAGCTTCGCTGTTGATATGGAGGAGTTTCATCATGGTAAAAATACATTGTGGATCAACAGACAACATCTGCCACATCTGGCTTGAGAGGAACTGGTAACTACAGAGACTAGTGGGTAGTGTTGGAAGTACAGGATGAGTGCCACAGAAAGGATTTGTAAACCCTGCTTTGTCACTCCAAAGTTGGTTATATCTAGAAGAGGAGAATTCAGCTAGCTACAAAAATTCATGTTTTGTTCCTGAAGTCTCTGGTTTCCCTTCTCAGAGAAGCAATACAAGAGCCTCGAAGACTTTGATTAGCGACCTACTTGGCCAGTGACGTACCCACAAGTCAATGGGGCCAGATGGGATTCACCCAAGGGTACTGAGGGAGCTGTCAGATGTGCTGGCCAAATCCCTTTCCATCATCTATCAGCAATCCTGGCAGACTGGGGAAGTTCCAGTCGACTGGAGGCTGGCAGATGTTACACCCATATACAAGAAGGGTCGGAAGGAGGATCCAGGGAACTACAGGCCTGTCAGTCTGACCTCAGTCCCAGGGAAGATCATGGAGAGGGTCATCTTGGGAGCTCCCATGCAGCACATGAATGATGGCCAGGGGATCAGGCCTAGCCAACATGGGTTTACAAAAGGTAGATCCTGTCAAACTATAACCTGATCACCTTCTATGACAAGGTGACCCGCTTAATGGATGAGGGTAAGGCTGTGGTTGTGATCTACCTGGACTTTGGTAAAGCCTTTGACACAGTTTCTCACAGCATTCTGACTGAGAAACTGGCTGCCACTGGCCTGGACAGGTGGACCCTCAGCTGGGTTAAAAACCGGCTGGATGGCCGAGCCCAGAGGGTGGTGGTGAATGGAACAAAATCCAGCTGGAGGCCGGTCACGAGTGGCGTCCCCCAGGGCTCAGTCCTGGGTCCAGTCTTGTTCAACGTCTTTATCAGTGATCTCGACAAAGGGATTGAATGCTCCCTCAGTAAGTTTGCAGATGACACTAAACTAGGAGGAAGTGTTGATCTGCCTGAGGGTAGGGAGGCTCTTCAGAGGGATCTGAACAGACTGGCCCATGGGCTGAGACCAATGGGATGAAGTTTAACAGGGCCAAGTGTAGAGTGCTACACATGGGACATAATAACTCCATGCAGTGCTACAGGCTTGGGGGAGGACTGGCTGGAGAGCTGTCAGGCAGAGAAGGACCTGGGGGTGTTGGGTGACTGCAGACTGAATATGAGTCAGCAGTGTGCCCAGGCGGCCAAGAAGGCCAATGGCATCTTGGCTTGTATCAAAACCAGTGTGGCCAGTAGGTCTGGGGAAGTGATTGTGCCCCTGTACTGGGCATTGGTGAGGCCACACCTTGAGTACTGTGTCCAGTTCTGGGCTCCTCACCACAGGAAGGACATGGAGGTCCTGGAGTGAGTCCAGAGAAGGGCAGCCAGGCTGGGGAAGGGGCTGGAGGGCAAATCCTCTGAGGAGCGGCTGAGGGAGCTGGGGGTCTTCAGCCTGGAGAAGAGGAGGTTGAGGGGAGACCTTCTCACCACCTACAACTACCTGAAGGGAGGTTATAGAGAGATGGGTGATGGTCTCTTCAGCCAGGTGACAGGTGATAGCACAAGGGGGAATGGCATGAAGCTGTGTCAGGGCAGGTTTAGATTGGATGTTAGGAAAAAATTTTTGACTGAAAGAGTTGTCAGGGCCTGGAACAGGCTGCCCAGTGACGGGGCTGAGTCACCTTCCCTGGATGTGTTCAAAAAAAGGGTAGATGAAGTACTTAGGGATATGGTTTAGTTTAGGATGCGAATGGTTGGACTTGATGATCTTAAAGGTCTTTTCCAACCTTATTATTCTGTGATTCTGTGAAGACTAAAAAACCAACCTGATTTGATGCAGGCTTAGACAGGTGGAAAATGAAGTGACTCTGTCAGTGTGCTGCAAGGGACTGATCTGTAGATGTCCCCTTCTCCCTTCCCCTCTCACCCCCAATAATGTTCTCTAGCGTTAGGGCAAGGAAGTGGGTCATCTGGAGTGATAAATGGTTAGGATATGGACTTACTTTGACTTCAGACTTGAAATGAGTATTTGACCTTTTCTATTCCTCTAATAATTTTGTTGTAATCTTTGTTAAGGATACCATTGTTTTGTTCTGCTCAGGAAAGTCTGAGTGACCTTCTTTTTCTTAATTCTGTTTTCCTCCTTGCTGCTACAGGAAATTAAAAATGTAAACAGGCTATCCAGGAAACTAAACTATGATGCTGTCCATGTGTGGTTTGTGGTCAGTAGCATGGCCTACAGGCCAACAAAAATTGAGAAATACGGATTTGAAGGCTTTTATGACCTCTAGAAAACAGGATTTTGTATTCTGAAAAATGCCGTGCGGGTTTGTGTGCTGAACATACACAAGTCTCTGGCTGGTACAGGAGCGTGATGTGGTAGTTGTCAGTTCCTTTACTGGACAGTAGTAGCCTGAAACTGTTGGCTACATGTATGGCTGTGTGCATGCACATACACAACGTATGTTTATATGTACACACATGTATATGCACAGTGGCATGTGCACACATCCTCTCTGCTAGATGAGAAGAAACACATACATGCTGAGGAAATCATGATTTCTGTGATGAATAAAACTGCAGTCCTGTAAACTGCATCTTTCCCTGTGCATCTGGGATGAACGAGGGCTGACTTTCTTGCTGTTCTTGTCCAGTCATCACATTTTCTATTGAATGTCTTTTTCAAGGGATGGATGTGTTAACCAGTATTTTGTATCTGTCTCCTTTGTAGGATGATTACAGAGTCTGCATGGATTTTAATATTATTCAGAAAGATTCCATACCTGTTTGTCCTGTTGATGCGTCAGGCTGCTTCACAGCAGAAGTGACTGACTTTGCTGGACAGTATGTGAAGGTTAGTGGTCTTGGAGGAAGTAAATGACTATTTTATTCAAGATAAATTTTATATATGGTAGAAATCTTCTTTTCTTTCTGTAAGTGGCTTTGTCTGCAGCGTGTCTCAACATCTCCATGTTTTAACATTAGCAATAATATTGCAATTGCAATATCTGAAAAATAAAGGTTATGAAACCTAAGTAATACTGTGTATCTGGCAGTGAAAGGGAAGAGGTGTGTCTCCTGTTTGCATCTACTGCAGAGTCTTGCTGTTCTCTTGTTTCTTAGGGAAGTTGGTAAGCAATTGTGCAGAGAAGCCGTCTTTACCTCTGGGTGACTTCTGAATTCACAGATGTCGTCACTAAGCTTATACCAGCCAGTTAGTGTGACACGGCTTGTTAGAGGAGAGAAATCCAGTCATTTTTCCCACTTTGTGGGATGTGTTGCAATGTGAATTTATTGCCAGTAGATGCAAGAGAATCCATGTCAAAGAAACCCACAGGAACTCTGCATTGCTACAAGCACAAATCCACAGAAAAGAGTGTTGCTTTAATTTTATGTGCTAAGGAAACAAATTGGTTTTAGTTGGTTTCCTGCTGGTAGAGTTTAATAGCAAAGCATGTTCCTGTAAACGCAGTTTGCTTGAAAAAGACTTGGAAATCTTGTATTGTATTTAAACTTAAACTGCTGTCGTTGCCTCCTGCTATATGTTAAGGCAAATAAGAGAACACTGGAGGCTATGTGTTTATCTTCTTGCTGGTAGGGATCTGAACTTAAGGCTCTCGGAAAATATTCTTATGATGCTGAGTTCTTAGCTTATAAATATTGCTGTATCACAAATCCTTGTGTATTTTTCCCCTTCTTAATGTGATGTTGATACTTGTTTGTTTGATAAAGTTGTGCATTAATAATCAAAGATAATCTTCACTTCCAGCTAAGAACATAAATCCTGTGTAAGGTATTGTAAAAGATGCTTCAACTTCTGTAACTGTAGTACTGGTAGAGGGATGTGATGTAGTCAAACCTAGATGTTAAGTAAGAAGCACTGTGTGGCTTTGGCCACAAAATCAGAAGGCTCAATAAAAGATTTAAGTTATGAAATAATATGAGTTCTGGCTTGTACTAGTTCTAGGGACAATTTGAATGTTGTACGCTGTTGTGTGCATGTGGAAACAGAGTTAAGGGCAAAGAGGGACCAATGCTGTATACCAGGATTTGGAGAGCAAATAACTTTCCAAATTTAGTGTTTCACAGTGCCTCTGCAGTAAATGCCTAAATTGTCTAGTAGCCTTTCACATTTTTTGTGTGTGTAAATACTGGATTATTTGTAGGGGTGTTCTTAATTTGGGTATTGGAGACAAATCCTGTAGTAGCATACTGTGAAATAGTGACATTTGTATTCAAAGGAAGCATTTTTGTTCTATCTTTTTAGGATGCAGATAAGAACATCATTAAATTCCTGAAAGAGAAAGGAAGACTGGTTCAAAGCAGTACTTTTAAGCACAGCTATCCTTTCTGCTGGAGGTAAGAGAAGTGCATGTGCCCTTAGATGAGGGTTCTGATGGAGTAGTTCTTGAGGTTTGTCTCACTTCTCCCCTCCCTTGACCTACTTACTTTCAGTCTTGTTAAAAAAAATTAACAGGAGTCAAGAATATTGACTTAGGAGAGCTGCAATATTGGTTTAGTCATCAAGTAAAGTATTTTTTTTGTTTTTTCATATCTGATGAATTTAAGTGTAGTGCTGAATTTTTTCTATTATGATTTTACAGGTGTGTTTTTGTAGTCTGAACTTCTTATTCTTCAGTGTTGTATGTAGTACTGCTAACTGCCTTTTGGAAGATCGTTATAAGTCTAAAAAAGCTTGTCTTCTAAACAGCTAAACACTGAGTGGTGAGATTTTGGTACCCTTTGAATTGTATCCAAATAAGTCTCTAAGAAAGTCTCTAAGTGTTTGTGTTCAAACTTTCCACACTTTGGATAAAATGGCTGTATTGTATCTGCTGTCATAGTTTTAACCGTGTAAAATTACTTCTTTCTTTGGAGCCTGGTAGAGCCCAGTTGCTTATAGGCTGTAAATGTCTTGCTGATGAAAACCAAAGTTAGCCTGGAGCCACTGCAGTGGGTAGGACGTGTAATAGGTTAGTTAAGTTTTTCTCCTCCATCATTCCTGAATGGAATTAACAAACAACAGTTAGATCTCTGATCAGAAATAGCAGCTGACGTTTATACTGTCTGTGGGGACTTCTTAGAAATGCTTGGGGTTTGTCAACTGGAAGTGGGGACTAGCTGTGGAATGTCAGATAGGTGGTTCAGCACAGTTGCCTGCCAAGAATCTTCCTTCTCAGATTGGAGATTTTGCAGAGGTTGAAGAGGGACTCTGCGTGCAAGTCTCCATGGGCCTTCCATGTAGCCAACTACCATAAGCTTTGCTTACAAGAAACTCAGGCTAGGCAAATCTTTGCTAGAAATGCAGCATGTTTTTACTAGTGTCCTCTGCTTTTAAATGTATAGGATTGCCATTGCAAAACTGAGGGGGGAAAAAACCCATCACTGAATAATGTGAAGTTTAAAAGAAGAAACCATCAGTCATCTTTTAGTAGGAATATTGTATTAAACTGTTTTTGAAGTGTGTCTTTACTTTAAATAAAATATCTAATCTCGTATCTGAAACTGCTTGAACATTTGAAGTCATATCTGATACATACAGCACCTGTACTGACATAACTGATAAAAGCTTTTCTCTCTGTCAAGCTTTAATGCTACTAGGTGAAGTGTTTCAGCAGTGTGCTTTGATCTTTGAGAATAACCTTTACTTGCTCTTGAATACCAGGATTGGCTTGTTTCTAACAGCTACCTAGAGGAAGAAGGGGAATTACACTTCAAGTGTTATGTCCTTGATGATTTGGGACACTTCGTGAAAACTGGCATCCCAAAACCAAGCAATGCTTGTGTTTTTCTTATGTAGCAATTCAGATGTACAGTCATGGCCTTTGGAGATGAATTGGTAATGTAGAAATGCTGATTCTGGAGAACATACTTAATCCTGCCACTCTGTTGACATTTTTGTTGATTGATGATAAGTTGCAGGCAGCACCTAGCAGCAAATTATCTGGTGGGAAGAACAGAATAATGGATTCTACTTGAAAAGCTCATTTCACTGCCATCAGAAATCAAACCATAATTGGAATATGCTAAAAGTAGAAGAGTAGTTCTTAACTTTGAACATAGTTATAAGTTACTTTGATTAATGTAAGAGAACTTTGAAATCAGTCTTCTACTTAATGTACTACTGTTCATGCTTCTCCCTGAATCTAGGCAGTTGTTGAATCCTCAGTATGTTGAGGTATTTTTCTCTCTTTTTATATATCATCAAATTAGGATCCTCTACATTTTTTGTTATTGTGATATGTAGTAACTTTCTGTTGTCTTGAAACTTGAGAATCTGAAAGAGGAAAACAAAAACAACTCAGTAAATATACAGTAGATAGTTTTCCATTTCTCCTTCACTGGAGTTGCTGAAGACTGAGATGATCGGTCAAAACTGCTCAATATAGATGTGAGGTCTTGAGAGTCTGTATGGCCTGGCTAGCAGTTCAACAGCTCTGAAAGACAGCAGAGGTAACTAGCATGTCAGCTGAGGCGCCTGTCACAGCTACTGCCTGCTGTTCTATTAGGAGGCAATATTGGGAAGGTCTGCCATTGACAGATACTGAGTTTTGTCTTTTTCAAGCCAGTGAAAGCAAAGCTGGAAGCACCTTGCATAGCATATGGTCAGTTATCTGTCACGTATTTCCTGAATGATGAGGGAAATGGAATGGGAATAAGATGGCAATAATTTGTTTACAACAGCTGTGGAGTCCAAAACAGGTATGAGAAAACAATTGGGAATGTGTAGTGTTCACAGAGGATCGTCTTTCCAGTGTTCATCTCTTTGAGTACCAAGATTGTGTTTCAGAGAACATTAATTTTGTGGCACTGCTGAGGAATAGGGAATTTTCTCAGGTGCTTGGATTCCTCTGATACAATTCCAAAGGGAGTATTTGTAAGGGGAACAAAACATCAGTTGAGACAGGCAGGAGTCTTATAAGCATCAGTCTCAGATTTTGGTCTGTCTGGATGACTTTTCCCTTGTCTTCTATTGATGGGAAACAGAACCCAGTGATGAGTATTTCTCATTTGATTCAATGGCAAAGAATTGAATCTGGTTTCCTCAACCCTCTCACCGGTCTTGAGGGGCAGAAATGTGTGAGATGTTTCTGGTTGGGCAGATTTTCAGTGTGTTGTTCTGCTTTTGTCTCCTGCTGAGGCACTACTTGGCAGTATGGTGAGAATAAAGATGATATTCAGGGAAACTACCATCTCCCGTTCCTTACTACCTTCATGTAGGTGGAAACAGTGCTCTGTGGGTGCTTTGGAATGTTATAAAATATTATAAAGCTACAGTGTTAGGTTGAAAGCCTGGGAAATGATCACGGCTTCATCTGCTTGTCTCTCTCTCCTAGATCCTTTGTGTCTGAAGGTACTTTGCCCTGAAGCTTGTCTTCCATCAGCCCCATCTGTCAGTTGCTTACTCCTGATAGAGGCTGGGTACCAGTTTTATTGTCCCAGCATTCTTTTACCAATATGTTAAGACTGTGTGAGAAACTGCTATTACCAGGTTTTATTCTTGTTTCCATTAACTCCAGATCTTACATGTGTCATGGCAATTCATCATTCTTCAGCACATCTGAAACGAGATGCCCATTGGAACTAAAATACTTCTTGGGTACCTTGTAGCTTGCAGAAAACTTTCTCTTCTTGCTGTGATCTTGCTGCTCTGAGGATGTAACTGAACTGGGAGTACAGTTTTCTGGGTGTGTTTTTTTGTTCAGGCAGGGGTACCTTCAGGAAGAGCTTCTGCAGTTTGCATTTGCATCATAATCTCCAGCAGTTTGTGTATTTCAAATGAGTCCTTCTGTGGATATAAGCAAAATGAATTAAACTTTTCAGATGGGTTGTTTACAGTAATGGCTACATGTAGGAGATACTGGCAGTTTCTCAGGGTCTTGCTTGTGAATTGTTCTTGAGCAAGTGTATTTCTGAGGCATAGCAGATTAGAATTAATAGTTTAAGAAATGTTTCATGGGGTGGATTGATACCAAAGGAGAGTAAGCTTCTTGTCCCAGTGTTGTTGAACAGTTGTGAATGCAGACTGTGCAAAAGGGACTGTCATGTACAAAAATACATTTTAAAGAGTATTTTATAAGTAACATAGCACTGAAAACATTTTTGTTTGTTTTTGCTCTTTTCCTCTATAGGTCAGACACTCCCTTGATATACAAAGCTGTGCCGAGCTGGTTTGTAAGAGTGGAGCACATGGTGGAGAAGCTCTTGGAGAATAATGCCCAATGCTACTGGTAATGTCTCCTGCATATATATATAAATATATACTTTTAAACATTTATTTTATTTTTATTCCTTGTCTAGGATTGTGTGTGTGTTCTGGAACTCAGCAAAGCTCTGTTTCGCTGTTTGCGTGCTAGTCTGTATTTCCATTCTGTTTTTCTGAGCCAGTGTTACTGGAATGGGGCTGGTAATCAGTTTTAAATAGTAGTTTAGCTCAGGCTTCATGGATGTGCCTCAAACTGGTAGAGCAATGGGATAATCTTCCCGGTATAAGCAGGTATAACCGGTGTAATTGCATATCAGTCCAGCGCTTTGGACATGTTTGCACACTAATCCTTTCTTGTTCTGAGAAGGCATTCATTGCTTGTGTAAAAATCCCAGTGAAAAATACATTTTTAGGCTGTAGATAAGGTTGAGTAAGTGCTAATAATTAACAGTGCAATACATTACAGGATCATTAAAAATATCTTCGAGTCATGTTATATGATACCGAGAAATACAGCATAAGAGAATCTGTAAAGGAAAGGGAACCTGTGGAAGTATGGAAGTGCACCATTAAGCTTCCAAAAAGGTCCAACAGAGAGAATAATTAAGGCAGTTAAATTCTGTGTGTTTGTTTATTGTTCCAGATTAAGCTAATTTTAGATAAGCTTTTTCTTTTCATCCCGTTATTATGGGTGAGGCTGGTAAATAGGTGCATTAGAAGGAAAAAAAGGAACCAACTCAGCCTCCCCCACCAAAACCCCCACCCAGCTGCCCTGTTTGTGTAATAGTTGTATGTAACCTCAGTTTCAGAGACTGAAATAAAATTTTCTACTGGTGGCAAAAATTGAATCTTTATATAGGGAGTGTGAAAAATATTTGGGTGAAGTTTATGTAGAAAGCAAGAGATAAATTGGAGCTAATTTAAATGTATTATTAAACTATCAGTAAAAGGGAATTATTGGTGATGGCATTATTTTGAGTCAATTGTGGCCTTATGGTGTGTTAGTAACAAAAGAATCCTGTCGTGTTCACCTCCATAACCTTTATTTTTTCTCTCACAAATAACGTGGACCTGGGAAGTTGAGGTGGGGGAAATATGGAGGGTACAGCCTCCTTCAGTCATACTGTGTGCTGTTTCAGTTGTCATTCAGGGTGTAAGAGAACTGTAGGAGAGTTGGGATTCAACCCCTGTGTGCCTCTGCTCAGTGACTGAATCGGTGCTAAAGAAGGTGACTCGACTTTCAGTGAACAATTACAGCTTATGCTGCATTTTTTTCATGGGCAGTACTTAGCAATTAAATTCTCCATGAGCAGCTTTTGCATAAGTGCTTACGTGGTACAAGCACTGTAAATATTGAAATATGTGGGGAAAAAGTTAGTGATCCATGATACAGACTGTCCAAAAATGCTGCAGTGTTGGCTTGCTAATAAGCACATGCCCAGTCTGGATATGTAAGGAGATTTTATAGATTAGTAAGTGTTGCTTTCTGTTTTCCATAACAGAACATACTGTGATCCTTCTTTTGGGGAAAAATAAGCTGGAGAGGGGGTGAAAGTGTTTGTTCTTAGCTTTAATTAGCTTTCTCAAGATGCTTTTACTGTTTTGATGACTGACAGTAGACCTGCATACTTAATTTTCACATGAACATAAAAAAAAGTGTAATGGTCCTATTAAGGAAGTGTTTGCATGGTTGAGAGGGTTTGGCTTTTCCAGAAGCAAAGCTTCAAGAGGAAACTGATAAGTGACCACCACGCATCCAGGAGACATTAATAAGAACTAATGAACAGTTTGAACCCTACAGGCCTCATCTTTGTGTTGGGGTTTTAAGTGGTGCTTTCTTCTAAGTGTTGAGTAGTGGGGATACAAGTGGAAGCTGTCGCAAAGGTTGGATGGGAAGACCAGACAGTGGAGATAATTGACAGTATTCAGCATGCATGGAATTAATTAACTGTTTGTCCTTTAGGCCATTCTTGAGTGGAATTTTGTTACCATAAAACTCATTCCTCAAGATTCCTCTTGGAACAGTATGGATTTAGAAATGTTAAGATTGTTTTTTGTAGAGAATATGGCTGCAAGAAGAGCTGTATTATCAAGAAATGATTAGTAAAATAATATTAATACATTTTTCCAGAATGTGATTGGCTTTTGTTCCTTGAGGATGACTCTTGAAATCTAGCTCTTCAAAAGAAAAAAGCATTGCTTCCAAGATTTTTCTTCCATTGTTCTTCATTGATGTCAGTTTTGTTTGAGATGTAACTTCTTCAGTTGGTCTTGAGAATTCTGGCATTCTTCAATATTTAAATTTTGGGAACTCCATCCTTCCCAAAACCTAGTTTTTGCTTCTGAAGAGACTTCATCTCTGAAAGTGCCAGAGGAATAATACCTAGCTTTTTAAAAACTTATTTTTGGACTCTCTGGGGCTTCAGCATGTCCTGAAAAATGAGAAAATTTGGGATAAATGCTTTTCAGACTGTATTAACCTTTGCAAAATGAGTTTGACTACATAGCTTTTTATTCCTATAAATGACTGATAGGTATATTGTCCCTTAAAAATAGCTGCACTCTTTATAGGTATCCTTACTGATGGAATAGATTAAACATAGTTGGACAAACTTTGCAACCTGATTGCATTTCTAATTAGTTTTTTAATGAATTAGCCTACTGAGAAAGCCATAGTTATTCAAAATTGAAAGCCAGCAGCAACTGTGTCTTCATTTTTCAAAATGAATTTAACTATAGCTTTCAAGACTGATTACATGAGTAATGTAGCAACCTTTTCATAAAATCAGACGCCAAGAAACCCTCTCTGCTTTATCCCAACCTTATTCTGATCAGAGGGGAAGCGACTTGTGCTGGATGTCACTGGAAATGCAGAATTGGAACAGTATTTAAGAGACTTATGCTTCAGTCTTTAATCCAAGTTCCCTTACTGAATGTTCTGTTTACCACACAACTGACAGAATAGTGACAACTACTACTGTGGTACTTGAGATAAAGAGGGGGCAAATTCAGCTGCCGTGCCCTTTGGGGCTGTAGACTTTGGTTTCCTTTTAACATTGATATGGTGAGTTAGATGCAGCACTAAGGCTGGGTATGGGTGTAAGTGGTATGAGTTCAGCCTTAATTGTTTCTTGTAACTATTGATTTATAGAATGATGTGTTGTGAAAGCCTTTCCGATGTAACCACAGACAGGCAACAATGCCACCTTAGATGGTTGTATAATATAGGACCAATTCCTATCATCTGAACTCACAGCTAATATAAATTACAAATGTATAAGTTATTTTAGAGAGTAAATTAGTACAAATTATACTTATGTTTCTAAACCTCTATAGCTCACACTTCTGGCAGTGTATGTAATATTTTTATACTTGCAAGTTGATAAAAATAGTTCTGTATACTGTGTAGATTGTATTTAAATCTCGGCTTTGAACTCCTTATTTTAAAAAACCTACCTCAAGTAGTTCCACTTGAGGAACTCCTGAAAGGTTTACCTCTAACTCTTGACAAGTTTCCAGTGTTAAGAGTCTATTGTGCAGTTCTGACATTGTTTTGTGAAATGTAGAGCACACGGTGTGGTGGAAAAATGAGCATCAGTGGAAGGAAAGCAGTGACAGAAGGCAGTGAGGGACTTCAAAGTAGCCAAGCCTTTTGTTCTTGCATCTTCTTGGCAATAAAAAAGAAGAGCCTGATGTATAGGTCCTTAGTTGAAGGTATCCTTTTTTTACTTTAATCACTTTAACTACTAGTTCATACTGAAAATGAATTTCCCAGTGTACAAAGTGTGAATTTTGCACAGCTCTCTGCTGGTCCTGTATGAGCAGGCAGAGCCAAGGGTTTCCATCTGCATCAAGCGCGTTAATCTTTGAGAAGCTTTTGATCTTTGGAATCCTTGACCAGCTGCTGCCTTTGCTGAACAACAAACTCCCTCCCACCTTTAGAAAGGTGAGATTTGTTCATAAATTACACCGATCTTGTCTGATAAACCTTAAGGCTGGTTTGGTGTGCAGAAGATGGGCCGTAGAGCCTGTCTGCAGTAGAAAGCTAACCTTTGGTCTACTAAACTTGTAATTTTTGTATAGATAAAAGGGACAACAGAATTATTAAGAATTAAGTCATAACAGAATTGTAGCATAATAGAGGAAAAATTGGTTACTAAGCCCCTTAGTTTCCTCCTTTCTTTAGAATGTCTCAAAGGATATTTTCTTTCCTAGTTTGTTAGCATTAATAAATACACTTTATCTGAGCAATTCTAAATTGGGGTTTTTTTGGGGGGTGGGGTGGGAGGGCTTTTAAACTTTTTTCCTTTACTATAACCATATATTTGTAACTCTTGGTTTTGAATCATCGATCACATTTTTCTTACTCAGGAAAAGTGAATACAAATCGGGTCTTTTCTCTCACAGCGTTTGTGAAGTGTATAGTAACCTGCAGTCAGTAGATGGCAACATTTCCCGAGGTAAAAATTCAAGCTACTGTCACTGCTTACAGCAGGAGGTGGGAAAAAAAATTGCTGCAGGGTTAGCCTTGTGTTTGTCTAATTTGGAGCAGCGTAAGTCAGATTTTATTACTGGCTGTTATCAGACATAGTTGAGGATTAGAAGTGCATTTTGAGGCTTGTTCCCGTTGATGTTGATGGCTTGTGTTCTCTCTGTCCTAATTTTGCTGTTTCCTCTCAAAGCCTCTTGAGCAGAGATTGCCAGTTACGAATACAGCAGGTATCTTTTCAGTCCCAGTGAATGGTCATCAAAAGCTTGTGGTTTGGTTCAAGTAGTAGCTTACTAAATAAATGGCTCCAACTGTCAGTGCACTAAGTGATTGCAGTTCTTGAGCAGCTGGTAAATCTGTCTGTGTGTGCAGTGTGTCAAATGTCTGCCTCCATTGCAAACGTATTTATACATATCAATTGAATGAATCCAAAGAGGCAATGCTGTGTAAAAGAACTTTGTAACTATAAATGTTAGAATATTCTGGAGGAAACTATGCAGACAGAACTGAAATCTCCAGCTCTCCCTGTTTTCAGGATGCAGGGGGTTTTGCTGTCGCTGGTAAGCTGAAAAATTTTAATAGCAATTGGCATAGTGTCTGGGTCATACAAATAAAATATATCAGGATTTTTTTATTATGAGTGTGTCACAAAATTGGAGGTTATGGCTTCACTTAATCTTGACTTGTCAAGCAGCTGTACGGTGCTGACGGCGGGGTTATGATGCAGTCTGCAGCAGCATTGCAGTCTCACGCTAAAGTGTTTGTTGCTATGGGAACCGGGATAAAAGAGCGAAGAAAAACATTGCTGTATCAAAATGATTGAAAGCACTATTCATTTAGCAAATGTAAGCTGCATATAAGCAGAAAATTCTCTTGCAGTGGTGGAGGCAACTTGAACTCATGTGGGATATGTGGTTGTGCACCATTGTAATAAGCTTTCAAGAATTGAGAAGGAGGAAGAGTCGGCTGCAGTGGAAATTCTGTGTGCTTTGTGAACAGCTGACCTTTCCTCTCCCTTCCCCTTGCCTGCCTCCCTGCCTCCCCTGAAGTTTAATTAGGTCCATGATATAGATTGGCGCTAATTAAAGTGTCAAAAGGGCATGAGTAGTTGCTTATTTTATCTCCTTGAATTAAAAACCATTAAAAATCAATTTGAGGGCATGTTGAAGGAGGCTTGTTATTAGAGTAAATTAACATAATGGAATTTAAGACTTTGTCTTCCAAGGATTGGTTAATGTTTAAAAAGAAAAGCAAATCCTACACCTACAACCAAGTAACAGCTGTTAGAGTAGGAATTGAAATAAATCCATAGATATTTAGTTAAATGCTGTATGGTAACTACTTGATCAGCTTTGATTTTGTTCTCTCAGCTCAGCTATCTTCTGTAAGAATAACTTGCTCCTTTCCAGACAGATTAAAAGTTACCAGCACATCAAATGAAAGGCTAGATCTGTGAGCATCTTGGAACTAAACATATCATCAGATGCTGAGTGCTGATCTGATCCTACGTTTCCTAGTTTACACTCATTAAGGTAGTGTTTTGTTTATTGTCTTCATAGTCTCAACTCTTAGGGGACCATTTTTCAAGTAGTTTGTAAGAGCTTCCTTCAGTTAGTGATTATGAAATAAATCTTATCCAATACATAAAGTTACTGTGGTTTTTCAAAGAGTGTCATGAAACAAATTAGTTGATGAGAAGAAGGATGAAGAGTGAGAAGGGATAAATACATCTTTATGGAACAACTTAAGCAGTTTTTAATGGTAAATTGATGATAAAACACGAGGCTTCTCCTGTGGCAGTATCTGTCAGCTGTTTATTTAGCAGTGATATTTGTTATTTACAGAGAAGAGGGACAATGCTGTTGTGAGACAGAGTTCCTGGATCCTGTGACTAGGGCAAGGTGAGCCAAATCAGGGAGTCAGGCAGAGCACATCTGTGCTTTGAAATGGGATGATAAGTTGAATTCAATATTTGCAATTATGTTACGAGTGTGAAAGATATGCTTTAAAATGCATGTACAGAAAATAGATGCCTTGTCCTTTTAATAAGCTTTCTCCTGGGTTATGTAACTTCATTTTTTTTTACATCAGGCACATTTCTTTTCTGAAGCAAGTCAGAAAGCAAATATGCTAACTTTCATTGATGCTGTTCCTCAGATATTAATTGGTGATAAGTCACTCTGTCAGCAGTCATGGTAACTTACTGCTGGTACACCCGTTGTTGCTCTGGTGTTGAATGCAGTCCCTAATGTCCTATTTTCAAATCCATGCCCACTTTGTGTGTGTGACTTGGATGTAGGGTAACACAAAGACATGAAAAGCAAAGAAAATGGTTTCTGTTGTGATAAGCTAATAAACATTGTTAAAAGACTGGATTTTGTTTTGTTCTTCATCAGGGTTTTTTGCACATCAAATGGGGTTTTGATTTTAGACACTGAGAAAATGAGTAGCTACTGAGGAAGGATGTGGGAGTTCACTGTGCAGAGGACTTAGCAATGCATGAATTCAGCAAAACCCCAAATCTGCTTCAAAAATAGGCGCAAACAGTCAAAACTGGACAGAAAAATTTGGAGCAGATCAATAATTTTTGTCATCTTTAATTTGGAGCACTGACATTGGGAGTCAGAGAAATTAGTGTTCACACAGCTTGAAACCGATGTACTTTCATTACAGATTTTTCTGATTTATGATTTGCCAAGTCACTATTTATTCCTTTGTTTGGTGGAGTTGAGTTCCCTGAACTTTTCAACTGCTGAAATGTCTGCATCCTCAAGTTTTAGTGCACTGTACTGGGTGCCAAGAAAGTGGAAATAACTCTTATCCCACCCTGTTCTACAGGCATGAATCAAGAGCTTCATGACCTGCTGAGACAGCAGTCTCCTTAACCTTGCTAAATGTTTGAGAGAGGAGTATGAAATCCTCCGTGTCATTTTGCAGAGAAATTTGAAGGTCAAAATCAACAGAAACTGTAGACCAGTTGGGAAGTAAAGCCCCTGTTTCTAGCAGCACAGGCGCAGGAGCTGCAGCAGGGTTGCGTTAGAGAAGGCCCTGCTTTGGTTTCTGTCGCAAACTTGTGGAACTGTTTGATGCTGCAGCTTGACCTTTTCTGAGATGTGAATGTGTTTGGTGCCACCAGCAGTGGGTTGCTCAAAGCAGGCTGTAGCACTGGTCACCGTGCTTGTCACACCCAACTGTAAATTCAGTGGCATCACCAGCATAGAACTGAAATTCGTGCTTTCTAGCTGAAGGGATTTGTGACAGATAACCTGGTTAATCATGAAAACCATGCATATTAGCATATGGGAAAAGGTCTTTATACATCTGTGTAGTAAAACAGGAATGTTTATGTGGGTGGCCTTGCTTTTGTTTCCATATTTTTATTCTCTTTAAAGCTTCTAAACATCCATACTGTGAGGATGGTTTTGATGCACAGGAATAGCTCTTTGTACACTGGCAAATTCTGCAGCTCTTGACTTCTAGAGGAATGTATTGGGATTAGGTAAGCAGTGTTTAACACACCCCAAAATTTCCTGAAAGCTAGGGACCAGTGTCAGTAGTGATTCTTGGTTTTATCATTGACTTAGCAAAATCACTGTTTGTAAAGTACTTGGGAATACAGATAGAAAAATTAACTGGGAGTTAGGAGGAAGAGTGTGGGCTGATAGATCAAACACAGGATAGTGTAATCTCAGGGCCAGGACAGTATTCTTCAGTTTCAGCTTGGGGAGGAGCAGAATTCACTGGAGGGGGGGAGCATTCCTCAGGCTGCCCTCAGTCTCCTTAGTTGAGTCAAGCAAACAATCTTCATGCAGATTTAAGAAATTGCTTTGTTAAGATGGAAGAGTAAGAAATGCTTCCTTAACTAATAATAGACACCTGTGGCAGGATGTTATCTGTATTAAAACTTAGCAAGAGGAGCGTACCAAGAAAAGACCTAAGAGAATAAGATGGAAAAGAAATGGAAAAACCCTGATAGAAACCTGAACCTGGACTGGGTGTCACACAATGATTAGGTGTTAGTAACAACCTGGTCTGTCTTCCCAGCCTAGTGATTTTTTTTTTTTCTTTCTTAGGCTGTACAGGTAAGTTGGAAGTGTCAGACTGAGATACCCATAGCTAAATGTGGTGAGACTCAATGAAAGGAACAGGCTGTAGTCTTGACCAACTGCATAACCGGCAAGGCTCTTCTCTGCTGCAGATACATCCTTGAGCTGGTTCCCACCTGGGGGCTGTATCTGCAGTTTGGGTAGCATATATGGGCAGCATCTGTGTGCTGGTGAGAACCAGTTGTTTTAAGGCTGCTTTGAGTGATGAGCTCAAATTGTGTTAGAGATACAGGCGCTTTTTATTTTGATGGCTATGTCGGTGTTATTTCTGTATTATACCTCTAAAGTGCCACAAATCATTGTTGCAAATGTGGTTCATACTAGATGAAGGGATTTGTGTCTTATGTTCTACTAAAAACTGGCAGCAGAGTCGGATAATTTTACCAGAAGAGGTAAATTACATGCTTTCATAGCTCAGAGAGAGTGAGCACACCACATACGTTTTTGTGGTTAATGTCCACTTTGGGGATAAAATTAATTTTTCATGCATGTTTTGAGGAGGCAGAGTTGAAACTCTTAGCATTTTAATGTCATTGGGGGATTGTTTCAGCCTCTAGCTATGTTAAATGGGACTAATAATTTCAGCTAATCAGTGTCTAACAACTTCTGAAAAATGGAAACTAGTTTAGGAGTGATGTAAAGAGAAGTTTTCCACATTAGTGGAATGTTAGGCAAACGATCTTCGTACAGTTTCCACTTGTGTTTAGAAAGAGGGTCTCTTAAGGTCACAACAAAAAGTCAGTAGTAACAAGTCCCACTCTAAAATGATTTGCAAAAGCCTGCATACATTTCTAAATTTCAAAGCAGGGATATGGATGCCATGTGAAACACTAGGGGCTGAGGTTTTTTATCTCATACATTTTTGTTTAAGTGCTGTAGAAGATGACTTTGCAGCTAAAAGGGAATCTAGAAATGACTAGGGCAGCTGTGGAACGTTAGGCTGAAGTTTAGTGAGTCTTTTTAACAGCATTTTTTATCCACCTGAGACAACATTAGCATCAAGAAGCCTTCTGATCTTCACATGGTATCAAGGGTAAAGAGAGACAGTAGCTTTCATTTTCATCAGTAGATTTTTGAGGGATGCTCACACTTACTTCATAAATCTGCTGCTGGGCAAAATCTAACCAAAATCCTAGTGCCTCATACGAATCCATGCTTGTAATTTTTTCCTCTAGAGGTTTTTTCTTTTTTGTTACTCGTGGGGCTGATCTGTGATTAAAAATGATTATTATTCTTCAGAAAACTCATATCAAAAGAGGACTAAAAACTTGAAAAAGAAGAGGTTGAAGAGCCCATGTATTTTCTGTAGTTTGGCTGCAACTTCCTTTAGGACATCTGGGTCTCTAAATCCAGCTCATACTTGGAGGAGGCACACTGGAAAAACTAACCCAGAAAAACTTGCTGTGGTTTGCTCAAAAACTCAATTCTAGAGTTACTTTTGTTATTGTTCACTGTTCATTCACAGCTTCTCTGTATCTATGACACTGTCTTAAGAGTCTTAAACTTCCTGTGAGTTCCATTTCAGGTTGGTCTTATTAAATGCACCTTTAGGCATGATGGGGTTTTGTTGTTGACCTCAAAACATTTCTTTATCTGCTATATAATAATTGTATAAATAGTTAATTGTTTACATTGTAAGAGAAAACAATTGGCTCCTAATCAAACCATGAGGCTATTTAGTATATCCAGGAAACTTGCTAGGTATCATATTCCAATGTTAACTCCACGACACTTTCATATGATGAAAATTTGTCTTTAACATCCTTCAGGGCCCATTAGTGCTCAGAATGAGTTTTTAGCAAACATTGATATGCTTTTGTGTTTGGTGGGGTGGTAGTTGTAATTTTAATGAGAGAATTAGAACTGGAGATAAATAGCATGATAAGGCTTTATGTTATATCAACATGAGATTTCTCCCCCCTCCTCAAGCCTAAAGGTAACGTGCAGTTACCTGGATGCCCATGCATAATGCAAGGTACCTTTTGATGCTGTTAGTTACTCCAGGCTTTTGAAACTGGTACTTTTTTGTGTGTGTGTGTATAATAGTGCAGTAGTATATTGTTGTCCACTCTGCACCATGATCCTCTAATGTTAGACTGTCCTGAGGATTTCTGGACATTAGCTTATCCTTAATAAATTTACTGCATGTTGCACATGTTTTTACTGAGCGATTCTAGAGTACTATAAACATGTTATTTTTCACTTCTCTAGCTTATCTGAAGATCAAAGAATGGCAGAAAAAATCATGTACATCTCTGGCTATGAGTCTTGCAGTGGCTGATGCCATAAGATGACGGTGCTGAAATTCACTTCTGTTGTGGTTGAAATGAAACCTCACCATTCTTACTAGCTTTCTTTTAAGAAGAATGTGGTGATAAAAGAATGCTTTACTTGATTTTGCAACAGGGTTCCAGATTTTGTGAGGGAGAAGCGTTTTGGGAACTGGCTTAAAGATGCAAGAGATTGGGCGATATCTAGAAACCGGTACTGGGGAACACCCATCCCTTTGTGGGTCAGCGATGATTTTGAAGAGGTAAGGAAACAAAGTTATCCAGTTGACAGAAAAGCCTATCTGTATATGTTGTTTGCTTATTTTTTTAGACAGTTATATCTTCGTCTGGTGCAGTCTTAAGGCTTATTAATATGTCTTAACAGTGTAATTGGTGATAGCTGTGTGCACATGTATGCATTCATTGGTCTGCCCATACAGGTTTTCCTTGCTTTTGCTTGAAAACTGCGAGCAATTTTTCTTGGTTTTTATATTGGAATTAATCTTGTCTTTCCTGGAGGAACTTGCAGTGGTGGTAAATCTATTGGAAACAACAAATACAGGGACTAAAATGGCAGGGAAACTTTTTTACTTTGTTTTGAAATTCAGACACTGGGTTACTTCAAGCCAAATAAATTTCTGATGGCATAAAAGTAAGTCCATCATAGTAGGACAGTGAAAATACGTATTTCTAGTGCTACAAATGTGAATGTAATAGACTGTGTAGATGTGAATCTAGTGGAATGATGGAAGTATATAACAGGAGTGCTAGAAATGAGGATTTTGCAGTTGTAAGGTACCTTGCAGTTGAAGTGCATACTTGCACATAGCTGCACAAGTGAATATTTAACAGTTTTAATGACTGCTCGTTTCTAAATGTCAAAACACCAAGTTTAAAAACTTGTTCTGAAGATACTTGTTTTCTGTGTGAGCTAGTTCTGTTAGACATGTGTAATATTCCTCATGCTGGAAATAAGAAATGCTGATCAATGCCAAAAGGTAAATGGTAGGTAAATACTGATGACAGCATCCCAAGCCCTTTTTACCTCCTTTGATTTGAAAAGGTTTTATTTGTTTTTGATGTGGAGGACTACAAATAGGAAAATATAAGCCAGAAAAGTGTTTTGTCTTAAGTGTTATTGCTTAGGTATGCCCTGTAAAGCATATTGAATTTCCTCTTCGTTGGAAGTCTTGTTCATAGGCAGGGAGATATTGGGGGAGAGTTACTCTTTGTGGTTACAACTTTAGCATGGAAAAAACCTTGGCATTTTAATTCTGTTTGTTACAAGCACGTCTGTATATTACTGTCAAACCAAGAGCTTCTGTCTCTCATAGAGCTAATTTTCAAGATTTATTCAAAGGTAAATTGTCAGTCTTTTAAGCTAAACTTTAGGTCCCTTGTTAGTAGAAAAAGCAGGTTTTAGATAGAGAAAAGACCTTGTTCTGTGCTCAAGTATTTCAAGACTTCATTTTACAGCTGAAAAAGATTGTGTAAAGGTTACATGACTCCCATTCCATGCCTGTAATAATATTTCATTTTCAGTCCAGCCTCCCAATGTCTGTATTCCTGTGTGTACAGATTTTTTTGGGAGGTTTGGGTTTGATTTGTTTGTTTTTAATAACAATGTGGTGTCTAGCTTGGAAGATTGACCTTTCCTTTGAAATTAGCTGCAAATATTCCTCAGGGCGTGGTGTTCTGAATAATGACAGAAGTACCAACAGATCTATTATTTTTATCTGGGGATGTTATAAATTTCTGTTTGCTCTAGAGCCTGAATGTCATGCTTCAGTAGTCGAGTATGGCTCTGGACCATGCTAAATTTCAAGTTAGAGTTCTTTTACTATTCACTCTCTCTTCGTGCATCTGGGACATAGCTTAAAAACTAAATACAATTGGAACTGATGTGGAATTTAAGGTCTAAGTGACATCTGCTATCACACAGAAATAATCCTCACTCAGAATTTCCTGACTTCAGTTTTACTGCAGCCTAGTGCCATGTGAGATTGCAGAGCCTCCTCTTTGTGTCGTCTTCTCAAAAGATCATTTTGTCGCATGCAGTTATGCTGTGCATATTAAGTCCTGGAGAAGAGTAACAGTTCCTTATTTAATATACAATAAGGTGAATTAATTGGTATTAAAGTGAATTTTATTGCAAATCAGTATCTGTTTTCCCACAGTTTTATTTTAGTTTTATTTTAGCATAATTATCAGGTAGAGACGCGTAATGGCAGTTAAATTTTGAAGCTTGTGTTTATTACCACATTTTTGCAGACAGTTTATCATTTTAAGCTCTCAAATCTCAATGATTTCCTCAGTGGAGGAACATATCTCGTTTGGGTTAGATAATAAAATTCTTTAATATAGTACCCAAGTTGATAAAGCAGGCATAAGTTAATTTGACAGGGTTTGCATACACGTTATAGTATTAAATATTCAGTGATGGTATGGGAACTCTGTTTGTTTCATTGCTTGCTTAACCCTGTTCTGGGTTGGGTGCACCCAGTCTTGTGTAATGGATTTGGAAGGAGAGGGCTCAGGCTGTGCTCCCCTGAAGGGTGAAAGAACTTCATTAGTCTGTTTCCAGCCTGCCTTAAGGCCGCACTAGCAAGGCCACATGTAGCTGACCTTAGCAGTATTTCTCTTACTAATTACTATTCAGAAGAGGCTTTCTGAAGAGTCCATAATGTCTTGCTGATACATGGCATGGACTTCTTTCTGTCTATCAACACTCCTCTTTCTTTGACCGTAGGTACTTGACAGAACTGAAATGACAGACCAATAAAAGCAAAGGTTTTTCCTCTATAGGGACTCCAGGACTGTGTCACAGGAGCACTGCGGTCCAGGAATGCTGCTGGATGGCTTCACTCTTCCTGTTTACTGAATAATCCTGGATATAATGCTAACATTTTGTTAGAAGAATTTACCCTTGACCTCTGCTTTCACAGCAAGTCTTAGTCATACTGGAACAGGGTTGACCAACTCCCAGTCTGTATATTTTAGTCTTTGCTGTCTGCTATTAAATGTTGGTATAGCTGGTTTGGTAGTTGATATGACTGGTAGGGAAAGGGGCTAGGCTGCCAAAGCAGACATGCCATTGAAGAAAGGCTTTTGAAACCACAGCTTTGATTTGAGACCATAAAACAGTTTGTCCCTTGCAGAAATGAGTGGGTGCTGCCTATTGAGGGATGGGATTTGATTAACAACTACCTGCTGCATTGTTCTCTTCAAGTATCTAATGAGCTATTTGAGACAGAGTAGCTCCACCCTTCTGACTTGGAAGGCAGCAGTCTTACTGAATGTGGTGATACCTGTGGTCCTCTGCTGGTTTTTGGGTTTTCATGTGGACTTGGGGTTGTTTCTGCTATTAATATGTTGTGCTGGCTGCAGTTCTGCAGATGCATCTAATAGTCAGAATCTTCCTTGAGTACTGGAATGCTTGATACAAAAACAACTTTTAACCCAGAGCATAGTGTGAATGTTCAAATATTGAGGTTAGCCAAGATGAAGGAATCTGTGTATCCAAGGGTATTTTTTACCCATGCTGCTGTTCAAGCCTTCACTTCTGCCAGCAGTGCTGAACTAAGCCCCTGCTACCTGCTCACTTGAGCTTGTATGATTGCTTGTGGGGCCACACAGTGAATGAAGAACAAATTGGGGTTAAAAATAGGTGGTTGATGAAGGTGTGTATTTTTTATTGGGATCAATCCCCCAGCATAGTTTGCTATGCAGACTGCAGATTGTTGTACTGGACTATTGTAATCATTGTAATGCTTCACTTCCTATAGAAGAATAAGATAAATAAAGAAGTAATTAAATTTCAAAAGTACTTCAGCAATAAAAATGGTGATTAGTCATGCAGATCAGCAGTTGAATCAGACTCGGAAAATCATGGTTTAAAAACCAAGTCAGATTGAGTTTCTATCTTCTCTGTGGTTCATGACAGATATTTTTAAATTAAATACACCAAAACCTTCTGGTTAGTTACAATTTCTGTGTGCACATGTCCATATATTTAAGACCAGCTATAAGAATTGAGCATCTGAGTTATTGTACCCTTAGAGCAAGTTAGGAAGTTATTGTACTTGAAGTCCTTGATCTTGGTACATTGACTTCTTTCCCTGTCATCTGTGTAAGCCCATTTGTTTTCCAAGGCAGTTCTAAATGGGACTGAAAGCATGTAGAACTGGATCTCCAATATCCAGACCTGTGCTGCAGCATGTGGTTGTGAATCCTGCCAGATGAGAAGGGGCTGCAAGGCACTGGGAGGGCTAAACTTGATTAAAATGTGATGAAAATTATGCTTTTCTCTTCTCCTACATAAAATTTTTCAGAATCATTTGTTTCATGGATGTTTCATGACATTGTTGCAAACCTGTTGTCAGAACTTGCTGCTTTTTTTATTGTGTTGATGCAGTAAACCCAAGAACAGTCTGTAGCCTTCTGAACTACTTTGTGACACTTTCTTCACTTTAGAATTCCCTTAAGACAAACAGCTCAATGTACCTGGGATGAAACACCCGTATTCAGTGTGAGCAGTGTAGCACCTTACCTTAGCTTCAGAAAAGGAACCCGGCATCTGAAATCCCTACCTGTATGAAAGTCAGGATCATTGAGTTTTTAGAGGTGACTCTGTTGTGGGTTGTTTGGCAAAAAAATCCCAAATAACATAACCCCACCTTTTTTGATACCTCACAACAGGCTTTTCTTTAGTGTCTCCAATTATTCTAACCTGAATTGTGGTAAATCAGGGCAGTGCTCTCCTAACATCGTTGCTGCTTTGTTAGATTAAAGAAGGGGACCTTGTACAAAACTTGTGTTGGCTTTTCAGCTGTATCAGCTACTCTAGAAGATACTGACCTACGAGTCACCTGTCTAATGTTAAAAGAAATTGCTACTGTGTGCAAATAGCTGACTAAATCTCTTGTGTGTGTCTTACAGGTGGTTTGTGTTGGTTCAGTTGCAGAATTGGAAGAGCTGTCTGGAGTGAAAGTCACTGATCTCCATCGAGAAAGGTCAGTCACAGAGACTATTATTCAATTACTAGAAATAGTTGAGCAGACGTAAAAAAATACTGGTGTTCACTGTGCAAACCCTGGGGGACAGGTTTAGGGAAAATAGAAAAATAGTAAAAGTACTTGGGATTAATATGTATAAATTTTTCTGTCTTCTGTCTTCAATAGTGTTACTACAAAAAAAAAAATCTAAAATAGCTTAAAATTACAAAAATTCTCAAAGGAAATGCTAATCTTTTTGAAGAATCATTAAAATTAAACCCAGAACTTCTGTCTTATGTAATGTACAAGCATAACTACCTTTTTGTGCTTAGTGTTGGGAAGGGGTGTTTTTGTTTTGTTTAGAATTTTTCAGTCTCTTTTCTTTCCCATAGTACTGATCATCTAACTATCCCTTCACGCTGTGGCAAGGGCTTACTGCACCGGGTCCCTGAAGTTTTTGATTGCTGGTTTGAGAGTGGAAGCATGCCTTATGCCCAAGTCCATTATCCTTTTGAAAACAAAAAAGAACTTGAAGATGCTTTCCCTGCAGACTTCATTGCTGAAGGCATTGACCAAACCCGAGGATGGTAATTTTCTGCCACTTCATTATTGCCTTGTGTCTAATGCTATTTTATCTGCATGATTTTTTAATGCTGTATAGATATGTGTATAACTATTTTTTCCAGTAAAGGCAAGTTATTCTAAAGCTTGGTTACAAAAACTCAGCAGCTGAATTTTCATAGAACTTGAGTTATGTACTAGAAGTAGAACAATATTTGAGTCAGTTGAAATGGAAGTAGGTGTTTCAAGGATTACAAGCCAGTATATAAACTAGTAATTTTTGGCTTCTAGGTTAAGTTTGCATCTGAGTAGGGAAAAACAAACCTTAGGTTCTTAAGACATTATTGTTTACAAAAATCAGATTTTCTTCATCTCCTTATTTTATTTCTTTCTGGATAAATGGTTTTCCATCACTTATTAAAATTTTTCTCTAATCTTAGATTATCTTTGGGTAATTTTCTTGTGCATTCATACATGTAGTTTTAGTTTTGCATTTTTAAGTGTTTATTTGATATTTGAGGTTGGCTTTGAAAGCTGACAGACTTTTCAGGTGATTTTTTTCTGTGTTTTCTAGGTTAGTACATTTGACTCTTTGCAAGTATAGAACTGTTCTGTCCACTAACTTGAGTTATTAGCATTAAATAAACTGAAGTCCTCTGGATCATAGTTGGTACCTCCCTTTGCCCTCTCCTTTACTCCCCCACCAAACCAACCAACTGCAATGCAAGCAGTGAGATGTGGGCTTTTGCATGTCTGTGTGATTGAGAACAAGGCTTGGAGATACTCTCAAAGCTGGGAGGATAGAGCAAGGAAGCATTTGAGGCACAATGCTATATAACAAATAAGTTCCATGAACATAGTGAAAAGGTGTTTTCACTTTGCAGCTCGTTACTTCCAATGCAAAAAATTGTCTAGGTCCTCGAAATGGAAGTGACATTTGGGAGTTCAGCAGTGAGGGAGGGACTACTTAAATCTCACATCACCATCTTGAGGAGTATTAAATACTTTTTCAGAGTAGAGCTGCACCTTACCTAGTTCACTCTATGTATGTTTGTCATGGGTCCTTCACAGAGGTCACAACTTTAATTCAGCTATATCCTCTGATCCCTGTCAGTCTGGCCTCTTAGATATTTTTTTTCTTAATCTGCTCCCCTCTGCCTTCCCCTAAAAAGTAGTCTCTGTTAGGCCACCTCTTTGTGTTTAATCTTTAATTTTGTGCTTTTCACAATTATATATCACAGCTTATTAGTCACGATGCTTTTCAGTGTTAGCTTACAGCGAGATTCTGTTGAGGAGTGTGAAACCCAGCAGCAGAGGGACGTACTAATCTCATTTGCAGGTCCCTATTTCCTGCTTACTGTTCTTCAGGCAGTGTTGGATCTGGTATATACAGTGAACCCTGTGATTTTTCATTTACTTTTTCTTTACTGTTGCATATAGCATGTGGATATACAGTGCTGTTAAATTGACAAATGCTAATTTAGGAAATACTAAATATGAACCCCATATGTTGTATACCATATTACATTTTATATAATACCTGTTCCCATCTTGAGGAAATGTGATGGGGTTTGTTTATCTGGGAGGAAAACTGCTTATTCTGCAGCAGCTCTGGTCTGGAGTCTGGGGCAGGCAAGTACAGTATTAGAGTGAACAAGGGATGGAGAACAATAGCTTGAAAAGTTGTAATGCTAGTGATCTGTTTATTAATCTTTCTGCAACATTGTTCATTATGCCCATGAAAGGAGAATTAGAAACTTGAGTTTTCCCTCTTTTTCTTTTTTCTCCTCTTTTTATTCTTTCCTTATATCTCGAAAAAATGTAAAAATTGTGGGGGGTTTGTGGTGTGTTTTAAGTTGGGCTTTTTTTCTTTTTTAGAAGAGAGACAAAAGTGCATACTAAAGGCATATAAAATGCATGCAAAAGGCACGGTCAGAAACCTGATTTTCTCTGTTATGTTTTACACAAATGAAAGGGCATTGATCGCAGTTTAGGTGCCAAAAAATTAGAACAAATTAAAAAATCCTGCATGTAATTATTCTCACACTGTGCAAGGGAGCTACTGAATTGTAAAACTTCAGCAGAATTAAATATGTTCTGGGATTTTAATGTGAATACAAAATCTATTCCTGGCAGTTACAATTCCTATAAAAATACAGGAGAAATTATAAATTTTAGGTTTCAGGGTTTAACTATTAGAGATTGGGATGTCACAGTGGATTCCTGTGTGTCACACTTAGCAGTGTTTCTCTTAGTGCTCTCCTTTGAAGCATGTGTGGGAGACGTGATGGGTGACAAGATAAGCCCGATCTCATGCCTCCAATGAAACTCTTTAGCACCACTAAAGAATAGGCTAGTAATTTACACAAGTTGGCCTTGTTACAGTAGGATATTAATCTGAATTTGAGTTCTGTGCAACATCCAGATCTACTAAACGATCATAGTTCCAGGTTATCAAGTTAGTTTCTTTTTTAAAGTAGTAAATGTATCCTGTGTGTTTCAGTGCAGTGATGTTCACCTATCTGCAAGTTGCTGCTGAAAGCGACTTCTTTCCCTTTCCTTTGTAAGCTGAACAGAATTGCATCACTAGTTCCACTGAAGATTGACTCTGGAAGAATGACAAGAGCAGTCCAAGCTGATGCTGATGTTGGTGGTGGCTCTGTGGTTGTAGACATACACCCTCTGTGCTTCAGTTTGAGCCTGCACACTTGTGTGCTGTAGGCAGTGTGTAAATGGACACTTTCCTGTTACAATCTGGAGTAGATGGCTTTTTGTTTTTAACATCAGTGGAAGAGTTACTGTAAATCTCCACCATACCCCAGTGTGTCTCATCTGCTTTTGGGTGGAATAGCAAAGCTCTTGCCTCAATAGACGGTGCTTATACTGGTCTCATGGTGCTCCTGTCCAGTAATGGAGCACTGCTTTGCTAACAGCTCATGTTCTGTGATTTGTAGAAGAACACTAGTCTTGTGGAAGAAAGAAGGAATTAAGCTGTGAGGCAGTGGGTATTTTTGGTAACAGGTAAAGCTGTCTCAGGTTTTTCTGAAGAAGGGTTCTCATTTGAAAACTTGCTAGTCTTTTAGTTACCTCTTCCTAAGCCTCAGAAAAAAATGAGGCTATTTTGAAGAGAAGACATATCTTTCTGCCAGCATGACAGCTCTGTATCATAATAGGCCTGAGAGAACAAGCTGTTGAGTTCTGAAGTGTTAAGAGCATCACATGTGATTTTTATTTGAAGTATAGAGTGTTACAATTCAGAATGAAGAACGGGTTTTGTGTCAGGTCAGAAACTGCAGCTGAGAGTTGGTAGGTAGTGAAAGGCCTTGGAGGTCAGGTCTAGTGGCTTCTGTTTCATGCTACAAAGAAGGAGAGAAAGTCAAGGGTGACAAGGGGAAGATTAAGGTGACCAAGATGATGAGCTAGAAGAGTGAAATTTTTGATTACTTTTTGCATGGATGTGAAACACAGCTGAATTATATCTGTTAAGGTCAAATGAAAAAAAACCTTACAGCGGGAGGGGTGCAAGACTGGTCTGGGAGGATTGGTAGGAACGGCTGTCTCTGTGTGTGAACGTGCAACAAGACATAGTCACAGGCAGAACGTGGTGGCCTCCAGGGAACTCGCAGCTGACTGTTTTTTGCATGAACTGTGGGGTATGAATTTACCCACAGTTGTTCAAGACAGGAGAAAATGGGGAGGGAAAGCTTTCTTCCTTTTGGTGGGAGTGGAAGAGGAAGGAAGAGGAGCAGAGAAGCGGACTTCTGTCTCTGTGAGGGCTTTTTTAAGTGTTGTTTTGGCTGGCAGCTGTCTGTCTGCAAGGACATAACTAGATGCAGACTAAGATTTGTTGAATGGAGGATGAAGCAGCAGAAAAGTTGAAAAAGTTGTCAAAAACAAATGTGTCTGGACAATATATTTCAAAACCAAGGTAGAGGTACACTACAATATTCAGAGTGAATGAGCAGAGGTTTTTTTGGTTTTGTTTTTAAAGGACAATCTGAGAAATAATGGGCTGAGTTATATAATTAACCAGAATGGTGTGCAAACCAGTAGATCACAGGGTCTCAAAGATCTATCTGACATCAGCTAAGGTACCTCATGGCTGAAGCTCATCAGACTTGACAGTGCAGATAATGTAATGTTTGAGAGAAGTTCACAGATTGATTTTTTTTTTTTTAAATATTTTTTCAGTGCCCATGGTCTGTCTGTACTTTTAACACAAGTAGTGTTGAAATCTCTTTTAGCTGGTTCTACTTTGTTCTTAATTGCAAATGCACCTGCCTTAATATGAGGATTTGTGACCAGTTTGCAGAAAGTGATGGGACTGTCAGTGAGGTACCTTCATACTGACTACTAAAGAAGTACTGCTGTGTTTAATGACCTGTCAGCCTTGTAGGCTCTGTGTGTCGATCATATGAGTAAGTGGTCACATGTTTGTCTTTAGGATTTTTCTTAAGGTTAAAAATGAAGACAGGGATTTTGAGTGTATGTGTGTGCAGGTGGAGGAGCCTTGGTTAAAATTCATGGAATTGCAGTGCAAATTAATAAAGAAAATTTATATTCTGCAGTGTGAATTGAGGAAATCTTGAGAGTTAAAAGCCTGAGTGATAAACATCAGGGCTGCCATGTAAGGCACTAAATACAATAATGCACATAGCAACCTTGCAGAGCTTTGGGGACTCAACTGTCAGAATAATGCTTTTGTAATTATAGGCAGGTTCTTGATAAAATCTACTCTGGAATGTACAGATGGACCTCTTGGTTTTTGTTTCTCGTTTTTCTTTTTTCTTTTTTCTTTTTCTCTTCACTAAAGTATATCTCCACTAAATCTTGATGCAAATGCATAGTTCTGAGGCATAACTTCCTGTGCCTTATTCTAAATCAATTAGCTTTTGTATGATCATTTGCTGTTTTAAGGTTGCTAAGCAATTGTTGGTGTGATACTCACTTTTAACCAGGAAAACGGTGGCCCACCCTCCAGTTATTTTCCTAAAGACAGTTACCAGCAGTGCGGTTACAGAAACTCACAGATACTTCCTTTGGTGAAGGTCCTGACTCCTGAGCGTGAAATTATCACATCATCTTGCACCTTCACTTACTTTCTCAGATATAATAATATATTGACATATTGAACAATAGGTGCCTGTCCTCGCTCCAGCACTGATCTCTCTAGGACGCTTATTGTAAACCCTTCAAATGGGGACACACCCCACCTCCTCCAGCCTCTGCCCATATTTTCTAGCAGTGGCTAATTTAAGCAGCCAAGTTTGGAAGGATGTCTGCTCACTTCAGCTAATGTGCTTTTATGCTCCCAGCAGTACCTGCTCCATTGTCTGCTAGGTTAAAGAGTACACACACACAGAGAAAAAACATATTGGTAGTTCCTGCTGTGTTTGTCCCTGACTGATTGTGTGTTCAGAGGTTTACAGTGAGCAAATATAGGGAGCTTGTTCAGGGACAGAATCCTTTCTGTCCCCCCTTTAAAGGGGAAAATGCTATAATTTTCTCTTTCACAACCTTCCTGATGCTCACTTGTATATTTTTTTCAATCTTCTTGGAGTAGTAGATCACAGCTGAGCAAACAGCATGATATGCTACAGAGAGGAAAAAGGTCTACTTAAAATAAGCTCCTCTTTTGAGCCTTTGCCACGTAAATGTTCCATGTATTAAACTTTGGTGGACTTAAAAACCATAAGGTTGTAATGAAGGACAAGATTTCACCTTGGTGTATTAGAAAGTCACGTTTATGTTGTCCCTTGTTTCAGGTTCTACACTCTGCTGGTGCTGTCCACTGCTCTTTTCGGAAGGCCTCCTTTCAAGAATGTAATTGTGAATGGCCTCGTTCTTGCCAGGTTGGTATGTCAGTCACTTCTTTGTGGAACAGATTTTCAGTCCAAGAGTATTTCAGATTAAGTCCCTACAAATTGTAAATTAAACCTGAAATGGACTTTGGAGCTGTTAAGACTTGACAGGGAGATACTGGTGTTGGAGGTAAGAGATACCTAAAATTGTGAGGATTGTCTGTCGCAGCTGTCTGCTGCACTTGGTTCTTCCCAGCAGGTTTAGTCCTTCCTAGAGAGAGAGAAATGAGTAGGAAGTTAGAATAGGAAATAAATGATACCTGCTGTGCGGTGTAAAGGAGGTTATAACCAGCTTTATTTGCAATTTTAAATGTTATATTTGCTTCCCCTTTTTTCCAATCTAGCTTTGCTGGTGGGCCAGAGGAGTGGATTCCTAACAAGTGTATCTTCCCTTAGCTTTTCTAGGAAGGACGAATTTTCTGCTCGAATTTGTAACTTGGGAGCCTCTTGGATTGTTTTGGGGTGGGTTTTTTTTTTTGATAGCTCATGTGGGTTCAACGGTCATACTGAAATGGTGTGATAATCTATAATTATGTCTACGCTACCAATGACACATATGGACAGAAAAAACAAGCAGATTTGAAGGGCCTTTTCTCTTTTTTGGGGATCTTACACCTGTCTTCTGATATTTTCTAGCGATGGCCAAAAAATGAGCAAAAGGAAGAAGAATTATCCTGATCCAATGAGTATTGTAAATAGTTATGGAGCTGATGCGCTAAGGTAGGTAATTAATGTACAGTCCAATTTGTTAGATTTCTAGAAGCAGACTTGTACCAGGAGAGCTGCTTATGGGGCTTTGACGATTAGCAGTAGGAAGAAAGTTAATTTTAGAAACTTCTAGACCACTATGGCAGCCAAATAGCTGAAAGAGTGGATGACTCAAAAGAACTGGCAATAGTTGCAGTGCCTGGATTTTCTATACTCTTGTCTTATCTCCCTGAAGGCTGGTAACAACCAAAGCTGACGTGCTGACTGGAGGCCTTTTGTCAGAAAGTGTGTGTCCAGTTTGTACAGAGTGCTTCTCAAGCCGACAGTGTCTGCTGTTGCAGCTGATCATCTGAGTTGACACAGTGAACATTCAAATAAAATCTTTGAGAACAATTAGTTTACTGTTAAATTGTCACTTTAGGGAAGGATTACTGTATAATGTGCAGAAATGTTTAGTGTTTATACTGTACCTGCTTCTTTTTTTGTTGCCATTAGTATACGGTATGCACTAATAGTAGTGAAACCAGAAGACCAGAAGTGGAGCAGCCTAATGTGTGTATATATAAATTGTCCTGGTCAAACAGAGATTAAACACAGTTCAAGTGTTTCATTCAAATTACACAGACGTACAAATGTAATTATGCAGTCACCTGGTACTTTGGCTAGATGGACTAACCATATGTGTGAAGTGGTACCTTGAGGTAAAGGTACAATAAAGACATTTTAATAACTGAGTACACTACTTAGGCGTTTCTCAAGAACCCTGTAATTCTTGCTGTACATCAGAAAACCTTATCCTATCACACATTGAATTGCATGCTGCAACTCGACATGGTAATGATTGGGCTGAATGAAAGCTTAGTGTGCTATGGTGTTTTATTTGAGAAAGGTGGTTGTTGCTTGTTCTAGATAATTTTAAAAACATAGGAAGTTGCTTATTGTTTCAAGCTTTAGTATTTAAAGACCTAGTAAATGATCTCATATGTTTACAACAGAGTGTTGGGTGGAATTCTTCAATTTGAGCCAAGTTGTTCATTGCAAAAATCAAGGTGTATTAGCAGAACATCAGTGAGTAGATGAAGCAGTATGAGGGTTGGAGTTACTTAGATTGGAAATTTTTAAATTGCAGGTGATGTTTCAGCTGAAATAAAATCTGCCTTCTTTAAAACAAAACCAAAAATCTCAAACACCAGAAGTTATGCTTCCATTATTCATGGGTTTTTTTATTTCTAAAAAGCTAATTCATTTTTCTGCCTCTGTGCTCATTCTTTAATGTCACATTTATTTATACATACGCCCACATAGAGAGTAAAAAGCATTGCAGACGGGGTTCGTTTATGGAAGGAGCTCTGCGATTCAGTTGTCTCTGCTTATTCACTGAAGCGCTTGATGAGTTCTGTTTATAGAAAAAGCTACAACTGAGGGTTTTTTCTTGGCACTGTTTCCCTGCAGAGTTACTTTAGCTTTTGCAGAACATATATGTGTTTTTTTTAACTACAGCTTTAAAGTATTCTCAGCAGTAGCTTGATAAATAGATCAGCAGAAAATGTACATGTATAAGTCCTTTAAATGCATATGGAATTGAATGGAAAGGGCGAACAGAAAAGTAAATTTAACAATCCAGCCTCAGACTCCATGAAACTTGAATCCTGCGTGAAATCTGTAAGAACTGTCAAAACCAGTTAAACATACTTGGGTATCCTGAGACCTACGACTTGGGTTGGAGAGGTGTCAAAGTTGAAGTATGTCAGAAGGAGAATTTGCTGGTCATAATATTTATAAGCCCTTTGCTTTCATTTATCCTGAGGACAGAACTGCTGTTAGAAGTGATGTGTTACATTCCACTCTCAATCTGTTCTTAAAACACAGAAGAAATAACATAATGCCACAGACAGCTATTTTAGATGAAAAGGAGACTGTTGCTGCTTATACACTGTTAGAAAACTTGGTAACACTGGCTTGTTTTGAAGAATGCTTTCTGCTCAATGGTTAATACGGCTGGGTGTAACTAAATTAATAGAACACTTCCTTCGTTGGGTGCTTTATTTCTCTTTCTATACAATAGAAGGATTGTAAGTATCTTTGCATTTTAATAATTCAGGAAATTAGTGTTCTTTTAACATTTGCATGTTGTAAGGCAGTGTAGGGCAGATGGTTTAAGGGTTTTTGTTTGAGGCTACAGTTGGGTTAAAAAACAAGAGAGCTAAATTTTCTTTTAATTTCTCACCCTAAGAGCTATTTTAAGAAGACTTTTGATAGATTCTGCAGTGAATGCTCCTGAGGTGGGTACAGAGGAGCAATTTAGGGTGAACCTACACAGTTCCGATTAGTTTGCATTGCTGCCTCCTCGGGAGGGAAGCAGTGGAGGCGATTTGAAGTGGTGGTTATTCTAGGTAAGTACCGAGCTAGGAAAAGGCCTGGAGTTATCCTGGGGTACCCTAGGGCCAGACTAACTCTCATATTCAGAGCAGAGTTATGTTTGATTTCTGAAATAAATGGTGAGTAATAAGTACAGAAATAATTGTGATAGGGAGGTTTGGTTTAAATAGACATTTATAAATTTTACGAGTTCATTATCATGCTTAATTGTTCTGTACTTTGTAAATTTAATTGGAAATCAGGTATCATGTTTAAAAACATTTTACTTTTTTTTCCCCCTTTGATACAGTACCATAAACATCAGTTTCTGTGCTGCATCACTGTCTCTCTACTCTGGCAGCTCTATTTTTATGTATTCATTTTTATGCAAGAAGCCCTTTCCTGAAGAATTCGTGGTTGGGTATCCCTGAATGTGCTGTGTCAAACCCCATTAAGATTTTAAAACCTCCTAAAGGAAGTGCCTGTAAAATTATATTAGTTTAGAATCAAGATTTTAAAAGTACGTAGCATGTGAGAAAGTGAGTTAATAAATTTTTATTGAGAAATGCTATGACCTTTAAAATGAAAAATGTTGTTTTTCTTATTTGGAAAATTAGTTAAGGGTATCTAAATACATTTAGTTGGGATTCAGGCTTTTTTTGGCTGGTTTTTTTTTTTTTTGGGTTCTTTTTGATACTTGGGTAAGACCTGGTTTCTTTTTGTGTTTGTCTCTGTAGACAGAACATTTGTTTAGGGAATAAGGTGGAGTAATGTATAAAGAGTTGTTGTAAACTCACAGCCAGCTCAGAAGCTGTGAGACATGTCTCTCTCTCAGAAACGAGGAGCTGTTGCCTTGAGAGAGAGATTGTCCAGAGAGATCTTTCTCTGGTCAGAGTGGTTCTTGTGTGGATGGACCCCCTTGGCTGAGGTGGGCACGACTCTGTGAGAGGCTGCTTCTAATGTAAATGGTCAGCATCACCTGAATCCTCAGCTTTGCTCTTTCAGAGCTGTTTCTGGAGATGAGGCACACTTGTATTTGTAGGGGTTACATCTTTTGTCCTCCTCTTGGGCTATTTTTTCTTGAAAACGTGAGTGTTTTCTCTTCTCTGACTTGCCTGTTTTGCCTTACGCCTTACTGCTGTGTTGCAGTGGGCCCCAAGATTTTTATAACTGAGGAAATGAACTAGACTGGGTAGAAAAATACTAGGCCTTTGTTAGAGAATTCCAACCATTACTATTAATTTCTAGAGTAAAAAAAAAATTAAATTCTAATTCAAAATTTCATATGCAGTGTCATAAAAATAATCCTGTAGAGCTAGGAAGCAAACTGTCATATGTCCAATATGTTACAAGCTTAAAATACTGTTCTCCTTAGAGCTCCTAGTGTGAAATGGCTTCCTTGGGTGCCTTTTTCTTGCTATGCAGCTCTCTAGGGTTTACTGTATGTAACATAGTGTGTTTCTATCACTGTATGCAGTTTTAAGCTCTTAATTATTGTGTTCTTATTTTGCAGGTTATACCTGATCAATTCTCCTGTGGTAAGAGCAGAAAATCTGAGGTTTAAGGAGGAAGGAGTAAGGGACATACTGAAGGATGTCTTCCTGCCCTGGTACAATGCGTATCGCTTCCTTGTTCAGAACGTTCAGATCCTGCAACATAAGGTACAGATCTCTTGAGTATGGCAGAGCGGAACGGGCTTTGTGGGGGTTCGTGTGTGGCTTCTCACATTAGGGTGCTCTTGATTCTCTTGTATTTGAGCTAAATGCTTTTGCTGTCATACTCTTGAAATGAGAGAACAAGATGAGGACTTTGAGCTTGTGGGGTTAATGCATGCTAGGCAACGACCTGCTGCTAGTCACCTTGCTGGGAACACCAGCTAAAAGCGAGGTGGGGCATCATTCCGAAATGTCCGTACAAAGCCTTGTTGGCTTTCTAATAACTGTCTTACCAGTGTTTGTGTAGCAGCGTGGAGGCAGTCGGTGTCACTGGTACTGCCTGGAGGATTAGAAACTGCATCTGCCGCTGCTTTTCTTTGCTGCTACGCTGCTTTATGTAGCCAGGCTTGGCTACTGCACTGGAAGGGAGCTGTCAGAGGGCGGCATCTGTGACTGCGAGCTTCTCTGCACTGAGAGCGTTCCTCAAAGCACACAGGTTTAACACAAATAGGGCTGTAAATAAGTAATGAAAAGAAAGTTCTTTCCAATAGTGTCTGTGGTGACAATTTCTTGAGCTAACTCATTTTCTGTGACTTTAATTATGAATCTACATGAAAATATTTAACTTGGGAAAACTTGATACTGAATGCATAAGCCACGGCAAGAAGATTGCCTTCTGTAATGTGAGTTAATTTTTGTAAATGTTAAATTTAAATAGTACTGAGGAAAAAAAATGAAGAACTGGAAAGGAGGCTAAATCATCTGCAGTGATGCTTTAGACCTGTAGGTTACATTTGAAGTCTACCAAAAAGTTCAGGATGACTGATAGGAGTTTCTACACTTTCAGAATGAAAGCAAGATGAAAATTTCTTTCTTATAGTGACTTTTCATTTAAATTGACGATTTTGTGTGTATATTGTGTAGCTTCTGTTGAAACCAGATTGAGTCTTTCAGCTGAGATGAACGACAGGAGGTTACCACTCGTTAGTGCAGGGTTTTATGAGGAAGTGGGAACAGAGCAAAAAAAGTTCAAACCTTCCACTGTGCATGAAATTACAGCAGTAGTCTGATCGCTTTGGAGATCTGCCACTTGAAGCAATAAAGGCAGCTGACTCAATAAATAGTACAGTAAATAGCTGGCTTAAATAAGTGGCTTTATCTTTTTAACAACCCCTTTTGGGAAGAGAATCTGGTAACTTCAGATCCTAATATTTAACGAACCTCTTCTCAGCATCCCTAGACAGATTTCATCAGGCACATTTATGCATTGCCCCAAAAATATATTTCAGTTTTTCCTGTTTGAGCTTTGAATTATCTATCACAGCTTTTTGCTGTGATCCCATTAAGTCTTGCAAGATCAGCCAAATTAGGGATGGAAGACCCCAGTGGAAAATCCAGGTGCTTAAGTAGATAGTTTTGGTAATTCAGCCCATGTAATTTTTCTTTCTAAATGGATAGTTAAACCATTCCTATGCACCATATTAGGCAAAAGAATGTTCTATTGGACGTGATAGTGCTTAAATTAGATTTCATACGTAGGCTTAAACAACTTTATCATTGTATTCTGCTGCCTACAAGAGACAAACTGCAGTCCCAGTGTCCTGGATGAAGTCTAATAATAATTTTATACTTACTGTAATTACCCTGGTAATTCTAATTGGTTAAATCCGTGCTGACCTGACACTGGGACTACTGCATTTCTGGGTGTGCAGATGTATTTCTTTCCTAAGAATCCTCTCCTTTACACTTACAGGAGTGGATGCATCGTTACTGGATTGAATAATCCAAACTGATTTTTTTCATCTAGATTCTGAGGGAAGAGCAAGTCTAAACCAGATGTTAAACAGTGTTCAACCAGTTGTAAGGACTTCGTTGACATGGAAGACACTGTAGGCACTCACAAGTGTCTTTACTTGTGGTCTAGCTGCAGTGCCCTCCAGAATCAGCAGTGTTATGAAATCAAATCGGTGCTAACATCGGTGTTCTGGAAGCAGGATAGTGCACTCTTTGCATGCTGGATGTCTAAACATTCCACCTTTTTTTTCAGTTGGGGTTGTTACCTTCTCCTATGTTTTAATCTGTTCAATTGGCACACGCTATAAAAAAATAATGCTATTGTTTATATGCCCTTTCTCCAGATAGAACTCATAGTACACTGCTGTAAATGCTTCAGATCCTCCTAGATGAACATGTTAGGTAAATTCAAGAGTTCTACCCTGTGTCTGGAAGCTGTGACTGCAAGCAGGGAAAGAACGACTGCATACTGTTGTGTGCTGTGCTGCTTTTGTCTGGCCCCAAATAGCTGGTTGTCTTTGTAGCTGAAGGGATGGCATGGTGAAACCAAGGGCAGCGGGAGCTGGGTGTTCTTCAGCTATTTCACTTTATGTGTTTCTGGAACTCAGTGTTTTCCCTTGGGAAACCAGTGTAACCCAGTGAAGGTGTACCCTTATGACTTGAAAATGTGTTTTGTGTTTTTATGTTGATGATAGGATGAGGGAAGAGAATTCCTTTACAATGAGAACACAGTTAAGGAGAGCAATAACGTCATGGATAAATGGATTCTTTCTTTCACCCAGTCACTCATTCAGTTCTTCAAAGCTGAAATGGCAGGTATGCACAGGTTGGGCTGGGGGGGTGTGTGGGTGTTCAGTTTTTGATTAAAGAACTGTCCATTTCATCTGGAGCTTTCCAGATTCCACGTGGGACTTACATTTCAGATAAAAGGAGGGAAATCTTCAACCAGCTACTGTAATACTTGGAATGCTGTTTTTGTGGGTGTTAATACAGAGTTGGCTATGCTTGTTCATGAGACTTCAAAAAGTGATGAAGCATTTGTTGTCATGGCTAATCCTATGAGGTCGGTGATGTAGCTTGTTGCTGTAACAATGTCTTCTCCAGTACTTGGAGCAATTACTAATATTACAGTAACTGAAAGACAGCTGTGAAAGGGAAGCCAAAGAAAATTTGGGGAAAGTGGAAAATAGAAAAAATGGGCAGTGCTCTTGTCAGCTGAATAAAACAATTTAGAGAGGTACATGAGCATGAGGAATAAATTTTCTCCTGCATAGTTCTGTAGAGAGGGTTTTTTGTTATCAAGTCTATGCAGCAGGACAGAATAGCAGTAGGATATTGCATAGCTGTAAAAAGATGGTTTCCTGGTTTTTCTTTTTGCATGTTGTCTCTTTCATCATTCCATACCTCTCAATGCTCACATTCTATTAAGGGTTGTTAATCTGATTACGCTTACAAAGTCACAGATAAAGTCAATGTGATTTGAAGAGTGCCTTTAAGGGCACTAGAAACCTAGATATTGGAAAGAAGGTGGTATTTGTCATTGCAGTCCCTGTTTAGGAATATGCAAATGACACCACTATGCCAGTCATCATAAGTTGCCCTCAGAAGAATTTTAGAAGCTTTCTGCAGGTGTACTCGGGCTTGGAGCAAGAAGGTATTAGTGAGGTAATAGATAACGAAGAAACAGCTAAATGCCTAAAGGACTCAGGACAGACCCCCTCCACTTCAGTCATCTCTGGTATTTCCCCCTCTTAGACTGGCATGATGTTCACTCTCACAATGAGATGAGTTTATCTTGCTAGAGTAGATAAAGCCGCTCACCTTGGTAATAACGAAATTCAGGTGAGGTCATCTGAGACCATTTCATTAAAGGAAGAAAGAATCCTCAAGCTACCACGACCAGGAATACGATAAAAGCTGTCTGTTGCTGATGAAAATGTGGCTTCTTCCTGAAGTTTTGTCCTTGAAATTTGTTGGTGGTGTTGAGTTTGATGTGTTGCCAAATGGAAATACGCAGAGCTTATGCAAGTTTACAGTCGGCAGGTAGAGAGGAGAATGTTTTGAGGGACAGTGGAAAATGAATTTGTGACTGTGTGCCTGGGATCTTGGGTTAGTGCACTGTCTAAACAGAAATAGTATTTGCAGAAAGACGGCCATAGAGGTAGAAACTTGAATTCTCTGCTCTGGATTACTAAGAGGAAGATGACACTAATAAAAAGGGAAATGTCAGCTGACATTTTAAAAAAGCAAGAGATTCTTTGAAGCAGGAGAAGAAAATTCTTGTTGGAAAATGATAATATAAAGACTTTTAAGACTGTAGTATTGATATTAAACTCTATTATATTGTGTTAGATGAAGATAACATGATGCACTCATCAAATGGGTGACATATTTCATTTAGAGATGATTAATAAACATGATTTTTCAATTTATTTTTCTGCATAAACTCTGAATTCAGTCAGATAATGACATGCAATAAAATTGTGTACTGTGGTATGATACTTTACTAATCCTTACTAAAAATTAGGTTTGGATTTCTTAAAAAGATTTTCTCCTTCATATGACTTGAAGTAGGAGAAATATCAGGAAGAGGCAAGGGAAGATAATACCAGTGACTGATAACCTCAAATGCTGGGTAAAGGAGATAAATCCATTCCACAAGATTCACTTTAGAAGCCAAGACTTTAAAAATAACAACCGTGGGGGAAAAAAAAAGGTAGAAAGTATTGTAACTGTGGCATGATGTGAGCAAAAACAAGTGATTGCATTTGCCAGCTAATGCCATACAACTGTTACCTGCAAGATGCATTAAAAATACTTGTCTCTTCCATGTCTAAAACATTGTGGAGATGGTGGTGCTGAGGGGATGTTTGGGCACTATCTGTCAAAGAATGGCCTGGTCTGCACTGTAACGTGCTGTTTTCTTCAGCTGTGTGTGTGGTTGTGTGCAAGGACATACAGACTTGAGACTCAGAATGGCAAGGAGTCACACTAACCAGCAAAATTGTGCAGGGGAGCTTAGCTGCTTCCATTTCATCAAGTGCATTTCACAATGGAGCTGAATTCTACACTGATTGCCTGTCTCTAGAAAAATGCTGCCATTAAGTAAAACTTATGTTAATTCTGTCCCAGTTTCTACTAGTGGCTGAATAGCCAGCAGTATTTCAGCCTAGATGGAGTCCCTGCTAGTTTAATGTTGACCTCCCCTGAATAGACTGAGGCTGGGAAGGGGAGCGTACCTGTGCATGCTGCCTCAGAGAGCCTAGGAAAAACAGGTTCAACAAACCCTCCACTAATCCTGGCTCGGGGAGAGCTTTTGGCTTCCCAGAACATCTGCAGTTGGAGGGAGAAAACACATATCAGAAAGCAGTGTCGTTTCAATTATTCATGGAAAACTGGCCAAAGCTGGCTGTATTGAATTGATGTGTGTGTGTGGAAGGGGTTTTGCTGTTGTGTATTATCTCTGGTTTGATAGGTGCTCACACTGGCACTGTAGCCCTGCTCTCTTCAGAAGTGCTGCAAGTTAGGTAGATGGGTGCCGGCAGCAGCTTCAGCAGCTGCTGGTGTAGCTAAATTAGCTTCACTTTGATAACAACACACTTATCCAGATGAATTATTAGCTATTTAATAGCAGTGGAGTTTCTCCACTAAACCTCATCTTTTATGATGGAGACTTCTGGCAATTGGGCTTTTTGGTAAACAGTAACACATATATACTTACTATATATAAAAATAAATAGCAAGATACTTGGAAGGTGATATCAAAAGTAATGGGGCATCCTTTGTGTTTTAAGGGGGAGCTAAATTTCTGTATTTTAAGAACAATAGGCAGTATTATGTTTGGTTTCTTTTCTACTTAGAAGTGCCCGATACAAGAAATTATTTTAGAATAAGAGCTTTTCTCCTGATGTCTGAAATAGAAAGAAGTGTGTGTGTCTTGGAAAGAAGTCTCTGTGTGTCTGTGCATGTGTGTGTGGACTTGAGTCCATGTACATGCATGCCTCTTTCTTGAGCCACGAAAAGTACAGTTTCACAATTTGGTTTATGAAGTGGGATCACAGCTATTGGGGGGAGAAATGCATGTTTCCAGGCGAACTGAATCTCTTGTTAAAGATGCACAATCCCTGAAGCGTGGGGTTTTCTGAGGGTTTTTGATTGTTTTTAATCTGTCTCTGAAGTAGGTAACACTTTGCTAGAAGAGAGCTTGGGAATTTTTTATGAATACAAATTCCCACATAAATATCTTCCCCACCATGGCATGAATCTTCTGAGCATTTCCTTTTTAGGTTTAAATGCCAGTACTCTGCCTTTAGAACACTTCTATGTTAGAAAATGCAATGAAAAGCGTAGTGAAGCTTTTAAGGCAAGGATCCATTTTATTCAGTAGCTGCTTGATTAATTAAACTGATTCAGAACAGAAATCAAAAAGCTCTTTGCTTCTAGAGAAGTTATATACAAGTTTTTCCTTAGAAAAGCGAGTTCTATTTAAGGTCCGTCCCCACCCCCAATATTCCTGCGAACCACTGAAATTTGTTTTCCCAGTTGCATAGTGATGCTCATGATGACCTTCTTTTTCATGTTGGCAGTCCTCCATGCTTTTAAGTTACACAGAACTTGAAAATGCAGCTCTGTTTATCTTCTTACCTCGTCAGGCTTGCTGTTACTTTACAACATGCTTTTAGCCTACTGTGTTACTAAGAAATAACAATCAGAAATTGTCAGTAATTCAGGGAGAAATGATTGAAATAGGTGTCTCATTTTAAGTCTGGCAAACAAAATGTTGGCAGTAATCGACGACAGAATTGTATTGTATGATTCTACGATGTTTTCTGTTAAACTTCTAGTGACTTGGCTGTGTTTACAGCATGTGCAAATCTAGGATTTGCCAAATCCTTTGTGATTAATAGTCTCTTATCCACTATCCTCTTTACGAGTCAGATAAAAGCATAAGGCTTCCATAATGCGTGTTCATGTGGGATTAGGGGAGCAATTTGGTGGTGGATGTTTGTCTTGAAGCATGAGAATTGATGATATGTGCATATAGTTTTAACATAATAGTCTGTCTAATCACTTTTTGATCTTACTGACGTGAGTGCTTCTGCTCAAGTTTCATGTTTAACACCAGAGCTACAAACTGTGATATGTTTCTTTCAGCATGGCCCTTGAGGCAGGGGCCAGATCTTAACTACAGTAAACACTTTCCCTTCTAGCTTACAGGCTGTACACCGTAGTCCCCCGATTAGTGAAGTTTGTTGATATTCTGACCAACTGGTATGTTAGAATGAATCGCAGAAGACTGAAGGTAGGTATCTACTTGTGCAATCTTGTGCTGTAAATGAAACCCAAGTAGTCTGTTCATTTAATCCATAGCAGCTCCATGGCGTTACCCAGGATCTCTACACTGCAGTTTAAATATGATCAGTTTGTACCTGACAGTGGGAATGGAAAGTTAACAGCTTTTTTTGCTGTTAAATGCTCAGTAACGCAGTTTCACATGCTGGGTAGGAATGAGCAAAATGAATACAGTTTGGAAAACCAGTTTATTACATTAACATAGGAATTTTTTAAAGTTTTATTGGAGTGTGCTTACTGGTGCTGAAATTGCACTTGTTTGTTTTTCTTGGTGAATCCTTCAAATAGGGTGAGAATGGGACTGAAGACTGCATTATGGCCTTGGAAACCCTGTTTAGTGTTTTGTTCTCCATGTGCAGACTTATGGTAAGGGATGTAACCCTTTGACATTTTTCATGTAGTTAATCTGAAAGTATGCTTCTTGGTGTCTGAGCTGACCAGAGAAACTGTGGGTACAGAGGCTGAACACATAGGAAGAAACCCCCCGTGGTGTTACTGATTTGTGTAGCACAGTTCACCTTCTGCCTCCCTCTTTTATGTGCTTCTCTGGCCCAAGGTGCTATAAACAATGCAAATGCCCCCTGACTGATGAAGAGACATTTCGATTTCTTATCTGCTGCCCAAAAGTAACATGTAAATATCCAGACAGAGGTGAATAAATAGCAGCGATTTTGTCATTTATTTCAGTCTGCATTTTGAATAACTTCAGTTCTGCTTTGAAGACACTGCGTAAGCATTGTTTTTGCTGAACTGTCCTTATGCAATTCATAAGTATCACTGACTCACAGTGTACACACTGTAAAGAAAAGATGGTGATTGAATGCAACGTTACAGGCACCATATACTCCATTTATCACTGAGCTGATGTACCAGAATCTGAAGACACTTATTGATCCGACCTCGGTTCAGGAAAAGAATACTGAAAGCATTCACTACCTCATGCTTCCCCAAGTGAGGTAAGAGACAGCTGTTACGTGGGTTTTGGTTCGCTTGGGTTTCTGTTGTGTGTTTTTGTTTGTTTTTGCTGCTCACAGAACAGTGCTTCTTCTCTTACTTGTGTTTCAAACTTTTGCATAACAGGAAAACAAGCTGCACTAATAATGTGAATATTCCTTTGCCTCAGGAAGAGTTTGAGTGATAGTTAACACGTTCTTTCCTATAAGCAAAAAATATTAAAAGTTTTGATTAAATTCGGATTAATGTTAACTTCTCTGTAGGAGAACATTTCACTAGCGATGCGCTTCACACCCCACTCTGAGCTAGCTGGGAACTTTCTTTTCCCTCCACATTTAGGCAGTAGACTCAGTGAGCAAGGAATATGCTTTTTACTTCTCAAAACATATGCTGACTAGAAGCTATAATGCCTGTGAAGGGCCAAAAGGGATTATTTAACTTCCTCGCAGGCTATGCACTTGAATCTCTGGGCCTTTCTAAGTGAATGCTGATGCTGGATCCCATATGGATTAGAATTATTGCTTTGTGTGGACCACACATGGAGCCAGCAGAGCGAGTCCTTTTGTCTTCCAATCAAGAATTTAGACCATTGTCCAGAGATTGTCACTTCCTTGTAAGATAATACATCATATCAGAGCAAGCTTTCCAGGCAGGTCTTTTTTGGATGCTGATGGGTGAGGATTTTTTCTAAGTGTCAGTGTGTCCCAAAAAAGTTTGGGTCCATGACGGTTGTACTGGACATCAGCTCTGAGTTATCCATAATCAACTCAAACTAGGTGGAATGTAACAGCTGCAGTTGGTTTTGGTTTGGTTTTGGTTTGGTTTTGGTGGGTTTTTTTGTCCAGCCATGACAGACACTAGTATTACAATAGTCAGTTGTTCGTTAGTGCCTTGGTGCTCTGTTAGTGGATTCAGTTAGAGTCTGTGCCACAGTCTGCTGCTGGTCATGAAACCGAAGAGAAGCAAACTTCCTTTTGCTCTGCAGCTCCGAAAACCCTCAAGGACAAGGGAACTGACCTTAATACTTTATATGCCAGTTCAAAAAATTAAACCTTCTAGTAACGTTGTGTCTTTCATGGATACTATATCCTTTGAGGAAGGTTTGTGTCCTTTCTGATAGCTTTAATAGTGAGAGTTACTATGCGAAGGAGCTTGAGATTGATGTAATGATGGTGCTGATTTTCTGTTCCTTGGGGAAGTGCTGTAAAGAATATGTAATCAAAGAATGCAAAACTCATCAGTGAGCTATCAGAAGTAGTTTTGAGCTCCTGTAGAATGGAGCAATGGTAGGATGGTGAGCTATTTGTGGGAACTCGGTTCAGGTGTGGACTTAAGAGCCTTTAAAAGTGGCTTAGTCACTTTTTTATTCTTAGTGTTAACTGACTTGCATTGTACAAACATTGATGCCTTTGAGTGGCTTGCAGGGCTTTCCTCTGTGTTGTATTTTGCTTGGATTTTTATCTGCTGCTAGTTTGTGTAATTTACTGGATCCCTTATGTATCAGTTGTTCCTGTTGTCAGATAAAAAGATGTATTTTCAGAACTAGATTAGAGTTTAGAGTTTCACCTTGAGTTGCTAAGCACATTTTTTGAATATTTTTCTGATGAGTGCATAAGGTCAGTACTGTCATTAATATGAGATTTCTGATGCAATTTCAGAAAACAATACTTCAAGAATATGATGGATACATATGGAGAAAGCTAAGGGATGTGGCCAGTTTCACAGCTGAATTCGATTCAGCACTTGTGTTAGAAACCCCATGGAATATTATTTGGTTGCTTAGTCTGCTCAGTTGCATTAAATTTCAGGGCTGTGCATGCAGTCTATGAAGATGCTTCTCATTTTGTGGCTTCACAATGCCAATAATGGCAAGTAATATTGAAATGCTGCCATGTTGCACTGTATGAACTGTTCTGGGAGCAAAATAGAGACATTTCCAAGTTTTTGGAAGACTATCCTGGAGACTGGCTTTTGGAAGACCAAAAGCTTCAGAACTGGTAGTACGTCTTAAGCTCAGCTCTAGTGTGGATGGCAGGGATGTTTCAGCTTCAGAGTTGGCTCTACCAGTTCTGTTTTTCTGGACAATCCTTATGAAGTCTGTGGCTTTCATCTTGGTACTTCTGCCACTTCCATGACAGAAAGCAACCTTCTCATTTTGTTCACAGCTGTCTTTTGAAGGAGTCTTGATACAACACTGGTGTGCTTTCGAAGGAGCTGCTCAATTTATGTAGATAAGGAATCGGGAAAACAATGTTCTCTGAACTGATGGTTGCTAGTACATTTGAAAGAAAAAGTGAATGGCAGCTTCCTCAAGACCAAAACGAAAATCCCCACAACACCAAAAACCCAGAGCTAAAGGAAAGACACACACACACTCCCCACCCTGCCTTGCCTCAAAATGGAAGGATATTAAAATGATGAAGCCAGGAAAGGTGACACCACTGTCTAAAACATCAAAATCAAAAAATCAACTAAATAAAAACATCAAAATAAAAACCCCAAAAATATCTAGAATTCCTGGAAAAGAATATAAATCAAGCTTGAGTTGGTTGCATTATATTTTGTTGTAATTGCAAGTATCCTGTTTGTAATACCTTTTTACATTTACTTATGATGCAAGAAGATTTTACAGTTACTAATGTGAATCTTACTTTTTATTGGAGATATTAATAGAATAGGTAGCATGACTCAATCAATCATTTCCATTTTGTGAGAAGTGCTAACAAAAGATGGTTCAAAAATAGCTCTGTGGGGTTTTTTTGTTTTCAGCAAGTTATTTCCTCATCTTCTTCCCCATAAAGAGAGAAGAAAAACCTGTTTATTCATTTTTCAGATTCCCCCAAACAGGGAATAATTGAGTCTTTTGTAAGCAATTTCAGAGAAAGGGGTAGAATGTTTTCAATCTGCTCAAACAGATACAATGAAAATGAAACAATGTAATGTTTCCTTTTTAATCTAGGGAGGATCTCATCGACAAAAAAATTGAAAGTGCCGTTTCTTGTTTGCAGTCTGTTATTGAGCTTGGAAGAGTAATCAGAGACAGAAAAACAATTCCAGTAAAGGTTAGAACTCTTATATCTCTTATAAGTACTTTGGAAATGTGCAATAGCTTTGTAACTTTAAGATAAGCTTGGGAAAAATTAATAATTAAGTTTGGAATAACAGAGTTCAATGATAAAATGCTGCAGAAATTCTTATTTGTCATTTGAAGTTATTCTCAGTTGGAAAGACAAAAATTTGTTTGGTGTGGGTTTTTTCTTTCTCTCCAGTATCCCTTGAAAGAAGTAGTTGTTATCCATCAGGATCCAGAGGCTCTGGAAAATATCAGATCTTTAGAGAAGTACATACTCGAGGTAAGAACATGATGTTAATGGGATCATCTATATCGGTTACCTAAACAAACATAAACCCTAACCTCCCATGCTGATGCTGTTAAGTCACTAGTTAAAATGAAATTGAAAGAGAACTGTAATGAAAGGGAGTATCAGTGGGTGCTGCATACAGAAATGAAGGTGTAAGGGGATGGTCCTTAGCCAGTTGTTGTATTGAGAAATGCTTAATCGCTCAAAATAATCACAAAGGAGTAAGAAGCTATTAGAAACGTTCTTCTTCATCAGGGAACATTTTCTGGATGAAAATAAGACAATAATCAACTACATATTGCTGAAGAGATGGGTTGCAGAATGTCATCTCTTTCAGTTAAAGGGCATCAAGATCAGTTTTTGAAGGGTTGATGGAGAGAAAAGAGCTCTATGTAAGGGACAGTAAGGGGACCAGTCAAGACATTTGCAGGATGGTGTTTAGGAAATAAAATGTCAAATAAGATGTTAGCCTATACAGTTTCTTACACTCACTTGCTCCAGTATGCCACTGCAATACTCTCTTAATGTGTGTCCATTAGAGAAGTGCAGCCTGCCCTAATTGTAAATCTTTGGATAAAAGCCCCATCCTTCAGAAGAGAAGGGAACCCTTCTTGGTTTTTTGAGTGAACTTCTCAAAATTGGCAGGACTTTCTGCTTTTAGTCAGTCATGTAAAAATCCACAGTATTTTAAGAAGTGAAATGAAAAAGGAGTTTGCTTATAAATAAGCATTTATTTATATGTTCATGCTGGAAATACATCTTTTAAACGTCAGAAGTATGTTTCAGAAGTTGTAGCGAAGGCACAAAGCCTGTTACTTTTGATTGCTTCAGACTGTGGGCTTTTTTAGTCTTTACGTTCAATTAAATTTCATTAAAAATAGGCTTTATATGCATCTTCTTTCACATCCATGATGTACAAGAGAAATAAGAAGGAATAGTGAGAAGGAAGAGTTTCAGCTACAGTGCTGAATTTTGATGAGCCCTGGTGGTTCATCAAAAAGGAAAAAAACCCCAAACATTACTATACCAATATGGCTTTGAACTTTTTGCTAGGTGTTGGGGTCTTCAAAACATCTTGCAAAACACTGGTTCTTGTGACTTAGATCTGTCACGATCATGCATTTGATATCAAGAGCTATGCTCTGTAATCTCTCAGTGTTGGCAGCCTAGGGGCTTTATAATCACTTTGCTGAACAGGGAGTTAGAGGTAATATCACCTCCATTGTAAGACTGGAGGCCTTTCAGAACCACTCTGGAAGGCAGTGAGGGGAAGAAGGAAGGCTGGTTAAGCAATGCTGTTCTTTCTGAGCAGTCTTAATTTCCTCTTGCTACAGTCTCTCATTGGGATAGGTGACCAGTTTTCATCCAGATATTTCATTGTGTTCCCTGGGGCAACAAGCCACAACTTCAGCTTTGTAACTGTATGTGTTCTGGGGAGGAAAGAATTGCATTTCAAACAGCAACTCCTTGCTAAGAAAGCAGAATTCTCAAGGAACTGATTTGCTGTTGATGCTAGGCAAAATGCGTGCATTAGACTTGATTAGAAAGTGGGGATTACTTCATGACAATGACTTCTGTGTATTACTCAGTCTGGAGTTTCACTTGGATCCTTCCATTACACAGTCTTGTTGTATTTGTGTGTGGCTCTTAATTCAGTGAGGCAGAATACAGGCTAGCTTTTCTCTCTGAGAACTGAAGGAGAGGTCTTGCAAAACAAAACCACCTAGGTAGTTGTTCAGATGATCCTCCCCATTCGAGACCACCTGATTAAGAACATTTCTGAGGAAGGGATACAGCCTTAATGCAAGGCTCTTCTCAGAGGAGTTGAGTACAATATAATATAAAAATCAACAACTCCCCAGTGAATTTCCTTAACTGTTACAAGGGACTTTATGTAGACGTCTTAACACAGTTTCAAAATGCCTGTGAACTGCAAGGTTAGCCTGAAAAGTTGATGAAAGACCTCTCCTTCCCCCAACTCCCCCACGATAACTTCACATCTGGAAAGGTGAGCCATATGGTGTACTTCTCATTGTCCTCTGAATTCTGCCCTTTTCCCATATTTTAAGTGCTTGTAATGGATATGCTATAAACAGATTACTGTTACAACTTCTTTCTCTGTCCTGTTTTACTTCCAGCATCCTTCCAGCTGCTGTCACATTAGTGTATGGCTTCTGTCTGCCCAAGTACAGTGACTGGGTGGGAAATGTAGGATTCTCCACGGTTTGGAGAGGTTCCTTTCCTTCTACTCCATCCACAGCACTGGAACTTTGACACAGCAAGGGGAACTTTGTCTCATTTCAGGAAACTCTTACTGTGTCGTGTCACCTCAGGACCTCTGTACTTCTTAGAGCTCTTAAAATATAGCATGGGTGGGCTTGGCAATCTGTCTTCAGTTTGTGGTTCTGTTTAGTGGCCTTTACCATACGCCTGTCCTTGGCAGGTTAAGGATTCTTTCTTCCTGTCAATAAGAAATCTTTGGAGGCTTCTGTAACAGAAGATCTAGTCATAAGCTTAAAATATGATGGAACTTTTTTTTAGTTCAAGTTGTCGTTGTCAAGATCAGCTGCTTTTCCTTGACAAATTGAACAGAAATCTTCATCTACCCAAGCAAGATCTGTCGTGGTGAGAGCAACCATCTCAGTCAAACGGTTCAAGAGATGACTGAAGCAGTGGAGGATCTCTTAAACTTCAGATTACGTATCACTTCAGCAATACCATCTTTCTGCTCATGTCAATACACATCTAAGGAAGGCTTCTAAAAATTCTGTTGGGGGCAGCTAAAGAGCACTGGTGAAGGGAGTCGCAGCTCAGTGCACAAGCCTTCCAGGCCTTCTAGATGAGTGTTGGGTGGTTCTTGCTTTTAGTTCCTGTGGGAATTCAATTCATGACAATTGTGCACTAAAAGAATTTTAATTAAAATTTTTAAAATTGATTTGCAAATGGGATTGTAGGACTCTTCTGTCAGTTTAGCTTATTGATTATTTCTCATAGGCTTGTCAAATATGACACTTTGCTATAATTATTAATCATTTTAATACCTGGACCTTTTTAGTAGCAGAATGTTGTGCAATTTAGATTAGTGTCTTTTCCCATTTTCTTGATCTGGAAGCTGGATTTGTGGATTTTACAGAATCCAGTTTTAAGGGAGATGAGGTTTGCTTACTCAAATGTTTTCCAAAAAGATAGCAGACAAAATTTGCTTGCAACTTCTACAGCTAGTAAAAGGTAAGAAAGGCACCTAACAATTTGAGGAGTTATTACATAATTGGAATGTACAAAAGTATGTTTTAATTTATATTAATTTGCTACTGCAAACCTTTATGGAAGCACACATACAAATTTACTGTCTATTGTTGTATTTGTATTATTTACCTTAAAATTCAACAAGCTGATGCTGAAGCTTACTGTGTTTTATTGTATTTCATAGTAATCCATCTAGTTGTTTACTAGGATGGTTCAGAGCTAAAGGGGTTGATGAATACAGTCAGGGTGAGTAGTCTTACTGGGCTGTATTTGCAGCTTTGTTCATTGACCTCCTACATATTCAGAACTCTAGAACCTTCAGCTATTTCCAGTTGTGTGCTGCTAGTAAATATGCAGGTGCCAGACATAATCTTTAAGAAAAATTACCCCACTTGGTTTTATGCAGCTGCTAACAAAAGAACTTGAAAAATACACTTGTCATTTCTTTGAAAATTTAATTCATCACTTTTCCAGAGGTAGCTGTAGTCTTTGATCTGCACTTTTAATCTATCATCAGAACATAGCAAATAATTCAAATAAATGGATTTTATTAGAGTATAGAGTTGTCACACTAAAATGACCAGGCCCACAAAATGTAATAAATCCAGAAGGCTTTTAGCAACAGAGCACAGTTGCATTTTATTTGTTAGTATTTGAAGCTTTTTACTAGCCTAGTTCAGGACTTCTCTTCCTAACTACTGCCAGTGAAAATTTTTCTCCAAGGAAATTTTACTCTATGCATAATCAGAATTGTGTTTGCATCCAACCATTGTCTGCCCTTCAACTCCCACCCCTCTGTATGGTTATAAGAAGACATAAAAATGATGACTACTTCAGCAAATTCAAGGTCTACCAGTGTTTCATGATGTTAATGGTGTTACAGTAATGAAATAGATGGAATCCATGAATTGTTGCATGAACTGTGGCAGTGTTTGCTCCTTAAGTATTTTGTGTCTTACAGTTTGTGTGTATGAGACCTGAAAGGTGTGTTAAGGACCTAATTTTGATGTATTGGGAAGAGAGAAGTAAGAACTATTTAAAGTCAAAGCATTATATTGAGGGAGATATAAACAGATCTCACCTTCAGACTTGCTTTTTTTGAAGTCATTCAGCTTTTTAAAATTGGTAACATATATAGAAGAAAGGTTTCCTAATTTAATGACTATAAAAAACTTGTCCTGATGGAGTTGGCTTGTATGTAACTTATGTAATCAAGCCCAAAGTCATCTTTCAGTTTGTGCTGCTTTTTTTTCCTTTGGTTTATTAATTCTTTTCCCCCACGAGGTCATCCTTTACCACGTGTGGGCTCGTTTCCAATGGCACCCCATGTAAACAGATTTTCTGAAGCACATCATGTTCATTCTGTTTTCTAGAAGATGTATGAATTAAAATTAGCTTCAGTGGTTTTCTCGGCTCCTCATGCCAGCAGGACCTCCTAAGGAATTAGTGTGTCACTCAGAGGTGTTATTTAAGCATTGCTTCTCAGGCTAAATGTTTAGCTACTTGCTAGTCCTGTCATGCTGACGCTGCCATTTACTTATGCTCCCTAAAGGACTTGGAGTAGCTCACCTGCCAAATGCACTTGGTGATTCTGCATCACACTGATGTAAACTCCAACAACCTTCTAGTTGAGATTTAAAGACAAAGTGCTTCAAGTATTGGGCAATGTGACCCAGAAAACCTGCCGAATTACAGTGAGACCTGCTCCAGATATGTGCAGGCTTGTACCTGTAGAAATGCAACCTTTAGTTGCATATTGGCAATTACAGCTCTGAGACCTGTCCCTCATCTGTTACACTAGGAATAAGAAGAGTGAGGCTGTGAAACTGGAAATTCAAGTGTCAGATTTCCAAATTTCTAAATTTGAGTTTGCTTTGTCTGTGTTTCTTACTTGGTTTTACAAAGCAGGGAAAACTCAGACTCTCTTGAAAACCCAAAATAACATTGGGATGCAGTGCTCTTATTTCCCTGAGGTAAATAACGGGTCTAATGCATTTGTTCATTGGATAGAATTAATTGTAGAATGATGAGGCTTGCTGTGCGTTGTCATATTTGGCATTGCATGATGCTCAGGGTGTCTAACAAAGGGGTTCTTAATGATAGTTTCTAATGTGTTGATGTCGTGAGAATATTTGTAGTTAAGAAGGTAAGAAATGACATAGTGGTTTAGATTTGTGGCTCCTCCAACATGCTCTGCTGTCTCCTGCAATGGCAGAGCCTGTTTAGAGAAGGTGTGAGCATCTGGCCACTTCTTGCAGGAGACTCTTGGCATAGGCAGCCATCTGCAGCTGTGCTCTTACAGATATTGAAGGGCACATGGCTGCCTGTTCCTTTTAACATCTCTTCATATGCCTACTGTTACCAATGCTAATTCCTTTTTGAATTTGTGGTACCCTCCCACTTACCTGCTCTGGTGGCATTAAGCTCCCAGGGTTCACTACTTGTATATCTGTTTTTAAACCAATTTCCTACAATTTTCACTGCCCTGTCCAACCTGGCCTTGAACGCTGTCAGGGAGGAGACAGCCACAACTGCTCTGGACAACCTGTGCCAGGCCCTCACCACCCTCACAGGGAAGAATGTCTTCCCTATATTCAACCCAAATCTCCCCTTCTTCATCTTAAGGTCATCCTCCCTTGTCCTATCCCTCCCTGTCCTTGTCACCAGTCCCCCTCCAGCCTTCCTGGAGTCCTTTTAGGGACTGGAAGGTGCTCAGGTCTCCCTGGAGCCTTCTCTTCTCCAGGGAGACCTGAGTTCTTCACCTCCTTTGACCTGCTGGTCATGCTGCTGGCAATACGCAGCTCAGGATGTGGTTGGCTTTGAGCTGCAGGTGCACCTTGCCAGCTCATGTTGAACTTCAATGTCAACCTAAAGGCTGAAGAGGTGGATATCCTCTGTTGCTGAAAGATAGTTGCATTGTTGGTTGGTTTACATGCTCTTGCAGTGTTGGCAAGTTTATAGTTCATAGAGACAATTGTATAAAAATGTTCAGCTTGAGACTTAGGACTCCCTAGTGCTGTGGCCCCTGGTTGTGTACCACTACACAGTTGTCAGAGAGGACTGGTCTTCAGCTTCAATTTTTTTTTCTCTTGATGTATTTATATAGGAACTTAATGTACGTCAAGTGACATTATCTACTAACAAAGATAAATACGGAGTCCGTCTGAGAGCAGAACCCGATCACATGGTGCTTGGGAAGCGTTTGAAAGGTGCATTTAAGCATGTCATGGCTGCAATCAAAGAGCTGAAGAGTGAGCAGCTGGAGGAATTCCAGGAGACAGGTAAGTGGTACAAACCGTAAATGGTGGCAATGGTGATCAAAAAGAAAAGATCCAAAAATCCTTTGGCTCAGCAAGAAAAAAACACAGCCATTGCACTTGGGTATATTAATCAAGCATTTGCAAGAACAGATCCAAAAGTATCCTTCTGTGGGCTCAGGGAGACTTAAGGCTGCCTTCCCTGTTATTATCTGTATTACATTTTATGTTAATAAGAGTAGGAGAAAAGTTGTTTTTATTATATTTCTGACAGTAGTTAAGAAGTGGCCATGTCTACTACTCTTAGACTGTTCTGTTTAAGTGGTGAGGCCCTGGCACAGGCTGCCCAGGGAGGTGGTGGCAGCCCTGCCCTGGAGGTGTTCAAGGCCGGGTTGCATGGGGCCTTGAGTAGCCTGGTCTAGTGAGAGGTGTCCCTGCCCATGGCAGGGGGGTGGAACTTGATGATCTCTAAGGTTCCTTTCAGCCCTGACCATTCTATGATTCTACAAGTGCTACTGTAAGATCAAAAATGAAGCAGGGAGTAAGCTCTTCTGTAGGACTGAATCAAATTTGAGCTGACACATACACAGTAGTTTGTATTCTAAAAGCATTGCTTCAATTCCAAAGTGACAAGCAGGTGTGAAGTTACTCACAGGTTTTACTCCGTTTCACTGAACGGTACATGGACAGTTGCTGAAGCACCTGCGTTTGGGCGCGATCTGCTGCCTGCAGAAGTGCTGCTCTGAACAGACTGGACCAATGGGCTGAGACCAATGGGATGAAGTTTAACAAGGCCAAGTGTAGAGTGCTGCACATGTGACATAACAACCCCCTGCAGCGCTACAGGCTTGGGGGGACTGGCTGGAGAGCTGTCAGGCAGAGAAGGACCTGGGGGTGTTGGGTGACTGCAGACTGAATATGAGTCAGCAGTGTGCTCAGGCGGCCAAGAAGGCCAATGGCATCTTGGCTTGTATCAAAAACAGTGTGGCCAGTAGGTATGGGGAAGGGATTGTGCCCGTGTACTGGGCATTGGTGAGGCCACACCTTGAGTGCTGGGTCCAGTTCTGGGCTCCTCACCATAAGAAGGACATGGAGGTCCTGGAGCGAGTCCAGAGAAGGGCAACCAGGCTGGGGAAGGGGCTGGAGGGCAAATCCTCTGAGGAGCGGCTGAGGTAGCTGGGGGCGTTTAGCTTAGAGAAGAGGAGGCTGAGGGGAGACCTTCTCACCACCTACAACTACCTGAAGGGAGGTTACAGAGAGATAGGTGATGGTCTCTTCAGCCAGGTGACAGGTGATAGCACAAGGGGGAATGGCATGAAGCTGTGCCAGGGCAGGTTTAGATTGGATGTTAGAAATAAATTTTTGACTGAAAGAGTTGTCAGGGCCTGGAACAGGCTGCCCAGGGAGGGGTTGAGTCACCTTCCCTGGATGTGTTTAAAAAAAAGGGTAGATGAAGTACTTAGGGATATGGTTTAGTTTAGGATGCGAATGGTTGGACTTGATGATCTTAAAGGTCTTTTCCAACCTTATTATTCTGTGAAATTCTGTGTGGGGAAATAGTTGAGTGTTTCTCACTGGCTTTCCAGACAGTTAACTGCTTTGTGAATGTATTGCCCCTCTCATGTACTTGAAGTTTGATACTTGTTTAAAGCTGTTTGAATTTTAAAAATATATTTTCTCCTCTGATTCTAAGAGATGCTCTTCATCTGCCAATTCCACAGGCACCATTGTTGTCGAAGGGCATGAACTCCATGGGGAAGATCTTCGCCTCATGTATACTTTTGATCAGGTTGCAGGAGGATCTGCCCAGTTTGAGGCACATTCTGATGCTCAGGTATTTTATTTGGTTTGGGATTTTTTTGGGTTTTTTTTTTGATTAAGGAAAGAAGCTCTTATTCATAGAGTTCATGTTACTTCTAGTTCCCCTAGAAATAATATGAAAATGGGGAGGTGAAACCTGGGGTAGTTTTGTTTGCTTAATTAGACTGCTTTAATTTGTTGAATATCTCCTGTATTTTGAAGATGTTACTCACTTACACATGGTATTTGGTAAGTGAGAAGCTCTGTAAAAATGTGCCTGTACTTCTGAGAGAGTTAATATTAACTTGTTTCTAGTTTGTCACCCATTCAACTGTGTGTTACCTCAGGTTTTAGTTCTGCTGGATGTTACCCCAGACCAGTCCATGGTGGATGAAGGAGTTGCCCGGGAAGTGATTAATCGCATCCAGAAGCTTCGCAAAAAGGTTGGGAAGCAGTGGTTTGGAACAAGGAGTTTTTATTTACTTTTAAGCAATCTTTGGGCAATGGACAGCAAAACTGACCTTTTTAAATAAAAACATGAAGCCCTGTGTCACCTCCTCCTCATATACAGACATAAAAGCCTATAAAACACTACTTTGATTTTGAATTTCCCTATTGCTAAGTAGCTGGAGTTGATCAGTGAACTTGCTGTACATTGTCTGTAGTGAATTAACTTACTTATGTATGTATTTGTTTTCCTGAGCCCCTCTTGTTTTCTGTCTCGAGCCCATTGCAGTGGTTTGAATCTGCCTACCTCCTGCCAAATGTTACTCTTTGTTCAGTCTCAGGTCTGGTCCTGTCAGCTGGGCTGGGGACAGCTGAGAGATCTGAGCCTAGGACTGCTAAAAGAAACAAACCTGTGTCTTGGCAAATTGCTGGAGACAATTCTGGCACTGAATTGTCTAAATTCTTCTGATGGTACTTACAGATGATGTTGTCTGACCTTAAAGCACTTTGAACCAATGTAACTTCCTTCTCCCTGCAATGCTAATCCGGAAAGATCGGTGTTGTCTCCATTTTGTGCCAAGAAACCTGTGAAGGTGATGGCAAGTCTAAACAGCCCTTTATCTGGAGAGGACATGAAGTAATATTTAACTTGGTACCTTCTAAAACAATCCCAGAATGTCCTGGAGACTGTTGGGTGTTTAGAAAAAGGCATTGACTGAGCAATTGTTCAATAAAAAACAAAGAGTTTAATTTCAGGCTGACACACTAGTAAAATCTTGGTTCATCAAGAAAAGCTCTTGAATAAATTTGATAGGATTTCAGCTCACTGAGAGACTGAGTTGCTAAGTGAATGTGAAAGAGAGGTATCTAGAGTAAGGCGTGCTTTTTGGTTGTCTTTTGAAGAAAAACTCACCATGTTTCAGGCCTCTTTCTTCCTCGAAATTCTTTTGAATTGCTCTTGCAATTAAAAAAATTGTTCTAACTTTTTTGGATGGAAACTCTTAATAAGTATCTAGTTACTATCTTTTGCAAAGTTATCTTGCTGTCATTAATAGTGTATTTGGTGTATTCCACAGAGGAATCTGGTTCCTACAGATGAGATTACAGTGTACTACAGATCATATCCAGAAGGTGACTACCTGGATACTGTTATCAAGGAACATATGGATTTCATTTTTGCCACAATAAAGGCTGCCCTGAAGCCTTACCCAGTCCCTACCTCAAAAGAAGTTCTCATCCAGGAAACAACCCAAGTAAGAAGGAAAAAGCATTGACTGCAGAATTCGTTTTGTTACCTGCTTTTAACTAAAAGTGCTTCAGTTACAGAAAAATCATATGTTAGTATTTATTTGTGGGGTATAGTGAGTATTTTGTCATATTTATAAATTTCTATGTTAGTCTTTTTGGTTTTAAAAAAGAATAGTTGGGATCTGTATGTGCAGTACTTCTGAAAAAGAAGCCACTTGGGTACCAAAATAAGCATCTTGAGTAGTTGTTTGTGTAAGCTTAATACACATAGTTATTTGTACTTGGATTAGTGCATTGTTTAGACAGCAAAAACATTGTTGCTCTGCTATCTTTAGCTAATATGCTTTTGTACTAAAGATCTTCTCCTTCGAGGCTAAATTCTGCCTTTTGGCTTAAGACCAGCTTTGGTTATTAATGTCTGAGGATGCTTGTTTGTTCTCTTGCTGAAGTTCAGTCCTGTGTAACAATGTAGTTTCTCCGATTGCTTGTTCTTTCAGCAGCGGAATTGAGCTAATTCTGTGTTTTCCTTTTTCCTTTTAACATGTTTTGAAAATACTTCTGCCATGGTTTTATTCAAACTTACTCAATGCAAAAGGCACAATCATAGATGAAGTATGCTTCAATCTAAATGTCATCATGCTAGACTGGAAAGACAAGAATTTAGGATACACTAAGCTTAGAATCTGTGTTACAGAGTGACTTGAGGGCTGGAGAATAGCTGAAAAGAAAGTGATGTCTTATCCATTACACAGTATGTGTCAAGGAAATATTTTACACTTAATAATTACACTTCTAAAATTGTGCAGATTTGAATCAAAGTTTTTAAAGCTGTTAGTTGAATTCACTGACAAACATAAGGAAAAGCACTGCATAGGAGTGGAGAATATTGTGGTAGAGAAATCGGTTAAAATAGTTTGCTATTTCTTCCTAGTATTTATTTGATTGGGATACAGCTGATGGACAGGTTGATGTTAAGTCAACATCAAATCTGAATTAGAATGTAAAAGCAGCTGGAAGAAAACATGTGGTGCTGATGAGCACTTGTCTGATTGCATCTCTCCGAAGCTGCCTAGTGCCTGAGCTTCAGTGCTGGTCTCTGTCTTTCCATGAAAGCTTTCATCCTGTGCAAGTGTGGTTCCCTTCCCACCTTACTGTGATTCAGTTTCTTAAATCTTAATGTAGCAGATTCTGATGAAGAAGAACACAGTGGGAAGCTGAAAGCTGAGTCTGTTGGGTTAGTTTTAAATGATGCCATCTATGTAAAGATGAAATCTCACCTTGCCAGAAGGTGCTGGGTATTAAGTATATAATTGATGGCTGTTGTCTGGATGTCAGCAAAACCAGGCATCCCTTCAGTTTTGGAAATGATGTGCTAGTCTGGAAACCAGAGACAGGAGGGCTGTGGGGCAGGCTGTGCATTTCCGCAAATGTTGGATTTCGAACTGGGAAGACATAAAAATTGGAACTGAAATGACACCATATATGACAGGCAGCTCTGTGTGGCTGTTGCAGTTGATGACTAAGTTCATAGAGATTAATCATCTTGCAGTGGTCATACAGCTAAGAGTACCTACCTCTCTGCTTCGCATCTTGGGCATGGAGGGTTTTTCAAACATCCTTAGCAGGGATTTGTTGCAGGTTCTGTGTACTGAGCCTGTGGAGTTGATGTATGGGCAACGGGGGCAGAGAAAAATGTATGTAAATGCAGAATGGTTTGGTTTTCTTTTACTTGGAGGGTTTGCAGTTGCTCCAGAGTGACTCTGTAGGGAGGTAATCTGCAGTCTTTGCCATGTGGGTTGCCTTCTGCACATGTAGATGGCTGCTGTGCTTACAGACTGGCTGTGCCTCTGAATCATTGTCACAGACTTTAGAATAGAGGTTGCAGAGAGAGCGATGACTGGGGCTTTAGTGCAACTGTAAAGTGTTCCTTGGAAGTCTTGCTCCCTGGGACTGCAGAGGTGGATTGCTTAGGGCAGATGTTTGACTCAGCTCAGTGTCGTGCTGCAACTAGCTTGTCACATTAAGTGCAGTGAATGAAAATATCCAAAATATATAAATCCCTTCCTCAGAAATCCTCTCAGAGTAGAAGTGTGACCCTTTTTGGAGAGCTGAGGATAGCTGTGGCTGTGTGCAGTGAATTTGTAGTTTGGTGACATGGCTGTGGTTAGTTGTCCTTATTAGTCATAACTGCCTTGTGTCTTCAGACATAAAGACTATGAAAATGTGAATTGGAATTGAATTGAGCATCAGCTGTCTTCTGGGGGGGCTGATAAGCAGCGTTGATGTGGAAAGTGCTGTAGTGACCATTAGGTGCTTTCAGATACAGAAGCAGCTGCAAGTTAGAGGAACAAAGTGTGTGATTCCAACTTGAGTGCATAACTTCAGTCAGCTGTGACAGCATGATTGCACCACACTTCTGGAAGTTATTAAAAGGAGTAATGGGAGTCTGTGTGATGTTAAGTATCTGCAAAGACTGGGCCAAAAATGAAACGTGGGCTGTCTTTTCTGTAAGTGTTGTCCTTGCGTTCAGGATCATTGATTCCATGGAGTTACCCTGCATCATTCTCTGATACTAGGCCTTAATTATGAACTCCTCTGCCAAGGATTTACTCTGAGACACAACCAAAACCAAATCAGCAGTTACTCAGAAAATACTGGGACCAAAAGCAGCTACTTGAAAAATGAATTCCTGATTGCTGGTAGACAGGATGAATACAAAACAAGGTTTGCTGCTCCCTAAGTGTCTTTCCCTACTTCATAGCAGGAGTGAAGAGTGGCACTTCCACTTTATCTGTGGACTGATCCTTCCCAAAGACTATCTCTCAACTGACAAAGAAATTGTCTCAAATGGCCACTTGGTACCAGTGGTTCATACAAGTGATTTCTGGGTGATCGTTGTTCAAGTAAAATTCTTAAGGTGATTCTTGGGAAAATTGGTGTAGGTGAAGGAGCCATTCCGGCCTGCAAAACTTAATATCAAGGCAACTGCGACCCTGGTTGTTCTCAGTAGCCCCTTGGAGGCAGGAGAAGGCTGCTCCAGACAGCCACTGAGAGCAGGGTCCTGCCTTCAGATACTCTGAATTACCTCTGGAAGAGTGTTCCTCTCAAGCAGTCTCACTTTTGGGTTATGTTTTGGAAGACTGGCATCACTGCTCATCACTTGTGAATATTAGGCTGTTTATTCCATTCTGTGGTTCTTACATGTTAAATGTTGCTGTATCTTTAGCTTACATTAAAACAAATTCCTATTTGAAGGGCTCTGTCTCTGCAGGAAGATGTGGCAAAGGTTTCTATTTTATTGTAAGTCATGTTTAGTGTAATAAGACAAGATCTTATTGTTGTTTATTTAAGCAAATGTTTTGTTTATTCAGTAGGATATTTTGTTGTGTTTATTCAATAGAACAATATTCAAATAATGATGATGTTCCTCTTTCTTCAGCTGAAGGGCTCAGAGCTAGAAATTACACTCGTCAGAGGTGGTCTGCATCAGTGTGTTGGCCCAGCCTGTGCCTACGTCAACCTCAGAGTTTGTGTGAACGGGACAGAGCAAGGTAGGGGGGGATGTTTGGGTTTGATTTGTCAGTGGCAGTGTTAAAGACTGTTTGGGAAGTGGTGTGATGAATGTTGGAGCCACAGATAGGTTTGAAAGATGGTGCAAACTCCCTTCCAATAGCAGCTTTAACTTATTCTTGAAAATAAGTTTATTAAAAGCAAAGCCACATGGCCATGGTGTCCTCTGATATGGACCTGAAATAAATGCTGAGGTTTGCATGGGAATTAGGTTCCACAGAAGGACCTGTGTGGCATACAGACTCTATGTACACATCTCAGAGTGTGTACCTCAAACTTGTAATTCCTGCTGCAGTGCTGCAGGTGATGCCTCTCTGTGGAGGAGACACTGGTTTTGAACAACCTTGGTGTTCGGTGTAGAGCTGAAAAGAATCCTTAAAGCTAGAGAATATGTCTTGGATAATGAGAAGATGAGTTAAAAGTATTACAGGGTTGGGATAAATATTAAAAGCAGAGACATCTAAATACACTCTGGAGTTGTTTATTTCCTATGTGTGTTTACAGTGTGTGTGTCACAGTAAGTGTGCCTTGTGACCAGGGTACAGAGCTGCTTCCTGCGCAGTAACGGGCGTGACGGTGGGATGTTGAACATCTGGGAGGGCACAGTCTGTCAGTTCTTAATCAATACAGTCCTGGATTGTAATTCAGTGACACACAAGTTTGACTGCTTTGTTAATAAAAACAAATATAACTTCCATGCTCTAAATGTGAAATACACTCAAGTTCATTTCTATTTGCTGTCTTTTCCTACTGCCAATATGTCTGGATAGATGCAGTGTAGCCCAGTTTTAGCTTAGAAACTACCTGAAATAATTAGAAAAAGTCATTAGAAAATCATTGAAACATGGATGTTCCTTCAAAATGCATTTTAATTTCTTAATTTTGTTTTTAGATGGTGTATTGCTGCTGGAAAATCCAAAAGGAGATAATACCTTGAACTTCACTGGACTTGTAGATGCTGTCTCCTGCATTTTTGGTCTTAAAAATTTGAAACTGACAGTTTTTAATGGAAAAACAGGTAAATGGAGTATGACAGGGAAAATTGAAAGGCTTTCTAGCAGCAGCTGGGAGTTATTTACTGCAGAGTTTTTCTATTTATATACAAAATTAAGAAGAAAATGTGTAAGGAAATATTCTATTTAATAGTACTTAGCTTCTGAGACTGTGTTTATAGTCACATCAAAATGTTTCCAAGAGCTGTGCTAAGTGATGCTCACCTCTTCTGTTACTTTCTTTCCATTGCAGTTCTCATCAGGACAAAACCTGATTTATTTCAGAAAGTGTTTCCATCAGGTCCAGGCTACACTGGGTATTGATGGCGAGCTGCCATCAGCTTTCACACGCTTCCCTCCTCCTCCCCAGTGCCTCAGTAGGCAGGGTGAGAATTCTCTTTGAATGCAAACTGCTATCTGTAGAGGGAAGGATGTTGCTTTTTCACCCTAGTGAAACTTCAGGATCTCTGCATTTCTTCTTTTGGAGCTTTTTATTACTTTTGTAAAAAGAAAAACGTTATGAAAGATGTTGCAGTTAGTGAGTATGAGACCCTACCAGCAAACTGGTATCCTCTCCTGACGTGAAGACGCTGTTTTATTACACTAAGGGTACTATTTCAGTGCATCAGAAAATGTTACAACTTCAATAATCTGCACGCTGAGAGCGAGTGATGACCACATGCTTTAGTGATGAAATACAGAAGGTAGAGTGCTCTACAGCTGCCAAGGTGTGATAGAACTTCAGAGATGTTTCAGCAGCTGTAGTAAATTCTTTGTATGCTCTTAGAGTTAGAGGCACGTGTTGCAGTTCAAAGTTTGTCTGTTTCCTCAACATTCATATTAAGTCTAAAATGAGTGACAAAGAAATGATAAAATACTGTAAAAATGGTAATGGGATGTGGGTACAGAAACGTTTCCTAGTGTCCTCTCATAGAAATGTTAGTGAAGCAACAGCTAAGGGGGAGATACCTTGAGCCTTGTGAAAGGCTGTTTTGGGGTGCTCGCAGGACTGCTGAGCATCACCAGTTTTTTGTCTGCCTACAGTATCAGTAGGGGAATAGTCTTAATTATGTCTGTTCACCATCTCTGCCTTAAATCTTAGAGCTTGTTTTCTGCAGAGAGAATTTCTAGAAGAATAATAGATGAATGTTTTGGGGGTTTTCATACCTGATACAATCCATTACCGTGCTGTGAGAGAACCTCTTTCCAGGTTGTGCTCAGCTGAACTGAATAGGTCTACAGTACGAAATTCTTTGCTTTCAGGTAGACTGTTTATTGAAAATTTCGGATCCCTTGCTACCTTCCTCAAGTCTCAGTTATGTTTAAAAGGAGGAAAGAGCTCTCCTTAAAGTTCTTTTCCCAGTTGTAGTGATATACAGCGATACACTTCATAGCAGTGTGGCATGTGCCTGCAGAGGTGGGTGTGCACGAGTACAGTTCGTTACCATCACAGATGTTTAGAGACAACGTGCAGAAGGCTGGGAAGAGTTGAGAATCTCTCATTAAGACTATGAGCAGTTTGACTCTTGGTTTGTTTCCTGCCACTGGCAGGACAGAAGAATGCAACCTGGATCTATTAACGTTGAATTTCTAAAGGAAGTGGTAAAGAAAATGTAAACTTGCCTTCTTCAAGATTCTTGCCTCTTCTGGTAACAAAGACTTTATTTCTTTCCTCTCCACATTGCTGTGGCTGTGGAGGTACCGTTTTGTGACTTTCCATTTTGGCCTGGTGCTTTTAATCTTCCACTCTAAGTGGTCTGGGCAGAGCCAGTGTTTCTGCTGCCCTTTTATTAACAACATGAGAATTCCCTTGGAAAAATTAGATTATCAAATTCCCTTCTGTTGCAGTTTGGCAGAGATCTCAAATAAGTATTGATCAGCAGAAGATCCCTGAGGAGCCAGGGTTGAAGGTGTGTACCAAAAAAGCCACCTAAAAATCTGAGAGACCAGCACTGACGTTCCTGACGTTTGGTTTGGGTGCAAACCCTTTGCTTTGTCTGCCCAGCCTTTGCATGGGGAATGGTAGGTGAGGCCTAATGGTGATTCCAGCATCCCTTTAGATGAGGCACAGGGGGTTGGTATCAGTATTCCAGAGAGGAATTGCAAGGAAATGTCGTGCGCTCTAGACAAATTGTTGCTGAATTGTTCCCATGTGTGTTCATAAAATTGTGACCCAGTAAAACCATATTTCTGGCTCCTTGTTTTCCTTCCTGTGGTTTTTAGGGCTGTCCACTTTACTAGCAGTAATTTATTATCTTATTTTCTAATTGTAATGAAGATTTACTTAGGGTTGCATAATGGCACAGAATCAGGCAGTTGTTGTATTAAGAGAGGGTGAATTATGTCATGTCCCTGGTTCTCAGTGCAACATTGAAATAATGGGATAAACATTTCCTCCCCAGCACCACGTAGATATGTTTTGAGTAACTGCACAAATGCTGAGCAAAGCTCTGGGATTCCTACCAAAGTCCAGAACCTGAGAATAGAGATTGTCTCTTTTTACATTAAAAAATAAATAATAAGTTATTTAAAGGAGATGGGCTGGGCTCAAGTGAGACAGTAGAAACAGCTGCCTGTGACTTTCTTTTTTGCTCCAGATTGCTTGAAACCTGCAAGCTTCCCAAACTCATTATGGGGAAACGCTTTTTCAGTTGCACTTGTCTTTCATGGAGTTAACCCATGTTGAAAAATGACCATTAAAAAAAAAAAGCTTCAGGGAATAAAGCAAGCTGTAAAACGTGTTGGGCTTAAAGGGGGAAAGCAAGGTGGGGCAAAACCCCTACAAACTTTTGTTCATGTCTTATTTCATCCTTAGGATGCTCAGATGGCTAATTTTTGTAAAACTTCTACTCTCAGCACTGAGTCCTGAACAAGATTACAAGAAGGTTTTCTGATGTTTAATTTTTAAAAGGCCATGAGGCTGTGAGGAACCCTAGAAGAGTATTGCCACTTAAAGCTCAGCTGCAGGGAGAACTGACTTTAAAAGGGATTTTAATATTGATGAACACTTATAATATCCACTTGTTTTTAAGTGTATTGTTATATTTGAAAAATTTATCCACTTTATTATTTTTCTCTTGCTCTTATGAGAGTGTTTTATGAACAGACTACACTGACAGCACTGCACGTGAGCTCTTCCCTGTGAAAATGTCAGTGGTCCTGGAATGCAAAAGGCTAGATTTGTTAAATACACAAATCACCATGACTGCAGCTTGTGCCTTGTTGCCCTGCATAGATCTGCACAGAGCCCAGCACATGTGGAGGTCACAAAGACGTGTTTCTCTCTCTGTAAAGCATACTAGTGCCATCTCCTACCTGTGACCAGTGTATGTAGGTGGCAGGCAGTGCTGCTCCAGTGTCATGCTCTGAAAAACTGCTGCCAACTCCCTTTTCCACAGGGTGAAATCTTGTTAATTCCTCTCCACTTGTGAATTTAGTTATTTTCTTGCTTTTCTGTAAGTAAAACCAAAAGCAAATCGTGTACCTGCACTTCAGACGTACCAAAGAAGTGTTTGGGTAGCTGGCAGATGGCCAGCAGCATCATAAAGTTTTGGGTCTTGAAAATTTTAGAAGCAGCAATGAAGTTTTGCCTTTTTTAAAAAAAAAAAAAAAATATATATATATAGTCTCTGTTGGTTTTTAAAATACAGCGATTTAGAAACGTAGTTGCAGTCTGAGGTCTTCATCCTTCCTCAGGGCAGTCTCATAAGCTTTCCACAGTGCATCATGCTTTGATGTTCTGTGGCAGTTGGCAAGATGTTGAGAGCATGTAGCCTGCGATTTGCTTTTGGGGGGTTTGTGGGTTGCTTTGATTTTTGGAGGTTTTGTTGTTAGGTCTGGGGGGTTTGGGTTGGTTTTGCTTTACTTATTTTTACTTTAAAATTTATAAACATCCCTGGAAAAAAGGAGTGCTGCTTCACCCCCTTAATTCATTGAGATGAACTGCTGGAAAACAAGCTTTGGAATTGGCTCTGGGACACGCAAATAGGGCTGGTGGGGACTGGAACCCAGTTGGGAAGAGCTGCAGATGTGCCTGTTCCATTCGTACAGGCAGCGTGCAATTCTGAGAAGAAAGGAAGTTTTTGAATTCCTCCTGGTTTTGCCTTCGGAGAGCTGTTGTAGCTACAGGAGCTTTGTAGCAGAGGGGGATGTTATTTCACTGTATCTTTCATGTTGCAGCCCTGGTTTTGCCGCTGTGAGGGAGGGGCAGCTGCTCCTGCAGGCAGTGCAGAGTGCAGCCCCGCGTTTCGGCTGCCTTGCAGGAACCTCCTTGGCTTCTCCTCCGGCTGCTTTCAGGGTGCCGGTGTTCCTTTGAGACATTGCTCCTGTTCTGCGTCTGGTCCTTTCCTAAATGCTGGTGGCTGGAGCTGTGTGTGGAAGGCAGCACAAGCACGCTGCAGAGGGCATTACCCCTGAGCCAGCCAGCCAGGGCTTTGACAGTTCTGGTCATCGGGAGCTGCTCGAGGCAGTGGCGGCTCCTGCAGAGCAACACGTGTCTGGGGCTGCTCCAGTGGGGAGGTCGGGGTAGAGGCAGCGGTCACGGCTCTGGGGGAGATAGAAATGGTTGGCATAAGTGAATAGCTTCTCGCTTGTTTTCAGTTCTTTAACAACTGTTCCTGCATAAGTGATCATGTGGTATGCTGATCTGCATAAGAAATGTTAATTTCCACAGCAGATGAAGTACTCTGTCGTTAAGAAAGCAAAATACTTCTGCACCAGTTCCAGGTCTCAAAATGGGAATTGCTGAGAGGGAAATGCTTCCACAGTGGAAGCAGCAGTTAGAAAGCCTCATTGTCAGCTAATCAAGTGAGAACTGGACCTCTGCTTCCCTGTAATGGCCTGACTGGTCTCATTTTCTGTTTCAGAACTGATAAACAAAACTGACTTGCTTAGTCTCAGCAGAAAGACTCTTCATGTGACAACAGGGTCAGCACCTGCTCTGATCAACTCTCCTGATGCTCTGCTCTGCCAGTATATCAACTTGCAGTTAATGAATGCCAAGCCACAAGGTAGGCAGGATACCGATCTCTCCTCGTTTACAGGCTGAGCCCTTTGTGATCTAAGTTTTGGACACCATCACTTACTGATGAAGATAAGGACATATATTTTCATTGGTAGATGGTGATTTTGTTTATTTGTTCCTAGTACATGCTTTCTAATAAACACAATGTTTCTATTTAGCTTTCTACCCTCTTCATAAAAGAAAAAGGAGAGCCAGTGTGAGATAAGGGATAGCATTTGAACATGAGCCCTTCAGCATTGTCTTCCTGTTTCTAACCATCACCTCACCTGTGCAGCTTATTTTAAAAAGCTGAGTCTAAAACGGACCAAAAACGAAGAGGGAGGTGAAGGAGCCCCCAGCTTTCTACCGAGACAGTGTAAACAGACTGTGAAACACTTCTTAGTGCTACTTAAAAGCCAAATGAATTGTATTATTACCCTGATCTGGAGCAAAGATCTGTGCGAGTACCACAGCTGCTAATCTTGTAACTTCTACTCTGAAACCTCACGCTGGAAAAAACATGTTCATGGAATTGCAGAACAGTTTGGGTTGGAAGGCATCTCACAGCCCCTCCAGTGCCACCCCCTGCCATGGGCAGGGACACCTTCCACTAGCCCAGGGTACCCAAAGTCCCTTCCCGCCTGGCCTTGAACCCTGCCAGGGGTCCAGAGTCAGCCCCAGGTTCTCTGGGCAGCCTGTGCCAGAGCCTCCCACCCTCCCCAGGTAGGATTTCTTCCTAATGTGTAAGTCTACCTGCTTTCAGTTTAAAACCGTTATCCCTTTCATGCCATTCCAGACCTGGGTAAAAAGTCTTTCTCCATCCTGTAATCCCCCTTTACGTACTGAAAGGCCACAGTAAGGTCACCCCAGAGTCTTCTCTTCTCCACGCCGAACCACCCCAACTCTGTCAGTCTGTGTTCATAGCAAGAGGTGCTTCAGCCCTCTGGGCATTAATGTGGCCTCCTCTGGACTCACTCCCACAGCTCTGTGTCTGTCCTCTCCTGGTGACCCCAGAGACAATGATGTTGGTGACTTACTCTTGATGTCTGCCCTGCTGTGGGTCCATTCTGACCTGTCCATGTGGAATTTTATTGACACTACAGGGAACCTACTTGGGCCAAAAATGTGGTTTTTAGCTGGGGATTTGCTCACCAGAAGGTGCTTCGTGAGCTCTGCTCATAGGTAGTGGTTTGTGTGTCTTGTTAAGATGTTGTTCCCCAGTCTCCAGTTGATACCCTGCAAAGTTTTGTTTGTCAGGCCGTTAATTCTCACGCGTCGGATTCTGCGATTCGTGACCTTATTAAGTAACTGTCTGTAAGTAGGGCTGGTACTGGTAATGACTCAGCACTATGAAGAAACAGAGATTAAATAGAAGAAATCCTAACTTTCAGTAGACCAAAATGAACAGAGTAACGTCATTCCTCACCAGTAGTGACCCAACTCCTTCTCTTCTTCAGAATGTCAGAAAGGAACAGTGGGAACTCTTCTCATGGAGAACCCCGTTGGTCAGAACGGCTTAACATACCAAGGTCTTCTACATGAAACAGCAAAAGTTTTTGGGCTCAGAAGCAGGAGGCTACAACTGTTCCTGGATGAAGCACAAACTCAAGGTAAGCACAGACTTTTCGATTGCTTGTCCAAGGATACCTGCAAGTAGTTGTTGAGGAGTAGGAAATGTAACCTGACATCTAGTTTAATTACTAAAAGCACACTGTTCACACATTGGTTTCTAATTTTGCCCAGTAATTCAGTATGAGCACAGACATGTGTTTATAAATTCCAAGCTGTAGTGCATTCCCTTTATGAAATGGCCAAGACAAGGTCTGTAAAAGTGTCTCCCCTTTGCAGCAGAAAGGTCAGTCAGCAGTTTAAGTGGTAGTTTCGTGCTGCTGTGACTAAGCAGAGCGAGTGAATCTCCTCCTAGAAGTGAGTAACTCTGAAGTGTGAATATTTTAAGAACCTGTTCAAATTGTTCCTATGACATTCATGTGTTTGCAGATTATTTTCTTCTTCCTTTTGGAGAATGGGATTTGAAGGAAAAGTGTATGGATCTATTTTAGAGTTGTGTGAGTAGGTCAGATGGTGTTGGGCTGGCAGCTGCGGTTCATTCAGAATACCTGGGAAACTGGAAGCTGCATCAGTTGCAGAGCTGAAATGCTAAAGGAGCCTCCAAACCCACAGACAGATGGTGAGGCTAGGAAACAGGATTTCTGATTCATGAAAAAGATAAGACCAACGATGTAGCCATCTGGAGTGCTAAAAAGTTGGACCTGAGAAAGATTTGGGACTTGGACAAAAGAATGGGTTGGAAGCTAGGGGATAGGAACCTCAGATACTTCTGTGTGTTCAGGAAAGTTCACCTCTTCCAACGAGATGGGAAGGATTCTGTCTCTAGTTAATGCTAATGGTGTGATTGACAGGCGCTTTGGGAAGGATGTGTGACACTTCAGGTTATCTTACCACATGTTTGGGTTAGACATCTAGTTAAAACTAGTTGCCTAATTCTAGGAGGGAATGAGTTTCCCTCATGTAGCTCTAGTGTAGCTGGCTGAAATGGGTCTATCTGGGCTGAAGGGGTTCCCGTAGGAGAGGGTGGAGTCAGAGCAAGTCAGGTGTGGTTCTTCTGTCCGGGATTTCTGGTTGGGTTGGGGTTTGTTTATTATTTCATGTGACCTAAACTCTGTTTATTCCAAAGCCATTTTTGTAAGTGAAATGGATCGTGAATGTTGGTGAGACTTTCTAGGGATAGTTTGAGCTAATGCTAAAAATAACGTGCTCAGTGTTGTTAACAAACAGAGGGAAGGGGAGCCGGTGGTGTTTGGAAACAGCACAAGGTGTAAGAACCAAATATCTCAGCCACGTGTCATTTGCAAAAGCAAAAAATGTGTTTGTGTGCAAAACTTTGCTGACCAGGAATTGCTGCTCAGGAGCAATTTCTGTTCCACTGTTTCTTTTTTTGGCTTCTGTTGTTGTAACAGGGCAGAATGGTTCACAGCAGCATATGATTTAGTGAAAGCACCACAGTGGCTGTTGTAGAAAACTTTGGAGTTTTGAAAGAGGGGAGCAACTGGCAGAACAGGAAAACTTTAGAGCCTTTAAATCTCAATTTGACTAAGGATTCTTAAACTGCTTTTATCTGTAACATACTTGTTGTATGAGCTCTTCAGAGCTGCTTAATGGTGTCTGAGATCAGCTTTGACGGCTCTTCAAAGGCTAAACCAACCGACATTTTTGAGACACAGAATGTAGAGAACTTGGTCCCAGAGGGTTATTTCTGGAGCCAACACTTTTGCCATGTAGCTGTGATGCTGCACACTCAGGTTTAATTCTCACCATAAAGCTCTTCTAATAACTTTTTTTTTTATGGTGTGAACACTGAAATGGTCATACTGTTCTCTTCAGATCTCTCTGTGATAAGTGCTGCCTATCAAACAAATATTTTGATGCCTCTGGTAAGCGTGGGTTCAGTTAGTGGTTATGTGCATTGTTGCAACTTTGTAATCCCCTATTCTTGTTTCTCAGTCTATTTCAAGGTCCTTCCTTCAAAGCAAAAAGGTTCAGTCTCTTGAGTAGCTGTTTTGATAGTGTATTCTAAAAATAGAACACGATTTGCTGTTAGCCATTTGAACCATCTGATGAAAGCAACCCATGAATTGGGAGGTGAAAAGGAAAGGGGAAGAAAAATCCCTTGATGGGAAGTGAGTTATCAGAGCTGGAAATACTGTTCTTATGAAAGTAGCCAGGCACAGGCAGTTGGGCACCTGCTGGCCCTTGCGCAGATGCTTGCCAGCTCTTCAGAAGCACAGGCTGGTTTCACCCCACATTGTAACGTTGGAAATGCTTTCTGCAAGCAGTGTCTGCGTTGCGGTGAGCGTTGCGGTGAGCGTTGCGGTGAGCATTGCTCAGTCCTGACATGGAAACACGTGTTACAGGCACCTGATCCAGGGACCCTTCGGTGTGAAAGCACCACTCACTGCACGGGCTTCAGAGCTGCCTTTGGAGGTGCTGGCACAGAAAGGAGGGGCCCTCCTTGCTTTCTGTTGATAAGCTAGTTTCCAAGATCCATACAGGTGGCTTCATTATTTAATTCATAGGTGGCTTTTAAACAGGGATGCAGGCTAGATCTGCCCTGCCTAAAAATGAATTATTTTTGGTGGAAAGATGGAGGACTTAATGTTAGAAGGCAGGGGAGCAGTTACATGGAAACAAAACTTCTTGCTGCCATTTCTCGAATCAGTTTTCACTTGGACATCACGTCACTGAAAGCTGAACTGCTTGTGTGTTATCTCCATGGCTGCACCTGGCAGGCTGGCTGCCCCAGCGCGCGGGCAGGGCCTCACCGCTCTCAGCTGGAGGTGAGCCCAAGTCAGAGCAGCATCAGCGTCGGACATCAGGCTTGTCATACAGGGCAGTAAATGGCTTCTCCTGAACAGACACCTGGCTGTTCTCAGTGTCAGTAATGTGTTGTCTGCACCACCACCAGTGCCAGAACCTGAAGTTATCTTCTGTTTGCTTGTGCTTAGGGTTCTGGTGTGCTGAGTAACACACTAACCCCCAGGATTCTTCTGCTTTGGTTTCAGTTGGTGTAGTTGTGGTTACCACTTGGAAACTCCCTACAGCTTTCAAGTTTCTTAGTAGAGACACTTCTGGTATGTTTGTTACTCCAGTGGTTTGGAATAGCAGGAGGTACAGCTGTGGAGCAAATTATCCTGCTTGGTTACTGGGGAAGTTTGCTACAGCTGATGGGTGCTGGGAAGCATTTAGCTAGCAAGTGTCCTCCACCGTGGGGAAGGTGCTCTGTGAGGTGCCAAGAGTAGAAAGAGATTTCCTTTCCTGCCAGCTTTGCAGGTGACACTTTTGTAGCCACAAAGGTTGATTTACTCTATAGTCCATAAATAACTACAAGCCCTGAATCACCCTGCTGTGTATTGGACAAGATTGCAACGTTAGTTTTTCAGCAGATACTGCTACAGCCCTGCTTTACGTGTAGGACTCAAATTAACATCTGCATAATGTTCTTCTCATCCTTCACACACACTTTGTCTTCTGTCAGCGATAGATACCAGAGGAGCTGGATCAGTAACCTGCCTAGCATGGCCATTCTCATGTACCCTGTACAAGGGATGCTTTTCTCAGTGCTTTGTGGTGGTGTGAACATGGACTTCTTGTTGCTCCATTATAAAACAGCTTTTGGAAGCAGCTGTTGCTCTGTGTGGTTGTGAAGCCGGGAGCTGTGGGCTGGCATAGGTGTCCAAAAACCCACCTGTGTAACCTTCAGGAGTATCTTTGAGTCCTGCAGTGGTGGTCCTGCTGTGCGGTGACCCTCACTGGGCTTTAAGAGGAGGGGATGTTGAGCTGAGCAGTTTCTGTCCCAGTCCCATTTTGACTAAACCGGCAGAACTGTCTGAATAAAGGAGGAAAAAGTGTTTGTGGTTTTACCTGCAAGAAAGAGTACTAACTTTGTTCTGTTTCTCTCTTGTTTTCTTGGGTCAGAGATCACAAAGGACATCTCCATGAAGAACCTGAACATGAAGACTGTCTATGTCCGTGTCATGCCCACCACAGCTGAATGTTGAGAATTCCACTTGTATGAATAAGACCGTGTAGACTTTTTCCACAAGAAATGAAGTCCAGTTAAATTAGTCTGCTTTTAGATGAACATCCGAGCTGTGTATGGTACTTTCAACATCTCAAATCGACACAGGATGTTTTCTACCAGTGCATGTCTAATATGCTGCTCTTTGGGTTCAAATACAATGTATTTTCCTTCTGTTATCTTACGACACTGTAAAAGCTGTTCAGAAAAATGTCAGAACTCTTTAACCTTAGATATCTATGCAGAAATTTGCCTGAAAGGAATGGGACTTGTACCTCAGTGATGCTGTTCTCTGCCTGTCCTTGCTGCAGAGGGCATTTTTGATTTTTCTAAACTGTGGGTTACCTGCGAGGCTCTGTGATATATAAATACCATGTTCAGTAGCTTTGCAACTTATTTAAGGGTCACCCGGATTTGTTTATTCATACTAGCAGGATTTTCATGAAGTGTGTGGCTATTGATATAAAATACTCCCTAATTTCAACACTTGGAACAATAAATTTGCTTCATCTCCCATTTGTTTCCCTGGGCTCTGACTACTTTGCTCCCTTATGTTGTCTAAAGCAGGTAACACTCAGCATGTTGTGGAGACCAGAAAACCCAGGGCAGCCTGAAATCTGGATGTGTCCGTACTGGATTCCAGTGGCTGACTGGGATACAGGTTTTGGTAGAGCTTTTGGGGAGGGTTCTTAGCTTTGGTATCAGCTTTAAAAGGGGGTTTAGGTTGAAGTTAGTGCTGGGCTTTTAGTTTTTGTAATAGTCAATGTAACTTGCCAGCTGTTTCAGTGTTAACCTGTGTATTGGTAGACATGTGAAGGAACAGGCTTCTTTTTTTTGGTTTGAGGATGGTTTTTGACCAGTTAACTTATACTGAAGTAGGAACTTAAGCACAGTGAAGTTTCCCAGCATCACAGCAGCGCTGTTACTCAGCGTTGAAGCTTGCTGTAGTACAGAGTACTGAACTGGAGAAGGTGTACGTGTGTGCAGCTGCTGTTGCTGCTCTGCCTTTATTAGCTTCCTGAGAAGGAGATGACACACACTGTGAACCAGAGCATTACCAGAGAGTAGCACTTGGTAAGGACAACAAGGTCTTGCCCAGCGTGTTTTTCCACTGCTCTGTGTTTTTCGTCTTTACACTGGGAATATAAACCAAAGCTTTTCTTGTGATAACACTGTGTTAGTGGGAATGACTATAAATAAATGTTCTGTGTAACTACTGTGCTCTAGTGGACCATACCAAAATTGTCAGTCCTCGTTTGAAGTAAATCAACTCTCTGGCATTCAGCTTACATAAAACTATTTTTATCAGTATTAAAAATGTCGGTGCCTGAACGTACTGAATCATCACTGGCCTGCTCAGTCGAGTGAATATTGGACATTGCCCTCTACCTTTCCCTCTAAGTCGGCCTGCTTATCTCTTTATTGACGTAGTGACATGGAAATCAAATTTGTATTGATCTTTTTTTTTTTTTTTGATCACATTAAAAATGTTCAGCTTATGTCTCCTGCAGAGGTAAGGCTGCTGCTCTGGAGGAGAGTAACTTGCTTTATGGAGAGTAAATGGAGATAGCAAATTATTGCACCGTAACCTCATTGGTGATGACACAAGCTAAGGGGACAATGGTACTTGCATCTTTAAAGAGTTACTTGGGATTTGGCATTTTGTGTTAGTGTTTTCTTTCTAAGGACGTTGCCTGGCCAAGTTCTGTGTAAGGCCTGGATTAGAGATGTAATACACATAGATGCACTTTCCAGTAAATGAAAAGCCCAGCCAAGATTTATGAATTCGGTCTGAGAGAGTTACAAATGTAAACAGATAATCTTTAATAGAACCCCTTTTCTTTCTCAAAGATACTTACAGCTGCTAATGTTAAAAATAATCTGCCCTTAAGAAATAGGTTTTGGGGCCCTGGTCCGATGATCTCGTCCTTCCCATGAGGAATTGGGTTTCCTGGATTTCCTTTACTGCTTTGTGCTGAAAAGGAAAACCAGCTTTTCCCTTGACTTTGACATGAGCTTTCTCTGTGAAGATGTTCTGTGCAACAGCACTGCCTGTGATGCCTGGTACAATAGATTGAGGCATGCTGAGAAAACTTACTGCTGGGGTAAAGGATTTAAATGATCTACTCACAGGAAGGGGGTGAAGACAAACCACTGCTGAGAAGTCCATATGTGTCCCCTAGTTCTCTGAGACCTGCACGAAGGCAGTAGGCTTCAAGACACAGTTAGCAAAGACTGCACTTGATTTTTTTTTTTTAGGGTTGAGATTAGTCTAGTTAGTTAGTTTATGCGTGAGGCTGCCTGAAGGTTGCTGTGTGAGTGTGACTACCCATTACCTGCTCCTCGGAGGCTGCTTACGGAATAAGAGTGTATGCTGTCCTCTGAAGAGCAACTTAAACACCAGAGAGGAGCAAACTGTTACTTCAAGACAAGGAGAGGATGATAGACTGCAAAGTAGACATGAGTCATAGTGGTTTCTCTATCCTATTTCATCCCAAGTTCACCTGCAAGCAGGAGGCTGGAATGATGTTCTCCCACAGGTTTCTAGTCTTGACACATAAAATGAGACAAAACAAGGCTAAAAGATGTTGGCCTGCTTTTGCAGAGGCTCTGCAGTGTAGGCACAGAGTGGCCCTGTAATGATGCACTGGTATTCGCACCCCACCGTAACAGAGGGATGCTGCCTGCCTGGTGCTTCGTGTTGGAATAGATGTGGATGTGTCCTGGATTTTTCTGGGTTACCTACCTGCACTCCTTTTGTTTTAGTAAAATCCTAAACAGGGATATGTTTGCATTGCTTGAGCTGGAAGTAAATGGTAGCACACGTTGCACAGTGTAAGAAAGTATTTCACTTGCTCTCAGAATGTGGCCAGGGAGTGGTGAAAGTCTTGTTCCAAGTGGCAGCATGGCACCAAGGACTGTCTTTCAAAACTCTGCAGACCTCTTTTCCTTGTTCAGCTAGTGCCAAGTCTGTTAGTCTGTTTTCAGAGAAGTTTACCCAAGAAATCCTCCAGTAAGTTATCTCTTTTCTTTTCCAAATGGGGTTTGAGCATAAAGATGACAGAAGGAAGATCTTGAAAGCAGCTGGACTCTGTAGGGCATGCGGTGAAGACCTTAAAGCTGTTGTCTCTCCATGTAGCTTGATTGAGCCTTTTTTCCCCCTTAAATCTTGATTCTTTGAAGTGAAGTGGGTGCTGCAGGGCAAAGTTACACCACCTCTTTCCTTCCAGGGTTACATACTTAATTTCCAGGGTCAGAAATACTGTGCTGTGCTCACTGGTGCTTTCCTTGCCCTGCTGCACCTCATCTCCTTTCTTCGCTACACATGCTTTTCACTCTTCCTTTTTCTTCCTTCCTTTTCCTTTTTTTTTTGGTGGAGTTTGATATTTTGGCGGGGGGGGGGGGGGGCGGGGGGGGGGCGCTTTTTTACCTTGTGGCTTTTAGTTTCTCAGCTGAGGCTTTCTGCCCACATAATCCTTGTGGGTTGTGATGGCTGGAAGAGAGCTGGAGGTGTGCCCTTGCACTCGAATCTCATTGCAAGGATGGAAATGCCCGTAAACAAACGCTATTCCTGGCTCTGGCAGGAGCAGTAAAAGCTGGCAGAGGGGACAAGTCAATATGCTTAGGACAGGTAATGGAAGAATGACAACAGAGTTTATCAGAGGCTGCTGCTGAAAATGCTTCTGTGTCAGTTAACTTCACATCAATCTTATTTACATAAGTAGCAAGTAATTAGAAAAATAATTTTGTTGCAGAATTATAGTTTAATTTTACTTTCAGCTGTTGCCCTGTTGGCTGGCTGTGATCTCTGACCTCTAAAACATACTGACAGTGAATGTTAGGAACAAGTTGTGACCCATTTGGGTGAACTTGTGCTTTTTCTACCTTCCTTCTCCACATCCCTTTTTAGTATTCTTCTTTTATTATTCTGGGTAATATCTAATTGCTTGAAAGAATTTGTCTCATGCCATCTTGAAGTGGGGAATGTTTCCTACTAATTTTTGTATTGAGGTTTTTGTAATGCACTTCTATAACCTCATCTAGGTTGGGCTAATAATAGTATCTTGGCTTGATGTGATGCTCTTCAGGATTTATACACTTCAATTAGCTTCCCTCTGAAATAGCTTGTTATGCAAATTAGGTCCCAAGCCACCATTGCCTCTCTACATGGAGAGAAGCACCACCTAGGCACTGTGTGCCGCCATTTATTGTACTCTGTAGGAGCTTGTGTCCTTGAATGCTGATGCAGTCTGCAGGCTGACAGCAATACAGCTCTCTCCTGCACAGAGAGATGTGTGCAGCATCCAGTGATCTGCAAGAGCTGGACTCTGCTGAACCAGCTTTTTGCTGCTGGGGAGCTGTAGGCACTGATACAAAATACATCTGTTGTTGCAGCTCAGCTGCATCTAGAAATCACAGTGCTGTAGTTTATACAAGAAAAAAGGAGACATCCCACACACACCCTACTCCCCCCCTCCATCCCATATGTGGCTGTTCCCCTGCCCCCATTCCCCCTCCTTGTCCCAAAGTCCACCCCCTCCAGTCTCTGGAGGCTTGGGCTGACAGCTGAATGCCCAGTTTGCTGTCTGTCCTGTTTCTTCCAGGTGGGATTCCCTAGCCAATCCTAACTGGCACCTGTGACAGCCTGTTTAGCAAACCTGGCATTGACAGGGTGATGTCCTCATCACACTTAGCTGAGATCGAGCAGCAGCAAGGCTGCCTGTTCCTTTCACCCTTCCCAGAGTGAATCCTGTAGTGGGGGTCAGGCTCACCATATGCCACAGCAATTCCATTTCCTTGTTCAATGTAACGTGCAACAGAGAAAACCTTCCATTCCTGTTTGGCTCTTGTGCAGTAAAAAAGAGTGACCCCTGGGGTAGTTATGCAAGTAGCTTCATTCTGGAGAGGAGAATGGTTTTAAGGAGAGAAAAAAAAATCAGTATCTCCTCATCCTTTCTAAGTTGAACAGCAGCTGATCAGCTCTGCGGCCCTTTTGCCACTCAGGATCCCTCTGGTTATCTGTCAGCAAAGGTGAGGGCTGGGTATCAGTGTCATCACTGCACAAAGCCATCTGTATGTCAAGGCACCCTTTTGCTCGGATTTTTTTTTTATGGGATAGACTCACGCTGGTGAAACAGACTGAGAAGATAATGCTTGGAACTGTAACAAAAAGGTGAACTTCAAATCAGCCTCAAAGGGCTTCCAATGGAAGGCAAGAGTGAGTGGCGTGGTATCATCCCCCACGGAAGCAGCTTTACAGGGTGAACACTGCTGCGGAGTTAGTTTTTCTCTTGCTGTGCTGTGAGTGGTGGTTACCTGGGGCTGGGGCAGGGTGTGTCTTCGGTCATCTAATGTGTTGCCCAGATAAAGTATTTACGTGACCAATATAATTACAGTTCGCATGTAATTGGGGAAAAAGGTCCCTCCTGGAAATACCCTGTCTGGGTATTTTGGTTAATTTCCAGTCTGTCTGTACAAGGTTCTAATTAGGGGTCACAAGGCTCCTCAGAAGACTTCTAAAATTCCTTGTAGATGCAATTAGAATAAAATTGCTCCTAAATGTTTTTTAAAAAAAGTATTAAGACTTCTCTGGGTCGGAGAGAAGGGAGTTGTGTATCCACTTGGCAGTTTTTCGGTTCTCTTCTGTTTTCAAGTCAGCGTGGTTGGAGTCTCCCAGAGAAGCAAAGTGCACCCTGGCCCTTAATATTTCCTATATTTGCTCACCACTGACAGCTGGACAGCTGTGCAGAGGTACTGCCATGGACTCCCATTTGTAGCATATCTGAAGGACAAATTTCCTTTACTATTCAAGTCAGCGATTTTGCAAAGGTGAAGACGATAAAACTTCAGAGGTAGAGCATGTGCTGTGTGATTAATAGTGCTGGCAAGCCTCAGAATCATGGGATCTCTGAGACTTACATTGCTTATGGATATCACATGCCGGGCATTGCAAGGGGGAGGAGGGGAACACAGAAGCAGCACCGCAAATTTAATTTAGGAGATCTGATACTGCAAGTCTTGCTTAGGGACATCATACAGTCTAAGCAAGGGTGAAGGATCCTGAATATTCCTGAGGATGAGCAAACGGTTGTAAGATGAAAATGTTACTTATGTCAATGTAGCAAACAAAAAATAAGCTTATGCTCTTAGAAACCAAGTGATTTACAGTAAAGGGAGTCACAATGGATTAGTAATTAAGCAAGCACTAATAATTTCATACTTGTGCCAAACCCCACAAGTACCAAAAAAAGCAAGCACTGGGCTGTATAAACATGGATATCTGTATGATGATGAAGTAATCTTTCCGTCGAGCACTGATAAGGCTCCTGCTGGAGCAGTGTCCAATTTCAGGAACCACGTTATGAGAAGGATGTTGACCATTTGGAAGGAAGCCGGTGAGGAGAAGCAGGAGTAAAGCCTGGAAAACATGACCTGGGGGGGAGCCCAGGGGGAAAGATGGTAAGAATTGGCTTGTCTAGTCTACAGCAGAAAGAGAACTGAGGCTGAGATGTGGTAAGTCATGGTTTAACTTGGTGGCAGCTAAAACAAGCCTGCAGCCATTTGCTCCCTCATGGCAGGGGACGAAAATGGGGATTGGGAGGGGGAGGGGGAAGGTAAAACTTGTGGGTTGAGGTAAAGACAGTTTAATAGGTCAGAGAAGGAAGACAATGATAGAAGAATACACAAAGCAAGGGATGGACAGCACAACTTCTTACCACTCGAAAGCTGATGCTCAGGTAGGTCCCAAGGCACTTTGCTTCCCAGCCACCCCCAGTTATACCCTGAGCATGACGTCATACAGAATGGAATATCCCTCTGGTCAGTTGGGGTTAGCTGCCTTGGCTGTGTCCCCTCCCAGCTTCTTGGGTGCAGTCCAGTACGAGAAGCTGAAAAGTCCTTGACTGCTTGGCAACAGCTAAAAACATCAGTGTGTTATCACCATGATTCTCATCCTAAATCTAAACACAGTACCATAGCAGCTGGGAAGGAAATTAACTCTATCCCAGCCAAACCCAGGATAATCTTGCAATAAGTATATAGGAATTGCAAAGAGCAGAGTAATGAACTAGTTTTCAGGAGGCTTCCAGTTAAATTGGATGGGAGCTTACACCATACATGAGGAAAAGCTTTCTGATGATGATAATGCACCCTTGGAATGGGTGGCCTAGGCAGGTGATAAGATTCTCTCTCATCAAGGTTGGGTTTAAGAGGAGGGTATGAGAGGGTCCCAGGGAATAGCTTGGACATAGATTGTTCTTCCTGGAGCTGGGGAATAGACTGGAACACTTCTCAAAGCCTTTTCTGACCCAATTTATACTTTGCCACATAGGGAAAACATGAGTTTCAAATCAAATTCTTGACAAATTTCAGCCTGTCATCAGCTAATTTATGAAAATCACTGTGGAGAGAAGAAACAAGACGTGTTTATTAGTTCTAAGGTCTGTTTTCTAGTCAGATGCCTATAATAATGTGTCCATCATTCTGATGTCTGAACACCTCTACGGCACCTTGATGGCTTTTACCGTGCTCTATTTGATTTTGTATTTATGCCCGAATGTCGCCTGCCAGACGCCTGCCAGCACAGCTGCTGCTGAGGCAGGTCAGACCGGCGTTTGACTACACATACTCGGCCATTCTGTGTGCTGTTTGTTAGTTTACATACGGGCCAGATGTGCTACCAGATTCTGCTGGCAATGTCTGAGAACCCTTGAGAATCTGTCATTCCCCTGGTGTTAAATAACTAGTATCTAACATACTCCTCAGACAGAGCTGGTCATTTGAAACCAGCTGTATTAACAGCACCGAAATGGGATGCTTTAAAAAGCCAACACACGTGGTATTTATCTGTGTGTGTGATGGCTACTTGCCCCAAAGGGCAACGGAAACGGCAAAGTCAACTGGAGTATTTAGCTTGCACAGCAAATCTTTGGATGATAGTATTAGTCTTGTGGACATGGGAGGACCTTATTCCTGATCTTAGTTCTCCAAATGAATTAGCTCAGTTCCAATATCCTGACTTCTTACGACCTTTTTTAAAATGTCTGTCTGCTTTGCCCTCTTCTCAGTGCTACAAACTTAGAGTTCAAAACTACCAAAGCAGATTATCTGGTAAACAGCCATGGGAGTTTCTATTTTCCACAGCCTAAAATTAAATTAAGGAAAAATGGAGTATCTCTTTGAAGAAAAATGTCAGGAAGGAGCCATGTAATACCTCTTACGCAGCAACTATGTGAGGATGTAGTCATTGATGATGGTGTGGTATCAGAACATCTTCATTTGTGATGTTTCTACTGTATTTATGATAAACATTGCAGGATCAGTATTTCTTCTAACTGATGTCCAGTGCTGGGCTTTCTGCATTTTATGAGTATTCTGAATCTCAATTTTACAGATGATCTTGAATCTCTCCCACTCCTTGACTGATACAGACACTGCCCTGTGCATCCAGCTTTCATTTTTATCATGTCTGTACATTAGTTAAAAAAACATCGGCTATTTCAGCCTATACATAATGCAAATAGATGTCTTCCATCCCCTGAGGAAATAGCAAAGATCCAGTAAGATTCATCATTAAAAGATGGGAAGAATCTACAGATAGGTACTACAGGTGTAGTGGATGCATGAGCCTAGAATCAGGATGGGTTTTTCAGGAGAGACACTAACCTGAAGCTGCGCAGCAGAAGGCTAAGGATCCCGAAGCACGAAGCACTCCGCTGTGAGAAGTGGCGGCATTGCGTGTTTGGGCAGCGCAGCGTTTCTCGGTGCCGCCTTTCTGTCCCGGTTCCCTCGGTGGGGACTCGAGGGACGATTCGATTCCAATCTGTGTTTCTTAAGCAGGACTTGTCTGTGCTGAACCTGAAAGGGATGAACACGGGATGAGCCAGGGAGTCCACTCTTACCGTTCTTTTCTTCCCTCCATTACTGACACCCTTCCAGCTCCTGACGAGCTGCAGGCCTGTTGCTTTGCTGCTCTCCGAAAAGGCATTTTGCAGCTGACGGGTCTGTAATGTCTGTTTATATCTTTAAAGGCTCTTGGTCTGTCCTGAGTTAATTCCTACTTGCAGATTACTTTTGTGATGCGAGTTGCTAAATGAAACTGTGACTTTACTCATTAATTATATCATGTGTATGCGACATGAAGAGTGATATCACTGAGGAGAAAAAATCTAAACCCATGATTTCTTTTAAGGCAAAGAAATGTGCTGATTATTTTGTGGATTTGCGTTTTTAGAAGTTAATGTATTAGCTTGAAGCCTCTGACTCTCGTCCAGCTTTCTACTAAGCTCAGTAGCAAAGTATCGGCTCTGTCTGCTATATTCCTCCCAAAGCTGCCATTCCAAGCTCAAATCCAAACTCACCTTTTTTACATGATGTCAGAACAAAAATAGAAAATAGAGAAACTGACCCAGGAGTCACCATCAGCATGTTCATTCCTAAATGGTTTCCAGTGTGATAGGAAGGGGGAAGAGGAAAGGAATGTAGCAGGATCAAAGTGAAAAGTTTTCATGCAATTGTATATAAGGAAGAGGAAGTGCAGACACAGCAATGGAAACACAAAGCAGTCTCCTTAAGCAGATGGCTTTAGGGTGCTAAGAAAGCAAATGAATCCCACCTTGGGTCTAAACCAAGTGCAGAGCTGTAAGGTAAACAGAATTTTCTACCTGCTCAGGTCTCTGATGACAGTGCTCCAGAACTGGTCCGGAATTTTTTCCAGCCTTGTTGGAAGGACTTCCTCAGAGTACCACTGTTCACATAAATGTGTCCATTACGTGGCTGCATTTTATAAAGAAGCATGTATGTCAGCAGTGAAAGATTATCTATGACACTGATTGCTTCAGAAAGGAATTGCTCCCCAGTGCCAGAATTTAGGACACAATGAAATCACAGTGTGAAAGTGGTGATATCAGTGTCAGTAACAGTTGAAGTAGTCATCTGAGCACAGTTTTATTGCATAAAGTGTAGTTTTTATTTGATTTTGATGTCAGCATCGTAAAACTTGCAACCAAGCCTTCCCTGCTGACCATTAAAGGTAATGACGAAACTAGAGGGAGACAAAGCCTGCCATTACAGAATGTCAGAGAGCATTTCAAACTAGACCTCAACCATTTTTTGCTTTTAAAATAAAGATGCTAGTTCCTGTCTTTCAAAAATAAAGCTGTACCAGTGTTCTTGGAAGAGCAGCTTGTCTCAAATGCTGTTAGGTTTAAGGAAGCAAAGGGATGCTACCTAAAGAGATTCTTGCAGGATGCACTCCTGCAGCGCTGGGGAGTGATGGCAGCTCCTCAGCTTTGTGCTGAGGAGGAAGAGGCAGTTTCTGAAGCAGACAAATCTTTATCTCTTGGTGGTTTTCCAAAGAAAGTCAAAAGTGGCACTTGGGGGTTTTTGAGCTCAGTAGAAAACCCACGTACAGCTGGAAGAACTGCTGTCTGCTTTCAATACGATGCTCCCCTGAATCAGCAGACTTGAATTGCATTCAACTCAGCTTTCAGGTTAACAAATAGTAAATACTAAATAATGCTAATACTAAACCCGTAAAAAAGATGCCACGTGTTATATTAATTCAGAGGTGGCAAAACTAGAGAACATGGTACAAAAGGATACATTTGGGAGAATAATTTAGAGTTCTTGGTCAGATGGGTAACTTTGCCAAGAGCTTACAATGTGGCAATGAGGGGTTCCATGGATAACACAGTACAGTGGGAGTACAAACCAAAGGGGTGTAGGACAGGCAGAGGTGCAGATTTAATCAAGGAAAGTGAAAATTTACACCAAAATAGAAATATTTTTAATTTGGCAAGTGAAGCTCTTAGGTCAGTTACAAATCAGTAAGGACTTGAGATGAGAACTATTATTATTTTGTGTACAACGGAATGTCATTTATGTTTTTGCTGTCTTTTTATTGATGGAACAATAATATTAAAAATCACTTCCCACAGCTCATCTGTATTTACCATTTTGAGCTGTAACAGTGTCACATCCTTCATTCTCCGGGTCTTTGGATAAAGCTTGTTAGTAAAGAAAACTTAGATCATATATGCCTTTACCAGCTAAGGCTGAAGCTTAGTCCAGGAGTTCTCAGCAAGCAGAACTGAATTAATGAATTTTATTTTACATCTCAAGTACAATATCTAAATTGTTGATGTTGAAACTTCTTGGAAATACCAATCTATCAACTTCTTAAACTGTTGCCTCTATTTCATAAATCCCAGGCTGGTGCAAATGGGAAGGGACCTCAAATCCCACCCCCAGTGCCACCTCCTACCATGAACAGGGGCACCCTCCACTAGTCCAGGGTGCTCCAAGCCCCATCCAACCTGGCCTCGAACCCTGCCAGGGATCCAGGGGCAGCCCCAACTGCTCTGAGCACCCTGTGCCAGGACCTTCCACCCTGCCTGCTGGTGAACCATTGTCTTCCTTGTAGGGATGGTGAATTGGTGCAGCACGGTACGTAAGATTTTGAACTACCATATTCTCCACTGCTGTGCAAGAACAGATAAGGCACAGAGTAAGACACATTCTATTTCTGTGTTGTTACTGTTTTGGTCCCTGAAACTGAAAGAGGTGGAAGGGCTGGCTTATTTGTCCCCTCTCTCCCATTTGCTCAACTGTAAAATGCAGCAATGTTTCATGTTCCCTTTGACAAGAATTGGTACATGGGAACATTTGGAGAGTCTTTGTTCATTCCTATGCAGAACATGATTTATTGAAGGTTGTAGCTTGAGGAGGAACTGTCTGAATATACAAGCACTACTTTTCCACGTGAAAGGAGGGTTTACTCGGCTTTACCCAATTAAAAGTTGAGTCATTTCCTATAAATACACAGAACATAATGAGGATTTAGGCATGAAACAGGCTGTACTAGCATTTTAAGAATGAATTTTGTGGGTTTTGTACACTTGAAATATATGCCAGGCTAATCTTAGAACGTCTTTTAAAATGTAGCAAGGTCAAATAAGTGCTTTGTGCACTTACACATGTAAGTTGTAGTTAACTTTTCATTAACTTTTCAGTGTGATAAAAAATCTGAATAATTCATTTCCCTGCTGTTATGTAACCATATGATAAATGGGGGGGGGGGAGATGAGATATTACTGAAGCTTTGTCATGTATGCCTACCACAGAGAAACCACTACAACTGCCAACTCAAAGAGCACACTGCTGTATAGCTTCATTTTTATTCAGATCCCAGTAAGTTATATAATTAAAAGAGTATTAGTCTGCACTAAGTACATTGCTTGAACACTCCCTTATAATTGTCGAGCTTTGGGATAATTACTGCTTTAGTATAGACTTTCTGATTAATATATGCCATTGTGGTTCATTAAAAGTCAGTAATGTGCATAGGCAGTCTGTGGCAAGTTTTAAGGGATGGATGAAGATTTGCTGGTAGAAAGCTTAGAGGAAGCACTGATAGCATAATTTACAAGACCTAGCCCTGCCTGCTGCCTCTGGCTCTTAGCAGAACAGTCCATCAGTGCTACCCATTCTGTGCATAATACCTCATTACTTTCTTCAGCAGAGGAAAGAGCCTGGAGTAAGCAGAGGTAGAGGCGAGAAATTCTTGATGCTCATCCCAACCTGTTTGTTCCTGGAGCAAACAGTCATTGAAATGTAAACAGGAGGCTTTCTGGAAGCCTCAGGGACTTTTTTCCTTGCTGGTGATCCCAGCCCCACTTTAGCAAGCTACCACGGGACTAGCAGATTGCTGACCACGATCTTTCCAAATGGTTTTCTAGCTTTTGTTTTCCAGTATACCCCAGTTCATTCCTGCTGCTGAGATCCAAGCTTTCTAGGACAGCTAGCTGTGTGTAGTAACTGTTTTACTTGCCTTGTTCAGGAAATATGTCACATTATGCTTTTTCTGCTATTCAATCAGAATATCTTGTTTATTTTGGTGATACATAAATTGTAGTGTAACGAGGCAAATATGTAATTTCTCTATTAGGTGGTGTTTGTAAATGAGGATAGAATATGCACTGGCCCAAAAGCAACAGCAGACTCCAGCTAAATATCATTGGCACAGGTGTTGCAGAGAAACTTAAAACATGTAAATTCCATCTTAAGAGAATAACACTTTTCCTAATGACTTGTTTGTGGTAGGATATTGCAGAGATATATAAAAAAAGTTTAAATCTCTCCAAAAGGTGATTATACCTGAAATCTTTGGGAGATGGGTGGTTAGGTGGGATATTTTTGTGCAATATATTGGTATTCTGTATCAAACACTATCCCTAAGGTAGGTTTGATCCATTCATCACTAGGCAACTCTAGAGATAAAGTACTATTTCCAACATCAGTAAATCTGAAAAACTCTGCTCACTCCAGAAAAGCATTTTAAAATAAAATGAATCCCTCTATTGATCCATGATGAATTAGAAGTCATGTTGTAGAAAGTTGGATTAAGAGATACTGTGGTTTGGATGCTCTTTGTCAGTAAATTGTTGTTGCTGGTAAAGATCAGGTTTAAAACTTTAAATGACAATTTTTAGCGATACACTTAAGAAAGATGTTTCAACAAATCTGTTCAATAAGCGTGGTGGAGGAGAGGCTAATTTTATTCATCCACATGGGATACAGAAGAGCTCAGGCTGGAAGGCTCCTCCAGGCTCCCTGCTCAAAGCATGTTCAACTACAGCAGGTTACCCAGGACCCATATCCAGTTGGGTTTTGAGTATCTCCAAGGATGGAGAGTCCACAAGTGCTCTGCGTAAGCTCTGCCAGTGTTTGACCATCCACCCAGTAAAAAAAAGAGTAGGTGAGGCTTGGGCTTTGTTTAATGTTTTTTGTTGAATGTTCATGTGTAATTGCCTGCAATTCAGTTTGTGCCTGTTGCCTCTTGTCCTCTCACTTGGGCACCACTAAGAGCCTGGCTCTTCTGTCTTTATTCCCTGCCATTGGAAATTTATCCACGTGACTAAAATCCCCCTGAGTGCTCACAGTCTCTCTGTATGACAGATGCTCCAATCCCCTAAACCTCTACCTGGCCCTTTATTAACTTGCTCCAGTAATTCCATGCCTCTCTTGTACTGGGAGCCCACCAGGGTAATTGGTTGGCACTATAAATTTATGCTGATGCAGATAAAATCAGAATTTACTATCAGAGAAAAAAATTAAAAGTAGTTTTAAACTAGGGGCAATTTTTCACCTCAAGGTTCCAGATCAATATAAATCAATGTGCTGCTGAAATGCTGCAAGACAACAAAAAGCTGTATGAAAAATAAAAGGCTTGTACTTTTTCCATCCATAATGTGTTCCACGTCCACATTTTTTCCTTCCTGCTGTTAGCATTCATCACTAGAATACATGTCCGAGATCATTAGACAAATATATAGGTTTAATTATAAAACAATGGGTAAGATTCATTCTATTAAAGTGCCTATTTGAGATGCTTAGTCATCTTAAATTCCACTCCACATAATGGAAAGATGCAAATGGCAATATCAAAGAGATCTTAGGAGATGTGGAATGCCACCTGCATGTACTTCCCTGTTTAACATATATCTCTGTGTGTGTATGTCAGTGTGTACACACACACACACTGTCTAGGAAAAGCATTCCAAATCTCAGCTCTGTATTTCAGCATAATGAAGATAAGTCTGTATAATCATGGTGATATATTAAATGTGCAGGTAAGAGCCATTTTAAGCATGAAAGCCTGGAGGTGAGATCACATGCCGATGTTAGGGCTGTATATGGTCAGAACGGGAACTGCCTGGCTGCTGTTCCCAGATGCAGTTAGCCACACACACATGATGTGTTCTCTCAATTGTTTCAGGCACGCTGGTAATTGTGGGATTAATTTGCAAGTAGGCTTGGAATTACCTGAGTGTGTCTGTGTCTGACAGGAATGCTTATGTTCATCTCACCTCCGAGCTCATTTGTAGTAATTGCAAAGGGATTCAAAGTGCCTATTTATAGAGTGCTTTGGAGAAATAAGCACTGTATTCATTAGCAGAAGTTTTGGCCAGAAGCTGCAAGAGTGAACCAGCAGACTTCAATGTTGATAAATTGCAGAGCAGTCTAACAGCATTGTTAACTTCCTTTTGCAGTGACACGGGTCTCCTGAGTGGATCTGAGGGCTTCCTGATTGTTTTTCCTGGCACCTATGACTTAAAGCAATCTCTTGCTTAATATGCCAGTTGGCAGATTTGCCTTGCCCTTGAGCTGGTTTTTGTTAAGAGGTTCAGTTTGAAAGGTGAGTGGGCTTCCCAACAAAAGAGCATGAATGCAATTTACAGCCTTCAATCCAGAGACGGTATTTTAAAATGTTGTTATTCTCAAGGCAAATGAATTATTCTTACCCAACCAGCAGCAAGCTAAATCTGGTATTTATAAAATGACCACTGGGGTCTAGATTCTATTTGCCTTGCTAAATCCACTCTTACTCACAACATGAATTCCGTGTTATTGATAAATATTTTCTCTTAGGAATTTTGTGCAGTATTTTTTCTGGAAATTTCTACTGAAACCATTGATGACAACTACTATTGAAATCAATTATTCTCTTTCCCCTCGGGAAGCTGCTGTAGAAAGCGAGGACTGACTTTTAAATTTATAGGAATGCTGAGGCAAGCTTTCCAATACTCAGTTTGTTTTCCAGTGCTGACCTTTAGATGCTGCTTTGTTTTCACTGCTTTTTTGGATTCTATTCTTACTTCTGAAATGACCCACATCCCAAGTCCAAGGATTTAATAATCTTCCGAATTCAGATCTTTGCTACTACCACTAAGGATGATGCAAACTGTTGCCTACATCAGTCTATCAATATTTTTTCTCAGAAAACATATAGTCAAACACATAGTTGAAAAAAATCAAAAGAACTATGTTTGAGGAGATTATTTGTGATTATGACTTCTGTCCTCAAAATACAGGTAGAAGCTTTTTTTCTGAACTATAAAAGTGCTGTGCTGTGATTTAACACTCAGTAGTTCACCATCTTTTGTTTCTCATACCTACAGTACTTTTTAATTCATGACTGCAGCCACTTGAGCATTCTCCCTCGTGCTTTCTGGTGAATAAATAAATTCAACAAAATATGTAAGTAATTTATAAAATGATGCCATTCTTTTATTGGCATCATTAAAAGTTTAAAATTTTCAATTTTGCTGCCTGATTTCCCACTGCAATCTGTGCAATGGGTGTTAGGATTATTTTTTTTTAAAGCAGACTTGCAGGTTTGTCTCAATGTGTAGCAAAAAGGTCTGAATAATGCAAAAAAACTCTTTCTCACAATTTATTCTATGCATATAAAAGAACTTTGTGACTGCTAATGAGTTCAGGGCTAAAAAAAAGTTAATCTGCCCCAATTTACATACCTGATTTCAGTGGATTATGACAAACCAAGTCAGGTGATGCACCTGGCAAGCTAACTGGCAGTCCTTACAGAAAACACACGCTCCTAATATTATATTCCCTCTGCTTGCCTTATTCTTCTGACTCCTTTTTGTTATGTGTCTTTTTGTATGCTCATTTTGCAGGCTGCTTCTTGAGGAGAGTTTATTTTTTGGAGTCAAGGTGTTGTGGACACCTCCCTCAAGTTCTAAATGCTGCAGAAAATGGTATTTTATGCTGTTTCTGACTAAGTGCTTTTGGATGCAAGATCATCAACTTCATGTCAGGTTTAACAAATTACTTACAGTTTGAGAACTCTTTTTGCCAGGGAAGCACCAGATTTATTTTGTAGAGAAATCAATTGGTAATTTTAGTCAATCTTATTTTTAGGCAAGGTGCCTAGTGCCTACAGGGTCAGCGTAGGACCTTTGTTCATGTCCAGCGTCTGGCCTACACAATTTCTGCAAGCATCAGATGGATGTTGAAGTCCCTCTACGTTTTACACAGCTGAAGCTAGGACATATTAAGGTCATTTCATGTAAGCACAAATGTGGTGTGCGCTTTGGTCTTGATTATGTGACACTGAATTACAACTGTGAAATGATGGCTGCAGAATGTCCAAATATATCTAATAATCCTCTGCTCAATCCCCGTTTCTTTTATCTCTCTCTTTTTTTAAACAAAGCAGAGGGCACATTTTTGTTCCCTTCCCCTAGTCTCCTCTAGTGCATATGACATTCAAACTTCTTCATGCCAACTGCTACGAAACTTCAAGGTAACGTAACAAAATGCTTTACTGCCATAGCCCTTTATTGTTGATACTTTGCTCTTAAAAACAGTAGAGATTTAGGAATGGTTGGCTTTTCACTGAGAGACTGTGATGTGAGGGTGTGAAATTACTGATGGAGATCACACTGGCAATTCACAGGGATATGCTTTCTACTGTATCAGATGCTGGACTTCTGCCATAGCTTGGTGGCATATGATACCATGGGAGTTTTTTCTTAATAGCATCTAAGGCTGGGTCTGAACAATTCTGGTAATTAAATGTCCGAATTCGTTATAAAAGAGTAGGGTTTCGTGGCTGTGAGTCAAATATAGGTACTCCAAATGTCCTTCCTGGTCCTCATATTTCACAAAGCTCTGTAATGTTGTATAACAACTCCCCGTACAACCTTTCTGCCTGCTTTGTAAAGAATGATGAGGAGTTTTACAATTGCACTTTGCTCTGTTAATCTACATACAACTACATTTTTGGCAGATCAAATATTCTTTGCTTTCATTCTTCGTGTGGCCATTTGGCACCAACAAGATTTCAAAGGTAAACTCTGTGAGTGCGTAAGGATTCCTTGGGATGGAAGATAGTAAGGATATATGATACGAAAGTATCTTAGTTCCGTGCTTTAATGCATATGTGTATTTTTAGAGGTTTCATAAAGGATGCTGAAATATGAACAGCCATTTCATTCTAACATGCACCTGAACTACGAGTTGTTGAATTGGCATCCATTATCTACCCCTTTTTAAAGTTTCCTTGAAATTCCTCCTCTGTTTTGTTAGTGTGGAAATCAAGCTCTAGGTTGTGAAAATTTTGTGAACCTGAAAGCCGAGAAAAACTGTCTGAAAAGTATATTCCACTATTAGGTTATTCAAACTTGAGGCAAGCTTAGTGCCAAAGTGTGTGGTGACTACATGATCTCTGCTCCTTTACATTCTTTTGAGAAAGCAGATTACTTCTACTCTACATATATTCCCCTGTTAACAAGGAAAATGAGGAAGAATTTAAAGTAATATCTAAACATCACCTTAAGTGAGGGAATGTGCAATGAATTTAGGGGAAAACATAATGTGAAAGGTCCTAATCAACATAGTGGGAAATGTTAAATTATAGTAGATTAGTTGACGCTGCTACGGCTAACATCACGCTTTACCTTGTAACATTATTAAAACCTCTACGTAAGAGGTTGAGTTCCTGTGAATGCCCTAGTAAAAAGAAAGGGATCTCTGAAGGTAAAAGATGTTGAGACCTCTGTCATGTGCTTTCTATAAAAATATGAGGAGAGCTTCTAAAGCTGCCAGAAATTTAAATTCTGTATGACTGCTTGCATGAGAAGACATTTTCATAGACTGAAGATACTAAAATGAAGAAAGCTGCCCTGTTATTCATTGTTTATTACAAGTGATAAACAGCCAAGCACTTCTGCTATTTCACTGTGATTTAAAAAAAAAAAAATCAGTTGTAGGGGCTAAATAGCTTAAGACGGAGAGGAGGCAAGGAAAGTAATAATTTGTTTGCAGTGCTGTGGTTTTATTAGTCCCAGCTGTAGTAGCTGACCAGCTGTGGATGTTATGAGGTGACGAGTCATATACTTGGAAACTGTCCTTCTGTGTAACATTTAAATCCTGAGCTCTGCACTGTGATCCTGAGCATTTAACAGGTGTGGTTATGCATGGAATCCAGTATTTTTGTGAAAACAGTCTGTAGGGTGTAATGTTTTTACGCAGCGCGGAATTATCAGCCAAATGTGTTTGCATGCAGCTAGTAAGAATGCACATCTAATGCTTTTCAAATGGTACTCCAATCATCTGCTTTAAATGATTAATAAGCACAAGCTGAAAATAGCACTGCATTTACCTAATGTTTGCATGATTATTTTTGTAAACATTTCATTCAAGCTTTCTCTGCCATCTTTCTCAGCATTGTCAAAACAGAAATGTTGCTATTCTTGATTAGTTTTCCTCAGTTTGTTTGATCTTCATCATGACCCAGGGAGATGTAGCAGGGGAAAGCACCAGTAATGTTGATTCTCAGTTGGCAGTGAGCATGTGGTTTAAAATCAAGTAAGAAACCAATCTACGTATTTGCAGAATAGTTACCAGTTTCTAATTTTTTTCCAGAGCTAGTAACTGAACTTGGTGAGAACTACAGGTCTGTATTTTGCTACTCAGCTTGTCCAAAAGCACTACAAAAATACGGTCACAGCTTCTCCTGGTTTTAAGTAAGTTAAAAATAGTTTTAAAAGATGTGGAGGGATTTGTACTTCTGTTATGTTGGCTGCCCTACTTTTTTGTTAAGTCCTTGCTGAGATAAGGTTAAGACTGGAATTTAAATGGCGTTAAGGAAGAAGCCACGATAGTAATCAGAATATAATTAACAGTGTATCAGCTCACAAAAAACCAGGGCTGGCCAACGCTGCTATTCACCAGTAACTGGTGGAAGATTTCCAGTTTGCCAGATGAAATGCTACTGTGGTTTGCTGTAGCAGCGTTCAGGTGTGGTGTATGAATCCTTTATACCAAACCAAAAAAATTCATTCCATCTACTAAACATTTTTTCCCCTGCTTTTAAAAAATTGGTTCTATATCAGTTCAGCTTTGGAGACCTTTGGTAACTGGTTTTAACACTCATGGTTAAAGGATTGTATGGCTCAACAGAACTGTTAGAAAATCTAATTTAAGCCTATGTGTAGAACTAGGAAGATTTGGTTAAATATCCTCCATTAACTACTGTTTTAGAGATGCCATCCTCCTTTTGCCAATGTTATGAGGAAAAGTAGTATCTTTAAATCTATGTTGTGGTGTTTTTTTGGACTAATTTTCTAGTACTGGAGTGTTAGTTCTTTGGATGGTGTAACGTACACCATCTGTGCATCCTACTTCCTTCCTAAAGTGAAAATATGCATACATTTTTCTACAGGTCCTGTGCCTCAGGGCAGGACTCCATCTCCCGGCATTAGGGTCAGGCCTTCCCCTTGCGATTTCAGAGAATTCTGACTAAAAACTGCTTTAACAGACAAGGAAGCAAAAAAAGAGGTGCTGTTGATAAGCCCTAGCTCGTGCCAGCCGCGCAGACATTCCCTCTCCCTGAGGCGGGGTAAGAGCCGCCCTCACCTGCCCGGCGGCTCCCGTCAGCGCCCCGACATCTTGCGAGCGCCCTCGGCGTGAGAGGCAAATCCTAACCTCGTAACTTAACAGTATAATATCGGGGAGGAGGGGGAAAGCGAGACGCGTCCCCAGCAGCCCCCCTCCCCCCCTCTCAGAACGCCTCTGCACCGGCCCCAGTCGTCTTCCGCGGGGTGAGGGGTGCCTTGGGCGGGAAGCCAGGGCTGAGGCGCGGAGGTGGGGGCGCCGCTGCGCGCCCCCTGGAGCCCCGGCGGAGCTGGGCGCGGCGCCGGCCTCTCCCCACTGAGGGGAGCCGCAGCCCTGCCGGGGGAGGCGAAGCTCCGCTGGGGCCGGCACCTCTGCGGGGAGGGGAGAGGCGCTGCCCGCCTCCCCCCGCTCCTCCCCAGGGCTTCCCCGCTCGCCGCGGCCCCGCTAAGTCTGACGGAGCGTCGCCGCCGCCCACCGCAGCGCAGCGGCCCGGCGCAGGAGGGAGGCGCCGTGCGCGGCCCGACTCCCCGGGCGCCGCCGCTGAGGGGACAGCGGCCGCCTCCGCGCTCCTGTCGGCTCCGCTCGGCTCCGCTCGCCGGCTCAGGTAGGAGCGGGAGCCCGGCGCGGCCCGGCTCCGCCGGCGCAGAAGGGTGGGGGCTGTTGGGAGCGGCGACCCCCGGGGGGCTGCCCTGCGCTGAGGTGACCTTGAGGCGCGGGGGGCGGCGGGGAAGCTCTGCCTTGGCGGCGGTGGCCGGAGCCAAGCCAGCTGCCGGAGGGTGCTGGTGGCAGCGGCTGAAGAAGGATGTTTTCGGGCGGTGAATGGAGATGGGTCTGTTAAGGGCTCGCTTTGCGGGACGGGAGGGCTGTGCGGCAGCCGCCTCGGACAACCCTTCGGTCTCCGTTCGTTTCAAGCCCGGCGGTGTCTTTAGTGACAGGCATAGAACAGGAGCGCGCAGGGGGGAAACCGCACTCTCCCCGTGCCCTGCGCGGGAAGCCCGAAGGCTGGGAGCGGGGTGGCGGCAGTGGAGCCCAGCGCTGGCCTTTTCGAGACACAGCGGTCCCCTCAGCACCGCGCCCGGTGGGAGCCGGAGCATCGCCGGGGAACGGGCTCTGGGCGCCAAGTTTCAGAAGGTGATGCTCTTCTTAGGATTATTGATTTGAGAGGGTTAGAAGGAGGTTTATGCCCCTCAGCCCGGCTCCTACGGCTGGGATGTGCGAGGTGAAGAGCCGAGGGAAGGAGAAGCCCCTCGGGAGCGCCGCCGCCGTGTCCCCGGGCGAGAGCTCTCGCCCGGCTCTTGCGCCTTCAGCCGAGCTAGGCACGGCGGGGCTGGGGCTCGCTGCTGGGTTTTTTCCATTGGGGGAATTGAGTATGTTGTACAAGCAGTAGTTTTTAAAGCCTCATAGTTCTCCAGCGAAGCGTTAAGAGTACGGCAGAGCCCGAGTAAAACTGCGGCGGGAGGTAACTTTCCCCCGGTCACTCAGTAAGCCACCGGCCGAGGTGGCCCTGGATGCGGCGGAGGTTCTGCTGGAGTCCCCATCGCCACCACCTCTGCGCGACTGTCGTCAAGATGTGCGTTCCTATCGTCACTGAACATGATGGATTAATCTTCTAAAATTTTGCCTTGGAGGCTGTACTAGAAATGTGAAAGAAGGAACACTTCCAATATGTATCTTTGACAGGCCTGTTGTATTGTCGGTGGAGGAAATATCTTTAATTAAACTGTCAAAAAGTTCACTTCTTTCTGTGTATCTCTTGCTGGTCATTTTTGCTTGTATTTTTTTCCTTCTTGTTGTGCTATTTTATCACATGACACCAACACAACCTAATCCTGTGCTAATACTTTATTTACTTTCTTTTTATTTCAAGCGTATTTTGTAGTAAAGTGGTATTTGAGAAACATGGATACCAAGATAAGGGGCTGGGAAGATAGGCAAGCTGAAAGCAGGGGTGTAGAATAGGACTTCACTGCTGCTGAAATTAACTGAAATGTAAGTTTATAAACAGTGTGAAAGTTGACACTGCTGTGACTCAACTCCTGGACAATAAAAAGAAATTTTTTTAAAGAATACTGATATATTGCTGGTAGACCCTGCAAGCCCTTAGTTATGCAAGCAGTTCTTTGAAACTGAGTGGCACTGCAAGCATATGGGCACCTTCGCAAGTAGCACTTCATCTCTGATCCTGTCCACTCATCCACACATGACTAATTTTCGTGTGGTGACCCAAATAGAATTCAGCATTTTCACAACTTTTATGAGAAGCCATTGCTTCTGTATATCTGTGGGTCTTGCTAATCAACTAGCTCAGTATTCTTTTTGATGACTTTATGATCTAATGTTGAGCTCCATTTTCAAAGTGAGTGTTGCTGTGTTCTTCAGAAAGCAAAATAATATGTATCAAATGGTCAGTTTAGTGTCAGTATTAACATTTTCACTTTAACCTTTAATGGAATGAACACAGGATATTATGTTATCTTCAGTTTGTTTTTCATATTGTCACCAGCGTTGTCCTTAGTTCACATGCTGTGAATCCAGGACCACAACCTCTTGATTATCTAGGCTATTGAGTGGCATGTCTCTCTATCCAAACCATATCTTTTAACCATTCAGCTGCTGATTTCTTGACTATGCTAAGTAAATTTTTCTGGTTTTTGACAGGTTCCATGGGGAGATAATGAGTGTACGTATATGGTGTCCTGTAATGCTGTTACCTCAAAAGGATTAATTTTGGAGGAGTGCAATGGCGAGAGCGAATGGACCATTATAATAGCCAGTGGGTTTGGTTTTCTCAAATAGGCATTTGGTGTTATCTGGGAAACCTCAGGGTACCCCTTCTGGCCTTTTGCATGGCTGTGAGGCTTAGCTATGTCCCATGTCCCATATGGGACACAACAACGCCCCTCAGATAGCAGCATTAGCTGCTCCTTTGTAGATAGCAGAGTCAAACCTGCTGTGCTTGGTTCTTTATCCTCTGTTAGCCAAAAATAAAGTGCTGCAGATCACTTACTGTAGTAACTTTAGTGATGTGACTAGAAAGTAGGACCATTTGTCTGAATATAGATAATTCCCTAGGTGCTACCTTAGAGTTTATCTACATCATCAAAACCTGCATAGTTTGGTTAGTTATCCAAAACTTAGAACAGGCAGTTAAAATTACAGCCAGTGAGGTTAAAAAGAAAATTCTGTTACTCAAAATATCCCAAAACTCGCATTGTAGCTTCAGAATTAGGTGCACAGTGATGAATGCAGTTGGGGAATAATAATCGGGCTGACCATGAGGAAAAAGCAGGGTAATTATGCAAGAGTTAAGTAGTTGTTTTAGTGACAGTCTGATGGCAAATGATAGTGAAGGAGATAATTGGGAATGGGACAAATGTTTACATTTAAACAAAATTGTGTGGTTGCTGAAATCTTTTAAAATAAACATTTGAACAAAGTTCCAAGTTCTGATGGAGCTTACTGTTGGAATGTGTGTGTCAGATATACTTAAGAATTCTGTTTAAAACCAAAGCTTTACATATTGTGTACGCTGCCCAGTAAATGTTTGCAGTTTGCAAAGTTCAAGGTGGAGCTTTTTATCCTTTGAAAGAAAAAAACATGTAAAATCTACCTAAATAAAGATAAATGCAGATTATTTTAAGATTAGAAGTGGCAAATACAAAAGGATTAAAAGTTTTAATTATCTGACAAGCAAAAATCTACAGTCATGAGAAAGAAAAAGTGAGCATGAACAAATGATATTTAAGTGAAATAAGATAACAGACCTGACCGATGCGTGTTGTAGTGTCTGAAATACATCTTGGTCTTAGTATATTAATGCTACAAAATGATCTGTTAAATCAGAAAGGTTTATTGTTTTGCCAAAGCCTACTCTGGAAAATGTTTAATTTCCCATAAATGGAGTTTATTTAGTAGTAAAATATTTAGTTACATGGTAGTGAAATATTTCAATATTTCAGATTTCTGATTCTTAGGTGTGACCAACTCTTTCACATGTACTTGCTCTAACACAGCGTATCCCAAGTGATTTGTTAACCGGCATTTTCCTGTGCGCCCTATGTGCATCAGCACGGACCAAAGGTCGTTGTGCAAAAGGCCTTGTTTTCACATATTTTGAACCTTACATTCAGAATCCTTGAATATTTTGTAACTCACAAATAAAATAGCTGGTGTGCTGCAGGGACGCCCTCAACACACTGGAATGTAAACCAAAAAGGCTTTAAATGTTTCTTGGAGGCAGAAGTTGCTACATATTTAGCACGTACAATAGGAAGTGTATTTTGGAGGGTTCACTGCATACCTTTAAGGGTGCAGAAAAATACATCATTTCTGAAGAGCTTGAATTTCTTCAGTCTGAATGCTTAGGTCAGTGTCCTCATAGCCTCGATAGCAGTTCTCTTGTGGAAGCTTATTTATCTGCTTTCAGCTCTTTCTCTCCTCTGATCTAAAGGCCTCAAACCTGCTGGCAGATTTTAAGCTCTTCCCATCAGTCCTGTTTCAAGGCCATATGTCCCCAGAACTACTCTGCTTCCAGAAGTTTCCAAATTTAGAGTGAAAGCAATGTTGTGGTGCCATTTCTGAACATCTGTGAAAGAGCAGCAACAGTGATACCGCATGCTAGGTAGTATGACTGTCGTTACATGTGAATTTTTGTTTGCACAATGAGTGTATTTATTGTATGGTGGAACGCCTTTAAAACCCCTAGCACTGGGTTCTTCAGAACTGAGACTGCTTGCTTTCATTGGTGCTTCTTGTGAAGGGGGTACTTTGTCCTGCCTGCATGGGGCAGTCTGATCCTGTGTGCATTGTATGTATATATGGAAAACATCACATGGGTTTGCAAGTTGATTATAATTTTTGGAGGGATGCGATTTGGAGTTGCGAAACTGGACCATGTTTCGCTCTCACACCCACTAAGCTTCACAGCATTTTGCCCTTGGATGTGCATGTCAGAGCTTTGTGTTCTTCTTTTGACTATAAAAGCTGTCTCTATCCAACATTTATATTTCTAAGATTAAGAAGTCATTAATTCCATAGTGTTTGGGAAATTACCTTTAACCTAATTTATTTATTAACTTGCTTAAAATAACGTATATTGAACTTCAGGAAAAGTTGTCTGAGATAAAATCATCCATCAGGGATGAAGATTGCTTAAAAATATTACAGTGTCTGGTGTCCACCCCATATTGCATGTTTGTCTTCTTAAAATGCCTTCAGATTCAGGCATTTTTCTGAGGAGTAGGAGCGCTGTTTTAGTTTTCTTTTTTGAGGCTAGCAGTGAGGCTAACACCTAACCTATTCCCTTTGGTGTACCTTGTTATGAGCAGGAGATACTTTTCAAGCTTCTCTATAGCTTTGCTGTGCCAAAGTCACAGTGTCACCTTGAAAGTATTTGCTGATCCTATGTATTCTGTCCTGCCTATTGAATAGCAGGTCCTCATCAGTGGAAGTTATTCCCACTAATGGGAAATCTTCCATCAGAGAAGATGGGGTAGCATTCACCAGAAAATGTAAGAGAGGCTCATGTATGAGACTATCCAGCATTTCAGGTTCTGTGATCTAGGTATTTTCTTAGTATTTTAAACCTTTTTATAATATTGTTATTTATTTAAACAGGAGAATCATGTTTAAGGGGATTGAAATAATAGGAGTTTTTGTTTTCAGGGAATGGTCTCTCTAAACCAAACTGGAAGTTCCCAGTAGGTTGATGGGTTCATAGAAAGTATTCTAATAGGTGCCTCAGCATGTTTTTAAGCAGCAGTATTAAATGAGTTGTGATAATCAGAAAAATGTTCTTTGCTATAATCAGATTTTTTAGGAATTCTGTTGGTAGCAGTAACTGAAGCTTGAGGTAACTCTGGTTCATTAAAAAAATAATATTTTTTTAATATATTGTCATCTGAGGAAATGAATCATTGCATTGTTAGGTGCTGGCCTACAGTTGCAGTAAAAGCAAAATGGTAGTTTTGAGAATAAACTTACATAAGAAAAATTAATTGGCAATATTAGGTGTCTATACAGCTGCTTTGCTGCATTGAACTTGTAGTTTTAAGTTCAAATGCAGTTATAATGCATTTCTCTATTCTATAAAATCTACCACGTTCACCAGCATTTTTCTAATGCGTGCAGTATTTTACTAGCTTATAGTCAGTTTTTATGGATTAAAAATAGAAGACTGGCATGAGTTTTGGCCTATTAATAGTAGAAAGAAATTACATGAAGACAAAATGTCAAAATTTTATCTGGAAAAGATCTAGTCCTCGTTACTGGGTTTTTCTTAATGACAATAAGTACCAAGTGTCCAAAAGAACTGACAAAAGCTAGGCCTGTTTTTGGTTAAACATGTAGATGACACAAGACTCAGTCTGGAAGAGGTAGAATGATTTTTCTTGGAAGATTAAATACTCTGAAAAATTAATGTGTTACACGCTGTAGCCCTGCTGATTGTGTGTCAAGTGCTAAAGAATTTCAGAGCAATAGGAACAAGAAAATGCCATTATGGCCTGTGAGGGTTGGTGTTAATAGGTTTGTTTCCTCCAGAAGATACAGTAGTATGTTGCTTTTTGTGTGACCCAACAGTGTTCCTGTCATATTTTTTCTTGGCACTGCTAACATTTATTGCTCCCCAGCTAAATAAAATGACAAGACAGAGTTGCATTTACTGTGAATTTTCTTGTGATTTTTTTTTTACCCCACTTCCTTTTTCTGACTCAGGTTTTGCAAGATTCTGGACAGTAGAGAAAAATGGAAAGGTTACTTTATGTGCGACACGCTTGTTATACATCCTGGCATGACATGTGCCTTTTCTTAAAAAATACCACTGTACTGTCTGTTCCTTATGGTCTACGGTGGCTTCCAGATCTCTTCAGCCAAACTCAGCTTATCTCTATTTGATGTTTTTGCTTGATTTCTAGATTTGACTTGATCTGCTTGTAGTTTACTTTTCAACAAGTTCTTAAATAAGTTCTATTTTGAATTTTCATCTTGCCTGGTTGTGGACCGAAGGTGATATGAACCCTACCTGCGTACTTCAGAAATATTTTTCTTTACTGAAGTGTGTTAGCATGTACAGCCAGCTGTGAGATGTATTCGTGCAGCGTGCCATGTGAAATTGCATTCCATTTACAGTGGAGTAACCACTTTTAATTTGTGTGGTGGTTTTGTTGGTTCTATTAAGAAACTGTGCACCTACTAAGCTACAATTTCTTATCAACCTCCTGCTAAGCTGTGATTTCCTATCAGTCCTTGCAGTCCCATGAAAACACCATGTTGAGCAGTTACTGAAAACCTTAATGTAGCCAGGATAAATTGCCTACATCACTGCGTTTTCCTTCTTCAGTAGGTTGGTTACCATATCAGAAAGGACATTTCATTAGTTTGACATTTTGATTATTTTCAGGCACTTAATCCTTCATGTGCTTACCTGATGTTTGAACTTGCTTCAGCTTCTGACTTGGTATAAAAGGGTGGTGGATTGGTTTGCAGTTTCTTGAGTGAGACTCGCTTCTCCTTTTGATGTTACGTACTGTGCCTCTCCACAGCCCTTTGGGAGCTTTACCCTTCCTTTGTGCATTATTGAATATAATAGCTAATGTTTGGGGATGGCTTTAGGTAATTCCTGAAGTACACTGCAGTGAACTTCGTCATTATCAAATGGAGTATGTCTGGCTTCTTTTGGTATTTTTTGGCCTGTTCCTTTTTTCTTCAGGCCTGTGGTCCCGTCTTCTTGGCAAAAAAATCACTTTAGAACATTTTTTGCTTTTCATTATCCTTTAGATGGAGACATTAAAAGAATATCAATACTTCATCTTTCTCTTAACCATCTGTTATTTTCTCTTCTTTCCCATTAAATCCTAGAACCTTTGCTTATCTTTGTCTCCTGCTTACTTCTGTTGTATTTATGGATCCTCTTCCTATTGCCTTTTTATGTTCCTCATTAGTTGTTGATCCTTTTGTGTGTTGGCTCCTCTGGATCATGCCCAAGATGTTTCTGCCATTCTTTTCTACTTGTTCTTTGTTAAATGCTCTTGTTTCACCTTTTGTACAATGTCTTCTGATAGCCAAAGCCTTTAAAGACTCTGGATGTAACAGTAATAGCCTCTTACAATGCTTTCTATATTCCCTCTGCACTGAGATAATCTGTTGCACTATTTTATACAGCCTTTGTCGATTCCTGTCGCTCTCCCTGAACTCCTTGGTTGTCTCTTCAAGAGATGTTACAAATCATTTGGCTGAGTTTGCTGAAGTTGCTGCCTCAAATTCCACTTCTTTTTTTGTGCTTCTTTCACATCTACCTTTCAATATGCTAGTGAATCTCTTGAATTGTGATAACTCTTACTTGAAATGTATTGCTGCCCTTAAAATCTCACCCAGTGCTTTCCTATTAATCAGAATAAAATACAACTGCAGCGTTAGTAACATCTCCTGTGTTCATACCTTCATCTTGTTAGCACAGCTCCACCTTGATAATAGAATGGTTCCCCCTCAAGTGAGCTACATGAAAAGATTAAAAACATACAGGTATGTGATGACTGTGGCATGGGATGGGGAAACTAAGACTGTTTTTACTTGCTTTTTTAGGGGACATTTTCTGCCTTCAGACAAGTTGCTTGGCTTTATTGGGCTCTTGCATCAGATTAATAATTAAACTGACACAGTATGCACCGAACCTGCCTGTTTCAAGGGTTAATTCATCACTGCTTGTAAAGGTACTGAGAATTTGGATAGAAAATACTGTTTTAAGTGCAAAGAACTGTTTGTATCTGCAAGATATTTCTAATGTGGTTCAAAAAGAGTATTAAAGCCACTGACATAGAAGTGAAGTGTGGCAGGTTCTGTGTATACGTGACCAACCCAGGCTCTTCCCTATGTGAAAACACCAGGGTTTTCTGTGTTCTTGCAGGCACTGTTCTGAGAACCAGTGTATTTCAAGTGGAAGAACCTGCCTAGAACAGAATATGCTTTCAGTTAGAATTTCATCCTGCTCTAGGGAGGGAATATCACATTTGTAAACTTAGCACTAAGTGTTGCGTTGTTGTCAAGAGACCATTTCCAAGTAACATTTATGGCCTCATTGTCAAATAAGTTATAGGTAACGCAGTAGAAATATTGAATGTATTAAGGGCAGGATTTTTAAAAAGGCAGGAATGAAAGCCAAATGGAATTTTAAGTCCTGTTGGCTTGTCAGTGGGACTTGACCATCTATAAATTGGATGTTTTTGAAAATTGCATTCTAAATTGGTCACTAATAGAGGTCTTGCCATGATGATGGTATAAAAAGCTTATAAGTTACCATTAATAATTCAACTGAAGATTATTGGAGTCTGATTCAGTACCTCCTGAAAATGCTGGAAAGTCTCTCTCATTGATTTGAGTGGCTTTGGGTTATGTTGTTCGGGCACTCTGATGAAATAATGTGCTTTTGGGGGATCATTTTGCCCCTTCCAATGCATTTGGATAGCCAGAGTTGAAAGCCATAAATTATGGGAGAAACACATGATGGAGTCTTCTTTGATGTTGCTTCTGTGTAAGTATTTACAAGTATGTATAAGATCCTAAGCGTAGAAAGAATCAGGCAGGGTGAGTTTCTCTCTGCCAGCTTTCCGTAGCAAAAGCTCAGTGGTGGATTTCCTTGGGAAGGGAAGTGGGAGGTGAGCTACGCAATAGCTGTTACCGCTGTGCAGCATGGGCTCTGCATCAAACGAAACAGCAGCAGTGCCCTGCCTTCCCTCCCAGCCTCCCTCCATCAGTGCACAGGCACGTCCGACGCTGCAGCCTTTGCTGTTACGCATCACTGAGAAGCTGGCTGTTTTCATCATTCCTTCTCTTTGTGTTTTACTGTCTGCCTCTCCTTTTTCATTTTACCGCTTTCCAGTCTCAGAATGCATCAAGATGAATCTTTCCCCCTTAAACCATTCAATTTCCTAAAGAGTCTTATGTTTGATATTGCTTTGAATGTAAATGTGCCTTTTACAGCTGTTTTAAATGAGGGATGTCAACTGAACGTACCAGTTTTACCCAATCTGGTTTTCAAGCATCCCAGCAGCACAGCACTGCCTTTGAAAAATTTGTGTATAAAAATAGAAAACCCGTGTATATGTTGGTAGGGGACACAAAATCTGTAAAAGAACAAGTGGATCACTGATGTCATTAATAAAGCAGACATAATATTTAGAGGTCTTAGGGAGATGTGGAATTTTTATTATCAATATCTGTGAAAAGAGACTGGTTAATGAAAACAAAGATTTGTGAAATAATATTAATTAACACTGAAAGATGAACTGATAGGTCCAAATCCCTTTGCAGTGGAAAGAAATATTGTTCTAAATGAAAATACAGAGTTGCTGGTGTTGAACTGGAAGTCATTTGGAAATAGTTTTTCTTCTCACACCACCATGCAGTGTCTGCTAGCAGTCTGCCTCTCTGCAGCAGCGATGAGTGTACAGCACTGATGTCTTTTCAAGTTGAGTAAAATTCTGCTTTAGATATGACCCTGCCTGAGTTTCATAGTGGAACAGAGTATTGCACGCTGATGAACCCTTGGAGGAATTGAAACGAATACTTATGGGTGCCTATGTTAGTGTTTAGATCCTATAGAAAAGCTTTCTTCAGTGTGGGGGACAGGGGGCTTTTTCAACCTGTTTTTATGTATGACTTATGGCTTCAAAACTTTCCTATCATTCAGCCTAATATTTTTTTTTTGCATATTTTGGTGTAAATATGGCAAAAGAAAGATGAGGTTGGTGGCATTTATGATATCCATTCTGATTTTAAACATATGAAATCTGGAAGAAAATTGTAGCTCTAAATGCTTTGCTGTGTGAGGGAAAGGTTTATAGAAGGAAAAGCCATAGGATGACTGTAAGTGTTGAACAATAAAACAGGAACAAAAAGCTTTCTATAAATAGTAGCATGGTCCCAGTTCAGTGAAGTACTTAAGCATATGCCTAAATCCCTCCTTGTTCAACAAAGCACTTACATGTGCATTTGAATTCTGCTGAAATAAAGCATTAAACATCAGGCTTAAGTGCTTTGTTGAATTAGGGGCTGTATCTACACAGACAGACCTGAAGAGAAGGGTGGTTTGCTTCACGGGGAAACAGTATGCTGCAGGTCTTTGTGGCATGCTATTTTCTATGAAATCTGACATTATGCACTGACAAATTAACTTGCAGAACTATTGGACATTAAAGTATTAGAGAGTAATTGTGTTCTGATGTTCCAAAAATTGTGTTCTTTTGTTATTTGCAAATGGGTCAGACTTAATGATAGCTGCTGCCTTTGTAACAGTACACATGTATCATCTACCAAAGGCCTAGCCAGCATGGGTTCATGAAGGGCAGGTCCTGTTTGACCAACCTGATCTCCTTCTATGATCTAGTGACCCATCTGCTGGATGAGGGAAAGGCTGTTGATGTGGTCTACCTAGACTTCAGCAAAGCCTTTGACACTGTCTCCCACAGTATTCTCCTGCAGAAGCTGGCAGCCCGTGGCTTGGATGGGTACACCCTCGGCTGGGTAAGGAGCTGGCTGGAGGGCCGGGCTCAGAGAGTGGTAGTAAATGGAGTTAAATCCAGCTGGCGACCGGTCACGAGTGGTGTTCCCCAGGGGTTGGTGCTGGGGCCTGTCCTCTTCAATATCTTTATTGATGACCTAGATGAGGGCATTGAGTGCACCCTCAGTAAGTTTGCAGATGACACTAAATTGGCTGGGAGTGTGGATCTGCCTGGGGGTAGCGAGGCCCTACAGAGGGATCTGGACAGGCTGGAGAGCTGGGCTGAAGCCAATGGCATGAGGTTCAACAAGAGCAAATGCCGAGTCCTGCACTTTGGCCACGGCAACCCCAGGCAGCGCTATAGGCTTGGGGCGGAGTGGCTGGAGGACTGTGTGGAGGAAATGGACCTGGGGGTACTGATTGATGCACGGCTGAACATGAGCCGACAGTGTGCGCGGGTGGCCAAGGCCAGCGGCATCCTGGCTTGCATCAAAAATAGTGTTACTAGTAGGAGCAGGGAGGTAATTGTCCCCCTGTACTCAGCACTTGTGAGGCCGCATCTCGAGTACTGTGTTCAGTTTTGGGCCCCTCACTACAGGAAAGACATTGAGGCTCTGGAACGCGTTCAGAGGAGGGCTACTAAGCTGGTGAGGGGTCTGGAACACAGGCCTTACGAGGAGCGTCTGAGGAAGCTGGGATTGTTCAGCCTGGAGAAGAGGAGGCTTAGGGGAGACCTTATAGCTCTCTATAACTTCCTGAAGGGAGGTTGTAGTGAGCTGGGGGTCGGCCTCTTCTCCCGTGTAGGCAGTGACAGAACTAGAGGGAATGGTAGCAAGCTGCGCCAGGGGAGATTCAGGCTCGATATTAGGAAGCACTACTTCTCAGAAAGGGTAGTCAGGCACTGGAATGCACTGCCCAGGGAGGTGGTGGAGTCACCAACCCTGGGGGTGTTCAAGGAAAGACTGGATGTTGTATTGAGGGATATGGTTTAGTGGGAGCTAGTAGTAATAGGTGAATGGTTGGACTGGATGATCTTCTAGGTCTTTTCCAACCTTGATAATTCTGTGATTCTGTGAAAGTGAATTTCCAGTTTCTTAGCAGAACTAATACAATGAGCATTTTCCTCATGGCATCAGTGCAGCAGTGTGTACTCAAGAATTCAAAGCGTGGGCTTCTTGATCCAGGTACCCCAGTTAGCACGCTGTCAAGGAGTTCTGAAATTCACGTAAAGACCACTTTGGTTCTCAGTTTTGGAGTTACTTCTTACAAAAGCTTAATTTCCCAGAAAATATTTAGCACTTTTTCTTTTTTTTTAAAATGAAATCTAGGTAACCATTTCAATTTTTCAAAGTATTACCTTTGAAACTATTGTCCAGGAATTCTAACTATTGACAGCTATTTTTAGTCCTTTTGTCTCAAAAGGTTCCACATAATGTTACCAATGGTTGTGATGGCTGGATGGATTGATCAGAAGGTGATACTTAAAAAGTGTGTTTCAGTCAGGCTTAAATGATGAAAATACAACGCATCCTGCTTTTTTTAGAACATGGACAAATAGAACTAATGAGACAATTTTTTCATTTGTAGGAGTAAGAGGGTTATAAAACTTATTTTTCCATTGGGGTGGAAACCTCAACGTGTCACTCCTTTACTAGGGATTCTGAGGCACAGACCTGGCTTCTGAGAAACCTGCTCCGAGTCCCTGCTCTGATTGACAGCACAACTTTCTCATCTCAGATCACTCAGAATTAATCAGACCCAGGATTCCCCAAATGCATTTCAGTATATTAGTTATAAGAGTCACCTTCCCAGCTAGGATACCTTTTTTATTTTTCTTTCCTGTGGATGTCTGGGTGAAATAAGTAGGTACTGAGCAGTCAGACTTTATAAAAAGTGAAGTTTTGACCAAAAAATGTTCTGATGTTTAAATGAGACAGAATTACCATGGTGATTTGGAGGATATGTATGTGGCAAGTGGATCTGGAAGACCATTTCCAAACCTAGACTTTGAAGTACTGGGACACTTTAAAAAGAAGTCTGTATACCTGAGTCATACCTAGTGCTAACTGCCTATCAATCACTGCCTTTTGCTTTGTTTACTTCACTGTTTTTCTGTTGAGCAGATCTATGTACCCATTCTGTGTGTGCGCAGTAAGTCCCCATCGGGACAGGCACACTGTAAGAATGGTTAATTCAAATGTTACACATTTGAGCTGATTAAAGAAATTCTAATCTGGATCTTTATGTAGGAAGTTATAAAGGAGTTTCATAATTTAAACCAGACCAAGTCTATAAAGTCACAATAAACTCATGTAAATCTCCCTAGTGTAATAAAGTAGAAATATTTCAATTCTGTAATTAAAAACATCCCTCTGTAAATATTTGAGTGAAAGTCCCTTGTTGCTTTACATTATATTTGATTAGAGCAGATATAGCTCTGAAGAAGTGCCATTCTGGTCTGATTCAAAGGTCAACTGTTACGAATCGTGGTTAATGTCATAAAGTTCTCTTACTTGGTGTGCTGCATGTGGCACTTTACATTATACAAAATGAGCTTTATCTATTTTGAACTTCATAGTGTGTGAATGGCAGTTTTCTGTAGCAAGGATCAAAATATCTATTAGAAGCTATCAAAACACAGCAATCAGTCTGTAGAATGACATACAACTTCTGGTAAAATTAATGACGTTACACTATGTGATATAATTAAGCAGGCTGGTAGATAAGAAACGAATGAGCTGGTTGCTGTGAAATACACAGGCTGAATATTTTCCAGTAGGATACAGCTGTAGGAACAACAGATCAGACTGGAAGTAAACTGACAAAGCCATGATCTAATGCTGAACTGCACGTGTAGGGAAGCAAACCTGTTTTGCAAAACACAAGTCTCTATCTCCTCTTCAAAACACTGAAGTTCAGCATTTTTAATGAAATGTTGAGGAGCTGCTTTGTTAAGGGAGTGTGGCGAATAAATTCTTTAATTATTTCATCCAGTGATGGTCCCTGAGGCATTTAAATCTTGCTTCCAGGAGGAAGAAAAGTATTTTTAGCTATATATCAAGTACCATTACTAATTTTAATTACAAAACTCTTATAATTTGTGTTTAAAAAAAAAACCAACAAAGAAACTGATTCACCTGTTCTATTAGGAAAAAAAAAAATCCATTTTTCTGAGACAGTATTTTGTTGTATGTTAGAGGATGAGTAAACTGGAACAAAATTATCATGACTATTGCATGTTGGTTTTAACTAAAGAAAGGAAACTGTAGTGAGGAACCACGAACAGACATTTTTTCCTTTGCAAACCCTTCTGTGCATTTCTCTGCAGAGAGCTTTCAGCAGATTTTAACCTAAGCAGGGCTTCATCAGCTGGATATATTCTCTTCTCTCCCTTCCTCCACCTCCTTGGGAAATTGAAATCAAATTGCATTGTGCAGCAGATTAGTAGAGAGTTGAGTAATCAACTTGCAGAGGCAGTGATGACCTGAAAGCTTGGTTCTAAGTTCCCCCCTTCCCCCAGTCCAGTACTATGGCTTTTTCCTAGATGCTTCCCTTCTGTTTGAGGTGACCGACAAGTGAATATGGAAGCGCATGTACAAGTGTGTGCATAGGAATATGAGAGTACGATTTTAATAGGGGAGAAAAAATGTATCTGTAAACTCAGAGCAATTTATATTCTCCTTCCAAATTCTTCCTGAAGGTGGAAGGCAGGTTTCCTTCAGCTATGTTCATCTGTCAGATACCGGGTGTCTGTGATGGCCTCATACTTTAACAGGATGGGATTGATGGCATCTTTTTGTATTCACTTTTCTCATTCTTATGCAGCAGGATTTTAGATGTTCAAAGGTACGGTAACAGTGGCCAAAATATCTTTGTTCTGAGCAACTCAAAATATTTTAAAGTTGTGAGTTTTTTTCTCTTTATTTTTTCATCTGTTATCCAAGATGCTTTTTAGCACCATTAAGGTTGGTAGAAATTGAAATTCTTTGAAGATTAGTCCAGCTGTGGTAATCTTTGCCATATTCACAGGAATAACAAAACATTATGTGTTATTTATATGAATAGTTGGTTGAGATCACAGTAAGGTAAAGGCTTATGTTTGAACACAGAAGACATTAAAATATACTTCAAAGGACATTTACTAATATACATTATCATATCTCAGCTTTATGAGGGGCAAATAACTTTTCATGTATGTAGAAGTAAGAGTTACAAGGAACTTCTATGAAGAGCTTTCTGTTGATAAACATTTGTGAAACTCTGCCCATCTATAGATAGTGAAGAAAGGTGCAGGATGAAGAGACTGTTTTCAGTGCTAGAATTCTGTAGCAGGTGGGGTGCTGAAGGGAGATGCTCTTTATAGATTAGTGATGATAGAGACAGACTATTAATTTAATTTTCTGTTTCTGGCACAAGATTTTCTGTGCATCGGTTCAATAATATTTGATCATTTCCTTACAACTGGTGGTTCCTGGAGTCAGATAATATTGCAAAAATGACCTTTTGTTTCTTTTTGACTCTACTTTTTTATTTTTTATTTTTTAAAAAAGCCTTCATAATTGTGGAGGAAAAAAAAAAAGAAAACCCAAATATTAATTTAAAAAGAAATAGAGCCCCCATTTTTCTTTTGCCTACATCCTCACTTTTACAGGGAGTGACCTGATTATGATTTTTTTAATTTCTTGGTGGTGATGTCTACAAGAGAATTCTGGGACTGCTTTGGAAGCCAGTTCTCCGCTACAGTAGTCAGCACTAATACAGATGCCTGAAAGTCCTTGTGTGTAACATTGCCCTTTTAATGTTCAATTGAGAGTGTAAAATAGCATTTAAACTCACTGGGGCGGGAAGTGCATATCAAGTGTCATATCGAGTTGCCAGCAGGTTTACAGACACAGAATCATTTAATGAACTTGAGAAAATTGGCTGAAAATGAAGAAAGTACGTATTAAGTTTAAGCCTCGATATGCTCTGTGGTGCCATTTTACTAGAACAGATTACAGAAATCAAGTAGGAGCACTCAGCATTTTTCTGCACTTTTTTTTTTTTTAAAGACCTCTTTCCACTGGGAATTAAATCCTGTTTCTGTTAAACAAGCTCAAAATATCAAAACATCATGAATAAGGCATTCTTTTCACCTATGTTATATCGAATTCCAGTGTAGTTACGGTGAGTAGAAACTGAGGTGAGAATAAACCCTCCAAACAGTAATTCTGATTGCAGACTTAAGAAGGTTCATCTCTGCTGGTAGGCTGATTTTCAAAAATAGTTGACATAGACAAAAGACTTTTTAAGGAACACTGAGGTTATACAATTAGGTAGTTCCACATTAGGATATTCTATAATCTCTCTTCTCTGGGCAGCCTCTAGAGTGGAGGGGATGCTGTCTGAACTGGCTCCTCAGCACGGCGTGGCTGGCCTTTCTCTACTCCTGTGCTGCAAATGAGACCCGTACCTCTCCAGACAGTGGAGTTCCATGTATTGTGTGCATCTTCACTGTGACAAGTTTCAACTGTCACTGGCTGTATGAAGTGAATGACAGCATAAGAAATTAATGGTGTTGCCAGGCTTCTTGCAGAAGAGCATGCAGGAAAGTCCTTGGCTGGGTATAAAGTTAGACTGGTACAAAAGGGTGTGTGTAGTTGACTGTGTTTCTCAGAACCCAGTTTTACTTCCCCTGTTTTGCAATATTGGAAATGGGAAAATTGAATAGGTCATGGGAGCTGACAGTATTGTTACCTAAGGCAACCAGGCAAGGGGAGCACAGGAAATCCCTTGACCAAGAGAAAGTTTGTGGTGCAAGATGGGTGAATATTTTTTGTTGGGTTTTTTTTGTTTGTTTTAATCTCAACTCAGAAGTTAGCTGAATTACTTCAGGTATTGAATAAAACCAAAAATAAGGCCATGGATGTTGAAAATTTTTCGAAACTGAGAAGGATAAAAGGAAGAGGCAGCTGATGAGGCAAAGCCTTCATCGGCCCCAAAAATCCACGCAGAAGCAGAGGGCAGTAGTGGTTTATCTGCAGGTTTTGTGTGTTATTTTTCTTCCCTCTAGCACTCAAGATGGGTAACTGCATCGAGTCCTCTGTGGCAAACAGACCTGAAATCTCTGTGTCTGGCCCACGACCCAGTCTGTGTGTCTAGACCTACTTTGGGTATGGCTTTCCATTTCTGGAGTGTTCTGTATGCTGTAGGCAAATGCAGGTAAAAGCAAATTCGTAACGGTATTTGAATTGGGTGGGCATGCTCATTCTTGAGATATTTCCTTACTGTTTATCTGCTTTTACATTTCTGTTAGTTCGCGGTTTATTCCAACAGAAGTGTTCTGTTAATCTGAACTTTCTCATGTAGCCATCAGTGGGCCAACAGGAGGTGAATATGCAGCATAAAAAAATCTATTGCCCTGTAATTACATTAGAGAAATTAAAAGTAATATGAATAAATGTTATTTTCTAGAGATAATTAGTGCATCAAATATACAATAGACAAAATACTCATCTGAAAATAAGCAGTGTTACCAAGGGCAATAACACTGCTAGGCAGAGACATTAGTGTCAAAACCACATTTTAATTTCAAATGGCTTTTAGGAAATATCAGTATGTTATTCTTTTGCCTACCCTTCTGATGATACGACCTTTTGTAGTAGAGGAAAACAGTTATTCCAGAAGAGTAGGGTAGAAACACAGCAATTAAGGGTGAATGCAAAATTCTAAGCTATTGAATATATATTAAAAAAATGTCCATACGTTTTAGTTCTAATGGTAATCTAATCTCTGAATGCATTCAGATGGACAGCCTGTTGCGCCTTCCTTAACAGGTCTTACAAAAAATAAGCATTATTTTCAATTTCTGCTTTTCAGTGTGCATCAAGAACCTTTAATTTTCAGTTAAATTCCTCTTTATTTAGCTGTTTTGAAAGATGAGTTATAAACATTTCTAAAATATAATTACAGACACATTTCAGTGCAGTATAAATAAATGCTTTTGAACACAGACACAAGAATTCTCCATGGAGTCACTTGGGGTGTGTGTGTGAACTATAAAATTCATTTTCTGCTGAGTAAGAGCAACTGGCTTGAAAGTACAACCAGTGCAAAAGAGGTACCTGGCTTTAGAGATTGTTACACATCTCTCAGTGAGTTTTAGCAGAGATTGTAAGCTTATTTTTGGTTAGCACTGCTCTAGTCATGTTGTTAACCCCACATCAATGATTCAAAATGTTTCAGTCATGGTAAAATTTAGAAACCAAGTTTTAAAGTCAATGGTCTGAATGAGAGGTATAATTACATGCAAACAAGTCAAAAGCCTCATGAATTACAGTTGCCAGGACAGGGCTGTGCTTTTTGAAGTTACCATGTATTAATTACTGACAATTCATGCATGAAAGATTTAGGAAAGCCTAAAAACGGATGTGTCCTGTCTCTCTCTCACCTGATTTGTCTGCACCATTTGATCTGGTTTTCTGTGCTCTTTGATTTAGCAAAGATAAGCGTGTGTGCACACAAGCACAGCATCATTTAATTACAGCTCAGACTGAAGGGTGAATGTGTGCATGTACACAGACACACACGTGCTGCCCTGGGTATCGTTTAATGACCACCCAAAGCAGCATTTCTGTTTTTGGGACCCCGGGGCACAAAAGGAATGTTTCCTTCTTTTTGTTTGTTTTAGAGGCGGTAGGCTAAGTATTTCTCTGAAAGATGCCATTTCAGATCTGACTACTGAAGAGAACATAGAAACACAGTAGAAATTACTCTGAAAATTAGACATACAGGTCACTTTGTTGACATTCAAATATTTTGTATCATATAAGATCGTTTTGTGTGTCTTTGTTGCATCTTGCTAATACACTTAACATTTACATATACAGCATGATACAGAAAATCTTTATCTGGCCTAGATGCTGTAGGAATAGGTATTTATTCTCTGCATGTGGACACATAGATTTATGGGGGTTTTTTTGTTTTCTTGTTTGTTTCAATTTTCCTATTTTTCTTACAAAGATATTAACAGTAAGAATTTATGAATTGAAATTAGCAGAGTGCTTTGGCTACATACAATAATGTTTAAAATTTTTAAAATCTTCTTTTTCCCTAATGGCACTCTTTGTTTCCAGCAGCTTTTACTGACTGCCCTTAAGAAATAATACAAGTGAAGTTGGTGTAAAGTGGTACAAAGGCTGAATTTCACACAAATTCATAAAATGAAGTTCAGAGCAGGCCTGTCTTCTTCCCAGTTCCTAAGGTATTACTTTTATAAATGGTTTAAGTTATTTATCTTAATTAATATTTATCTTAATCTCAATTGGGCAGTGTATCCTTACAACTGGTTGTAAGAAATGAGGCCTGAAAATACTTGATAAAATATCCTATTGGAAAAGTTAAAATTGACCTCAGAACTGGCTATTTTTCTGTCTTTGATATCAGCTCCCCAGGAAGGAGAGACAAATGAGCTGACAGCTCAACAGTTTTCTACCAAGGTATCTTTATTTTATTTTGTATCTATCTGTTCATGTGTTTACAATCAGGCTGCTGAGTCAGCCTCAACTACACGTTATTTGGATCATTCAGGTGGGTAGAGACCTCTCTCAGTTTACCAGTAAATAGATGTTTAAAGTAGAGAACTAAAAATAAGATTAAAAAGTGATCACTAATTGGCATCCTGTTGGTTGGCTCAGCAAGAGACCACTGAAACACAAATAATATTTATGCAGTGCCCGGGTACCATCGTAATAAAAATGAATAATGACTGAGCTGCTTTCTCATCCTTGGAAGTGGTCCTTCCACTTCTGGCTTGGAAGCATGTTTGTGTAACAACTGCCCTCTGGGGTATACCTCTTCTGTAAGTAAGTAATAGACTTCAAGCTGCACAACCTTTTATCCTCGCTGAAATATTAATTATTTTTAACATTCCAAACTACGCACAAAGGAGTCAAAGTACAAATGCTAATTGTTGAGGAAGGGAGGAGACTGTAAGAGAAGACCGCAGAAGTCACTATACAAAGCAAACATTGCAATTTTGCTTATTTTTCTGTCTCTTTCTTAAGTATTTCTTTGCCCCATGCTTTTTCTCTTTGCCTAGGTACCAGCTTAGAGGCAGGGTCCTGTTGATGCTATCAAAGGGTGTCAATCGTCTGGATTTTCCCAGTTTAAGCTGTGAAGCCTTACTATTTCACCTGCCAATTCTTTCAGCATTTAGGAACAGCAGGACTTAGGAATGAAAGTCCTCTGCCATATTTATCCCTGCTGAAGTTTTGGGTTTGGCTTAGAGAAGGTGAACATACCTGAGTCTGAAAGATACCTCTTGGCTATACCTGCCAGCATAGCTGTCAACTCATGGTGGTGTCCTTACGTTAATCGTGTGGGCACCTACAGCGTAAGAATCCTAACTGATGATTTTCCCCAGCTATGAGGAGCACACTTGCATTCCTCACTGGACTAAAATCACTGCGAATTATTGCTGAGCTGAAGTTGGTAAATTTAGTTTGCTTTCATATTCTTAGTGGCTGAACCCAATATTTTGCAAGAAACAAACCCAGAATTGAACTGAAACAGCTATTAAAGGATTGTTGGCAAAATAATCTGTAAGGCTTTGCTTTTCAGCCTAAAATATTTGCCAGCTCAATTAAAACTAAATGTTTTCCAGATTTTCTTAAAATTAGGTGATTTTTGAAATGAAAACCTAACATTATAAAAATATTTTAACATGAAACGTTAAATTGTCCAAAAATAAGTATTTTGCTTTGACTTCAAAATGAGATGTTTTATATTCCAAAACTTGTACTCTCACATTTTTTCCAGCTTAGCGTCTTGGTCAAATATGACTTCCAATAATAGTTACTTTTAGTCATGACCTCTTTCTACTACTCCTGCACTCCCCAGCTATCCCCAAGACACCCTTAATTTTTCCGTCAGCTTGCTGGCTGTATTATCAACCCCATGGACTTCTAGCTTTAAACTAGATAAGAAGGGGGAGGGGGACAGGGCCACGCTAGATGGAAAAAAGCCTGGTGTGGTGGTGGAGTTACTGAGGGATGGTGTGCTGGCAATGACCTCTGGTCAGCCACCCGAGTTAACGAGGGGGTTAGTGTCCTAACTCAGAGTAGAGATGTAGCTACTACTGATAGGCTAGGTAACTTAAACAGCTGTCACTTGGGAAGCAAGGCTTCCCCAAGGAGCACAACAAGATCAGTAGACCAGCTGAAGTGCATCTACACCAATGCACGCAGCATGGGGAACAAAAAAGAGGAATTAGAAGTCCTTGTAAGTACAGGAAATTATGATGTGATTGCCATCACAGAAACGTGGTGGGATAATTCACATAACTGGAGTGCTGCTATGGCTGGTTACAAACTATACAGGCGTGACAGGCTGGGTAGGAGAGGAGGTGGGGTAGCCCTGTATGTCAGAGAATGCATTGACAGCCTAGAGCTGGAGTATGATGAAGACAGGGTCGAGTGTCTCTGGGTGAAAATCAGAGGAGAACAAAATCAGCGAGATATAGTGATGGGAGTCTGCTATAGACCCCCTGACCAGGAGGAGGAAGCTGATGAGTTGTTTTTTAAACAACTGGGAGAAGTCTCGCGATCACCAGCCCTTGTCCTTATTGGGGACTTCAACTTACCAGATGTCTCCTGGAGGTACAATACAGCAGGGAGGAAACAGTCTAGCAGGTTCCTGGAGGGTTTGGAAGACAACTTCCTGACCCAGGTGGTAAATGAACCCACAAGGGAAGGTGCCCTGCTGGACTTGTTTATGAATAGAGAAGGCCTAGTGGGCGATGTGAAGGTTGGAGGACACCTGGGGCATAGTGATCATGAGCTTATAGAATTCTTAGTACTGGGAGAAGTAAGGAAGGGAGACAGCAGAACCAGCACCTTAGACTTCCGTAGGGCTGACTTTGGACTGTTCAGAAAGCTGCTCAATATGATTCCATGGGAGGCAGCCCTTGAGGGCAAAGGAGCCCAAGAGGGTTGGTTGCTCCTCAAGAAGGAAATCTTGGCGGCACAAGAACAGGCTGTCCCAGTCGGACAGAAGAGGGGTCGGCGAGCTAGGAAGCCAGCCTGGCTGAGTAGAGAGATTCAGGCTGATATATGGGAAAAGAAGGAAAAATATGAGCTTTGGAAGAAGGGGCAGGGAGAAAGTCAGAAGGGCTAAAGCTGATCTGGAACTCAGGCTGGCCAGTTATATAAAAGATAATAAAAAGTCTTTCTATAGGTATATTAACAGTAAAAGGAGGGTCAAGACGAATCTCAGCCCTTATTGGATGCTGATGGCACATTAGTGACAAGGGATGAGGACAAGGCTGAGGTCCTTAATTCCTTCTTTGCCTCAGTCTTTAACAGTAAAGAAGGATATTCCCTGAGTACTCATCCTCAGGAACTGGCTGACAGGGAGGGGAAGAATAACAAAGTTCCCATGGTTCAGGAGGAAATGATTAGCGACCTACTTGGCCAGTTAGATACCCACAAGTCATTGGGGCCAGATGGGATTCACCCGAGGGTGCTGAGAGAGCTGTCAGATGTGCTTGCCAAACCCCTTTCCATCATCTATCAGCAATCCTGGCAGACTGGGGAAGTTCCAGTCGACTGGAGGCTGGCAGATGTTACACCCATATACAAGAAGGGTCAGAAGGAGGATCCAGGGAACTACAGGCCTGTCAGTCTGACCTCAGTCCCAGGGAAGATCATGGAGAGGGTCATCTTGGGAGCTATCATGTAGCACATGCATGATGGCCAGGGGATCAGGCCTAGCCAACATGGGTTTACAAAAGGTAGATCCTGTCAAACTATAACCTGATCACCTTCTATGACAAGGTGACCCGCTTAATGGACGAGGGGAAGGCTGTGGTTGTGATCTACCTGGACTTTGGTAAAGCCTTTGACACAGTTTCTCACAGCATTCTGACTGAGAAACTGGCTGCCACTGGCCTGGACAGGTGGACCCTCAGCTGGGTTAAAAACTGGTTGGATGGCCGAGCCCAAAGGGTGGTGGTGAATGGAACAAAATCCAGCTGGAGGCCGGTCACGAGTGGCGTCCCCCAGGGCTCAGTCCTGGGTCCAGTCTTGTTCAACATCTTTATCAATGATCTCGACGAAGGGATTGAATGCTCCCTCACTAAGTTTGCAGATGACACTAAACTAGGAGGAAGTGTTGATCTGCCTGAGGGTAGGGAGGCTCTTCAGAGGGATCTGAACAGACTGGACCCATGGGCTGAGTCCAATGGGATGAAGTTTAACAAGGCCAAGTGTAGAGTGCTGCACATGTGACATAACAACCCCATGCAGTGCTACAGGCTTGGGGGAGACTGGCTGGAGAGCTGTCAGGCAGAGAAGGACCTGGGGGTGTTGGTTGACTGCAGACTGAATATGAGTCAGCAGTGTGCTCAGGCGGCCAAGAAGGCCAATGGCATCTTGGCTTGTATCAAAAACAGTGTGGCCAGTAGGTCTGGGGAAGTGATTGTGCCCCTGTACTGGGCATTGGTGAGGCCACACCTTGAGTACTGTGTCCAGTTCTGGGCTCCTCACCACAAGAAGGACATGGAGGTCCTGGAGCGAGTCCAGAGAAGGGCAACCAGGCTGGGGAAGGGGCTGGAGGGCAAATCCTCTGAGGAGCGGCTGAGGGAGCTGGGGCTGTTTAGCCTAGAGAAGGGGAGGCTGAGGGGAGACCTTCTCACCACCTACAACTACCTGAAGGGAGGTTATAGAGAGATAGGTGATGGTCTCTTCAGCCAGGTGACAGGTGATAGCACAAGGGGGAATGGCATGAAGCTGTGCCAGGGCAGGTTTAGATTGGACATTAGAAAAAAATTTTTGACTGAAAGAGTTGTCAGGGCCTGGAACAGGCTGCCCAGGGAGGTGGTTGAGTCACCTTCCCTGGATGTGTTCAAAAAAAGGGTGGATGAAGTACTTAGGGATATGGTTTAGTTTAGGATGAGAATGGTTGGACTTGATGATCTTCAAAGGTCTTTTCCAACCTTGTGATTCTGTGAAAATATTCCTCTGCTACATGAGTGTCACTTGGAGGGATGACATGCTCTTTTACTGAGGTTTCCAGTAGACTTTGGTTTCACCGATTTCTCCAAAAACTCAGTCCATACACTTCCAGAATGAAAGCATGATAAGGGATATGGATAAGGCTCTCCTTAAGTACTGAAAGTAGGAGAATATAAGGTGTCTGTATCTGTTCATATTCTAATTCTCAAAATGGATTAAAAAGCTATAGCATGTATTATTTTTAGGCTCATCAAGAAATGTATACATCTGTAATTCTGAATAGAGTAGAACCATGCTCTATGCCAGTGGCTTTCACCTGAAATAAATGTACCTATTCCTTCACCCAAGGCATTTCCCACCACCTGATTATTACAGTAGCTGTGAAGGATGTGCTATTATATCATGTGTGTAGTAAAAGCAACATGCGTGCTTTTATCTGATGAGTAGTCTAAAAGCTTTTTTGTTTGCTTGTTTGCTGTAATTATTAGAGATTGTTGCAGACCTGGCTTTAAATAGTTTAACTTGGGAAAAAGTATTTCATGAAGAGTTACTGAAATTAAATTTCAGGCAGGGCGATAGCAGTGTAGATAGAGTATGTGAAAAGGTGCCATATAGAGCTGTTAGTCATCCCTCACTACAGAAGTGACTGTGTTGCTCAGTGGCATTTCCTGTCATTTGCTCTGAAGATTTCTGTGTATCTGTTAATCATCGTTCCTAGTTTTAAATGCAAAGTCTCTCTGCTTTGATCTCCCAGCTCTCCCGCAGCCCTGCCTAACATAGCTGTTAGGCAGGCTTTTCAGAGGCCAAATATTACTTCTCAAAAAATCCAGAGAAAATGTCTGCCCACAAATTTCTTATTTGCATATTCATCTGGGCATATTCCTGGCTCAGACTTGGCTTTTCTTTCTTTTCCTGCCATTAAAAGCTTCTGCTGAGCAATGAGCTCATTGCAGCACTTTTCCTCTCTCCATTTCTTCTGGAGAAGAACCGCCTGTGTAAATCACTGAAATGGCATCACTGATTGCCACAGTCTTGTAATGTAGCTGGAACCCTAACAATGATTCATCTTTGGATTGGCTCAAGGTCTCCATATATGAAAGAAAGGAGAAATAGTTTGAATTATATAGAGAAAGTTTTGCTGTGAATCCTCAAGTCCACTGACTAACGGTTGTAAATTATCAATATTGTCTTTTGTGGTTTTTCATCCAGCTATCCAATTAACTTTGTCTCCCAATGAGGCACAGGAAAAATAAGACCAGAGTTGTGCTGGTACATTCACACCCTGCAGGTATGTTTTACCAATATCCAAAAGAAAAAGGATTTTTTTTCAAATTTGAACTCTCACAAGAACAGCAGCAAGGGATAAATGAGTTGACTAGAAGATTGAATTAGAATTTTCTCCAGTAAATGTTTTTCAAGCACCTCTAAGCCTAACAGAGAGGAGGAACGAATACCAGCTCCATCAGATAGTCCACAGGATGCTGTGGTAAAAGGCCCGTATGATTACCTGTATGTTGGAAGGTAATGACAGACTAGGAGAATGGAGCTACTGAGTTGCCACAAGTGTAGCAGTGTAGCAAGGCTTGTGTAATTTTCACAAACCTCAAACAGGGAGAATGGTAGCTGACAGAAAAAAATAAGGGACACAACTGTGTGGTGGGCAGCGTCTGCAAACCGCAGGCGCGTTCGCTCTAGTAAACGCTAATACACACTTGGAGTTTTATAAGCATTTGAAACAGCCCTCTAATGTGCTGCATGTTTGGAAGTAAGTCACCTCCAAAGCAGAACACCTACGAGACAGATTTAAAGACCTGAAAATCTCCTGGGAGCTGTAACCAATGTCCTTTATTTATTCTCCAAAAGTTTTTTTAAATGTAGATGTATTCCCCCATATTCCTCTGCCTGTTAATTGAAAAGAATCCAGTCTTTCGCTGCCAAGAAATAGAGGGGAGAACTGGATCTGAGGCAAACAAAAATGTTTTGGTGAAATAGGATTAGTTCTTAAATCTCAAAAAAGCTTGTGGAGTCATGCAAAACAGAAAAGAGAGGTTTAGCCTGCATAGAAACAGAATCACATGAGTGCAATATCATTCAGACTTTCACTCATGTGACGTTTGGTTGTTGTTGGAGACAAATCTTTGAGAAAAGAAGTACAGTAGTTTTTATAGATAAGGAGCTCAATTTCCTTAGCTTTTTGCAGTACATGAAATGCAATTATTGCAAGGGGGATGAAGTGGGAATATAGCAAATACTCTTTTCATTTGCCTGCATGTGTGTTTTCTTTAAACAGTGAGATTTGGGGTTTTTTAGTTAAGGGAATGAGTTTTGATTTGTGGGTTGTAATACCAGGTGCAGCATCCATTGCTGCTGGAGTTTCACAAGTGGTTATAAGAGAATGATAAGGGATGGGGAAAATTGGAAAGGCTTGCCATAGCGAAGATGCAGTTTAAAAAGTCAGATCCTGGGGATAATGGGAGAGTGAGTGAGATTTGTTTGTTTGTGTAAAGGAACTGCACAGTCCCCCCCTTCATTTTCATGCAGACCTCTTTGAATAATTACCCACATCCACAGGGGCTGTTGAAGGTTGGAGTCTTCATGACCATCAGCACCTGCAATGTGCTCTGTGTTTATGATGTTCCACGCAAGAAGGCACGAAGGATACAGTGTGCTTCCTGGGGCTCAGTTCCTCCCCATTACTTCGTTCTCTGAATGAGCGCGGTTTGCTTTTGGACTGCAGGAATGTTTTGCCTTAGCAGGTTGCTTGTTAGCTTCCTTAGTGTTTTTAAAAACCTGGGGTTTGCCTGGAATAAAGTTTACTGCATCAGCTCATTCAAAGGAGGCATAAAAAATTAACATTCTGTTTCCTGGGGTAATGCTCCATCTCCAGGTTCCTCAACAAAAGACAGAGATGATCAGTCATTCTGGAAACCGGACTAGAAAATGCATTTAAATATGATAGAAGTCTGACAGACTTCAAGTGGCAAATCTCCCCTGAAAAGGCTTATTTAGAAAGAAAATTCAGCTGGTGCTGCCTATGCTGCCTCTTTGTTGAGGCTTGTGGCAGTGTGTGAAGACACTCACGTTATGTTCAGGGTCAAAGATCAGATAAAATAGGGGGTCAGTGTTACAGGGGTTGGAACAAGCGTTTTGTTCATTTAGCTCTTCTTTGCCATTGGACCTTTTCCAGCATAACTTGGCCATCTACACTGCACGTGTTGGGTTTGTGTGCCATGACTCATCTACCTCTTCAGCACCCCTCTGAAAACTTACTTTAAATTAATTGATCACCATACCTTGAGATCTTTCAGATGTGGTAATTCTAAGTGTGTTTTGCATCACACACTCATCTCTAATTTAGAGCATAGCTCTGGTAGGTATTCTTGGCTCCTTTTTTGAGCCTGGTTCAAAGTGTGTGTGACTGAAGAACATTCTGGTCAAAACACATCTCAGATTGGTTTCATAAGACACAGGAAAAATGTGCAACTGAAGAATAAATGAAGTAAGACACGTTTGAATCTCATTTCAAATGAGATTCCCATATTAATATCACCACTGAGAAAAGGATGTTTGGAAGCTGCTCTGTGTGTTTTTTATAAGGAAAATTTGGTTTCTGGGTATATAGGAAACCATCCTTCTTGGCAACCCTTCTTCAGTCCAGGAAAGATGTGAACCTTCCTAAATCTCACTGTTCCATAAGCCAAATTATGTATTATTCTCAAGATGAAAAATGATAATACTTACCAGCATCAACTGCTTCCTAGGAACTCTTCCATCAGAGGCTGTCATACTTCAGGCAAGTGGGGAGATGAGTCGTAACAATTCCTCTCCTTTGCCTGATTGGTTGTACCTGGGATTTTCAGTCCACTTCCAATTTGACAAACGTCCATGATACAAAAGATTCTCCTGCACCCAAATACCACTTTCACACTACCAAGGATTTACCAGGGATACTTTTTATCCATTAACGTGAAAGAAATAATACTCTGATGGGAATGTGATATTTTTTTTTCCTAGAGGACTGTACCATGTTCTTGTAAACTATGTGAAACTCCTTCATGCTCCTGTAGTTTTCCCATTGTTTTTAATCATCTCCATTGCCTTGCCTTTGTCTTTGCTGCTAAGGTAACACCTGGCCCATAGTGGGTAGAAGGTAATGTCTTCTGAAAAACACTCTCAGCAGGTTTTCTACCAGAGGCAATGAAAATTGATGGTCTTCTCTTCTGAAACCTGAGCTAGTTTCTGGGTGATTTTGAAGGCAGTCCAGGGAATGGACTTACCATTACCTCATAGCTTGTATTTCAGCAATGTAATTTTTATCAAATCTTCTTTTGAAGAGAGATATTTTTGTTTCTGATTGAATACCAAGTGGATTGAGGTAGTATGGTTGAAGGGGAAAAATATGTTTTCTGTAGTTAATAATTCTAAACTGACTTACTTTTCTGTAAAAGGAAAGCAGTGTTGCATTGTTAAATTCATGTTTTATTTAAATTAAGTAATGCCACCAGCTATAAATCACTTGGTGACTCTGCCTTTTCTCTTTGGGTAGACATGACTGACTTCTAAGGCACGAAAGGTTTATTTGAATTGATCCCATAGTACTGAAGTTAGGCAAAGTGCCATCAGCTTTCAGTTTAATAACATGTATTTATATGGATTTCACAAGATTGATGTGAGACTTTTTCATATGTTACAAATATTGAAGCTTTTCCTATTCTGCCTACAAGGAACAAACAGGACTGTAACCTTTCTTTTAAGAGTGACTACCAGAAGTTCCAGTCAAAATGCCAATTATTTTTTTGCCTTTTTTTCTATTGAAGAAGTAGCCTCTTACTTCACAGCACGAGTTACCCAGTCTTGCCAGCTCTAGAGACCAGCTCAGCCAGCTCTGTCTCAGGAGTCCTCCCTCCAAAACAGCCTCTGGGGTGGTGTACAGGACACTGGCACCAATATTTTCAGTTTGTCTTGGGCTGTGCACGTACACTGAAGGAGGCCACACTCCTGGACATGTCTGTCCCCTTTCCTGGTCTTTTCCCTTCCCTCCCTGTCTGTGTACCAGTGGCTGCAGGTGGATGCTGAACTTCCCTGGAACAGACGTGGAGGTGTCTGGTGGTGCAACTGAGTTCAAACATGAACAGTTACTTCCTCGCTTCTCTGGAGGGAAGGTGTGAGTCAAAATAGTTTTAACTTGGCCATCAGATTGACAGCAGGACCATGCTGTGTGCTCAGCTGAACCTGTTATTTGGAACATTGGAGAATGCTAAAAAAACCCAACCCAAAACCCCTAGTAATTAAGACTGGCTTCTGAGGAAAGGAAGTGTCATGGAAGATCAAAACAGTTCAAAATTCAGATCAAAATGGTGAAAGATTTTATTTCATGGAATGATCTAGAACAGGAGATGAGGCTTGTTGTTGTTTGCTGGTTGTTGATGGTTTAAATCAATCACAGCTGATTTGAATTGGGTCAGAACATCACCCTGCCCGCTTTTCCCTCTCCCGTTTGCTCCCTTGTTTCTCCTTGGCAGGCGCTGGCATTGAAAAGGTACTGGCAGCCAGTGCCTGACCAGGTCTGTTGGAAGCCCCAGCAGTGCAGGAGCCCATGTGCTGAGCTACCAGAGAATCGCTGGCAATGAAAAGAAACTTGAATGTGTAGGAAGTGGTGGGCATTTTAAAAGAACTTGTAGAACCTTGAGTGATTTGAATATTCCAGTTCAAAGCCGTGAAGAAGATGAAAAGGATTGTGCAGAAGATGCTGCCTTGTATTTCCCAAGGGAGCAGGAAGGCTGACTGTGGAAGAGGCAGGCCTCGTGAAGTTGTTACAGATCTTGAGACTGCACCTTTTTTGGTGGTGTTTTGGTCTAGTCTCTGTTGTTTGCCCCTACCTCTCCATGCCTCTCTCTGCTTGTGTTTTATGGGGTTTCAGTTGTTTTTCTCAGGAAGTTTATGTTGTGATTTCAAACTGCTCATACAGTCTACTCAATTGTTTTCAGTCAGTGGATTTTAGTGAAGGAGGCTACTTGCTCTTATAGATTGCTAATAGGCAGCATTAATATTAGAAAATTATTGTGTAAAATAAGGCTTATGCTCCCTGGGTTGAGAAAAGCTGGAAGTTACTTTCTTCTTTATTTTTCTTCTTAATTTTGTCTTTTGCTTCAGACTGAGGGTTTCAGTTGGTTTGAGGCACAGGTATTTCTAGTGGGCATTCATAATGCAGAACCTTTGGCTTGTTAAAAACCCCAACAAACCACAAGTAAATATTTTTTATCTTTGATGGTTATGGATTCCTTGAAAACCTCTAATCTAGGATCTTTGTAGGTACTCTCTGTCACTTTTATTTATGTTAAAAATATTATTGAAAAGCATACAATAAAGTGATATATTGTTGTTTTTACAGTGCCTTTCAGTGCATTGTTGTAAACCAGTTTAACCAAATACTTGCTTAAAAACCTTAAAACAGCACATTATATTTTGCTTTCGGTGTAAATGGATATAATTTCATTTGAGGTAATAGCATGTCATTCATCTTAAAATTAGCCCACACTTTGGGATGATAACTCAGAATTGCCTGTTGGTGTCATTTCAGCAAAGCAGTATTAATGCTTTGAGTCTTGTGTGCAGTGAGCAAGAGCATAGAAATAAAAACCTTTCCCCCTTGCCTCCTCCCCTCCTCCTCTCACATACCTTATTTACCCCACCTACCTTGCTACTGTCCATGTAGGGGACAGATTTCGGTGTATGCTTGCCCTGTGTGCGTGCTGCCTTTCAGCCCTCTGGGACGGGTTGCTCTCGCTGTGGGGGAATATGGCTGGGTTTGAATTGCTTTTATACTCAAAAGTGATGTCAATGAGCACTTAAGCTTCATCTTACTGTACAATGCCCTTAAAAATTTTGTCAAAAGCATACTTAATTTTCTGTCCAAACATCTGTGTGCTAGTTAGAGCAGCCTTTTCTGGGACATACTGGTATTTCTAGCTACAAAAGCTGATGGTTCCAATATAGCTTGGTCTTGAAATCTATTTCATGGAACTGTGACTAGACACTGCGCAGGCAAAGCTTCTCTTTAGCGGGCTTACATTGCCTCCTGCTTTGTGGTTTAAATGCTTTAAATGAACGTTTTTATTCCCTGTGGAGGACTTCAACATGTGTGTGAGACCTGAGAGTAATGGCTTTATGGTTACTGCAGTGGCTGAAGGTTAAAGAGAAGCAAGATTTGTTGGTAGAGGGAATAAATTTTATCAAAGCAGTTGATAGCACTTTAACTTGTAAATTTACAAGTGTTGTGTGTGAGTGGGAAGGCAGAACTAAGTAGAGCATACTTGTTGGCCTTAACAACAAAAAAATAGCAGAGGAGAATTTAGCTCTCAGAGGAGTGTAGTCTGTGAAATGCTCTTTGCTTAGAATATTTTTTCTTACGGGGTGGAGTAGAGTAAGAAAGATTAGCAACTCATTTGTGTAGCTTTCTAATCTCTTTAAATGCTTCTTGTGTTTTAACTTCTAGCTATAATCAATCTTTTTAAGTTTCTATTTTGGACAAAAAAGTTCTAGTTATGTCATGGTTATCTTAGAATTCAAGACAAAAAATTAGAAAGCGACAGCTAAATGTTAAAGTGGAGTCAAAAAGGTTCGAGGTACCTTTTGTATGAGCTTCCCATTCTTTGGGGCTAGGCTGAGGCACAGGACTAGTCAGAATTATAGTTGAAGGTTGTGAATTTTGCTGGCTATTGATGAAGTGCCAATTTTGCAGTCTTAATGTGTAATTAAAGACTTCTTTCCTCAGTGTTCTTGCCATCATGGGACTGGTACCATGTGTCAAGGTGCTGAATTTGCAACTCTTTCAGTGTATTTTTATGGGGCCCGTAGAAGGTCTGTGGTGAGCATGAGAGAGTGCCCAAGCATGTTTACACTAAACACTCCCTAGGATATAAATGGTATTTAGCTCTTTCTGTGCAGTTAATGTGATGTTATTGTTACATTTGCACACTAGTACTCTATCAACCATCACTGCCTGTCTTTCACTGGACATAAACCAAAATGTATCCAGAGAGTTAAAACATTTGCCTCTATCTCTAACCCTTCAGTACCACAGACTGTTTATACAGTAACCAAACCAGCTGTAAATTTAGTTCTTTGCTGATGTGGGAGGTTGGTTTCTGTGCAGTTGTTAGTACAAACATACTCATTGGTGGTAGTTAAGCCCAGAGAGTGAGATAACAGCAGAACAAGTTGATATTCTGACACATATCAAAGAATTTTTTTATGCTCACATGCACAGAACTATGTCACCAAACTTGTTTTTGTATTTGAGATTGGCAGATACCCTGGACATTCGTCTTCTAGTTGGAGACACCGTGTGTTCAGCTGTCATTCTTCCTCATGCCTAGGAATTGGCTTTGTTGCTGCCACTTGCTCTTTGGTGGGAGTACTGGGCTAGCTCTGCTCTTTTGCTGCTAGCCTTTCCTGCCTGAGCAAGCACCCAAAAGTCTGTCAATGCATGTCAAGGCAAATGTAAGCTTACTCTGCTCATGCTGAAGCAGGATGGGAAGCAGCGTGGCACCCACACAAGCTGAGGTTATTAGTCTGTAGATCTGTACTGAGCTGTGCCGCTGTGCACAGCTCAGCACAGGTTTCATTTGTACTATGTAGCCCGGGCAGTATAAACACTTGCTTGATTATGAGGTGCTATTTAGAGATGCTCAGAGTTCTTTGAAACATTCTTCCTTTACAACAACAAAAAAACCCAGAGTGAGAGACTGGTGCCACCCAACCAAGTGTTTGCATTGGCTCAGTCACTTAACAATGTCTGGTTTGTTTCCATCTTTTCTGTTTGTTTGCTCAGAGGCTAAAGACATCCTCTTTCTGCAGCAAGAACTAATAAATAACAGCTTTTTTTTTTTAGGGTTTGAAGGAATTGGGTGACTTACCCAAACAGCAGTTCAAAATCCCTATTAGTAGTATCCATTCTTGGTGTTTCTCTGCAAAGCATCAGTAGTCAGTGGCAAAATTGTACCATGCTGACACACTCTTGACATCGTATGGCTGTGGAGCCCGTGTTTGTCATCTGAATAGAAAATACGGGCATCAGGTGCTCAACAGGTTTGCCCCTGAATTTAGTAGCTAGATTTTTCTGGAGTTGAGCTCTCTTCTTCAGCCAGCTATCCCCTTTACATGTGTATGTATGTGCGTGTGAGTACTAATATGTAATCTCTCACTCCCTCCTTCTCCACTGACTGGCATTTTCTTCAGTGCACGCTGTAAGAAGCCCTTAGGTTGTGATAGGGGACTCGCAAGGGGAGGAGGCGAGCACTTTCCTCATCCTTCACCTTGCATTCAGTTCTGAATTATCTTCTATTCTTCAAATATTGGGTTGACATCTATTTAAGATAGAAAGAATGTGGTTTTAGAGCTATTGTTGTTAAAAAGTTTTTTAAAGCTCAAGGATGAAGGACTGCATGTTAAACCTCCCTCTCTAAGGAGGATTCATTCAGTAGCTGATAACGTGATCTGCACGGGATAAATGACGATAAGGTGCCCAGACTCTGTCAGCCCCCTCTGATACTGCTGGCTGTGGAGGTGCTTTTGAAATGCTGTCTGGGCTCATAGCGCTTACCAGACGTGGCTCCCCTCGGGTTTGCTGCAGACATGGCCTTGCTGTGCACATTGGGATGGCTGTGTTTGACCCGAGCCCAGCCGCTGGCCTGTTGGTGGCTGCTCATGGTAACGTACGGGAGCTCCAAACAATCTCAGCAGCTGGTCTGGGTGAGGGGATCTCCCTTCGGTGGGAGCAACAGGTCCCCTGTGCAGCTTCTCGGTCCCGGTTTGAAGGCAGCAGGGCCGCTCCTTGTGGGTGACCCAAGGCTGAGACCGGGCACAACTCGCGTCCAGGATGCTGCCCCCCGCCTTTCAGACCCCGCTGCGCGGGCTGCGGCCGGCATCGCGTTGTAACCGTAAGAACAGGTGTTATTTCAGCGAGGGCCGCAGCTCGCCCCGGGGGCGGCGGGATACGCACGGCGCGGCCGGGCAGTGGCAGGGACCGCAGCTGCGCAGCGGCAGGGACCGCGGCTGCCTCTGCCCGTCACGGCCGCCAGGGGGCGCCAGCGACACGGGTGGGCCGAGGCGACGCCAGAGCGGCTTCGGGGCGGGAGCGGCCGGGCACGGTCGCAGGGCGGTGGGGCGGGAGCGGCTGGGCACGGTCTCAGGGCGGTGGGGCGAGAGCGGCCCCCGCCGCCTTTTCCGTGCGGTCGGTGGATGCGCGGGGACGCGCACGGTGGCGGATGGCGGGGTTGTCCGCAGCTGCCCATGGGCTGCGGTGTTTACAGCCCTTTGGAGACGAGCGGCTCCCCTCTGCAGAAGCCGACTCCCGAGAGGGGTGGCGGGCGGGGAGGGGGTTGCTGCTCGGCGAGGGGACCTCTTGGCTGGCTGGAGAAAGGGAAGCGTTCAAAGGAGGCAGAAATAGGGCGGGAATTTCAAGGTCCCTCCCGCCCTGTTCATAAATCTTTTTGGCACCATCTTAATAGTGAGTTGTGTGGGTCATCTGCGAGTTCCCAGGCGCGCTGGTTTCGGGCCGTGTGGTAGAGCACTTAGTGCCGAGCGAAGAGCTGCTTGTCCTGGGTTTAGAATGCAAACCCCGGAATGCTGCAGCGCTTCAAAACAGAACTTGCCCTGCGCCCTGCTGCCGCTTCCTCACCGCCACAGCGAAGGAAGGAGTTTGACCCTTCTGATTGTTAGAGGGTCTCCTTGAAGCAGTTCGAGTAACCGAGTAAACACATGAGGCTTCTCTTCTGCGATCTCTGCTTTCTAGCATAAAGCTGCAAGCGAAAAGCACCTGATTTTATATAATCCAATTACAACTTAATAACTTCATAGACTCTTCTTTGCGTTTCTTAAAATACTTGGGCGTACTGTGAGGAGACGATGGCAGTGTAACACCTGTGCCCTTTGTATTGCTATTCCTATCATCAAACTTAAAATTATTTGAAATATTAGCTTTTGTTTCTGAATGTTATTGATAAGGGAACATCCCTGTACTATTAATTCCTAGCTAAAAATGGGCAGGAAGAACCAGAACTGATGTTGTAAACTTTGACGTCTAAAATAGCAGTTGTTTCTGAATGCTATTGATAAGGGAACATCACTGTATTATTAGTTCCTACCTAAAAATGGGGGGGGGGGGGGGAATAACCAGAATTGATGTTGTAAATTTTAAAATCTAAAGTAGCAATTATTCTTCAGAAATAGTGCTGAAACTGAACATCCTGCTGAGATAAAATAGTGGAAGGGTTTCTTAGAGTGAGGGGAGAATAGAATATATTAGCACTCAGTTTGGCCTGTTTCTGTAACCATTGCTGCTGCCCTGTCTGGAAACACAAGGGTCTGAGGCACAGCATTATTGCCATCCACTGTTGGTGACCTGATGGTGTATTGATGAGCATGAAGGGTTTTTTAATGATCCAGGCTCTTCCCTGTTATATACAGCACTGTAATTCCCATAAGGAGTTTACTCTCAGTAAACAAGCAGGTAGGTGGCCAGAGATTGGGGGGGAGGTGACGGGGAAGAAATTTGAATTTGTAGATGGGGCTAAAGAGACAGCTTTTAGCTTTTGGACAGATATTGCAGTCCAAAATTTGAAAGGATCATCTGAGGATTTTGCGAGCTCTGCTCAGAGTACTTTTGGAGGAAGCTGTTCCCAGTCTCTCTGGCTCTGGGGAGCATCTGAAACTGGGCAACCAAAGTACACACACATATCCTGGCCTGTTTCAGAATTAGAATATTACTGTTCTTTCCAGTTCAGCTATGATGCATCAGCTTGGCACACCTAAATCGCTCCCTTGTTATGTGACAATTAATAGTTTTCTTGATGTTTATATACATATGTTAATATTTCCCTCAACAGTGTCAACCCCATATGCATATCGATTGAAACGAAATTTCATACCATTTTGCATTTTTAATGTAGCATAAATATAGCCAATTGTTTAAGCTTAGGCACATTCTCCTTTTGCTTGCGTTGGTACAGCTTCTGGTTTCACTGAAGGCTCTGTCAGTAAAAACGAGATGGGAAGCTGCCCCCAAAAATGTGAGTTACATAACAGGTAGAAATCCTCTTTGGCTATAAAATATTTATTCTGTATTATGTAAGAAAATGGAAGAGCTTGGGAGGTGGAGAAAGAAAAAAGAAAAAAAAATCTAATATAAGATTTGAGTGGGAAACTGAAGCAGATCAGATAAAATCTGGGAACGTTAAGTCTGGTGATGGTGGAAACAGTCTATTTAAGGTTTCCTTCATGACTTCATTTTTAATTCCTCAAGTTTTCAGGCTGAGGAGAGAAAACAAGGTAGAGGTTCTGAGCTTCTGTGAATATTCTGTTCCACTGCTCTTGCATGTTCTCAGACTTCAGGCACAGTAAGAAATGTCTTTTATTTCCACCATAAAGCTTTTGTCACATCAGGTGAAGATCTAGTGACATTTCTTTCCAGGGAAGCGTGACTGAAAGCTCCTTGCCCTCCATGTCACCATTCACCTGCCAGGCCTTGAGGCTGTCAGAGGCACATGGTGATTTTTGAATACCTGAAGAGGAGCATCTTCTCTCATGCCAATTAGCACTTCCAAAAATGTGTACTGTGAAGTAGTCATCTTTAAGTTTGGGGGTTACAAAGTGAAAGCTTTTCAGCCTGTGATTGAAGACACGCTGCTGTCTGCTTCCTGTGACTGGGCCAAGGCATTCCCGATGGATGAAATGTTTACTGGGTGTCTCGGAAGAGGAAGTAACTCCTAAGTTTGCTTTCTCTCAAGACAGTAGATGCTGTACATAGGTGTCCCTTTCAAGGAATGTACCAAGGTTTGTGTTGTGTAGACAGCTGAAGAATATTGGCTTGAGTATTGGCAAAGCAGGCATTGCAAGTAGTTTTGGGTGATTTTGTTTGGTTTGGTTCTTTTAATGAGAAGTTCGTGCTATTTTTCTCCAATTTTAAAGCCTTATTTGGTTTATGAACTCTTTAATTTAACTCTATACTCTGTGTGTATGGGAAGCCTGTGGTGGTTTTATTACTGTTATTTTTCCTTGATGGTTGCATTTACTCTTGGAAGAATTACAGTGGAAATCATGGGTAATATATATACTAACTCTTAGCTTTGTAAATGATTGCTTTCAGCTATTTGCCCAGGAAAATGGGGATGAACTCAACTGGATGGTATTCCTTTGTTTGAATTTATATCTGAGCAAAGAATTCTCACCAGGGAAAAGCTATGATTCTCTTATCTTGCTGTCAAAGCACATGATGAAGAAAATGAAATGAACTTGTCACAAGCAAAGTTTGGTGAGAACTCATCTGCGTGCAGAATAATTCCTGTAAGCGTGACATCTTCATTTAAAGATGTTTCTGACACCGTGCAGAGAATTTGTCATGCAAATGAGATCCTCATTAGGAAGTAATATTTTTAGAGTACTTTAAGCAAAAAGAAGCATGTTCTTCTGAAGGCATTCTATGCACATGTAGAACAACTTTCTAAAAAGGAAGATCAGGCTGGACATGGTTGTATTAATGAGAGACACATGTTTTCCCAGATCATCTCATTAGGAAATCTAAATTTGGAATTACTATATGTTCCACCTCTCACATAATGTTATATTTTAAAGGCCTAGGTTTTAACACCTGAAAATTAATTTACCTGTGTAAGATAAGGCTCTGTTGCTTTGCTGCAGTGCACGTCTGGATATCCTTCCTAATCATTTTGTCAAAGAAGAAATGTAGCTGGTTTACATGCTTCTGAGTATGGTGAAATACAGGAACTCAGTTACAGTGTGACATTTGTATAGGTGAGACAACAACAGTTTTTCTTGGAGGGAGAAGTGACAGCACTGTCACTGTGTAATATTTAAGCCTCCAGTCTTAAAAGCATCTGTGCAGCTGAGATGGGTACGTGTGTCTGGGAAGGTAAGACTGGGATTGTATGCTGCTGAACAAGCCTGGGTGGAAAAAATGCCTGCTTCTAGGCTGTGGCTGGTGAGGGTAGGTTTTTCAGCCTAAATTTTGCAGTCTTGTGGGGCGAAGTAGCATTTCTGTATGGGGCAACTCCAGGTTTCTGGCCTTGTGCTGTATTCATATGGGGAGGGTGTGGAGCTCCATGCAGCCCAAACACTCTTGTCTAGAGTCTCTGAAGAGGGAGTGTTGGTCTGGAGGGAATCAGCCACCGAAATCTTCACTGGGTTTGTGCTTGCCTAAAAGGTTGGCTAGGTTGAGTGGGGCTTTGCGTTCATCGTAATCGTGTTTCTGCTTGTCTTCGTTTGTAATGTCGGTATTTTGTAGGTAAATTCTAGTCAGTTCCCAAAGTTGAACGTCTCAGAAGTTCTATGTATCAGCAGGAGGAACTTTGACTTTGCCCATAATAGAGAGTACATGGTCTCTATGCAGTCAGAGTCAGAAGAGCAGGAGGTGATCGGGGGGATGCTCAGGGAACTGTCCTGCTCTGCTGCAAGAACTGGGCAAGTCCCTTGCTTTTCACAGGGCTCAGGCAGTAATGATGAAGGTGTGTAGGAAGGGTGGCGATAGGAGTTAGGAATTCAGGTCACTGGGTAGTAGGAGTGACAAAAAGCAAATGAAGTGGTGCTCTTATCATATATGCTACTCGGGTCCCTTGCTGATAAGACCAAGTAGGTATTGTTGAGGAGAAGCAATTTAATGTGAACTTCTGAAGCTGTGGAGAGGAACAACTGTCTAGGGTTGGTATCAGTCTCTGGTGAAGTTGGTGGAGTTTAAGGAGCCTGACTACTGAAGCAACAAAGTATGTGAGCTATGCTGCTCTGTATGCTTAGAAAATGTGTAACTGGTTCATGTGGACGCCTCTCCTCAAGTGATGAGCACCTTTGTCACCTTAGGTGGATTTAGGATCTATTGTTCAGATACTTGGGGAGTTACCTGGAAGGATTTTAAGACAAAACTTGGGAAGTCATGTTCCTGGCCAGAATGCCAGGTGAATGTGTGTTGTACTAGTTGCACTGTCCATCCTTGTCTGTGGTGATGCATTCTTTTAACGTAGATTCTGAAATTAATGAAGATTCGTAAGCCATTGGTTTTCACTGTAGTCATCTCAAAAAAGGCAACTGTGAAACTTCTAGCTTAAATAATGTAATAGCTCCTTTGTAATGTTCTGTTCAGTTTTGTAAAGTTTTAAGTTTGCTATAAAGCATATTAAAAATAATTTTGGTTTTGAGTGTGTGCTTTTACTGAGCAAAGCAACACTTCTCGCAGCTACTTAGATGGCAAGGAAACAAATGCAGTCACTGTTGAAGAGTGAGACATTCAATTTGAAATATGCTGTGGAATCTGTGGTCCTTTTTTAATTGCAGGACTGCTGATGTTAAACTCTGAATATTGCACTTTGGACCTCTGCATGCAGGAGGGTAAGCCCTAACAGACTGGAGAATCTGGTGACCCGGAGGAACTGGCAGTAGAAATGGACAGAGAATTGTGTGGGGCAGACTTTATGCTGTACGCAGTGTAGTTTTCATCTGGTGCGATTTTTATCTTTGTTCAGGGAAATTAACTGATCTTTGTGCTTTAAATAACCCATTTTTTCCAAGGAAGTATCAGATCCCATCATTAACACCCCCCAACTAAAAAAATCACCACCACCAAACCCAAAAAATCCTGAAAGCAAAATAACAAACAAACTGTGTCCATTCCCATCCCCTGTCCCGTCTCTGTCATGTGCATCCCTCTATTCCCTGTCCCATTCCCCCATGTGCCACCCCGCCCGCCCCCCAACAAAAAGACTTCCCCAGTGCCATGTCCCCCAAATTTGGCTAGCTCCAGGCCAAAGGAAGTAATAGTTACTGTAGTTGGCAGCAAGTAGAAATGGAAATGTTATGACATTAACTCCAATGGAGAAGAGCACTGGAGAGTGTATATATCTGTATTTGAGAATATACAGGTAAATAGTGTGTATGTGAACTGAGTAGCAATGCACATGCAGTAAATGAAGGCATTAAAACAAAACTCTGCTCTTGATGAATGCAGGAAAATAGGAGATGGGAACACAAATGGGATATAAAGGGTAGATAGAAATGTTAATAATAAAGAGATATTCAGGCAGGTATATGTGTATCTCTTGAGAGAGAATGCAACTCGGTCTGGTGCTGTACCACCATGTGCTACTTGGATGCTGCTGTAGATTCTCATTATGGGTAAGGAATGTACTTTACTAAAAAAGTTGGTGACTTTTGCAGTGGCCAAGCCTTTGTCTTTGAGAATGTGATGGAAGAGATACAGAACAGTTGGGACCTAGGTGCTGCATTCCAGGCTGCATTCCAGCTGGCAGGTACCAGACACAATATTTTACCTACCTGCAGCGTTGACAAAGATAATTGCAGCATTTCTGAAGAGACAAAACCAGTCCTATGGCAGTCAGCACAAAGGGGATTCCTTCCTGAGCCACCTCAGTGCAGGTGGGCACCTGTTTTCTGTGACACAGTGCGTCTAGCATAGCTTGGTGTCACCTAGGGTCTACTAAGCTCCTGCAAGGAGCAGCAGAAATGGAGTGGATTACTGAATGGGCTGTAGGGAATGCAAGGATTCTGGTTTACAGAATTGGAAAGATGTCTTTATTCCTCTTGCTTGTGGCCTAGGACATAAGGGTCTGATAGAAAAAAATGTGATGATGTCATCACTGTTACTTTAAATTAATGTCTTGAGTTCAAGGCCCTGGTCACAGCCTGCCAGATTCTGCAGGGACTAGCAGAAAGCTGCCTCCAGAAATGGTAAGCTTGGATGCCTTGGAGAATGTGCCACAATGTAGATTTACAGTTACGATTCAGCTTCTGTGATTTTCCTGAAAGGGTAAGACCAGAAGCATAACTTTGCCAAAGGAAAGCTAGGAATGAATGGGATTCTGCAGCGAGGTGTTATTTCCGTGCAGGTAATCGCGTGTTCTGAGACACGGATGACTCAAGTCTGGTAGCGTTTCTGTAAAGACTGAAGTCAGGGCCTATGGCTGTCCAGGTAGAAGTGTATTAATAACGAAGATCTTAACTGTCCAGTTAGGATACCGCAGGGGACAGAACCGCTTCACTTACACAGGTGTAACAGCAGGGTGAATGACTCTGCATCTAAGAAGACAAACTGATTTGAGACAGAATAATTTCTTCAAGGTCAGTGACTGTCTTGGGGTTCAGGCTCAGTTCCACACTGCTTTGTTTGTGGTATGCTATGTCGATGCCGTACTCGGTATAACTCGCTTTTAAAACTGTGAAGCAGAAGTGACAGAGGATGAATTTTGTTATGCAAGCACCTAGCAAAGTGCACAAGAAAGGCATTCTCTGGCCATCAACAGCTTTTTTAGGGATAAGAAGTGCTGCTGGATACAGTTAATCCAGTAGCATGTACAGCAAGCTTCTATATATGGGATATTTAATAAAAGGTTAGTGATTGCTTTTAATTCATTTAATAAAGTGATTGTATTGGGGTTTTTTTTTGCCAAGTTATTCAAATAATATCTTAATTTTGTAGCAATTAACCATGGTCACAACCTTTAGTCTGTAAACACTCCAGATACACGTAGTCTTAGTAAACATTAGTTTACCATGAAAATTTGCCCTGGGGACACTAGCTGCCTTCATACTTGCTGCTTAGTGAGTGACCGAAAGTATAAAGTGTTGAACAAGGACACTCAGGTGTATTTGAGAATTTAAACTTTCCCATAGCTGTTCATTCTTTGAATTCTGTTACTAAAACTAATCTGGGAAGCTGTATTTTTTGATATATTGGGACAGATTTCCCATGACCCTGACTATAAATAAAACAAGATTATTATTTCTGCAGGCTGATTATTTTAATACTCTGAGTAGTTTTCATGGATGTTTTCTTAAAATTAAAACAAACAAAAAAAATTAAATTTAGCCACTCTTCCCCCCACACACACCCTGTTTTTGCTCTTTCATTGTCTTTGTTAACTAAATGTTAGCCCTCTAACTGGAACTCTGCTGGTATGGCATAGCGTTTTTGTTTTGATTGTTTGCTCTTTGAAAAAATTGATGTTAAATAAGAAGATTAAGAACTTGCAAAATTATAAACAAAGATGTACACAAAATTATAAACAAAGATTACTTTGCATTCTGCATTCAAAACACAAGGTATTGCTACATGCCGTGTAGCTCTATGTAAGTTCTCAGTTCCTGTACCAGAAAGCAAAAAAGCTGAACGGTGAATTCATGGCTGGACACTCTGCTAAGCTGGCCACAGTTAAATTTGGACAAGGTTAAATGCAGGTAAAATATGGCATTAGGGAGATTTTCCCCTTGCGATTTGTCTTTGATATATTTTCAGTGAAAAGGTTAGATTCTTATTTCCAGCGAGTTACTGGAAAAAGAAGGAACTTCCTGGACTTGCTCAGAAATTATTTATACTTACGATCTCTTAGTCTGTAGATATAAACCTACAGGATCTGTATGACATGGATTCCCTAATGGAACAAGGTAACACAGTGTGACTAGAATATTGTATAGACTCATAAATAATACAGAATCTTTAAAGAAAAAGTAAAAATTGAGAATACTAACAGAATTATTATTTATAGATGCTGTGATCCCCTTGACCAAAGGACCTGGTTATATTATCTGGTATTTTTTTTGTTGTTGGCCTTCAAAGGTAAATAGGGCAGCCAAGTAGGGGAATTTGATGACAATTTGCAAAATCTGGTGACCTTGCTTGAGAGCTTTGAAGGGAAGATATTAAAGAAGAAAGTTTTAGATCCTCTAAGTTGCTTTTGTTATGGATCAAGATAGACAAGATCCAACATATGTTGGGGGAGAAAGTAAATGGCATATGCATTTGGAAAAAGAGTTCCAAAATAAAAGTGATTTATCTCAAGTAGTTTGAGAATGGGGTTTGTGCTATCTAACAATTGTTATTTCTGTAAGCAGGGAAAAAACATAGCTGTAATGTGAGGTAAATAAATGTGCATGTTACATTTGTACATGTGACAGCTGGGGGTGAATGCAGGATAGAGTCCAGGAGTGTCCTTCTCCCTCAGCAGCTCTTTTGCTGGGACAAAGATGCTGGTGCTAGACCTTTGCTGCTCTGTCATCAGAAGCTGAGATCTGTGTGGTGGTGTGAATTGGGTTGTGGGACTGGAAGAAACTACTCTTGCATGTGAGGCCAACCCCACACTTGCAGGCAGCCATATAACAGGTTTCTGGCTATAGGAATACCTGCAGAATGTCAATTCCATACATTATAGGGTACAAATGCTGCTTGATGTCAGGGCTAAAACTTGAGGTCTTGTAGATATCAGAAAGTTATAGCTGCAGTGGTTCACTGGAAGAAAAGGGGAAGGACTGAGGGCTTTGTTCTCATGTCCTTGATGCCTTCCAAGCAAGTGCATGTAATTAAAATTCCACTCCATTAATGATGGAGATTGTGCATGCTGCTATGGAATAGAGAAGATGAAATGACTGCCTAGTCCTTGACCATCTGTCCTGATGGGGTGGGTTGCCCCCAGCTAGGAGCCAAGCACTCACATAGTTTCTTTCCCACAGTGCGACGGGGGAGAAAACAGGAGGAGCAGGAGTGAGAAATCTCATGGCTCACAATGAAGAGAGGGAGCTTGCCGCCAGTTACTGTTGGGGCAAACCAGACTGAGCTCAGGAAATGTAACTCAGTTTTAAATGTCTGATTAGAAAACAAAGGAAAACATGCTTTGTCCCCTTTTCCATGCTCTGTGTCACCACAGATACCTCTGCCTTCCCCTTGTCACTGTGGGTCATGCTCCCTCCCTCTGGTGAGGGGAGGGGTGGCACAGGAGATTGGGGTCAGGCTGCTGCTCCTTGGTCTTTGCTCTTCCACTTCTCCCTCCTCCTTAATAATTTCCTCCGCTCTAGTGACCGCCCATGGGCTGTGGTCCCTCTTCAGGCCTGCTGCCGGCTCTGCAGTCAGCTCTGCCGCTGTGCCTTTCCTCCTTTCTCTGGCCTTCACCGCCATTTCTTTGGTGTGTTCTCACAGGGGTGCCACAAACCTCTCTGATTGGCTCAGGGGTGCCACAAGCCTCTCTGATTGGCTCAGCTTTGGCCCATAAAGGGTCTGTGCCAGAACCTTCTGGAGCTGGCTGCCTCAGCCTCATCCTGGAGGGCCGTGCAGTCTCCTTGCTACCAGAATGTGGCAGTCTGTGCCCAGTGTGCCTGGAAAAAGAAGCCTTCCTGACTGCAAGGTTGTTGCTGGCTTGTCCCGAAGCCTGTGAGCAGGGCTTCTGCGTGTGGATGGTGTGTGAGGCCAGGGCACTGGGTTCTTCAGACTCTGCTGGACTTGGCCTTTGGCAAGTAGGTGACTGGCTGCTTAGATGGATTGCAGCTTCAGGTGGTACCTTGTGCTTAGCGCCAGTGATCAGATTTGTTCAGCCTGAAGGCCAGCCATTAGATTCTAGCAAGGTCAGTAAGTCACAGCTGTTACTTGAAGAAGGCATTGTATTGTTCTGCTGGAGAAATTAATTTTGAAACTGCTGGCAATTCCCTTTGCAAATCCTTTACATTATGGAATGAAGAGAACTAATGCAGCTAGAGCCTTGGTTCCTTCTTGGCAACATCTGCAACAAGATGTTCTGGGAGGATGAGGAAGCAGCTGTATGGTTGGGTACTTACTTATAGCAGTAAGCCCTGGAGATGGGAAACAGGCCAGCCTAGAGCAAACAAGAACACTGCCAGTGCTTGTTTAGCCTTCATTACCGCATGAACCAGCAAAGCAGCTTGTCTTCTTCCCTGCACCCCATCCTCCCCTGCATCACATTGATGCCCAAGTAGCTATGAAGGGGAAGAGCTAAAGAAGTCCTTTCTCTTCCTGCTGTGTGGCAAGTGGCATGGAACTGGAGCAGCCAGAGCTGCTGGCTGTTTTCCCTGCCATGTGCTGAGATACCAGCAGGGCAAGGAGAACTGCTGGAGACATAGCCTACCTTACCCTGTTCCTGGGGCTGCAAAATGTGCCAGAAATAGTTGAGAGGCAGGTGGTGCACAGCCTGCAGAGCAATGTTCACGTTTTGAAATTTGGTAAGGGGAGTTTTCTTGTGAGAACCACGAGTTGTCTAGAGACTGTGGTTTAGACAGCCTTGTCACGCATTAATGAGCTGTTTGGGGTTTGTTGTGTTTGCTAGCAAAGCATTTTTCTTGTTGGTTTTCTGGTCTGTAATCTCCTTTAGTTTGTGTTTGATCACACTAATTGCTTTCCACTTGCATAATTTGTCAGTCATTCTGTGGCAGGTGCATAGTCAGATCTAAGAAGTAAGAATATGTGGGGAAGTTGCGTTCCTGTGTTTGGCTCTGCCATTTCTTTCTTGCTAGCTCTTCTTTTTAAAATTAGGGAAGATTATTTTGAAATTTGAACCTTCGTAGGTTTTGTGTTGCTAAATGGTCGGGAGAAATGTTTTCAAGTCCACCTCTGAAGGAATAATTGTAACTTTGCTTTATTAAACTGATTCCCCCTCCCCCTTCTGGAACGACTCCAGTAGCGTTTCAAAGCCTTTATTTTTGGTTATTTAAGATACTATAAATAGTATGTTTTTCTAGTTACATTCATGTGCTTGGACTTAAAGCTAGAACTGCCCTTCTAATGAAAACTCTGGTAGAAATGCCTCACTGTTGTGGACACATTTTGTTGTTAAAAAGCATGGCAATTACAGTAGATCTCTACTGCCTTAATCCATAGACAAAAGTTTCCTTTATGCCATTAAAATTCTGAGGCTTGGAAGGGCAGCCCAGTGTGAATGGAGAGGTGTCAGTTGTACAAAACCACTTTCTTTTCTCTGCCTTCTTGAGAACCTTGAAGCTTGTGTAAAAAGCCTTCATCAGAGGGAAGAGAGGGATCCTCTGCTGTCCCACAGATGTTAAGAGATGGTTTTCCTCAGACCCAGTGGGTGTGACAATGTGATGAATCCAACTTTGTGCTTCTGACTGGTATCAGAGCTCTACCTACTGAGAGCAGCAGGTTCATTAGTGATGGCTGGCAGTGTTTCTGACACTGAATCCAAAAGCAGTAATGCAGTAGGAGTCATAAGAGAGATTAAAGTTTTAGTCTTTAAAAAGAAAGTAGGGGCTATAAAAAGAGAAGTGGGGAAAAAAATTAAACTTGGAGTAGTCAGGATTTAAAACAGGACAAAATGAAAAGTTTGATATGTTACCTTGTAACAGAGTCAGTAAGATTACTGTATGTGGAAAAGCACAGGAGGAATGAATTAATAAATTTCTGTTTATATAAATTTCTATAATTTGACTGGACATCTTCTAGTGCCCACTTGAGTAAAATTTTCTGTATTTGAATGTAGATGTTTATGTTTCAAGGTCAGAAAGCTGGAGGTGCTACAACCGTATAATTTCTAAAGGAAAATAACTTGCAGCAAAACTGTATGTAACCTCAGATGTAAACACATGATAAAATAATCCCCAGGATCAGCAGACTAAACTTAAAGAATGAGATTTCAAAAGGAGCATTTTCCTGGTTTTCTAAAATGGTAGAGTGTTGCTTATGTATTTTAATTTTTAAGAAGATATATAGAATTCTTTTTGTAATTTTTTGTTTTGCTTTGCTATTCTGAGATTTGGTGGAGTTCCACTTTTATGGCTGACAGTGATGTTTTTTAATGAGTTAACAGGTCACAAGTACACAAACCTCAGTAGGTTTATTTTTGATTCACCTGGTTACTTTTAATAGGGTGTTTTTGTGATACTCATTTGCAACAAAGTAATAAGTTAATGGAAATGGTCTCTTTTTCAGTCATGTCACCTCTTTTCTATTATATTGAAGCATTTGTAATGTTCATTAAGTTAGCTGCTCTTAGTGTGTAGGATCTTGTTCAAATTTATAGGCAGTGCTGTATAGTAATTTTTGGATACACATTCCCCCCTTTCCCCCGCCCCCCCCCCCAAGACTTTTGCTTAGGCTGCTTTTCTGTTGAAAGAGGTTATGAAACAATGAAAGATGGTCCATTTTGAGCAAGAGGAGAATAAAAAACAAGTGCCATATCTCAGAGCTTTGTCCTTGTACAGCTCTACAGTGTACAGTAAAAACTGTGAGGTTGAGTTGCTGGCTTTAATGGAACGAAGGGCTGTGCTTTGGTGAAGGGAATGAAGACTCATGGTTTGAGTCCTGCGATTAGTCAATAATAGTAACACATTGCCACTTGATCTGGAGATAATCAAATGTGTTTCCCTGGAAGGCAGAGGTTTTTATAGGTAAAGCATGCAGAGACATGCACGATGCTTTTTTTCTGCATCTTATGTTGCTATTCCAGTGCTTGTTTCATAACATTGCATTCTGCTTTGCATCATAAAGTCCTTTATTTCATTTTTAGCGCCCAGAGTGATAAAACCAAATTTGTTTCAAAGAACATGGTAGAAAGAACCTGCTCTCATGAACAGGTAGTACTTTGGCTGTTTCTGCAGTAGGAGCCAACACCGAAACTCTGTGCATGCAGTGGTTCTTTTGCTGCCTTGCAGTCGATGTGATTTTGTTGACACAAATATAGATTTATGTCACCTTGCTTTTCTTTTGTAATGCTCACTTTTCATGCAGGCTCTTGATTTTTTCCACCACTTTCTGAATGAGACTTTTTCCAGATAATTTTGTTGTTGGTTTTTCTTTTTCCATTTCATTTCAGTGTTTAAAAAGAGAATTTTCAGACATCCTTCAAGCCTCTGACTCCATGAAATTTTAACAGATGTGATACTTGAGAGTATCACTACTCTGTAGTGGACACCGATCGTTTATCAGGCAATGCTTTTTACAACCTGTGTTGTTATTCGCTAATTAAAAATTCACAGGAGTGAGAAGATACCTTAGTAAATATTTTATTCTCTTTTTGGTTTTTGTTTTGTTTTTTTCCCTACAAGAGTTTTTCAGAAGGTAGTATCTTTTTTATGTAAGACTGCTAGTATCTGTGGGGTAACTTTCTGTGGACAATACTTGTGACAAGGTAGGCAGATGGAGACAAGCATTTAAGGAAATGGCTTAGCATGTTAGATTGTTTCAGAGAGTGCCCAGGGTCGTATATTTTTTGAGAATGAAGAAAAAAAATGAATACTTGTAGTAATATGCATAGTTTGCTTGTGGTATTTTGTTGAGGTACTGGGAAAGCTTTAGCATTAAGTGGATTTAGGAAGTGCTGGAAGAAAATGCCAAACACTAACATAAAGTATAATTGATCAACACACCGTTAACTCTTTTCTGAGATGTAAATAGCTGAAGTCCTGTGCATATTTTGCCTAATTCTCACTTTCTTACTACTTCTGTTTCTACCACAGAATATTGAATACGCTTTGGTTTTGGATATTTGAATAAAAATGTTCATCTTTGCCTTATGTTCCACTGCAAAGCTTTCCATATGTTGTCTGTATCATTAAAAAACAATTTAAACTTAGATTGTTTTGGAAGGGTGAAGCTAGGGTATGTATTTTTGTGTTCAGCAAGTATTTGGTCATAGTGTTGCCAGTGGAAAGAAAATGCCAAAGTCAGCTGTGGTTTGAACACCTGGAATTCCAAATAACAAGCCAGTAAATTTCCAGCTGGTTCGCACTTAGTATGCTGTGTTGCTAGAGAAGTTGGGTCATCTTTCTTGTTTAGAGTTTTGCTAGTTCTAGCTTTAGCAGCATTACTGTACTCTGTTGGTTTTGATACTGGGCTAAATCTGTTGAGGACAGTACCGAATTCTGAACAGAATTATCTTTTGCTTGTGCTTAAAAAGTTTATACTTGTGTTAAAAATGAAATAAATCACTAGGAAATACTGCTAAATAAAACCCTCTTACTCCTGCCATTGAATGTAACACCATAGGCAAATGTAAGACTTGCACTGTATGTGTGGATCTGTATCAAAAGAAACTTGCTTTTAAATTGGCAGAGAAGATCAGTCTACAGAACTCCAAGAGATATTTCCCCTTGCTTTAAAGAGATTATGTCAATTCTCTGTTTCATCTGAGAGCTGACTGTATCTTGATAAGTAATTTTAGGAGAAAATTAAAGCTAGTTGAAACAAATACTGGGGGTTTGAAAAAAATTTGCCTTCCCCCCCCCCCCCCCCCCTTTGTTTTCACTGTTTGACATGCTCTTTCCTTCTGCTTACAGCCTTCTAGTCCAGTTTTGCCTTCTGCTGTTGTCTTTCTGCTATTCAAGAGTCTTCAGGTTTCTTCCCAGGTGATAATTTCAAAGTTACAGCTATGTTAGTTTTTGAGTAACTCACAGTAATTGTTCTGGTGCATAACTTTAAAATTCTTTTACTTTCTGACCTCATGTCTTAGATTTTGATTGAGTCAAATGCTTTTGCTATTTAATGTAGAAAAAACATCTCAAGAATCTCCTGTAGAAAGCAACATGTGTATGAAGCGTTCTAAAAGTATGCATGAGGTATTGCAAGTTTGACAAGACAGAAGTTTAAAGTCTTCATAAGACTCTTTTGTAAAAGCACTGAGACTAGAAAAGACTCCTTATGAATGAGTGGACGTGTAGGTTAGATCAATAGATGCGCTATCTCGTCCCTCATCAAAATCTACTCTTCATAAAGCACAGTAGAAGTTAAAAAAATGAATGTGGGTGAATAATGCTCTATCAGATGTGAATAACAAATGGTGTATTAGACTCAGGAGTAGTGAGATGGGGCAGACTATGTTCACAAAAAAATTCTAGTAAAACGTTAAGGATTATCTTTTAAGTTATTTGTTTCCTTAGTATAAAATCTTGTGGAGCACCATAGGAAAGAATTGATTTGCTATTTTCTTGAAGAAGAAAGCCTGGTGTATTGCCAGTATCTAATCCAGCTGAATAATTTAAGCCATTTTCTTCCTGGAAACATCAAGTTTTAGTAGTAGTTTTGTTTTGGGGGTGGTAACTGAAACTTAAGATAGTTGTGGTACGTGGATGCATACTTGTTTGTTCCCAAATGTGCATGGGTAAATACTGAATGGAGGCGCAAAGAAAGACATCTGTGATTAATGTTTGCTTTAGCTAGGTTGTTATGTTTTAGTGAATGTTGTATGTGTAGATCTCTGGCTTGCATGAACTGTAAAGATTGTAGATGTGCCTGAAGAAAATTGTTGAGTTGGGGATCCTGATTTTGTGATGGAATGTAGCATTGTAGTTTGGAGAGCAGCTGTGAAAAGTACTGCAAATGACAGGTTAGTTAAACCGTCTTCCCTGTGTTCCACATAATGCTCCGGTTTCCTTATGTCATCATACACTCAGTGGTTAGAGTAGCCTGGATGTGTTAGCTGACCGTTTTGAAAGCAAATGTTAACGCAGTAAATGTTTTTTAAAATCTACTTGCTTCATTCACCTAAAGATTCCAGGTGGCAAGAGACTGTCTCAATCTCACAAACATACGGGTTTTCAAGATAAATTTACTTTAGGTTCTAAGCAGCTTTCCTGTTCCTTGGATCAGAATGATGAAAACCCAAGTGAGGTGTTTTCCTTACAGTTTAGGTCACTGGAGATTTGGGCTTTGATACTCTGGATTTTCTCCTTAGATGGAATAGTGTGGCTCTGTTTCATGGGTCCTGAGTGGGATGTGTGATACTCCTAATTTTCATCTCTAATCAATAATAGCTTTATGTGAGAAAGGCGATGCGGCAAACTGGCGAGCATGATGTAGGGAAATGCTGGTCAATTAAGAAAGAGTATGGAGAAAATAATTTTTTTTTTTTAAATGAAGAAAATAAATGTATTTGTTCAGGTGTAATACTTGTGTTGTTAAATGCTAAATGTTTTTTCCAGATCTTCTACAGTTCAGTAAATGACTGGCAATAGAATGAAAAAAAAAAAAATAAAAATGTTTGTAATTTTCTAGTGAATTTTGTTCTGATACATCTTTCCTCATTCCTCAAAGACTTCCAATAAACAAATGAATTGTACCAGTAGTGTAGGGGGTTCTAAATTGGGAGGAGTTTTTTTATTGCTGTTGTTGGATCTACTTCAGCCAGAAAAGCGAACGGTAGCTGTTTTATGGGATTGTTTTTTGAAACAGCATATGCTGACAAAATTACATTGCCTCCTGAATATTTATTCTACTTCTGTATATTTATATATATATATATATAGGTGGATTATTGAGATGTATAAACTCAAATCATGAACATTATTTATTTGGTCAATTTCTTCTTGGTAAAATAATTCCAGTTACTGCAGTGGGATGTGAATATGCTCTGTAGTGAGGACTGCATTCACCAGTACAAAGGTCTAATGGGAAGAAAGCAGTGTTTGCTTTCTGTGTGAAATGGATTTGTGTCTGTGTGAAAGATGTACTGAATTGTCCTCACTGTGCTTATGTTCCTCTGAAACTATTCATGCTTCAAATAGTAAAAAAGGCATTGTGAGAGCCAGACACTTTCATGCCAACATAACAATATTTAAAGAAGATAATCAAAGTTGTTTGTTCTGCTTTACTGCTTTCACTTTGTCTGCAATTCAGGTCTTCATTATGAAGCAAGATGGTGTCTGAAGCGTTGTCTGTAAAAGAGGTGGAAAAAATACTGCCAGAATAGGTCTGGGACTAAAGCACCAGCAGAATTGATTTCGGCTAGCTGGAACATTATACTGGATGTGCAGTGTATTCTCTGTGTGTTCATGGGCTGTTGTGTATCACTGCTGGTCTCCTACAGATTACGGGGCTCATCTTTAGAAAAGAAATGTACTGAAACTTTGACATGTGAATGTCTTCTATATAATAACATTTTGTTTACTTGGACTTGCATTGTATAGAAAAACAGAGATTTAAATCTTTACTATTGTACACTTTCACGTAAAAATAATGATACCTTTGCTTTGTCTGTAGACCCAGGGTTGTTACTTAAACAGTGCTGTAACAATGATTGGTGAAACCCTCTGCAGAACAGAACCAAAAAAAAGTTTATATGGCAAATAGAGTAGAAGTGGCAGTGAAGTACCAAGAGACAGCCTTTGCTAGCAATGTAACCGTTTCTGGAGTTTTGCTTTTTTTGGTTGATGTTCCTTCAGCCTTTCTTTTAGCCCTTAAAATAAGTTACAAATAGTTATTAAAAAAACATACCTGTGACTATATGAAGCATGCATATAGGACACCCTTCTATCCTAACTTGAAAGTTGTCTTTAATTCTGGTGGGCTAGATAGACATATATATGTGCATAGGGAGAGAGGTGTTGGTTTTGTGGTGGGTGTGTTTTGGCTTTTTTCAGACTTTAAATGTTAATTTTTCCATAAAATTTAATTCAGTAGGAGAGCTTTCACAAGAAGTAGTTGTAGACACTGACACTTTGAATAAAATTGTATTGAAATTACTTTGGCTTTTTATACTTGAGTTGAAAGAGGGCCTCTTACTGGCTATATACAAGTAGTGATTATTTTGTGGAGAAGAAAAAAAATCCCTAAACAATCAAAAACACCAAATCAAGCAACTTGATGTGCAACTCTAACCTGTCTTTGGAGTGCAAAGCTTTGCACTTCCTGAAGCTTTGTTTGGAAGGAATAATGATGATGGTAATAGTATCAAATGACTGATTTATTTTTTTAAGTGAGCTGCTTAATTATTCTTGGAAATGAGAAATATTTTTCTAGTGCTGACTTTTTATGAAAGTGCTCTGCATGATTCAGTATGTGAACTGCAGCCTGAAAAATCAGCTGAAGATATGCTGAGCACTAGCTTGTCTCTTATAATTAAATGCTTTGTTGGCTTATAGCCAAACCCTTAGTCCTGGTGTAGAGCTGACCTTCTGCATGGCACGAATATGAGTGTTTTTTACTTGTTTGTATTTTGTATATTCTTATGCTACCGGTCTTGTAATGCTAGTGGGTTGTGTTGTGGTTTTTTTTTTTTTTTTAAGATTATAGTGGATCTCTGGAAAGCTAGACAAATAATTTTTGATGTCTTAGTAAAAGCCAGTTAATATTTGTGCTGTTAACACCTGTTACGCTAATTTCTAGTCTCCAGCTATACTGGAAAAGAGAGATGCCAGTAATTGTAGCTGAAAAATGAACCTTAATCTTCACATTGGATGAGGTTGATGTTCACATGTAAATAGCTAAAGGCAATAAAATAGGCTGGCTTTTTAAATAAGAGTATTGGATGTGTATTCAAGAAAAAATTATCAAACCAATCTGTTACAGGAAGATTTAAAAATTTCTTATGGCAATTACTGTGATCCAAACTATCATAGTGCTTTAGTAAAATAAAACTGGAGACTGGGGGTGGGGGGGATTTCTTTAGTTGCTGCAAATAGTCCCTAAAATAGTAAAATTTCTTGTAGTGTGAAGGTGAGACATTAGGGAGCATAGAGGCCTTGGAAATTCAAGGAAGGGTTTTGATGAGAGATCTGCTGGACACTAACCAAAACCTATATACAGCTAATACCAAATGTGGTAATAAAATCCAATATAGTTTTTTGTTGGTTTTTTTTTATAGTATTTAACAATTGTTTCTTATCTCACAAAACTCAGTGGCAATTCAGTGTGTAAGGCATGCCAGGTAACGTCTGCTGAAAAGCCTGGGGTAGCAGCTGAAAAAGGGGCAAATTAAAGAGGGTGCTACTAATTTTGCTACTGTGAAAATGACTGCATTTTGCCATTATTTTTCCTGAATTCAACATTTAAGTTCTTAAACTACAATATAAAATATTTTATTTTTGTGTTTTCACTACAGTTGCATTAAAAAAATGTAGAATTCTTACCTGGGGAGAGTTTCAATCCAGTTGTTTAGTCTCTTGAGAGAGTTGAGCTTTTTAATAGCCTGTATATTAGAAACTTGGCAAGGGGGTGTGCTGTGATGTCCGGCAGCCTGCTACTCTTACTCTGCACAGGGGAGTGCTTGCCACAGTAACTGAACTCCAGTGGTTTTCATGTCCTTTTGTGTTCCTCTTTCGCAGGCCTAATGTTTCCTGGGACATTGAGGGGCATATGGGAAAGTAGAATGGAATCTAAAAATCGTAACTTCCAGTTGGCGTTTTAGTTCTTGGTGAATACAGTAACAGGGATTTTAATGTGGTTGTTTCAGTGGAATATTTACTCAGGTTAGTAGGAGTGGAATGATTATTTTAACCAAACTCTGTCCCTATGCTTCAGAATTTCATAAAGCACTTAATGATTACTGATATAGCCACAAAATCAAGATGATTTAAGGCTTTGCAAAGGTATGCTTTTCAATTACATTACTTAGACTGATTTCATCCAAGTAGGTATAATGCTAATGAATGTGCAACTTTTTTACATTTCAATACATCTTAATTTTTATTCTGTGATCAGTACTTGATTAGTGTTATCAAAATAGTGGGTTCACTAACCAGTAGATCAGGGACTGGATAATTCCTTTGGGTTTAGAGTGTAGGTGTGCTGGTTGCTGAACCTTTTGCAGTGTGCAGTGGTGTGGGTGCCCGGTGTGTTCAGTATGTATGTAAGTGCAGCCATTTTTTAACTTCATTTTTTTTTAACCTTGACTCTAAAATGGAAGTGCATTGCAGCTGTGTTGCAGCAGTGTAAATCATGCCCTGAAGCCTGCCTGGTTTGTTTTGTCTGCAGGAAAGGGATGCAAGGACCACATTGTGCATCATGAGAATGGAGTAGGGAATAAAAGCTGTATGCAATATTGGACACTGTTTGATCTAATCACACTGCAAACAGGAGGAACTATATGAAGACAGTTTGAAATTCCTTTCCAGAATGCATGCTTCTGTAGTAAGAAATAAATTTTCTTTCTGGTTCCAAATCAGTCAATTTATTAGTGTCAAGATCTAGAGTTAAAATTAAACTTTGTTTACTATAGTCTTCCCTATTCTAATTGATTCTCAGAAAAAAGAAAAAGTAGATGTAGCTTGGAATTTCTTGTGCCAAAGCACTCACTGGAAGACCAATAAGATTTGAAGATGTAATCATTATCTGTTACAAGAATTAACGTTCGACTAAACTGATTTTTATCTGTGTGACACTGAATTATCTGTTACTGAAAGATACCAGTAACAGTAGGTTTAATGAAGCTATCAGCTACATCTTAAGAAATTGAAGTTTTCTGACATAAGGCTGAGAAACCAAATGTGTAGTCCAAAAACTCGGTATCCACTAGGGAGTCAGAGGTGATAAACTAAATGAAAGGGATTACTTTGTATGTTTGAAAGGAGCAATAATGCTGATCACTTTTCTTTGCTTTCTTTTGGCTTTCTCTTCCAGAATTTAACCTGTAATATGGATGAAGTACTGAGGAACATCTTCTCCCCCCATTATGTTTTTTTCTGAATTTTTATATTTTCAGCAGTTTTCTGGTTCTTAAAATTATATAAACTGAAGACTTTACCTTTCCAAAGTAACCACTTGTTTACATCAGTTGGATCCATTGTCTTTTCTGCCTCAGTTTCCAAGTCACTGTACTTTGACAAACTAGTGGGACTAGATTTTTTTAAAAGACCTTTCTGTTGTTTGTGCCAACTCAAAATAACGAGTTTATCAACACCATGTGATTGACAACAGTAATACAGATTAATTTTTTGGTGACAGGTGATGCTCTCCTCTTCCCCTCCTGTTCCTTTTGAAGGGGAACTGTTTGGTGATTTTGAAAGAGAGTTCAACTCTTAATTTCTGTGAAAATCCAGGTTTTTTTATACAAAATTATTAGGTAATACTTTCTTGCATCTCTATCAGATACAGACACACTGTGAGTTTTGAGCTCATTTTGGTCTGATGGTATTGATTACGCTTTTTCTAATTTCAAAGACAGGAATCATTGGGGAGAAAAATGTAAATACTCTATTTATTTGTAGAACTCTTGAGAATTAGGTGGCTTAAACTGAGCACTCATAGAGGTGTTTGTGCAGACTTCAGGGCTTTAAAAGATGTGGAAAGTTCAGAGGGTCTAATAGCACCGCTCCATCTGCACTAACGAATTAGCTTGTCTCATACACTGAGAATGAGTTTGTTTCTAGAACTACTCAGCTGTGGAGGAGATGATAATAAACTATGCAACTTTAAAATGCAAAGCTAAAACTTGTTTGTTCTGATAAATAATCCTGCATTTGATGTGTTGTCAGTGGAATGATTGTGTACTTACTGTAACTATACAGTAGTGAACAACAAGAAGACCCTGGTTTAAAGAGCTGAACTTGCCAGTTGGGAACAAGTAGTCTGTTTCATTGCTTCTGGATGGATTCTGAGGTGTGGCTTATTGTAGTAACAACAGGGGACCCTCCCCTTTTCCCTCTGACACCTTCATTATAGTTTATAAAACGAAAAATGCTGTAATTGGAAACCTTACCAACTTTTCAGATACCTATAGGAGAGTGAGGTTGAGCAGTGAGTAGCAGCTGATATTGCAGTTCTGGAGGTATGCCAGCTTTGCTCCCCTCTCCGCCCCCTGGTTCCCTATGTGCTGTACTAGTGGTACCTCTGTGCTAGGTAAAGGCCTTCCCCCATAGATTGGTTGTCTCTGCCCTGGAAAGAAGCATTAATTATTCTCATTTCCTTGCTGAGGAAAGCAAGTGTAGGAGTCAGAAAAGCAATCTATTTTAAAATTTTTTTTAATAAATTCATCATATTATTTTAAGAGGTTAATTACTTAATTTCCTGTTTATTTCTGACTGACCTCTTTAATGTTAGCTTCTTTGAAAACATTAATCAAAGTATACCTAATGCTGGTAACTGGATTTCATTCTTTCCTTGCCGTAGAGGTGCTCCTTTTTGAAACATTTTTTCTACTTGAAGACCAATGTTTGACATTACTGAACTTCTCTGTAGCTGGTAGAGCAACACTGCTACGCTGGTAAGGATATACTGAGAGAATTTGGTAGTAGCAGGTGAGTCTGTCTTTAGAGGAAAGTCAGGCAATCTCTGTTTGTTTTAATTTATTTTTTGAAACAGGAATTATTCATCAAGGTGAAGTGTTACAGGGAGAGAAATGTAGTGAGATGCTTTGTCTTACTTATTAAATATAGAAGAAATAAACTAAGTCCCATTTCTTTCAGGCTTTGTAGATGTCTAACAGTATTTTTCTTCGAAAAATCCCTTCATTTTCCAGTGCATTTTGATGTAGTTTTCCTGGTATGCCTTTGCACTTGGTGGATGAGAACACAAAGCGCACTACATTTTTCAGCTGAATGGCTTAAACATTTGCCAATGAAGCAAGGTTTATGTTTCTTTCTGTTCAGAGGAAAAAATGTGGCTGTAGCTGTAATATGGTAATGTTGACCTTTTACTGACCACTGTATCAAACCCCTTTTCATGATCAAAATCAAAGCAAGCTTTGCAACACCAGATCCACTACTCACACTGAGAACCTTTAGCCTTCTGCCAGCACTGCAGTCTAGGTGGAGGAGGTTGCAGAGCTATGCAGTTTGTGTCTATCTGTAACAGATATTTATATACATTTGCATAGCATTCAGTAGGAAAAAAAAGCTTTTTCTTATGTATTTTTTCCTCTAACAGGTACGTTTGGCTTACTTTGTCATAATTGAGGGTATCTATTGGTGGAGCATGTGGACCACATTAAGCCAAACGATTGTGCTTTGAGACTTGACAGATGGCTGTGTGCAGACAATGGCTGTGTATTCTAAGAAGAAAGTAGAGGTAGAAAAACTAATTCCTTGTATTTCATGTTGTTTTATTTAATTTAATAGTACTTTTAATACTTTTCTTCTAAATAAGACTGAAACATGGAATCCATTTGGCCAGCAAAAATTGCCTAGTGAGATTCTCTGCTTCTTGCTTAACTTGAAGAGTTGGTCGGCTCTTCTCCATGAAATACAATGCAGTGCTGTCCCTTCTCCTGCAAACGTGCCGTAGAGATCTCTGAGAGCAACAAATACAGTGAGAATGTTAAATCCAGAATGGCAGTGTGGAGCTCTCAAACAGGGTTAGTGACCAACAATAGTGTTGCCACTTTCCATCTCATCTGTGAGGATGTGTTCTGACCCACCCATAGACCCTGCAGTCCAGCTACTAAGAAGTTACTGCTGCAGCAAAAGTAGATCTAGAACTTAACCTTGGCTGTAGATGCTGTCTGGCAGCGTTTTGGATGGGCTTCTCATCACTGAGTTTTGGGGAGATGGGCTGGACCATATCAGCAGCTGCCAAGGTGCAGTAGTGGGGTTTTTCCTAACCAGAGGTTTCACGGATTTTATAATTTGGATTAATTCTGCTTCCTTCTTTTAGAAGCTGCTGTTATATACCACTATGCAAGCTATAGTCAGAAATTACTGAAGGCCATGGATATTCACATGTGTCATGTACATGTTTTTTTCCAGATATTTAGTAAGAAGTGGCTTACAGTATCATGCAGAGGTTGTATAGTCTAACTGAACTTGGCGGGAGCTTGAACGTAGTGCTGTGTGGTATTTACTGAGTAATTTCTGAAGGTTGAATACCACTAAAGATTGTTTTTCTTGCTACTGTCTATCTTGAGGGAATATTTTGAATATGTTCCTGCTTCTTTTGTTTAAATGGATGGTACATACTGTACTGCCTTCTGTGTTCAGCAAAACAGGTGATGAGGAACGGCTCAGCTCATCCTGCCTACACAGCCATTCATTTTCATTAAAATTCAGCCGACTCTCTCTGCTTTCTGTACAATTTGTATAAATGACTGACTTTAATTTGACCTCCTGGAGTGTGAAGGGATTTCAGTTAAATGTTGTAAGTCGCTGTCTTTCCTAGAGTGTATGGGGAGTGGGAACTGATGAACCATTTCTATTGGAGAAACACCTGTTTGAGCTCAAACACAGAGCTGGGTGTGACAGGGCTCAGCTTCTTCTCCCTTAAACATAAAATGAAAATGATGGTAGATTTATAATAGTTATAAGGAGCTATCTGGAATGAAGGCAGCCATTTATTATAGTAATTACAAGACTGAACTGTGATACAATTTTAGCAAAATACTCTCCTGCTTAGGACCTCTGGATGTGTTCTCTGGAGACTTGAAGCACGTCACTTCTCAAATTTTTTTTTCAGCTACTGCTTCCAGTGTGCAGTCCTTCACTGATTGATTGTGGGGACCTTGAGGATAGGAGAAAAGGGCTGAAGTAAGTGCAGTGCCACCTCTGCAAGGGCCAAGGGGGAAACTTCAGTTAAACAGAGACACTTGCAGAGACTGAGTGACGTGAGGGGAATGCCTTAAGCAACTGTCCAAGTTAAGACAAGTGGGGTAACTTATTTTACTAGGGGCTTTCTGGAGATAATTCAGTGAGCCAGGACTGCATGGCCAGCAGCCCTTCAGCACCAGGGCAGCTGAACTATTTCACGTGAAGGGGCAGAGGTGAGGAGGAGGTCTCACTCCAGGCAGAAGTGGATACACTCAGAAAGCTAAGGAGGCGGAGAAAGGACTGCCACTGGTGGCTCTTGAAAGGAGGGCACTAAGGTAAAAACATCACTCCCTCCTTCTAGTAAAATATTGAATAGCTCATAAAATGAGAGTTAAAGGACACATCCCTCTGTGGAAAGACTCTCTTCTGCTTGTTAATGATTTGTTTTGCATGTTGAGATGGCCCTGCCTTTGTCAGAAGGAAGACTAAAATTACAATCTGATTTCCATTTTAAAGGGAGAGATAGAGCATAGAAACCAAGTAAAACTCTTGGGAGCTTATTGAAGGCAAAGAACTGAATAGCTGATTCCATTAAGCGTATGAAGTTGTGACCTCAGTCACCTAGAAATCAACTGGGTAGAACAATAGCAAAGCTGGAAGGATTTTTTTTTTTTCCCCTCAGTAGAGGTACTTCTAAAAAGTAAAACTCCCCATGCCTTTTAGGGGTTTTTTTTACCAGCTATAAAGGTTGTAATTTTGAAAATAAATTACCCTTTTAAAGAATTATTTCCTATCTGGGTGAAGTTTTGAGAAATTTTTCTTACACTGAAAGGAAATGCATAAAATTATTTGGAACCTGTGTGAAGATGTGAGAATACCATAGAAACAAAAGGGTTCTAGGACACCCAGTAGATATTTAGGTGTAATGGAACCATCCATAAATGCCTGATGTGGTGATCTGACTTCTAGATCTGTGATGATGTTGTCTACGTTGTTGCTTTGGAGAGAACTGCAGTGGTGAAAGGTTCCAGGTTTCTTCATATGTGAAACAGTGACTGCTTATTGTCATCAAGCAACTGGGGAAAGCTTTTGAGAGTAACTGGTTCAAACAGATTGCATTTGTTTGCCCATGTGTAATACTGCCATATGCTGGAAAGAAGTTTAATTGTGTGGTAATCTCTGCTTTTTCAGTTAGATATGTTTGGTTCATGCTTCTGTGTTTAAATAATTTGCTTAAAGCTTACCAGACACTTAGAAAACTATGTAGTATATAGTGTGTCGGAACCTGTACCCATGTTAAGAGTTAGATACGGCTCCTGTGCCATCGCTGCTTTTTTAAAGACTGACAAACATCAAGTCATAAAGATTTTTAAATTGCTTAAATGTTGCAGAATGTTCTAACCTCAATTCCTATTAGATTGTGAATGATAGTGATTTGAAAAGGAACCAGTGGTTGCTGTACACTAGTGCCTGTGGTAGAATTGACAGTATTTTTAGTATTCACTGTAATAGATGCACGTGGAGAACATTTTCCTCAACTCTTTTAAAGATGTATTTGGAATCTGAAAGCATTTTTTCAAATAAACTCTGAATCTAATTTCAAAGCAGTCAGAAATAAATGCAGCATATTTTTCTACATCTCTCTGATATTTATTCCTTGGCTTAGTTAGGTAGAACTTTTAATATTTGAAGTATGTAAAATGCAATAGATCACTTTATTTTGACATTTTTAGCTGTATCTCCTTTTTGAGACTGCTTCAGACTCAATGAGATGTAAATAATGTTTAGAATTACATAGAGGAATGTCACTCATGTGAATGCTGTGATTTTCCTCTGTGTTTGTCCTTTGCACCTGGAATCTGACTGACCACTTCCAGTGTGTGGAATTTACCTTTTTGAGAGTTCTTCAGTTTATCTTCCTTTACTGCTTAAGACTAGATTGCATAAATAGATTTTTTTTTTTTTTTTAGTTAATATAGAATTAAAATAGCTGCAAAACACACTAGGTCAGTTAAACTTATTTTCACCAATCTGTTCTTAAAGGATTGTGAAACAGAACAATTTTTCAAAATACTGGTTTTTTTCCATCACATTGGGAGATATTTTGAAGACCTGGGAAATCTTCCAGGTACTTCATTTAAAATCAAGAAGTTTAAATTCCTTGCGGTAGAATATTGAAAATTTTTTGTTGTAAATCAGTGAGTTTCTGTGGATATGGAGAATACCGAAGCCCATTCGTCAATATGAAGTTTTTCCCTTCTTACAGGTAAAACTGTATTTTGTGTATTGACTTTACTTAAAGACAGAGATGAAATTACAACCTCCTATTAACACTTCATATATATGATAGGCATTTTGGTACAGTGATGCTGAATGCTGAATAGTAAGCAGGTACATGGATGCTGATGTGAAGGTTTTTGACACTTTACCTTCTCTTTCCACATTTTTTTTTTAAATGATACATTTCTGTTGTACACTAGTGAAGGCTGATTTGCTCTTATTGTGTCTCAGTGGGAAAAACCTCGGAGTTACAGGAGTGTGGGGGGAAGTATTAGCTGACATCTTGGGTCTGGCAGAAGGAGCAATGGCAGCGTTACAGGTGGTGTTGGTGATTTCTGTTCTGAGAATGATGCATCTGACTAGGGACATGCTGACACCACCGGATTTGTATATATTTGCTTATATTTCCAGTAACATTGAAGAAAATTTTTTCTAGTATTTCTACCCTTTGGGATATTGGAACTTAAACAGAGCCCCTGCTATCCTTGTCTGTGAATGCTTCTGATGGCCAGTACTGAAACAAGTGAGAGGTAATCAGGAACTCTGGTACTTTGAGATTCGCTTGGTTCCCTATTTATTTTGAAGCAAGGAATTCATGTAACGTCACCAGGTGCACCTTGAAGAAGAAAATGCAAAATTGTTAATTTGGATAGAGCAGAGATAGCTAACTTGGAGGGTAATAAGAATTATGACTCTCTTAAATTAATATTTCAACTGTCAAGCATTGTAATAAAACTTACAACAGTGAGGATTAGGGAAGAACAAGTTTGCTTAGATATGAGCTCTGCTGCTGTACTGACCAGCTGTGAAGCTGCCAGATCCAATTACAGATTTACCAGCACTGGTGGAAAACTGGGTTAAAGTGCAATAATTTCTGTATCTTTTGTCCTACAAGTTACATTTATGTGCATGATATCAGGGTATGAACTTATATATGCACTTGCACCTTTTATTCTAAAATCTTCTTCGTGCACAAAGACTAGAGGCCAGCAAAAGATGCCCACCACGAAGAAGCTGTAAGAATATTTTCATCTGCATGTTATTATTGCAACTATTAAAAAGCTCAATTTCCAGAGCTAGGATTAAAGTAAAGAAGTTATGATTAAATAGATTACTCTGCATTTGTATCATCTGTTACTGCTTGGTACGGCTTCAGCAAAGCTGAAAGTCATGCAAAGTCATTTGTATGACAAGTCTTATCAAAAGGCAGAGACTTGTCTATCTAGTCTGACTTCTCTGTGTTATAAAGCTGATTAAATTATAAATTTAAAAATATGCAGTTAAAACTTTGCTTGTCTTCTGTATGTTTTAAAAAAAACCAGGGCTTGATCCACTAAACATTTTTCTACTTAAATGTCATAACATGTTTAGTGCCTTTGTTTTGCACTGACTTCCTAAGATGATTTAGACATTACTATAACTACTGCAGTTGATTAATATATCATCTTAAACTTAATTTTTGAAATCCTCCTTCTGGATACCTCTGGGTATTTTCATGCTTGATTCAGTCTTGTGCTTTTTGTGGTATGCACATAGCATCACTTGGTCCTTCCTCACTTGCAATTAATTTATTTGTAGGTTTATACCTTCACTTGAGTCCAAACCTGTTGGCTCCAAAACCCATGTGAAGGAATGTGTGTTTATGCTTTTTTCCTCCTGCATGTAGAAAGGAGAAAACTTTGGGTTTTTTCCTGATGATGACTTGTCAGATTCACCTTCACCTCTTGCTTTGACTGGAACCCATTTCCCTTCATGAGCTCAACTCAAATCTAGTGCATGTTGAGACATACGGACTGTGTTTATTGAAACTTCTTGCAATTAGATGGTGTTTGAACTGAAATATTTCAGAGTGAAAGGCCAGCAAAGTTTTATCAGGAAAATCCTGAACATAGAGCTTTTTTCCAGCCTTCTGACAAGGATTGGAGTTACAGGATTTAAATTGTGATGGCCTTTTTTGCCTGTGTTAATTTTAATTATACTTTTCGTTCATTATCCATGAAATTAGGGGGACTTTGCTGCATTTAGTATAGATACTTAATTCTGTTTTGCAGTTTCTCATTTCAAAGGGTCAAATGTTTACTCGTGTACTGTTTGACTGCAGGACCTGGCTTTGTGTGTAAGTTGTATTTGTGTATAACTTGCACCTGATTTTGTGATGCTGTCAGGATGTGTATCATCTTATCTGCGGTTCCTCTCTGCCAGACTCTTGCTTTACCCTTTAGACTGCACATCATTCCCTTTGTTTCCCTGGGTTGTGAAGCCCCATGCAGAATGAATACTGAAGGGGTATTTGCGCTCTAGGTATGCGGCACCTCAATCAAGAGACTGGAATCTAGCCTGCACTTTGCCAGTTCACGAGGACAAAACGTTTACTTAGTAAGCAACAAAATTAGCTTTACATTCATCAGGTCATGAAGATTGTATCTGTTACCTGTTGTAATTTTTTATTTCTTAATTTTGTGATGTTGTGGTGAAGCGGGAGATGGTCTGTGAAGCCCGTTTTCACCTTATATTGACTACAGGAGCAAGTCTAAACATCTGAGCAACTTGGACTGTGTAACTTTGGTTTCTTCTAGGGATTTATGTCTAGATTTTTGGGGGGATGACTTGAGGATGTTTTGGGTGCTTATATATGTCAAAACTGGGTTTTAAGCTTCTGTTTTTCTCCATCCTGTAGGTTGAAAACATAGACTCATAGGGGTTGGAAGGGACCTTGAGAGATCCAACCCCCCTGCCAAAGCAGGCTCCCTAGCTCATATTGCACAGATAGGCATCCAGATGGCTCTTGAATATCTCCAGAGAAGGAGACTCCACCACCTCCCTGGGCAGCCTGTCCCAGGGCTCTGTCACCCTCACTGTGAAAAAGTTCCTCCCCATGTTGATGTGGAACTTCCTATGCTCTAACTTGCAGCCATTGCCCCTTGTCCTGTCCCCACAGACCACTGAAAAGGGGCTGGCCCCCCGCATCCCATACTTAAGATATTTATAAACATTAATTAGGTCCCCCCTTAGTCTTCTTTTCTCCAGGCTGAACAGCCCCAGCTCACTCAGCCTTTCCTCACAGGGGAGATGTTCCAGGCCCTTAATCATCTCCGTAGCCTCCTCTGGACTCTCTCCAGGAGATCCCTGTCTTTTTTATCCCAGGGAGCCCAGAACTGGACACAATACTTCAGGTGGGGCCTGACCAGGGCAGAGTAGAGGGGGAGGATCATCTTTCACTGATGCTCAGCTTTCATTTATTTATTAAATGAGAAAAGGTGTAAATATTTGGATACCTGTGCTTGGGCATCAGACCGTGTACTGAGGCACTGAAGGGGCGGTAGCCTGTTTTTCTGAAGTTTTCTGCCTCAGATTTGATCTGTTTGGGTATAATTGTGAAAATCATGGCTTGCAGTGACTCTATATTTGTAAGTATTTGAGCAACAAAAAATTATAGGCAGAGGTTTTAAAGAAATGTAGGGCTTGAGTCCTTAACAAACTTAATGATTTAGTATTCAGCTGGATAGTATTTGTCTTTGGAGGTGGTTTTGTGTCTGCAAGCTTGTTACGGTTGTTGTGTTTTTTTTTTTTTTTTTTTTAATTTCAGTCCTCATCAGGTTTTAAAATTTTTTTTGGGTGGTAATGCCTTCTGACTCTTTTATGTGTCTGTACTTGTTTCAATACAGCTCTTAAATTTCAAAAATTTTCTAAGTATGCTAGGGCTATACTCAGATTATGTAATTAAGAAATTAATTTCCAGGTCCTGAGTCTAGCTGGCACGGCTACATGCAAACTCGTTATAGGGAACAGTCCAGGATCTGTCACTGGATCTTCCCACTTATCTTAGTTTTTTAATGTCCAGATGAGATTTGGTAAGAACAGTGTTCAGGAGTTGGACTTGATCCGTATGGGTCCTTTCCAACTCAGTAGATTCTATGAGTTTTCAGTGCATTTATTTCAACGTCTTGGAGTGAATGGAACCCACAGAATCACAGTCCTACATATCTTCACCAAAGACAAATGTGAGGCTTCTCTGTCAGACTTCATGTCACACTAGTTGATTTTTGTCCCTGGCTGTCGTATGTTGAAACACTTCTCTCGTGTTTCTTCATTTCTAGTGAATACCTATTTTTTGAGGTTCCCATTGAAACAGTAAGGCCTGTTGTCTCTTCGCTATATATTTCTTTTTTGCCCACTTTGGACAGCCTATCCCATGATTCAGGACAAGAATTTAAAATTGTGTTTTATGTACAAACTGCATACAAAACCATGTTCATGCATGGTAACTACACCAAACAAAATAGAACCATTGTTGACAGTGTGTGAGTGCGTTTAAGTCCAGAAGAAAGTATTGCTGTTGACACCAAGGCTTAGTTTTTGAATAATGCAGGTGAAGAAATCCACCTGTTCCCTGGCCTCAGAGGGATGGTGGAAGAATGGCATGTTCTTGGGTTGCATTTCCAACCCTTCTAGCAGTATTGACTGTGGCGATGAAAAGGAGACAGCATTATCACAGTTCCTGCTGTGAAGCTGTGGGGAAAGATCATGAAGGTAGTATATAGTTTGTAGTCAGGCACGTAGTAGGTAATTTTTATTCTGAAAATGTTGAGGCTGACTGATCTGTTAATCTGACAAGAGAAAGCCCTAGAATATTTTGTATACTTCAGGGAATTTCATGCAGCTGAAAATAATGATTGATGGGAAGAAACAAAGCTGAGACGCAATTTAATTGTACCTTATGTTATCTGCTTACCCAGTGCAGGCTTGCTTTGTGGTTGTCAGGCTTACTAATTCCTCTTCCTAGGTTTGTGTGTGCTGACTCTTGCTTGCTGTTCCAATTTCAGCATCTGTGGTGTCACAACACAGAACTGTGTCTTTTTCCACTGAGTCTGACCCCAGCCAGAATCTGTTACTAATGCAGAATAGCACTTTCTCACTTGCTGTGCAGAATGGACCACAAGTATTTAGAGCACGTGTGCTCAGCACCAGATGCCAGAATATCTGTATATGGGTTTTGGTTATATACAGGTATAAGTCTTTTCACGAGTTGGAAACCAAAAACTATTCATTTGCTCCATACCAGTGTGCTGCACTTCAAACTCCATACTTGAGCAAACTGATTTTTCCCAGTTATAGACTCCTACAAGGTACTGGCTTGAAACCAGCTCCTCTATCCTCCAGAATGAACCAGAAAAGGCATCTCTTTCCAGATGTAATTTAGTAGCTGCCAGGATAATATAGATCATGAATTAATCCACAGATTTAAAAAAATATATATTCTAGAAACACTGTATTTTAAACCTTTTTACATCAAGAGGAGTTTAATTTAATTCTGTTTGTTTAATATCAACAAGTTTATATTATAATGACTTTCCTTCTCCATAGAAATCCAACTGTGCAGACAAAATGCAAATGCTCTGACAGCTTTGTAGTGCTTTGGAAAAGAGATTATTTTACTAAATGTTGAGTGATAATCTGATTCCAAATTTGCAGTTGTCCCCTTAAAAATTCTCAAGGTGGCCATCACTTTTTACTGGGAAAGGAATGCATTATTAGTGCATGGAAGTTTGGGTGTATTCTAGTAGATTTAACTTCTAAAGAAAATGCTAGTGAGGTGTGATTTATTTTTCCTAATTGTGCATTGTAAGAAGCCTTACAGTTGTGGTGATGTTACATCCACTGTATGTAAACGGAACACAGCTAATGTGTAGCTACCCTTCATTCCTTATCAAAGCAGCTAGCAAAAAATAGCTTAGTGGATATTCAGAATCCCTCAAGACAATTAGGATCGAAAAATTCATGTAAACCATAAATACTATTTCTTTCAAGAAATTTTCAAGAAGTGAGGGGTCTCTGGTATTTTTGAGCTGTTACACGGAGTGAAGCATGAAAAATCCCCTTAGACACTGGAACTGAGTTCCAGTCCTTTGGAACCAAATTAATTTCTAAGTGGAGATTGCTACCCGAGATAGATAGTGGTTTCTATGTCATGTGAATTGAATAGATGATGTACCGCCATTAATAGAAATGTTTGCCTTAAGGTTAACTGATAATTTAAAACTAATGGTTTGAACTGTATGCTTTTCGTGAATACAGATAAAATTGCGGTTTCATTCCGAGTGGCAGTTATGCTGGCTGTTTTTCCTGAGAATGGGAGACTGCAGCCTTCCTTACATTGGGGAGAGTTAAGAAATCTATCCTAATTTTAAAAGATTCCATTCTATTTAGTAATTGATCTGTAACTAATATGCAAGTGATAAGAGGGCTCTAGGCTGTAAATTCAGAAGTCAGATGCATGTGTGCAAAATGAGGGGTAGAAACGGACATCTCTGATTTTTGCCTCTGATAAAAATTGTTTGGAGTGACAAACATGGCACTTGTTCCACTGCTGGGAAAGTCTGTCTTCTGTAGCATCTAAGAGACCGATCCACTTACAGATTCTTTTATAAACAAATCGTGTTGCAGTGGTGTCTTTTCCTGAAATTGCTGTCTGTTGGGTAGTTTATCTCAGCAAAGAATAAGGTCTGTGGTGTTAAAAAGGTCTCTAAATACTATCTGCACTAATACAGGTTTCAGGGTGGTTTTTGGTAAAGAATAGTGATAGAAGAATTGTTCTGACCCATAGCCCTAAAGAGCTACACACCTTCCTGAACTTTGACAGTACTAACTTTATTAATTTCAATACCTAGTATTCCTTGTATTTTCAGTTTAAATAAATTCTCTGTTGCTGTTGGCTATCAATAGCCGGTTTCTGTCTTGGTTTTATAAATTCACGATACTTTGAAATATCTTATAGAAAAAAGTGTGTGTGTGTTTCACATAAATAACTGGGGACCTTTTCCTGTAGAGCCTAATGGGGAATTACTGGAGGATACTGTTTTCAACAAAAGAAGTCAACAAAAGAAGTGTGTCAGCCTGCCGAAAGAAGAAACTGAAATTTCTTACGGCAAATGCTGTAGACTTCTTAAGGTTTGCCAAAAGTCAAAGTTAACATATTAGAGACACTTAACTAATAGCCCATTGCTTTGAGTTAAATAATTATTGCTTCAAAATTAGGTCCAACAGTTTTGGTTCCCTCCAAGCTGTTAATTGACTTGAGAAAACTGTTCTCCAAATAAAATGGATAGAGATGGTAATTGGGACTTTTCTCCATGACTGTTGTCTGGTCAAACCAGAATGATTGCTATCTTTAGGCTTATAAAGAAGGAGGTGTTTCTTTCTCCCAGCAAGTGAGAGAAAATAACATGATTTGGAGAAAGCTGGAGTGTGTAGTATCTTTTTTTTGTAGCCTGACTAGAAGAGATTATTGGGGATGAGGTGCTGCTCTTGTAATTTCAAAATAGTAGAGCCTGCCTGAAGATAAGAACATGCTAGAAAATATTTAGGTAATTCAACCTGGTTAGGCCCAATGAAAATACTTTCTTTGCTATTTAATGAATTCTTTGAAGTGACGTATAGTTCATTGCCATTTGACATAGAGAATTTGTTAGAAGGAAAAAATTCCCAGGGAGTTGGATGAGGTGTGTGGGTGGGAAGCAGTATTGCTTTTCTTTGTAGGAGGGTAAAGAGGGTCTAACTGGGTATTTTGCAAGATGTCAGAACAGGATTTTTTAAAAAAATGGGTTTTACAGTACATAGGGGACAGGTTTCATTAAATAGCTCGCAGGTATTACTGAGAACCCTCTCACTTTGTGGCCCTGAAAGGCTGGGGGGAGTATCAGAAACCCACAAATGTGTCGTTAGGGCTTGTGATATGGTCAAATATGATGTTTTCATAAGAAAAATCTGATCTAGGCAAAATGACTGAAAACAATTAAGCTTTTTCAAGGGAACAGCCAGTTTAGATTACTCGGTTATCAGTTATTCACTAACTGGTTGCTCAAGAATATGTTCTGGGTCTGATTCTTCTGTGTAATTTTTCTTAACAACAGGTTAATGCTAGAACAGCAAAACATAAAATTTTCAGTGCTTCCAGGGTAGATGGGGATAGAAGTATTTTTCAAGACAATTCTGGAATTAAAATTGATTAAAAATAGATGACATTAATCAAAACAATTGAAGAACAATCCAAAAAGGTAAAGTATGAGTTACTAATAACAATTGAAATAAAAAGCCCAAACCTAAAATATCAGTTGTTTAAGTTAGTAGGCAGAGAAGGACTGAGGGTTAGGGTAGCATGTACGATTATCCAGAATGGTGTCATAAATTTTTTAATCTGAGCTGTTAGTCGTTGAAGGAAGCCTGACTTGTTATTGAGGTTTTTGATGCGAGGGAACGTTACAGCCGAGGAACACTTTTGTGAGCTTGTCCCTCGACAAGGGGAGGAGGCCATTCCCAAATGCAGTTTGGGTACTGAAAAGCTGATGATTCTTCTCTCCCAGACAGAAGAACAGACTTGTTACTACTGTGCCCAGCAGTCTTTAGCTCTTCCCAGGAGGCTTCTGGATCCTCAGTTCTGTCCAGTCTGGTGGTAGTTCCTAGGTAGTGATTTTTCCAGTGAGACAAAGATGCTGTTATTTTTTATGTGATGTTTTGTAATCTGTGGAGATGAGATATTAAGTGTAGGAGTGCAGTGAAATGTAGAAGCTTTTCCTTTTCTGCAGCTTTGCTTGGTGGTGTACGTGTTTGTGAGTGCATGTGTACATGTGGGCTAAATATTTTGTAGGTGTGTATATTGCATACACAAGCACATGCACAAATTCCTCTCAACCTCCAGGTTATGCACATTATGTTTAAGAGAGTGTGTACCCCATGTTGTATTCAAAGTAAGGATTCTGAAGTTACTCAAATGACAAAAAACAACCCCAAAACCCAACAAAACCAAACCTTAGTCTGAAATACAGTTGATGTCTTGTCAAGACTGGCATAACTTTTATTGTTCCTTGTAATTTCCTACTTGGATATTTTTTCTTTTCCTTGCTAGAACAGAAAAGACAATTGTCTGTTAATCTAATGTGTTGGATTATAGATGTGTCCTGGTTCTGGCCAGGGCAGAGCTAATCTCCCCAAGCAGTCAGCACAGGCGAGCTGAGTTAGCCTGGGCTGTTTCCCCACTGCCTGACATCACTCCCCCATAAGAGGGGCTTGGAGAGAGGCCATTTGGTGCAGCTCCAGGACAACAGTTGCCCTCTTTTGAGTGCCCAACTCAGGGCTCAAGCTCACAAATTTAGGGTTACTCTTGCAACAACACCATGGGACCAGTTGGCCAGAGCAGCTGTGGAGTCTCCTTCCCTGGAGATATTGAAACAGACCTGGGAGCGATCCTGTGCAACATGCTCCCAGTGGGCCTGCTTTAGCAGGGCCTTGGACTAGCTGATCTCCAGAGGTCCCTTCCAAGTCCTGCCTTTCTGGGAGTCATCTTGTCCAGCAGGAACCAGAGCTGGAACAAAGTTGCTGGGGCTGGGGCCTGTGATTTTGTGGGGGAAGAGCCATGGTGGGTGGGCGGGTGCGGCAGACAGTCAAACTGAGCTGTCTGCGGGGCCAGCGAGGCCCAAAGCACACGGCCATGGCACTGGGCAGCTGGGCAAGGCCAGCCTGCAGGGATGGATGTTGGTCTGGGGAAGGTGCTGCTATGCCCACGGGGAAGACCACCCTCTGGGCCCAGGGCTAAAGCTAACCCCTCGAGAAGGGGAGAGCAGGAGAAGGAAGCTGACAAATGAGTGTGGAATCTCCCAGTACAGAGAACTCAGGAAACTTTATTCTGCTGGGGAAGGGGGACGAGTGCCAGCACTCTGGGTGGGCGCAGGGCTTGTCTCACGCTGTCATCTGGGTCGGCTGTAGGGCTTTCTGGCCCGCTGTTGCAAGCGGGAGCGATCTCGCCGCCGCTGGGGCCCAGGGGCGCTGGAGCGGCTGCTGGTCTCGAGCACTGGTGAGCCACAGCAGGACCCTGATGGCAGCTGGCTGGTGGTGCTGGGGCTGCTGGTCTCAGGTGCTGGAGAGCTGTGGGATGGTCCCGGTGCTGCCTGGCTGGGGGTGCTGGTCTCAGCACTTGGTGCCCTTGCGTGGCTCCTCAGGTGATACCCACAGGGTCGGCTGTAGGGCTTTTTGGCCCGCTGTTGCAAGCGGGAGCGTTCTCGCAGCCGCTCGGGCCCAGGGCTGTTGGAGGGGCAGCCGCTCTCAAGCACTGGGGAGCCCTGGGGTGGCTCTGATGCTGCCATGCTGCCAGTGCTGGGGCTGCTGGTCCCGGGTGCCTGTGCATCGTAGGAAGGCCCTGATGCTGGCTGGCTTGTGGTGCGGGGGCTGGCGAGCTCCGAGCTGGCACTGGAGGCTGTAAGGGAAGCAAGGAGCTGAAGGACATGGCCCCGCACGGCAGCATGGCCCAGTGCGGTGCTGCCAGCCCTCCTGAAGCAGAGGGGCTCTGCCAGGCCTACCCTGGGCACTCGCTGCCAGGCCTTGCCAGCCCCTGGCCTCTGCCCAGGGGCAGCCGGGTGCTTTGCCTCTTACCGGTGGCTGGGCCCGCACAGCTGCTGCACTCCCAGCTGGCTGTGCTCTCCAAGCTGGAGCAGCGTCTGTGGGTGCCCTCGGCAGCGCAGGAGCAGCACAGCAGCAGTTGCCAGGGCCTGGGAAAGCAAGCAGGTTCATGGCCATGAGGACAAAAACACCTCAGCATGGGAGGGACCGTGCAGCAGAGCTCTTGTTCTCGGTCCTTCTGCTTGGAGCCCTTGGCCAGGCAGGGATGCCGTGGAAAGCCCCGAGGTGCAGCTTTGGCAACTTACCCCTCGTCCTCTGCCTGCTCCCTGCCTCCTGGACAAAGGCACTCGCTGGCATCGCAGCGACTGTGGCTCTGGTATACAGCTGGGTAGGTGTGTCTTCCCTCCCACAAGGGCCGTCTGATGGACAAAGGAAAACTGATGAGCCCTTGCTGCCCCAGCATAAGGGAGATGTGGGGCATCCCTACTCTTCTGCAGGGGCTGGCCCTGACTCGGCACAGCACTTGCACCTTCCTGTTTTGTGAGATGGGCAGAAGGACACCAACCTTGCAGGGATTTGGATCCCCATCATGACCATGTCCACCTGGAATCCTTCCCTGTCTCTGCAGTTGGGGCACAGGAAGCAAAGCATGCCGGCACACATAGCGTGTCTCTACAGGAGAAACAGGAGCGTGAGGCAGGCCCTGGTGCTGCTGAGCACCTCCCGTGGCCTGGGGGTGAGGGAAGGGCTCCTACCTGGATGCAGCTCCTGTGGAACCAGGCGTGCTTGCATGCTGGGCACACGAGGGTGCCGTATGACAGCCTGTGCTCCACAGGTTCCAGGCAGATGAGGCAGGTGATGTCCTCCTCCGGAGTCTCCACCTCTTCCTGCTTGGGACGGTGCTCCCAGCAGAAGGTCCTGGGGCAAGAGGCAAGGGATGGGTGAGGTGGGAAGTGCTTGGAAGAAGGGTGATTTTTAATGCCTATACACGTTGCAAAGGCTGGGGAACATTACCTGTATAGCCCAATGTACTGGGTGATGCATTCGCCTGCCCCAGCACAGGGGAGATGGAACCTGCGGTCGCAGCCCCTCTTCCAGCAGGCTATGGTGGCCCCACTGTGTCCGCAGACAAAGCAGTCCTGGAAAGAGCACAGCAGCCCCCATCAGCGGCAGCCTCAGGGCCTCCATGGCCAAGCCCACACCTCTGCGCAGGGAGCAGGATGTGGCCGCTGCTGGGCCACAGCCCGCAGATCTGCCTGGCCAACGAGGCTCCTGCCCTGCAGCCCCTCTGCAGCTGCTGGGAGCAAGGTGTCTGCCCCAGAGCTGGTTGGAAGGGCTGGGCTTGCTTTCTCGGGCTCGGAGCTAAGTAACCACAACCTTCTGCCAGCGCAAACCTTGTTCTTGTCAGGTCCTCACCTTCCACACTGCCTGTTGGATTGTGTGTCTGACATCCTCAGGGTGAAATCCAGAGAGTCCCAAATTTTCTGGGCCTCTCTGATACAGGTTGGTGCTAAAAACCTGCAGAAAAGAGGAGGAGCCGATGAGGAGTGTGTGTCAGGGGACTGCCTGTCGGAAAGCTGGAGGGAGCCCTGGGGGAACTCACCAGGCAAAAGAGATGGACGCAGAGCCCTTGATGGTTCAGTTTGGGCCCACAGATATCCAGATCAGCCTCTGCACGATGACACAGCATGCATGCTGGAGGGGAGAGAGCAAAGGCCACCGAGAATGAGCACTTCTGCGGGGCTGGGGGAAGTGTCCCTGAGGTGTTGCCCCAAGGGCCGGCTCTGTCCCTGCCTAGCTGTCAGCTGGGCAGGGCTGGAGGCTTTGGAGAAGAAGGGGGCAGTGCAGGCATGGGTGTCCCAGCAGGTGTCCACTGCCCAGCCTGGGCCCTGCTTGCTGAGGAAAGGAGGGGTTCTTCCTCTGGCTGGTTGGGGAGCTCCTGCCTGCCCCTGCTCTCGGCCCCATGCTGAGTGTCCCGCTGCCAGGCTGTGGGAGGGACACTTTGCTCTTACCCAGATGCATTGAGTCAGAGGTTGCCTCCTCACTTGTGCTCATTGTGAGTGAGAGACAACTGTGAGCGTTTGGAGAGTCTCTGTCCCAGCAGTGCCGGGCTGTCTCCTCCAAATACTCCTGTGCTGACTCTGAGGGAGAAGCGAGAAGCGCGTGAGCTGGCAGTAGAGGCCCAGAGCCCTGAGGTGTGGGGCCTCGCTCCTCCGTTGGCAGCCCCGTCCCTCCCCTGCCCTCTCCTCACCCTCGCCAGGTCGCGCTGACCCACGGCCTGGCCCCTTGAGCCTTTCTATATGCTTGCCTCCACGAGTCGCAGGGGCTACTGTGACATCAGCGCCGCTGGCTGTGCGCAGCCCACATACGGGCAGAGCCGCCATTGGCAGAAAGGCTCCTCGGGCAGTGCGACTGCCGGGCTCTGGCCCTGTCTGAGGGAACTCTGCTCCTGCCCCGGCACAGGGAGCGCTGCCGGCAGGCTGGGGAAGGTGATCCTTCCTCTCTGTGCCGCACTGTCCAGGCTGCGTCTGAAGTTCTGCCTGTGGGTCTGGGCTCCCCGGTACAGGGGGCAGAAGCGACCTTAGAGCCGGGCCTGGGCTCACACCTCCCATCCGCTCAGACGCGGTGGGTGGCACCTCAGTGTCGCAGGGGCCCAGCGTCTTTCTCCTGATCGCCTTAGTGCTTTGGGGAGGTGGTGGGTGGGAGGCTTGATCAGCTGGAGTGTAGCAAGATACAAGTGTGGTGATTTAGGCATCAGACACTGGCCAAACCTGGACTGTCTGCTGCCCAAGGAGTTATGTTCATTAAGTTCCTGGTTCTGTCCAGGGCAGAGCTAACCTCCCCAAGCATTCAGCACAGGCGAGCTGAGTTAGCCTGGGCTGTTTCCACACCACCTGACATCACTCCCCCATAAAATGTGTGTCAGGTCAGTCCTTTCATTGTGCAGCTCTCTGCAGTCGTCCGGTTGGTAAGGCACTCTGTGTTATCACTATGTGTGAGTGCAATTTGCTGTTCTCCTTTCGCTGTGACTTTGTCATTAAACAGTCCTTACCCCAACCCATGAAGTCTCTGTCTGTTTCTCCTTTGGGAGGGAGTGGTGTGTGGTGCTCAGCCATTGCTTGGAGCTGAGCCACCACAGGGTGTTTCTGTGGGAACGTGTTGTTATTTTACAGCTATGCTTTGAGGATCCTGTTGGCTCAAATCTACAATTGTTAATTATCATTAAATGGCATGAGGCCCCCATATAATGGGTCTGCTGATCGCTTGTAGTTAACTGCTGTGCACTTGTATTTCTAAAACTTAAAGACAGTATATTTTGTGGTTTTCTATAAATTATACATTTTGAGAATAAGACTGGATGCTGAACTTGCACTGAGTTCAATTACAAGTTGGTATTAAGACACTGCTAACTTTTTTCTGTTGCTCTTACAATAGTATAAATAGATGAAGTAGAAAGGCTCTTTGCTGCTTCTGCAGTATCTATTTTCTCTGGTCTCTTCTGGTACGTTTTGCATGTTAATACAGCTCCATCTCAGTGAGGTTTGAAGCAGGGTGGAGGGAGAAGTAAACATTGTCTGGTTCAACTGAATGAATTCTGTAATTCTACAGAGCGTTTATGTGAAGTAAGAAAAAAACCCACCCGTGATCTGACTGTGGAATTCTGAAGTACCCTGTTCAGAAGTCCTTACTGAAATACTTTCACTGGAAGTGAAAGTGTGAAATAGAATGGGAGGGGGAAGGGTTCATGGATCAAATGTGATCTTGTATTGGTTTTGCTTGACAGGCTGAGAGATGGGGTCAGGTCTGGAAACTAGAATTTGCCCTGATGCTTCTCTTGACTTTTTCTGGGGTCCAGAGATCTTCCTGTGAGTTAAGGCAAAGCAAGACATAAAGGCTGACCTAATGGATGTGCTAACCTTGATAGGATCAGCTATGAAATGCAGCATTGTACCTAGGTACGAGACCTAGCAGAATTATTTTAATGTTTGCACTGAGCTTAAAAAATTAAAGTGCACTCTTCTAGCTTGGACAGTAGTAGGAAAGACATTTCACTTCTGATATATTTATATATATAGCTATATAGCATTGCATGTTTTCCTTTAATAGTGATGTTTTTTCTGAATGTCAATTTACAGGTATAGGATAGAAGTACTGGATTATGAGGTGTTCTTTTCCTGTTTGAGCTGCTTCTCTGCAGGGACAGTGGGAAATGTTGAGAGACTTTTATTGCTGTGTATGTTTATATTACTTACTACTTGGATATTTTTGTTCTCTTTAGAGCAGAAATATCTTTATTATAAGTAACATGTTGAAGTACCAGTAAGGATTGTAGTCTCATCTTCACAAATGCTATTTTCCTGCATGATACCCTTAAGAATATTGTGTTGAATCTCACTTAACTTTATTCTTGATTAAACATACTCTCTGGCCTGCATTTACTGTAGAATTCCTCAAGTCTAGCCAGCGGGACTTGATGTAAGGAATAGTTGTTACTACTTTTGATTTGTTTCTTTCTTCATCGTTATCATGCAAACTCACAACTGTGTAAAGATTATAAAGCTTTTTATTCAATGATGGTGGTGGGAATATTAATTTGAAATACCTGCTTATGTTTCGAGTAGTTCTTAAAGTCACTTCTCTTTTAAATTGACTTGTTACTATTATTACTGTATTTTAGCCATGTTCAACTCCCACTGTCCATTGATGTGGTGTTTTTGGAGGAGTTGTACTTGACTGCATTTAATTGTGTCAGCATTTCCACTGGAAGGTAATACTTGCTGCACTCAAACAGTTAGACAGTTGTAGCTGTATTAGGAAACAATAACTGAAGGGTTTCTAGAAGGTTAAACTTTTGCTTCATTTTATTAACACAAAGGTATGAGTATAGGAAATCATGCCTCTTTCAAAAAGGCAAGGCTGTGTCAAAGTTGGAAGTTGTTCGTGTTCATTTTATTCTAGTTATAACTAATGATAATTAATGCAGCTTAAATATTTTGCAGATGTAAGTCAGGTTTTGTACTGTAAAAAAAGATGATTAACAACATCCTGGATAAGAAGGTGCGGGGTGGAAAGTATTGAAGGTGGGGGAAATGTATTTGGTATCCTGAGAGGGAGGAAAATACTATTAATAGTAAATACTAAATCTGTCTCTCATAGAGAACTTATCCTAAATAAGAAGTAGAATTGCAGTAGAAATAATTCTCCAAAGATAAGGCGGCGTGTGTGTGCTTGTGCTTTTTCTCAGCCATAGCTAAGATAACGGGCATATTTTGTCTGATAGCTACTGATTTTCAACATAGTGGGAAAGTTACGGGGGGGGGGGGGGAGTGAGTAGAAAGCTTGCTTTCATGTTTTGAGAATGTTGTTTCAAGACTTTGAACCACAAATGGTTTCTTTCTTTGTGTGATACAGTATTCCTCAGAAGTTTTACAGAGAACATAGATTAATGAGTGCAAGAGAACTTAGTGAAGTGTGTGCCCTCAGCAAGAAGAGGGGAAGTTGTACTTGCATATGTTGTGAAAACCATATGCAACTAAATTTAGCTCATACTAGCAGATTCTACTTATTGTGAAGATTGCTTGTGGGATACTTCCAACCTTGCATGAAAAAGGGCATGGGAAGATTTTTTGGTTTTTTCTGTTTGGGCTCTTGCATCTCCTTTTCTCTTTCCTCCCTCCCCCAGAGCAAATTGCCTCTGAACAGAAGAGAAATTACTTCTCTGCCTACACTTGTATCTTAGTATTCTGATTTTAGCACTGTGTCGTCATGCTGCAAGATTAATTGGCTGGTTTTGTGTTTTTAGCCTCCTCCAGTTTTACCCAGTAGCGAATGCTTCTCCCATAAACCTCAGATTTAGCTGTGCAAGCTTAGCCTGTTACCAAAACACTTTCCTGTTCTTCTGAAATACAGCAATGTTAAAACAGCTGTTCATTGTGTGTGATATATATGTTGTCTATTTGATACACAGATGGAATAAAAAGGGCTGGATGGCTTAATATTTATCTTCAAGCGCTCTAGGGTATTAGCCATTTTTGGTGGGTGTGCTGAGCTGCATGTGCTCTGACTGTAGTTCACAGAAACCCAGGGTAGAATTGACAGCTTCAGCTGCTATTTATTTTCCCCCATTTTCAGGGAAGTTGAGCACTACCATAGGGGAACTTGCTTTGATTTCGTTGAAAAGGATTGTTGTCCCTTTTGAGGGGAAAAACCCCACAAAATGACACGCCCCCCCAGACAACTCACTGATACTACAACTGCATAGCACATCTGTAGCTGAAGGAAAAAACTCCTTGCACCCTCATGCTATTCAGTATTTCAAAGTATGTAATTTTTTCTCATAGAAGATATTTTCTCTTACCCTGCAGTCACATGTGCTGTACTGCTGCCTTTCTGTTTCAATCTAGACAACCACTAGTTAGTTGAAATGGATTTTAAGGATTCTAATTGTTTATAATCTTCTTATGGAGTCAGCGACCAAATATATTCAAATTCGGGTTTGTACCTTGTGTTTCCAAACAGTAGAAGAAGGTTGTTTACTTGCTGTTCTGAAGCTTTCTGAGATACTGAGAGAATTACCTTTTAGCACTGCACTGTTGGTGGTTCTTCTTTGGCAGCATGTACCCTCAGGTGCTGAATGAAAAGATTTCTGGCACACAGACAGCAAAAGCATTTTTTATAAGACACTTTTTTTTAAGAAGGTCACTAATGAATGCTGAATTGCCATTTTTAGAGGTGACTATCCCAGCTGCTTTTAAAGCTTGTCCTTTTGCCTTTGGAGTACCTTAGTTTACAGCAAAACCAATGAAGGTTGAGTCAAGTTTGTTCAGAGCTGTATCCCCTGGAAACACACTGGCAAGCATGATTTAGCATTGCTTGTCTTAATCCTGTACATTCCTGACCACAGCAAGGCTACACAATCAATAAGCTTTGTTCCACACTGTATTTTGAATATTTAAAGTTTGTAAAGCCAAAAAGGCATGAAAAGGACAGATTGAGAAGCAAGCTGCTTTCATTTTCTGTTTTGTAGATACAAACTTTAAAACTCTCCAGAAAGAGACTATTGTATAATATGAAACTATAGTGGCTGAACTATAGAAAGCTTTGGGTTGGAAGGGACCTCAAAGACTACCTAGTTCCAACCCCCTGCCATGGCAGGGACACCCTCCCCTAGACCTGGTTCCCCAAACCTCTGTTCCAGTGCCTCAGCATCCTCACAGGGAAGAAGAGAACCTTGAAGGAATTGGAAGAGAAAACTATCAGCTGGCAACATGATTCTTTAAATACAAGGTTCCTGAAAAGAGCATAGTGATCAGTTGTTCCCTGTGATCCAAGCAGCATAGCACAAAAAGTCATCATCAGCTGAGTTCACAACAAAGATTTAAATGGGGTAGTGGTGGGGGGAGAGTTGAACTACACTTGAAGAGCTGAAGTGCTGGAGTGGGCGGTCTGTGGAGGCTGTGTGAAGGGTTGTAAATGGGACTGGAGGCACATCATCAGGCACACGTTTTAAGTCTGCGGTGTTCTGCCCGAGCTATGGAAAAGGGACTCTGAGATTCTTTCCAGCCTTGTTGTCTTTTCGAGATAGGCAGACATCGCTTCCTACATCCTGTGGGATTGGAGTGGAATGGAAGATAGTATTTCTGGATGAAGAGTATCCATCTCTCTTCCCCCTCGGGAAAAGACTGGTCTTAACAGAAGTGGTTATCTCTTGTAATGTCTTTGCATGGGCATAATAGGAAAATCCCAGGCATACTCTGATTCATATCCAGTTGGTATCTAGAATGTTCCTTGCAGCTTTGGGAAGTACTGTTGCACTCAATAATTACTTCTATTGTTGTATCTTCAAAACTCAAAATGAGCTAGTGTAGCGAGACAGCATATCCACATGAAGTTTTTCCTGTTAATAATGCTGAGTCTGTACTTCTGTAGACCCTTTGTTACACACATTGAAAAGTCACAGGAGTGAGTGCTGATACAATCTTAGATTTAAATGGATTGTTTCCAGTTATTACAATGACCAAAGGTGGCTCTGCCACTTTCCTCAGATCTTCAGAGCTTGGGATTTAAGCACTAAGTAACACTCAGACTCCTTCTGTCATCTGAAAGCTTAATAACTTCACATAACTTTTAAACTGTGTGCCTGAACTGCATATTTTTGAAGTGTAATTGTTTGAAGCTGTCAAAAGATGAAGAATTTGTGATGTATGTTGGGGGAAGGGGAGGAGTATAATTATGTACCACTTAACCAAGAAACATTACACAGCATCAAAGCAACTGCAGTGCATTTTGGTTACGAAAACTAGACTGAGGAGTGAAAAACACTTCTGTACCTTTTCAAAGAAAGCAAGCTCTGGAATTATTGTTAATAAAAGTCTACTCTTTTTGAACAAGGGCTGTTTACAGCTTATGACAACTTCAAAATCTGTTGGCCTCACCACACTTTGTTCGGTGCCCTTCCTCATGAGATCTAGCAAAGCAAGGGTGGGTTTTTTTCCTGCGGCTTGTTTCAGAAAGCTCCACGGTTCTGTGTGTGCTCTGAGCTTGTTTTTTTATTTTATTCATTCAGGAATGTTTAATCTAAATAAATATGCCATTCTTTCCATTAGCCTATGCTCATATATTTGTATGATCTGTGTTTAAGCAACTGCTTAAATCACTGCTGCTGCAATACACTAATAATGACAAAAATTAATAGACCCTAACAACCCAAAGTAAACTATTTCAAGTTACCCGTGTTTACCATTTAAAATCTCTCCTGTGATTGACTTGTCCTTTTGCCTTTGCACCTGATGCTTTATGACAAAGTGACAAATCTGTTTTCAGACATCTTGTCAAACTAAGTGCACAATCAGGATTATGCTTTATCTAAAGCAAAGGAATAGATAAAGAAAAAATAACGAAAGAAAAGCGACATAGTGAACATGGCACAGATATTCTGAGTGCTTAAGAATTTCAGTTTGGAGCAGCGAACAAAGGCAATGATTGGTAAAATGTTAACAAATAAATTACTGTGTGCTCAGCAAATTATATTAGACATATTTACAAATGTGAACAAAAGTACAGTATCTCTTTGGTAATACACTGTTAAAGTTAATAGGACTGACAGCAATTTGATAATTCTAATTCTGTCAGTATCTTTGCATTTCTAAGACAACAGAAATTTGAGAGCTGCCTACTGGCCTTTTGCTCCTGACACTTTGCTAATGAACAGTTCACAAAAAAAATCTTGGAGGAAATCCTGGCAAGCAGTGGTTTCTCAGGGTGTTTGCTTGACCTTAACCTATGGAGAGAATTTAAGGGTGCGGAAGGCTCAATTTCAGTTATATTTCAGTTTCTCGGTTGCTCAATGCTAAGAGTTAAGGCTTCAGCCTAGATAACTAAAATGCCCTAGTCTTCCTTTTTCCCCTGTTACATTTCCGTTTGTGGATTCCTCTTGTCCTTTGCAGTTCTCCAAAGCATCAGACCTGAAATGTTTCAAGTTTATAGGAATTTGTGACTGGAATTCTCAGCACTTTCTGAAGGAAGAAGCTGAGAGACCTCTTCAGTGTTTGGGTAGGGTGGAAGGTAACAGTTTAAAAAAAACCAAACCAAACCAAAATCCAAGAAACCGCACCAGAAAACCCCGAAAAACAAACCACTAAAGAAACCAGTAAAAGTCAGTGTTTTTCTGTGGACACAAATGGGAATTGCAGACAGTGTCAGAGCTATTTAAATGTGTGTAATGTCAGCCTGTGTCAGGCTCAGGACAGAAGAGCAACAGGCAGAGGCAGCAACTGGTCACTAGGGAACCAGTGCTGGGGAGTGCAGCTGGGTGCTCGCACGGGGTCTAACCTCCCCTTTCTGGTAACCTGAAGTGACCCACGTTTGCACCTTCACGGGACTGTGCAGTAAACAAAATACTATGAATTGCTGTGAAATCCTACGTAGATCCCAGTGTATTTTTTAGTACATTTGATGTGTTTGCTGTTTGTAACAGTGGTAGATGAAAATGTATGGTGAATTCAAGGAATAAAGACTTTCCTATATTTGATGCACACCATAGCTCTTGGGCAAAAACATTTTCATGTGTCCACATAACTTTTGAATCTGACCAAGTTCATCTTCCTTAACAGTAATAAAGTTTGCATATGGGATATTTCAGGTTAAATTAAGTATTGTGATATGTTCACCATAGGTTAACACCTGCTTCTGTTAGTGTCATGTTCTGTTAGAAAGAATTTGCCAAGAACTTTGAGGGAGGAGGGAAGTGAAAACGGTTAACAGTCCTAGGTTATGTACCTACTAAGGGAATTTATAGCTGTTTTCAAGTGATTACCTATAATGATCACTCTAGATCAATAAAAAATATTGGTCTTGGTCATTTAAATCCTTCTGAGGAAAGAAGGAAACTTTTCTAAGGTACTTTTGATGCAGGTCAGACTTGAGCATCGTGTCTTTGCTTTACATAATCTTTCATTCCTGTCTGTGAAAAAGATTAATATTATGAAGGCCAATTAAGGAGGGAGGATCTCAATTCTAGGGTTCCTTTTCATTTGTGCTTCACTGGAATGTCACTTTAAAAATGGCAAAAATATGTATTCAGTCAAAATCTCTCAAATGTGTGTGGGTTGTATTTACTCCTGGTTAACAAAGTTACTATTTAACTGTAATAATTATTAGAAATAAGATGTATCAAAAATATACTTAGGGCTGGATGTCTGTGCTCGGCTTTATTCAGAGTTCAAGTTCTGTAGCTGCTATCCTGGAACATTTGCCTTTTTTGCTCATCCAACTGGTCTACAAATCGTATCTTAAACTCCCTGTTTCCATTACAAACAAATTGCTCTTGGTGTTTTTCTGATCTTTTTTTTGTAACAATGAAGAATTTTACTTTTCTCCCTAGTAGTTACCTGAAAGCCCTTGTGGTTGTTATCTTTAGTGCTGTATGGAGTCTTCTTTCATTTAAGAGAACTAGCTTATGTGGGACTTCCCTAGCTAGAACAGGCAGCCAAGAACAGCTTTTTGGAAGTAGTTTCAAAAAACATGCAGCTGTATGACTGGGGGGTGTGTGTGGTGTCTGTGTGTGGTGGAACCTCTTCTTTTGATTAATTTAAAGATTTGCCCTTTCTGAGAAGGTGCCAGATTGTGTGTAAGAAATCTCCAAAGTGGGAAAAGGCAAAACATTTCCTTTGTTGATAATTTCTAGGAAAAGGTTGAAGGAAGCCTGACTTGTTATTGAGGTTTTTGATGCGAGGGAACGTTACAGCCGAGGAACACTTTTGTGAGCTTGTCCCTCGACAAGGGGAGGAGGCCATTCCCAAATGCAGTTTGGGTACTGAAAAGCTGATGATTCTTCTCTCCCAGACAGAAGAACAGACTTGTGACTACTGTGCCCAGCAATCTTTAGCTCTTCCCAGGGAGGCTTCTGGATCCTCAGTTCTGTCCAGTCTGGTGGTAGTTCCTAGGTAGTGATTTTTCCAGTGAGACAAAGATGCTGTTATTTTTTATGTGATGTTTTGTAATCTGTGGAGATGAGATATTAAGTGTAGGAGTGCAGTGAAATGTAGAAGCTTTTCCTTTTCTGCAGCTTTGCTTGGTGGTGTACGTGTTTGTGAGTGCATGTGTACATGTGGGCTAAATATTTTGTAGGTGTGTATATTGCATACACAAGCACATGCACATTTTTTTTCCAAAGCAAAATGTTCATGGCTTGTAAATGTTGTTAAACTCTGTTTGGAGTGACTCCTCTCTTCCTCAGCATGATTTCTAAAGTTGTTTCTAAGAAGAAACCATTATTGGCGTCAAAAATTGCTCCTACTTCCACTATTGCTGTCACTGAAACCTATCAATATTTTTGAACCACGGAGACCCAAAATTGTTAAAATACAAGTGGCTTCTTATCTCTGGATAAAATTCTACCAACAAATGGAAAGTAAAAAGTAAATTTCCGAACAGGGTTATTTATGGCTTTAGTGATTTTTGCAATCTCTTTGTTGGTGACATTAAGTACAAATTCCTCTCAACCTCCAGGTTATGCACATTATGTTTAAGAGAGTGTGTACCCCATGTTGTATTCAAAGTAAGGATTCTGAAGTTACTCAAATGACAAAAAACAACCCCAAAACCCAACAAAACCAAACCTTAGTCTGAAATACAGTTGATGTCTTGTCAAGACTGGCATAACTTTTATTGTTCCTTGTAATTTCCTACTTGGATATTTTTTCTTTTCCTTGCTAGAACAGAAAAGAAAATTGTCTGTTAGTCTAATGTGTTGGATTATAGATGTGTCCTGGTTCTGGCCAGGGCAGAGCTAATCTCCCCAAGCAGTCAGCACAGGCGAGCTGAGTTAGCCTGGGCTGTTTCCCCACTGCCTGACATCACTCCCCCATAAGAGGGGCTTGTTGGAGAGAGGCCATTTGGTGCAGCTCCAGGACAACAGTCGTCCTCTTTTCAGTGCCCAACTCAGGGCTCAAGCTCACAAATTTAGGGTTACTCTTGCAACAACACCATGGGACCAGTTGGCCAGAGCAGCTGTGGAGTCTCCTTCCCTGGAGATATTGAAACAGACCTGGGAGCGATCCTGTGCAACATGCTCCCAGTGGGCCTGCTTTAGCAGGGCCTTGGACTAGCTGAGGTCCCTTCCAAGCCCTGCCTTTCTGGGAGTCATCTTGTCCAGCAGGAACCAGAGCTGGAACAAAGTTGCTGGGGCTGGGGCCTGTGATTTTGTGGGGCAAGAGCCATGGCGGGTGGGCGGGTGCGGCAGACAGTCAAACTGAGCTGTCTGCGGGGCCAGCGAGGCCCAAAGCACACGGCCATGGCACTGGGCAGCTGGGCAAGGCCAGCCTGCAGGGATGGATGTTGGTCTGGGGAAGGTGCTGCTATGCCCACGGGGAAGACCACCCTCTGGGCCCAGGGCTAAAGCTAACCCCTCGAGAAGGGGAGAGCAGGAGAAGGAAGCTGACAAATGAGTGTGGAATCTCCCAGTACAGAGAACTCAGGAAACTTTATTCTGCTGGGGAAGGGGGACGAGTGCCAGCACTCTGGGTGGGCGCAGGGCTTGTCCTGCGCTGTTGTCTGGGCTGGCTGTGGGGATTTTGGGCTTCGTCTTGTAAGCCGGAACGTTCTGGGAGCTGCTCAGGCTCAGGGGCGCTGGAGCGGCTGCTGGTCTCGAGCACTGGTGAGCCACAGCAGGACCCTGATGGCAGCTGGCTGGTGGTGCTGGGGCTGCTGGTCTCAGGTGCTGGAGAGCTGTGGGATGGTCCCGGTGCTGCCTGGCTGGGGCTGCTGGTCTCAGCACTTGGTGCCCTTGCGTGGCTCCTCAGGTGATACCCACGGGGTCGGCCGTAGGGCTTTCTGGCCCGCTGTTGCAAGCGGGAGCGATCTCGCAGCCGCTGGGGCCCAGGGGCGCTGGAGCGGCTGCTGCTCTCGAACACTGGTGAGCCACAGCAGGACCCTGATGGCAGCTGGCTGGTGGTGCTGGGGCTACTGGGCTCAAGTGCTGGAGAGCTGTGGGATGGTCCCGGTGCTGCCTGGCTGGGGCTGCTGGTCTCAGGTGCTGGAGAGCTGTGGGACGGCTCCAGTGCTGCCTGGCTGGGGGTGCTGGTCTCAGCACTTGGTGCCCTTGCGTGGCTCCTCAGGTGATACCCACAGGGTCGGCTGTAGGGCTTTTTGGCCCGCTGTTGCAAGTGGGAGCGTTCTCGCAGCCGCTCGGACCCAGGGCTGTTGGGGCGGCTGCTGCTCTCGAGCACTGGGGAGCCCTGGGGTGGCTCTGATGCTGCCATGCTGCCAGTGCTGGGGCTGCTGGTCCCGGGTGCCTGTGCATCGTAGGAAGGCCCTGATGCTGGCTGGCTTGTGGTGCCGGGGCTGGCGAGCTCCAAGCTGGCACTGGAGGCTGTAAGGGAAGCAAGGAGCTGAAGGACATGGCCCCGCACGGCAGCATGGCCCAGTGCGGTGCTGCCAGCCCTCCTGAAGCAGAGGGGCTCTGCCAGGCCTACCCTGGGCACTCGCTGCCAGGCCTTGCCAGCCCCTGGCCTCTGCCCAGGGGCAGCCGGGTGCTTTGCCTCTTACCGGTGGCTGGGCCCGCACAGCTGCTGCACTCCCAGCTGGCTGTGCTCTCCAAGCTGGAGCAGCGTCTGTGGGTGCCCTCGGCAGCGCAGGAGCAGCACAGCAGCAGTTGCCAGGGCCTGGGAAAGCAAGCGGGTTCATGGCCATGAGGACAAAAACACCTCAGCATGGGAGGGACCGTGCAGCAGAGCTCTTGTTCTCGGTCCTTCTGCTTGGAGCCCTTGGCCAGGCAGGGATGCCGCGGAAAGCCCCGAGGTGCAGCTTTGGCAACTTACCCCTCGTCCTCTGCCTGCTCCCTGCCTCCTGGACAAAGGCACTCGCTGGCATCGCAGCGACTGTGGCTCTGGTATACAGCTGGGTAGGTGTGTCTTCCCTCCCACAAGGGCCGTCTGATGGACAAAGGAAAACTGATGAGCCCTTGCTGCCCCAGCATAAGGGAGATGTGGGGCATCCCTACTCTTCTGCAGGGGCTGGCCCTGACTCGGCACAGCACTTGCACCTTCCTGTTTTGTGAGATGGGCAGAAGGACACCAACCTTGCAGGGATTTGGATCCCCATCATGACCATGTCCACCTGGAATCCTTCCCTGTCTCTGCAGTTGGGGCACAGGAAGCAAAGCATGCCGGCACACATAGCGTGTCTCTACAGGAGAAACAGGAGCGTGAGGCAGGCCCTGGTGCTGCTGAGCACCTCCCGTGGCCTGGGGGTGAGGGAAGGGCTCCTACCTGGATGCAGCTCCTGTGGAACCAGGCATGCTTGCATGCTGGGCACACGAGGGTGTCGTATGACAGCCTGTGCTCCACAGGTTCCAGGCAGATGAGGCAGGTGATGTCCTCCTCTGGAGTCTCCACCTCTTCCTGCTTGGGACGGTGCTCCCAGCAGAAGGTCCTGGGGCAAGAGGCAAGGGATGGGTGAGGTGGGAAGTGCTTGGAAGAAGGGTGATTTTTAATGCCTATACACGTTGCAAAGGCTGGGGAACATTACCTGTATAGCCCAATGTACTGGGTGATGCATTCGCCTGCCCCAGCACAGGGGAGATGGAACCTGCGGTCGCAGCCCCTCTTCCAGCAGGCTATGGTGGCCCCACTGTGTCCACAGACAAAGCAGTCCTGGAAAGAGCACAGCAGCCCCCATCAGCGGCAGCCTCCGGGCCTCCATGGCCAAGCCCACACTGTAGAGAGTTTTGTGGAATCATGGCTGGTGGCCAAAGGCCATGAGCTTGGTACAGTGAAATTGGTCAAGCAGTAAGGGCATGAGAAACGTGGTGGATGTAACAAAGACGTTATATCTTTGAGATAGTAAGGTATGGGAAAGAAGAACTGAGCATGGGGGAAGAAGCCATAGGCATTCGGAGTATGTGCCAACATGGGCACAGATGTTCTTTTATCTTGGACCAATGATGAGCTCAATTTTTGCAATATGCATAAGCTAATTATTGTAACCATAAAAGTGCGATGTGTAACCGAATAAAGTTGAGGCTTGCTGGACATCATCGGATGTGGCTGTCTCCCCGTCGATTTTCCACACCACACCTCTGCGCAGGGAGCAGGATGTGGCCACTGCTGGGCCACAGCCCGCAGATCTGCCTGGCCAACGAGGCTCCTGCCCTGCAGCCCCTCTGCAGCTGCTGGGAGCAAGGTGTCTGCCCCAGAGCTGGTTGGAAGGGCTGGGCTTGCTTTCTCGGGCTTGGAGCTAAGTTACCACAACTTTCTGCCAGCTTGTCAGTTCCTCACCTTCCACACTGCCTGTTGGATTCTGTGTCTGACATCCTCAGGGTGAAATCCACAGAGTCCTGAACTTTCTGGGCCACTCTGATACAGGTTGGTGCTAAAAACCTGCAGAAAAGAGGAGGAGCCGATGAGGAGTGTGTGTCAGGGGACTGCCTGTCGGAAAGCTGGAGGGAGCCCTGGGGGAACTCACCAGGCAAAAGAGATGGACGCAGAGCCCTTGATGGTCCAGTTTGGGCCCACAGATATCCAGATCAGCCTCTGCACGATGACACAGCATGCATGCTGGAGGGGAGAGAGCAAAGGCCACCGAGAATGAGCACTTCTGCGGGGCTGGGGGAAGTGTCCCTGAGGTGTTGCCCCAAGGGCCAGCTATGTCCCTGCCTAGCTGTCAGCTGGGCAGGGCTGGAGGCTTTGGAGAAGAAGGGGGCAGTGCAGGCATGGGTGTCCCAGCAGGTGTCCACTGCCCAGCCTGGGCCCTGCTTGCTGAGGAAAGGAGGGGTTCTTCCTCTGGCTGATTGGGGAGCTCCTGCCTGCCCCTGCTCTCGGCCCCATGCTGAGTGTCCCGCTGCCAGGCTGTGGGAGGGACACTTTGCTCTTACCCAGATGCATTGAGTCAGAGGCTGCCTCCTCGCTTGTGCTCATTGTGAGTGAGAGACAACTGTGAGCGTTTGGAGAGTCTCTGTCCCAGCAGTGGCGGGCTGTCTCCTCCAAATACTCCTGTGCTGACTCTGAGGGAGAAGCGAGAAGCGCGTGAGCTGGCAGTAGAGGCCCAGAGCCCTGAGGTGTGGGGCCTCGCTCCTCCGTTGGCAGCCCCGTCCCTCCCCTGCCCTCTCCTCACCCTCGCCAGGTCGCGCTGACCCACGGCCTGGCCCCTTGAACCTTTCTATATGCTTGCCTCCACGAGTTGCAGTGGCTACTGTGACATCAGCGCCGCTGGCTGTGCGCAGCCCACATACGGGCAGAGCCGCCATTGGCAGAAAGGCTCCTCGGGCAGTGCGACTGCCGGGCTCTGGCCCTGTCTGAGGGAACTCTGCTCCTGCCCCGGCACAGGGAGCGCTGCCGGCAGGCTGGGGAAGGTGATCCTTCCTCTCTGTGCCGCACTGTCCAGGCTGCGTCTGAAGTTCTGCCTGTGGGTCTGGGCTCCCCGGTACAGGGGGCAGAAGCGACCTTAGAGCCGGGCCTGGGCTCACACCTCCCATCCGCTCAGATGCGGTGGGTGGCACCTCAGTGTCGCAGGGGCTCAGCGTCTTTCTCCTGATCGCCTTAGTGCTTTGGGGAGGTGGTGGGTGGGAGGCTTGATCAGCTGGAGTGTAGCAAGATACAAGTGTGGTGATTTGGGCATCAGACACTGGCCAAACCTGGACTGTCTGCTGCCCAAGGAGTTATGTTCATTAACTTCCTGGCTCTGTCCAGGGCAGAACTAACCTCCCTCACAGGGAAGAATTTCTTCCTTTTCTCTAATCTAAATCTCCCCTCACTTAATTTCAACTCTTTATCCCTTATCCTATCACTACACATCCTGTTAAACAGTCCCTCTACAGGAAAGCTGAGGAGGAACTCTTTGCAGGGGCATGTAGCAATAGGATGAGGTGTAATGGTGTTAAACTAGAGCAGGGGAGGTTTAGATGAGACATTAGGAAGCTGTTCACTCTGAGGGTGGTGAGACACTGGCACATGTTGCCTGGAGAGGTTGTAGAGGCCCCATCCCTAGAGATATTCAAGGTCAGCTTTGATGGGGCTCTGAGCAACCTGATCTAGTGAATATGTCCCTGCTTACTGCAGGGGAGTTGGACTAGATAGATGACCTTTAAAGTTCCCTTCCAACCTAATGCATTCTATTCCTCTAGGATTGTTAAGTTACTGGAAGGCTGCTTTGAGGTTTACCTGGAGCCTTCTTGTCTCCAGGCTGAACAAACCCCACTTTCCCACCCTGTCTCCATAGCAGAGGTGCTCCAACCCTTTGACCATCTTGGTGGCTGCCTCATGCTCCAACAACTTGATGTCTATTTTGTCCTGGGGGCCCCACAGCTGGATGCTGTTCCAGAGCAAAGTAGAGGGACAGAATCTCCTCCTTTGACTTGCTGGTCATGCTGCTGGTGATGCAGCCTGGTACACAGTTGGCTTTCTGGGCTGAAAGCACAGATCATGTTGCCAGATCATGTTGAGCTGCTTGTCCCCCAACACCTGCAAGCTCTTCTCCTCAGGGCTGCTCTCAATCAATTCCCCACCCAGCCTGTAGTTTTGCTGTGGGTTGCCTCGACCCATGTGCAGGACCATGCATGTGGCCTTGCTGAATTTCATGCAGTTCACACAGGCCTACCTTTCCAGCCTGTCACAGTCCTTCTGGATGGCATCCCTTCCCTCCAGCCTGCTACCTGCACTACACAGCTTGGTGATGCTGACAAACTTGCTGCGGGTGCTCTCAATCCACTGTCTGTGTCACTGACAAGGATGTTAAACAGTGACGGTCCCAGTACTGACCCTGGAAGAACCCCATTTGTCACGGGTCTCCATCTTTAAGTAGCTTAAGAATCAATCTGAAGTGTAAAAAATGTGAAGTGACACAACTGTTTTCATCACCATTGGATTCTAGAAGTATGTGGGGCGCTTTGCATCAACACACATACATAAAATCAGTGTACAAATAAGCTTGTTTTAACTTGTTCCAACGATGACTTTATTTAGGCAAAGGACCTCTTTACTACCAACCTTTCCTCCTAAGGGCAAGCTTCTAAAACAAAGCTAAAAGCTTCCACAATTATGGTAACTTACTCAAAAGACATGTGGAGATGAAGAGGATGCTTATGTTTTATAACACATACAAAAAAGTGGCTTCAGGCACTGTTCTTCCACCATCTTTCAGACACTATCTCTCCTGCCTGCTGGCAGGACACATACCAGTGATTGCAATGACTTGTGTCACTATAGAATGGCTAATACATGTTTTATGAGGGTCTAATTATTGTTTTTAAAACAAGAGTAATGTGGCTGGACTCTCACTAGAAGATCCTGGTTTCATTTAAGTCAGGACTGCCCTGTATGGGGATTTGATTATATCTTGAGTTAAAACCTTGTGCGCTTTTTCTTTCCTCCAGGAAGGTGGACTAGGTGCTTCAATAATTTAGGTATAATTTCCTGCAGTAGGGCTCTGCAAAAAGCTGAAACTAATTCCTAAGTCCTTAAGGAATTCTCCAAGACAGAGCAGGATGCTTTTGGGAGATACTAGAGTGTAACTGAGTGCTATCACTTTGTTGTATTTTATGGTACTTACACTAGTATTTATAATGTTCCTACCATAATATTATGACACGTTGTCTCAATAGCTCTGAGAAGTAGAGGAATCACTCCTGTTTACAAAGAGAAAATGAGTCATGCAATAGCTTTAGAACTTGTGTGTGATCTATGGTAGGTCTTGTGGAACAGGCTAGACTGTCCTTACAGAGTGTCTGAGGGTTGTGGGCCAGGGCTGCTGCAGCACTGGGAATATACACAACAATACAAGCAACATGTTACATGACTATGAATGCAGCTGTCCTATTTCTCATGTAATGTCTTCACCCAGAAACTAGATTTATTTTCCATTGGAAAAACAACCCCAAAACCAGCTTAGTAAAATGATTATTGTTTAAAATTGTAAGTTGGTGAAAGGAAACATTTAAACCAGTAGTCTCTTAACCTGAGACAGAATGTATACTTTTACAATTGGGATGAAGTGAGCAGAGGAAGAATGTTTGTTCATAACTGATCTTAAAAAAGTTATTTAAGGTGTTTGGCATTTTTGTTTGGTTTTGTTTTTTTGAATTTTAGTTACCAAAGCTTTATTTAATGACTACATGTAAAAATAGTTCTATTGTTACTCATTTAATGGAAAAACATTGTAATTGCTTGAGTACCACCACCCTTCTTCATTTCTTCCTTATGACAATCCTGGGTACTGCTAGGCTTTGGGAAATCAGGGGTCGGGGAGGAAGAAATCAAGGAGCCAAATTTGCTGGGGAATAAGCACTTTACAATAGAATCTGTGTAAAAAACTGTTCATAACATGACGAAGAGTTGTCCCCAACATCTTGCAGTCCAAAATGAAACCACGACACCGTTTGCAGTTGTTGATTGTCAAAACATTCACTAATGGATGTTTTGTTGCAGGAAATGTGGGTTTCTGCTCATGAACAATTGACTTCCAGGAGCTTCAGAAAATACACTTTTCTGAGATAAATTTGCGTTTTTATAACCAGTTTCCTTGGTATTTCAGGCCACCGTAGTTTGATACAAGGAAAAGTGGAGAGGTGTCTTAAGGATAGGCACCCCATTGTTAAATTGTTGTGATAGCATTTGGGGAGGAGCTTCTGGTTTATGAATAGAATGTAGAACTAGTTTTGTGGTAGGTTACTAAACTTCATGGCATAATCTGTGACCACTTGCTGTGGTCTTCAAGTCTTGGCCATTTCAGAAGAACTGCGTTTATATCAAGATGCATTAAGTGGTGTGAAAGGACAGATCAGATACTATTTTCAATATTCCCAGTCAGATTTGGAACGTAGATACTCTAGACATAGCACTAATGTGTTTCAGATTACTATTCTATGATAACAGTTATAGAATAGTTTGGGTTGGAAGGCATCATAAAGCCCATCTAGTTCTACCCCCATGGGCAGGGACACCCTCCCCTAGCCCAGGGTGCCCAAAGCCCAGTCCAACCTGGTTTCGAACCTTGCCAGGGATCCATGGGCAGCCACAGCTTCTCTGGGCAACCTGTGCCAGGGCCTCCCACTCTCACAGAATTTTTCCAATCTAATCTAAATCTCTCCTCCTTCAGTTTAAAGCCATTCCCCCATGTCCTGTCCCTCCCTGCCCTTGTAACCAGTCCCTCTCCAGCCTTCCTGTAAACTCCTTTGGGTACTGGAAGGCTGCTCTAAGGTCTCCTTGGAGCCTTGGCATCTCAAGGCTGAACAAGCTAAGTCTCTTAGCTTGTCTCCATAGCAGAGATGCTGCAGTCCTTTGATCATCCTGGTGGCTGTCCTGGATTCAGCTAAGATAGAGTTAATTTTCTTTCTAGTAGCTAGTGTAGTGCTGTGTTTGGGGTTTCTCTCTCCCTTTACTGCCCCAGTAAAGTATCGTTATCTGTCCTTGGCCAGATTTAATTCTGTCAGGTCTTTAGCTCTCCTAACCTGATCAGACAGTATCTCTCTATTCCTCCCAAGCTATTGGCCCTTGCTTCCACCTTCTGTAGGCTTCCTTTTTGCATTTGAGTTTGCTCAGGAGCTCATTGTTCATCCATACAGGCCTCCAGCTGGTTTTGCCTGACTTTTCCTTTGCTGCCAGGCATTGCTCCACCATTTGATGGTCACCCTGTTAGATGTAAGCTTGTTCCCTACTTTTTCCAACATTATAACTTTATGTAAATTAGAGGGAAATTAGACTGAGTATCTGGAAATCTCTGTAGAATGCAGGTTTCTATATGGGAGGATTTTCCTAAAGGAAGCATTACTAGAATCTTTGGGTCAGTGTAGCACACTAACAGATCACCTTCCAGAGTTTCAGAGATGCCATGTCAGTTTTGTTCTTTGTGAGTACAAATAACTACATGCAACTGTATTTCTGGGGTTTTTATTGTCACTTTGAGTTGTGTTATTGGAATGCCAGTGTTAGGTGTAAGATGACAGTATAAAGACTAGTCTACTTCATGCTCTAATAAATTATATCTGTATGAAGTAGGAGATTGATTTAATCCCTACAGAGAGAGTAAGCACCTTTGTTTTGAAATGTATTACAGTTTTGTGTATCAGTGGTAGCTTCCACTTAAAGTTAGCAATTGCACTGATATTAACTTTAGCCTTGATTCTGCCTAGCATGATCTTTCAAAACCCATGATCCAACAAACTGTTACGTGTCATAATGGTTTATCTTCTACTTCACGTCCCCTCCCTAATGGAAAAGCTGTTACAGATTAAAGTAAATAGTTTGGGATAGGGCGGATTATGTTTTTAATCAAATAGTGATTCACTCCCTTGTTTCCCTGTGCTCCTGCTTGGGTGATAAGTTAGAGGAGGCTGAAGAGGAGAAGTGAAAATACATGTATTCTGTTTGGGAGTCATTCTGTGAAGCCTGATTTGTGTCAAATGCAGAATATGGAAACACCCTGCTACCCTGCACATAGAAAATAATCGCTCTTTGGAGAGCGGATCAGTAGCTGGGCTATTTCCATGTCCACGAGTGTGGTAAGAAACCTGTCACCAGTGACGGATTGACAGCAATACTTACATTGATTGCTCCTGCAAAAATGCCATAGTATTAATGACAGTAATTTCTTCAGAAATTATTTAATTCCTTGCAGCAGCAAGGGATTATTAAAAGTAATTTCTTTGCAGTAACACCTTCTCTAGCAGGATCTGGAGCGGGGAAGATCTGAGCTTGTAAATTTTTTTAGAAATACCGTATTTTGATGTGGCACTGGTGTGTGGGTGTTGTGCAGCATCAAAGCAAAAGAATTGGGAGTTCTTCTGTGCTGTGATGTCAGTAGGTCAGTGATAGTACATTTCTCTTAATCTTTTAATCATGAGGTAGCTAAAAAAGAGAATGTGATGTTTTTATGACTCAGAATACTGAGTAGTGTCACCTTGTCAAGAGTATTAACTTGCAGTTCTGTCAGTCCTCTTAAAAGTTTTTATGTATTAACAGTCTTTTTGCTGTCCCAGGCTCCAGCACTCATTAACTCACTCTTGTTGCTGTGAGTCTTTGGCATACCTGGCAGCTTCAGGTTGGATTCAGAAAATGCACATGAGCAGCGAGCATGGGTGAAAAATGTTGTTGGCTCTGGGTCTTACTAAATAAATTCTGGTAAGAATTCTGCAATAGCTGCAGAGAAAGAATCCAGCTGGCCAGAATTGCGTAACAAATTCAGTCTTCTTATGGTTTTTAATTTGGTGGCAGGAATGGTGGAAACTTGTGACAAAACCATTTTTGGCAGAAAAATTTGAATTCATTGTAAGCTGAAGTGTTTGTGTAAATGTATCCTTTTGAAATTCTAGTGGAACAGACCATTGGAAATGGCTTGTTTCCTGCTAGCTCAGCTATGGCTTGGCAGTTTTACACAGAGCTGCTGTGACCATTATCTGTGATTCTCAGACCCGGGAGGCCTGCGGTCTTTCCTTCTGAGATTTTAGAACAGGCCCAGGGCTCCTTGTTTCACAATAGGACATCAAAAAGTCTGGGCTCTTGGCTCCTCTGTTTCTTCCCTGGCATGTTTGGTGCTTTCAAAAAGCCAGGTGTGTCCAGAAGACCCATAAAACACTGCTGGCTCTTAAATTGCACCATGACTGTTATATTCTTTAAAAGTTATTTTGATTTCTTCTCCTGTGGGGAGTTTTTCAAGATCTTCTGTTTTTTCAGAATTTCTTAATAAATAAAAATTTTCTGTTCCTACTTTTACAAACCCTATCATAAAAGAGGAGGGAGCCCACAGGTACCACTCAATGCTCTCAGAGATGATTTAGCTGACTTCCAAGTAGAGCAAGAAGTTAAAATCACCTGTTGCTCAGTCCCATGCACAGATTTGTTTTGGGTGGCAGGATCAGTGGAGCAGGACACACTACCTGTGTAGGCTGCTGGTGAGCGATATCAAGTGCACGTGTGTTCAGCGGGCAGAAGACAGCTCTGTTCTTGGCAGTGACTCACAATGACCTTACCTTTAATGTTTGCAGACTGTATGGCAAGTGGTATAACATCATGAGTAGGTTCTAAAGCCATGGTTTAGTGTAGTCTTATGGAGGGCTGGAGTTCGTGCCTGGCGAGTGAGGTTTTACCATATATAAATTTTGGTTCTGAGAAAGTAACCCCATTTGTATTTGGCAGAGACACTCTTACCCTGGAGCAACATGCTGTCTGCATCTCTTTTTGTATGGGTAAGCAATCTGAACACTCCCCTTCTTGGGGGCTCCAGCACCTTCTGCTGTTTGAACTCTGTGTTGCATCGGGTGCGACATGGCAGAGTAAGCATCACTGCTCTGAGTGGTTTATGTTGTCACTGGGAGTGTTCCAGCTGGGAAGTGCTGGGAACAGAGTCTGTGTACCTGTCTGTAGAACTTGAAATAGTGAAGTTCTCTCTCAAGTGCAATTATTGTTGATTTGAATAGAAATTGTAAAGCATCCCAAGGTATGTAGAGGCAAAGAGTTTAAATGACTAAGGATCTATTTTGCCCACCAAGCAGTTTCACATCCGTTTTTACTTCCACCTGTAAAATTGGAAGTGTTACACCTCTACTCATCTGTACTACAGATGTGTAACACATGTTTTAACCCAGGAGCAAAAATAGTCATGCATTATAAATCTACAAAAAATGCTCCTAGAACAGGTAGTTCTTTTAGGACCTTTTGCCAGCTGAACATGAGCCAGCTGTGTGCCCAGGTGGCCAAGAAGGCCATACAGCATTCTGGCCTGTGTCAGGAATGGTGTGACCTGCAGGAGTAGGGAAGTGATTTATCCCATTATGCTCAGCTCTGGTGAGGCCACACCTCGAGTACTGTGTCCAGTTTTGGGCCCCTCACTACAGGAAGGATGTTGAGATGCTGGAGCATGTCCAGAGGAGGGTGATGAAGCTGGTGAAGGGTCTGGAGCACAAGTCCTGTGAGGAGCAGCTGAGGGAACTGGGCTTTTTAGTCTTAAGAAAAGGAGGCTAAGGGGAGACCTTATCACTCTCTACAACTACCTGTAAGGAGGGTGTAGAGAGATGGGGATTGGTCTCTTCTCTCAGGTAATAAGCAAGAGGACGAGAGGACATGGTTTCAAACTGCACCGGGGAGACTTAGGTTAGATATCGGGAAGAATTTCTTTACTGAAAGGGTAGTCATGTACTGGAACAAGCTGCGCAGGGAAGTGATGGAGTCACCATCCCTGGAGGAATTTAAAAGGCCTGTAGATGTGCTTGAGGACATGGTCTAGAGGTGGATTAGGCAGGGTTAGGCTGTGGTTGGACTTGATGATCTTTGAGGTCTCTTCCAACCCATGTGATTCTGATTTTATAGTCTGTCATGGAGCTGCTTTTACCTGTATAGCATAGTGTCTCTATGCTTAGCAGATAATTCTGCAGCTTCCAAATGTCATATAGGAAAAGCAATAATTATATAAATAGAGGAAACATTTAGTGGTTTTTTGTTGAATTTTATTATACTGCCTGTATGATATGATACCCTACATCAGTGGAACAGTTATGCTCATTTAGAAAACCAGCTTTTTGTTAAGCTAGCTCTTTGGAGTTCAGGAATACTTCAAGGTATATCCTTGGAGGTATACCCTATTATTTTAAGTACATCTCAAGGAGCCTTGTCATCAAGTGAAAGTGGTGAAACCTGTTGGCTTTTATTTAATAGCATAATGAAGCCTTGCCTTTTCTTTAGAGCCACTGAACTTTTCTGCTTTACTATTTGCATAGTAGATTGACTCTAAAAAACATGCCAACCAAAAACCAAACCAACAATGCAAACCCATTGCTTTTTATGGCAAAACAACCTTCAGCAGAAGTCCAAAGAGGAATTTGTTGTTGCTGAAGAGGGTGGATGCAGCTCGTCTCTTCTGAAGGAGGCTTCTCTCTTAAGGATGAAAGCAAAAACCCAATTTTGTTTCCACAGTACTTTTGTACTGCTCTGTACCATGGTTTCTGCAGCATTACCAGATGCTTATGCCCATGTGTCTAAATTGAAGACAATCCATGGGGTTGCCCTGCTGAGTAGTTTCACAGGTTGTGCAGTACCAGCCAGGTCTGTCTTGTGTTCAGAGCTGCCTCTGCCCACTGCAGCACTAGTCTCGCTCTTGCTTCTGCAGGTCAGTTGTAGATCGAAACTCACTTGGAAGAAGGGGGCTCTGAAAGTGTGAAAACCACTAAGTGTCTTTGTAAGTTGCCTTATTGAAACTAAAAAGTTAGCGTGTCAGAAGGGCCTTTCTCATATTTGTTCTTCCATACATTAGTCACCATGGCACAATTCAAACTGCAGTCTTTTCAGACAGCCTAATTGCTTGGTGTCTGTGAACAGCTGAGATAGTTATCACTGTATGTTGACAGCAGTTCAGCAGCTGAGATTCTGACTACTGAGATTTGGCTTGCATTACTAGGCTGTTTGATTCTACTTTTGAAGTCAGTTATTTAAGTTGTCACACAGCTATAGAGGGGTCAGGGGCTACTTAGAATCAGCTCTGCAGGAAAGAAGTAATTCAGCTCAGGTATACCTTAAACTCCATAGCTTGGAGAAGATTTGGAACACCCATTTTATGCTGAACAGAAGATGTACTGATTTTAGCAATCTGTATTGGAGAGGAAGACAACTGCTTCTCCCAGACACTGGTAAAACATGAGAACTGTAAGTTCACTTCCTCCTGCTCCTTTGCTGTGATAGTCCTGCTTTGAAGATCATTTGCTTTGTTGCTTATTGCCTGGCATTTTCTCTCCCAGATGCTGACATGATAGTCCATGTGGATGGCAGATCTCACCTATTTTATGAACCTGTTTGGATCCAATTATTATTGGGGTAGGAGCAGACATGGTAGTATTTCCAGTATAGAAGCACTGGGTATTTTGGGGCTTGCCAGTTTCTATATAAAACACTTTTTGTGTGTTTTTGTGGACACATGACACTGTTTTTGTGTTTTCGGTTTCTGTATTGCTTTGCTTGTCCGTGGCTACAGGAACTTCTCTGACTTGGGCTTGAACGTTTTAATTCAGTCTGGTGCTGTTTTAGATGTTTAATTTTTGCAGTATTATTTATTCCAAATGCATGCAGATTGCCAACTCATCAGAATCAGCAATACTCTAATGGATCCAGCAGTATTTTCCCTTGTCATTTAACTGTGGACCCTTGCAGCCCTTATAAATCACTCCTTGTAAAGACACCCCAGAAAAACACATCATTTCCATTATGCAGGATCAAGTAATTTAAAATTGCACCTTAGACCTCACTAGGAATACACAGCTGTTAATTATTGAAACCATTATTTTTTCTTAGTTTTTTGAAGGGGATAACTTTTTACTACTTACTGTCTTCCTCTGTCTTGTGGAATTAAATTGTTTTCATATATTGGAAGCTTCAAAAAAAGGTTATGGAGCTGAATTACATTGGTATCATCTTGTGCTGCTTCTTCATATGCTTAAATAGCACAAGTAGTAAAGGAGAATTCAGCTGTATGCAATGCTTTTATATGGAATAAATATTTATATGTAATAGAAGTTTTCTGTAGTTTGTAAGTAACAGACCTTAATTGTAGATTTATTGTCTGTACAGTATAAGCTCCATTAGGCATGTTGCTTTTTGATGGGTTGGATTTTTAAAGTAAATTAATCTTTGTATATAAGAGGGATTCCTGGAAGGTGAGGTCCTGCATTTTATTGCAAAATGACAGAATTGTTTTTCTCCCTCCTCTGTCTGATGTAGTATGGGGCAGGTTTCCACTGAAGAAAGTGGGTGTTCACTTTGCATGGTCCATGTGACAAACACATATTTTGTAATTTCCTGCTACAGTGTGAATCAGGAACAATCTGCAGGTTACTTTTCCTGGGAAATGGGCTCAGGCTGTTAGATTTGCTTCATGCAACCTGTCAGATATGCTGGTGGGCATTTGTGTGGTTTATTTACAGTGTGTTTTAAGTAGCTGCTTAGATATTAAAAGCTTTGGGCCGCCATCCTCTTGAGCCATGTGGCTCTTCTGAAGGATTACCTCTAGGAAGCCTACCCAGATGAAGTCTAGCCAGTGAAGTTATGTACTGTCAGGTAGGTCTAGCAAATGGAAATGACCATAATCAAACTGATAGGATAAAATACTGTTAGCAAGGTCTGTTCCCTTTTATTTCTGGGTCAGATCAATTATATGCAAGCAGCAAATGAAAGATTGATTAAAAGAACAATTTAGTTGTTAATGTTTCAGCAGTGCTAGAGGTTTGCTTGGCTTGCTGTGCATCAGCAAAGTCAGTCTGCTTCCTCACAGATAGGCACCAGAGCAGTTTTGCTTAGTGATGCCTCTGTGCTCTGTAGAGGTAATGGAAAAAGGTAAAAACAGGAATACTTAAGTTTAGTAAGTCTGCACTACTACTCTTAAAATAGGATGAAAGTAGCTTTAATGACAGCTGTTCTTTTCAAACTATCTATCTGCCTCAGCTTGGAGGTTGTCAGGAGGAATGCCTAATCAGTAAGTATGCAAATCTGAACCAAAGGGTGAAATCCACAAAAAAAATCTTCTAAATGCTGTCTCTTCTTTCCTGTTGTTATCTTAATGTACTGTTTCCTCAAAACACTACAGCTTTTATTTAGCCTAGAACTATGTTTAATATTTTTCATCAAGTAGTAGAGGGTTGTGGGTCTGTGCTAGTAATCCCTTAGCTTTTCCATTTGACTTTCTTAGCAGTTGTGTAATGTAACAGCCAAGGTGTTCTTGTGACACTTACCAGCAATTCAGATATGCTGCAGGGCATTATGGTGGTTTTGGTTGTGGGTTTTCCCTCTTTTCTGAATAAAGGGAGGTATTTCATTTTTCTTTGCTACATTTTCTGTGATTTTTGGAAGAGAAGAAACACGGGTGTTTCAGAAACAGCTCTGTGCTTGGCTTCTCAGTGGGGGCACTGTGTGAAAAAAATGAAATCGGTTACAACAGTGAGAGTTATCATCTTATTCATGGGTGAGAAGCCATTCTGCCACAGAGATTGCTCCTATTTACGTAGAAAATCATGTAAGGCCTTTCTAATGTTCAGCACAGCATATCTTCATCCAACAAGTGAGGTATTTCTTCCTGCTGTCAAATTATTTTGGCTTAAATGTAGCTGCTCAGACTTCACTGGGACTGCAGCTGCGTGCCAGTTGTTGTAGTTAGATGCATGTTGCTCACAGAAAAGAAACTTCTGTCAAACTTGGAAGAGAAACGATTCTGGCAGTAACAGAATGGTACAATTGGGGAACGGTGGAGCTGGAGTAACGGAAGGGTAATCTTCAAAACTTTCCTCTTGGCCTTTATCACCAAGAAGAGTGTGAAGGAAAAGATTCTCTTTCCACCCACCAAGTGTTGCATCATGGTAGCACAGAGTTTGTCAGCACAACAACAAAATGTTCATGTGATCCTACTGGAACTGTTGTCATGTCAAGAAATGCCAGTAACATGACACTTGTGACACAACCTTATAAAGCCATTACAGGGTGGTAGTAATGAAGTCATCCAGAGCAGATGTTTCTGTGTATAAGCTTGCATTTGTTAAAGTTAGAGATAAATAAAAGTATCCATCCCATCTGTAAATTAAACTTTTAAACTGGGGTGGGGCTTTTGTGTTGCTATTATAATTTTTCATTGGCAGTATGGTGGGTTATAGTGTGAATTAATGTGTTCTGATAGGCAGGCTCTCTGATAGTTATGGGGTTTTGTGGGTTTGGGTTTTTTATGGTCTTTTGTTGTTTTTAAAAAAAACACTTGCATTAGTTGTTATTAATTCTTTTGGGGCCGTTAATGGGTTTAAGGCAAAACCCCAGATGACTTCCTCAACCACATACTTCTTTATCTCGATCACTGGGTCTCTGTTCCCTCATCAGATTTTGTTCTGTTCAGGCCTGGTTTCAGACTGGATAATACCAGCCATTGGATAATAAGGCCACTTCCACTGCCCTTAGCTAAATTCTCAACACTGTATAGGTGCTTAGGATTTGAACCTTTTATTCATCTTCCTTTTGGGTGCACAATTTTTCAGAGTCCCAGAAAGGCAGGGGTTGGAAGGGACCTCTGGAGATCAGCTAGTCCAAGCCCCTGCTAAAGCAGGCCCACTTGCAGCATGTTGCACGGGATCACTTCCAGCCGGGTTTGAACATCTCCAGAGAAGGAGACTCCACAGCCTCTCTGGGCAGCTGGTTCCAGTACTCTTATGCCCTCAGAGTAAAGTAGTTTTGTGTTTTTGAGTTAAATATTTCTAAAAGCATATGCTTAATTCATTTGCAAAAATAATACTTGAACTAAATTATCCTTTTTTGAGTTTGAGCCTGTTGAATGTTAAAGGAGCTGCACTTGCAGCATGGTGAGATTAGAACCAGGTCCTGCATCTTTGCTTTGAGACACATTTTAGAACAAAATTCTCAAGGAAAGCTTTGACTTCCAAGTGTGTTGGTGTTGAAACCTTGCAGGAAAAATGCACTTCTGTATGCTAGTGAAAGCTTTATCTCTAGAGCTGGTACTGCTGGTATGTCTGTGAAGCCAGACAAAAGGGGCTAGATGCTACGTATCATTAAGCCTTCTGGAAGAAAGTTTAAATGATACTATATTAAAATCTCAGCTGCTAAAGCCCTTCAAGAAATGAGGCTGGCCTAAAACATTTCCTGAATTATTTTAAAGGCTTTGTCAAGTACTTAAATTTCTCTTGACTGTTTTAAGACTTAAAATGGGAAACAGGCTGTTAGATTTTGAATAATCATTGTGTAGTACAGTCCTAATGAATCAGTGTCCCTTACATTGGAAAAGACCCTGCCTAGTCCACTACTAAACCATGGCCCTAGGTTCTGTGTCTACACATCTTTTAAATACTTCCAGGGATGGTGACTCCACCACTTCCTGGACAGCCTGTTTCTTCACCTTTTTGGTGAAAAATTTTTTCATAATATTAAACCTTGGTACAACTTAAGGCTGTTTCTTTTTGTCCTATTGCTTCTTAGTTGGGATAAGAGACTCACATGTGCCTGGCTAGGCAGGGAAGTGGTATTTTTATAAGATGATGTCTGATGATTTTAAACAATAAAATGTTTTAAATAGCAATATTATTTTTTTTCTTGATTAGATATCAAAAAGAGTCTCCCACCAAGGATGTTTTTGGTATAATCTTTTAAGCAATTCATGTGTAAGTGTGTAAGTAACATAGCCAACCAATTATAATGCCAGCAGAATTTCAAAATTACGTTAAACAGCTATCTTACCATTAGACCAAAATGTTTGTCCCTATTACTTCTGGAATATTTTAAAAAATAAATAACAAACAACGTAGACACTGAATTTATGTCACTGGTGGGCAAAAGAGTAAGCTTTACTTTGAAGAACACTAGCAGACCACAAAGCAACATTTTATAGGCAGAGATCTCTTTGGTAACAAAGTTACTGAGATGTAAAAGAAGGTAAACTGGATGGAAATAGCAGAACAGTTATGCTTTCTCAATGAAAATACAGGTACATTGGTTTGTAACCTCCATCAGGTGGATGGAATGTAAATAGCGTGGCAGTGGTTCTCTGCATTGCCTTATCTGCGTTAGCCTTCCTTCAGTAACAGCGTCATTTATCTTCCAGCGTGGCACCATGCAAAGCTGTGATGGCTGCAATAGGAGGGTGTGGAGGCAATAACGATGCTGTGTTCCTTTTACATGATAAATTTAACTCAGGAGCATTTTCTCAGATGCGGAAGACTTTACAAATCCCCAGTAAAATGAAGTAGCAGGAAGCACTTCCTGCTGGGAAGCTCACAAGATCTGAGAACTGGAAGATCTGGAACTCCAGATACATGCTTGTCTGCTTAGTGGATCCTGTTTCTAGATACATCCTGACTCATGGCCACAGGGAGCTCATGTCCCTGAAGCAGGACTTAGGCTATTGCTGTGAGTGCCAGAGGCTTTTCTATAGATGAAAGTTGTTGCTGAGTTGTGTGCTTGGCACAGTGGAGCGTTTGGTCCTTTTTGGACCCAGCCTCCAGCTCTTTCTTTTCCTAACTTTAAAGTGACTTTTGCCTTAGATGGATAAAGGCTTTGAGGGCGAGAAGGAGAAGGGTTAACTTTCTGAGAAAGTGTTACAGACACATGCCCTAATTGTAGCTGCTATTATGAGAGAAAGGCTGAACTATGATGAATTAGGTAATTCCTCTCACACGAGAAGAGGAATGAATTCTTAATAGCTGAGTATTGGAAGGCAACCTTATTTAACAGACAGGGGATAAACGATCTCCTGAAAATGCCCCATCAGAGTCCCCCAGCTTGTCAAACTACATTTCTGAAGATGGGAAGCAGGTTTGTGTCTGAGAAGCCTTTCATGAATATATCTCTATGTGAGGAAGTTGAACCGTGGTGGTGGATCTTACTCATGACTCTAGTTCTCTGACCTTTACTTAATTTTAAAGATAAATCATTACTGATCCATCAGAATGCTGCTTAGAAGTTATTTTATGTACTTCTAATAAGGAGCTTCTGACAAGTTGATAACTCTGTTGCAGACACTGTGAACCTACACACATTTACTCAGCAGCAGAGCAGACTGCTGAAGGTGTGTTTGCAGGTGCTGGACATAGAGGGGGATATTTACTGTTGTATTTCTACCCAGGAAAGTGGTCTGCAAAGCAAAGTTACCACCTTTGTAAATGTTTTGGTGTGTGGGGTTATTGGAACGGGCCATTATGCTTGACCTAGAGGTAACACTGATGTGGTAGAAAAGCTGGAGGGGCAAGGAGAGAAAAGGCTTTTAAAAGATGATTGTTGGCCTTGGTTTTGTGTTACTTGGAGGGAGTGACAAGCAAAGCTTTTCTTTGTCATCTTTTTTAGGGAGAGATGAGTCTGGGGAGAATGGTAAGCAAGGGTAAGAGTCAGGAGAAATCTGGTGTCTTCCAATGAGGCATTGCTCTTGTATTTCTTTTTCTGAAAACTCTATAGCCTCTGTAGGAAGTGCATCTTCTTTCTTGTGCATGGCTTGTACATTTCTAGGTGCTGACATGGTATAATTAAAATTGAAGAAAGTAGAGAAGGCATTTAGAAACAGTAATTACTGGTATGTCAGTAACAGAATTAGTGGGGAGTATGAAAAGAGAAATTGTCCTTCTGTGAACAGCTTTAGTAGATCTGTCCCTGCCCGGGGGTTTAAAATGTTACATTTGAGTTGCAGGACCGCAGTACCTGTAGCTGCCACTAATGATAAAATTATCTTAATCTCAGCGAGGGAATTAGCTGTCCTTTCCTTCTGAATATTAATTACTCCTTAGTTAATTGATCACATATTGATGTGCTGGTGCTTATCCTACAAGTCCACAGTGTGGGTGATTGCCTCAGTGGAAGGTCTGTCTGCTTCTGGGCCACCCTTTAGCTCTGGTGCGTGAGCCTCACTTGCTTTTTAGTCTTAAGCCTGCAAGGGTGTTTGAACGTCCTGGCGTGAGCCAAAACATGAGCCAGAGCTCAGCTCTGCTCTGGATGCTGGTCCTGCAGCGCTGCAAAGGAAACCAAATAATGCTCTGTTTGCTTTGGGGGTCTATAAACCTGTTTGTAGTAGACTAATAATCAAATAGTATAGGAAAATAAGTCAAGGAGGAGGTTTGGGGTTTGGTTTGATCTCTGCCAAGTGTGTTGAGATAAACATCTGAAGCTAGTTACTGTCCTCCATAGATTACCATAGCTAGTACATAATAAATACCTTGAAACAAGTATTTGTTTTTAATAGGGATGGGTGTGAGTTGCAGAAGGATCTTATCATGCAGACTGCCTGTGGAGCACATAGTTTGGTTTGATCTAGAGCACAGACTAGAGTCTGACATAAACTTTGGGTCCTGGTCTGGCCTTTGATCCCACCCTTCTAAGATTAGGGTCATTTGGATGCTTTTTCCCCTCACTCTGATCCCTTGCCTTCATTGGTCAGGTTTTTAATGGATTTCCTTTATAAAATGAAATTCTTCTACAGTCTCATCATTGAAGGCTGTTTTGAGCCAGGCCCACAGGAGTGCAGTTCAGACTTGTAAAGGGGTGTCGATTGTTGTCATTTGATGCAGCACCAAAGACTTTGAGAAAGGTATGAGGTGGCCCCATTGTTGCTTTATAAACTCTCATCCCTGCCTGAGAATAGGTTGTTGGGTTTTTTATTCTCGTACCATAGAATAATAAAAGATTGCCCTTGAACTATTTAATAGCTGCAAGCCAACATTTGATAATGTTCCCCTTGTTATTTGATACATTTATTTCTTAGTAAGGTTTTGTCTTGGGACACACTTTTCAGTATTTTGGTATTCTTGTGATTTTGAAGGCATGCAAATTTGGCAAATTGTATCTTGTGACTACAGCAAACCTCAGTGGATAGTAGCAATGATCATATCCATGATCAATGTTTTCTTTTTCTGCCAAAAGTAATAAAAAGTTATTGTACTGCGCTCACACTGAGATTCTACCTTCAGTGAAATGGATGATGATACTGGAGGTAGTGTGATGTTACTTTGGTGCAAGGAGACTGGTGTCTTTTGAAGGAGCCCAGCTTTCCAACTGGCATTGGAAGCCAATGTTTAAATATGCATTTTAGTTGAAAAAAAGCTTTGTAAAGACCCAAGGTCAAGTGCTCTAGAAAAACTACTATGCCCTGATTTTTCAAGTGTCTACAGGCCCCAACAGCCACAGATCTTCCCCTGCAGAGTGAGTTGAATGTGTGTGTCTTGGGAGCAGCTCACCAAATGGGCTAGCAGCACTCTGAAAAACAAGCGTTGCTATGTACAGATACATTCCAGTTGGAATTCTGATTGTGCAGAAAGTGGACACTGAAAAGGATTCAAAGCCGGTGAAGTATCTGCTTGGACACAGTAAAATTGTGTGAGTTGGGAGCTGTAGTTCGGCTGTTGGGGCCTGGGCTGTTGGGGGCTGACATGATCTCTGTTTGCACTGAAATATCTAAAGGAAAACAGTCAGGTTCTGGCCTGGCAATGGGTTTTGCATGGGCCAGTTACCATTTAGACAGATTTGATATAGTAATATCAGAGTTGCCATTTCTTGTTTCATTGTAGTAATAAATGGCAGCTTTTTGAGTAGTTTGGGTTCATGAAACTATAACCTTTATCAAGCTTCAGTGAGATTAGCAAGCTGCCTTTGAGAGGAACAGAAACGTGTGAAGATTGTGAAGCTGGAAGAAGATTCAGTTTGGGTTATTTAAGAGATTGTTGAATTCTGCTGCTTCCCTGTCACTGGTCAGAGGCTTTTCCATAAGCTTGCACTGCAGCTTCTTTTTTTGGGTGTGTGCAGACCATGTAGGGCTTGTTTTGTGTAAATGTTAGTATTCCAGTAGGAATTCTACCCTCAGGCATGGTGCTCTGATTTCCAGTGGTGTCTTCTTCCCTTAGCCTTCTCCTCCATAATAAATGTCTCTACACAGCTCTTGCATTTAGTGGTGAGATTTGTGAATGTGCTTATTATCTATTATAACTCCTGTTACTGGCAATGGGACTTGAAAATGTAATTGTTGTGTCACTGAGCACTTCTAAGTATCTGGCTTTCAGGGCTTGCAAGGCATGTAAGGAGAACTTGCATCTGACTGGGACCTCCCCACTGGCACAACACCTCTTCTGTGGTTTTGATTTAAACCTTTTCTCTGGGAAGTAAAGGTGGGGCAGGAACATAATTTGAGTATAAACAGTTCATAAAGCTGAAGGGTATTGATCTGCATCCTATAGAATAATAACCGATTGGCTTTGAGAACACTTTGCTGCTCTGTGAGTCATCTGCTCTCTCTTCACATGGAGCGGTGATGCCTAAATGTGATAAATGCTGGCATTTCTGTTAGCTTCCTATCCCAAACCTGTGTGTCTGGGCAAGTCAGACTGTTCATTTGTGCACTGACTGCTAGCAGAACAGCTCCTGTCATAAGTACCAGGTGTTGAGGAAAATGCTTCACACAGATGTGATGTACTACTAGTCGACCGAAGGACTCTCACAGTCTGTTCACCTGTCACATCTCATATGTTAAGCTGGGGGTAAAAAACCTGTTTTGTTTCTCTTTGCTCTTACATTTACATTGTTTTAAAAACACAACATACAGTAACAAAAGATAAAATGCACCTTCAGGTCCTACAGAAAAGCTCTGAGAAGGAATCCTTTGTTATGTTGCACAGATGCAGTATATGGAGCACAATTTTAATTTCATTAAAAAAAGAGGAATCTTTTTTTTGCGTGTAAGGAAAAATGTCTTGTTCATACAGAGTATTCCTGTGTAACAGCATCCTGATTCTGGGATATTACAAACAGAATATATTGTCAATTTGTTGTCAGTGGTTATGGATCACTTTGAAAATCCCTGCAAGCTTTTTATTTTGTTAGTTTATGAGGAATAAAGGCAAGTAAATGAAAAGATGAAGACTGAGGCTACTGCAAAGCTATTCACTGATTTGAGATGGTCAATCTGAGACAGTTGAAAATGGATTTACTTAAAAAGCAAACAACCCTCTTCTCCCCTGCTCCTCCAAAATTGGCCTTTTTGTGCTGACTGAAGTGGACAGCTAGAATCTCAAGTAGTGAGAGTAATAAGTGAGAGTAGAGTGTGTAGTGAGAAAAAATGTCCATTGTTTGGCAGAGCATACAAGTAAATAAAATGGGAGTAGAGAAACTTGAAGTAAAATTAATGCATCCTTGCTTTGAAATGTAGAGTATTTTGTTACATATTACTCTGGTGGAAAATTCTCTATGCTCTTTTAGCCTGTGGAAATAAGTCTGCTGAAGAAGCATGCTGTTTTATGCCAGAATGTCCAGGTCCTTGTTAGCCATTTGATTCCATAAACTCATGCTGGAAATCTATCCAGATACCCATCATCTGGGGCCTCTGCCCTCAGAAAGAAAGTCATAATGCTTTGAGTGTGGTGGTTGAATGGATCGTGATTAGCTTAGTCCCCTATGGATAGAAAGCTTTATGAATTTTTCTTTTCTGGAAATAAATCCAGCGTTTTTCATAAGTATATACTTAGTGTGCCACTGGTAACACTACTTATGTACCAAATAGTAAATACAATGTGCTGTTCATGTAATATATTCAGGGGAATGTATTTCTTTGTGGCTTTAGCACTTAACACAATCGAGGGGGTACTGTTTAGAGGTGAGCTTTTACTGCTTAGGGAAAATGTAATTAAAAAGTCTGCTGAGATTGAAAATATTACAAATTCTGTTGCTTTTTGCCATGACAATGTGTACTTAGGTTTTCTTCTAAACAAATTGAGGAGTTTTCTCCTTTTCTGTTTAAAAGGAATATTATATGTTTCATCTTAAAACCAAGCACAGACAAATCAACTGTTGGTTTTAATCAGTTCTTTCCTTTTAGTTTGACAATGCTTTTTATTTTTAAAGATAAACTAGTGGTTAAACTCAACTGTAAAAATCAAAGTCTGGTCTCTTCCTAAGAAGAAAACTAGATAGCAGTGGGAAAGAGGAGGAAAAAGTTAGAACCAGCTTCTACGTGTTTTGGTTTTGTGGTGCCTGCAGCTCAGGTGCTGAAGGGCTATGGCCAAGCGCATGGCCCATGACCTCACTGCTGAACCTTGAATTCCTTCTCCCCAACCTCCCTTTTGGCTCGGGTCAGGTCATGGTGCTTGAGTGGTGGCTTTGTTTGACCGGTCTCTGGAAGCAAAATTTGCCAGCGGTATTCTGCTCTCAGGCAGGTTTTATTCTGTGAACCTGGTCATGGTGAAGTATCACGGACAGAGATGTTTCCCAGTTACCACATGTAAATTAGAATGGAGTCACAGAAAAATAGAGGGAATGAGAGAATAGCAGAAACCTCAGGAAGAGAAGAAGCAGTGGGTTTAATCTCTTAGTCTTTAAATTATGTAAAAGGAACTTAATTTTTTGATGGGAGACCTTGCTGCCCTCTAAAACTACCTGAAACAAGGTTGTAACAAGGTGGGTGTCAGTCTCCTCTCCCAAATAACAAATGAGACATCAAGAGGAAATGGCCTCAATCTGTGCCAGGGAAAGTTTGGTTGGATATTGGGAAAAATTTCTTCGCTGAAAGTGTTATCAGGCACTAAGACATTAAAGTGAAGTACCATCCCTTGAGGTATTTAAGAGACATGTAGACGTGGCACTTGGAGGCGTGGTTTAGTGGTGGGCTTGGCAGTACTAGTTTTTATGGTTGGACTTTTTCAGCCTAAGTGATGCTATGATTCCATCTTACTATATTAGGTAAAGTTCAGTGGATGGGGCTATTCACTGTGCTGTGAACTGGGTTAATCACGCTGGCTTGTTTCAGACAATGTAATTCAATTTATCTAGGTTTAATGTAAATCTAATTCACCTAAAGCATTTGGAGGTACAAAGGGAAGGTATCACTCCATGAAATATACAGTGTTTATAGTCTTTGATAGTCTGTAAAGAACTGTGCCTGTGTTGTGCTGTGGATCAAATATTTTCCAAATATTTGCAAAGCAGGGACTTTTGATGGAGGTAAAGAATGGGTTTGTGCTGCTTTTCAGTCTGCTGCTTGAAAAAGCTGTTCCCATTTCTTCTGTAACTCTCAGAATCTGGAGAAATTACTTTTGAGATACTGTTGTTGATGTCTGAAGAGCTTTCTTCAGTCCAAGCAGTAAATAAAGCCAGACTGCAAAAAACCTATTGCTTATGTTTGTTGCACATTATATATACTAGCAGTATCTATGAATAGAGCCTTTATCATGGCTCGTGAACTGAAGAGATGGTGACAGCAGTAGGTAAAGTCTGGAGGGATCCATATGGGGAAATGAATAGCAGTGATACAAGTATCTATTAGCTAACACCTAGTAATACCAACCAAAGTGGTGTTTGTGTTCTGTTAAGTTTTGTGCACAACTCTTAGTAACAGTTTTTTGCTCGCTGAAAGCCTGATACGTTTCTACCTTTGCAGTTACTGAAAAGTAGTGCTTATTTTTTGCCAGCTTTTATTTGTTGGCTCACTTCTCCCTGTTGAAAGGAATATTAATCGTGATTTATATTGCCTTCCAGCTTCGTTAGTTTGGCATGTGGGTGCTCATTGTGTGAAGAGAAATATTTAGCATCAATTGGAATTTAAATAATCTTGATGTGTTTTCATCCTACAGTGATCACTGATGTGGTGTTTCTGAGCATTCTGTGCAAGATATGTAAGGTTCTTAGGCACTTGGCCATGTTTGTGCTTGGTGAAGCCAGTGAGGATGTAAATGCTGATCATCTCAAATGAGGGTCAAAAATGTCACAGAAAATAAATAACAATTAATTTCATCACATCTCACACAACTTAAGACAACCGCATTTATTCTGTGAATGACATGTTCTAACAAAAAAAGCTATTGAAGACCTCCAAAGAACAGTATTTTTGCATGTATTTACATTTTCTATGTCTAATCTCTGGTACAGCTGAAATCATGTTACTTTTCCTGTCGTTGATGGCAGTGGTTTTATTTCCTTGAATCCTTCCATTTTCTCTTGTCAAAAGGCACACTCTATCCAAAAAGGGAGATAAATATAGTACAGTGTTACAACTTCTAAACCAGTTTTATTTTATGTCTGTATTTGTTCATATACTTAGAAGTTATCTTGAACAATCAATTTATTCTGTTTTCCCTAAACTATTGTTGTTTCCTCTGCAGAAACACGGTACGTAAACCCAGAAATCTCTAATCCATAATAAGGGCTCTTGTTTTAAACCTAGAAAACTTAGAGATGTTAGCAAAACCCCTTGTCACAGAAAACTTCAGCTGGAAAGTGTTCTAATAGTTGTGAAAATACTGATGACTAACGGGTACCTTCAGGTAGGTAATTACCAGGAAATGAAGCTATCATGATCATCCCTGATGCTACTACCCTGGGGAATGAATTTGACTTTGCCTCTGGCTATCCTTTTGCAATGTAGTAACTTTGTGTTTGCACGCGCTCCTTGATCTCACCCAGGCAACTTCCTACTGCTGAAGGGAAGCAGAACTGTCGGCCTAGTTCTGGTGTCTCTGAACACGTGGGGAACACGCCTCCTGAGCCTTTAATGGGTTTTGAGGGCAGGGTAGACAGGAGATGGAACTGGAGACTTCAGAAAAGGCGCTATAGCCTCCTCTGCCCCTGGATCCTATAGATAAGTGGGCTGGAAGCTCTGCTGTTGTTTGCAAAGTGCTTTCTGTGGCAGATGATGGGTCCCCAGAGGGAGATCCTGCCAGTGCCGTGTTGCTGTGGGAAGAGCTGTGACGTCATGTCAAGGCCTGGCCAGGGGAAGGCAGTTTATCAAGGCAGAATTTTTTTGGATCTGTGTGTGGGTGGCTTCCTGCTGGAGCCTGAAGAGCTGTCAGTGTTGCCTTTTTGTGACAATAGTGTGGGGGAAAGCTGTGCAGGAGAAGGCTTGAAGAGCTAAGAAATGTTTTAAAATACTTACTAGTTCTTTTATGATTCGCTGAAAGACCACTGTTTTGCCTTTAATAGAAGAGGGATTATAATCACTTGGTTTTAAAAAAGAATATTTAATGCTGTGCTCCAGTGAATTTGAGGAGCTCGTAGGGAATAGTCCCAGGCGCGTTAAAATACTGGTACCAAAACTCTTTCTCTAAACACCTTTTGTAAGCACTCTCTCAAGTCCAGCCACAGACAGTAAAAGAAATAGATTAGGAATTATCAACCACAAAAAAAAAAACTTTCATTGGCATCTCATTGTTATGTCTTAATTGATAAAATGACCTGTTGTCTGCTTTGTAATTGGCAGAATTCATCTTGGACCACTTCTATATGTGCCATGAAAATAATTTCTCTATTTTAGTTAATCAAAGCAAACGTAATTGCTGCTTTTGACTCATAGGCATTAATAAACAGGCAGAGCACAACATGCCTTGCATAGAAAGCCAACAGGTTAATTTACAGAGAAATATCTCAGATGCTTCTTGCCATACACAATGGCTTAGCACAAGGATGTGCAAAATTTTTGCAGATTGACATTAGAGTCCTGTCATTATTCACGTGCTCCAAAACGTCCGTGGTGGCAGTGGCTGTTTCTGAGAAAACTGCAGCTGTAAAGAAACGATAAAAGTTGTAAGACCAGAGGGAGCATTCAGAAAGAGCTGATCTTCTGTGCATTTTTGTATCTTTCTACAATAGGAGATACCACTTTATCAGGATTGTAATCCTGTTCCTTGCAGGAACTGTTGCTTTAAATAAGACCAGAATTGAAAATAACTCTGCTTATACTACTTTGGACCTTCACTAGGCAGGGTCAGTCTGCATTGACCAACATTTCTGCCTTGATGTCACCAGCAAAAAAAAGAAGGATGTGAAAGAAAAGGGGGGAAAAAAAAAAGGAAGGATGATGGCATCTAAGTATTATACTTCTAGCTAGGGATAGAGATGATTCTTTTGGCTTATTTCCTTATATCTGCACTGGGGTTCTTAAACTTGTATCAAGAAAACTCTAGAACTCTCTTTAGAAAGACAAAACAGAAATAACCAACGAATGTTAAGGGAGTTAGTTAAATTCTAATAACTTCAGGAACTCTGGCATGAAAGACAGTTGGACAGCCTTTTTTCTTTCTTGTAGGCTTTACTTAAAATATTTGTTTACTTTCCTGATATCTGTGTGTATCTGTTTGTAAGCTCCATGCCAGAGTTCTTGTTAATAACCCACTGACAGAATGTGCTGCAGAAGCAATGCTTGTTCCCTTTGAAGAGGAGAAATTCTTTTTTCTCCTTGAACTAGAGGGGTCAGAATCAGCCACCACACAATGGTGAGCTCTATTGGAGCTGTGTTTGTGTAGGACAGTTACTATATTTATAACGTGGAACAGAACGATAATACTCCTCTGGCTTGGCTCAATGCATTATCTGCAGGGCACTTTGATAACATTGGGATATATTTGTGGGTTTTGTTTCTCTATCCTTAGATTTCCGAAGGGGTTCTGATCTATCAATGGTCTTCAATGTTTAGTGCTTCATGACGTCTCTGGACAGCAATTTAGTTGGTACAGATCCTCTAGTAGCCTATATTTCTTCTTACTTTTCTTTTTACTTCTGTAGGAGCTGTATGTGATATAGGACTAAAGAGGAAAGATCTCTTGCAGTAGTTCAAGTTGTAGCAAGTGTGATTGCTAACAATTTGTAATGAATAATTATGCGTGTGGTTACTGTAAGTTGATGGAAAAAACAGCTGTGACAACTACATTAAACTTAGTTTAAAAAAATGCTGGAAGGCATCACTGCATAAATAATCGTCCTTTGAAATGTTGTCACCATACTTCCCTGGTGCTTGGAAGACCTCAACAGAGAAAAGAAATTAATTTGCAAAATAACTTTGTCAGTTATGTGAACAGGGAGGTGTAAAGCCCTTCTCAAATCCAGAATGTTTGGATGCACCTAATGGATGCTCAGATGACTGTCTGGGAACTGTTTTAATCATTCCTTTGGTCCAGGCAGGCACTCTGATTTGACAAATAAACCCACTGTGAACATCCCCCATTAAGTCTACAGTGCAAGTGGGGTGCTAAGTAGAGGCAGCTGAGGCACCTCCCGAACAGCGATGCTGTTGAGTTCCTGAGTCTACATTTCCCTGAAGCGGCGCTGCAGTGGTTTTACTGGGACTCGAGCACGGATCTTCCCACAGTGCTGTGCTGTGCCCAGCAGACAGGCACTGTACCCTGTCCCTCTGCGCATTAATGAAGCAAAGAAGGTGTGTTAAAGCTTTGGGTGTAACAGTGGGGGTGCTTCTAGTGTTTTAAATTCACAGTAAGATGCTCGCAGTGAGGATCTGCCTGCCTGGAGAACTGCTGTAATTTGGGTGTTTTATAGCTCTTTCCTGTGAGAAGATCTGTAGCTAAGCTGCAGGTTACCCCTTGGTGGGCCTTGACGATGGACTTGACCTTTATCCAGCAGGATGCCTGCTCCACTAGCCAGCAAAGCTAAACAAGAGCAGAATCACAGCCCTTTTTCTTCTCAGGGCTGACTTGCAATGTAGGCACAGTTTCCTCTAGTGGTTGAGAGAGGTTCTCTCAGACAGGATGAAGTTATTTTCCCATGCACATCCAGCGACGTTCAGGTAAAAACAAAACAGAAGGAAGCACAATAAAGAGAAAAGTCTTGTTACCCTTTGATATTTGAAGAAGTAGTAGCATGATAAAAAACTTCGTAACAGCACAGCCCATCCTGTGGTGCTGCCAGAGTCACAGATGTCCTTGTGAACATCTGGTACAACAGCAAGCAGAGCAGTAGATTAAACCTATTTTCTTTGCATTACTAAAAAGGTTAACAGTCTTGCTTGATAGTTTTGTGGGTTTAATGTTAAGGCTGATTCATCTTTCTTGATGAAGGGTTGCGGTGCTGTGAGCTTTGGAGACAAGTTCAAGTTCAGAATTTAAGCACACATTGAGCTGCTGTGCTAAACTCAAGTCCTTTTAATGAACAGAAGGGTGCAGAAATTAGTCCTGTCTGTGTGTGTGGAGCAGTCTGGCAGCATTCCGTTGTTGCAGTGTCATAAATGTATTTACAATAAATGGAGCTAGCAGAAATTCTAACTGCTTTTTTTTTTCCTTGGGAAGGTACAAGGGGGTGATGTATTGCTAAGCAAATCTTGGAAGTCCATGAAGATAACTACTTTAATCAGCATCGTTTTGGGAGGGTAACGTTTCCCCCTTGTATTAATTCTCTTAAATACAGATTTTAATGAAAAACCTTGAAAAATGCTTTTGGCTAGATTATTATGAAAATACTTCATAATTTTATCTTTTTCCCCCTTCGGTTGGTCATTTATATTCTGCAGAGACTAGAATAGCACTGTGGGGGGAGCACTTAAATAGGAAGAAGGTATTTGTCATCTGTCACACTCTGAAATTAAACTTTTGATATCAAGTTATTGCCTTAGAAATAACTTCAAAGAAATTTACACGCAGGGAAAAAAAGTACACGGTGGGGGAAGCTGTTGAACTAGTTATGTAATAACACTGTGTTAAATTCTCTGTAACTGAACAGAGTCTTTAAAAATATTTCTTCATGAATAAATTAAAAACACATCCATACAATAAAAAATTCAACGGGAATTTTTTTGCTTTTAAGAAAATCACAGAATGGAGCTGCAGTGGAGATTTCTAATGAGAAACTGATAGCCAGTTTCCTTAGGTGGCTTTGAAAGCATTCTGCTTGTGCATTTGCATATATTAAAGTAGGAGAGAAAGGGGCCATGCTATGGAGAGCTGCTTGTTACACAGTTAGGGAAGTAAAGCTCGAAAGTACCAATGGCAAGTTGTGCAAAAAGTACATCAGGAGAATATCTGCTATTTACTAATGGCCACGGAAGGATGTTGAAAAATTGTAAATGACACAAATCACAGGAGCAGCGTATCCACAGGGCTGGGATAGCAGAACCGTTCCTGGCTGATGAGCCTAGGACTACTGAAGGACAATGATGGACTCCTCTTTCCCGCACCTGGTTTGGTTTCAAAATGCTTGCTAAAAGAAAATGTCTGTAGGGTGGCAGTGGCCATTAAACTTGGCATTTGCTGAGATGAGCGAGCAACTTGTGGTTCTTTTCTAAATCAGGTGGCTTGCTTTGTGGTTTCCCTTCTCCCCCACTGATGGCTCCGGCTGTCGTGCGGGAGGCTCAGAGGCATTGCCGTTACCTAACACGGTGCACAACAAACGTGTTTCCTTCACCTTGGCCCGCTTTGCATGTGTGTATATATATATGTATATAAAATTCTTTTTTCCTGCTGCAAGTATGTTTGTCTTGCTTGTAGCCATGGTAGCCTATGGTCATGCCATTCCTTCTCCTCAAATGTTTACAAATCCTTTTGGTTGGTGTTTTGTCCCTCCCTTTTGGCACACAGCTGATAGCATGTTTGATTTAGCATGATGAGCCCTGTGGTGTGAATGTGGCCGTGCTGTCCCAGCGTAAGGACGCCTTAGAGCAGAGGTAGATGGCAGCAGCTAGCAACACGCGGGTCCTCCATCTGATTCCCTTTTTATGTGCAGTTGGCCATGCGGGAGCTGGCTACCGCGCTGTTTGCTGGCTGAGCGCTGGCTCGACACATGGGCAGCATTGTTAGTAGCCAAGGGGCCTTACGTGCTGAAGAAATGTGTGATTTCTAGTTGGGGATGCCTGACAAGCAGTGTTTCATTACTCCATGACTTGTGCTTTCAGATGTAAGAAAACAGGGGTTTTTTCCTAGTAAAAAATTATTTTTCGAACACGAATTACGTATTTGTGACTTCAAAAGGTGAATCTCATTCCTTTTTCAACTGTTTTTATGAGTTATAACTGTTTTATGAGTTTATCATACAGCCTTAAGCTGTCTAGAAATGTTTTGGATCGCTTTCTCTGGGAGAAAACATTCTAGTATCTATTTCGAATACAGCTGTAAAGCTCTTTAATATCACACAGTTGTTATGTGAGGATTCTTCCAGCCCAGATAATCTTCTCAAATTAGTGAGCCAAATTATTAAAAAAATTGGCAATAACTGCAATTTATGAAGTGTTGGTAACTACAAACAGTGATGGAGTTTGCAGTTAAGCTGGGTCATAATTGTTTTATTTTCTTGGAATTTGTTCGAGTTCTGATACTAATCCAGCACTGTTTGTTAGAAATAAGATGGAATAATTAGAATTTGTCTGATATGTCTGTGGTAAAGATGGTACAATGTCTTTTGAGGTACTAAATATAATATATATACAAAATATAATATAACCTAAACAATCCCAGGAGACAAAAGTTCAAATTCTTGGGTTATAAAAAATGTTGAGGCAAATGAACGTCAGACATCACCTTGAGTCTTTGAAATATATGGCTTTGATTCCAGCACTTAAAATCTTAAATACCTATTTCATTATTTAGTTTAAACCTGAATACCTCAGGGGAACAAAGCAGCATACCACTTAACAGACCCTCACATGATTCTTCTCCTGTCTTAAATCTAAAGTAGATAGCCTTGGAGTACAGTGGGTAATACAGGTGAATGTCTTAAACCACTACCCACACTGAGCGCACTATAGGTCGACAACAAAATTTGCAACTGTACCTAATGGAATTTTAGCATCAGATTCATCTGGATCTGTTGTATGTTTGAGGTAAAGTTGTCCATTCATACTTCTTACCTTAAATTAACATGTAGAATAATCACTGTATAAAATAGTTGCATATATAGATATATTTTTGGATGGAAGTCAGTATTTGTTTCTTAAGTTTTTAATGTCTTTGTCATTCTAACTTTGCATCTTTAATATCAAGACAAGGTAAAGAACTAAAGAAGAAAGAAAAAACCCAACACAAACCAGAACCTAAACCCAAATCCTTTTTTCCCTTCTTCCCATCAGAGTAGCACTTCCGTTGACAAAACCTTCCCAAAGTAGTGCACAGTATCTTGTGAAGCCTGTGCCTCAGTGTCACAGGAGTCTTGCTTCAGTCACTTCCAGATACGGTTTTGACTTTTGTCTTGTTCCTAACAGATTAGGTCACAAATGAAATAAAGCAACTGTGAGGGCATTGGTGACCTTAGATCTCCAAGAAAAATGAAGGGGATTATTTCAACTAGTGCTTTGGTAACTTTCATGACCAAGTAGACAAGCAGTGCTGTCTTTTTCTGGTGCCTACAACTCTCTTCCAGCTTCAAGAGCAACTGAAGGTGCCTGGAATTTCACCTTGATTTTAATCTCAGCCTCTTTGATAAAGGAAGCACCAGGTTTGTGTGCTTGAAAAATCCGTAAGACTACTATGGGACAAGGTTTTCAGCTCACATTTCTAGCTAGGTCTTGTCTGAGAGACAGAACAACCTCTTCAAAAGAACACCCTTGACGGAAACCCATCACTTGATGCTTTTTCAGCTCGTCATCTGATGTGAGGTGACAGTAGATGTACCACAGCCACTGAGAAGCTTTACTGCCTGTCTTTCTGACATATTGAGCTAACACATCGGCTGTCAGTTTTGTTTTGTGATGCTATAATTACTTATCCTGAAATCCTGGAGAATTATAAGAGGGATGGAGGTGCATTCCATGCTGTAAGCTAAACTTGAAATAATACTACATTTATGGAAGGTAGATACAATTGAAGGTGTAGTAGAGGTCTCTACCACTCTTGCAGGGGGGGGGGGTGGTGGTAGACAAAATGCCTCACAGTAGCTATTTAATTAAAAACTGAAGTAATTTCTCTGAGGCTAATACTTTCCAAGTGTCAATGCACTTTCTCTTTTATCTTGTCCCCCCCTAAATTGCAACTGTTGGGATTTCATTTCTCTACCAGTTTGAATTGCAGATGTACAGTTCATTAGGGAGTTTCTGCTAATGCCACAACCCCCATACTGTGTATGTTACATGCTCGAGTGTCGTCTGCTTGAGAAAAACAGCCTGTTGCTTTACCTGGTCTAGAGTTTCAAACTTTCAATGTTTAAGTATTAGTAATCTTTGACCTAGGATGTAGGAGGAATGGGGTTTTAAGGACTCTTCCACAGCACTGATGCCAGCAGGATGCCTTTCTGCCCAGAGGCAGTGCCCACATAGTTGTTTGTTTATCCCTGCTTCACCCAAAGCTCTGACTTACTTTATATTAACAAAAGCACTATGCTTGATTCAAAATCTCCACCCGGGATAACTTTAGCAACTTAAACTTAATTTGTTTATATTCTGAGATGTTGCTGTATCACGGCAGCATTCTGGGACATGGAGAGATAAAGGGGAAGTAAACTCACTGATGGTGTGACTGTAGCTGACTGGAATTTGTTGTAAATTGACAAATACAAAGCAACTTTGATCTGTCTAAGCTACAAAATATATTCTGGCTTGGTTCAATACCATGCCAAGCAGTGATGTCATTATTCTTAATTTTGTTAAAGTTCTGGTCTGTGCAGAGCTCATTCTCTGTATTTATAAAAATGTGTTGTCCATCATTAGATATTTATCAGCCTGATCCTCAGGGATTTGTGCATCAAAATAAGAATTTCTCCTAACAGGCCTAGCAAATTACACCTAAGGTGTCTTTTGTGAACTGCACCAACATGCTTTGTCCCTTGACTGTAAAGGAGCGAATCAAACAAAGGAAATGATGGAAAATCTTAACTATCAGACGGCAAGAGCACACATATTGAGTAGTGGAAAATACTGCAAGTGGAAAAGCTCTTTTTAGGTGTTGGAATAATGGTATGTTGCTTGAAGCACACGACTAGAACAGTTTAAACAGTTATTAAAGAATGTTGCCAGATCTTATCGCTGCAGTCATGCATATAGATGAGTGATCCCTGCACAGCACTACAAAATGTGTGAATGAGGTACACTTACTAAAAATAAACCTATTGAGTGCTATTCCTAAATTGCTACGGAATGCTGGATAAATTACACAATTTTAGCACTACAAAATCATCTCCAAGATCTGAGGTGGAAAACGCGTCTAACTGCAACATTACAAGTGAGTTTGAGACCAGGAATAGTCGCAGGCCTTGTTTGCCTTGAGCATTGATCACTGTTTAAAAAAACAACCAACCAACCAATGAACAGAGACCCCATCAAACAAAAGATCCCCAACTATACAAGCAGCAGAGCAGGACTTAGAGACATTGTATGGTCTGTTGTTTCATTCTTGGTTGGGGTGCAGTGCTTGAAGTAGGCTGGTGTGTATTGTAACTGCTATGACATGCTGTAAAGCCACTCAACAGCCCAAAACATAATGAGAAGTGGTTTTTTAGATGGTGGGTGGTTGTGTTTATGGTGGTGATTTTTTGGGGGGTTTAATTAAAAAAAAAATAATTCTTAAGATATTTGGTATCAGACAAGCATCTCAGAGCTGATCGAAAGAGGGAGAAAAGGTTCTTTTCTCCCTCTGCCTTTAGAAGAATCAAATTTCTCTTGTGCCTTTGTACCCCAAATAAGCTGTTTTCTTTTTCATAAGAAACTGGTTTGTTGATGGAATCTGCCACATCTGTGCCCCTTCCAAATTTTGAGGATATTAAATAAATGGGAACTCAAATCAATTTCTTTATAGTTCAATCTTCATTTTGAAGTGGGAAGATGAAACCTTTCCTTCTTAAAAATCAATAAGCTACTTGTGTCTAGCAAATTCTTTGATTATCCGTTTCTGTATGGTTATTCATATTTTCAGCAGCTGTAGCAAATGAATGATTGCAGGCATGCTGCATTTCTGCTCCAGAAAAAGTTTAAGCTATTTAGGAAAACAAATGAAGCACAAAAATTTTTATTTAACAATAAGTTTTCTAAGAATCTTTTTTTTTTTTTCATGAGTGACTGGCTTTCCCAGATCAAACTCCTTTACAGGGAACTTTACAGCAATACCTAGTGGCTGTAGCAACTTGAATTTTCCATATCTCTGGGAATGCCAGCTAAAAGCAGAAGGAAATACTGATGTGATGGAGCCCGAATTAAACTCTAATCAAAACAACGATGTGTTTCGAAACCAGCATTGATTACTCTGGGACTTACGGTTTTATAATCCTGGGCTATGGTTCAATAATTTTTCCCAGTGTGAAAATGCTGAGTCTTTATGGAGCCAGGGCAATAACACTGACAACACTGAGACATTTATTTGAATTTTTCATTGTAGTATTTGAGTACTTCGCAGTGATTTTCTGAATTTATACTCAAGAGCAGTCCTGTAGAAGTACTGTACTGATGAGGAAAATGGAGGCAGAAGGATTCAACCTGTCAGGCAGAGAAAAGCTTTCAGCAACCTAAGCCTGTATTGCATACATGACAGAGCCAGGTATTCCCCCCGCTATGGCTGCATCTGTGCTGCTTCGAGCCCTGAGCTGGGAGCTCTGTTTTTAATCTGTTATTTATTTTGCTGCTTCATCATCATCATATCCACTGTTAAAGTTGTTTTGACTTGTTGTACTTCAAAACTATTGCATTTAGCTATCTTACCCTAATGTGACTTCCTATTTGTGGTTTGATTCCTGGAGTTACCTGCCCATTACCTGGAATGGTATCTGATGCAAGATTGCCGGTTTATGGAGAAGATGGACTGCTTTTCCGTAGCTCCAGGATCATATGTGTAGTTCAAAATGATAGAGCTCCTGCTGTCATCTATTTTTGTGTATTTCTATCATGGGAAATACCCAGAATAAAAGTGGAGAAGAGATGCTGGTGGCCAGGGTAGTGAAGCAAGGTGTTTGACTTGTAACTACAGCATGTACTTTTGTTGGCATAGGATGAAAGAAAGATATTTGGATTGCTGGTAGTAATGAGATTCCGTGGTGCTTCTATCAAGTGAGTTAGCCTTTCTTCTTGGCCAGATTTCCATTTCATTGATGATGTCATGCCTTACCAATCTGGTGACCTTCTATGATGGAGTGACAGCATCAGTAGATAAAGGGAAGGCAACCGATGTCATCTACCTGGACTTGTGCAAGGCCTTTGACACAGTCCCCCATCACATCCTTATCTCTAAATTGGAAAGATGTGGATTTGATGGGTGGACCATCCAGTGGATAAGAAACTGGTTAACAGACTGTAGCCAAAGGGTGGTGGTCAATGGGTCTATGTCCAGGTGGAGGCCAGTGACAAGCGGGGTCCCCCAGGGGTCTGTCTTGGGACCGGTTCTCTTTAACATCTTTATCAATGACATCGATGATGGGATTGAGTGCACCCTCAGCAAGTTTGGGGCTGACACCAAGCTGAGTGGTGTGGGTGACACCCTAGAAGGAAAGGAAGCCATCCAGAGGGATCTTGACAGGCTGGAGAGATGGGCCCAAGTGAACCTAATGAGGTTCAACAGTGCAAAGTGTCAGGTGTTGCACTTGGGCCGGAAGAATCCCAGACATAGATACAGACTGGGAGAAGAGCTTCTTGAGAGCAGCCCTGCTGAGAAGGACTTGGGGATTCTGGTGGATGAGAAACTTAACATGAGCCAGCAGTGTGCTCTTGCAGCTCGCAAGGCCAATGGTATCCTGGGCTCCATTAGAAGAGGGGTGGCCAGCAGGGACAGGTTGGTGATTGTCCCTCTCTACTCTGCCCTCGTGAGGCCCCATCTGGAGTCCTGTGTCCAGATCTGGGGCCCCCAATACAAGAAGGATGTGGAACTGTTGGAGAGGGTTCAGAGGAGCCACGAAGATGATTAGAGGGCTGGAGCACCTCCCCTACGAAGAGAGGCTGAGGGAGCTGGGCTGGTTCAGTCTGGAGAAGAGAAGGCTGCGGGGGGACCTCATTGCAGCCTTCCAGTACCTGAAAGGAGCTTATAAGCAGGAGGGGATTCAACTTTTTAAAAGGATAGACAATGACAGGACAAGGGGGAATGGATGATGTGAAAATAAACCAACTTTTGTGATTAAACCTCACAGTTATCAAATGATTTCCAGGTGTGTTCCAATCTTCTTAGCTGTGAAATAGAAAACACTTTCTGTATTTCTGCATTTACAGAGACATATTTTGAAAAGTAATTATTTTTTCCTCTTGTTTTTTATTGGAAGTAATTTGAATCCTCATATGGTTCTACCCTGGGATTTTTGTTTTTTCCTTCTCTCTTTTCTTTCTTCCCTCCTTCATATGTTCTCCCTTACCTGCCAGAGGATGACTATGCTACTCAGTGACCTCTGTCTCTGAGACCAGAAGTTAATAAAGAGCTTTCCCTAGCTGATGGGATTAGAGATGTCAGAGGAGTGGCCAAGGCTTTAAGACGCAGTCCTTTAATCTTCTTACCTAGTTCGCTTCAGTTCAGTCAGCCATTGAAAATCAGCCTTCTTAAACTGTCAAGGTAATCAATAGACACGTTCAGTTAAGCCGCTTCTCGGTATTTCTGAGAGTCCAGTCACATTCAGAATGTGCTGCTGCTTCCTGAATAACAATGTTTCATCCTAGCATATTCACTGGCTTCTTAATGAGCATGCTTACCCGTGGGAGTAGTTTGGATGGAAGGTCTTGAACAGCCAACAGTAAAGGTTTATGTGCATCTTTGCAGATCATGACCAAGGACAAGCTCTTGCTCAATTGTGTATGACATTTAATTACTCATTGCTCTGGAATAAGACTTAATGCAAGAACAAAAGCTTAACATCTGTCAGGTCTTTTAATGCCAAAGTTTCTGTATTTCCAATTTTTTTGAATGCTTTCTAAACTCTTCCCTCATTCTAGCAACTTTTCCATGTAATGCCTGAGTTTTTGCCATAGTCTCCTGTACAACATAGTGATATTTGGAGCCGTTCTAGGATTTAATTGGTGCTTGCTAAAAGTTTGGAAAGTCTGTGAGGATCTTAGCACTGACTCTGCCAATTTAATTAATCTGGGAGCCCCAGAAAGACATAGGAAAGTTAATAATTTAACTTTCTTATATTCTCAGTTTTAACATATTGGACCAATATTTTCTGCCTTGAGGTATGATAAAAGTGTCTTGTCTTTTACAGTCCATCTAGCAGTAATCCAGTGCAAGCGTTGTTCTCTCAAGCAGGGCTTCATGGTTTTTCTTTACAGATGTACTGTATGAGGCCCCAAGCTTGGCAGTGCTTCGCTCAAATGTTTTAACAACAAATACACAAAACTATTGTAAACTCAACGGCTTAAAGTTAAATTTTACCAAGGCAGACTTTTTCAGGATTTAGGCAAGTTTGACAGTATTACTGTTGATCTAATTTTTTTAAACACATTTCATCGAGGCTAGTGCAAAACCCAGATTAAACTGAACTATAACTTTGAATTTTTCCATCAAAATCAGGATTTTGGGTTGTCCAATCTCTTAATGGCTTTGAAAAGGAGAAAATGAGAAAGGTAAATGTATGTCTTAAAACAGTATTCAAATTCTGCATGCAAAATACTTGGTGAAAAGGAATTAACAAATATGGTGTCAAAAAAAATCTGTGTAGTCAGATAAAACTGTTTGTTCTTTCCTTTTGTTTTTAATTTATATTCACAGGAAAAAAATTAGGATGAAATAGCAATCAGATCAATTTAAAATGAGCAGTGCATCTAGTTTTAGGAGAGAAAATTAATTTACAGTTCATACTTTCAAAATTACTGCAGTGGAACTTTGCTATTTGTACTCTACTTGCAATGTATTCTGTCCTGTGTGAAGAACTGGTGCAAATATAAGTGAATTATCAGTTGTGAATCACAAGTAAGCTATATGTCTAGACTTCTAAGTACATGCTTGATCACAGAATCACAAGGTTGGAAAAGACCTTTAAGATCAAGTCCAACCATTCGCATCCTAAACTAAACCATATCCCTAAGTACTTCATCTACCCTTTTTTTGAACACATCCAGGGAAGGTGACTCAGCCCCGTCACTGGGCAGCCTGTTCTAAGCACTGACAACTCTTTCAGTCAAAAATTTTTTTCTAACATCCAATCTAAACCTTCCCTGGCACAGCTTCATGCCATTCCCCCTTGTGCTATCACCTGTCACCTGGCTGAAGAGACCATCACCTATCTCTCTGTAACCTCCCTTCAGGTAGTTGTAGGTGGTGAGAAGGTCTCCCCTCAGCCTCCTCTTCTCTAGGCTAAACAGCCCCAGCTCCCTCAGCCGCTCCTCAGAGGATTTGCCCTCCAGCCCCTTCCCCAGCCTGGTTGCCCTTCTCTGGACTCGCTCCAGGACCTCCATGTCCTTCTTATGGAGAGAAGCCCAGAACTGGACCCAGTACTCGAGGTGCGGCCTCACCAATGCCCAGTACAGGGGCACAATTACCTCCCTAGACCTGCTGGCCACACTGTTTTTGATACAAGCCAAGATGCCATTGGCCTTCTTGGCCGCCTGAGCACACTGCTGACTCATATTCAGTCTGCAGTCACCCAACACCCCCAGGTCCTTCTCTGCCTGACAGATGTCAAAAATATGTCCACTATAGATAATGATGAACTTTCTTCAAAGTAGTTTTTTCAGTATACGTGCTTCTAATCCAGTATAAAATTACCAAGCTTTCTTTGTAAAGTCCCCAGTTCATTTTTGTATACCCGTGGTACTCTAAATTGAACCTGGCATCATTAGTCACCGTCTGATGTGTGTAGAGTATCTGCTCTACGTGCTTTGGGGATTGCAATTACTTTGAATCATTTGTCATCTTTTATCGGCTGTGATGTAATTTTAATCAGAATTCTCTTGAAGAATGCAGCTTATGCTACTGAACAGAGCAGGGCTGAAGTATTGGAGAGTGCTGGGAGTGGTTTTTGTATGTACTTAACACAACCCTTATTGTATCCCTGCCTTGAAGCCCAGAAGTGCTTCTTGTGGCAAGATGGAGTTTTTTAAATTGACCTTTCAAAAAAGACTGTGTATAAATAGGAGCCACATAACTTCTGCAGAGATGGGGCTTTGATTGCAGGTGTTCATAATTAGATTAATTTACAAAGTAGATCAAGCCAATGGAGGAGGCATGGAAAACTGACTGAGAGCTTATCACATTAGCTAAGTAGAGCAATTAATCAGGCAGACCTTAATGGTTTGGTTTCTTTTTTTAATCATCTTGAGCAGTGTGTGGTGTTCCTCAGTTTCCGTTAAAGCAGCCATATAATGTGAAGCTGCGTTTGGGACGGTTTCCTCCTGGTGATGTGTGTCTTGGAGAGTGTCAGCAACAGCAAAGAGCAGTGCCACAAAGGCTGTACCGCTTTGGGAAATCCTCTGACATTCCCAGTGCACAGAGCAGTGTCCTGCTATACAATGACCTGTACATTTAGAACGGGAAGAAAGCAAACCCACACGTACAGCATTCTCTGTGAAAATACCGGGGATCTGTACAAAACTTCTGTATCCAGCTAATGAGGTGCTGCCTGGTGGTGTGTTTGCTCGCTTCCATTAGCACCAGCGTAGTTAGATCAGATGTTCTAAGTAGCATAAATTCTCATCAAAGAGTCCTATGCACTCAGGGATAGTGTAAGAAAAAAAATAGGGTTTGAGTTTCATTATTCAAAATTTTTTTTCATGCTGAACCAGAACAATTGACTGATTTAATTCCCACATGACTTGTTAATTATTATTATAGACTGAAAATAGCATTTTTTCAGTGCACTGTCCTCTGCAGTGCATACACCGTGCAGAGCAGTCGTGGTGTTTTATCTAAACTATAACTTGTCAGTGAAAGTGTTCAGAAACTTCTGGTTGCAATGTGATAATTTAGCCATTGAGGCTTTCTTAAAATGATGCTTTTAATGAGTTGTTTTTATTTCTAAGAGAGTGCATTCAGTGTTTGGAGGGAGCGTTAGGCATAGTCATACAAATGTCCTTATTTCTTAACCTATTTTCAAGTGATCTTGTACTTTCAGATGGACTTTCTCTGCCTTTCACTACTAAAAAAAAGAAGGTTCCATAAGATTGTATGGAGCATATGTTTTCCTTGTGTTATTTCACAGTAAACTGCACCGATAGTGGTTGGGCCCTGACAGGGATCAGGTTGGGCCCTTACAAATTGGACTGAGGCCCCATAACACTGACATTGAGTACAGAGAAGTGATCTCTCTCCAGACATGACATTCATAGTTACCTTTTCCTTCTCTTAAAGAGGCCAAACCATTTCCTTTCCCACATTCACAACGAATCCTAAAGCATGTCAGCGAACAAGGAAGGATGAGAGTTGATTAAGACTTCTTACTACGAAGCTGAAAAAAGATGATTTAGCCAAATTTGACAGTGTGTGTCTTGTACTTCCAAACTTTGAAGTGCTGCAACACACTTATCTTTAAAGTGATTTTCATTCTTCTCTTTCTGTTGCATAGCAGCTTTCTCCCCATGACAGAAAAGCTAATTACAACTTATTTTTTTGTATGACTCTGCTGCCCGTGTGTACTTACCCAGGTGCATTGGCTGAAGCACTCTGGTCTGCTTTGAGTGCACCTCCTGTTAGTGACACTAGGTGAAGTGTTTTCTTGGCCGTTAATAGCCGAATCAGAGGGGTGAACAGGTTAATGCAAAAGCTGACACATTCAATTGCAAGAGAGAATTATTAATGCTTCCTTCTGTGCCAGCACTAATGAGAATGAGACCTTCCTTAGGATATTTCAAAATACTGGAAAGGTCTTGTGTATGGTGCTTAAATAGAGATTTCAAGTAAATTTTCAGCTGACGATCATTCCTTGCCATCAGCTCAACTGTGATGATATGGTGAATTTGTACACTGTGGGCCTTTAAAAATAATACCATGAACACCCTGACACACTAACTCGGAGCATTTATGCTTGAGAATTTTATTTCAACTTAAAATACTGTCATTCTGCTTGTGTGAAACTGGTTCTCAGCCATTTTATCTTAAATATCCAGAAATGGAAATCTTAACCAAGGTTATCAGCTTGGGTCAAGCTTTTGCAATCTGTTTTTAAAATTTGGAGCAGTATTTTCATGCCACTAGCACTGAATACCTAAAATACCACAAAATGTCCCCTGTTAAGAGTTCTTTCGAAAGCAATGGTATCCTTGAACAGCTGAAGGTAAAGAGAAGGTATTTCAATAAATATTTCGGGCTTTTTGTAGATTGATAGATGTGTTTGCCTTCAGAAGGTAAAGAATAGCTCTAAAAGATGATGCCCAGGATTTGTAAGCTGCATTCTCTTTTATATCTTTGGACAGTTAGCTTCTAATTTATTGGAGGAGTTCCTGTCATTTGCCTTGATTTTTGAATTGCTGGAAATAAGATGCAACTTAAATTTTAACCGATTTGGAAAACCACTGAAAGAAGCCTGTAACTATCAGTTATCTGAAGGCTGCTTTTCCCTGGGAGGGGTGGGGGCTGTACTAAACATGACTGAAATTACTTTGGTAGTAAGTTGAATCCAAAACTATTTTCATGTTTTTGTTTGGTGTCTCAGAACAAGGTAAGATACCTGGATGGGACTGATAAATGAATCAGGACAGGGGAAGGAATGACAGATGATTTACAAAGCTAAACATTGCTTCTGGATAGCTGAAACTTGTACAGCAACCTGAAGTACTGAACTCAAGAAGGATGTTTTGTTTTGAATATGTTTGAATTAGTTGATTTTTTTTTTTCACTCTGTTAAAAGCTGAACACATATACCCTATTTCACAAGTTAAATACAGTGTGTAATAAAATGTGTATTGTGTTGGTGTCAGGGTCTAAAACTACCAACAGTATATGGTCTTGGCTCATAAACCATAACCATTACTGCTGATTAATTGGAAGCATTGGTTCTGGGTTCGGAGTCTTGGGAGTTTTCAGTTTATTGCCCTGCTTTCTGAAAAATAAGTGGCATTTCTTACAGCAGCTCCCACATCTCTGTAAGACTATACACATCAGGAATCCAGACAGCATGGTAAGACTTTGGGAGAAGACATCACTAAGGAATTAAGATACAAGATGAAAAATATCTAATAACGCGCTTGTGATGGTTTTACTCCTGGTAACACAAATGTGTGCCTAAAGCTAGTTCAAGATACCACCAGAACTATGAGCTGTGCTGCACCAGGAGTGGATCAGAGTTGGAATTAGCTTCCAGCCAGCTTTTGGTAGGGGACGTGAGAAGTACGGTGTGCTGGATAAAGCTGGGTCATGTTGATGCAGGCTCAGCTCTACTGGCTGGTACAGCTGGAAGGTGGGAGCGTGGCTCTGTGAGCTCTGCTCTGTGTGAGCACCTCAACCATGACTCCTCCTGCATCTCTGCCTCCCACGAAAATACCCATGTGGTGTAGGGTACCATAGGCTGTCTCTTAGCAGCAAGCTGACCTGTGTGCAAGGCTGATGTGAAGAACATATAGCTCTTTTCCACATGGTTAAGTGCTCTGATGAAGCTATTGGATTTCTGAAAGTCTTTCTCTATGGACATCTAATGCAGTAGCTTGCTGACTGCTATTCCTTGGGGCCCTGCAGCTTTCTCTTTGATGCATAATGAGCCTGGTCATGAATTTGAAACTAGTTGCCTCTTTAATTTTTTTCCTGATGATGTAATAAAATGTTAAAAATATCACCTTGAAAACAAGACTTGAGAGCCATAGGAATAGAAAGACAAATTGTATTATACTGTAACAATTATATTTATGCCACTCTCTTAATTTCATTTGCTCTGTGTCTGTATTCCGCAGGTGGCAATGTTTTCTACCAGTATGAGTGGTAAAGCAGGGAAAGAGGTGGTGTGGTAATGGAGTAGTCAGGAGTTACCCTGCTCAGTCTCAGTTCCCATAGGGTATATGCCATTATTTGCAATTTTGCTTATTACTTAAAATACTCTGTTTAGGATAAATATTTATTATCCCATGGATAACTATTCCTACACTTGATTCCACAGTAGCTTAGGTGTCACATAAATATGTATTTTGTCCAGGATCCTTAATCAAGGTCATTGTTATTTTTGGTTTGGTAGCTGGAGTGTTTTCTCCTCCATGAAGTATGTGATTCTTCTTTGAGAAACTTGATGTTGTGGATGAAAAGCTGTATTCAGTAAAAAGAAAGCAGAATAAAATCCCTTTTTTAATGTTCTGGGGTTTATAGCATGAATACCTTTTTATTTTTTTAACTTACTGTTTTCTATCAAGTGAGAATATTTTTACATTTACTTAAATACTGCATCAATATTTCCACCAAAAGACTTCTTTTCTTCAAATTTCCTTTTTAATAAAATACAGCCTCTTTGAACTCCACAGACCTCACCATCTGTTACTCAATTTTCACTCCATAAAATTTTGCTGACATCTGTTTAATCAAAAATATTTTTATAGTCATGGAGAAATTTAGTTCAAACTTGGTATTATGCTGTTCCTGTATGCCAAGGAGAAAATATGAAAATAATGAACAGGAACTTACGGGAGAGGAGAGGAAAACATTAAATTTAAGTCTGTTACCACTTAGGGCACTGTGTGAGTCTGGAAGCGATAGCCCTGTCTTGCAGGCTGCAGAGCTCTGTGTTTCCACGGTTTGCTGCTGTGCAGAGGCTTCCTGGGACAACATGGGGCAGCCTTCCCCAACATTGCCAAAGCTGGCTGTTCCCCTGTGGCCGCAGCTTTGGAGCAGCTGGTAGGCTTGGGTTTGAAAAGCCAGAACTAAGTTAATCCTGTTTTAAAAGCCTGTCTTCGTTCCTTGCCCTGCTGTCCCCGACTTTGTACTCCCTTCTTTATTCATTTCATCTGCGTGAGGTAATTCACTCCCAGGAGCTTTATATACCACTCAAACTCCCCAGTCCAGCATGGTCAGGAGCCTTGTAGGACACTAATGAAGTAGTAATAAAGGCAGAGGAGACAGGTGCTCTTCCTTGGCTTTCCCATCCTCTCTGGGGTGATGCACTCCCTGGTGTCAGTGTTTCCCTGTTGAACGCATGTCATGTTGAAGTTGGTGGGTGCTATAATAGCCACTATATTAGATGTGGTGATAATTATTAGTAAGACCTTATTTTTAGTCGGTGTGTTTTTGAAAGGAAATGAGGCATATGCAATTTCTGTCTGTCAATCTGTTCGTTTGGTTATCTGTCAAGCTTGATTAAGAAATTCTGATCTGTATTGTGGTCTGACAGACCCTTCCCATCTCCCATACGGCATAAAAAAATTAACATAATTTTTAAGCGATGGTTTACAACATTTGATAACCAAATAACTGTATATATTTTCATTGTCCCTCTTGGTTATTATAAATTGTGATCAGTTAAATTGGCTTACTAAAGCATGAAAAGTTTTTCCACGTATGCCTGCTTTTGGAGAAGCATCCAAGTGTTGCGGCTTTTCTGTTTATTCTCTTGCTGTTGGGCTTGGCATATAGGTGGAATTTCTCTCCCAGAATGATTTAGCTGTTTACTGCACATTTCTATTGTTTTGTGTGCAAATTTAATTGATATTTATGACTGAGTAATAAATTTAGAATATTGCTTTTTAATTGAATCTTCAGCAGAACATGCTGATTATCTTGAATTTAATGAAGAGCAATGCTTTTAAAATTTTTCATACAAATCCCGTTATCTGCACATTTAGTATTTACATCTGTATCATTTAACTGAAATTGCTGTATCATTTTTTAATAATATTTCCTTCTTCTTTGTGAAGAAGTCAGGCTTTTTTTATTAGATAGAAAAAATTGAAACAAAGCATGAGTATAACTTTGTAATGCCAAGAGCACATCCCTCATTCTTTATCCTCAAAGACACTATTTATCTACCTTTAAGTTTTCTTTATAAAGAAAGATTTATTAAAGTATGCTTGGAATAAAAATGCCTGGAAGCATTCTTTGGTTTATTTAGAAACTTCAGTTCATTTGGAAGGAATACTTTTCAGCTGGTCTTTCAAAATGCTTAAGAGCAATGTAAAAGAGAAGTTGAAATGACTGTGTTTATTTCCTTGGGACTTTCTATGGCAGATTACAAGGGGGGATTTTGTTTTCTGGGCGTTTTGCAGATTGCTTATGGTAATGATCATGCTGTATAAGTTTAAACTCTAATTACAACCAGAAAAGGTTTTGGCTAGAACTTGAAAACTGAACATGCTTTTTGTTTGGTGGAAGACAAAATTAGATTGCCATCGTATTTGCTTATAATGAGATCAGTAAATGAAAGAAAAACAGGATGTCTTTTAGCATGAATGATGTGCATCGCTCACTCCAAAAATATGAGCTGCAAAGATTGCAACTGAAAGGGTTTGCTTGCATTGCTGTGAAGGTTTGGTACAGCTGAAAGCACTAACACTGCAATGAAGCAATACTTCTTAAGTTCCGTGGGTCAGAATGAGTATCTGAGTGTTCTATTGCCTGTCAGTCCCATCTGGGCAGTGCTGGGTGGCATCGAGAAAAACTCTGGTCATTTTTTCTTGCTTGACTCTTATCTTTTGCTGACATTTAGAATGAAACAAATGAAACTGAAACACGACAAGAAAATCCGCTGGGCATAAGGCATAAAATCAGACTTGCATTTGCTGAAGAACCAAAAGAATATTTCACAGCGCAGGCGTTTGGGAGGACCCTGGAATGGTTCTCCAGTGACAGCACGGCTCAGGGCAGGAGTAAGGCTCCCCAAGGTGCAGCTCAGCACTGCTCGGCAGATTGCTGCTGCTGCCAGGATCACAGAGGGAGAGTAGGAGCATGCTGCATTGCAGGTGGAGGTGCACTGGGGAGGAATTCTGTTCAGTTCTCCACCCTGATTCTTCCTTTAGTCTGTTCTGCTCCAGTTCTTCTCCTACCCTAATTCTAGCTCTTGTCCTTAACCCTGCTTCTTGATCTATTCTGTTGAAGATCACAGGAGATCTTGGAGATAGATAGATAGTGACCTCCCACCTGGTGCAGCAGAAAATGCAATAGGAATCATAATGTAAAGCACCAAGTTTTGGGGGCTTTCTTTTTCTCTCTTTTTTTTTTTTGTTTGTGAGTGTTTTTTTATTGTTTTTCTTTGTTTTCAGGTGTTGGCTTTCAGTTTGACACGTAGAAAGCTTTAGAGAGTCAAATGTTGCAGCAGTCCATAGGTAGAAGAAGTCAGAGAAGGACAGTGAGCCCAGGTTAACCATACCTTGTCTCTTTAGTCTTATGCAGTGGAATGAGGAGTTGATTCAGCATTGAACTTAGACTGTTTTAAGACCAGGCTCCTGGTATAGAGGATCTTTTGATGTGACCTGAGATAGATGGAATATTACCAACTCTTAGCTTAGAGGTGAAACATTCCCCAGACTAGGATGCTTCCAGCTGAGAAAAATAAGCAGATATGGACAAACAAGACTATTTCAATAATACTGACTTTGATTTACTTTCGATTAGGTTAAGGGAGATGGTCAACAAGAAGAAAGAATATAATAATCCAACAATCTTGACTGTAAACTCCTTCAGTTTAGGAAGATAAATTCCTATTTCCTTAAGAATACGACTGGAGGAATTAAATACTCTGTTAGTAATTTTGCAAAAATGCTCCTAAGATGCTCTGGAACAAGAACTTTAAAGATGGTTTGTTAGTGAATTGCTGAATTCAAGAAAAAGAAACCTGTTTGATTGTCAGTATCTTTCTGGCCCTACAGAATTTGCCCTGCAGCGGTACAGTTTCAGGGTTTTAGTTGTCAGGTATTCAGAACAGACACTTTAATAATTGTTTTCCTAATTTAACTTATTATTTCTGCTTTTAATCCTGGCCAATTTTTAAATATCCTCTCTATATTTTGTATTCATGTAAACCATTTGTAAAGGAAAATACACTTTAATAAACCTCTTTTTAATTAAAAAGCCATTTCTAGACTTGGTGAGATTTAGGTAAAAACCTGTGCAGTGGTCTGCTTCACTTGGTGACCCATTCAGCGAAGGCGTGTGTTCAGTGCCTTAATGGTGATGGAAAGAAGTCAATCACTGTAAGAAAGTAGTTTACAGCACACTATGATCACTAAAATAGGATTTTTTAAATTATTGCTTTGCCATGGCATAAGTTACCTCATTCTGGTCTTTGGTCTCCTCAACACATCCGTGTCTGAGGGTGGCAGCGTGCAGCTGCCTTCAGTGGGCTCGTGGACGAAGCCACCAGCAACACGCTGTCAGCACTGTACTAGCAGTAACGTCCTTTCTTCCTTCACTCAAAGTTTAGAACCCAAAGAAGTGTTTTAGGTTCCTCTCTGTAGCTTTGTCAAGTTGTAGAAGGAAGCCATTTCAAATAGGAAGAAGACCTGTGTGTGTGGTTGTTTCCTGGTCAGTGTCCTGATTTCCAGAAGGAACGCCTCCATAGGAGCTTTTCAAAAAGCTCCCAAGCTTCTGGCCTGTAGCCGTATGTCACATTTCATGTGTCGCTTGGTTTTGAAGGCCATTTTTCAAATTGAACTCGCTTTACAACCCAATTCTTTCTATCACAGTTGTTTTCCTGATTCCCACCAGTCCTCCAGGGCACTGCTATAGTCCCTCTTTCTAGACAGGTGAGGAAATAACCCACATTAAAACCGAAAGTAACCTCTTTACACTTGTGACCGCTCCTACACACTTCAGCTGTGAACACTGGTGGTTGAGGGATTCACAGTTAAGCTTATACCCACCTGCAGTTGATGTTTCTGCGTTCTTCCTCCTGATTCTCTGTTTGTTTACTGTTAGAGGTATATGCTCAAGTGTTAGTGGGGTGAACTACATAGAGTGGCTGAGCCATATGTTACTGTGATCTCCTCATGAAAGAAATCAAGTGTAACTCTCTTGTGATAGACTAACTTTTGAGTATTAAAAAATTTAGAGAATAAAATGGTATATCTGCATGAAGAAAATGTTGTAGAATTCGAATTCAGGAATGAATTTAATTTTCAGTTAGCCAGTTCATCTACAAATGGCGCACTGAATCTATATTGCGTTTGCTTTGTCGGTCTGTTGGTGTTTGAGGAACCACGTGAGAAACTAGGTGGTAAAAAAAGTGGGGAGAGATTAAGAGAAATAAATGAAGAAATCAAGTTATCTTTTTGGGCCTTACTTTGGTATATTTATAAAATATAGATGTCAGCAGAACATTCTCAATTTTTTGTTTAACTTTCCATCCCAACTCTGGCCACATCTTTTTGTCGGACTTGACACAAATCAATGAATAGATTTGAACTAAAAAAAATACTTTCAGATGAGCTAACTTTTATTGAAAAAATATTTCCAAATTTATTGTTTCGTGGTTGATTTTAAAACTTTGTGTTAAAAGTGGAGTTAAAAATACATGTAAAAATATTAAGTGTCCTTTTTCTTTAGAAAGTTAATAGAAGGTAAAGTTAATGGAAGGTATTCACTTCACACTTAGGTATGGAAGAGAATGGGAACAGTTTTATTTTTTTCTATAAGTAGTAACTTCATGGGATTACACTGTCATATTTCTTGATAATACATAAGTGCTTTTACTCCTACATGTACTTTGACAAAATGTAAATTTAGTGAGTCACATTTAAAGTACAAAGGCACTGGGAGTTTGAAAGATTATTTTGCTTTATGCAGCAGAAACCATTATTTGGTATCAAGTCCCAAAACTTTTAAATCATCAAAGTTACAAAAGTATTGCAGTAATTATAGTAAATACTGTGAATAAGCTACTCGGTTGATATCTAAATTTAGTTTGTGCAAAGAATTAATAGACACTTCTGTTTTAAGTTTGTAGAATAATTTTAATTAGAAGCAATTAAATAAAATTACATTACTCTAAAGTAAATTGCTGCTTTCCAAATTTTTTTAAAAAGCCCTCTATATCCCATTTGTATGTGAAAGCTTACTGTAGTGAAAGTTTCACTGGATTGTTTTCTGTAGGAAGAGCTTCAGATCAGTTCAAGGAACCCTTCCATCTAGATGGGTTTACAGACTTAATCAGATTTCCTTATTTGTGGCATTTTTCTCCAGAGCATTTGGTGCTGCCACTGTACAAGCCAGGATTGGAGTTAGATGGACAACCAATTAAACTCTGTTTTGAAACCTGTCATAATGATTATGGTATAGATTTCGTCTTGGTGTTTGATGTAGCTGATAGTTCCTTGAAAGGAGTTATCTGGCCAAAAAACCCTTCCTAGAAATGTATGCACAGGAAGGGCTGCTGCTGCAATTTTTAGAGTGTGGTTACAACAGTGACTATGTCCATGGCCCGCATTAAATGTTTTCCTTTTTCACTACTGTGATAGCAGCGTTGTTTGGCATAAGTACTGGAAGGAAAAGATGGGCTAAGGACAAAGTCAATCTCCTAAAGCTTCTCTCCTGAAGTGCCTTGTCATGCAGCCAACAAAAAGTCCCAAATTTGTGCTGGAGCAACATCTATGCATGTGAACCGTGAACGTAAAATAGTATGTGGAATACTTGGAATTCAGTTTTATGATCTGAATGTTTTAGAAAAAAGAATTGGTTATCCAAAAGGCAGTGAATAGGAGATAACTTTCTGCTACCAGTAGTAATGATGGATAGACAAGGTCCTTGCCAGTCAGAAAGGGAAATAAACTGCCCCATGTGTATTGGCCACCACTCTTTTATCAGTAGAAGAAAATGTGTTTTGTCACTCCCATCTCTGATTGTGTTTCCACCTCCCTGAATGGAGATTGGCAAATGAGTTTGTGTATAGCAGGCTTTGAGATGAGCAACAGTATTTAATGTCTGTTTCTACTTGTGTCCTTCAGTATTCAAGTTTAGTGAAAAAGAATGTTTCACATGAAGAAGTTTGGTTATTCCAATGGAATTGTCATGGCTTTCTCATCTGCTCAGATGAGAACAGACAAAATGTCTCTAATATGGAGATGCATATTGCAGCTGTGAGTGCAAATAGCATTAAATTGCCTTTAAAACCACAACAATTAAAATAATTTAAAAACATATTTATTAATATTACCATATATTATCAATAATACTGTTAAAAGAATTACTAAGGTTTGCCTCTTTTTCTCTTTTCTTTTGCTTCTTTTTTTCTTTTCTTTGTAATTCTTGAATATCCAAAGCCAGGAAAGAAGAAACAAAAGGAAGAAGAAAGAAATGTGCAGCTTTTTTATTCTGTAGAGTAAGAAACTTTAAAATTTCCTTAAAATGAAGCTGAGATTTTTCATCTGGTTGCCTTTGCATTCTCATAGCAGGTTACAGCACCTTTGTCATCTTGGCTTCTATCCATATGATGTTTCTAAAATTAGGATCAGCAAATTCTCAACTCTCAAGTACCGTTTAGCCTATAACAGATTTGAAAGTGTGGACTTGACTCCATGCTTCACCCAAAAGGAGAGTGTATATAACACTTGTAGATTAACACATACCTGGTCTTGACTCAGTTTTGTTTTGCCTTCCTGAATTTGCCTTAGCTACTTCATGCTGGACATAACTCATATCTATCTATAAACTCGTCCCCACCTGCTTTGCAGTGTAATTTACCACTAAGGACAATATCATTTGAATGTAGAATATTTGAGTGGAAAAAATTGTGTAAGGGATGCTTAGTGATGCTTTCACTAAAATATTTTGATTTCTGTGCCTTGAGTCTAATATGCTGATTTTGCATCTCCTATTAAATGGTGTGGGAGTTTTCATGCTTTGACTAGACCATCACAGAAGTACAAATGCAAAATAGGAATGAAAGAAAAAATGATTTGGAATCAAATTTTTAATCCCTTTTTATTATATTGTGCCACAGAATAGCTATGGTCCAGAACAGAATGGTATGAACATAAATGTCTAACATTCGCTGTTAACACAGCAGTCCAACAAGATATTGCTTAATCTAAAACCTGCTTTCTCTTTAAAAGAAATCATGATGACTTCTACTCAGGCTATTTAGACCCTGGAGATTTTCTTTCCCATTTATGTCCTGCAGCCAATATAAAGGAATTCTGAGTTGTGAAAGGAGCTGATGTTTTTGATATAATCATTGTGTGGCGATAAATAAGAATTTACTGACTGGCTGAAAACATGACATTTAATTTGTTATATTTAGGCTACCACAGGTTAAACAGCTATTGTATTATAATTTAGTATTCAAGTTGATAATTAAAATAGATAACATCCAGGTATGCTAGTTGGCAGTGAAGCTATTAGAGTAACTTGAAGTCAGACAAACATATGTTTGAGTGCTATGAAAAAGGCATCTATTTATCCAATGTTGTGATGGCTAGGAACGGGCGAAAATTGGCTGTTTGAATCATGGCCTAATTAACGTGCTTTTTCTATGACAGTCCATTACTTGAGAAGATACAAGTGTGGATGATACTGCTCTGGAAATGTCAGTGTGGAATCTTCCTGTCATTTCTTCTTAGTATGTCATTGCCAGGTGAAATACCCTCCTTCCTGTCAGAAAAGCAAATTTCAAAGGCTAGGAAAAGCAGGCAGATCTGGGTGTTCTCATGGTTTGTACTGTAGCCACCATAACTGGGCATAAATCAAGAACAGGAAAAGTGGTGGTGTTATACCACGATATTGATTATTTGCATTTCTCTAAGAAAAGCAAGATGTTATAAATTTGATCTGCCTCCTGCGCTGATGATGACGAAGGATCGCTACAGTAAAGACTAAAATGCTTCTTAAAAATACTATGAACATCACTTCCCAATATCCTCTTTTACTGTGTTTCACCCACTATCCAGCATGGCTTGTGCCAAGCTACATAAGAGAAAATTAGTTCCATATATCTATATCCTCTATAATGTACAAGAAAAATAAATTTTATTCTGATGAAATTGGGACTTCTGTTGTGATTGTGGATGTAATTTGTCACGTATTTCATGTACCAGACTGCATTTTGATATAGTAGTGAAGTTACTATATTTCAGACTATTAATGAAATATATAGTTACTGAACAGCAATATTTTTTTCATCCACTAGCCGCTGAAATGTGTTGCACAGGGTTGGTTTTTTTGGTTTTTGTTTGTTTGTTGTGGGTTTTTTTTGTTGTTGCTATTTTGTTTGGTTGGGTTCTATTTGTTTGGGTTTTGTTGTTTGTTAATAGAACATTTGCCACGGAAACCTTAACTTTCATCTCTTCAAGGATTAGATCCAAAGAATACAACTTAAAATTGATAACTTCTATTCTTTATTACTTCTTGATAATTAAATTTGTGTTATGTACGAAATATCAAGCAAATTGAAAATTTCTGGATATGTTTTATTCCACTTTACTTTCTGTTGCATTTGGTACATGTTACATAATAGGAAATTAAGCAGACTTTCTATATTCACTTTCAAAGTGTGAAGATTAGCTGCTGAGAAAATGATGGCTAAACATGTAGGCAAATGAAAATTTCAGCAGCTTTTATGTGCTGAAATTTCATGCCAGCCTAATTTACCTCTATTTTGATAACATTTAAAGTAAGTACTGTGACATAGGGGAAAGCAGACTAGTTAATAACAGGTTTTTTTGTTTTCATTACCTGTTCTTTTTGATAAAATTTCCTCAGGCTTTATGTGAAGTCATCTTATCTTGGTGTACACTGTGCTGGTAACTCACTTTACCTTCCAACTCCTACCTTGAGTTCTTAATGGTATTCAGCTTTCATTTAAGCATAAATTAAATAAAATCTGCATATCAATCATCAAATGAAAGTACTTCAGGGTTTTCTCATTTCTTGATATGAAATAATTATGTAAACTTAATCATGCTGCTGCTTGATCATCAGTAGCTATCACAGTCCTGCAACCCAAACAGCTCAAAATTATCATGAATTGAAGGTCTTTTTGAAAGAGAAAAAATATGTATACATGGCTGTTCCTCTGCTGAACAATTGACTGTGGAATACCTTCCATCTCAGGACTTCAAAATTCCCATTAAATAAAAAAAGGAAGTCATAAGTCTTTGCTGCAGAGATACTTAATTTTCATAGTGAAGGTCAAAACTGTTGATCCTTCCTTCTATCTGCAAAGAGTGGAGGGCATATGACTGTGCTGTGTACTGACACGAGGCCTACCACCACGCTGGGCTGACCTGGGCACAGAAGGTTGAAGAAACAGAGGGGGTTTTGGGGTGGCAGCAGTCTCTCCTGATAATTCAACTCAGGACTCCACACACTTCTCTGTTAATAATCTCTTTTGTAATCAGCATATTGTGTGCCAAGCGAACTTGACTGTATTTGGAAACATTCCTGGGAAAATTCCAGCCACTCACAAAATCATTGTAATCAACTTGTGTGATAGTTGCAATTAGAAATCAGAGACTTTTGAAGGGACTATAGGAAATCTGTGATGAGAGGACAGTTTTCACTATGAGGAAGCTCGTTCTACTTCTCATCTTTTATAATTTTGTTTAAAATCAGTCCAGAATTTTTTTTTACTGTTTTCACCATTCTGCTGCATGTAGTGGTTTCTGAAGGAGGATCCTCTGAAATAAAGGATCCTCTGAACTAAAGGCTCCCCTCAACTCTTCCACAGTCAAGGTTAACCTTGGAAGTTCTCTTTCTGTTACTTTCTTTTAGACTTCAGTCAGGAAATGAGCATTCAAGAGTGAGCATTTGCTTTGTTTAACTTTGTAATTATTGGCGATTTAATCTGCTATGCTGTTTGTAGATTAATCTCCCTCTCTCATTTGTTCAGTCAGTGCTTGCCTTAATGGGAGGTCTAATGCAATGATTCCAAGAGAAAATGGTGCTTGATGCCCATGGCAGCAATTTTCCAGTAGGGCAGTTTCTTTTATATTCACACGATGGGGCAAAGAAGAAATCAAATATCTTCCTAGAATCACTTGATACTTGAGAAGGTGGCTAACATTCTATTTCCTGTGTATCAACCAGATCCGTATAGATCTCTCAGGTCTGTGGAGGTTGAAGTTAGCTTTCTGAGAGGAATAAGATACACTTACTTGCTTAGCAATATTTTGACTTCTAACATACAAAGAACTATGGTGCACTTCCAGCTTTTGTTTTGCATAATTCCAGATAAACGTGGGTATATTGTAGCCTGTTTTTTGTTGAACATCTAGTGTTTGTCCAGGAATAATATATAGAAGCGTTAATATGTTATCTTTTATTATTTCAGGGCTTTATGTATGTGTGTATATACATGTGCTGAGAGTTCTTAGCCTAAAGAGCTTGATTATCTTCACACTTCTGTTTAAGAATCAGTCTTGCATTTCTGTGCCTGCCCTGTGAAAGGCAAACTTCCTTAGAAACGTTCTCACCCTGATTCCCATCCTACTCTGTTGATGATGACCTCTTTTCTTTAGAGAGGGGAGAAATGGAGGCTTTTTCCTGAAGGAACATGTATACAATTATTTTTAATTTCTGCATTCTCTCAGTTGGGTCTTGAAATTTGAGTTAGAAGGAAATAAGAGATTCTATCCTGTTCTACCTCTTGCAATACAATTTCATGTAATCTCATCTGTACGAGTTAGAAGTCTGGATATCCACAATGTTATCATCAGGTCTCAAGCATCATCTGAGCCTGGAGAAGACTGAGAGGTGATCTGATTAATGCTTACCAATATCTAAAGGGTGGACATGATGAGGATGGGCCCAGACTTTTCTCAGTGGTGCCCAGTGCCAAGGGCAACAGGCACCAACTGGAATGTGGGAAGTTCCATCTCAATATGAGGAAAAGCTTCCTGCCTTTGAGGGTGTCAGAGCACTGGGACCGGTTGCCCAGAGCAGCTGTGGAGTCTCCTTCCCTGGAGATACTGAAACACACCTGGCAGCAATCCTGTGCAACATGCTCCCAGTGGGCCTGCTTTAGCAGGGCCTTGGACTAGCTGATCTCCAGAGGTCCCTTCCAACCCCTGCCTTTCTGGGGCTCTGTGATTATGTAATGTCAGACTCTTGATGAAGAGGCAGAGTTTGGTATTTATAGGAAAACATGCCTATGATGATTTTTCTTCATGTCAGTCTTTCCACTTTGGTTGTAACTGGAAAGCTGATAACCACATGGAAGTATCGAGAATATGTATCTACTAATGCTAAGGACCTCGAGGTGTTCTTGACTAAACAAACAAAAGGTGGATGATTTCATTTGTAGATACCAAAAGCCTGTTACAGGATCAGGGGAGCTGCTCAGTCTAGAGACTCTAAAATCAGTAGTGTGCAAATACCATTCCTGAGGTGGGAAGAGTTGGGCAAGGCTTGTGGTGTTAACCTCTGTGTGCACCTTAGCACTGAAGGAGCAAACCAACTCATTCCTGCTTACTTAATTTATTCAGTAAATCACTGACAGTAAAACTTCTTGGTCGCCATTTACATAGGAATTTAAAGTTGGGTGTAGATAAGATGGTGTGAATGCTTTCAGTGTTTGAGTGATGGTATTTCCAAAATCTTATACATTTCTATGTAACCACAGAAAAATGGGCACATGCATACACCAACACATGCAAATCTAAGTGTGGTGTGCTCTGTCATCTAGAAAGTGATGACAAATGATGCTAGAAAAAATTGTAGCCTATTGTCTTTTCTGGCAGTAGGTGAGCTTATTGAATTCCTTCCCACCACCTGCCCCAAATATTTCAAGTATCACAGTTTAAAGATGTTTGGTTCGACTTGATTTTTTGAGAGGTTTGGGTGTGTGTGGTGTTTGGGGTTTTATTGTTGGTTTGGTTCTTGTTGGGGTTTTTTTTAGTACTGCTGCTGACAAATACTCTCCTGTGTCAGTAACGTTCATGATTTGCGGTGGAAAGGGAAAAAAGTTTAATGACATAAAGTTAGGGATAGTTTTATGGTATCATCACAACTTGAGGAAACCCGTGGCTCCCCATGGCCAAGTAGAAACTCTTCCCTGGCTCGGAGAGCCCGCTTTAGCCTGCCTCGCAGGCTGCGTTTGCTTTACGCTGCTCTGCCAGTGCTGCCCCGCTGAGTTAGTGAAACCCTGACCACTTGAAGAACCTAATCCAGATAGGAATTTAGGATTAAGGATTAGGCTAAATGTTTTGGATCTTACTGAAGAAATATTTTTTTTTGATTCTTAGAGTATCAGGAAGCTTTTGAGCCAGTAGAAGCCAGTATAGCAGAACAGCACAGGACAGAGGAGGCTGGCAGAGCTCAGCTTAGGCATTGAGATCATTGGAATCATACAGAAAAGTCTCCAAGCCTTTGTCTTCAACACTTCTCCACGCCCCACTCCTGCATTCTGAGGAGAACAGTTGCTAGTTTTTAATTTTTTTAAAGAATCCTGCAGAGGTTTGTGGGATCTCACTGCTGAGATTTTTTCCCCCCCTCGGTGCTAGGCATAAACGATCCTTCTTTCTATCTTCAGCTTCCCATCTGTTAGCAGAAAGTGATGAGTCTGAAGAAAACTGCTTTGGAAAGTAGGGTAGCTTCCCTCACAGTGAGGTGCTGTGAAGGCTTGACAAGTTCGTTTGTGACCATTTGCCACCTTTGTCCTCATTGTCAATAATCAGAAAACAGCTTGGTTTTAACCTGGGTAAAATATTTGTCTAGCTAGAAAGAATAAATTATTTTAATTCCCTTGTCTGGGCTTATAATAAATTTAGTTTGTTGAGATTTCTGTTGCATATGTATGATATCTTGTTGAGTTTCCAAAGAGAAAAGAATCTCATAAAGAGAAATGTTGAGAGGTGATTCATTCCTGAAACCTAGATTTCTTCCCAACTTAGTCTGTGCTTAGGAGTGGGGGTAGGAGAGGAGCAAAGGGAGAAGATGAAATGACTGAGGAGGAGCTGCAAGGATTTGGCAGTTGTTACCCTCAGAAACATTCAGATCAAATCTGTTGGTGTGTCTTTGCATTCATCCTCTCTTTCCCCTCACTTCAATAATTCTTGAATCCTTGGGCCAGTTTTAGTCTCTTTGGCAGGCAGGTAGAGACAGACAGACATTGATCTCCTTCTATGATCTAGTGACCCATCTGCTGGATGAGGGAAAGGCTGTTGATGTGGTCTACCTAGACTTCAGCAAAGCCTTTGACACTGTCTCCCACAGTATTCTCCTGCAGAAGCTGGCAGCCCGTGGCTTGGATGGGTACACCCTCGGCTGGGTAAGGAGCTGGCTGGAGGGCCGGGCTCAGAGAGTGGTAGTAAATGGAGTTAAATCCAGCTGGCGACCGTCACGAGTGGTGTTCCCCAGGGGTTGGTGCTGGGGCCTATCCTCTTCAATATCTTTATTGATGACCTAGATGAGGGCATTGAGTGCACCCTCAGTAAGTTTGCAGATGACACTAAATTGGCTGGGAGTGTGGATCTGCCTGGGGGTAGCGAGGCCCTACAGAGGGATCTGGACAGGCTGGAGAGCTGGGCTGAAGCCAATGGCATGAGGTTCAACAAGAGCAAATGCCGAGTCCTGCACTTTGGCCACAACAACCCCAGGCAGCGCTATAGGCTTGGGGCGGAGTGGCTGGAGGACTGTGTGGAGGAAATGGACCTGGGGGTACTGATTGATGCACGGCTGAACATGAGCCGACAGTGTGCGCGGGTGGCCAAGAAGGCCAACGGCATCCTGGCTTGCATCAAAAATAGTGTTACTAGTAGGAGCAGGGAGGTAATTGTCCCCCTGTACTCAGCACTTGTGAGGCCGCATCTCGAGTACTGTGTTCAGTTTTGGGCCCCTCACTACAGGAAAGACATTGAGGCTCTGGAACGCGTTCAGAGGAGGGCTACTAAGCTGGTGAGGGGTCTGGAACACAGGCCTTACGAGGAGCGTCTGAGGAAGCTGGGATTGTTCAGCCTGGAGAAGAGGAGGCTTAGGGGAGACCTTATAGCTCTCTATAACTTCCTGAAGGGAGGTTGTAGTGAGCTGGGGGTCGGCCTCTTCTCCCGTGTAGGCAGTGACAGAACTAGAGGGAATGGTAGCAAGCTGCGCCAGGGGAGATTCAGGCTCGACATTAGGAAGCACTACTTCTCAGAAAGGGTAGTCAGGCACTGGAATGCACTGCCCAGGGAGGTGGTGGAGTCACCAACCCTGGGGGTGTTCAAGGAAAGACTGGATGTTGTATTGAGGGATATGGTTTAGTGGGAGCTAGTAGTAATAGGTGAATGGTTGGACTGGATGATCTTCTAGGTCTTTTCCAACCTTGATGATTCTGTGATTCTGTGATTGAGTTCCTGCCAGCAGTAAAGACAAATGACTGGGTTGAGGGAAAAAAAAAAGCCTAAAGAAAAAGGCTGATGGTCCTTCTTGAATATCAAAAAGCTGCCTGGGAGTAAGGCCTTATGAAATGCCACTAATTTGTGAAGAAACTGTTTTAATCTTGCATGTTATTAGACAGCAGTGAAGCAAGCAAGGCTTCCTTAGGGGAGCTAGTCAGAGGGGTTTTTCTTGATTTCTTCCTGCTCCTAGTTGTATAACCATTCTACACTCATGATTTATATTTCCTTAGGAATAGTTTCTTCTTGATTCCTTGTCATTACTGGCATTCCTCTGTGGCTGAACCGTTAACTTAGTTTTACATAATTTATTTGAACTATTATTGCTGTTGCAGTAGTTTGGAGTACTTTGTATCCTAAAGAGCAAGAGCTGTGGAAGGTTTATAGCTTCCCTAACCATTACCATATAATGGTTGTGGTAATCTTCACAGTACTGGAAATCAGAATTGTGCTTACTTTGCATTGAGAGCTTTTGTCTTGTCTTATAACCTCATATATCTTTTCTTGTTCCAGATTTCCTGTTACCTTGCACACGGTCTCTAGAGTACACTCTGCCCTTTAATTGCAAAAGCATGTATTCTGTACAAGTTTTGATTTCTTTAAAAGTCCTGGTTTTACTGTTGTCTATCAGGGAGCAACTTTTCCTGCTTTTGTAGTGTCCACTTATATTTTCCAATAATTTAAAAAAAAAATTAAATTATTTAAACATATATATTTAATAATTCTTTTAACCTACCTGTTTTTTGTTTTTTAAATTTAAAAGTAACACCATTACATGGCTTAATGAAAAAGCTTAGGCTTTCATTTATGGATTTTTAAAATTTACTTAGAGACACAGAAAGCTTTGCTTTGTTGCAACTGTTGTTGTGAGGTTTATTGTGGTGTTTTCCCCCTTGCTGCACTGGCAATAGCTGCCTTATTGTCCATGGTTCAAATCACTCTTATGTAGTTAGTGTGTATGTTTCTTCTTTGTTTACACCATGTTTTTATCAGTGGTAGAATGGTGCTGGCTGCATTTCTTTCATATCCATTAACTCTCCAATTTTCTACCTATTGGTATCTCTTGACATCTCATAGCGTGATGTGTAATGGATTCTGTAAGTTAGCTATTGTATTCAAACCTGTGACAATGCTATTGCTTGACAGGCTGATGTTTCTCTTTCATGTTGTTCTACCTTCGCTGATAATTCATTTTCCATATGTGTTTAATGAACACATGAAAATCACCTGAAATCAGTCTGAATTTTCTGTTCAGGCTTTTAGTGAATATACCTCGTTTTTGGAACCTGATCTTGCTTGCATTTTAATTCTGTTTAGCGGTTCTCTTGTAACAACTGCAAAGATATTATGGTAATTTCAACAAAGCTTTAGACTTTTTGTAAGTACCCATCTTGATGAACTTTAGTGTACACTTAAGCATTTGTAAAATATATCAAGGTTTAGGGTTTTTGTGCAGTGGAGGTGCTGCAATGTGACAAGGGGAGTAATGTAGCTCAGCTGAGATGTTAAATCCCTTTGATACCTGGTGTTCAGGTAAGAAATCTAGGAATTCTCCTAAGTCCTACTGAAAGCCAGGGGTATCTAAAGTGAAAAAGTGCCTGTGCTTCACTTGGGTGCTTTTAAAAGCATGCCCTTAGCTTCTGGTTCCATTTCCCTTCTACAGGGATCCTTTCCTTCTTGTCTGTTTGGATAATTTAAAACTCTGAAGTAGTTGGTCTTCCATGACTATAAATTTTTATACCACCATCACTGTTCTGAGCAGAAGACCTTGTTAGCAGAACCTCAGCCCTTCTGACAGGAGCTACACCAGGCGTTCCCCTTTCTTCAGTGGCTGGCCCTGCCACTGTGTGCTCAGGTTCCAGAAAGCAAGGTACAAGAACTGGGTCATTCATGAGCCCCTTGAAATCATTTCAATTTGGACTTGTAAATACAATCCTTGGGAAAATCATTGAGACACCCAGAAATTAAATTGAGTACTCTGGAAACACATACCTGTTTCTGTCAGTTTAGTCATGGGTTGCTTTTTGTAATCACGTATTGTCTGCACAGTCCTTCCAGGTGATGACACTCTATGCAAAACCTACTTTAGATCAGTTCTGTGCTTGTTTTACATTTTCTTTGTGTTTTGTTTCTCATACTAAGCCCAGTGCACTAGAATGCAAATTATTTGTTTTTAGCAGGCATCCAAGTGTAAGAATTAATAAAATTTCAGGTCTTTTACATATATGTTGATCTACTGTTCAAAACAGTCCACTTAAAGTGCTACAGGCTTGGGGTTCTATGAGGTTCTTACTGTCCTTCACTATGGCTTTCATCATTTAGTTGCAACTTCATCACCTATGTCCCAAAACCAACTCAGAGCAACTCTGTTCCACTTATATAAACTTTATTTTTATATCTAATGCAACTAGACTTCCTGTGTAGAGATAAAGTTCTCATGCAGGCTGACCTGCCTATGTTTCTATTATTTGTGTCTGTATAATCATTGTCTAATAGTAGTAAATAAAACAGAAAATCCTTGTTGAGAATATTTGCTCAGTGAGCAGGGAAATCACTTTTGACAGCTGGAATACACATTGGACCTTGAGGCAACCAAAAAAATATTATGAATACATATAGAAGGGCTTTTCCTTTCTTCCCAGTATTTTAAGAGAGGGGAGAGTACAGATAAAGAAGACAATTAGATGGCAAGATGCTTTAAGTTGCCTAAAGCATGTGTAAGATTTACTCATTAATAAGTAGTCAGTTTAATTATGTTTAGAGAAAGCCAGGCATGGGAGAGATAATTAATCCATACCATGGCTAAAAGGAGTTTTTATGTCTATCATCTTATGTGGTCATTGGTTTCCTTTTCCTTAAATGATCACAGTGAGTTACTGTCTGATTCTGTAACTTTCTCTTACTTAGGAGGCTCAGAATTTGGAGGCCTGCAGGGTAAAAATCCCGTTTTCAGTGACCGGTTTTTTCCTTTGTTCTTTTCCTTCTTCCTGCCCCCTTCTGCTTACCTCACTGCAGCTCCCATCCTAGCCAGGTAGTCTGGCCAAAATAGCTCCTGCCATCTGGCTCAGTTGCTATGAACCTCTCGGTGACTTCCTCTCATTTGAAATGTCAGCTTGAATCTTTTCTCCCTTGCTTACTGCTCCTTAATTTTCTTTTCCTTTTGTTATTTATTATTCAACAAGGTGACTGTGGCGTTTGATTGTGTTGACGTACAGTGTGCATGAAAACTGCTATGCAGAAGAGAGCTCTGTGTCCTCCTGTGTCTTCCCTGTTATCCTAATCCACATCAGGTCTGCTTGCTACTGATCTGTCATCTCTCCTATGAGAATTATCTAGCATGATGTGTTGCAATTATATTTAGATTCAATATGAGTGCAGAGCTGTCTAAATTTTCTTTCAGAAGATGCAAAAAAATACAATTCCAGCATGCCGTTATTTTTCAATTAAGATCAGGTTTTTCATATCATTCCCAACACATTTTTGAATTTTCAGATGTTTGGCAAGTTGCTGAATTTTCTGATAAGCAAACTGAGCATTGCTTTTTTTTTTCCCATAAAGGTGATTCCTGTGTGATTAGGAATGCCAATTTTGTTGGTTTTGAATAAGCTGCACTTAGATTTGTAGGGGAGTTTGAAACCATGCTGGAGAACTTCAGTGCTGAAAAATCAGGACCGTATTTTGAAAAAATAATTCTTGCATTACATTAGTTTAACAAACATATTAAGATATTCTAATTAATAATATGAATGTTTATGGACGTTATTCTAGTGAATATTAGGGTTAGGACAGAGGCTGACGCACAGATGGAGATGGTCAGAATTGACAAAACAACTTCCAGAGGATTTTTAGAAGTTAATGCCTACCTATCACTTACAAAAAGCTGCTTCTGTTGCTGGCTTTCACTCTGATGTGAAATCAGTCTTTTCTGGGTCAAAACTTTGATATGAGTATGAAATCAGTGGCAATAAATGATGGGAGGAGGTTTCTAGTGAACAGAAAATTTTGATTTCCAGTGTTGAAATGTTCCTGTCCAGAAAAGGACTTTCCCAGAGATGGCTTCATTGCAGGTTTGTCTGGTACCCGGGTGACTGCTTTGTACCTGTGTACCTTCACCAGAGAAGACTTTATTCAAGGCCTCTCTATATTTTATTCCCAAGCTCATATCCTCTCCAAGGAAATGTGGGTCTCACAATCACAGTCAAAACTTACTCTGTAAAGAAATGGAGTTCCTTAAAGAATTAGGAGTGAGACTTTGAACTGCTTTTGGAATTGTCTGTGGGAGACTTGATCTACACCTCCTGTGTCACAGCGATATAAACCTTACAGGAAGCAGGTAGTCCCAGTTTGTACCATCTTGAGCAGGTGTATCATCTTTAGCCTGTACTTCAGCTATACCAAAATGATAAAGCACCGTAATCACAATGCCCAGACAGCTGGCCAAGAAGCTGCAGTTTCTCAGGAAGCTGGAAGTGAAAAGGGGAGGAGGAAATCGCAAACTGTTTATGACTGGTGTTGGTGTTTCAAGTGGATGTTTCATGTACCAGCTTGAAATTAATTAATCTGGGTTGTGTATCTTCATGTGTATCTTCATGTCGAGTCCCTGCAAATAGAGACACCGCTGCGCACAGCAGCACTTGTCTGCGCCTTGTTTTTGGGGAAAGGAGAAACCTCTGATTGATGCCTTATAATGCCTTAGTGTGTGTGTGTGTGGGCAGTAGCTGGGGGAGAGTGGGGTTATGGCTTTTCAGGCCATGTAAACTGCTTGCCAACATGACAGTCTTTCACACAATCCTTGCAAGCATAGTGAGGGCCGTGAGATGTTCTTTGCCTAATTCTGCACTGAGTGGGTGCATTTGGGGTGTCAAGCTGTGAGCTACAGGGGTCACCAAACAAACCTTTTTGTTTTGTGGGCAGTATTTGGATATTTTTTAAAGTATTTTAAATATTTTTCTCCTGGAACAAGTTCATGATGGGTTTGTTGTGTTTTTTTCACTTTTTGTGTTTATTTCTTTGCCCCATTTGTAGAAAACCACTGAGGATTTGAGCAGATAAGGAAATCCTGCAGGATATGGGAGCTGCTTTTTTAAATTTCGGTGTGAATTTTAAAGGAAGAGACACTTGGGCAAGTGTTATTAATTCAGCAGAGACTCCTCCACATACTAGAAGTTTGGAATTGCCTTTGTGTTTCAGAAGCAAATAAAATTTGCCATTTTTTCCCCCTGTGAGCCAAGCTGAATTAATTGGAAAGAAATGAAGCCATTATTTCTGACTTCTGGCTTTGGAAGGCTGTTTTGAAGATTGATAATTCAGAGTGGGGAATAAGGATGGCATTTTGCCTGAAATACCTAAATTATTATTGGTGATTACTACATCCAAGTCAAGTTGAACTCTGTGTATGGCCATCATTTAGCAGTCTGCAGTATTGAGTACACTTTGTTTTATTTGTGTCTTTGGGTAGTAGTCTGAGGGGAAGAAAAGATTGCAGAGTTGTCTTTCTCAGAGCAGATGGTAATGGCTGTAAAGAAGCAGGAGACTACGCAAGCTGTCTTGGTCAGGGTGGAGCTTTGCAGAGTACCTTTTAATATACTTATTCACAGCCTGTTTCCGCCCTGGTGTCCAGAACGCTCTGCTTTAACTACCCTGGGTAACAGAAAGGTGGGAGGAAGCACCACAACCATGGTTCCTCTATTGACCAACTGTGTGAAAGCGAGGGAGCGGCTGACTTGGCCTTTTGGGAGTGTGCTCCTCAGGGCTGCTGCAGTGCTGAGAGTGCTGTGCTGTTCTGGGGAAGCGGGCTCAAACGATTCCTGCAAGCCACAGAGCAAATCAAGGCAACTCTGACTCATTCCTGCAAGTGTCCTTCACGATTAACTTGACTGACGGAGGAAGGCTAGCAGTTTGGAGCTGGTGCCTGTTTGTTCTTTTTTAGATATATAGATATATAGAGAATGTGCAATGTTTTTCTTTAGCTGGTCTGGCAATACTAGTTCAGGGCCAATAAGAAGCAGAAAGTATTTGATTTCTTATTTTCAGATCAAAACAACTGAACTTTTAATGTTACAAGTAAGTATTAATACTAAAAAGACTATTTTTCCCTAAGTACCTTAAGGCTGCAATCACCAGCTTACGTGTATCTTGGGAGGCTGCAGTAGTGGTGGTGCTGCAGAAAAACGCTGTCCATCCCTGGCAGAGTTGTGCATGGTTTGATGGGTCATGCTGTTTTTCTGTGTTGATTATATATGTAGAGCTTCAGACTAACTTTCCCATTTTTTTTCCAGTGTAACAAGTTAAATTAAATTAGTTTCATATTTTCACTTTTAATCTCTTTCCATCATATATAGCTGTGGTAGAAGGCAGTGCTGAAAGAACTTGTCTTCCAACATTGAATGCATACTGTGAGGGTTCGTGCATCTGCTTTTCCTACTTAATTGTTTTCTCTCTCACTTTGCTTTAAATATGCAGGATCCTTGCTTGACAAAAGACTAGTGTCACTCTAACCTGAAGAGTGTAGGTGTGCCATTGTGCTTTCTCCGATTCCCAGCTGCAAGAACATACTTGTCTATTAAGCCATTGTCTTATTTTCCACCTGCCTTCCCTTGATTGCCATAAATTCCAGAATTACAATGGTACAAGGTAGGGTTAGCAACCCAGGGCGGGTCATTAAACAGCAGCATATGCACATAGATCCGAGGTTTACTTGTCTATGCAAAGAAGCCTCTTTTAAGTCCTGTGAGGTTCTCCAGTGTCTTCCCCAAAGAGCCTGTACCTCTGAAGTGCAATGCTTCAGGGCAGCTGAGCATTCAGGAGGAGTTACAAGCTGCTGCCACTCTGAGGCAAGATCTGACTGATCTTGTATGGTATTCATGGTTTTGTTCCTCCATGGGAAGCAGCTCCCAGCTCTCACTAGATCAGGGGCTTCTACCTGGGGATGAGGACTATGATTTATTACCTCTTCTCTCTCTGTCCTTGGAGTGCAGTGGGTAAAGTTAGCCTCATAGTTTGGGTCATTCCTTTGTGTATGTGTTTCCTATTAGCGTTCTTGCGTAGAACATTGCCATGTTTATGATATTACCATGTATCAGTTCCACTTAGAAACACCAAGCTTCAAGGCTAATCCAGATTCCAACAGCAAGGAAATGTCAAGAAAAAAATTGCCATTTGCAGCAGAATTCTCTATTCAAATTGTGTATTTCACCCAAGCATGAAGCTGGATTAAGGACTGTTTAAAAATACAGGTGGCTACTCAAGTAATGCTTTGGTAACATTGACAAAATGTAACTGATCAAAGAATACCTTCTGGACACATGGCCCCTGCTGCTTGATGGGCTTCTCTAAATCACTTAAAATTGCAAGTTTGCACAAAGAATTTAAGGTAAGTGTGAACTGGATGTAACTTATTTTCCTGTCATAATGCAGATACTTCTGAGAAGTTACTAACTAATAGCAATCCAACCTAGGGAACAACGCTCCTAAGTGGTTAACAACATATGGACCTGTAGGCTGGTGAAGTTTGATTCTTACCACTAAGATCAGTTGGAATTTTCAGTATGTTTTTATCTCTCTTAATCCTGTGGGGTTTGCTGTGCAGGTGGTCTCGTTGGTACATGAAGGACTAGGAAAAAGGCCGAGGTACTCTTCTGTAAGTGCAGGTGGTACCTTAAGAGAAGGCCAACTGGTCACCCCATTCGTCACAGAAGATTTAGTACCTTTGTGTGAATTGTCTTACACATATTTGCATGAGGTGGCAGCTGGATCCCAGCCTCCCTGCTCTGTCCTTGGGCTTTCAGTATTTGTTAAGAGCTCAGAAATGAAGCTTTGGGTTTTTATCTTTCAGGGTTTTTTGTTGGTTTTGTTTTGGTTTGTTGGGTTTTTCTCCCCCCTCTTAAGGGAGTTTTCCTCCAGAGAAATGGAGTTTATCTCCATTATTTCCATATCTATTTGAATTTCATTCCCTCCAGCTGAAATTTTTACGGTGTCTAAATCAAAGTGGCCCCATTATAAACTTACAGTCAGTTTGGTAATAGAACGACTTAATAATATTATATAAACATGCTTCTTGCAAGAAAATTTGCTGAGTGAAGCCACATACACATGTTAATGGGAAATATTTGTCACACTCCTGCTTTTCTGCCTCCTTTTGTATTTGTTTCAATAGTTATTAATAGCCTCCTTCTGGAACTTCTCTGGTGAGAGAATATACAGCAGATGATTTTTTTTTTTTTAAATGCAGTGACTGGAGTACAATTTTAAATGTCTTGGATGTGATTCCAAACAGAGCTGAATGAGAGTGAAATAATATGCAGTCCCTGATTGAGTGTATAGCTGTACTTACACTGAGGGGCCTTGCTGATGTTATATAAACTCCTAGAGCAAAACTCCATCAATAGGTAACTTATCATTCTCTAGTGATTTTTATAAATCAATCCTTAGGGATTCTTCTCTGTGAAGCTTCTTCTGAGGAACTTGGTATATCCTAATCTTTTTTGAGTTAACATCCTGCTCTTTGGAGGGGTTAAGTTTGGAGATACTTTTCCTATAGTAAGGCAGTTGCATTAGAAGGGCAGTACTTTTTGCAGGGTTCAGATTGGGAATTCTGACAGGCTTGAAGTAGTTTCCATCACCTTCCAACATGACACTGTTTTGTTTACCCCATAAATCATCTCTCTCTTAGAAGATCTGCTTGGTGAGCAATGCTTGCTGGTGCTTGGTGTCTCAATCTTCCTGGAAATGTAGCTGTCAGCATTGGCAGTCCACTTGATTTAAAAATTACTGCTTCACCATAAAGTGATTTCTACCCAACTAACAGACAACGGCGATTGCTGCAGAAGCATTAAATGTAGAGCTGGTTTTTGCTAGGTGTGGTTGTGTCCTAACATTTGGCAAGGGAAAAATGCAAGGGGATCTTATTAATGTTTATAAATATCTCACGTGTGGGACACGGGGAAATGGCCAGCCCCTTTTCAGTGGTCTGTGGGGACAGGACAAGGGGCAATGGCTGCAAGTTGGAGCATAGGAAGTTCCGCACCAATACATGTAAGAACTTTTTCATAGTGAGGGTGACAGAGCCCTGGGACAGGCTGCCCAACGGGGTGTGGAGTCTCCTTCTCTGGAGATATTCAAGACCCATCTGGACACCTACCTGTGCGATCTGTCCTATGGAACCTGCTTTGACAGGGGGGTTGAACCCAATGATCTCTCAAGGTCCTTTCCAACCCCTGTGGTTCTGTGATTCTGTGAAAATGCAAAGCATGCCCAAGGTAGGATCAACCACCCATAGTCATCCCAAACCTCGCTTCTGTGTGGAAATGATTAGTTTAGCAAAGATCCAGTTGAGCAATAATGTTACTTTTTTTCATACGTGCATAGTGTCGTGGGTACCTGTGCTGTAATTCATGTCCAGTTACAGAGTCTTGAAAGATCTTTTCATAATTCTTTGTGGTTAGCCCTTATCATTTTAGTGTGAATCACTTTGTGTCTTCACTTGGCTTTGCCATGATGCTGCCCGCTCCCTTTTCCAGCTCGTGTGAGTATGCAGAACCTCTGGGTCACGGCACAGCTCCCTGCTCCACCTGCTGCAGGGGGAACCGAGCACGTACTCCCACCCTGGCACCCCCCGTTACCCAGGTTTTTCCTAAAAGCAAAGGCCATTTGTGTTGTCTTCTTGTGGCTTAGTTTTCACGTGACTCTCTGTGGGAGGCATTTCAGAAAGCCTACAAATACCTACTGATTTTCGTGTATCCAGATAAGTAGATCCAATGCCTCCCTCGTGCACGTGCATGCAGCAGATGTGTGAAGCACAACTTCCTTAACAGAAAAGGAGGCCTGACTTTCCAAGAAAAGGTGTTTAGCTGTGTGCTTATTTCTATCTTGTAATAATTTCAACTTATTTTCCTGATAAAGGTGCCCAGGTCACTAGTCTATTACTCAGATATCCACACTAATGAAGATGAACCACCCCGCGCTTCTGGCCTGCTCTGCAGTCCCAGGCTCTGCGCTGGAAGAAGCTTTCCTTTCGCCTCTTGACTGGCAGGTGCTGCTTGTGTGCAACACCTGGTTTCAGACCCACCTTCCTAGTTGCATGTTACATGCAAACTTTTTTTTTGTAAAATCATTGCTGAATCCCACAATAGCCTTGCAAGCTTTGAAATCCCTTTAATTGGGCTGGGGGGTTAGTTTTGTGGATTTTGTGCTCTTGATACCCAACACTTATTTTTTAACGATATTTTTTTCTTCCAAATCCTTCTCCTGCATGTCTTTTTCCTTCTGCTTTTACATGCAACATTCCTTTCTGTCTTATTTTTTGTAACCAAGCTTCTGCCCAGATGGAGACTTTCACGTGTGATTAGCTGTCAGGTTTTACTGTACCGGGTTTTCAACAGCAAGGTCAGTCCCTGGGAAGTTCTGTTATTCGTAATGAAGGATAGGTGGCACTCTTGTTTTTTTTGTTTGGTTTCCTGAAATAAATCAGGTGTATGTACTCTCAGGAAGATTTCTTTTTATAGAGTAAGTGCTTTAGAGAGTGCTCTTGAACACTGAAGAGGATTTTATTTTTTTTTTCCCTAAATACGAACAGATACTTAAATTGTCTGAATCTGGGCCTGGTTCACAGATTCTCTCCCTAGGAGGAGAAAATATATCATTTTTTTTAAGACCTCAAGAATATCTGGGCTGCGATATGGCGTTGGCTCATTGTGCATGTATAATTTTGGGATTTATATGTTTTCTTACTAGTTCATTATGCAAAGAAGAAAGCCACTGAATCCTTTAATGTTGTTTTACCTCCAGTTATTAATAGCTTTATTCTTAATGCTTTCTTGTTAGTTTTGTATTTGAAATATAGAATTAAGTTGTCATGTAATCATACCACTGTCAGAATGAAAGGTAATGGCATGCTAGCAGGTGCTAGGCAGTCACCACAGCCTTTATTTTGTAGTGTGGGGTAGTAACCACTAGTTGTTCTAATTCTAGAAATTGATTGTAAAATTGTATAGGTTTGTGAGCTGGGGAGGCTAAAATTCCTGAAACATGGAGAAGTGCATGGTGGTAGAGGTGTGACATGGTAGGTGCGTTTCAGCTCTACTGAATGTTTTTTCCTTCTCTTCCTGTGCACACAGCTAGGACACTGTTACAGACATGGAGGTATTTTAACCTTGGTGCTTGATTACTTCTAATCAATTTCATTATTACTGCTGGCTGACAGTTTCATATGGCTGAGGCAAAGTGATTTGGTGACCTCTGTCCAATTTCACTTGATCCATTTGTCAATCAGTTGATTCTGTTACCGCTTTTCCCGTAAGAGCGGCCCCATGGTTGAACGGAAAGGGGATGAGTAGTGTTGGAATGTGCAGAGATTGGAAGAGTTTCCATTCTGCCTTTGTCCAAGAGTACAACTCTTTTCCATATGAGTATCAAAATACCTTGGTATTTCTGTGACATGTTCCTGCCTTGTAAACCCCTCTCTGATGGGGCTGTGGCTTGTCCAATGCCAGAGACACTTTTTGGGGAGTTTCTCAGTTGAAGCCCTCTAAACAGAGGCATTCCTGGGTACTGGATGTCCTGCAAGGCTATATTTGCCATGCGGTTCAAATAGAAAATTCAATGTGGAACATGGAAGAAAACAAATAATACAGGAGAAGCTCATTATACACAACAAAAAAATTGGAATTTTCATTGAACAACAAGTGGAATGTGTTGCTACAGAATCCTAACATCATGTGCTTTGGGTTCTTTTATCTGTATTTTTTAATGCTTTAATTTTCATGAAGTCCAGAAGCCTGAACTGCACTTGAGGCTGTTTTGCTAGTATGGTACGAACTTAGGTCAATGAAAATCCCTTCTTGAAAGTGTTTCCAATCTGATTTAGATTTTAGATACCTTCATGTGTAAAATATTTTGTTAGTATATTTTCAGTGTAGAAAGAGTGCCTGATTTTAATTTTGTTGGTGATTGAATTCTGGAATTAAAAATGGATTGAAGGAGCTGTTTTAATGGGTGAAGAGACATTTTCTAACTTGGCAGTTTATTTTACAGTTTATATTTTTGGTGCCCTCCCGAGTAATGCAGGCTCATGTATTACTCATCACCTCCTTTTTCTCCTGCAAAATGGTTCTCACTCACTCTCTTTCTCTTTTTAATAATAATACCCTGAAGTGTTTGAATTGAAGAGTCCCAAATAAAAATCTATTCTGGGGTTTTGGGGCAGGAAGTTTTCCTGATGACTTGGATAACATTTAATTTGACTTTCTAGTGCCAAATCAGCTTTCATGCCATTAGATGCTGTTAAGGCAAAGAATTTTATGTGTTTTGTATAATAATACAAGTCCCAAATGGTGGTAGATATTGAAGTTAATACTTTTTACCCAACTGTGGGAGTACTAGCATCTTTGAGAGATTCCAATTTTGGTTCTTATTTATGCTTGACATTTAATGTGCTTGACATTCTGATTATTTTACACCTACCTAATTTCTTTTAGCTCAAGGGATAATGACAATATTTTAAACAGTTGTGAAGTGTAGCTGTATGTTATTAAGCAGGTGCCACACTACAAATAGAACGAAAAAGTCCCTAAACTATTTCTAGGATCATTGGGTTTGTGTTGTGTATCTCAGGGTCAGCTGGAGTCATTTGTCAGCTTGTTCAGCTGTGCAACTGGTTATCTGTTGTTGCCAGGAAGATAAAGCCTTACTAATATTTAATGTCCTTTTATTTACATATATATGTGTGTGAGTCTGTGTGTAAATGTATATAAAATAGATGATGATGGACTGTGTGCTTACATTGTGTTCTTTCTGATCTAGGGCTGAGGCGTTACAGTGGTAGATTTCTGTGTATTATTGAGGACTTACATTTTTCCTAAAGTTTGAAATAAAATGTCAGTGTTACAGAAAATATTCCATGTAAAATTCAGTCCCTTAAAACGAGCACATGTGTATAGAGCACACGTTGCTGCTTGTATGGTAGATCTCAGGAGCAGCTGTTCCATATTTTTGGTTTATAGATAACTGGGGTATAACACAAGAAATTAAAATATAATGGGGAAAAATTCACTTTATTGTAAGTATAGGTTGTGTGAAGTCTCTTCTCTCCCTTTGTAAATTAATTTTATTAGCTGCCTTTGAGTTGTATTCCCATGTAAATACATGGTTCCCTGCAGTCATGTAAGATTTTAGGCTTTTTCAAAAAGGGCGAAATGGGTCTCAGAGAAAGAAGCAGCAGAAGGAAAATGGGGGTACAGTCGGGGGTCACCAATTCTGGTTTTTCATCTGCTGGGAATTCTGTGTTGCCTTTAACTATTGTAATTCTGAGCGAATTGACTGCATGAAGAGTGATGAAGAGATGTTTAAATGCTCTATTTGACAGACCCACGTGGCGCTGCTTTGTGTGCTTACCCAGTCCTCACAAAACAATTGGCATGTCCCAGGAAGGGGTCCTTGAAACAGCATGGACTGAATGCATTACAGGAATGATTTTATTTATTTATTTTAAATATATATATCTTTATTTTGCAATCTTGCCATCTGGTGGTGTACTCTGGCAATAAAAGCTTGGTTAGGAACCTTTCCAAAGAATCTTCTTTACTTTGGTGAGCAGGAGCTTATGTGCAGAATTTTAGGAGTGGTTAATAAGTAGTTTTTTAGTGTGCAAGTTCAGTGTGTTCTTCCTTCCTCAGGTCAGTATCCCATGTTAGGTACAGAGTAGGTTGTGCTTGTCTTTGCATTAAATTTCTCTGTTTTCCTCCCCACTGTGATTTCCACAGACATGAGGGTTGACTGCAGACTGAACAGGAGCCAGCAGTGTGCCCAGGTGGCCAGGAAGGCCAACGGCATCTTGGCTTGTATCAGACATAGTGTGGCCAGCAGGTCCAGGGAAGTGATTGTGCCCCTGTACCCAGCATTGGTGAGGCTGCACCTTGAGTGCTGGGTTCAGTTTTGGGCCCCTCACGGTAATAAAAACTGAGGTCCTGGAGCATGTCCAGAGAAGGGCAACCAGGCTGGGGAAGGGGCTGGAGAGCAAACCTTATGAGGAGCAGCTGAGGGAGCTGGGGGTGTTCAGCCTGGAGAAGAGGAGGCTGAGGGGAGACCTTATCACCGCCTACACTGACCTGACAGGAGGGTGCAGAGAGATGGGTGTTGATCTCTTCGCCTAAGTGACTGGTGACAGGATGAGGGGGAATGGGCTCAAGCTGCACCAGGGCAAGTTCAGGTTAGACATTAGGAAAAAAATATTCACTGGAAAGGTTTTTGGGCACTAGAACAGGCTGCCCAGGGAGGGGTTTAGTCACTGACCCCGGATGTATTTAAAAGATGGGTTGATGAGGTGCTTAGGGATACGGTTTAGTAGAGGATGGGTATGGTTGGTCTCAATGATCTCAAAGATCTTTTCTAACCTTGTGATTCTGTGAGGGAAGAGAAAGATGTGAAATACAGGGTGGTCCTGGAACACTGAGTCATGGCATGGTAATGTCTGAAATAAATTTGAGAGAGAGTTTATAAAGGAATCGTGTTTGTGTCCTGAAATTCCCACGTAAAATTATGCCAACTGAATTTACCTAAGTTATGGTAAGAACACTCAAGGAGTGGTGTTGTCCCTATAATAGGCAGAACAAATCCAAGCTGTATAGAACTTTAATCTATTTGGATAGTTTGATCTTTCATTTGGGCAGGAAGTGGAGACTGAATAAAGCCAATGACGTGCAAGACAACATCTTTGAAAACACATAGTGGCAGGAGCATCAGGAAAGCTCTCCCCTCTGTATTGATCCAAGATGAAGCAAGTGTGTTCTTACTGGTGCCTATGTGGGTAAACCCTCATGCATAAAAAAGGTGTTTTCATGAAGTGTTCAAAGGGCAGTAAACATGCTGGATACTGCAGTGAAATCCAAGCATGATTTACTAAGGGGTGTGATGAACTTGTCATTAACTGGAACTTTTAAGTCAGAAGTGGATGTTTTCTCCAAGAATGTGGCCTCTGCCTGCGCTGTATGTTGTTGTTTGACACAAGAGTAGCTGAGTAAAATTCTGTGGCTTGCATCACCTCATACTGGGGCACAGTTGCTCCCTTTTAATACAAAAATATAAAAATTTTATTTCTTTTTATATACTGTTGGTGTGTTCATGCAGAACCTCTCTTCCTTGCAGAACTGTTTCCTGTGATTTCAGTATACTGCCTTTGAGTATCTGTTATGAGACAAGTCAGAATGTCATTTGTTCATTACCTAAGGATGACAACAGAACCCCCTGCCAGGTGTACTTTAGGACCCCCAGCTCCAGTAGCTTGCAGACAGCCTGTCATCCTCTGTAGTGACCCTCCTGTCTGATCCTATGCAGCACAAACAGAACAGTGCTCTGCATTTTCTCTCCTCCTGCCCTCTTTAAATTGAGGCACAGAAGCAGATACCAAAGCCAACGTGATGAGCACTGTCCATGTTCTTTGCCTTGTCATTCATATGTGTTTCTTGGCCTTAGAGTTCCCCTTCCACTTTCAGGTCTCCATCCTCACCCTCCTGGTTAATGTTCTGTATTTATCCTGGTGGTATTGCATATTGATAATGCTGAGTAGATGTTCTGGAGCAGCTTCACAGCTTGAAGTGCTGAAGGTTAAGACTTACTTTCTTCAAGGTGCTATCTATTCAAGGTGATGGGAATTACAACCAGTTGTAAGTCTCCAAAGGACTGAGTGCATTAAAACCAGTGTTTATTTACATATATGAGAGGGCCAGAGGACTACAGTGCTGATAAATGGACGAGAGAGATTGTTGGGACAGAGACTCACAGGTCTAAGCTATTACTGTAGAACTTTGGTCACAGTTAGACCTTTTTAGTCACATTATTTTACTGCAAAATGTCTGTAACTATTTATGACACTAGATGTTTGCTCTTGGATCTCTTTCTCCTGTGGGATATCCTTTAGATCAATCCTTGTTTGTTCTGTTAATTTGCTTAATTCTCTGGGGCTTGTCAAGTCTAATAATATATCTTCTTTCTTCCAGTTTTAAAATCAAGATTGATTAACCAGTGGAAGAAGTCCCGACTGGTTATGTGACTGGGAACTTTGTTTATGAAGCACTTGTTCATTTTTACAGGACACCAGCACCGTAAGTTGTTTTTTCCTTTTTTTCCCCCTCAAAATTAAATCTCAGTCATTTTAACTTAATAGAAATTCTGGAAAATAGAAAATTCCTGAGGAATTTAACTCACTGATAAATAAGATCTTGATTTTTGGCTTGGTTATACCAGCAAAGGAATCAAACGTGCTCTATTTGCTTTACCATACTACTAATTAGAGATTTCTTCCAAGTAACAACGCTTCACGTAATTTAAGAACTTCCCTTAAAAGGGAAAGCAGGGGAACAACCTGCTTTCTCTTTACGTTGCACTGTATAAAGTGTGGGAGTAGTGATGGTGACAAGCGTGTCTTCTAGATGGCAGTCAGAACAGATTTTACCATGGCCAATGCTGAAACTCCAGGGCAGAGACTGTAAAGTAAATAGAGGAGGAGATTGTGGGGTGGCTTAATGACCCCTACACAGACAGGTAGCTCTAGCAGAGCTTGAGATTCCCCCCACCTCCAGGACCCCAAGATTTGGCACTCAATAATGCTTCCACTCTTCTTGACTTAGACAGTATCAGCCTTATAGTCTTAGTCTGTAACCCAAGGATGGGAATGCATAAGTGAAAGTTCTACATTACACAGCTGAACTGTTTTAGTGTTTTAATACCTTGAGCACTGTTGTATAAGCCAAAAGGTAATAAACTATTGGATGCAGGTGAGGTGCTGGTAAGTACAGTGTGGTGCTGAACGTGACATGAATTTTCCCTTTTCCAGTTCTGTGGAAATGTTCTGCCTTACCAGTGGCAAGGCTTCTGTAGTTAGGTGGTGGGTTTCTTGGAGGTTTTTTCACTGTTGAATTTTGAAAGCAGTAAATTGACACGATGTTCCACGCAGGAATCATAGTACAGGGCAGGACCAGGTTATTTCAAGCCTTTCTTTAGTTACAGCTGCACTAGCAGTCAGGCAGCTTGGACTGACTCAATGTTATAACCACCTTAAAATGAAGTTGCCCAGCTTGCTCTGAATGTATGAAAATTGCATGATTTTTTTAAGTGGAAGGAAGAAACTGCTGTTTGTTCTGGACTTTCTGTGGTATAGTAAGTGTTCTATTCAGTTGCAGGTGGTGATAAAATAAATGTCCAGTCTGTATTTTCATTTATTACCTCTCTTTTTACTGAAGGTTCATTAACCCTAAAAGGGAAAATGAGGTATAACATTCAAACAATTATAGAAAAAGGAGAAATAGCACTTACTGCCTACTAACTAAATCTTGGACTTAGGAAATAGTAGAACCTATAAAGAAGAGTTAATAAGTATTTACTCTTAGAGTTTTGTACAGTAAAGTATCAGATTACTTTTTTGAATTTAATGATTGCAAGGAGATGTTTGAGGATTTTTTTTTTATCACAGTAATAAATATATTCCCAGTATGGTAATGAGATTGCTTAACAAGCTATTAGGAAAGATGAAGCATCACACTTGCTCTTTTTTGAACAGGTAAGCATAGGAAACCAAAATATAACAAGAGTACTCTTCCCTTGCAAAAGTAAGCAGACTTAAAGCTTGATATGAAAACCAGGAAGAAATAAATAAAAGCTGCTGAGATGATAAGGCTTTGCAAGTTTACTATGAGTGATTAAGGAAGTTTTCCATGACTTGAAGTTCTGTGGAGCTGGAAAAGCTAGGTTTAGATTATTTGTTTTATACTGTATGGCAAAACCCTAAAAATAACTGTTGTACTTTGACATTTATAAAAAGTGTTATACTATACAAAATGGGGCTTGCACACCTTAAACATTACATAATATTCTGAATACATTAATGTGGATAGAAACTATTCAAGGATGTGATCTCTATTGTCACTCCTAATTTCCAGATGAATTCGCCCTAGGGTGATAGGCTCACCAGTGGTTCTCACCCACACACAAATGTTTTTGATAGGCTCTTTTATTTAAAAGTAATCAAATTTATGTAAAATTGTTCTACTACTTATATTTTTTCAGTGTAGAGAACAATGAAAACATGGTCACAATGGCTACATTGGCAACTACCTCCCACTTACACACGTGCAGTTGTTAAGCAGTACTCCTTGCTGACCTCAATCTTTGGCTGCAGGAGTTTGCAGAAGGTTTTTATGGGTGCTATAAACTGTGCAGACCAAATATTTTGCTTGTCTTTCAAAATACTAGAGATTCAAGCTCTTTTCTCCCCCTCCCCAGCCTCTTCAAACAGTCTGTAATCTATTTGTCAGACACTGAAATGTCTGTCTTAGCTCTTCAGTCTCTTACAGATGTACAGGAGAGGGCACTTTCCTTGTCATTCAGCTATTTACCAAAAAAAAAAAAAAGCTGCCTCAAGGGTTTTTTTTTTTCTTTTTTTTGCAAAGAAATAGGAAGAGTTGGAAATACTGGGGTTTTTTGCTATTTCTTAGTATATTACACAGTATTTTTAATTTCTGTTGTGGAAGGCAAGCTGCCAGGCACAATCACTCAACTTAATATCCCTGTAAAAATAAAAAATTGTAAAATCCCCAAACAAACCTTCCTAAAGACCTTTCTGTCTTTAGCTTCAAATACTGTTCTAGGAAGAAACCATGTGCTTGGTGTGTCACTGTTGTCTCCCTTCCCTTGGAACCAGAGCTGAGGTTGGGTTTACATAAGATGTTACTTGTTTCCACTCATGAACACAAGGCATCTGGTCAAGCTTTAGATACCTGTGAACAGGAGGTAAGGCTCCTCTCTGGGGTTTTTGTTTGGTGAGGCCGTGACCACATAAGGGTTATTTCTTTACAGAGGTAACTGTTCTTCTCTCCTAAAGATATTCCCATATGAAGTCCTTTACAGTTTTGTTTTGTCATTCTTGTGATTTAACAAAGTTCTTAAGGAAGATACTTTGGGCTGCGATGTTTTCTTGTACTAAAAAATTAGGTGTTAGCTGTAAGTGAGAATGAAGGATCTGAAGGGATGGCTTCATCCTCAGTGCCAGGTGCAGCTACGCCGGTGTTTCACCGGCCTGTAACTGCAGGGCCCTGGGAAGCCACTGAATCTTCTGGCCTTGCAAATAGTTGTGCTGACCTTTGGCAAACTATGCTTGTGGAACTTCTTCCATCTGCACTGGAGGAAAAGAGTTGTAACAGCAAAGTGTGGGATTGCCAGTCTCGCTTTGTTATGGTTCTTCAGCACAAATTATACTCGGCTCACCCCAAATGACTGCATGTATGTCAACAAAATTTGTTGTATAGGTTTGATGTCAGAGATGACAGGCCCATCCATCTATTTTTGCCTTCCTTTTCCTGGGGTTGTTTCCTGTGTTTTGAAGGGGAAGAGGAAAATGTTCCATTAACTTGTTTGCTGTGTTAGATATTCCTGTGTGAATATGATGTTATTCATTCAGAGAAGGTGTGCAGAATCAGAGTGCATCTGTGCCTGTAATTACCTGTACAGGAGTCTCTTTCTGCACAGCTAAATTAAAAAAATATAAATATCTGTGACTATACCTGAACTCTTCCCTCTTGGAAATATCAAATTTCTTTTAATTAAATAATCTTTTACCACTGTCTGAAGTTAGTGACATTTTATGACCGTGGTTACCACTTCATTTAGTTTTGCGTTATTTTTGGAAGTCAGTGGTGGTAATATCACAACAGAACTCTATTCAGTGAGGGGGCAGCAGCAGACAGTATCCAGCTTTTGCCCAGGGCTTCTCACTGGTAAATCTTGAAGTGCATTTGAAAAATTATGGTTTGTGATCGTATTGTTCTGATGGCAGCAGTGGTCCTGAGAGGTTACCCAGCATCCTGGTGCAAACTTGGTTTCATGTATTCTCTTGACTAAACATCACGGTATACTGACATCACAGTGTGCTGACTCTTCTGAGCAATATATTAAGAGCAAACAAAAAAACAAAAAAACCAAACCCAAACAAACCAAAAAAGAACTTAATAGAGTAAAATTAAGGATGTTCTATTTTTGAAACAGAAAAAAGGCTGAATTCCTGCTGTATTCTGAGTCATGTGCTGTTCACATAATTCATTGGATTTGAAGCTGTAAAATGTGAAGTTTGTAACTTTAGTTTATTTTTTTCTTTTATTATTGACTGTTGTCTTGGAGTTGAAATATTTCTCATCTGTCTTGGTGTGAATTAGTTGCTGAAAATCAGAGAAGCCATCAGTGCAAGTACCTGGCTTTCATTCTGGTGCTGTGCACGTGCCGGTTGTGTCTGGTAAAGAGTACGGTGGGCGGTTGTGCTCCACGGGGCTTTAGGAAATTGAGTGAGGTTAGGAGGAGTGAATAATCAGGTGAGACTTCAGTAAACACTCAAGTGTTTGGAGAAAACGGGACCCATCATTCAGGAGGTGTCATTACCACCTCTGGATGCAAGCTGCAGCCTGGCCCTGATCTGATGATTTGACTTGTGTGCGGCTGTGTGAGCTGGGCAGTGCAGTGTGCGGCCGTGTGAGCTGGGGCAGTGCAGTGTGCGGCCGTGTGAGCTGGGGCAGTGCAGTGTGCGGCCGTGTGAGCTGGGGCAGTGCAGTGTGCGGCTGTGTGAGCTGGGCAGTGCAGTGTGCGGCCGTGTGAGCTGGGGCAGTGCAGTGTGCGGCCGTGTGAGCTGGGGCAGCGCAGTGTGCGGCCGTGTGAGCTGGGGCAGTGCAGTGTGCGGCCGTGTGAGCTGGGGCAGCGCAGTGTGCGGCTGTGTGAGCTGGGACAGTGCAGTGTGCGGCTGTGTGAGCTGGGACAGTGCAGTGTGCGGCCGTGTGAGCTGGGGCAGTGCAGTGTGCGGCCGTGTGAGCTGGGGCAGCGCAGTGTGCGGCCGTGTGAGCTGGGGCAGCGCAGTGTGCGGCCGTGTGAGCTGGGACAGTGCAGTGTGCGGCCGTGTGAGCTGGGCAGTGCAGTGTGCGGCCGTGTGAGCTGGGGCAGCGCAGTGTACGGCCGTGTGAGCTGGGGCAGCGCAGTGTGCGGCCGTGTGAGCTGGGGCAGCGCAGTGTGCGGCCGTGTGAGCTGGGGCAGTGCAGTGTGCGGCCGTGTGAGCTGGGGCAGCGCAGTGTGCGGCCGTGTGAGCTGGGCAGTGCAGTGTGCGGCTGTGTGAGCTGGGACAGTGCAGTGTGCGGCCGTGTGAGCTGGGGCAGTGCAGTGTGCGGCTGTGTGAGCTGGGACAGTGCAGTGTGCGGCCGTGTGAGCTGGGACAGTGCAGTGTGCGGCTGTGTGAGCTGGGGCAGTGCAGTGTGCGGCCGTGTGAGCTGGGACAGTGCAGTGTGCGGCCGTGTGAGCTGGGGCAGTGCAGTGTGCGGCCGTGTGAGCTGGGGCAGTGCAGTGTGCGGCTGTGTGAGCTGGGGCAGTGCAGTGTGCGGCCGTGTGAGCTGGGGCAGTGCAGTGTGCGGCCGTGTGAGCTGGGGCAGTGCAGTGTGCGGCTGTGTGAGCTGGGGCAGTGCAGTGTGCGGCCGTGTGAGCTGGGACAGTGCAGTGTGCGGCCGTGTGAGCTGGGGCAGTGCAGTGTGCGGCCGTGTGAGCTGGGGCAGTGCAGTGTGCGGCCGTGTGAGCTGGGGCAGTGCAGTGTGCGGCCGTGTGAGCTGGGGCAGCGCAGTGTGCGGCCGTGTGAGCTGGGACAGTGCAGTGTGCGGCCGTGTGAGCTGGGGCAGCGCAGTGTGCGGCCGTGTGAGCTGGGGCAGCGCAGTGTGCGGCCGTGTGAGCTGGGGCAGTGCAGTGTGCGGCCGTGTGAGCTGGGGCAGTGCAGTGTGCGGCCGTGTGAGCTGGGGCAGCGCAGTGTGCGGCCGTGTGAGCTGGGCAGTGCAGTGTGTGGCCGTGTGAGCTGGGGCAGCGCAGTGTGCGGCCGTGTGAGCTGGGCAGTGCAGTGTGCGGCCGTGTGAGCTGGGGCAGCGCAGTGTGCGGCCGTGTGAGCTGGGCAGTGCAGTGTGCGGCCGTGTGAGCTGGGGCAGTGCAGTGTGCGGCCGTGTGAGCTGGGGCAGTGCAGTTCCTGGCGTGTCAGGGAAATTAAGTTTCCAGGGAATTTTTTTATAGATTACGAGACAAATGAAAGGTGTTTATTTTTTTAAAATCACATTTTAAACTGTATTACATCGGTAATACAGTTTATTTTGTTCTTCCTTATTGTTTTTGATACACACTTAACCAATTAAAAATATTGTTCAAATATTATTTAAAAATATTAAAATTTTCTAGAAATAATTTTATCTTTTCTCCTTATATTTGTATTTCTTTACTGTCACCAGAACAGCTACTCTGTGGGTTGGCATTTGACCAGACTTAAATGCTGAATTGTATGTGGTGAGGGGCCTTTAGTAGGACATTGCTCAGAATCTCAGTAAGAAGTACTTACTCCATACATGTGCAGTGGCTGCCTCCGTTTGGCCTAACGGGAGCCCCAGCACACTGGCCTCCACTGAGTAAAGGTAACCTGCTCCAGAGAGTAGTCATGAGTGACAAATTTCTGTTCACTTGGAAACAATCCTGGACAGTACCAATAAATTGCAGCCCATGAGCAGGTGCCCTCCATGGGTGTGAAATTTGTGTCTGTTGTTTGGTTTAATGGTTGGGTGTTCTTTCTTGGCAGGCTCCTTTATGATACAGAGTTGTAGGTATGTTACTGGGCTTTTACTGGTTTCTCTCTTCCCAAAGCTCTTGGAGCCCAGATTAATGCTTTTCTGCTGGGTTCTGGTTTCTCCTAATACAAGGTGTACAAACGTGTATTTTCTTAATGTGACACCACAGAGTGCAGAGTACAATTCAAATGCTAATATGTAGAAACTAAATCTCACAAAGGAGATGTGTAACACTTGTCTTTATTCACTGTGTTTTAAAGGCTGTGTGCCAAATCTTGCTTGACACACAGAGCATATGACGTGCTATAGTTTTACCCCTCGAGGCAGAGAAGCATTTCCTTTTTATATAGTCTTTTGATCCCATGAAAAAGTGAGGCTTCCTTGCCCGGCCCTGCTTTGCTCATCCCTCCACTTTCTCCCTGACTCCCATGTTAAATTTCCCTTTTTCAGGGAGGAACTGTTAACTGAATATATCCAGCAGAAACTGGACTGTGTTTTTTTCCTGCTGATTTCATTTTACCTCCTTCCCCTGTGCTGGAAAGTCTCCTCAGTTACTGTTGTGCTCTTCTCCCCTCCCTTTCAATTTGCAGAGATCAGGCCTGGCTCTTTTTAGACCAAATGCTAGTTCCTTTTTCCTGGTTATAATTAGAAAGTGTATTTTCATTGTGCATCTTGTTTAGCTGCTTTACCTTTTAAGACTGTGCTTTGCCTGCTGTTATTCATGGTGGTTGGAGTTTCACTGAATTGTTACTCTTGTATGAACAGAGCAGATAATTCTCCATTTGCTTTGTTGGATCCACTCATCTTCTGTTGCGATCCTATCCATTTTTCCCTGGAGGACTCATCTAAGCCAGTAACATTAATGCCTTTCTGGGATGGGCGTTTGGTGCTTAGCTTCCTACAGCTCTTTCCTCAGGCCAGAGTCTTACAGAAAAGCAGCTGGAACATGGGAAGAGTTTGCATCCAGCACAAGATGATGTGACCTCTCTTGCCACCCTCCCCTCGTCATCCTGCCCCCGCTGGCGGTGGTGACCTGCACAGTGCCTCAAGCTTGGTCCTGGCTTCAGGCTCTCTACGTCTTAGTTCCATATGTTTCTCTGTAGTATTCTGGAATCCAGGGTTTGAGGGTTTTGGATTCTCAATCATTGGTGCTGTCTGTTTGGATGGACTGAGCGACAGTCTTAGGGCTTGTTTTTGGTTTCTCAGTATCTCTCTCTGCAGATGTCGGTGCTTCAGCACTGAGTGAAGTGATGATTCGCTTTTTATGTATGCAAGCAACACATGGTCTGCAGCCAGCTACTTAAATTCACAAAATATTTAAGAATAGGTTTAAATGCAAGGTTTTACAGAAAATGCAAATTTATTACTTATTACTTTTCATTCGATTCTCATGATAGATTTCTGGAGAGTGCTCCGAGGCTTTATTTTCTGGTGCTATCGCTCCTTTGCCTTCATGCTTATGCTAATTTTCTTTCTTTGCCTGAGCCCCGTAACACTTCTTATCAGGAGCTACAATTTCCTGCCACCTGTGGTGGAATATATTTCTTCATTATGAGCTTTTTTCCTGCTTCCTCAAGTTTTATTTTTGATTAGCTGCTATGGAATTTGCTTGTCCCATGAAACTCAATTGTGTGATAGACATGAAGATTGCTGCTTCTAGTGCCAGCTCCTGGTACCAGTACTGAACTGGTACTAAGTCTAAGCAAGAGAATGTGGTGGAAGATGGGTTTGTAGAGTTTGGTTTGATTTGGGTGTGTGGTGGTTTGGTTGGTTGGGAAAGAGCACTGAAAAGGCCAAGGCTCAGTTCACTGTCTCACCTGAATTGCACTGGAATATAGAAGAGATCACAGCTTTTTATTCTGAGTTTGGGGAACATTTTCTTAATGCCATCTGCAGCAACTTTACATCTCTGATTTAGCTGCTATTATATTTTTAAGGGCCTCTTTAAAAACGCGAAGGTAAGCACAAGTTCACTGCTCCTAACTGAATCTTTGTGGAAGTGATGTAGTGTGTGTATCCTCCTGTCTGGATAAGAACAGAACTATTAATTATACTTGCTGCTGGCTTTATAAATGTAAATATGTATCTTGCTGTTGTCCATTAAATGGACTTTTCCATACTCGTTTTAAAAAACCCACAACTTTTTATCACAGGAACAGCTGTCCAACACCTCATCTGTAGTAGGTAGTTTCTTATCTCCATCAACATCATCTGCAGTAAGAAGAAAAAAACATAGAAACATTAAAATGTGGTAAAAAACAGCATGTGTGTATACGAAGGCACATGTAAATTGCACTGGATTGCGAGTATGAAAAAGGGGAGTTGGCGACTGCAGATGTATAGCTTAAAAACTGTAGGAGGGAAGAGAAGAAACGGTTTTGTTTCTCTGTGCTGAGTTCTGTTGGAGCAGCTGGTGTGAGCTGTGTACCAGAGATGAAGTGGTATCATAGGTAAAACTGCTGCTGTCTGCCACAGTAATTTTTCTGATATTTGCCAGTGAGGCTGCTGAGGAACAATGCCTAACCAAAACACCCAAAACCCAACAAATTCTTTTCCATATTCTTTATTGATATTTTTACCTTTATTCTTCCTAACCAAGCCTAGCTCCTGGATATAAATTGCAACTTGAAAGGCAATGAGACCATGTTAGACTTCAAAAAGTCCGTGTATTAGGCAGGAGAAACCATTTTATGAAACAGTCCGTGGCACTACTGAAAGAGTTGTAAGAGTGACCTCCATGGGTCCCACCTGCCCCCACTTCTCCCTGTTCCTTTTGTTACCTTCTGGGATGCAGCCCTACTCACATGACCTGGGGCTGATTTACCTTTGGGATTAGGTGGTTGTTTTTGGGCTGGATTCTTTGTTTTGTTTTGTTTTGTTTTGTTTGGGGGTTGTTGTTTGTGTGTCTGTTTTTCCCCCAACCTCCCTGCTGAGGAATGCTTCCTCTTTGCATCGTGCCCCCAGAGAACCGGCACAAAGTCTTGCTGGAGCAGCATGATTCACTACTGTAAACATCTCTGTCAGTCTTGCTTGAGAAACTGCACTGAAATGAAAATAAAATCTGTGCCCAGTGGGCATAGACATGACTTTCAACACCTAAACTCTTTTCTTTTAAGAGTGCACGTATTTTGACTCATCGATGAGCTTTATGGGTGAGATGACAGGAAAAAGAAGCACATCCTTTGGAAGGTGGTGACATGAAGGGTGGTGCTCAGTTTTAGTTTTCCCATAAGCTTTTTTTCAAATCTCATGAAGCTGTATTCCTGAAAATTAGGAAAGGCAAGTAGCTATATACAGTTTCTGACAAAGGCTAGTAGTATAACCTTTCTTTATGGAAAGAGTTGTAGCAAGGTAACTTGTTTCTGAAACCAGTTCATGAGAGACTGGATCAGAAGTTGCACCCTTTGTAGTCATTGGAGAACCTGATGGATTTTGCAGGTTACTGGGATTGCCGTGTGTGAACAGATAAACATAGCTCCTGATTGTTGAAAAATCTGGCAAATGGGTAGGCAAGGAAATGCATTTGTGGATCCAGAGCAACAGCTCATGCAGGCATCCTTTGATGTGACTGTGAAAGAAAAGAAAAGGAGGAGGAAAAAACCCCCACCTGATGCCATCAAAGACCCAGCACAATTGTTTTAGTATTTTACAATATAATTAAGGCATAACAAATTGGGATTTGCAAAGGCTCAAGTAGAGGCAATTGCAAAAGTTAAGACATGAGATTATTAAGGGTCAGAGAATGTTCTGTCTTGCCTTCATGGAATTTCAATTAATTTTGATAAAGTATGCACTGGTAAAAAGCAAAAAAGAAAAGGAGAAAGGAGGAGAAAAGGATGCTCTGCAAAATACAATTTTATTGCAATCTCTATCTGAAAGAAAAATGACAGAACCAGAAAATGCCCCCAAATCATCATAAACATTTTGGATATTGAGAGCAGAAGATGAACTTTAAAACACAGGGGTGTATTTTGCCCATGCACGCACATGAATACACATGGGTGTTCATGTGCCTGTTCATATTACACATACTCTTATAGTAAGTACATCACCAGCCAAGGTGTAATAAGGCTTAAAACTTAAGAGAAGCCTCAGTTGTTTTCCATCTGGAGTCTCATTTTAATCCTTGGATTTTGCTGTAGAAGTTTTGGCCATTGTGATGGTGTTTCATAATTTCTATAATCTTGGTTTTTGTTAATTCTGTAGTGAAATCAGAGTAAAACGTAGGTATTTTCCTACTACAAATTAAAAAAGCACCATTGAGATATTTTTTCTTTCTTTGCATTCCCACATTGCTTAGAAGATGCTCTCTCTTATGAGAGATTTTCAAGGTTTCTGCAGTGGTGGTTTGATCCTTATCTGTTACAAGAAGTTGGAAACTGGTATGAATGATTCAGTTTGAACAGCTATTTTGGTGGTGCATGCATCAGCTTAGATACGACTTCACATGAAATGGATGGAAAAATGCTAGTTTATATACCTCCTCCACCGATCTATTTAAATGAAAATCCATAAATTTGAACAGGAGACTGTCATTTGGATTTATTTGGAAAGAACATGCTTTAAAAATACAGTAGGGAGAAAACCAAGGAGCTCAGGAGTGGTGAATGGTGATCAGCTAACTGTGAAAGGGAGGAAGTTCTGTGGGCAGTATCAAAACTCACCCTTGGCTTTATGCCGCAGATGTTTGCAGTGCCTGAAGATAAAATGGTCCAAACCAGCTTCAATAAAACTAAAACTGAGCAAGGCAAAAGCTAAGATTTGCACCTGTGCTCACACATGAAAGCAACTGCTCTCCAAAGTGGTCTGGGGTTGGATTTGGGTTCTTTACTCTTTTGGAAGGATGGAGAAGAGAGGGAGAAGACAGGTTTTTGGCTAGAAGGCTGGAGGGGTTGAGGTTTCTGGGGGAAAAAAAAAATCAGAGAAGTTAACCTTCTAATCAGAGATGTTAGAATACTTCGGGGTTTTTAATTACATTTTAGAAGTCTTTTGCATTGGTTAACAGTCATGGGTTTTTTATTGCTGTGGGTAGTGGCTTGAAGTTGCTGCTAGTTTGTTCTGTGGTGTGTAAAGTTCAACATAAAGGAAAAGAAAATTCTCTGGTGATAATGTCACAGCTATTTTTGAAGTACAGAAATGAAATCCTAAAACTTTAATGATTTTTGCTCACATATAATCAAAATGAAGTCATATATTGAATCAAGTTTGCTGCGTCTTTGAATAGTGACTCAATTCAATGAAACTTGTGTTAACACTGCATTTGTCTCCTCATTGATTACTGAGAAGTAATCCAAACTTCTCAGTGCAGGAAGAAGTCAGGTATAAAACCACGATTTTAATAATCAGTTGATCTTTTTCAGTCAAGAATAATGTAGCTTGAAGTGGTTTAGTTTTACCTCTCCAAACACTATCTTTCTTGTTTGTTTACAGACTGCAGATATAATTCAGTCCAGACAAAAATCCCAGTGAAGTAGATGAGATGGTACACTTGCACAGTTTGACCAGTCAGTTATGAATATTCACTTCTTTGTGAGCAGATGGTGGTTCCAAGTCTGTGCAGAAATATTGTCATAAGTATTTCCTTTGGTACTTCTTATGATCTAGTTCTTTTCACAGCTCTCCTTGCATTTGGGACATGTTTGTGGTAGGAAATATGGGTTCTGACAAAATATTTAAAGGTGAACAAAGAGAGAGTGTGCTTGGAGAAAGGAATAGCTTTGTTGTCTTCATACTGTAAAAATGACTGAATGATGACAGGTAACAAGCAGCATAAACGGGTGAAAGAAAGTTTGGATTTAGGGAAAATAAGTTCCCATGTCTTTCCTGCACTCTTTCTTCTTACAATATTTGGTATATTTTATTTCTTAATTAAAATTTCCAATTAAAAAAATGCTGGCTAGGTTATGCCAAAAATAAATTCTCTGTTACCAGTGGAGTGGGATGTAAGAGGAAGGCGCAGAGTCATCTTAACCAGATTTCAGGTCACATATCCTGACTTCTTACAGTTCAGGTAGGGTTGCAGCTATTCTGGTGAACTGTGATTTGCTGAGGTTGGTCTTTCGCTTGGCCTTTAAAATTCAGGGTGGACAAGTATTTGGGTTTGCTATGTGGAAAGCAGGAACTAGTCTCAAGGAAGATCAGCTTTGTTCCTATGTGTTACGGCCCAGCTGCAGGTCGTGGTTATCACCCACAGTAACCTGAGCAGCCCACGCAGAAGTAATATATTGCTGCAAGAGAGATTTTTCTTTAATAATGCTTTCATGAAGTTCTAAGTCAATGTTTTAATTCACAGTATTTATAGAATTCCATTAAACATCACACCTGTTAATTCCCCGTCAAACTGAGGGGAGCTAACTAAAGCAGCTTCCTGGGAAGGAAAAGGACTCAGAAATTCTTTCCATGTCTTAAGTATATTCACTGACATTATTCTGCTAGTTTTTTGCCTTTAATTAGTTTGTTAGATGAATTTACAAGGTTTTAAAGCAGATTTAAGTTCTTTGGTGCAGGAGTTGTGTTAATTTTGAGAGACAGTATTGACCATGATGCCACAATCCAGGATTTAACAGCTTTTTGTAACAGATCTTTAAAATTTCCTTTTTGTGCTTTCCATCCTTTTCTAAAGTGGTCCTTTAACTCATACTCAGAAGTAAAAGGAAATTCTCCTAGAAGACATTCCTAATACTTCATGCAAACTGCAGGCAGCACTCCTGTTGCAAAAGGAGCTCTATCTTTACTGCAGCTGATTTGAAAGAGCAAAAGGTCAAAAATCTCCTAATGTGTTTCTGAAATCCATGTGTCAGCACAGTGCGTTTCAGAAGGGCTGGTGGGGCTCCATCAAAATTGCATTTCTCTTTCAATTTGAATTTTATACCTGGAAAGGATTTAGGGGGTATTAACTTCAGCTAATGGTCAAAGGGTAAAATAGAAATTTACCCAAATATTTTTCTACATTGCTCGCATAAAATAATAAAACTATATAAATACTTCCTCATACCACATACCTCTGTGAGTGCATCTTTTCTAATATGCATCGTCCATTCCAGAAATATTCTTGTCTAGTCTGCTACATCTGTGTTTTATTTCCTGTTAATTGGTTAGTGCAATATAATTCATGACTCTTTTTTCCCTACTGAAAAGATATCTTACGTAGCAGAGCATCATCCAAACATGCTTCCTAGAAAGCAATATTTAGCAATTGATTTATTTACTTATTCTGTCTTTCCTTCACCTATTACTTTTCCAGAGCTGCTGTCTGTCGATAGCAACCTTCCAAGATGACAGTTTCATTTCAGTGTTTATGAATTTGTGCAGGCTGCTACTCAGTCTCCTATTTTACAATATGTGTGTACAATACATCGTATTCTTCAGTTCAATATTAAGCTGTTTAACTTTGAACAACCCAATCTCAAATGCAGGAGGAGCTTTAAATACTCATCCATCTTTTTTCTTAGAGCAACCCTTATGTTCCTCCTGACATCTGAGAATGCTTTGCCTCTAATCTCTATGGTGGCAGAGCAGAGTAGAATTCACAGAAAGATTACTGTGCCTGCCTGCCAAAATGAAAGGCAAAACCCTTAGTAGCCACAATGAGCTGGTCACAACACTGGACTACAATGTACAAATGTCAACTTCTTGCTTTAACCAGCCAGGAGGAGCCGCCCAATGCCAGGAGCCTCATTAGAGGCCAGTGAGATGTGGCTCTGTGCAGGTACAGCTGTACAAGAGTCTGTGGCAATGAGTTAATTTACTCTGAGGAAAACAGCCACATCACCTCCAGTCCTCCTGACTTCTCCTATCACCAATGTAATTGCTTATCTGCTACTTGACCTCTTAGACTCTTGAACACCAGTGTGACATTTTTCTGGCTTTTTGGAAACTGTTCCGCTATGACTGATACTAGTGTAGCAATTCTAAAACAAGATTTAGTGAACTTTATAACAGGTTTGAAGTCTTGTAGCAGTCTGACTTGTTTGGGGGGGTTTTTTTCTTGTGTGTTTGGGGTTTTCTTTTGTTTTGTTTCAGGCTTGTGTTTGGGAAAAAACCCAGACCCCAATCACCTGATCTGAAGAGTGCTTCTAATACATGGTACAGAAGGTACTGAGAGGAACATGGTAACAGCTGGGACCACATAACTTCTTTAATTGTTAAAACTCTCCCAAAATGTGTTTTATTTGCTAAAAATATTAGTTAAAAGGTATGAGAACTAATTAGAAGAAGAACTTATGCCTTCTGAGAGACACAGAAAATTCCTTTTTTGGCTCGTGTGTAAGCCATAGTGTTTCCAGAGCAAAAAATGATTTATGTTTGATTTTGCACAGTGAATAATCCCTGCATATAGATTTTCTCCTCTGGGACAACTACAATTGAGTTTAATAGCTTGAAATGAGAGAAACTCTGTGGTCAGGAATCATTATCGATGGAATAATTATGTTGCTGTGGAAGGTAATTATTTACCTTGAGCAATGTCACGCTTGTAAGGTTTGGTGGGGTTGACATGGGCTTGCTGTTCCATCACAGCCTCAGCTGATCCTAAAACTGGATATTGGCCTTTCTGGCTTCATCATCTCTTGAAGTTGTGGTCCCAGTCCTGCTCTTGTGCTCATCTTTGAGATGATCTGAGTCCAACTTAGGCTGCGAGAGACAGCTCCAGAGCAGAAGGAGCTGATGAACCACTTAAAGCTGACACGGAGCTTGAAGAAAAGGTGCTAAGGTAACAGGGCTTGCTTGAAGCTTCATTCCTCAATAGCTGTTTGCTATTAAAAAGAGGATTGGTAGCTGATTTTGATAAAAGAACTGCTTATGTATAGATGTGTCCTTCTTTCCAGAGGCAGGAAACATACCCTAAGATGGCATGTAATTTTCGCATTCGGTTTAGTACCCTATGAAAGTTCTCTGGTTAATGCACTTTCAACTACATTTGCATTAAAAGGAAACGCTTTAGTTCCTTATAATTCTTCTCATCTGTTGTTTTGAGGTTTTTCGGTTGTTTTCTAGAGAAGTCATTAGTACAGAAAGCAAAATCAAAACTTCTGTGTGTTTGTGACCTCTAATTTGCATTTGAGATGTTGCGTCAGTTAGCTTCCCGTGGAGATTGTGTTATTTCCTGCAGCTGATTGGCTATCAGCATCCTTTCAGTTGGGCAGTGATAATGTCCTGTAGTTGAAATTAAGATCCGTGAAACGTTTGTTGGCAAAAGTGGAAAAAGAATCCCGTTTCCTTTTCCCTGTTTATCACCTTTTCCTTGTGTTTAACTCTACAGTGAGCTGGTGAGGGAAGGAAAAGAGTGGAAATGTTTTTTAATGGAGCCTAGGGAAGACTTGAAATAAATTTTCCATAGATATTGCTCTCTGAAATGTCTCTTCCTGGGGTCAAAACAAGCTCTAGTGGTCAGCTACAAGAAGCAGGGAGAGCCTGCAGAGGAGGCTGTGGTGGTGTGAGGAGCCTGTGGAACCTGTATCCAAGCAGAACAATGAAATGAAACAAAAAATCACAGAATTTCTCTCTTAGGAGATTGTTCTTGGATAACAGAGCAGTGTGGCTCTTGTAAAGACATTCATATGGCTGATGAGGTTTATTTGTCACTTAGAGTTGAGAAATCTGAATGTCCAGAGGCTTCATGAGCAAATACACAACTCCAGGTGCAGTAGTCGTGCAGAGGTTAACTTCATGATTCTTACCTTGCCTCATCTAATGTGATAATTACTTTTGGCACCTTTGTGTCTAGGCCTAATTCATCTTGCAAAGATAAGGTAATAATTTACCACTTAGCCTCATTCTTCATGTGCCAAATAACACAATGGTACGCTAGAAACTTAGACATGCAAGTTGGGAGTAGAGAAGGAAGACCAATTTCTTGGACTAAAGCTGTATTCGAGCTGTAAAATAGGCAGGATCAGAGGGAAATTCTACCTCAAAACAAGTTGTGCTCTAGCACAGAGTCTTGCATTAGTATTTTTCCACAGTAAACTGAGATTTGCTGTGCTGAAATGTGTACTGGTCTTGGGCAAACATTTGTAGATTTCCAAAGAGGACATGGTCCAGGCCGTGTTGCTGTGCCATGGCTGCTGGCTCTATAAACTTGCATGTGCCTAGTTAATTTTTAGTTTTTTCCAGGCTAAAGACCCCCCAAACCTGCAAGAGTTTTTAATGTATTTGAAATAGGAATGGCTTAATAATTTAGATTGAGGTGAATATTTAAGATCCTGAAAGTAAAAGTGGCTGTAATTGCTACTTGGCATGTGAAGAGGAGGTCTGAAGTGCAGTCCATTGCCGAGTTGATGCTTTCTCCATTAACTCACATGGGTGTGGGTTATGTTTAGAGCTGAATAATTGTTTATATGTAAATAAAGCTATTGCTGCTTTCTTTCCCTCTGTAAGGACAGTTTTAGCTTAATTATGTAGAAGAGGGATGTGTGGGGAGCTGCAGAATGTTCATCTTGTGATTCATGTGAAATTTGCTTCCTGTGTGTTTGCTACTTGCCATGCTTAATTGAGTGTTTGGGGGTTTTGGTTTGGTTTTCTTTCTTTCTGCATGGAAGAATGTGCTTTCTTTCTTTCTCTTGTTAATTTAAAAGCTGACATTTTGAGTCTTTCTGGGGAATTGAAGAAGGGTGAACTGTACCTTCTTTTTGGCGCTCTGATCACCCGAGGGGGGTGATACGCTACTGACGTATCTCGCTGTGGATGTTTGGACAACTGTAGAATCTCTTTAGAGTTAATCATATTGTGGCTTTCTTACGGTGTGATAGAATAAAAATCATGAATTAATTGCTTCATCGGACCTTCACTCCTCTCAGAGCAAAGTTTCACTATACTGTAAGTGCTTGGTATTATGTCAGTTCCCTAGAAGTAGTCATTATCACCTACACACTTGGTGTCAAGTGCTGCTTTCTAAAGAGATTAGTACCTTTTCCTCCTCCTCCTCCTCCCCCATGCTTGCTCAGCTAAGTAAGTAGAAGAAAATCCAAATTACTGCAACCGTACAGGATGGAAGACAGAAAATAATGCCCCCGATTTGGTTGCTGTTTCAAGGAGAGAAATGAGATATACAGGGTTTTATTCCCCTTCACTAGCACTTTTATGCTGACCTAATTTCACCTGATGTCAGTAGGTTTAGCTGGCAGGTCAGAGCAGAGCAGGCCGAAGCCTTGCAAACCCTCTGCACAGTACAGGGTGGTTAAAGAAGGAAATCGGTGTTGCAAGCTACACACTGTAGAAGCCACACACTGTGGAAGAAAATGCGTGTATTTGCTTTCTCTCTAACAGGGAAGGGAAGCAAAATGGCAATCAAAGTAACAATAAAATAACAGAAACTAACTCCTTGAAAGAGTCCAGCGCAGGGCCACCAAGATAATGGAGTGGAACCTTCCTTATGAGGAGAGGCTGAGGGAGCTGGGCCTCTTTAGCGTGGAGAAGAGGAGGTGACCTTATTAATGTTTATAAATATGTAAAGGGTGAGAGTCAGGAGGACAGAATCAGGCTTTTCTCAGTGATGGCAGCAATAGGGCAGCAGGTGCAAGCTGGACCATAGGAAGTTCCATTTGAATATAAGGAGAAACTTGTTCCCTGTGAGGGTGACGGAGCCCTGGGACAGGCTGTCCAGAGAGGTTGTGGAGTCTCCTTCTCTGGAGACATTCAAACCTGCCTGGATGTATTCCTTTGGGATTTAGTCTAGGTGATCCCTGCTTTGGCAGGGGGGTTGGACTAGATGATTTTTTTAAGTCCCTTCCAACTCCTAACATTCTGGTATTCTGTGAATCCAACTCAGAGGGAACCTTCAACCAGAAAACACTGTTTTATTTTTCTTTCCAACTTCCATAATATACCTATGCCTGAGAGATTTGGCTAATTGGACATTCTATCAGTTGTCTGCCAATCCCCTGGCAACAACCACTCTTCTCTTTCTTACAAGAACATGAATTTGTTGTCTTTTACCAGGAAGGACTGACACAGAGCAGTGCAGAGATTAACTGGAGGTGGGGGAGAGAGGAACAAAAACACTATTCACTTTTTTCCACAGTTGGTATCCCATTCTCTCAGACACTACCTGTGTACCTGTCCTCCCAAGGAAGAGACCCAGGAGAAGGAAGAAAGCATGGTATCATGAAGGAAAAAGTTAATATAAATGTCCCAAGCAGCACATGCAGGTACTGGTGATGTCTGCTTTTGTAGAACGAAGCATAGCAGCATTCCCTGATGACACTGCATTTCTGGAGGTGGAAGGGAGGCACTAGAGCAAGCTGTTAGGAAATGGGAAACTGCCACTTTGGAAGGATGGGGGATGAGGCATTTTCTTCCTCATTGTTTTTTTTTTTAATTTCCAGTCACACTAGCTGAGCACACGATCTAGATGTCTCTGAAATCTGCACTGAAACAACTCTAAAAGCTTGTACATTTTCTCTTTTCCTGTTTAGCATTCCTTTGGAACAGCAGAGATTAAAATTCCTCACTTCCATCTTTCTCTGCCTTTAAGCCCGAAGCACGAGATTTTATATTTGGATAGTCATCTGAATAAACAAAGGGCTGTGTCCCTTAGACTGCAGGTTTAAGTTCTGTGGAGAAATACAAAGACACCGGAGGTCTGGGCAGTGGCATTTTGGTGTATTCTATGGAATTTTCATTTCAAATCGGTTAATAGGGCTGTTGGGCTCATTTTTTCTGGAGGAGTTTTATGTTTTTGGAGCAGAGGTTTCTAAACTGTGGTACTAACGTCACTAGTGGTACACTTCAAAGGGGTGTGCAGAAATGGCAGCTCCCAATTCTGTCTGCACAAATTAAATGCCTTTCTGCAGGCTGTTCCTCTGCCTGGTGGATTGGCCTGATTTGCTGCTGTTACATGGGAGCTGCTTCCTCTGTGACCGGATCGCCGTGTTCCACACAATCACCCTGCGTAGGACCTTGTTGAGAAGAAGGACGACAGCTCCTCTGTGCCTGCGAGTGAGCCTGTGCAGCCCGACAGTGGGCAGAGATAAGGGCACTGCAGAGGGATTTGGGTTTTGTGGAGCATGTTGGGAAACAATTCTGGAGGTGTGCAGAGTGTGAGGTCCTACTGCCAGTGTTAGTGCAGAAGTAAAATGAGTTTGGAACTCCTTCCCTCCAGAAAGCAGGGCTGTGTCATTAATATTTTTCATATTTAAATAGCGAGCATATAGATAAACTTTTCAGCTGGGTGCTTGTCCCTAGGAGCTCATAGAAGACAAACAAAACTGGAAGAAAGTGGTAGTAGGAAAAACCCACTAATACTGGTGGGTTTAACAGAGTTCTGGAAGCACTGTGCCTGTGTGGGAATTTGAGGAGATGCTCTTGATGTTGCTCAATATGCGTTCTGAAGAGTTGTTTTGGGTTTTTTGGGTTGTTTTTAAGAGATCCTAGTTGAAATCTAAGTGCTTACAATTCAGTTTAATATATAAAGAGATCTGAAAATGAAATTAAATTAGTAGGGGTTATTTTGGCACAAGGGGCAAAGAATATTGGCTGTGGAAGATAGGCAAGAAAAGTAGGAGCTGTTTCACAAGGTCAGACAGAGTTGCTGGGCTAGCTGGGGCTGGAGTTCCTTCTGACCTCAGTCTCAGTGACTTTCATGCTTGCTAAGTTAATGTTTGGAGAATTTACCACGATGTATGTGGGTTAAAAATTGGTATTAAGGCCCCTTGAACAGCTTGAGGTTTTTTCTCATCCATGAAAATAAGAGAAAGTGTTCAGTGTTCTTAAGAACTTGCTGGAAAAAAGTCTGTAGTCCCCCTCAGGTCCATGTAGTTATGTTTGGTAAAGTATGGAAGATGACTCTACACCTCTGAATTTTCCCTGCAATGAATAGAAGGCAATGAAATTCCTCAGTGGTTTGGCTGCTTAATATTTATTTTATATTTATGCAGAAGATTGTATCTGTCTCTGGAAGACCTTCAATACTGAAAGATTATCTGAGTATTTAGCAATCTTCTGTTTGTCCTCACTGTACTTTTGGGAGATGATCTATTGTGTATGTGGAGAGGAAATGGACACAGTGAAACTAAATCACTTGGTCAAGGTTACAGGGAGAATTTGTGATGGATGTTGAAATTAAATCTACATCTTCCTAGCCTGGAGTTAATACAGCTGCAGCAGGGTCATCCTCCTGTCTAGAAATCTCTTCTTTCGTTGCAGACTTGTTTGTGGCTTTGCCTAAGTTTACTGCAGACACAAACTGCGATACCCAACTTGGGAAACTTTAATGGAAAAGGTATTAACCACACAGCCCCTCTTGCCCCACCCCGGACTGTTGAGCAGTATGAATCCCTACATCTTTACCTGCTGTGAAGAATATAGAGTTGTTATGCAAGAGTGAGTTTGAAGGGCATCAGTGTATGTTCTAGCTGGATGGAGAGGAAGCACTTTGAGGTGGTATTTCAAAAATGTATCTTGGAGTTAGGTTTGGTGAGAGGAGTAGAACTGAGCTCAGGATTGAAGGTGTTGTCCTGATCATAGACCTTGGTGGCAGGCAGTTGCTACTGAAGGTGCAAAGAGAGGAGCCATGGGATGGATGAGGACATGCCTGCATTGCTTTGGGGTAGAACTATCAAACCTAGTTTTGAGTTATCTGGTTTGAATTCTGGTAATAGAATTGGGACAGCATGGAGCTCAGCACAAATGAATTGCTTAGTGCTTCACGCAAGTATTTTTCAGGATGATATAACTGAACATAAGCTGTGCTAACTTTCATTCTTTTATAGCTAAATATACATCTCTGTAGTCTTGTTGAGCTTGAGCTGATTGTGTGGTGATGGGGAGAGAGGCAACATTTTATGTAAGGCGTGTGTAGGAGATCTGAGCGAGATCTCCACGGGGATCATATTAGAGCTTATAAATGTGGAAATGGTTATTTACAGATGAAGTGCAGAGTGAGAGAGGAAGGGAGCAGAGACCAAATCTCACTGTTACATTTTCTCCAGGGAAGGGCTGAATATCATACTCTTTGCTTGGTAGAAACCGAGATTGGTGCCTGATTTCATTAGGTGCCAGATTTACACGAGACTGGCTATTGGTTTGAAAATCAGGAGTGAGGTTAGTCAGAAGTCTTGAGGCTTTATCATCTTAACAACTTGAGGTTTGAAGCCTTTAAAAAAACCCAACCCGTGCACACAGCTCTTTAAAGCTGTCGCTAAACCTTTATAAACCTGTTAAACTTGACTTGATGCTGGTTTCTGTGTGTCTGATGGCAAATTTTTTAGTTCCTGTTGCTGAATGCTGAGTGGACAAATACCATGCAAGTCAGTAGCTGTGTTTTATAGAACCAATCCAAGGAATTCTATTAAGGGGTAGAAAACTTCAGTGCCAGGCCACCATTTCCCTGTACTAGTTACACATTTCTTTGATTAAGACAGAAATTGCTAACTCTTCTCGTGCTGATTCTGCAGACACACACTGCATATTTTACTGATGTAACTCCATTGCAATCACGTTCTCTATTCATGTTGCCCAAATAAATCATATGTTTTTAAATTTTCTCATGAAACAGGAGAAAGGAAACCAGATTTTCTTACAAGTGAGGTAATTTTGCTCTACAGACTGTGATTTCAGGATGTCTGTCCTTTGTTAGTGGTGGTTATTATTTTTACCTTCAAGAAAACACAGGATCCAAACCTTGAATAAATTAAATATCCTGGTGTAGTTTCTTATTTTATTGCTGATTGGATTTGTATGATTTGTGGTTTTCCACTGGATTCCATAAATACCCTATTGAAGGGTTTCAGGTGGTTTGCAACACTGTCCTCTATAAACTATGGTCATCATGTTATGTCTCTCCCCAAGGGCTCTATTGACACACAGCTTCAGCTGGGAACTGAGCAGGGCTAAACCATCAGTAATTTGTGTGTGAACAGTAGGAAAAGGCAGTGAGGATTCCTGTGCCTTGCCATCTGGGAAAGAAAGTTCCATTTTGATAGTACTGGTGGCATGGAGGTGACTGCTTACTGTGGCTCTGTGGGTTGGTGTGTTTGGGGGTTTGTTGGTTGGTTGGTGGGTTGAATTTTTTTCCTTTTTTTTTCTTTTCTTTAAGCAACATAATTTATTTCAAACTGTTGGAATGTATTGTTTCAGAATTTGGCAAAGTTCCTCATCCACACAGTTAAAATGCTGGTCTCTGGTTTTATTACTCAGTTCCATGACACTAACTCTAAACGTTACGTGACAAATGGAATTGCAAAAGTGTTAAATGTAAATATAAGCAGATATTCTTCCTTTCAGCTCATTGAGCTTCTTTCATCAGTTGGTTTACAAATACCTCCTCTCACACCCATTGAAGTAATATATACTCTAAAAGAAATGAACTTACTCTGAATCTTAATAATGTGATAGACTTTGAGTTTATTTCTGTGTAATTATATTTAATTTATTTTTAGGTTAGACTGAGAAAGTAAGCAATTTAAAATTAAGTTCTGTTTACAGATGTGTCAGGATTTTTTTGGGTAATCTTGTAGGGAGGAAGAGGAAAGCAAGCTGTTGCAAAGCTGCTTTTCCAGTATTTTAGAGGATAGACGCAGGAAACTGTTGGTTGGTTTGAATTTTGTTAATAACAAATGATTGCTTCATTTCTGTACATTTTCTCTGAAAACTGTTCTGGACTATCTGGAGGGCTTTGCTCTCTGCTAGCATCCCTGGCAAGACTTGAGATGACATTATTGAGAGTCTGATGTCAGATGGGTGTTTTGCCCTTTCACAAGGGCACAGGACCCTTACTTAGCTGTCAAATAGTCTTTCTGACAGCAGGTCAGAAATCTGTCTCTTAGGACAGATTCCTTTAGGCAACTACAGACATTAAATTTAGGATTCTATATGTTTATTAGTTTGAGTAATAGGTTGGACTGAGGAACAGCATCATATAAAGTTGCTACTTCCCCCCAACCACCCCCCCCGCCCCCCAGTTAAGCCTGTGAATGCACAGTCTGTTTTCTTCAGAGCAAATTAAATTGCTTTTGGGAACTGAAGGTGTTGTTATTTGCTTTGCTGAGTACAGTGAATGGAGGACGGATCAGGTTGCTGGAGAGCGACCTCTTGGGCAGCTCTAAAACAATTTAGAGCTCTTGAAGGCAGGTTCAGTGGAGTCAGCTGAAACACGACGACCAAATGCCTCAGCAAATGAATGCAAACACTTCAGGTGGCACTGTGGACTGCTGCCAGCATTGAGCATGCAAAGTGTTGTGTGTGATCATTAATTAAGGAGGACCCCAGGATTTTCATAAAACAGGAAAAATCAAAGGCTAACAGCTTATGTAAAATGTTTCTTTGAGAAATCATTGCCTTTTTTAAAAGGACATTTGAGCCTAGCATTTAGGTGTTTCTTTAGAGAATTAATTACTTGAAAGTCAGTGCTAGTATATATAATACTGCTTTCAGAAACTTGTATGTGAGTTTTCTCTCTGTTTGATGCAGTTTTATTTTCAAAAATCCCATTATTTTAAAAGTGCAAAACATAGAATTATGAATTATATATTTTATTATTTTATCTCTTTCACATATTATGATCTCCCACTGTTGTTTCTCAGACAGAATTAATGAAATGGCAAGAGGAAAAAAAAAAAAACCTCAGTGGGATTTAATTTTGCAAATAATATGACGAGGGTTCTCATTGCTACTTTATCTAAATATAACGCTGCAAACATCTCTGCTTGTGAATAAGATGATGTTTGGAAGCTACACCAGCTCTCAGGAAACTTAATTTTCTTCTCCACAAATCGAAGTTAGGAGTATTAAATATAATTAATATGGACTATCTGTGTTTAACTGTTTTATAGTATGTAAGCACAGAACATTTAGATGTCTTTACTGAACTAAGTTGAAGACACAATGCAGGACTGAGAAATTTATTTTTATCTTCAAGGTCAACTAACATCTTTGAACACTGACATCAGTGTTCAAGAAATACAGCTCTTAATCCTAACTTTGAAGGTAATTGTGCAGTTTCACTGTATATGATTTTTATATGCATACAAAGGTATATTCATTGCTTATTAACCTATTTTCCTTGAGCTTTTGAAAGTAATTCTGTGAACTGTATGTATTTAGAGACTGGAATGTCTGACTTGAACAACAAAACAAGATGTTTAACCATGGTATGGAGTTCATCTTCGTAGGATGATGCTGTAGATATAAAAAAAGCAACACTTTGTATGTAGAAACCATTACGGAATCTGTCCAAATATATGAATTTCTAAGAAGTACTGATATTTCAAATAGAAACTGAGTAGCAGCTGCTCATCTGACAGTGCTGGACATTTTCAAAATTATGAAGCTGAAATGGCAGATAAATGCTTAATGGCCTTAAATTATCATCAGCCCCTTAACAGCCTGGTGCATAAACCACCTTGTAACACTTTATAAAGAGGAGAAGAGAATGATGTGTTCCTGGCTTTTGACTGGTCTACAGATTCAGCACCCCCCCGCCCCCCTCCCCCCCCCCGCCCCTTCTTGTTTGCTTTTCTAGAGCAGTTTAAAGAAACTTTGCCTGTTTCTTATTAATAGATTTTTTTAAAAAAAATAATTTTTTGCCCATTCTTTATATGTTCAGAGGGATTTGATGTTATCAGGGTTTTCACACATTCATCAGGTAAGGGCATACTGCAGAGAGCAAGTAGCTTGTGGGAGGCTCACACAGGCAGAGGCTGTTGGGATTTTATCACTATGAGCTGCAGTTTTATTACTGAACGTTAAGACATCCTACAGATTTATTTGGAGCAAAAACCTCGCTAAGAGATCCTGCCTATGAATTAGCTCTGGAAGGCGGTGATGGTCAACCAGATGGACAAGTTGTGGGCTCTTGAGTTCACCTGCTGGTCCTGGAACACTTCCCTGTGGTCCCTGTAGCTCTGTGAAGGGGCATTTGCCCATGTTTGTGATGTGAGCTGGCAAAGGACCCATACTGAAATATAATCTTTTTTTTTTTTCTTTCCCTGCAAAATAATGTGCCCTACTCTTTGTGCTTAAAACTAGCTCTTGGTTTCTTCCTCCTTTGCAAACACATTCTTAATTTCTGAGCATCGTTCGAGTGAAGTGTGGCAGTTCTGCAGCTGAGAAAAGGTAATTAAAAATCTAGTCAACAAATCATTCCAACTTCATGGTCTGTGCTCACTGGTATGTTAAACCTGGGTGGGATCCACCATGACTTACAGTAGGTAATATGTGGTTTGGGTTTGTTCTTCTTGGTCTTTTGGTTCTTGTATTGTCTGACTGCTTGACAGCAGCCTTGGGGAGCAGAGGAGATATGACCATTCACTGGTTGCCCATAAATCCTTTCTTGACCCATTTCTGACCAAACACAAGAAGATATATATATATATATTTTAACTCTTTATGAAGGAATAGAACTTTTCTGTTAGTGAGGAATGTAGTTATCTGCAGCATGTGAATGTTTCTGGAGAAAGGTTATTTCAGTAATGTACAGTTTGAAGGATTATTTCACTTAGGGAAATACTAGGTAATAGTTCCATTTAGTCACACTGCTGGTGTGACAGATGCCATTTCAATCCTCACTCCGGTCCCTATTCAATTTTGCTTCCTGTTGCCACCTCATGAATAACATCTTTCAGAAAGTGTTGAAGACAACAACATCAGTACAGTCAGGTTGGCAAGATCAGCAAGTGATGTGTCTAGGGCTTGTACATACAGGCGGATATTCAGGAGTAAATTTATGTCAGGATGTTTATTCTGGACTGATCTGTGTCTTTGAAAGTGAATGAAAGAATAACAAGAAGAGGGACACACAAAAGAATTGTGTTTGGATGTGGGATTATTCTAGTCTAGATGTTGTGTTTGTTTTTTTTTTTTCCTCTCCAGTATCGTTTTTGTTCACACGTAGAATTCTGCGCTAGATAGTCTCCTTTATTCTAAAATAACATTTGTGTTCTGGCACACTCCTCAAGTCAGTTGCTTGAAAAAGTTCTGAAATTCCGGCAAAATTGTTACAACTATTGTTTCCTTGTCTGGAATTGGATTAAGAAATACAAATTCTGAGTTCTAATAGTAGTGTATTTATATATAAAAGCCATAAACAGCCATCAAGATAACTCCACATCAAGTTTGAGGCTACAGATGTTTGAACTCCTGGAACGACTTTTGTGAGAAGTCTTCCCAGATCTTCTAGTGGAAGTGAAAGGCCTGATCTGTTGAATTTAACACCATTGTTTGTTTGTTTTGGCTGAGGTGCAGCCATTTGTTAAATCCGGTCGTGAAAGGGAAGGACAGGACTGGTATCAAACGTGTTGGAGTGTACCAAGACATTGCAGCCAATACCAGTGAAAGCCTTCAAAGCACTGGAGCCAGCCTGTGACTTCCCACTGAAGGCGAGGTGGTGGCTGCCAGCTCCAGTTGGGGCTGCCTGGGCTGGTCAGGGAGCCCTGGTGATGTCATCCAACACGAGCTGACAGTTTTCCCGAGGTAGGAGGTTGTGGTATGGGGAAGGACATCCGAGGTTAAGAGTGATTTATGTGACAGGCAGGCTCCGGTTTCTTCTTTCCACGCAGAGGAACGTGGAGAGCTGCATGTCTTTTGGGCGTTGTGGCCCTGCTGCAAGGAGAGACTACTGGTGTCGGGGGTGTGGGGACAGCCGCACAAGGAGGCTGGGTGGCTGTGTGGTCTGCTGGGATGGGGCTCCTGGACAGCCTGGGGGCTGCCTGCCTGTGCACGTCACCCTGCGGGATGATTACTGGCACTTGCAGAACAGGTCGCAGATACCCGCGGCTTAACAAAGCTTAACAGGTCAGATTGCTTTACCCAATAAGCTATACATAGACTTTTATCTTATTACGTTGGGAAAAAAACCCTCAACACAACAGAAGTAATTCCCTCAAGGTGATTAATTTCTAGGAAATACGTATGCTAGTTGTATTATTTGCTGAGCAATGAAAAGTCCTCATTTAATAGTTTGTTAAAATTCTGTTATCCCTTTTTAATTCTTGAGTAATTGAACCTTGTCCCACTGTTATTTCCATTTATGTTAATCATTTGCTTTTACTAGAGTAATATATTAAATAATACTGATACAGACTTCAGTTCTTGGCCACTTGATATAGCCTTAAAAAAGGCTATGGTGGTAGCTACTGTGTCAGTGTAATGAGATTTACAGTAAGGATATCAAGGTATGTATGAAAAATCCATATATTGAACAATGAAGGCTTAAAGAATGTCTTAAAAGGAGGATGCATTTTCTGATTAATATTATTAACAGAACATATTTGTACTTTAATTTTATGCTGTTATTTATTACTGTCTAATCTGTCTGAAATATGACTTTAACAGTTGAGCAATTTAAATAGAATAATGCTGGGTTTCCTTTTTAAGGTGCAATCCAAGGTCATAGTGTGACCTAGCTATGTGAAGGTGGGTGGTACTTACCCTGAGATTCATATCCATGCCGTAGTCATGCAGCTCTCAGTAAAGGATGCCTCCTCAAATGTATCCTGGCTTTGAATATACTTTTAAAATTGAAAATAAGTGGTTTCCTGTAGGGAGCATTAGCCAGTAAGGAAGAAAAACAACCTCTATAAAGTTGTGGTAGCATTTTGCATCAGTGATATGAGGAGAAGGTATCGAACCAAAATTCTTATTTGAAGCCTACCTGTTTTTTCTGAGAGAATGGTTTTGCTGAGAGAGAGATGGGTGCATGTAACCCATCTCTATATACAAAGTTCCAACCTTATTTCCAAACATCCCTGGAAGTGAGATTATTTGACATCTGTAGTCCAAGGCAGACTAAAGCGATCCTTTTTAACAGTTGAATCCTATTATTTGAATTTAAATGTCAGTATCCTCCCTGTGCCTCTCAGGATCTATAATTTCCATTGAGACCAAGAAGGCAGTGATGTGAGACCAAAGAGGAACTGTAAAGTCCCTTCTAGAGCACAGAGAAGGGAACTCCTTTGGTGGAAAGCCACAAGCTATTTCTGAGTCTCCCTACTAGTCCCAGTATATTATGTTAAATAAACAGACTCATGCTCGAAGACAGTTGGCACAAGTTCTTTTACAAAGACTGTCACATTTATGGGGATTAAATGTGCACTAAATGACAGGGTGACTCTTAGGCATGTTGACTATCTCTTTCTTCAGTTCCCGGAAGTTGTGGTACCCTTAGATTATTCTTTAAAGCTCTTGTTAGGCCAGTTTATTGGTTAACATGTGTTCTGTCAAAAAACGGTTTTTCTCATCTGCATTTGATGTGGAAAATTCTGTCTTTAAACTATAAAGAAGGTGGAATGCTTGTATATATATTCTTAGACTGCTGAGATTGTGAAGAAGCCGATTTCAGCTGTGGATTCAGGTTTACTTGTATCAGATGTTGTAGATGCTTGCTCTGCCAAATACAGATCATTTTGGAGGAGACTTAAGATGCTTCTGTCATTGCTGTGGTTAAGTAGTGGCAGTGAGCCAGATTTACTTAAACTTTATTGGGAAGCTCGGGCTTATTAATGCTTCTTTCAGTCAGCTTTGTTTTCCTTAGGATCTTCTTGAAAGGGCCTAGTGACCTTTCTTCCTGCTTGGGTAGTCTTGAGAGTCTGGTTTTGTTTTCTGAGCACTAATACTGTGGCAGGGAGGGGGACTGCAATGCCAGCTCAACTTTGTAGACATCTGCTCTTTTTGGGAATGTCTGTTAGGGAATGTCTGTTAGGGAATGCACTCACAGAGATCAGGTGGTAGAGACTGAAGGATGGGAGATAACTGTGGTGTTTGGCTGCCTGGTCTGTTTCCTTTCAGATACTGAGGAAGTTGGGATTCTCATCTCAGAAGAGAGCTCGTCTGGACCACAGTAATTTATTGGCCAGATTGAGTAGTAATTTGTACAGTAAAATAAATATGGCAGATAGAACAGAACAGCTCAAGGCAACTCTGAGTTTACATGGTTTAGATGCATGTTTCTTCCTGTCCTGCAGTACTTCGCTGGGCAGACACGGGTATGTCAAATACCCTTCCCTCAAAGGCAGGGAATAGTTAACTAGTTAATCAAGCAATTTATCATCACTGTAATTTAAACTAGTGAATGTACTTATTTTATAGTTAGGGAAATTGAAGCACAGTGGGATCAAGTGACCTACTAACATCTCATAGTCAAGAAACAGCGGGGCAAGTCCTTGAATTTGAGTGTTCTGAGGTCCCTCTCCTCTACTTCTTTTATTAGGTCATGTTGCTTCCTAGGATAACAACATGTTTGTGCAGTTTGGAAATGCAAGCTGTTTCTTTGCAGAAATATTACTGCAGAATGTTACAAAACTGTAGAAACACGGAGTCTGAAAACAGATTTAATTCTTGTTTTTTAAAATGTAGCAAATGAGGTTTAAAAATATGAAAGGCTGCCAGTCTGCTGTTCTAGTTTAAGTATCTGGGTTGTGACTAGAAAAATATTAGAAATCTGCTGATTTCCAGCACTATTCCTCTGAATGGGCAACCTCACTGAAAAGGTCTTGGTCCCCAAGATCCTGAAAGAGGGATTAAAATTGTATTTCCTGTCATTAATTATCACATAAAGATTTTGAAATGTGCTTATGATGTTTATCACCAGCACAATATGGAATTTGGTTTTTCTCCGAAGAAATTAGGTAGACTCTTTTGTGTCTGAATTTTCAGTTGAAGTTTCACTGGAAAAGAAATTCATTAAGTCACATTTCAAGCTTAACAACTAAACTCTTGTTCTTTCTGCATCCCATAAGCGTTGTTGTGCTTTTGAAACTTAGTCCCAAGATGTGTCTTTCTAGTTTCTTTTCCAATTTTCAGCTCCTTTTCCGCTCCATTTTCACTCCTTGCCCCCAAGTTAAGGTGTTAAATTGCTCTTCTGTCAGAGGTAAATAATATGCCACTGGATGCTTTAATAGACACGAAGATGCACTGACAAACCTTCGTTTTGGGAGAGGCACTGTTCAGATGTCATGTTGTTTTGCAATGCTTTGCTATTAAATTTTATGATGAAATGTCTAGAAAAAGCACCTGCTAACATTGGAGCCATTTTGGGTGGCGCTTGCTGAAAGCCAAGCAGATTGGAAAATGTTACTTTTTTCACAGTTGTATATACAAATGGACAAACCCAGCCCCTTCAGCCCCGAGGTCAGAATGTTGCTATCAGTGCTATTTACTAGCTGGCCTGGTTCGGAGGGTGGAATCGTTACTTTCAGCTTTGGTTGTCATACACCAGGGTATGTAGGTACTGTGGGTATTCCTTCTGTTAAGTGGCTCTCCAGCTCTGAGGTTAGCAAGTGCATCCCAAGCCCTGCAGCTGGAACCTCAGTCTTGTTGCAGGAACCACAGCTTCCCGGCGCTGAGTCGTACTAGTGCTGGTGCTGGGCAGCAGGAGAAAGGGTCTGTAGCATCTCTGCAGGGCTGGCGTTTAGCAGCTTTAAGAAATGCAAAGCAGCTCTTCATTCATAGCTTCTTGACTCAAAACAGGGGCATTGTCCTAGAGTTGTGCATGGTGCCATGACATAGTAGTTCAGTTCTTACTCCAGGAAGTGCCTCTTCGGGATTGTGCTCAGCGTTAGTGGCTGGCCTTCTGTGCAGCAGGATAACTGACATCACGGTGATGAAGGTAGCACCAATACTAGCAGTAAACTACAAACACCACTGTGAGCGGGCTCCAAACTGATGAGCTTAGCAAAATGGTTAATAGCTTGTTCATCTTCTGATGTGGTCTTGTACTTCTGAGGCCCTACATGAGCACTGGGGATATTCAGGTGAGAAATTGTTCTCTTGGACTGGGTCTATAATAATATGTTCAAACTGGGATATTTTTTCTTTTGAACTTTGTTTTCCTCTTCTTATTCCATTGCCTATTCTGTTAATCAAAAATAAGGATTAGGGTGTTTCCTGATTAAGTATCACGTAGGCATTATGGGTCTCTGCCCGGGCTGAAGTTTCTGTGTGATGACAGATGATCTTTAGAGCAGTGGGCCTCAAACTCGCAATAGCCAAATGTATGGAAGAAGTTTTCATACCGTGCTTAATTTCTTAAAATTATTCCTGTCTTCATCCAGGAAAGACAGTTAAAAAAATTCCCAAAACTTTCTTTAATGCATTTTAGTACCTTGTCAATCAACCTCTTCTTGCTTTTCAAGTTATCTTTAAAATTTGTACCAAAGAAAGAATTTTAGTGGCCAAATAATTGCCGATTGTCTTAGCATCTTCCTGCCTTTCTGACAGAGCAGTAGAGGTCATCAGCATTTACTGGTCTTGGACCTAAGCACAACACATCTTAAATATACCACTTTTTTGTTTGTTACTGTTTTGTTCAGTGCTTGAATTCAGTTTTGAGCCTGCAGTCGATGCTCCTTAGAACTGCAGCTTGTACCAAAGACTTGTTAAGAAAAAGGGGACGCGGCTCTCTGCTTAATATAACACAAAGTCACTGCATATAGTGTCCTGGCATGCGTGTAATTGCCTGTAGCTTTCTAATGATAAAGGCAGTTTCACATGAGAAAAACCTGCATTGATCCTAGTCCCGATTTGCATTTGACATCATTAAAAGAAAAAATTGATCAGCATAGATAAAACTCCCTGATCAATGATCCTAGCTTTTTTTTTTTTTTTTTTTTTTTAAATAGCTTCCATTTTGGTGCAGTGCAGTGCAGACTTTTGGTTTAACTGGCTGAATTGATATTCTGAGCAGCGAGTAAGGCAGGATGACAGAGCATCAGCACAGCTACTCCTATTAGTGCTGAGGGAGGTACGCTTTCTTGCAATTGCCCACTCTGTCCAAGGCAGAGTGAAGTCACGAACCACTGCTGTCCTAGGATACTATGGAAAAGATCCCAACTTTTATGTAGGCTGTTTTTTACAGATTTCAAGAAAATCACAATGTTTTTCTGTGTTTAGTCGTTATCGGGATTGAACTAGTTGAGGAACAGAGGGAGAAGTTGCAGTTTAAATATGGTATATGGATTGATCACAATTGACTTTGAAAAAAATAAACTAGTACACAGAAAATATTATGCTTTTTAAAGAACTGATGTGTCCGTCATATTTTTAGTCCTTGGATTATTTTTGCACAACTGTAGCATGGTATTGCATTGAAACAGCCTTTTACATTTCACAATCTGGCATGTGCTAATAATTCAAAATAACAGGTAGATTTTTATATATATATTTAAAGAAATAACGCAGAATAGATGGTAAGAAGCTCTAAATAAAATGCAGTGATTCCTGGAAGTGTGAGGCTGTTCTAACATGAGGCAGAGTCCTTTATTTCATACAGTTATAAAAAGGAAAGGCAGAACGCTACTCTGGCATGCACGTATGGTTTTGCAGCATCTGTTAATGTGACCAGATCAGATCAAACAGGAGGGTATTTTGCGTGCTTCTCCTGTATGGGCTTTAGGTTTCTGGAAGGCGTGACAGAAACACAAATGCAACAAAAACATCACAGCCCTGCAGTGATTTTTGGAACTTTTCATTAGCAGCAACGTTGTTCTGATACAAACAGAAAGAGGGCACGAGAAGGGGGGAGCAAGCTGCAGCTTTGCAGAAGGTGATTCCGAAGTAATTTGTAGGAGAGACATGTTTGCTGCGTTTGCTGTCAAATGTGTGCTGAGGTACTGAAGCCAGCGACACATTGGTACTGCGAGGTTCAAGCCCCCCCGACGCAGCCTGTGCCCTCCTGTAGGGGTGCAGCACATTCGTTGTTTCCCTCTGCCCCCTTGCCCCCTTCCCCCCCTTCTCAAATGATAGTGATAGGACTTGACAGTCCTTGTCCTTGAAGGTTTCTCCCGTTTCTGAGTAAGTGGCGTATTCCTGGTAGTTTGCCATCTTCCGTTTTTGTCATTATCCCAAGGGAAGTATTAAAATCACAAACAACAACATGGTGGTTCAGTCCATTTTTCTTTCAGAGAAACCTTTTCCTTCCTCCCCAAGGCTGCCGTTTGCTTCCCTGCTTTAGCAATCTCACACCGCAGGCAATAAACATCCCTTCGCTCCGGCGGCGAGATGCTCTGGCAGAACCCTCGGCTCCCTCCCCACCTGCCAGCCGGGATGGTACAGTCTGCAGAGGGACTCCTGTAATGTAGCTCGGCTTATCAATCCCTTACAGATGCCGAACGGTGATTACTCCGCTGTGTAATTGAAATCATTTTGGATTTGTGATGATATCTTAGCCAAGTAAGTAGCGACATCCACAGCATGAGAATAATAATAATAATAATAAAACGAGAAATCTTTCCCCTTTCTGTTCTGAGCTTGTTTATTTGGCAATTTGCTTCTCGTGAAGGCGCAAGCTGATGAGAAAATGGTGTGGAGACTGGGTCTGAGTGATGCATTAGATTTCGGTTCATGCCCTGTGAATCTCTGGAAAGGTAATGCTGCAACTTCTGTAGATTATTCTGTAAGGTCAAACAGAAACTGCTTAGCTAAAAGGCGCTCTTGCATCAGAAATCATTCACTGAGGTTTTGGGGGTTGAAAATTCGGTATGTTGTTGTTGTTTTCTTAAACATACGGGCTTGATTTTGATTAAATGTGTTATTTAGTGATGAGGAGGACACGTGGATGAGATTTTGCTCTTATTGCTGGTAAGAATCGGATGTGCCTTTTTTCTTTCAGAAGTGAAGTGCAGGAAAGACTAAAATGTGAGCAGTGCAGTTTGACTTGTTTTTAACTTTAATGTGCTCTTATGACTGGCAAAGAGGTTTCTTGTTAGGAAAATATGTAATCCTCAACTGGGTTTATTTATAGAGCTGCTTATAGTTTTTCAATGTGTATGCTTAAAAGTAAAGGGCACCCGGATAAAAAAAAACCCTGAACATTGCCTTTCTACTGAAATGGATTAGAAAATGCTGCTGAAAGAACAGGGAATTGTATGTAATTTCTGTTTAAGCATGCATGATGTTTCCAGTGGTAAGGTGGGGAAAGGCTTTATGTGCTCTGTGGTACAATAACTAAAAATTCTGACAGAGAGATTGGGTTTTTAAAAAAATTTTTTTTTTTAAAGAAGAATCAGCTCCAAATCCCTGAATGCTGCATGGAAAAGCTTTTGCCTGTTCATGAAACATACATCGCTTTAACAGAAAACATAAGATTACAGGAGTCATTTCCTATTATGTAAAGGGAGATTCTGTGCGTTTGATCCCTGCCTGTGGCGCTGGCAGCTCATCTGCCCAGTGGTCCTGGGCAGCAGAGGAAGGAGCTCTTCCCCAACCTTGATTTCCTGACTTTAAGTTGTCCTATACAAGCGGGGGCAGTTGCTTGTGCATTGCACGTCGTCCGTCCGAGGACTAATGAGACGATGGCTGTAGGCAGTCCTGGAGCACTTAAGCAGCCAGGAGCAGATGCTTAGCCCGGTACTTCCCATACCTTCTGGAAGGTAAGTATTGAAGTGGCTAAAAGGGGATGTTGTATTCTTTCATGGTAAATCTGTGTGTTTTGCCATCCAAAGAGCTGCATGCTTATGAGGACTCTGGGCATTTGACCTCCTGAATGCATTCTGCTAGGGACTCTGTTAAAGGATTGCAGAGATGTTACACAAATTGGGATGTTTGAAAGATAGCTGATGTGCTTCATATGGAAAAATTGTGATTTTATTGCTGACATTTGTGGTTAATATTCGATACATGCAGTAGGAAATTGATACTGAGGGCTTTTTGTTGGTCTTTGCTTAGTAAAAAGAGATTAAAGATCTACTTCATAGTCCACATGTGGGGGGTGTTTTTTTTTTTAATAATGCTGAGATGCATTCCTGATTAGCATTTAATTTGTGAGAGGTCATCCATATGCATGACTAGCTCTTGTACCTTGCTCTGAAATAACTGTTTGACTCAGGTATCCAGCAGCTCTTTGATCACATACAGTTTTTACTTTGTTCGTGTTCCTCATTTAATCAAAATTGCTACCTGTGAAGAAGTGTTTCATATTTTCCCTGTAGTGCTGGTAAAAGGAATAAGTTTGTGAATAAGGCAGTAACATAAGGCTCACAGATAAGTTATGTATAGTAATGCAGCATGATTTTTTTTTCCTTTGGAGAGTATGTGCCCCCTTTTTCATCCTTTTGGTACATCTATCTACATTTCTGGGGAGAAATGATTTTGGCCCAACACGTCAATGGTAAATATACTTGCATTTTCACATAAAAGGTCATTTTTTTTCTGTTGGAAATCAAAACTGAATGGTATTTCTCATGCTTTCTGCATATATGAAGAGGTTTCATGCATGTATATTGAAACAGCTTGGAAGAGTTTCATGCTCCTCAATAGGATTACAGGTTACAGAAGACATGGTAATGATGAGCTAGGTATCCTACTATTCTGTTAAGAGCTTCCATGAAGTGACTTTTCTGAGTGCTTTTTTTTCTTTTAAATTTCATATCCTGTATCTAGGAAACAGTTCTGAAGGATTATTTTTCCCCTTTTTTCATCTTCCCCCCAGAATTTAAAATACACAGCTTATCTTTTCAGTGCTGCTGAATTCGGGAGGCAAAGATTATTTATTCTTTTTAATCGTACTAAAAAAAAATATTCCTGTCTGAACCCCGCCACCGTGAGCATACATTCTGCTGATAGACAGGAATGCTCAAAGCCCCTTCCCTTTTTTTATTCTCATGCTGCAGTTTGCTTTTTGAAATGCCAGCTGTGTATGTAGTAATTCCTTGGTACATTTTGAAATAAATAAATGTAGAAGTCGTGACCTTGTAACTATCTCTCCCGCTCACTGAGACCCGGTTATGCTGCAGTAGGACTCCAGCACTGGTAGTTCTGTGCATCCAACCCACCTCCTTTCGACAAATGTAAATACTTTCACAGGTTGGGCTGAAAATAATATTCTGATGGGAAGAAAGCGGTTTAGTTGATGCAGCTGATTGTGGAACCTTGTGAATAAGCTTGTGTTTTGCCATATTGTTTCCATTATGTTTTTCATTATGTTTTCAAGGAGAGACAAAGAAGGCTATTACAATTCACTGGGACTGAGCAAGTATTGCTGTGTCTTTCTGGCTGATTGTTGAAAGTGAACAAAAATTAATTACTCTCCTATTATACATTATCTGATCAACTGAAAAAAATCGCCCATGATTAAAACTACATATTTCTGAATCATTTTAATAGGTCAATTGAAAAAGGGGTTAGATAAAAAGCTGAGGGTCATTATGATTAAATCATCTGCTCCCAGAGAGGTGTTTTTGTTTAATTCATGTATTAAAATGTGTTGCTAAAGCTTAAGACGGTCTCTGTCATGCTTTCATGAAGATCCTTTCCTGGTTGAGCCAAGGAGGTAGCAGTGAATCCTCTCTGAATGGAGGCTCCCTGGCCGTATGGCTCACTCGCGAATCGAGCGGCAGAAATCTGTGTGACCGGGATAGTTCTGCCTCTGCAGCACCTGCAGTCCAGCCGTTGTGCTTGCCATGAGGAAACCTCAGCTTAGATTCCACTTGCCAGGGCTTTATTATGCACAGCAGGGATGCTCAGCATTGTACGGCTGTATAGAATTTATCCTTGTATGTCGCCTCGCTATACATTGTGTGCAAGGAGGATAGATATATCCTTAGTGGAACGGTTGCATAATAGAACAGTATTTCTTCCTGGCTAGGTTAGAGTTTATTTGCTAGATTATTTTATATGCAAGTATGCCGAAGGAAAGGATATATAGAGTTATATGGATTATATAGGCTTTCATTTCATACGTAAAACAATGACTATGATAATAGCATTTCATTGTCATTTTTAATTTAAACTTTGTTGCCCTTCTGTACAATATGGTACAATTTTAAGGTGTGTGTGTGTTTTCTTTGAAGTTTTACTGGTTTCATTCATGTCTAAGGGAAAAGGCATACTCTTAATGTTATTTTTCTTGATGTGTGATCTTGATTTCCATATTAAAATGGGGTATTTGCAGTTGAAGAAAAAGAATCCATTGATAATAAAGGACTGCGAATGGAGCATACTTTAAACTAGCCCAATAACAGGAAAATAGTTTTAAGAAGCTGGCGTCGTTATGAAATGCAGGGCACATTCCTTCGTAACACTGCAGATCAGTGAAGTGGGAAGGTTCAGAAGTGATATGGGATGCTTCCTTTAAATATCAGACTTTGCATAGTTGAGACATGTTAACCAAGTTACAAAATACTTCCCATCTACCACAGCATATCTGAGCAAGTTCATCCTGTTGATAATAGGTTTTTCCTTGGTTTTGAAGGAGCCATTGCATGGTTAAAGCATAGAAATATTATGCACCAGGACCTCAGAGAAATCCTAGAAGCAGTTAATGTGGAAACCTAGAAGAGGACCAGCAGTAATAATTGTGATTTATTTGGAAGACTTTTTCCATTTTTCACCTATTGACTCCTTTCCACACCTGGTGAAGGTGAAGTGGGTAGATAAGCTAGCTGATTTTGCAGTCACAGAATCACAGAACAGTTGAGGTTGGGAGTCACCTCTCGAGATTTGTCCAATCCAACCTCCCCTGCCCAAAGTGGAGTCACCTAGAGCAGGTTTCTCAGGGCTGTGTCCAGTCTGGTGCTGAGTACCTCCAAGGATGGAGACTCCACAACCTCTCTGGGCAATCCATGTCAGTGTTTGATCACCCTCATAATTTTCTCATCTTTAAATGGAATTTTCTATGTTTCTTTGCTGTCATTGCCTTTTTGCCTTTCACTGGGCACTACTGAGAGGAGTCTGGCTCCATCTTCTTTATTCCCTCCCATCAGGTGTTTATACAGATAAATGAGGTTTCCCCCCTTAGCCTTCTCTTCTCCAGGCTGAACAGTGCCAGTTTTCTCAACCTCTAACTTGCATGTCAGGTACTCTAGTCCTTTTAGCCTCTTTGTGTCCTTTCACTGGACTCGCTCCAAGAAGTCCATGTCTCATACTGGAAGCCCAGCACCAGAGACTCATCTCCCTCGTGGTGCTGGCAGTGCTCATTCTAATGCAGCCCAGGATGCTGTTTGCTGGCTCACGGTGAACTTTGTGTCCACCAGGAACTCCAGGGCCTCTTCTGCAGAGCTGCTTTCCAGTCAGTATCCTGCTGGGGTTATTCCTCCTGAGGGGTACAAGTTTGCACTTGCCTTTGTTGGACGTCCTGAGGTTCCTGTTGGCCCATTGCTCCAGCCCACCAAGCTCAACCATCTGGTATTACCAACCACATTTTGTAATGTCTGCAAACTTGCAGAGGGTGTGTTGCAGAGGGTGGAAGGAGAGGATTAGACCTGGAACTGCAGTTTTGAGAAGTAGCCCAGAACCAAAGCACTGTGTCCTAAAAAATGTCAAAATATGGTCAATATTCTGGATATCTTTACAATTAAGAGTGTGGAATTTGCAATATTGAAGTCCAATTTGCTGCACCAGCATCCTAGGTGCACTTTGGTATGTATATAAACTTTTTGAGGACAAAAAGGGAAAATCAATTATTTAGATTTACTAAAAGCTTATTTTCTATGTTAAAGAACGAAGACTCACAGCTGATGAAGTAATTTCAATTGATAATCTTGTTCACTGCATTTCAGTTAAAATGAGTTAAAAATAAAATCGTATGAAGTGAATTAAAAATAAAATGAGCTTTAGTCCAGTATGATTTGAATCTTGCTGAAAAATCCATCACACAAAATGAGGACATAGGATTGGGAAGATGCTTATCTGTTGGATGTTGGGCAAAGAGATATTTCAGTCCAGTCATCTCCTGTCCAGTTCACTGGCCTTCCTAGCCCTTGACCTCTGGAAAGCAGTTAAGCATTTGAAGTAAATGGCACTCCTCATATATACACTTCGTCTGAGAAGATTTTTACTTAGACAAGAGCTGTCTTGGTATGATAAGTTATCTTCTGTGCTCTTATTTGAATTGTGCTCCATAGTCCAATTCAATGCAAACTTTGTACCCCAGTTTAGGACCAGATTTAGCATTTTAAAGGTCTTCAAGGATTCCTTCCTCTGTGTACCCCAGCCAGAGCATGATAAGATGATTCCCACCTTGCTAGAGACAGCACTCAGCTTACAACAGCTTTAAAGTAGTGGCTAAACTGCCCCTTGGGTTGGTTTAATGGTTTCTTTAGGTGAAAGCCAGTTTCCTCTGCATGGTACCATAGCGCTGTCAGTTTATGATAGAACAGAAATTTTATACTGGCCTTTACACCTAAGGTCAGGTAGAGTCAGTCTTAAGGGTCCTGAGAAAAGTTTAAGTAGAAGTGCCTCAAACTTATTCTGTGAGTCAAGAGGCTACTTGAAGCTGATCCAGCATATAGAATCATAGAATGCATTAGATTGGCAGGGACCTTTAAAGGTCATCTAGTCCAACTCCCTTCAGTAAGCAGAGACAACTTTAACTAGATCAGATTGCTCAGAACTTCATCAAGCCTGATCTTAAATGTCTCCAGGGATGGGGCCTTCACCTCTCATGAAGAAGCACAGGTGTAGGCTTATGCTTACCAAGAGCAAGAGCTTGCTGTCAGGGCAAACACCCTTTACCCAGGAGATCTGGGTCAGCCAGCTGTCACAGGTGAGGTGGGAGATGACAGCCCATGCTGCACTTGGGGTTTATTCAAGATCCAACAAGTTTAGAACTTTTATCCTACTTGATCTCATGGACAGGCTGTTGTAGGCATTCCCTGGCAGTTGTCCCCATGCATCTCTCAGAACTCCAGAATCTTCCTTTACTTCCATGGCCTTTTTTTATCCCAGGCACCCTTCTTTTTTCTGAGAGCATTTGTCTGGGGAGCACTTTTGTTCAGCGCCCTCTTTCTTCTGGAGCTTGAGGCCTCAGTTTTCCAAATCTCTAGTCTCTGCATCACTCTTTGGTGGTGCTCTTCCTTAACTGGATGTCTGACTGGTACCTAGTCCAGGTACTATCAAAGTTTGCAGCCAGCCCATTTAGGTTGTGGCCAGCAAGAAGCAGGCTTATGCAGGAGAGTTTTGGACTCGTTTAACCCTCCCACATATACATTTATCTGCATGTAAGTAATTTTTCATCTACATGTAGCATGCTTCCCCACAAATAGGGATGATGAGGAGCTCTGTTGCCTTTATGGCCTCAGGCCGTTGCCCATCGAAAGCAGACAGTGCCATCCACAGTCGTTGCAGTAGGCTTCTGTGCAGTAGCACACCATCAAAGAGTTGTGCTTTGCAGAAGTACAGTGTCAGGAGGGGTTTTTTTGCATGTGCAATATATGCCACTTGTCTTTACAGGACAGGTGACTATATTGTAATGCTCGTGCTCAGCATCTTAGCTAACCTTGACACCAGCACTGATGCTGGCAAAGCACAAAAAAATACGCTGCTACCATTATGACTTGTCTTTCAGGATGGTACACTTTGTGTCACGTAGGTAATTAGAAGAGAACAGTGTTCCCAAGAAACTGTTCCAGCCTCCTTGGGAAATGTGTGATCCCAAATGTCAGGAGGCAGCATTGATTTGTGTCCTTTGTAAGTCAGTTTAGGAAGGAACTGTTGTCCTGGCCGAGGACAGCTAGTTAATTTTACACTGCATGCTTACTCCGTTCCTTTCCTCTGCTTCAATTAGAACGAGGAATTTGCATCTTGTTCTAAAAATATATCAACTGATGTTTGATATTAAGGGACCAGTGAAATGCAATTGCAGTGAAATAATGATTTCGTGTTGCTTTTCTTGGTGAGATGAGATTGTTGCCTGCCCTCCTCCCAGCACGCAGAAGAATACCTATTTAGGAACAGTTCAGCTAACCTGGGACATTGGGGGAAGAATTTCGTGTGGCTCCTTAGATACAATGCAAATTGTTGCACTACCCAAGGAGGGCATTTGCATTATGGTGGGAGTCTGTAATGCCGTAGTGGTGGATTGTTATGCAGAGAACTGCAGGATAAAATGGTAGTGCTAAATCAGCACTAGTGAATAAGATGGCTGAAACGCCATGAAAACTATTGGAGCAGGAGGATTACAGAAGTATTGATGTGCCTAATTTCCATGCTGTATACCTCCCAGCTTCCCATGTAGCCTTGGGGGCAAGCTCTTGGTTTTGCAGGTTATTTTCTTTGGTTCATACAAAATGGTTGGTGCTTCTCTCATCCCCACGCTGCATTGTATTGCATAGGGCAGGACAGAGCTCCTTGTCACTGAGGGGCCAGGCAGAGGGCACTGCCTCGAGTGTCTTGGGTTGACCTGAAAGAACACACAAGGGTTGCCCTGATCTTTCTCTTGCAGCATCAAGGGCTCCCCTTCAGAGAGTAGGGGGTCTGAGCTGGTGTTTTATTACTAAATACACGTGGGGTGCTGATAGTCCCTGGGGCACTCGGTGTGCCCGTATACACCGCTCTTTGTAGATTCTTCTGTTTATTTGATTTTAAATCTTGGTGTAGCTCACCAAAAATAATATGGGGCATGTCTATCTGTTCTGCATAGCACTTAAACAGTAGAGGTAGGTATAGAAGGTGGAAGGCTGGAATTTATTTACGTATTTGGGCTGAAATGGGAAGCGAAAACGAGGAGAGTACATCATCTTCAGCAATGTGTGGTAGAATAATAGGTGACATGTAGCTAGAGAGTCTGTCTCAGGTGAAGTTGCTTCAATAGGCAGGTGGGACCTGGCTGGTACCCAAGCTGGGGAGAAGCTTGGGTGGTCCAGCTGCTGCCTTGGCTCATAACAGACTTGACCTTGGTGAAGGGACACTGTATTCAGAGAGACAAATTGTGCTCAGGCTGTTTAAAAAGGTGCTCTCTGCTGCAAAGACTGAATTGCTGCCTATCCCTTCTGTTGTCTTCATAGAACTGTTCATTTTCAGATGCTGTAGTGACTGTGCTGTTCCCTACTGTGTTATGGGGCCTCTCCCCCCAGCCATGTTTATGAAATAATGAATAAGCCCCAACAACCTGGGGAAGGGACACACAAAATCTGCATTGCAGAGATAGGATTATATATTTATCTGACTTCTCATGTAGACAGATGATTAATATAGTACCAACTACAGGGTTTATAGCTTGGTATATCATTAAAGTTCCCTGTAACTCTAATGTGAAAAGATAATAAATTAAGTGTCCTCTTCCCTGCCCTTGTCCTCCTTTTTCTAGTTTGGAAATACACTTAGAAGTTCTAATCTGAAAACATGATTCTGATACCAGAACTGAGGAGGAAAAGGAATGAAAGAGAAAATGGAAGACATCTGAAGTGTTTTTTTTCTTGAACCTTTTGAAGCATAAAAATTGAGTGCATGAGGTCTTAACATACAAGTCTCATTTACATACCTTCTTTTGGATTAAGAGGGTATCTTTAGAACATTGCTAGGAAAGTATTTTCGGGGATTTTTTTTTCTTCACTCGTTAGAGAAAACTGGAATATGCTTTCTTAATCGGGTTCAGTTTCCTTCTAAGGAAATTTTGTTCCCCTCCTTTATCTAGAGCAGATGAAAGCTGCAGATACGGGACACATTACTTCTACAGTTTTTAATCTCAGTAAGGTAAGTAGCAGTACTTCGGAAGCTTTCATTGCCAGCCCCTGAGAGAAGAGTAATTATAATATTTAAAATAAAAGTGAATGTGAATGCTATAAAGGGACAAATGATCAAGTAACTAGAAATATGCACACATATTATTCCTTTAAAACAAGGTACTTTATTTGGGAGACAGTACCACTGATGTCACTCCTGAGACCCTCCTGCTTGAGAGCAACAGGACTCAATGAAGATTAGGGTCTGTGATTCTCTATAAAGCCTCTATGCCAGATTTATTATGTGAAGTAAGTTATAATGCCTAACCCTACTCTCTTTAGGGAGAGACACGATGGAGGGGTTGCAACGCAAGTGTAAATACTGGAGCGGTACGCTCAGTGCTCAGACTGGTAACACAGGAACTGGAAACCCTGCACAGGGCTTTCTGCTACTTGGGGAGTTCTCACTTGAAGTTTGCTGGAGAAGAGTTCTGACCGTTGCTGGATTAGGAAAAATTCTTCAGCATAAAAGAAAATAAATCTGTGTGTGTATATATGTGAATACATAAAAGCTCCCCAAATCAAGAGCAGTTGCTATACAATCCTTTTTGTTGTTTAGTTTACTGGGTAGTTTAATCCCATTCAAAGTTATTTTTTCAGTGGTTCACTGAAACAATAACAATTTTGTACTCCCTCCCACACACAAGCTCCACTCCCTTCCTCAGTAATTCTTGTTTGACCTTACAACTAGTTCTCTAGAAACTTTCATACCAGCTGCCAGATATTTCTGCTTAGGAGTTACCCTCAGGAATTCCAGAACACGTTACCATGTCTGTCCACTCTCTGCATTTGTTCTGTAGTGAATATAGAGCCTCAAAGCTGGAGGTCCTAATTCAAAATTGTATATGGATTTGACTTTCTGTCCCATGGCTCTGCAGTTTTATAGCAACCAAGCTCTACTACAGTAATAAAAACACAAGCAAGGGAAATCACAGAATGGTCAGGGCTGGAAGGGACCTCATCAAGTTCCAACCCCCTGCCATGGGCAGGGACACTTCTCACTAGACCAGGCTGCTCAAGGCCCCATCCAGCCTGGCCTTGAGCACCTCCAGGGAGGGGGCAGCCACCACTTCCCCTGGTCAACCTGTCCCAGTGCCTCACCACTCTCATAGTGAAGTATTTCTTCCTAATATCCAAACTAAATCTACTTCTCCCAATGTAAAACCATTACCCCTTGTCCTGTCACTACGTGGCTTTCTAAAAAGTCCCTCCCCAGCTTTCTTGTAGGCCCCATCAGGTATTGGAAGGCCCCTAATAGATCTCCCCAACTCTCTCAGCTTGTGCTCACAGGAGAGGTGCTCCAGCCCTCTAATCATCTTTGTGGCCTCCTCTGGACCCATTCCAACAGTTCCATGTCCTCCTTTTGCTGGAGACTCTAGAACTGGACACAGTACTCCAGGTGAGGTCTCACAAGAATGGGGTAGAAGGGCAGAATTCTCTCCCTCAACCTGCTGGCCGCTCTCCTTTTGATGCAGCTCAGGATATGATTGACCTCCTGGGCTGCGAGCGTGCATTGTCAGCTTGTGGCGAGCTGCTTGTCCACCAGCACCCTGAAGTCCTCCTCTGCAGGGCTGGTCTCTATCACAGCATCTCCCAGCCTGTATAGATGATGAGTGATGCCCATAAGGGCTTGATGAAACTGCTTTCAATATAGTTTAGGAAGGAAGAGGGACTGTATCCTACGTCCAAAAAAAACCCAAAAAATAAATTTGTGAGGTGAGCAAACCCCATAGAAGCCTAGAAATAGGGGCTCTCCCCCCAGCCTGTCATTATATGACTTACAGATTGTTCAGCTTCCATGGGCAAAGCAGGTGTGATATGCTGTGCCTGCCTGTGAGAAATACTTGTAAGGAAAAATGTACAGCAGTGACAGAGGCTTGGAGGTTTGTTGAGCCACTTAGAAGATGGAAAAATTCTTGATGTAATTAAGGTATTTTTCTGGGTCTCTGTTATGAGTGGTAAGTTCTTCAGCCCCTTTTGCTGCAAACTAAATTCTTGAGCTGAGAAGGTCTCACAGATATTTATGGCAAGAGTTTATGGCTGCAGCTATACGACTCTCTGATACTGGTGTTGGAAGAAGGCTTTAATGGCACAGCACTGTGGTTCTAGCAGACAGGCACTGCAGTAGTTGTGACGATCTTACCCAAGGAGTACAGTAAATACATAAAAAACTAGTGATAGGGAAATAAACCAGCTGAAAAACCTCTGTGTCTGATTTTATAGCCTTATGTGCATTCTTGTAAGGTGTGCAGAGTAGTACAGCTGCTATCAATCTGTCCTTCATATATCCATACAATCTGCATGGCCCAAAAGCCTTCAGCAATGACTTGCCTCCCTTGAGCCTCATCATCAAAGCCCAGCAAGGCTGATTTTAGCTCTTCATCTCTCTTAAATATATACCCATAGGAGAAATGTAATTTGCTGTGTGTCTTTGCGAGACTTTTTTGAGATGAGTTATTGAGAATTGAGGTCATGCTAGTTCAGCCTGGCAGCTGAGGCTCTGTGCTTGGTTTTCTCCATAACCGACGTCTCCCTAGAAATCCTGGACTCTGATTTCTTGCTTGACTGTGCTGCAGAGCCTTTTGCCTTTTTTCAAACCGATGGTTGTATTGGTTGTTGCTGCTTGTTGATCTTCTACAGCATCATCTGCTTTCATTAGCATTTTTGAACAAAGGAATGAATCAGAATAAATCACAACTAATAGAAATATAGGAACAGATTATCATTTTGTAAAGCTGAACTCTCTCAGAGGAGATTACGTATTTAAATTGAACAAATACAACTTCATAAATAAACTAAATTAAACATCATCTAATTTTACTTTTCAAGCCAAGTAATTTTAATCCATACTCAGCTTCTCATATAAATATTTCCCAACTCAGTTTTAGTCTTTGAAGCATTCTTATTCATATTTAAAAACTAAAAATGTGCCAAATTGAACCACAGTTGTCTATGCTGAATAAATGTAAAAGCTTGGGTATATTGCATAATAATCTGAGAGCTGGCAAGAGGAAGTGATTGCTTTTGTGATTGTCCAAGTAGCAGTGTAAGAATGTTTCTGAGAACCTAATATTTCTCTCTAAAGCTATCGGACTGATGGCATGTCTGGAAAACCCTTTTCATAAATCCCCTATGTGCAGTTCAAAAGGAAGCAATAGATGATCAGCAATCTATATATTTCCCCAGGGAAAGTTCATGCAGGAACCCCGGTGGTACAAGGGTTCTGCAGATGGCCTGCATTTTGAACCAATTCTTCTTCATAGACGGAGGAGATGCTTCTACTGCGTAACTAATTCTTGGAACCGGGAGCATCTAAACACTCCAAGCAAGTTACTTTGTGACTAGAATTAAGCTTTAACAATCATCTTATTAGAGAAGAAAGAATCTTTTTTAAAAATATGTGGTAATAAGTTTCAAGAATTCTTGATAAATGTTTCAAATAGCGTTCACAAAGCTGACATACAATATTAGTAAACCCGATGTTCTGGTTGAAAGCTGTGATCGAAAGGCCTTCAGAAACAGACATGAAGGCAGTTTGTTTTCCACCTGTGTTAAATTGTTACGTACAGGTTGCAGAACTGACCTGTCAGGGTTTCATGGTAATAGCTGAATATAATGTTTCCCAGCATTTGAACGGAGTATTGGCTGTGTGTAGTAGCAGTGTAGTAGAGCTTGCTAATTCTCTTCAGTGATATGGAAGCATTGTGGATTGAGGAGTATTGTGGGGAAAAAAGCACAGTTAAGAGGTAACTTGATGCACACGGACGTTTGTAGTTTTGCTTATGAAGTCAGCTTTGTTCTGTCTTCAGGACTAAACTCTGCAGTAGCCCTGATGGCAGAGACCCCTGTTAGAACACAGCCGTCAGAGTCCTGGGACATCCTTCTGTGTACTTAAACTGCTTTGCCAAATGATGTGAGCAAGAGCACCGCAAGGACGTTCTGACTCATGCAAGCTGTAGCTACAGCGCAGGTTTTGCTGGCAATAAAGCTGTTTGCAATCTGTTTTTTGGAAGTTCTGCTGAAGGGGAGGCCCCAGTAGGAGAAGAGATGCCATAGGCAGGCCATGGTAGCCCAGTGGTACAGAACATGAGAACACCAATTACCAAATTTCTTCAACTGAAAAGCAAAGCAACCATCAACAGTGAGAGGAAGGGAAGGCCTGTTTTGTTTGTTTGGCCTTCCTTTGCAAACAGGAGCTCTGGACAGGTCTCCTGGCTAGGAATTTTATCATCTGGCAAACAGAAACAATGGTCCTTTCAGTTTCCAAATGTGCTCTAATTAATGTGAAACCAATGAAGGTTGCTAGTTCTCAGTTAAATCTGCAGCCATTGTGTTTACATGTTTGGTATGTATGTTTGGCTTGAGGTGATGGTGTGAACAGTGCTGCATTAGTGCTTCTCTACATTTTCAGAGCATCCTCAAGTATGTTTGCGGTGATGATGAGATAAGAAGATGGATAATTTCAGTAGTCGAATGCAGCGAGAGGGGTTCAAGGACTGGATGAAGATATTTTGCAAGTGAAATACTTTCACAGTCTGGCATCTTAGAAATATCACTAAAGCTCAAGGACTGGTCACTAAATGATACGGTGTTGGTAGAATCATAGAATAGTTTTAGTTGGAAAAGACTTTTAAGATCATCAGGCCATTAGACATATGCCCTTCATGGTGGGAAGAATGGGAGAGGTCAGGTACAGTCATATATAATTAACAAACATTAAATGAAAAGTTATTGGTGTTTTCTGCAAATAGCAGCTACCGGATTTTGACGATTCTTGCAAAACCAGATGCCAAAAGGTTGGCATATAATAGCTTTGGTGTTTTTTCATAGTAAAATTCTGTCTGCAGAGAAAGAAACGTAAATGCATAATTTAATGTCATTTTCAAAACGATATTTTGACTCTTCCATGGATTGTAAGAGTTCTCTTGCCACTGAATTAAGAATATACCTGTTGTGTTGGGCGTGATTAAGTTCTTCATCTAGATGATATCATTCTCCTGGACATGATAAATCCTTCACCTCAACTATCTGTTAATTGCAACATCTGATTTTTACATACTCAGGTCTTCTAAACATATGGATTGCAATTAAAATACATACATAAACACCACCACCACCCCCCATTTTTAATAGATAAAATTCAATGTAATCTGTAGTGATTTAGCCAGCCTACACATAACCAGTATATTAGTCTGTTAAAAACTGATACTTCTCAAATAGTTGGGGATTTTTTTATTTTGGGAGGTATTTGGGTTTTTTTTATTTTTTAAATAGATTGATAAGGATTTGATATTTGAATAATTAAGGCATGGTACTGCCTAGCATTCAGACTAATATCTTATTTGGTCTAAACCATTAAATATTCTCTTATAAAATCTGAATCATGCACAGTAAGCCAAGGTGTGTACTTGGTTGCAATTCAACCTGATTGCAGCAAATGTTTCTAAATGAGCAAGTAGTCTGGTATGATGCTGGAGAATTGCTTGCTAGTGTTGTTCAAAAGGTATTATACCTGAGGGATACTGTAGTAGTAAATCTAAGAAAACAGAGCTGGGCAAAATTCAAGCCAAGTATTTTGGAAGTGGTGAGATTGGTGGGCACTTTCTAGTGGGATGCATGTGCATAAAAAGCAGCAGAACTGAATTTTAGGATTACTGTCAGATACTGGTTGTGCTAGTAGATGTGCCTGTAACTTCTGATGTTACAGCTAGAAAAATTGTCATTGGTAGATTTCTCTAGGGAGAAATAGTTGATATCAGTCCTCAAGAGGCTTTGTAATTTGCCCTGCTTGCTGGATAGAGAAAATGTTTCCAAAGTTGTGTAAAAGTAGAAGTCCTAAATATAAGCTGAGTCAGTGCTTTTTTCTTAAGAGATCCATTAACCCCACGGCCTCCCCAAAAAATCCTCTGGTTCTAAGATACATTATTTTAGCTTTTGAGAAGCAATATGTGCTATGTATGGATGGATATCACTGAGATCAGTTGGCAGTGTCCTACATAGTAATTGGGATCATGACCAGTAAAATATTCAGAGGTTAAAGAAAAAAAAAGTACCTGAATTAATTAGTATTGCTTACTTTTACATGAATTTCTCTTAGGTCTATTTAAAGTATTTCAGCCTTTGTTTTTATGCATACATATAACTATGTTATTTACTAACAGTTTATGACATTTTTTTCTGATTACATAATCTTTACAGAGTTTTAACCTAAATTATTTCTCTCTTGTGGAGCTACACTAGATGAGGTAGTCCATGTGTTCTGTACCAGGTGCATTGTAGCTAAAATAGCCAAAATAATTCTGAGTGAAAAATGTGCAGGCTATGGGGGAGAAAAAAAGAGGGGTGTGGGCAAGAAAAATAATGTAAACCCCAAACATATCAAAGAAACTGGAGGAAGAGAGAGGGAAATAACCTGGTCTGTATTTTAGGCATATCTCTAAGCTAAAGAGAAAGAATTGTTCTTTGGTTGACCCAGCTGGATTTCATTTCAGGTGCTTCCTAGAAAACTCTGTTGAAATGTCCTTCTCAGTTAATAGATGCAACAGACTTTCACTGCAGAGTTCTCATCATTATTTCATTAATCTTGTGAAGCGCCTGGTTGTTGAATGGCTGATGCTTCCACGGTGGAATGTTGTTATAAACCCTGCTGTGCTATTTTTGAGAAGTGTAATTTGAATGTGTGATGTGTGTGATCTATATGTTAAATAAATATTGTGTGTAAATATGTGAGAGATAGGAAGCGGCCTGCTCACGTGGGACCAGGAACGCAGCAAAGGCCCTGGTAGTACAGGCTGTGAAGACAGGATAAGGCCCGGAACCACCAGGCTTGGGAGTATTACGAGTGGAATGGCAGGTGAAGTGATTGGTCCCCACTGATGTGAGTAGTGGCTACATCTGGAGATGCCTTTGCAATTATCAGAAGATTGTTTCATTGTACGCTTTGTTTCAGATGCTGAAGGACTCCTTAGTTCTCCCTCTTCTTTTTAAAGCAGTTGATTGAAACTTTATTGTTAAATAGAACTGTGATAAATAATTTAGAAGTGTGCTTATAGGTATCGCTTTCTTGCATCTGAAGATGTTCCAAAGCTCTACATACCATTTGAAATCAATCCAAACGTTTCCATGTATCTGCTCGTGGCTCTTCCATTTTTTTTTGAATTTTTGGAGATACATAGAATTTTCCTAGGAAATAGAAAAATCCCTAATTATTTTTAAAACATAGATAAGTTGGCTATCAGCTGTCTCTGTTAGAGCTATTTATTTTTAATAGCATTTTCCAGAGAAAACTGTAACTACCACATGCATTTCTGCGATGGAAAATGTCCTGTGGAAAGCAAAGCGAGCGGACTGTAATGGCCTATTAGGCAGAGAAGTCTTCAGCTCAGACATTTAATTTCATGCAAATGCAGGACTGCAGTCTCTATAAAGTATGTGGTCATAATACATCTCGTGTGTCATTCAACAGCATTAATATAATCTAAAAGCTTTATGTGGGTTTTCAATACTTTGAAACGGCGTTACTTTTCCTTCTTTCCTTTCGTTGGAGTGTTGAGCAGCGATGCCTGCCTGGGCAGGTAGATGCTTTCAGAAGACCATTGTCATTTGTCTTTATCACTTGGTCCACGAAATATAGAAGCTATTTGCAATTTATGATTATCTCTTTGGTCCCTCTCAGTTTCATGTTAAGAGTATAGTCCAGTACAGAGGCAGTAGATGAATCGCTTTAATTTTACTTACGTTTTGTCTTCTGTGGAAAAACCCTGAGCGGCTTCAGTTAAATCAGACAAATCTTATCCTGAGTGCAAGCAGTGCGGTACATATGTTCTTCTGATGTTGCATTTCATCTCATATTTTCTTTTTTTAATTCTCTCTCCTCATGTTTGCGAAGATTTAACTAGAAATTTAATTTTTAAAAAATGGAATAATTGTCTGAATCAAAGTTAAAGTTACTTGTTTTGCATGGCAAATAGATGACAGAGAAAAGGGAAAACCTAGCAAATGTGTTGGAGACAAAGTTGGATGTTCTACAAAGGTAATATAATTGTTTTTGTTAAGTACATGTTTATGCAAGCAGACTACTTTTGAAAGTGAGCTGAAGATGACATGTACAGATACAGGCAATAGGCTGTGATGGGGTGAGCACGGGCATCAGGTCAATCATAAGGTAATATTGAATAACTGCTTTGGTAACACCTTACGTATCTTAGGGTGTGTTGCTGAAGCCATACTTCTTCTTTGGGATGCCACAGAGTCACAATTCCTCTTTGTCTTTAATCATTCCAGTATAATAGGTTTGGAATCAGCTGTTGGACGTGATGAGGATTAAAGTTTAGGCTTTGAAAATAAACATCTTGGGCCATCAAACCTTAAAACTGTTGGGCTTTCTGTCCTCAGAGATGTGCCATTCTAAAACTTGCTAGACCACGGACTAGTGCATTGGATTAGACCTGCCAAAGACCCAACAGATTTCATCCTTAGGTCTACTGGGATTTTTTTTCGGTCTTGATCACTCAGATTTACACTCTGAACGTTCCCGGAATGTTTTTTGTCTGTTTCTATATGCACTCTCTGTATGTATTTACATAACTGTGTAAAAGATTTTTGCCTAAAGGAACAGTTACTGAATTACCTCACCAGGTTTGAATTGTGAATAGTTTAGTGAAAGGTAATTTAAATGTTAATTAGATAAAACACAATGAAGATTAAGGGAAACTTCATTATCAACAATGGCATAAATCTCTCACGTGCCATTGTTGTGCCATTGGATTTGAGAGAAGTGGATGGTGCAAACAGGAGGGTTTCTCCCATACTGACTTCAGCCCCGTCATCTGAATGTGTTCTAAGGAGCACTTCAGGCACATGTGTTGTGTCCTAAATCTGTGGCTTCTTTAAGGTGTGTATTTGCATGCAAGTCTGGATTTATGCAGGAGAGTTTTTCAAGGTAGCCATGGGACTACTCGGTCTGCAAGGGTTGAGGTTTTTGTCATGCAAACCTTGTGACAGGTTTTCTATGGAAGAACATAGACGTGACTGTACAATAATAAACAGCCACCAAGTCATTTGTACCACTATAAAAGGCTGAAAAAATGGTTTGGAGAGAAGAGATTAATTCTTAAAGAATATTTGTAAAGGTATTGGCAGTTTCTTTTTGCATTTCAGTCTTTGTCCTCCCACTCCTTGACAGCTGCTGCTCAGCAGTTTTCTTCCTCCAGAAGTGGGGTGCTGGTTGGGGTTTTTTTTAATCCTGTTGGGTTTTTTTTTTAATCCTGTTGGGATTGATCTGAAAGCAGTTTGGTATTTAATATCGTTAAAGCTGGTGGGGTAAGAAGCAGGCAATGCCATGTATTTTCCTGGGGCTTTGACCTCACTGCAGATTTTTCACAAGACTAGTGTCACCTATATCATCAGTGCAGGGTAAAAGGCTAATTAGACAAATAGACCTTTCATTAGGGATGGGTAAATCTGACTGGGAAATTTGAACAAGGTAACAAAAAGTGCTCCAAACTGAAGCTAAGCAGAAGTCTTTTAAAGTGATACCAACTGTAAAGGAACTCTTCTGTTAATGAAAGTTAAACGAACTTTCTGAAGCTCCATTCAGAACAATCATATTGTCACCTCTCAATTCATGTATGAAGCATTAAGAATATTTTAATGCAGTTCTGTTTCTTTTATCCATGGCTTATTTGCAGTGTGTTAGGTTGTGGCTGACGTGACAGAACTGTTCTTTCATATAAACTCATGGCTAGACAAGTTGTTTTACAAGGAAAGCAATTTCTGAAATCAGCCTGCCTACAGATCTCATGCTGCCCCCCTGAATTCTTATGCCACAATGTCCCCTTTACGTTGCAGATGTTGTGTGCTTCCCTTGTACTCTTTTGCATTTGATTTCAGTCTCTAAGCCACCCTCATGATACCTCATGATATCTTCGTGTGGTATGTACACAACTTGCTTTCCCTTTTCCTCTCCCTGTGTACCACCACTTGGCCCTTCTCACCCTCCTGGGCTGCTGCTGGGACCAACGCTTGCCTCTGCTATTGAAGATGGGCAAGGACTGACCAGTATGCTACTAACTGCTAAGTTGTAATTTACCCACCAGTATCTGTGTTGATGAGGCTTATTCCTTTGGATCAAATGCGGAGGAAGGGACGTTTTAGGTCGTAACTGGTGAGTGAATTCAAAATGAATCAGTGGAGATGGGGGTCGGCAGCATTACAGAAGCCTCGTGGCCTGTGGAGAGCAGCCTGAACTGAGGGGAAGAGCATTTTGATAAAATTATGGAGAAACAAACTGTTGTGAGTATAACATCTAATTTTGCCTCTGTCTTAATAATGAAAATGGCAAGAAAATGAAGGATCTTCTGCAATAAAATGTCAGCACTGTTATCTCAGAAGATCTGCTTGTGCTAACACAAATATCCTGCACTTTGCTGTAGTGTGTTAAATGCAGAAGTGTGTAATGCTTATATATATGTTTGTGCACCATGTATGTTATAATTCACTTGTTAAAAATGGGAAATATCCCAAATGATGCTGGTCATACTAGGCCAAAAGTAATTTAATTTAATTGCGAGGTTACTTCATTGTTATAGAATCAGTGAATAAAATAATTATTTATGAAACGTTTCTGCAACAGATGACAAATGTTTTATTGCTCAATACCAATCATTGGATTAGGAAAATGGATTACATCTGTGAGTAATGAGTTCTTAAAGCCCCTGAATGATATGATTTCTGTAAATGTCTGCTTGATGGCATTAACCTGAAGCCTTCTGAGAAATTACTGACTTGATGATATAGACTTGCCTTTGTCTCATATTTTGTACTGAATTGACTCTGTATTTATTAATATACATGTGAGATCTAGCTGGGAGTCACTTAAATGACTGTGCTTGGGTTCAAAAACTAAAGGAACTAAAGAACTGCTCTACTTGAGCAGATTACAAATCTGCTTAGACCTGTGTTTACATGGTCCTATTCATCAAGTGAAGAGTGATCTTGTACAATAACAGCACGAAAAATGAAAAGATTGTGTGTTGAAACGAGGGCATTGCTTTCTGTTTAGTAAGAATCTTATGTTTACTTGCCAACAGTACCATGTTTTAAGGTTTTGTTCGTGGTGATCTCCCACTCAGTAGAAGTTTAGCTCTGAAGTCAGGATGCAGGTGCCATTACAGAGCCTTTGAATTAAGTCTCAGTGCCAGTCACTGGAGGGCTGTATTCTGTTCCAGTGAACCTGTGGAGAGTTCACCATAGAACTAGTACAGAAAAAAAAATTACTTCTATTTTGTGTGTCTAAAACAGAAAATATGCCAACAACGGGCTGTGAGTGAGAACTAGTGCTTTATTTTTTTACTTTCCCCCCCCAGACGTAGAAGGAATTTTTTTTTTTAATATCTGAAATGACAGCTTATAACTTTGATATTGGGCCAACTGGAAAACCAATTGTGTAAGCTGTTTTTTTGGGGGGGGTTGGGTTTTTTTAGACACACTGAAAATTATGCCATCTGGCAATGGGAAAGAAAAGCATTAAGAATGGGGTAGAATTATACTTATTCGCAACAGCAGTTTTGGGGAGTTGCTTTAAGGGGGCAAATGGTGTGCAGCACGATCAAGCCTGGTACAGAATTATCAATCTCTTCACACATCTTTCTAGTTTGGTGTATTTTCCTTTCAAATAAGATAAACAGTGTGGCACTGAAAAATAAGGCTTTAGGGGCTACTGCTGGTTGGCTTCTTGGGCTAACTCACAGAACTGGTCATGGGAAGGCTTGCCTTGTGTCTCCTGCTTTTAGATCAGCCTGGTACTGCTGGGTTGACTTGTGGATGCTTTTGTGGTGTCTCCCAGAATAAGGTCAGACATGGGCAGCTTGGCTTGGAACGAAGACCTGTATTTTCTGTGCACTTAACGTCTCCCTCGACTCTGTAAATGGAAGGCTGCAACTTTAACTGCCAGATAGCAGAAAAAGCATGCCAGCATCTCCCTCCTCTCTGAAACCTGCTGTCAGTATCAACTGCATTACACCCACAGATACAACAATTATGTAGAGAAAATAAACAGTTTGAGTGACACTGTGAGGAAGACAAAGCTCTCTGTCATCTAGGCTACTGCAGCCTTTTCAGAAAATGTGTTCTGGATTTCTGTGAAGCAGGTCACCAGCTAATTCAAAGCAAAAATGGGCACTTGACAGCAATGTAAGCACAGAAGATGGATGGGCTTGAAAGACTTCCTTTTCTTTTTTTTCCCCCAGACATATGGAGTAAAGGGTTTCCTGTTGAGATGAGTGCTGCAGAGACAGATGCCCTGTCTACCTTGTTGTCTCATCCCTTGGTTCCTGCCACTTACTGCAGTTGTGTCGCAGACATCAAAATTATCATGCTTTTGCTTCGGGCTTACCAAACATCTGTTCTGAGAGACCTTGCTCTAAGAAAAAAACCCCATCCCCATTTGCAGGCATATATTTCTGAGTCCTGAAGCTTGCTTTTGGCCTGGATTAATTTCTAGTCTATGTTATCCCATTAGTTATTCTTCTTTGTGCAGCTGAGTGGGAAAGAATGGGAAGGAGTCTTTGAATAACTTCCGAAGGTGGAGAAAGCCAAGAGAAGGGAAATACACACTCTCTGCTGTTTTGTTTTGTGTGACAGCAGTACTAAAATCAACATGGGGGTGAGAAATGGTTGTCCCACTTCTGGTTATTGATTTCCTCGGTAATGTTGTTCTATTTGTGCCCTTTCCCCATGGTTCCGTTTTGCGGTGTGTGTTTGAAAGGTTTCAACTCCTGACAAGGCAATGCATTATTTTAGTGTTTCACTGGCAAGCTTCCCTTCCCAACTTCTTTTCTGGGTTTTAGTTTCAATTAGATATTGCTGCTTCCAAGTCTCAGCCTAGATTACCCAATCGTAATTGAATCTTCTGTCTGATGACTTACTAAAGAAACTAAAAGCACACAGTGAGCTCTGTGTGGATTTTATGTTAGGAAAGGGACTGAACAGGTAAATTTTACTGGGATGCCATCAGGCTGGGTTGAAACTCTGTACTTTACTGATTGTCAAGCAGAATTCAAGCTGTCTTCTCATCAGAAGCTATTGAATTGCTGTGGTTTCAGTGTTTTCAAAGCATTCAGAAATAGAACTGTTTGCCATATCGGTATGTTAGATCTGGAATCACTGACCCTTCCCTAATAAGACTGTGTTGTCTTTGCAAGCTGATTGGTGGAATATTTTTGCAAAGACTTGCATAATATATGAGGATTTATAGAGGTTTCAGTCTATAGAACTGTTTTCTCCTAAGTGATTTCTGTTCTTTAAATGATTTCTAAAGATTCGAGTGAGGGATTCCTGACAGAGGAGTAATGGCTACTGTAAATTTTTACTGTAGTTACCTTTCTGTATACCATCCTCTGGATGGATAACACCTCAATTAACACATCTGTGTTTTGGTTTTTTGGGGTTCTGAATAGTCTTGTTTTGGCCATGATTTCACATGTAGCTTTTTCCAAAACTAATTTGTTTTTTCTGGTGTTGGCTTGTTGTTGTTCAGCTTGTTTTGTTTTGAGCAGCATGAAAATCCCATCACAGACTTCAGATTGGAGAATCCAGACTGGTTTGGTTGGGGAGGGTCCTCAAAGCCCATCTTGTTCCACACCCTTCTAAGGGCCTGGACACCTTCCACTTGCCCAGGGTGCCCAAAGCCCCATCCAGCCTGGCCTTGAACCCTGCTACAGATCCAGGGACAGCCACAGCTGCTCTGGGCACCCTGTGCCAGGGCCTCCCACTGTCACTGTTGAAAGTGCTGTCTTTACATACAGTGTAAGCCTACTCTCAGTTTAAAAGCTCTGTCTCTTGTCCTGCCACTCCAAGTGCCAGTGAAAAGTCTCTGATATAAGAGCCCCTTTATATCGAAAGACCTCAGTAAGATCTTCCTGGAGCCAGAGTACACTTATTTGAAGTGTAGAAGCATTCATAGGGAAAAAACCTCCCACAAACTTTTAGTTTAGAAAGCAGGTACAGTCTGCACTGTGTGCTGGGGGGCAGAGGCATCCTGGCGGTGCTTCATACTGAACTGCTCAGTATGCCCTGAGGACATTGTACCATACCAAAATACTGTGTGTAAAAGAAGTGTATTAAATCTATTTGCTTATTCTTTCAGTAAATCTACTTCTTTGAGTCGTGGCAACAATTCCTTAAAGTTACGGTGTCAGTGGTTATGATTTCCTTGGAGCAATAAACACCACTGACTGAGAGGCTTTTCCAGCCAGAAACAAGACATGCTGCTGGGCATCCATTTTTTAGATGCAGAAAATCATGTTCCTGCCTATAAGAACTATGCACACAAGAGCAAACACATGGAATGTGTGTCTTTTACAAACAGGAATTGAAGTAGTATTTTCTTTATTGAACATATAAATGAAGCTTAAATGGGATGTGGGTTAACTTGTGGAAGACACAGTGTTAGGCTTGTGAGCACTCAGGCATGGTAAGCCTTGCTGTCCAAGCCCATCCACGTAAAGCGTGGCTAAGCTGTGCAGGTGCTTAGTAAATCCATGCTGGAGGAACGGCGTGTAGTAAACAGGTTACAGCAGTGGTTATCATTAATTCTCTCTGATGTGGGAAGTGAAGGAACCACTCCACAGCACATAAACAGGGTAAAATGAAGAGGCGCTGTGCAGCGTGGAACAGGTTGTGAGTTAACTGAGCAATAACTCCTGAGATTTCTCTAAGAAGAAAAGGAACTGCTCAGCTTTGCTTAAGTAAGATTGAGCTAAATATGCTTCCAGTTTGGAAGGTACGTTTTCAGCACAAAGGATTAAGTGGACTTGGCAGTTGCTTTGAGCTTGACATTGATATTGTAATGAGCTTTAAATAGCTGATTCCCAACACCTCCTGCTCCCAGTGCCCATGAGGTCAGCCCCAGGGTCACACTGAATACCAGGGAGGTTGGCTTCCTCAGGCCAGAGCGACATGTCCCCAGGTGACACTCAATCTGCTGAAAATCTGTCAGTTCATCATGACTCGCTTTAAGTGCTACTAGCTGAGGAGAGAGCATAGATCACACCATCACCATGTTAGCCTCCTGTTCCCTTATGGCTGAGGCTTCTTTGGCGTGTGAAGATGTGGATCAGGTTAGCAGGCAAGATGACATAGCAGAAGAGGATGGTGAGAAGACCTGCTTCTGCTCCATGTGAAAAGCAGGTGGCCAGACCACACAGTCCTTGTGCCATTTCAGTGATCTCTCATTTCACCGCCTTTATGTGGCAGGATTATTCCTTAACAGCAAGTGCAACTTTCTCCTTATTCTATTTGTACCATTTCCTTCCAGAGCTCCCAAAATAATTTTAATTTCTGCAGTAAGAATGTGGTGGGTTGCATTCGTTGTTTTAGACCAGACAGCTGACCACTTGAAAGTGTAGAAGCAGCAGTGGACTGGTACCTATAGTGTTTAATAAGAGATTAAAAAAACCAAAAAAAGGCCATCATGCTTGTCATACTTCCAGGACAGACGAGACCTTGACGTTTCTGCAGTGAGATCGTTGTGTCTGACATGTTTTCAGATTTTCATCAAGCAGGTGGGCAGAATCAACCAGAAAAGAGAAACACAATGAAAAACTTAACACTAAATAAATGCAACCCCCTTCATGTTAGTGTAGAGAACAAACCTAAATGAAAATAGCTGTTCTTAAAGAACTTTGAGCTAAGCACAAACCAGGCATTTTTATTCTGAAAGAAATGCAAAGCATTGCTATCATTCAGGAACAGTAATTCTGGAACACTAAATTCAGGGCATCTCCAATGTGGTGGGAAGAAGTAGCTCTGATGGCCCGTGCTCCCAAGTTAAGGAACAGCAGTAGCAAGATGTAACAGCATATAGGGAAGCACAAGAGTACTACAAGAAAATAGCATCTTCCGGGATGCCTGTTTGTCAAGTAAGTTATTGTGACCTTATTTCTCATCAGTTGTCAGGGAATGGATTGGTTTTCAAGTCTGAATTAACATGTTGGTTTGTATAGCTAAATCACCACACGGTTAGAATGCTGTAACCCATCCGTGATACAGGTGAGAGATGGGATTATAAAGTCCATTGGAACATTTTTACTACTGTCAGTAGCTTTGGAGTATCTGTCTCTCAAAATTTCAACATTTTAAGTGTTGTAAAGATTTTACGTAATTTACACAGAGGAGACTGTATTTTATAGTGCTTACTGTAAAGGCAGCGTTCTTTACAGTTCCTAATATAGTACAATAAAACATAAGAACTGGTAGTAAATAGTTATTTGAAACCTAAACCCCAAATTGCTGTGCTTCACGTGTTTATGAGGTACCAGTAAGTGTGACTTTCATAGTGAATCTTCCTTTTGCTAGCTTGTCATGCTAATGTTTTTTCAAAGGTTACTTTTAGTTTCCTGAAAAATGAGATATGACATAAAACAATATCCAAAGAGCACCCAACATATCTTTTTTTCACCAAGAACTTCTAGATGGTCAAAGCCCTGATTTTTCATACAAAGGTGGGAAGTGACAACTTCACCTTTAGTGTCTCTTTTCCTCCTAGTGGTATAGAATAAGAAGGGACAAATATTATGTGTTTTGGGTCCATTTTTTAAACAGCATACCCACATGTTCAGTGTTGGGAAAAAATACTCTGTTAAGTTCACATATGTCAGTGATTTAGATGCAGCTCTGCATTTCATTTTTAATGTGTAAACTTATGTATGAATTTGTTCTGAGTTTGCCAAGGGTGCAGCAGAGAGCTGTTTGGTTTTGGTTTGGTTTATTTTTAAATTTGCGGCAAATTTCTGGACCAGAGCCTGCTTAGGCTTGTGAAGAGAACCAAAAATTTGTCCCTTGATCAATGTAACTAATTTTCAAATCATATATTAGGATTCTTTTCCCCCCATTGTTTTAATAAAGACAAACTTAGTAGCTTGCAAAAGAAGAGTTTCTGTCATGTAGTAAAACCAGCAGATCTTTCCAGCACATGTTATTTTTTTCTCTGTACTAAAATGTTCTTTCAATGAAGGAAAATCCAGCCCAGTGCGTATCGGAATTGCGAAGGGAGGTCTCTCAGGCCATGGTAAAAGAATTTGTCAGTTTGCCTCTGTGGAAGTGATCCAGGCCTGTATGAATTGTCTTGAACTGCTTCTCATGTTGAGCTTGTGATTCAAAGATGAGAAGTTCCTCTTCAACAATGTCATGTCTTATTTTTGTCCTTGCTTGCAAAAGCTTTCTGTATTGAAGTCATCCATTCAAAATTATAAATGAATTTAAAGATATTTGCAAATGTTTTATGCTTAAGTGTTCTTGGTAATGGTAAAGCTTCACCTTTTTAGTATTTCTTTCCATTGTACATGTTATAAGCTAAATATATCACTTGGATTTTATGATGTCTTAAGCTGTTCTACAAATAACAAAGGTAAAAAAAAATGAGGTGAATTTTTCGGACTCATTACCTTGTGTTTAAACTTTATTTTAAATTTTTTGTCTTTCTACTGGTGACTGATTTTATTTTATTTTTAGATTTAAAAAATTATATTTTTCCATTCTAAATTTTACAAAGATGCTCATCCAACTAATGCAAATACAGATTCAGTTTGATCTGAGGGGGATAATTAGGAACAAAGAAACTATATTATTATTAACAAACTGAATTTTTGGCCATTAGAATGGAATGGTTGGATGCATGTTAAGCTCAAATCTCAGCAAGAAATGATCAACTTGAGCATTTCTGAATTCCACCTGGAGAAGTGAAAATTAACTTAGTTGTTCAGAGTGCACTTACTGACACAGTATTACACACACTGCTTGTTCTTCAGCTCAAACTGGGTAGCAGTCCCAGCAGAAGAGATTGATAGGATTTTTACAGGTGCACCATGGTTTCCTATCTTCATACACGTACATTTTCCTAGAGTCAGTCTGCAGTTTGAAGAATGATTTTTTTTTTGGTACTGATTCATGTTTAGGAGAGGTAAGCTTTTAATGCTGTTATCTATCTATATATAGATAGATAGGTTCTGTTGGACTAATGATATTCAGATTTTCAGGCTGCTGATGAGTGGCTTCACCTTCCACAGAAGCAAATGATTTGATGGAAGATAAGATGCTGGCAGGGAATGAAGAATGAATCTCTCCTCCTGTTAATTTGCACCAGTGCGACACTGGGGCAGAATATTTCCCCCAACTCATTCTCTACTTCTCAGGTCACTTCTTCTAAACAAGAAGAGGTTAGAGTGGCTCTGGAGAAACCACTCTGGCATTTTGGCATTTGTGGCAGAGTGCTGCCATGATAAAGTAATGCTTGAATTGTTTGTCTGCATAAAAGCTTCATAAATTTATGAGGTAATAGCTATATTGGTATGCACTTTTTTAACCTGAGAGATTTTGTCATTTGGATAAGATCAAGGAATCTGTTTCTTTGTTTTCCTGCTTCATCTTGAAAAATTTCTGGCTATGTATGTGTTTAGTAGCCTGAGAGGAGAGTTACATTTAGCTTCTGAAAATGCTTTGCACTGATAGCAGTTATGCAAGCTCTTGTAGCTCTTCTTACCCTTCCAGGAGGGTTTCTACATGAATTCAGATCAGTCTGTGAGAGTGGTGTAGGCGTTGGGACCTCTCTGGCCCTTGGCGCACTGAGACAAAAAGAGAGAAATTTCTATTTTGATGACTTCTACTTAGTGATTTTAGCAATGTGCCAGAGTTTCAAGGAAATACAACTGGCACTTCATACCAAAAACCAAAGCAGGTGCCAAAAGCTGTGGACTTACTTTTCTGAGTTCATTTAGCTTGAACAGACTGTATAATTGCTCAGCGAGTGCCTACTGCTTAAGTTTCTTAGGAGATACTTGTTTGCAAGTCAGCATTATAGGACTTATCGGCTTTGTAAGCTGCATATCTTCTATGGCTGCTAAAAGCTTTGAGAGGAATCTGAAAGCTCTCAGCAGCTTGTGCAGCTCTGGCTATTCTTGTAAATCTGGGCTGGATGAGCTGCACGTTACATGCTGGTCTCCAGACTGTTCAGGTGCTGGTGCAGGAGGACTTCTGGCAGGGCTCCTCTTCTGACTCTGATTCTTGCGTGCTCAACCTGGATGAGCCCTGCTCCTGTTTCCAGTACGAAAATAGTCTCACTTTGAATGTTCTGGTGTACAGGTGTATTATGTATGTACGTACATGTGGTGCTGATTCTGCAGTTGGGATTGGAGTGTAACAGTTTTATTATGTAAACTACAGGAGCTTCCTACCTAACAAACATTCTCCAGAACGAATTGGCAGGGATTAGTAGCCCTTCTTAAATGAGGGGTGCATTCTTAAAGGTGCCTGTGTGGTTTGGTCAAACATTTGGGACATTCTTATTATAGTTTGTATATTTTCATTGTCAGGATTACAGAAAAACCATGGTGGCAAATGAATTCAGGCTGAGAGAATAGTCTGAGCTCAAAAGTACACAAATGCAATATTTAAATCTCCATTCTCTTGGCTCAGGACATCTAACACAGCATGTAATTAAATGATAAGTTTACTAAGGTTGAAAGGAATTTTGCAACTTGGGGTTCCACTGTTCTAACTACTTAAAAAGCAGATGAATTACTTGGACTGTGTCATTCTTCTGAAAACAAAATCTTTTACAGAACCTTAAAAAGTCAAAACCATTTAATTTTGAAACTTTCTCCTCAAGCAGAAAATCCATTCTATTATGGAACGGCTTGTTGTGACAGATGTATTTGGTTGAATTTAGAGAAATAAAGTTCCTTGAGAGAATGACTTGGTACTAACCAAGCTGTTCTATGGACACTGGACAGTCTCACTGATAAAGAAATGTGTGTGTATTGGAGAGACTATGAAATAGATTCAGTTTGTTCCAGTTCTGTTCCTTTATAGTTATTCTGGCTTGAAAATTGCCAGTAGCAAGCGAATAATAAAACATAAGGAAGATATTGTTGGGTCAGATTTTGGGGCCTGCCCCTTGATGGGTTCAAATTGATACATCTAGAGAAATCAATGGAGCAAGACTGTTTTCTCTTGCTTATGCACCTGAGTTTATGGCAGGGGAAACAAAAGTCTCCCCATGCCCTATTTTCCTGTAACATGCATTGGCTCTGTTCCTAATTGGCACAGGGCGCAGGGGAGATGACTGCTACCCGGCTTTCTGCGTGTCTTCCAACTGCAGCAAAGAAGTTGCTGTTGCTGAAGTTACTGGTCAGTGGGTACCTGCTCATACCACTGACTTTGGGGTATTGTTCATGATGTGAGGGACACTCAGCATAGTGGTGCATGGTTTTAATGTTTATCTGTGTATGTTAGTTTATTCTAAAGGTAGGCAATGCTGTATTGTGGGCATTTGTAATTGTCTAAAAGCTGGAGACATAATGGCTGTCTTGCACTTATCAGTTACCTTTGGGGGCAGTAACTTGGCACCTTCATAAAATATTACTGCTCAGTCTCTGTCTATACGTCTAAAAAATGTGCTGCAGTGCTATGTCTTAGATACTGCTGCAGTAGCACAAAAGAATCTCTGGCATTGAGTTTGTTGTTACCTTTGTGTAGCTGAGGTTGAATTTCCTTTACATGTGCAGATTTTGAGGCGCTGTTTAGGAGAGATGCCTGTGAAATACTGAGGTACGGTGGCCACTCGCGTGTTAATGCAGAGCCAGGAGGTGATTTTTCAAAAGGTCACTGGCTTACGTGGTGCCAGCCCAGGATCTTCTGTCGTAATTCGTAGTTCTTACGCCTTTTTTTGTCTCTGCTTGCAGAGAATTGGTAGAAGCGAAACTGTTTGGAAGTTGAGAAATGGAAGATCAGATCTAAAGGTCACCTCTGAAACTGTAACAGATACAATCATATTGATTTATTCAAACCCACTTTTTTAGTTCAGGCTTTTGGTAGCCAGTTTTTCCTTAAAAAACCTAATTTCTTCTAAGTGTTCTTTTAAATGTGAGGTGGTTTATTCTTAAAGTTGAAATCACACTGCTAAATTTATGGTACTGGAGGTAAAGGTGGCCTCCATTTTCTATTACCCTTTGCCAAATTCTTTGCTTCCCAGTTTTGTCATTATTATTTCTCCTGCATAATTTTTTGGAAGAGATTGTATGTTTTAAAATGCTGAAAACCACTGTCTGACTTTGCACAGAGAAAAATCCCTGTCAAAAGTTGTACTTATTTTATGGCTCAAGAAACAAGCAGCGTTTGTGCCATCCTTCAAGCCACAGGAACCCCCCTACCAGCCTTCCGTCATCTCTGTTTTTCTTTATTCATTCCTTGAAATGATGCTTTCCTCTGACCTTCTATACATGCCTTGATACAGCCATTTGTCACATCATATAGGCTTATTGCATCTATACCTCCCAGAGACCTCGTAAAAAAAGAATAACAATCCAAAAACGTGATGCTGCTGTTAAGGATTTCCTACAAACTACTTGGACAAGAAACAATATCTCTTCCAGAAGTTACCTAGACCATTAACTTGAATTTATGTACAGGAAAAGGTATATGTATCTGGCTAACAAAGGTGATTTTTGGAATATAAAGTGCAGGTAACATGTAATCACTCCGAGCTTCACAGAGAATGTAGAGCAGTGGCAAAAGTAACATTCCAAAGATACAGGATGGTCCTAATGTCCATTTCCTGCCCATGAACCGAACTTCTGTGATTTTGTTCCCATGATTTCTAAGCACACACACATCCCAGATAGATTTTTGGCTTTTTGACTTGATCACATAGTAATAAAACAATAACTACTGCCTATCCCAATTGACAGGGTTTTTTTCTCTGTAAATATCAATAAAACAATTTCAGAGTTATTCAGGATGGAAAGTATTGTAAAGGCAAAGTAAGTAAGCTACCTTAGCTCTTAAACTTAGCCCACTCGGGTTCAGCACACTTTCATGTTCTTGAAAATGGCAATTAGATTAAAAAGTATAAATACTTGAGTGCTAACAACGTTTGCTTTGAAGTGACATTTACCTTTCTCCTGTGTGGGATATGCTCTTCCCCACCCCCCACTTTACTCCAAGCACTCATTGTTCACATGTATGGGCACAGTTGCATTTTTGGCTGGCTGTGCTTAGTGCACTATGTACTTTTGCAGGTCACAGTGCCATTTGGGCTTGGAATAATTGTGTAATGTATTTATGGGCTACTTTTTGTCTGCTCTAAATAAGCTGCACAGTATGCTGCACAATCTGTGCAAATCCCTGATAAATCAGAGTTACTTTTCAGCAAAAACCAGTTAGAAACAAGCGATAACTTTGGCTGTGTACCACTGGAGTGAATGGTTCTTCTTAGAGATGCACAGAAATGTGTTGCTGAGCAAACTCCTTTGATTAACAGAGTATGCTGTAATTTTAGAAATTGGGTTGGAGTGTGGGTAGCAATGAGAGAGACTTGTAACTATATTTCAGGATACACCTGTATTTGTAATGCATAGAAATCAGTGTAGAATACTTGGAGAACACCAGAAGAGGTGTGCTCGAAGTGTGTATTTGAGTTTTGCTGTTCAGAAGGCAGACTGGCTATAACATTTTGGCTTTATAAGAATATGAAACCCAGCAGTTTATTACTGCTTCAGTGCTTTCTTGCTCAAGTTCTTGTTTGGATGTGAAATATGAATAAAAGTTCATAATTGTAAAATAGGTATTTAGAGTCCTAACAAATAAATCTTTATAATATTTTAACTTTTGTTATAAGAAATGAGTCCTCTCAATAACAGCAATTCCTTCTCAGTACTTCAGAAAAATATTTCACAGACGTTGCACATACTACTTTCTTGGGAAGGGAGAAGTTTGTTTGCTTTTGGATCACTGACATGCCTCAGGTGTACTTTTTAACAGGTCATATAGTGCTATATTTTGTGTCTATAATATTTTAAAGTGTTTTCAGAACCAAGATTTTAAGAAATTATTTTAATAGTTGGGTGAAGCTATCTCTAGTATTTATTATTTTTTCGAGTCTCTTTTTACCCTCACAAAGGCAAGAACCCTGGACTGTTTGTTCTTTACCTCAGCTGTTATGTGGAGGGCCTGTACACATGAAATACTACCTTAAGTTCTCATCCATCAAGAACCTGTTAACTCATAGAATTTGATCTTCTAATGTAAAAGCCCAATAACGTTTGGGGTTTTTTTTTAATACAACAGACTGCATTGCAAATATTTATTAGGACTGTAGGAGAAAATGTTATGCTTTGTAGATACAAGATCTGTAATGTAAAGGAACTGGTAGTTGATTTTATCACTTTTTCATACATCCATTAAAATACAGTAACTTTTACTGAGATGATTTGAGGATAATTAAAAGAACCTGCACTAGATGCTTTCTCTTTTGGATATTTTATATTTTTTCTAATCACAGTTCTGTCTTTTATTGATGGCATAGAATGTTTATCTGGGAGAAATTAATGGGTTTTGATAGCTTAGTGTTTAGAGTATGATGTGATTGCTCTGTAGAACTGAACTTGTGCAGATGCACCCCTCAGTTTGTTGTTTGGGTGCACTCCGATGCAACGAGAAACAAGGAGTAAACGATGGGTTTTCAGAACAGACATACAGCCAACATAGACTTTGTGTGTGTGCATATATTCAGCCCTGTATTCTCTCTCCCATAAAAATACTGGTCTGTGTTTGGGGGTTTTTTTAGTATAGATTCCTGCTACTTTGCTCACTTATTTTTCTCTTGACGTATCTTAAAATTGAAGCTGTTAGGAATTTTCTTTCCCTTTTTTCTTTATCTCCTCCGAGCTTTAATTTGAGAATTATAGTTTGATATGGTTGTATTCATGGAGGAAAAACTCCTGACTGTAAAACCCCCCTGAATTGAAATACTACAGAAACAGAGGGCTAGGCTTACAGATGGTGTCAGAACCTCTGAAGAGAAGCTGGGAAACAGGACGGATGACTTAGTTGTGTCTCCTCTTTCGAAATATTTTAGTGGCTGAGGGATTCAGAGTCAGGAAGGCTGGGATTTAGTTTTATCTTTTGTTTGATCACATTTAATCCACTACATCTCATTTTTCTGAATATTTCCATAACATAACTTGCATGGCATTCTGGGTTTGATGTCCAGGCTTTCTTTGCTACTAGTCTGGCATTTCATGTAAAATACTTAGAAATAAAGAAAGAATTGGAGGCAGTGGTTGGAACTCTGACAGCTTCCTGTCTTTTCAGCAGCGTTTCCTAACAGTGGTTTTTAGAAGTCATTATTTCTGGTTTAAGTGCTTCTGACTTCAGTGGATCTTGTTTCGCTTAATTTTCCACATGCTTACATTGGTTTTGCAAGTAAAGAACTGTCTTCTCTCTGGCTCAGTAGCCTGAGGTGTGCACGAAGCCCCGGCTTTATTTTGAGTAGGCATGGTGCATTAAGAAATTAGGAATGCAGGAACTGACAGGGCAAACGGGTCCTGCGGTCCCCTTTCTGTGCCGTCTTCTGTTGCAGACTCGTGAGTCCTGCAGGAGACAGCTCAGATTGTCTAGAATGGAAAACTGCAGGAACGTCACGTTATTTTTCAGGGTTCCTCCATAAAAGACAGCAGTTACCTACTCGGGTTCCCTCCTCCCTGTCTCGTGCTGCCCTATGCTGTGTGGTTTGCATTCAAGTGTGCAGAGCTTCTCTTGCCCTTCTTCCTCCAGCCAGCGTGCAGGCGGCAGGAAAGGGGAGAGGGAGAGGAAGCTATAGGGGGTGGAGAGAAAGTGCTCCCCTCACAGCAAAGGTGTGTCTCTTCTAACACATGGTCAGACCACTCCGGAGTTAGTCTTAGGTAAGTACATCGTACTGTGGGCATTCGTGCCTCCTTGCTGTAATGGGTCTCTGTCTCACTTGCATAATTTATCTTGTGGTTCAGTAATACAATCCCAGTGGTTGGAGAATTTCAGGTATGGGAGACTAATGCTTTTCGTGGTAACTTTCTGGCTGTGCTTTGCTATCCATCAGGGTAATTTTGTGCTGGCTAAACAATATTTTGTGTTCTGAGGGAGGGTACACAAGCGCTGTGTATAATGAGGAGCGACTGGAGTTGCTTTTAAGTCATAAGGCAGATGTGGGGGCTTCTAAGAGAGAGAATGTCCATTAAGAGTTTGCACAACCAGAAGGCAAATGGTAATTGCTTTGAAAACTTCCCCTATGCTTTAATTTTAGAAAGTATGATAATTGAATTGATTCATTATAATAGAACCACGTATGTAAAAGAAAAACTAAACTCTTACTATTTTTGCAGGATTTATTACCTAGTGATGATGATGTACCTGAAATGCAAAGGGACTGCTTATATTCTCATTCAGAGTTGTCACATAGTGTGCTTTTCAGCTCATTGCAAATGCAGTGTTTTGGGGTGAATTTCATAGATAACAGTAAATGTTCAACATTACTTGAAATGAAAGAAAATATTTGGAAAGAAAAAAAGCAACTTATGTGATTTATCAAATAATGACTGCACTTTGCATAGATTTCTATATTGAAAATGTACATCTTTTCTGGTTGACCGTAATCTTTTGAAAATGCATTTGGGACCAAATTTTGCCTTGTCAGAATTTCACGTGTGCTGGTGTTTCCTTCTTTTCTTACTTTTGAACCCAATTAATACCTGTGAATTTTACTTGTTTTTAACTTGAGCTTAGACACCAATAAGGATAATACTCAAATATTTATTTTGGAGGTTGTAATGTTTGTTTCTTAACTAACTAAACCTGTTCAATGAGTAAAACAAGACTAAATATTTCATTAGAACATGGAATGCATTACTATTCCTAATCCTTAACTGGAAGTAGGGACAGAAGAAAATAGATGACAGAATTATTTTTGATAAAATACAGCAGCATTTTTCAAATTGCCTTGCTTTCTGCTGTCTAATTTTGCTTATACTTGAATTTCGAATAGATTCCCAGTGCAGTTTTAGTTGAGACTCAGATGGTACCGAATGTCTGGATAGGGTGAGAGATTTGGATTTGCAGATGCTTACATGAAATGTATACATTCTCTGAAAGGAATTAGCTGAAAAGGGGTTTATTTTTTTTTTAAGGATTCAAGTTACATCTGAAGTATTGGCGGACAATCTGCCATTCGCCAATTTAGCTAGAAATGTATCTAAGACCAAAGCTGCTTTCCATCCAGTCTCAGAGACAATCCATAGTTTCCAAACTGTTTCTATGTGGGCAAGTCAGAAACTAAACTGTGCCTGAAAACGCCCCAAGTTGGGAAGCGTGGTTATGTAACCAGCATTGCGTAATGATGCGTTTAACGGTTCTGCTAGGAGTTTGCTTTTATCACTGCTTCTTTAGGAGAAGAGGTTGTGGGGCTGTGGCTAATTATCCTCCTTCTTTAAGGTTATCAGGTGTCCTAATTTTCAAGGATTGTCCTTGCTAACAGGGACAACCCTGGAGTCTTGGAGGCTTTCTTGAAAATGGGGCGATGTTCTCATTTCAGAAAACTCCCATGTCAACCAGGTACCTGAGCAACTCCAGAGCCTCACGTGGACTCTGAGGGCACCGCATCTGTGTAGGGTAGTACCAGCACCGGGTCCCTCTCATCAGAAAAAGATGTGAAATACAGTGCTGCTCCAGCAGCCAGCTATCCCATTTCTGGGGATGAGCACTCGTATGGACACAGAAATCTTCCTGGCCTTAGATGTAAAGGAAACAAATCCTGTTTTCTGTTTAGAAGCATGTTCGGTTTTTTCCTTTCCGTAACTTCCCTGTAGCTACGAAGCTAATAAGTAGTCAGGAGCATGGGTCAGCCAAATCGGGTTCATTGTCCCTTTCCACTTGAATGGAAAGACCAGGCAGCAAACGTTGGAGCATTGGAAGGAATTTCCACAGAGTTTGCAGCTAAATTTAAAGGAGGAACAGCTCACTGCACTCTCTGTTCCCAGACAGTTGTCAAAAGAAAAAAGTGGGTTTAAGAAGCATTCAGATTTGTTTGACTACTTTGTTATCTCTGTACTCAAACTCAGAATACTTTATATGTGCTTTAAAATAAAGAAGTCCTGGGATTATATAAGAGGTTACCCAAGTACAAAGAGAGAAATCTGTGCTTTCTGGAGGAAAGATTGAAACCTGAATTTACTCTTTATTTTAAGTGTGTGCTAAGACTTCTCTGACTGCATGTATGTCCAAAGGTTCCCTCTGAGGATGAGGTTGCTGGGATACCTATGCTCTGCCCACCTAGAACAGGTATGCATGCGAGGTCCGCGCTGAATTTCACTGAACTTTGTATACTTGAGAAAATCCCATGTAATTCTGTGTTTTATTTGTTTTAAAACTTTCTAGTTTTCTCAGCACAGAGACATTAATAAAATAAAAGACTTAGGAAACTGTTAAAATGTTAAACTCCTCCTCTCTCCTCAAAATTCTGGGGAGCAATTGCTCCATAGTCTTTATAGCATCTAGGACTTGTGCATATTGGGTTCCACGGTTGCCTAGGAAGGCAACTCTCGTAGATGTAAATGGCTTGGTGTAGGGTATTTAAATACCCAGTCGTTGCATTCGGCCTTGTAATCTAATGTGTAAACTAAATAGGAAACTTCGTGCATTTTTCATGTGTGATGGTGTGTCAGGACACCCAGGAAAACTTTCCTTTATTGGCTTTGGGGTTCTAAAGTGTATCACAAAGGTAAGGATGCTGTTTGTATTACAGGGACAACTGTTTGTTAAAAATAAACAATTATAGTTACTGTAGCCTTATTTTGTGGCAGTATAAATACTTGGTGTCAATTTATCAACAGCTGAATGAGTTTAAAAGAACGTAGTTTTTTGTTTACAACAGCCAGCTCCTACCTGGGTAAGTGACAGTTCTAGGATTTCATTGCTTCCCCTCCTGTCATTTTGCAGTATGAAATTTCATGCATCTGCCATCTCAGTTTCTTCCCTTTGTTGGAAAGATTTCATGTACTCCCACTTCTTGTAATTAGAATAATGATGCAAAATTTTCTCAAGGTTAAGAAAACTGCTGGAACCACAAAATAGAACATGAGCAAGCTGTAATTGCCTAGTTCCTTAAGTGAAGATATGAAACTCCCAAAGAACTATGAGTCTTTTGTGGGGAAGGTATACTGCTAGTATCAAGAAAATGTCAATTCTTAACAGTTGCTGATAATTAGGGCCGAGATTTCGGCTGAGGTGAAGGAATGATTTGGCTTAAGTGTCGGAGCTGATGTGCCCCAGTAAAAGCATCTGCAGAATAATTTGTAAGCTATTTAATGTTGTAAAAATAACTGAAAAGAGTGTTTGCATTTTCTTTATTAATTAAACAGGGAACGTTTCAATGATAATGCATCATGCGGATTAAGTCCTACAGTTCCCATTGCTGCTAATGGGATTTGTAAGTGTGGCAAAATCCATATACATCATAACAGAAAATTTGTTTCAGAGTGCATTAGAAAGCTGTTCAGTCATTATTGCTGCAACTTTGTTTAGGCAACTTTGTTTCCTCAATCCAATCTTAATTGGATTTGCCTTTACAAAGACTACTGCTCCGAACTGCACTACCCGAAGGTTTCACCTGGATATACCTGTGTACTGGGTCAGCAGGCTGTAAACCTTAAAAAGCTGCAAGCACTCCCGAATCACCCTCTACACAGACTGCTGCGTTCTCTGGAACTAATGCCTTTCTTGTGTCTGCTGGTTTGGTTTTTTTAAAGCTTTCTAGCCAAGCTGTAAATGATGTTCCTATGTGGACAGCACAGCCATGCTACTCTGTGCCTGGGAAATTTTGGCAATTTATAGGTACCTGAGAAGAAGTGAGGATGTTTGTTTGCAACGTAAGATGACATGGGAAAGCCATGCTACAAAGCACCATCAATAGCTTTCCTTTCATCTGAATTCCACGGTGAAGGCCTGTATTGCCTGATCTTCTCTGCTAGGTCACAGTTATTTGGAAAAGGTTGATGGGTGTTCTCTTGAGATGCGTTTATGACCACTTCATTCTCCAGTTTTTCTGCTTGTCTGTCTGCCTTGACTCATGGTATGACAGCAGTGCCTCCCTCCGCTGGTGCCACTGACAGAGCCCCATCTTCCCTTTTCCACAAACTATCTCTCAGGGATGCTACAGACTTGCCTCATTCCTGCTGCCCAGCTGCTCAGTATGAGAGCTGTAAGACATGAAGAGCTAAATTAACAACCTTTCCCATGCTAGGAGATACCACCGCTTGTTTCCTGTGCTGCCAAATGCCTTCGTGTTGCTTTTTCTAGATGTGTACTTTGTTTATTTTGGCTGACTTCATGCACAAGTCCTCTCTTTGTTAATACTGTGGCTCTGCTGAAGTCCTAAATGAGTTGGTGCTTTGTTTTTCCACCGCTTCACGTGATACCTACCTAGCTCCTAGTGCATATTCAGACCTGTCCCCAGCAGTCCCCTTCTGCATAAATGTCAGTCTTTGAAAAATTGGTTGAGTTAATAATCTTTGTTTGTCTGTCTATGCCTTCACCTAAACCTCATTTTTCAAATTGTTTTCATGAAAAGAAGGGATAGGTGATTAAATAATTGTCTTCCTTTGACCCTAATGGTTCATATTCAGTTTTAGGCATCCTTTTAAATACATACTATAAAACTTCCAATATATCAGAAATCAGTATTGCTCTTAGGATTTTTGGGAGTTATGCAACCTCCTAAAGCTAGTAAACACATTTACAGCCCTCCCACCTCCAACCCCACACACGCCCCCGACAATCAAAATTAATTCTTCTTAGCAAGGCTGCCTTGATAGTGTTATGGGTAGAGATTTGTAAATGTATTGAACCCCTTCATTGGTGGGAGTTAAGTCTCTTAATTCTGATACTTTTGTGGACTGAAAGAAAACAATTTTTAAAAGAATGTCTCTTTTGTGGCTAATCCTGTATGTAAGAAATGTAGTTAGTCTTTATTTGCAACATTTGACTTTGAGGTTCAAATTTGTTAATGAAAATACTTTCTGGGTTTAGTTTTTTGACTAATATGTATAATTATATGTAAAAGGTGTTGTTTTTTCTCCCCCAGTGCCAATGATGACAATATCTCCTTAATTCTGAAAATGAAATTCTATTCCAGATTACTTTGGCAAATTATATCCAAACTCTTTCAGCGGTAGAAATGATGGCATTGTATAGGTAATGAAAGCAATTTGGTGTGGGAGGTGGAACTGAAATGCGGTGTCTGTGATGCTTGAGCCAAAATCTGGTCAGTAAACTTTCTAATAACTGTCAGATCCACTCTCTTTAACTTCCTCCCTCTCTTTAACTTCCTCCCTCTCTTTAAACTTGTGAAAATGCATCTGGAGTGCTGTGACCAGCCTCGATCTCCCCTGTACAGGACAGGTGCTGACAGCTGGAGGAAGTCCAGTGAAGGGCCACCGAGGCAGGGAGCATGTGGCATACAAGGAGAGGCTGAGTGAGCAGGGTTGGCTGGTCTGGAGAAGAAATTACTTCTGTGGATTTAGTTGGGTTTTTTTTTTTTTTTTTTTACCCAGCAGAGGTTATGAAAGAAGGCAGAGCTGCGCTCGTCTCTGAGGTACATAGCAAAAGGATATGAGGTAATAGATACAAGTCATGTTAAGGAAAATTCAGGTTAAATATAAAGAAATTTGTGGTGTTCCAGTATGGGAACAGTGGCCTAGACAAGGGAGGGAATCTCCATCTGTGGGGCTATTCAGAGCTCAACTGGGCATGAACCTGCACAAGCTGTTCCACATTTGAAGTTTGCAATGGCTTGGACTAGATGACCTTCAAAGGTCCTTTCCAACCTAAATTACCCTAGACTTTTGTTAAGAAGGTAAAAATAAAATAAGAAACCCCAAAAGCAAGGGAAGACGATGTTTGATATGAAGATAATTTTCAAAGTAGAAATGCACCGAAGTCTGAGCCTGTGTTTCATGTGAGTCACGTACAACTCGGTCTGATGGGACTCTGCTGTGTTGTGGAGTCAGTGGGTCCTCTGGCAATCTTGGAACACTGATGTGAAATGGCAGTTCATGCTTAACAGTTATTATGGGAGGTTATGCTTTCAGTGTGGCCAACTTGCCATCCTTTTTGATGGTTTTATATTTTTATGTGACAGATTTGTGATTTTTCTGCTGTTCTCTTTAATTGATTCCAGCAAGTGGAATTCATACGGGTAGGAGGGGAAGGTGCAGAAACAGGAGAGGAGGAGTGAAACCAGCACAACCTTGTCCCATGCAGGGAATTAAAAAGCATTACAGGTGGTGTCCCTGAGTTCTTCCATTTTAGAAATTAGTTTCAAATTCCTTGCAGCAGTGGTTGGTGATCTGCCCCAAATTTCTAGATGAGTTTTCCATTTACTCTATGAAGTTATAGAAAAGTTAAGGTAATAAGGAAAAAATCTTGACTTTGACTTTGATGTCTATGTACATCTTGCTATGCAAGAAGTTTGATGCTTGTTTTCTGCAGGGTTATTTCAGTGCTTTGAATGAATGTTTCTGCTGTTAAAGCACCCTTCCTGGGAGTGTCACCTTCCATTAGGTGAATTATGCTGCAGTGGGATTAATGAGGGATGCAGCATAAAATAGTAACCAATATGTCTTGCCCTGCAGCCAAGGGGGAACTGTGGCAAAAGAAGAGAATGAGCTATGATAAAACTTACACTCAATTCACATATGAAGGCGGCACTTGTAAAATGCAGGGTGGGCTGACTGAGATTACAGGGATAAAAAGTAGTAGGTAACTACTGCTCCCTCCCTTATTAAAAGGAAAATGGCTAGGGGAAGTCTTGCTGTAATTCGGTGGCCTTACAGCGGTCTCACCACACCCCTCTGAGGCCACAGTGGGTAGGACTGACAGGGCAGAAATAGCCAGCATAGGTCAGAGAGGGACCAGAGTGCCGGTGAGCTCTGAAGCCAGAGATCTGACAGGCAGGAGACTTCTGTCCTAATCTCAAGGGGAGGGAGGGAAAAAAAGAGGGATTAAAATAAATCACTGTTTACAGAGGAAGCTTGCTGCCAGAGCGAGATATTCATTCAGGCAGGAGGCTTCTAAGATTTTTAGGATATAATTGTTAAAAAAAGTTTTAGCTGGATAAAGCCTGAATATTTGAACTGCATTCAAGCAATTGCTGACCTATCTTCCTGAGAGGTGTCTGTGGTGCTGCGGTGGGGTTAGTCTTTCTTTGGCCAGATACATTTTTTTTAAACAAGTCTTTCAATACAACTCACAATTACTGTTGTCATGTTTCCAAATGCACCTTACATAATGGCCCTTCCCTCTATTAAACTTGAAATGCTTAAAAAACTGCCGTTCCTGATAGATAGGTCATTTGATTTTTGAAATTTTGACCCTGATTTGAAGGGCTAATTTTGTAGGGTCCCTTTTCAAAGTTTTATTCTGGCAGTGGATTTGCAGATACAGAGTTTGGCTCGTAGTTCTTAGGCCTAATGCAGAAGCTAAGATGTTACAGACTACTTGTTTAGAAATTGAAGTTTTCTTTATGCAAAGTTGCTGGTTAATGCGCTGCTAAACAAGTGATCTCTTGTCTAAAATTGACCTGTGAGGGTAATTCTGGGAGAGAATTTTAAACAATTAAGAGTTGCATTCCTTGTAAGAGGGAGGCATTGCTCTGAGGCCATAATCCAAAAGGAAAATCTATGTAATTTAAATAAGAATCTGGGGATAAGACACAGAACGTTGTGAACATCAGTGATGGCAAGTGAATTATTTAGGATGGCACGGAAAATAAAAAGATTATAGAGATAAGAAGTGGAACTCGATTTGAAATGTGTCTGTATCAGCAAGTGGCTTGGTGCATTAGAAGCAGATCAATAGCTTGATGGACTCAGTGGTGAGGCCCCTGTATCTGTGCAGGTTTTACACTGGACTAGCTTTAGTCCGAGCCTTTGGACTGAAAGTACTCACTCCATGTGACTGGAAGCTTTCCAAAGACCCGTGATTGCTTCAGATCTCAGCATGTTGAATGCTTTTGGTGTGAACCTGCAGTAGGGCTTCAGCTTTGTTTCCTCCTAAAGAAATTTAGTTCACAAGCACCAAAGCTGTTCTGCAAACTGAACTCACACCCAATAAAGAGGGATGGTTGTAGGAGTCACTTCAAAACTGCAGTGCTGCTCCAAACCAAAATGTGAATGTAGGGCACAGCAATGTCATTTGGCGGTGGAGCCTGTTGTAAAAATACATCATCTTATCTTCTGCCAGAGAAGCATAGGTCCTTCTCTCTGAAAGTAGAATTTATAAAATTGAACTATATTGGGTTAAATCCATTTTCTTTGAAGTTGATGGTAAAGCTTCAACTGATGTAAATGGGAGTGGAATTAGGCCAACACTGATCACTTAAGGGAAATCAAAATCTAGGCTAGAGAAAAGGCAAAGATCAACTCTGCACAGCTACAGAAATAGTTTCTGTGTGTTATTCCACTGGCAAGTCCTGTGTGCTTTAGTATGAGTCGGAGGGCTCGTTTCTAGGGCAAATGTCATGGAAAGCTTTGTACCGCTTTTTAACCCCAGGTTAGTGGTTATCGCTGGTAGGAGGCAGCTGTCGTGCAGTTGTAGCTGCAGTGCAGCATTTCTATCTGTCGACTGCCTGCAGACATTGTTTGGCAAAATTTTGCCTGTAATGGTCTGTTTTGATAAGCCCCTTTTAACCACTAAAACTTTACTCTTTGTGTTACTATTCTTCAGACTTTTGTGAGACTTGTGAGCTGGAAGGAAATACTAAACTTAAGTGAAAGTGGACTGAAAGACTTCAGAAGATGGATACGTCAGCAATATTTCTCTATTTTGACTGCCTTCTGGGCTAAGTGTTCCCATCCCTGCAGGAGGATGGCCCCTGGAATCTGCATGTCTGTACTGAAAATAGCGATGCCAGCACAAAGAAATCTGTGTTTTGCCAGTCAGGTCTATGGTGCTGAGGACTTTAACTCCTTTTCAGTCACTGATTTCCTCCTTATTTGCTTTCCTTACGTTGTGTTTGGACAGAGTCTTCCTAATCTGTTCTGGAGCAGCAGAGAGGCATTTAGAAAATAGGCTGTTCAAGAGGTTTGCTCTATTTGTGGCTTGGGATTTCATCCTGGTGCATGAAATGTCTTATGCAATAGAAATGTGGCTCTGGTTATAATGTGACTCTGGGGGAAAAAAAAATCTGTCAAAAGGAATGACAAATCCACCAGTGTTTCTTGTGCAATTAAAATGGCAGCTTATCTTTGCGTGATTCATGTTTCTTTCTTTCAAACTGGTGAGCTATTCTTCAAAGCAAGAAATCACATCTTTAGGTCCCCTGGCTTCTGTGCATCTCTGATTTGGGTGCAGCGTTATACTGATACACCCCTGGGGATGTTTTAATCATAAGAGAATAAGAGCTTTGCAATTCCAGCATGACTTCCTGTCTCCTCTGCACTGCATCCTCTGTTCTGTTAATCTGACCGTTGCCTGGTTAAGCATCATACTACATCTTCAGCGGCAGCGGGGTAAACAGATTCAGCAAATAAGCTGTCGTTCCTGTATGCTCATGAGTGGCAGATGGGGTCAACCAGAGAAACAGATAAACAGGAGCATACACACAAATTTTCTTGTGTCCTTGCCTTTTGACTGTGATGTAAATGAAGAGCATGAGTACACAGAGTGCTACAAGACAGTCTGTTAAAATGAGGTGTATGTGCTCTTGGCAGTCATCGGTACGCTCTGGGGAACTGTAGCTTTGAGAAATGGTTAAATAAGTTTAGATGATAGTTATACACTTTTACTATTTGTGTGATTTCTTGAAGGTCACTTGAGTTTCCAGAAATGGAAATGGGTCTGTTCTACTCATTGTATTTCACCAGGTGCTGACTCCCAAGTGCTGAAAATCATTTTTGACAATGGGAACATAGCTGTTATCTGAAATGGTTATGCTAGAACTTGGTAAGTTTTGTTCTTGCAAGAAGTCACAAAAAGCAAGATAAACATCAGGTTAATAAGGAACACATCTGAGGAAACATTTTCCGTTCATTTTCAAAGGTGGCAAAACAATAGAGACACAAATGTGTGAATAAAGCTATGTGTATTTAAAATGCTTGCCTATAAACTCCCTACATTGATCTCCATAGATAGCACCAGGTTTAAATAGGCTGTAGAGGTGGTGTTTTGTTAATCTACAACCTGGCTGAGGTCCTCACTAAACTCAAGAGTGGACTGAATGTGCGTTAGGTGATAGTTTGTGCATTAGGTGCACACAAATCAGAGCTGTGGGTTATTTTTTGATGAGTTTTGCCTGATTTTCTGAGATGAGACTATGTTTTTATTCTTAGGGGTTGTATTTGAACATGCAAAGATTGGTGGTGGTGAATAGACAACAATTTTCTTTGTTATCCTGGAGATTGTGCCGGGGAGTATTATCCCTGCAAGATTTCTGATTTTAAAAAACAGAATCAGAGATTGCTTAAATTTATCAGAACTATATGGGTCCACAACACACAACTAAGAAAAACAAATCTGTTGTCAGGAGGTGTGAATTGGCCTCTATTGGAAATATATAGGGATTGATTGGTATGAAAACCTTGGAAACAACTGGATTACATTTTTTGCTTACTTGAAAAATGCTTACAGGTATTGAGTTAACGGAGGGGTTTTGAGTCAAACAGTGCTCTAAGATTAGTCATGGAAATCCCAGTGTTTAAGACTTGCTTTTCTTAAATTGGTACACGTGGTGCACAACGTGCTCCAGATACAATTAATATCATTGCTGATTTGAGCTGTGTTACTGGTATGTTCAAGGTTACCCTCGATCTTTGCAGAACTTGTGGCAAAATATGGGTAATGCCTTGTTACCACTTCTACCTGTAGAGGTTTAACATTATTGGTTGATTTGTAGGTCTGTCCACTTGTATAACAAAGTAATACAGTTCTTTAGGAGTCCTTTTGGACCTGGTGTCAGTGACTTGGCTTTCTAGTGAAACTCTGACAATCATTCGTGATGGGTGAACTTCAAAAGTTTACTTGTGACATGAAGAATTTGCAGACTTATCAAAGCCATTTTGGTTTAGAACTAAGAATCAAAAATTTGTCCATAGCAGCGTTTATCCCTGAAAGAATTAAGAACCCCACAAATCAATAAAACAATGTATTGTGGTATTAGATGTAACCTAAAAATTGGCAGCAATCAATCTGTCCTGGCATTTTGGGGGGGTCTTTCTTCCAAATGTCTCAAGATACTTTTTCCAAAAATTCCCTTTTTGGCATTTATTTTAGGCAAATAATCACTTCCTAGCAAAAGCCAGAACATTCTGTGTTTACTTGTGTTCTCTGATCACTTTTTGAGAAGTATGATCAACAGAATACCTTTTTTTCCTCTCCTGCCAGCAACTTTTTTTAGATGAAGAAAGGTGAAGTAAAAAGATGCTAAATTTCTTAAGAGCTCAGTATTCTTAGAGTAGCTCTACTTACAAGAACGGTTGTTGGGTTTACTCTTTTAATTTTCAGTTCTACTTGGAATCTGAAGTTCAAGGTGTCATTTCTGGTGAATGCATAATTAACAGCACTGCAACTGAATTCAACAGCATGCTTCAATCTAAAATTGTTAATGGTGCATGTTGTCTGAGTTATTTTGGTGGAAGTCATCACACACACACCTCCTACCCACTTCCCCCCACCCCAAACCAGTTTTGATCTCTTCAAAAGTAAAGAAGGTTGCTATAGATTTTAGAACTTGGAGCGGTTCCCAAGGCATCAGTGCTGTGGGAACATCGGGCGTTTGGGCCCAGGCCCCAATTTGTTGTGTTTAATTTGAGAATTGAGCTGTAGTCTCTTGCTGTGGAGAGAACATTCTAATTATTACCCTAGAGAATTATTTTCACACTTTCTTTTGCCAACGATTAAATATATGGTGACTTTGGTTCTTTTTCCTACAAAGTACAACAGTTTCAACTTGAAAGACTGAAATGGTAGCATGTGATCTGTGTGATCAGGTGTAGACCTTGGCTGACAAATCAAAGTGGAGTTTGCTATTTTCACCCCACTGCTGGCTGCCTATCAGCATTGCTGGTGGACAGGAGGAGGAGAGAGGTGGGAAAGCTCCCCTTTGGTAGCATCACACACATACACTAAGCTAAAAGTGCGGCATAATTGAGGAAAAATAGTGCAGTTTGAGCAATGTAAACTGAAGACACTTACCTAAGAGCTGGGTACCACTGCAGTCTTCTGGAGAGCTGTTGGAAGAGGCTTCTGCTGCTCCATTTGTGCTCTGATGCTGCTTTTATGGCCACGATGTACTGATACATGGGAAGTTAAAGTCCTGGAAAAGAGTAGTTTTGGTACTTTACCTCCTCAAATAGACTCATGGTTTATCTTGCAGAATATGTACAGGGTCAACAAATTAAATATTTAAATTTAGTAACAATATAGTTCTCCAAAACTCAGTATATTTTTACAATTTAAAATGTACCTAAAGAAATGCAAATTGACCTAATGTCAACACCACAAAGAAGCGACAAACCAATTACCATTATTTTACATCAAATGTGTGGAAAGAAAAAAAGGAGGAAAAAAGAAAAGAAGAATTATAGATCTTAACATCCAAAAAGCAAAATGCCAGCCTGTGTAGTTTGTGAATAAATGGTGGTCATATTCTAAAATGGAAGATTTCCCTGAGAATGCTTGCTGTCAGCCTCTTACAAAAATACCTTTTCAACTCAATTGTCTCTGCTCATCCCCATCACCGTGGTTAGGAGATGAGGAGGGAGTTATTCCCAAAACAGACACGTAATTTGCTGGAAATAGATTTTAGATCAACACATTTGATTACAAGGAGAAATCAAGCTGAGCTAGTGCACTTTGTGCAACACAGGTCTGTGTTCTCTGCAAGAAACACGGTTAAAATCAGCAAACAATCATGCTCTGTAGCAGCTGAGACATCCAGATGGTCTCAGTTTATCCCTCATTAAAACACATTTCAGTGTTCCAATCTTTAGATAAAGATAGGCTTGAATAGCTGTGGCAAGGCCCATATCCTAAAAGAAAGGTCACAAGCATTTAGACAGTTACAGAAAATACATCTCAAAGCAAGCTGGTGCCCTGGTTATGGACCAGTTTGCATACCAAAACCAGGCAGCTTGCAAATTGGGAAGCTAGGTGGGTCGGAGGGGCAGGTGGAAAAGCCCAGGCACAGTTCCTTCCAGCACTGACTCTGTACAGTAGTCCCTGGCCTGTCTGACATTGGTATAAGTGGGCATCTGTCTGAAGTTACTGACTTTGGGCTTTTCTGCAGTTACTGGGGCTCATTCATTTTGATGTTAGCTTAGGACTTGATATTACTGATTTAACTTCTTGCACTGCTGCAGTATGGTGATGAAAGTGAGTGCGGCAGCACTGTAAGTAGCAGCATTCTTACTAGACCCTGCTGAGGGCTCAGGAACGGTTTTGCCTGTACCTTCTCCTTCTGCCATTACTTAGAGGCAGCAGAAGAAAAGCGACTGGAACAATCCGATCTGTGTGTCAGATGGCCACAGAGTGCCATGATGCTCATCTTTAACTCTCCATCTTCCTTCATTTGCTGGGGAATTAATGAGGACCCCAGTTGTACTGAAATCTGAGTATCTGCTGAAGGGCTTTGCTGGATAGGAGTCTATGTATCCTGCAGCTAATTATGTCATTAATTAATCTATTATCTATTGATGACCAGAAAAAGAGTTGCTGATTGATCCCCGAACCTAGCTGGCAATTTGTTATTTCCTGTATTTTGATAACTCCCCGTTACTGCTCTGAGTCATTAGAATTAAGGTATTCTTAGATAAAACTCCTCACTCTTACTTTTCCCTTGATTTTTTTCCCCAGATATGCAGCTAGCTAATATAGCTTGAGAGAAGCAGAGTGGGAAGATTAATCTCTCTTCCCCCTTGCAGCTCCTAAAGAAGCTACAGCTTTGTAGTTTCAAAAGAGAACATTTTATTTTTAAGTTGCTATTAATAGAACAGAAAATTAAAAGCTCATCATGGTTAGGATGAGATCCCGATTGAACTTGACAAGGAAGAAGATATTTAATAAAAGTACCAGGCATGATGATGGCTTTAAAATAAATCTGTGTTAATAGCTAAATTATGAGGCGATAAGCTGATGGTCTATTTAAAAATGCATTTGTAGGAGGATTTTTATGATGACCCCACAGATAATGTATGGTTGTTAGTATGTCCTGTCCTACTGCTTATATTTTTTGGCTAATTGTATGATTTTAAGGTTAGGCCCCAACATTCTACATAGCTGTGATCACTTTTTTTCCATCAATTGATGTCTGCTGCTGTTTTATCAGCTTATTTTTCTGAGCCACCAGCTAGGATAATGTGCTTGAGGGAAAATTATACCCTACATCAGTGGTTTTGTTACAGCATGTTGTACATTATTGGTAATTTGAATGCACCCAGATAAAAATAGAAAGGTTAAGTAATTTTCCAAATGTTGCTGCTGTGAAGCAGAAAAAGAGTAGTGTCTGTACCATATACGTTTTTGAAGGAAGAGTGATTTATTTTTTTTTAACCTCCCTTTCAAAAACACGTGCTAAAATGGATGTTTTCCTTTTAGCTGAATGTAAGGAACAGCCTGCTTTTGAAATTTCTCTCCCCAAACTTTTTGTATTCTCTCCAATTAATTTTTAGGATTAATGAGCCCGGTGTGTGTTATCTGTTATATACAGACGCACGTCCACAAAGTGCCTTCCCATAGGTGGTGGGGATTTTTTGCCAGTTAGGAGGAATTGCAGTCAAACGGGCATGACTGTCCTCTGCAACCATTTCCTCTCTCCGTCAGCTCTAACGCAGTGGGTTTAGTTTGCTCCTGGTTTTTTCCTTCCAGTTGTGTTAGATGTTTCTGATCTTTCTCAGACTTTTTCAGTAGAAAGGAGAAAAGCCATTTTTGTAGCTGAGATATTTATCCAACGTGTGTCTATGATTTCTGTAAAACTGTAGCTTGTAATTGCTTTCCCAAAACAATTCTTGACTCTGTATATGAGAATAATCTGTGCAGGGAGTGCCTAGCAAAAAAAAAAAAGTATTTTGAGAGAGTTGACTGATATATGTATACTTTTAATCCTTTGTGAATGTCCTATTTAATATCACTGCAGAACATCACTGTATGTCTTTCAGCTAATGCCCACTGAGATTTAAAACCTCCTTTTTGGCTGCTCTCTTTCTTAAGAGTGACCTTGGCTGACAGTTTCTATTGTACAACTGAGTCCTGCGGGGATTTGGGTTTTTTTTCCTCTCTCATCCTTTCACATGGATTTATGTGGTGCTGACTTATCTCTCCAGTAGCTCTGCTTCAATTTCATTGCGGTTAAGATGTTCGTGGTTATAAATCACTGTAGAGAGCATATGTTTATATTTGATTTTCTTATAGGTTAAAAATTTCACGGTAGATGGTAGATTCTATCTTTATATGAAGGCTTCCCTTTCTTCTCCTAGAGTAAAGAGAAGGAAAATGACCTGTGGTTTGCGTTGCAGGTGACAGAAATAAGGCAGCTAATGACTTGTGGTGTGAGCTAGGAGAGGTGTAGGGTCTTTTGGTGGGGGACGGAGTAGGTGGCTTTTCACTCTCTTCCAGCTCTTCTCTCTGTACTCTTGAAAACCTGCGAAGAGACTCTAACCAAATCATAGTTTCAATTGTGATGCGTTGTTCTAACTTCATATTACCTGCAAAATCTGCGCATGCTCACAGCTGAGGATGTTTGAATTAGAAGCTGGAATTCAGAGCTGTCAAGGTTTGGATCTGTGCTTAGCAGCAAAGATAGGTAATTTGCCTTTTCAGAGGGACATTTTATAAAGTTGGGCATTTTGGTGTGACTATAAACAATATTTCTGTGGATTTTTTTGAGCACAATAGAAGTATGTTTTTGAAGACAGATAGCTTTTGTCTTCCACCACAGAACTTGTTTTGCTTAAGATGTAGCAAGGCTAAAGGATTATTTTTCTTTAACTCTGGTGCTTGCATAATTACGCACTGAGACTTCAGTGGCATAAAGGAGATTTAAACAGATGCAAAGTTTTATAGGAACTTAATTCTAATATTTGTACTGGTGCTTTTAAAATACTGGTAGCTTAATTTTTCAGTAATTTATAACCTCAAGTTTGAGTTTACATTTGTTAGACTTTCACATGCTGCTTTTGAATTCAGAGGTATATATGGGTATGTTTAGGCATGCTATGTAATCTGCAGGCATGCAGCAGAATAGGCTTGCTTTTTATAAATTATCTGATCTCAAGAGGTAGGTGAAGCAGCTATATGATTTATTTTGGCATAACCCCACATGAAATTTAGAGCTATGAGCTGAACAGAAATAATGCAGTGGTATTGTCAGCTGTGTAATAGGAACTGCCTTGTATTTTCTTTACCAATTACAGTAAAAATTAGAACGGAACTGCATGCCTGTGGGAAACGATCAGGTAAGTCAAAGGGACATGAAAAACTCTCATTAGAATTCAATAAGAAAAAGAACAGGCCAAGGCCAGTGTGGAACAGTCATTTTTTTCTGCAGAGGAGTGCTGCTTCAGTTTGGGGTACTTGGCTACTGGAAATGAGTGGCAGTGCAATGGCTTTCAAAACGGCATCTTGCATAACTGGATAGTGTGGACGCTGGTCCAGGGATGCAGGGAACCTACATAGTGAGAGATACAGAATACTGCTATTTGCAAGTGCATGTGAGGTGCAGACACAAAGGGGGCATGCATTGTGTCATTGTAGGTGACTTGATATCACTAGATAAGAATTTTAAGAACAAACTAAGCTTAAGAAGAAGCTTTTGTAATTTGTGTGGTTCTTACAACGCTGTATTGTACTGATGGGAAGGGGTGCTGCCATGTTTGGGTGATGCATAGTTGGAGCAGACTGGGGCCGCTTGGTCTGTCTGTGACTGGCACCTACTGGGTTTGCGTGACCTGTTGAGTGAGGCGTGTGGTCTGACAATAGCCATTTGCCTAAAAATCTGCCTAATGAAATATTCAGGGTGGCTGATATCTTTGCAGGGTCTGTAACCATGTTGTGGTTCTGTCCAGGCAATGTGGCGATGGTCTCTTTCCTTGAAATACATAGACAACCACAACAAGACCTGCCTTTGATGGTCCTTACTGCACTAAAAGCAGCTGTTAATTGTAATTTGGTCTCTGCTCTCATTTCAGAGAACTGCATCCCATCTCAAGGACAAAATAACCTGATCTTATGTAAAAATTCTTTTGCTTTTTTTTTTTTTTTAAGTAAGGAAAAGATACAGAAGTTCATTTTACTGTTAACAAAAATAAACTATTCAGAAAAATGGATTATAGCATGTGGTTTTCCTTTGCAGCGATTATGGCAATAGTGCATATGAAAAACATGTGTGTTCCAATTTCACTCATAGATTTTTTTTTATTTTGTCATTAAATAACAATATATTATTTTAACAGCCAGATTATGTTTTCATATTTTTTGTTCTTCCTGTTTCATTATTCTGCTCATAGTTCTTTTGCATGGAAGCCGGATTTTCTGAATCTGCAGAACCAATGGTGCTGCACTAAAAGCTGCAGTAGTAGTTTCATGGCTTTATATCTTTACTTAATTGCGTAATAAGATGCCTCTGATAGTGAAACTGAGGTGACAGAAGATAGGACTGCACATGCAGATTGCAATGTAAGCTTGTTTGGGGTGGGATTTTTTGGGGTTGGTTTTGGTGGGATTTTCTGTGGTTGTTATTTGGTTAGTTTTTTTTTTTTTGGTTCCCTCCCCCCACCTCCCCCCAAGGCCAGCTGTTTCTCATAGAGATCTGTATCATGCTCTAGCATTTCATCTGCTGAAGAGTCAGACACCAACTGCTGACTGACAATAATGATGTCTGACTTCAGCTGCCACTGTATTTTCTTGTATCCCACACTGGCTAGCCCTGCTGCTAGCAAAGGGCTTTTTTTTCTCCTTTTTCTTTTTCAATTTGAATAACCCCTGAAACTCATTTTTGCAGGGGCAGGATTTTTATCTGCTCTAAATTTTGTAGCTGCACTTAGGTAAAAGACATTCCTGTATATATAAGGCTGAAATAGAGCATTTTGGGCTAAATACAGCAATCTGATTCCATTTCTGTACAGCTGTGCTGTAGCTCTCCTGTCTTTTGGGTAAAGGCCTGCTAATATGTTCTGATTCTCTTCTTAGTGATGTGGCCAACAGTAGTTGACCAATCCTTCTCCTTACTTCTAACATTTGGTTGATTTATATGATAGATGCTGACAGAAGCACAGAAAAAAACAGCACAGGCAGTTTGTTTTGGGGGTGTGTTTCTTTTCCCTTGGGTTGCTAAGTAGAATTACTAATTTCTTTTGTAGGAATGTGTCAACACTGATCATACTGTAGTACTTTGGAATTGGATGTTAAAGGAAGAAAGTTCTACGAATAATGTTTGGATTTAATCTTGTCTGTAAATTCTGTGTTGTGAAGTATTTGCACTGGGTTCTAGAAGAAACTGTGTGACTGAGTACTCATCCATACCACAAATATTGCTATCTAAACAGGTGCTTCTAATAAAATAGTCACCGGGGCTTTCGTGTGCTGCATGTGATTTTGATCTTTTCCTTTTAAGCAGCCTTAACTTCTTATCAGATACAAAACCCATTGCCAGTTTACCACACAAGGTTTGGTTTGGGTCCTTTAACCTCCACAGTTCAGCACAGGACACAACAAAATGCATTTTGCTGCAGCTGACCAGTTGTGGATTTCCTCAGTTTTTATTCCCTCTGTTGTCTTATAGATCATACTTACGAAAAACATGATACCTGTCAACTTCTTACTAAAAAGTAATAGATCACAATTATAATTCATGTTAATGAGCGTTCCTTCACTGTGCTTCCTAGAAGGTTTAGATGCGCTCTTTTTGCTTTGACCTTAAGAAGGAAAAGGCCTTCATTTATCTCAAACATCTTTTGAAAAACCCTAAAACTCTGGCCTTCTTCAAGTATTCTAGATTACCATTATGGCAAAAATAGTGATCAGTACTGAAAATGTTTCTGCTGCCCTCAAAGAGCTCTCAAAACCATTAGTGGGTTGATGGAACCCCTGAGGTAAGGTGTGGGGAGGAGGACAGGCCTTGCTTTTCTGAAAAGTGCAGGCCAGAGAAGGCCGGTGAGTAAAAATTGCAGTTTGTTGATTAAGACTAATAGATGGTTCAGACATAGATAAGATTTTCATAATTTCTGACAGTTTTTAAGGTTAAGAAGTCTCTGAAATGTTGTTCAAAAACCCAAAAAAGGAAGGTAAAATGAGGTTAAGATGTATGTGTACCTATCAGGAGAAATGGCAGTTTCTACCATAGTATTAAAATTTTGAGGCAGTCCTGAGGCATGAAGATTAGATAGAGAGGGCAGTTAATATTTTTATAATGAAACAACAAGTAACGGATTGAAAAAAAAATAAATTAGGAACCAATCTCTTCTGAACTGAGACTGAACGAAAGTGCAAGATTTTTCGCTAGTGTGGGGTTGTGCAGGCCTGTCAGCTCTACTGAACCAGTCTCTGTCAAGGTGAAGTTCCTCTTAGTTGTAGTGAGCTAGACAACCCATTTCTTTTGAGATGTTCTGGAGAATTTGCTGATTAAAATGAGATGCAATCAGATACCGGGCACATAGACTGTAAAAGGCCAGACTTTCAAATCTCTTGAAATTGCATGCTTCAAACTGATGTCCTCTCAATGCGAAAGGTCACGAGGTAATTCAAATTCTAGACTTATGAAATCCTGTGATATCTAAAATGCACGAACGAATGACAAATGTAGAACACCCTGACTTTTTTGCTTTTAGCGAAAAAAGTAAAGAAAATATTTGAATTGGAGTCTGATGAGTTTGAGGGGATCATTTGAATAAGGGTTTTTATCCTTGTCCTCTGGGTTGATACACTAATGGACATAACATAGCAGGACATTTATATTTTTGTGGGGGTGGGAGGTGGTGCTTCAGCCCAACTGAAAAAAATTTGAAAATTGGAGAAAATGCTTGTGAGCTCATACCTGATCAGTTGATCTCTCTGCTACATCACTGGACAATGCACCTCTTGTATTCTTTCTGCTAAAGAAAGGTGCTTTTTCCCCTGGCCCAAGCTCTGTAATTGATGCAGTAATCTGGGCTGGATCCTGGGTCTGTGCTAGGATATGTTCCTGACCTAATCTGCTGTCAATGTTATGCATTTAACTTAGATTTTTTTTTTCCCACATCTACTTTATTTACTGATACCTGAATATCTTGAAGTCTGAATATCTTTAGCTTTCTTCCAGCTGTGTTTTCGATTAAATTGATAACATAATTTGGAAGTTGACCTTCCTTGGAACAACTGTGCTGTGCTAGGCTTTGTATAAAATCAGTGCAGCTAAACATGAAAGCATGAATTTTCTAAAGCTTATATAAGTGTAGAATAGTCTTTGTTCAGTGCCAAAAGTGCTGTCCTGAAGAGTAGGAATATGTGTTATGTGGGAAGGTAGTGAATAAAAGAAAGCTGATAACTGCTTTGCAATGGGGAATTAGAGTCTTGGGAAAATAAATAGCTAATGAAAAATAACCTTTCATTTTATTACTGAAAGCAAATTGATGTCACTGCTAGCAAGAAATACAAGAGAGCTCTTAGAGCTGCCTAGTACAGACTTTACTAGAAAAATCTCTTTGCATAGGAGACTGCTTTTCAGTATCTAATGTCATGTGGGGCTCTGTACCGGCTGGAGTAGGTAGAGCTGGTCAGCCTCTGCTCACATACTCACATACTCGTGAAGTCAGCAAGTGTTGGTGGAGTTGCACAGCAAAGCCAGGAGTATTTCATAACTCAGACCTCAGCCGTGAGCAATAATAAACACGATTTGGTTTCTTATTGCAGTCTGTCTGCTAACAGTATTCATAAAGAGTGAAATTCTGGCGTCAGAGAAGGAAGGATTTCATCTCCAGGAGCAGATCCAATCCCCCAGAAGTCATTGATAGAATCATTTCATTGACTTTAATGGGGCCAAATTGATTCCTTTCATAGTATTTCTGTTCCTGTCAGTAGTTCATTTGGCTTTGCTGTAACCATGTACATGAGTAACGGTGGAAAACAGACTTTGTAGCAAATTGTAGACTGAATAACTGTACACTGAAACAGGGCACTGGAGGTAATTTTATTTCTTCATTGTTATTTTAAGTTTTCCTCAGTATATTGGTACAGTATGGAAAAACAAACAAAAAAAAAACCCAGCAAATTTGTGAGTTTGTTTCTGTTTAGTAGAGGTCCTAAGTAAATAGGCTTATTGTATAACTGACATTAATGATGGTTTTTGCCCCTTTAGAACAATTTCTTTTGTGACAATGCCTTTCTTTGCCTTCAAATAATCAACAGTATCATCTATAGGAGGCGTGGAATAGTTTTTATTTCTCCTACATGATAGCAAAACCGGTACAAGAAATCCAAGCTGACTGGAAGCATGGATTCATGCTGAAAGGACTGGAAAAAGAGATTATAATAGATAGTCACCTTTGGGTTTTTTAAACCTTTTCCATTTTCTAGTATTTTAAAATAATACCTTGATTGTCTTTATGTCATCATATTATCAGAGGAAATATGTTTCTGCCTTAAAACAACAAGCGATTGAAGTGTCATAGAAGAAGTTCTAATTATTTGCAGATGGAATATACAAATGTGTCATTCCTATGTGCTCATCATGAATTAATAATGTACGAGTTAACACTACTTGAAAATTCATTAAGAGACGTGATGAAGTCAGGAATATTTTCAGACAACACTTAGCTGCAAAGTTCAGTTTCCCTTTCTTTATCCACTCTTGGCTTCCTGGTATTAAACAAAAATTTCACAGTTTTGAAGGTGCCAACCTGCTTTTATTCAAATGTTGTTTTGTCCTAGTTCCTTCTGCATCTTGTGCCTTCCTGATAATTAAACTTCAAAGCCAGTGTTTGTTTTAAGAGAGCATGAGCTTGAGTTTCTTTGGGTGCATTTGATTAGCTTGGCTGCTTGGATAGATAATCCATTTCTCATTCTGGTCCATGAAGATTATATTCAGAAATGGCTGGACATTTTGTCTTTGACGTGAAAATATCGAGAAATTCTGAAGGCTGGTACAATTGGGCCGCACTTGATTATTTTGTGCATCTGGAGACTTCTACAGAGCAGGTCCACTGTTTTCACCTTGCAAAGGTCTGCCATGAGTTTTTCATCCTCTGCAATATGTTGTCAACCTGTTGCTGCTCACACCTCCTATCAAAGGTTAAGGAACTATAATCTCAAAAAAACCCTCTTGGGCAATTTTGCACAGACTCAAGGGAAAATTGCCTTACCTTTGCTTCCAGTTCTGTTTCGTCAAGGAATGTTGCCTCTGATGCAATGAATATAGATAAATCTGCTTGAATACCTATTGCTCACTAAAATGTGACACTTCCAAGTGCTTCCCGCCCCCAACCCGCCCTTACCTTGGGAGTTCTCTGTAGGTCTCAAGAGACCAGCTGGCTTTGTATCTACAGTTGAATAATAATCCTGGGACAGTGATGCTACATGCAGAGGGGTGCGGTAGCTTTATTCTGGGAGAACCCAATCTGTCTGCTTTCTCAGCTGTATGATGAGGGAATAGTAGGGTTTGTGATCTCTCTGCCCTGGCTGTTTGTCTGCCAACCCATTAAGAAGTGATTACCTTTTCATCCTTCCTCCTGCAGTGCAAGCAATTCCTTCATCATCAGATTTTGAGAGCAGAGTGATCATAATCTTGGATGACAATTTAGAGAAAACAGTCAAATTGTGAATAGATCCTGAACTTTTTGAGTCATCGTGAATCCAGTGTTTGTCCAGACCTTTAAGGACTGTAAAACACAAGTCTTGTGATTCTCATATGCTGAAATCTGGTTTGTTACCTTGCTACTGATTTTTTTTTTTTTTTTCCCAATAAAAGTCCAATGAAAATCAGATGTCATAATCCATGGTGATATCTACTTAAAAATCATTCTAACACACTGTAAATATTTACAAGCTTCCAAGATGAGACTTTTCCCGATTAGGGAAATCAAAGAATAGTTTTCCCAGCAGGTCTGTAGTTGGCTCATCCAAATTTACCTCTGTTTTAATTGGCATGCATTTCCTTTAAGCAGCTAGAAGATGAAAAATATTTGACTTGGGCTCTACAGGAATGGAAGCCTGTTCCTTAAGATGCAGACACTCTGGAGAAAAAAAAAAACCACCACCACTAAAACAACACCCAACTAACAAATAATTAGAGTTTGTAATGCATTTGTACAACAAAAATCCATGAAATGTTTGACAGAAAATCCCAGACTGAGGTGAAGACTTATTTTTCTCTTTAAAATTCAGAATATAAGGCTAGTGTTTTCTCAGGTTTTCTAGTAAGTGAGGTCTTTTGCTACCTGAAGTGAAGCTGGGTGGGCTGCTATGTTGTCTTTTTGTCCACAGTGTACTTTTGCTTTCAAATTGCATTTCAGGAAATTTTTTACCCAAATTTCTCATTTCTAAAGCTTGTTTCAGAAGCATTAGTAAAAATAAATAAAAAGAAATAAACTTCATTAAAAGCTACTGCTTTTGTCTGGAAGAACAGTGTAACGTGTGCGAAATTAGCTTTCAGTTACTGGAGATTGGTTTCTCTTTTGCTGAACGTATCTGTGAGGATTGGCTTCCATGTAAATTGTTGTTGTAGGGAATGGTGAGACCAAATACACAAAACTAAGGAGGAAATGATTGTGTGCTAGAACAGTATGAAAAGCTGTTCTCTCAGAATTTGAGCATCATGGCTCTTTGTGGCCTGGGAAACGTTTGATTATAAATTAGAACCACTAAACCTCACTATAAATGATGGTCTTTGGATTGAAAGAGATTGAGTGGACCTTGAGTTAAAGAGCTTGGGAAATTTTGGTCTGGAGGCCCTGAGGGGATTCAGGGCTTCCCTGAAAAGAAAGGGAGAAGACCTTTAGTTCCCATCCTCAGTGCAATGCACCTTCTGCTGCCAAGACTTGTGGTTGCTCTGCCTTGTTCCCCTTGGCTGTTGGAGATGTTATTCCTCAGCTAGCTTAGGCCAAAGCAGTGAGATTAATTTCAAGTGCCATTGGATATCTTTGTCAACTAGTGATGCAGACTTGCCCTATAACCAGTGGAAGCAGTTATCCCTCACAGGAATTGAGTTCACCTAATCTAGATGTCCATATGAGGTAGGTCAGTCTTGGTTTAGAAGTTCCTCTTTCTCTTTGGAGAATGTCTGGATCTACAACTCCTGTAAAGCAAAAGAACAGATTGTGGTAGATCTGAATCGAATTGGTGAGGGGTTTTCAGTGATGTTGTTCCTGAATGATGTAAGTCATTAATTTTCATTAAAAATGTACAGGTATCACCCACTTTATAAAAATCGTGCTTTCTTGGTAGTTCATCTACACTGCACCTGCACACTGAAAATATCAGTGGGTTTGAGTGTTATTTGTAAAGTAATCCTTTCCCTAAGTTCACCTTCCTCCCCAAAACAAAAAAAACCTCCTCCTGTCGTGTGTCCCATCTTCCCCCCCACCCTAGAGCAATACTTAGATTTCTTATAGAGGAGACTCTAAATTTCACCCACTTCTAGTAATCTTGGAAATGCAAAGCTTGTAGCCTTACTGATGGGGGAAGACTGTCATATGCCAGTCTCAACTTTTTTATTCCTTTGCTTTTGTTGAAGGAATATGAACCACTCTTCCCAAGTGAGGTGTTGATGTGTCAGTCATGCCAACCTGGAATGCACTCTGGCAAGGTTCCTGGACTTTTCATAAAAGAGATTCAAGGATCAAGTGAAGCCTGCATATCTTGTTCCATGGCGTTAGAGAGATGTGTTATCAGTGAATAATGTTTGTCATGCTTTGTGCTTTCTACCATCTGCCTTTCAAAACGTGAGGTGGTGTTTCCCTGGTGTCGTAACATTAGGTGAATCATGTAGAGCACAAATCTGGAGTGATTTGTTTTTAAAGCACTTGAAGGAAGCATAGACTTAATATTTGTTGTTTATTGATTAATATTTAATTGAAAGTGAAATAAAAAATTAAGCAGGGAAATGACTCGGACATGCCAAAAAGCAACAACAGTGTCTTGCTGTGGCTGACAAATGACAGTGACTTTCTAAGAATAGAAGCCAATAAATGAATGTATGGTGATGGCACAGTGAGTCAAAAGAGATGCTTTGCTTGAGAGTAGCGGACACGTCCCACTGAAAAATCATGCAGAAAACATCTTTGATTCTGAGTTTAGTATCCTTTGCATCGCTAATGAAATTGGTAGATGGGTCTCCTCCACACACACTAATTGCTATCTTTTTTCACCATGCTGTTATAGATCAGTTTAAGAACAGTTTTATTTTATTAGAGGTATGTTCAAAGAGCCCACAGGACAAACAGAGCCCTATTAATTCTCTGCTAGATGAATGCTGTGGGTTGTTTGTCGTTTTGGTTTTTGTTTTTTTGTTTTTAAACATGGTTGCTGTTTTGGACACCCAGTGTTTGAGAGCTTGAAGTGTCCTCTTCTTAGGAGTGTATTCTTTTTTTGCCCACTGGAAATAAATAGGAGTCTGTCATTTTGGTTATTCGTTATTATTAATGATGCCTCGGTTTTCCCAACGCTTTTCTGAGTATTCTTTTTCATAATGAAATCTGAGTCTGCTTTCTGATGTAGCTGGCAGCAGCAACATGTCCTAGATGAAACCAGGAAGAGTCTGAAATGCTGGTTTGGGGAAAGTGGAGGCATATCATCGGTGGAGGTTGAGGTGATTTGGTGTCTCTTGGGATGAAGTCTGTTTTACTGGACACTTGTGACATTTTTATGCTGCAATTTAAAAAAAAAAATGCTAAATGCTGATCCATCCTGTTTGAAAACAGATGAAGCAATAGAGAGTAAGGTGCTCTCTGCATGCTACACATAGGGAATTAACTAGAAGTGAATCGATCCTGTGACCACTGTCCTGCATGCAGCACAGAAGGCTGAGTGTTGTTGACAGAGCAGGATATTTCCTCCTTGGCTATTACTTGGCAAATAAAGGCCCTTTTAATTACTATTTCCAGTTGATCTTGCTCACTGTAAGCCATGTTTTGTGCTGAAATTCTTCTGGTGAACTTGAAAAGTAATCTGTGTAATCGAGGTTGGCAGAAGTTCGTAGCACTGGGAAACATGTCAACGGACAGGCTGTGTAGAAGCAGCATGTAGCACTTGATTGCTATTTTAATTGCATTCTGTAGTACTGTAGTGATGTCACTGTGGGCAAAGATGAGCTAGTGCATACAGCAAGCCTGATCTTTCTCACTGCAGAGCAATGGCAATGCAGTTAGATCGCTAGAAATACTAATCCTGCATCTTCTGTTAACTCTGTGTGGGCAGGAGATTAAAACTGCTGCACAAATATAAAGTTCGGACTTGAAACACTTGGGATCCTCATGTCCTTTATGTGTATACACCTTCCCCTGTGGGTTGCTGTACTTTGTAATCAAAATACACACTTTGACTACAACAGGTTTGTCAGTCGTTTGACCAATGGTGGGCTTTTTTAAAGATCATTTGCATTATGACAAAACTATGCTGAAGCCTATAGATTAGACAGTGCACATGCACTAACCCGCTTGTGGCAAAAAACCACTCTTTAAGCTCTGTTAAAACTCTGTGCCAAATATAATAGCTGGTTTCAGCAGTCTTTAAACCAACTTCATTTGAACATGGGAAGGGGAAACAGGTTTTAAAAGCTGGTTTTAGCAAGTAATCGGCTGTCTCCCAGATGGTCCGAATGTGACTGTTTCAACACAGCCCATGGGTAAAAAAATAAGCCACAACCAAACAAAAAAACCCCAACCCCAAACAAAACACCTCCAACCAACACCACCCTCTGTACACATGTATTTGTGTGGTGTGTGTTGGCTCCATGCCTGCATGGTTTTAGCTGTCAGGGCCATTGGCAGGAGGGCTTGTGGGCCATGCTGATGGAAAGCACCCCCCTGCTGCCCGATTTACCTGAGCCAGGGCTCTGGCTGCTCAGAGCAAGACACTCAAGCATGTTAGCTCTTTTCTGGGGTATGCTGACTTCCACAGAAGGCAAGACTGGAAGATGTAATGTATTGAAATGTATTCTGCATTTGTAATAGTGGCTCGAGTTTTTCCAACAGTTTTCCTGCCCTTGCACAGAAAAACAGTTTTGCTTTAACCTATTATAAAAACTAGTAGCGATTAATTAATTTTTGTTACCTTGTAGCCTTTATGAGAGAGTCTTTGTTCTTGCCAGATGAAAGATTGATATGGCTGTGCATACTGGAGGGGGATCTAGCATGCTGGACTAATCGCTTACTTATTAATATTCATGAACCATCTCATTTAGCAGGTGCTCTGGGGACTTGATTAAAGTAAGCAACACTGCTATTGGTGCTTTAGCTGTGGAGAGCCTTATCTAAGGCAGAGCTAGTGTTGTCCTTGCTGTGGATGACAGCTCTGACTACCTGCGGCATTTTTGAGGACATCTGTGCTCTGCTTCTGTGTAGCTTTTCTTAAATGGCGAGGCAAACGGCAGTGATAGAGCAAATGAATTTGAAATCACCTTTGTAAAGCGTTATAGCTCAGTCTTGTAATGAGTCCTTTCTGTTTGTTCCCAAAGGTCCAGAGGAAGAAATGACCATGTAGATTCTACAGCTTGGGTGCAGCATAATGGGAAATGGTGAATGGAGTGGAGCTGGTCTGCAGCCTTGAAAGCAGCCGTTCTGCGGACCACTAGTCAGTCAGGGACACCTTGCACGCCAGAGGTATTCTCCACGTCGCTCGCTGGACACACACTGGATTCTTTTTAATTTCTTAGGTTGGAATTCAAGATTCCTTTCCTTCAATTTTTAAACAGTTTTAAGATTGTATCAACTATAACGAGTGGAGCAATATAATCAGCAGCAATGGGTGACATGACAAACAGCGATTTTTATTCCAAGAACCAAAGAAATGAGGCCAACCATGCAGGAGAGTTTGGGTGCACACTGCAAGAACTGCGCTCCCTCATGGAACTTCGAGGAACAGAAGCAGTAGTAAAAATTAAAGAGACATATGGGGAAACAGAGGGGCTCTGCAGGCATCTGAAGACATCACCAACAGAAGGTAAGCATATTTCCCTTCAGTTGAATCCAGGGACTTGACATAAGTGCTCTCTAGGTAGTGCAAGGAAACGGTTTTGTTTCAAACTTGAACACAATTCTCATGGCACTGACATTATTTCCAAAAATAATAAAACAAAAGAAGGTAGAAACAGCCTAGCTGTAGCTAAAGCAAGCATGAGAAAAGAGATGTTATTTATTCAAACAGCAAAATGCATTAATTTTTCTTACGAAGCAGACCAAAAAAATCAGCACCTGTTTTGTGAGTATAAAGAGGCTTTATGTCCATGTTCTTGGGGGCATGAAGGTGCACACTCCTTGCTTCAGAAGGTATTTAGACAACTTGAGAGTATGAAATGACCTTTTGAGACACACCTTATGTTGCTTTGTAGATTAACATGTAATACACGTATTTTGTGGTTACTGATCTTGACTTACCATGTTACCATAGATAGTTTTGCTTAAGTTATCAACATATAATTGTATCAATGTCTTTATTGGTTGGACTTCTTTTGTATGTATAATTAAACTCCTTACTTTATGTTTAATAATATCAATCACAACTTTTCAATATATATTCTTCTAAGAGTTTTTTTGAGTTCTCTACCTGATCATCAGCCATTAGCCTAGTTTTCAACACTCATCTGAATATCTCACCATAAATCATTGACAATGGTGGGATGTTTCACTGTCCTCATGCAATTTTCCTCTTCTCCAATTCTTTCTCTCTCACCACAAGTGAAGTTCTATTTAAATCTCAGAATTGTGTTTTCGTCACTGTATTTTCACCTCCAAGGAGTATTAACACTTTTGCAAATTATACAGTCTTTGAGTCTGTAATATTTATCTTGGCTTGTAAAGTAGCCAAGATGTTAATTTTAAGTTATTTTCTTTTTCAAGAAGATAGAAGTGTTGGCTTTATTCCATTGTCTCCCTTTTTAAATTAATCATTTAGTTACCTTCTCTGGTTAAATGCTTGAAAGTCTTGAATTATTGGTGTAATCATAAACATGTCAATTGTCATGTCATGTAGTGTGATATTATAAATTGCACTAGTTGAAGAGTCCCAGAGGAGCAGCTATCAATGCCTAGTCTTCAAGTAAATTCTCTGTGGCCCTACACTTGATTGTATGCAGTCTCAGTATTGTTTAAACATTATAAACTACGAAGCTATGAACAGCAGCTTTTCAGCAAAGGATTGTTAAGCTAATTCTGTATTAAAGTAAGCAGCAAACTCCAGTGTTGCTTCAGCATTCATGTGCAGTCTTCTATTTTAGAGCAACGAGTGTCAAATGAACATTTTGTAATGGAGCTCTCCTATTTTCTAGTCTTACCCAAATGTCTGGTCCCTCAAACAGGACCTCTTTTCCTACTTGGAGATTGTTCCCAGTAGGAGACTCTGCCACTTGTCTGGGATTTCCAGATGTCCATCCTCTTTCAGAGGCCTAATAGCTGTTGCACACAAAAGAATCTATTCTTCAGAAAAAGTGCAGCAATTCTGACATATCCCTGACAATTCCCCATCTGGGGAGTTCCAGGCAGAAGCAGGGGGGTTCTCTGTGTTTACATGATAGAATAACCACTGATTTATAAATATCCCACTAGGGGTTCAGCATCTTCAATATCCTTCTGCAGTTTATAGAATGTCAAAGATGAAGCCTCGGTTTGGATCAACTGAGATTACTTCAGTGACTCCAGCAAAGTTTTGCCAACTCATTCTAGTGGTTACCTGGTCAATGTGAACTTCAAAGGAAACGTTAATTAGATTATCTATTCAGTTTGTGACATCAGGGAAACTTAATTCCTCATATCGGAACAGAGTGTATGTTGACCAGTGTGGCATGCTGACTCCAGCAGTAGTCTATATCTGATACTTCAGATAAGGTAACTTTCCTCTAAGCCTTACGTGCACTTCATCACTTGTGCATTAGGGAAAAACATTTCCAGCCTTGAATGGCAGTAAGCATAGCTTTGGAATCCTGCAGAGACTGCTGGGTTTTAGTTCTAAATTAGATCATATGGTAGGAATCCCCAGTCACACTAAGTTTTCATTTTATTTTTTTATTGCTTGGCTTGGAAAAATCATTTTAAGTGGGAATCTCTCTGAAATATGTCACATCAAACTCAGAAATTTTCATATGAGAGGAAATATCCCTTAGACTTTAATAGAAAAACTTTTAAATCTTATGTCAAATCTAAGCACAGGTTCAGATGTAAGTCCCTAGCCATTTCTTCTCTTGTGTCCAAGCAAAGTGAGGAAAGTTTAAATACAGCACAGAGGGCATTTCTGAAGACATGACTATTCTTAGAGGAAAGAAACATAATAGTTTCTTCTACGGAAATTAAATTTTAACAGTTCATAGATGTGATTTACAAATAAGATATTGAGATCTGTAGTGGAGGCTCCCATAGAGTTTTATGTTCTGGTATTTGTAGCAAACCATGGATTCCTCATGGAACACCTTTATTAAATCACACAATTTCCAACTATGCCAGAAAATCGCTCTTCTCCAAGACCCAGTCAGTCTCTTCTCTCGTGGAGTTAACTGAACTCTGCTATTTTTTATATCTTGGGGTGCTGCACATGTCAAACAGTTTTATGGGGAATAACAGAATAAGCATTACTGCAGGGCATCACATCTTCTTTCAGTAAACCAAATAAACTCTTGCTGAGCAAGAGTCCTGGGCAAATATAAATGAAATAGCATGGAGGACCTGACTGTAGATTTTGGTTCTTCCCAGGCTTGTAAGCTCTTTCAGAATTTATTTTCATAGTCTCTTTCATTTTGTGGCATATGGCTTAAATAGATACTGGAACAGAGGAAAAAATGTATCCTGGAAGCAGGCATATTATAACTTGTTGAAATGTGGTCTAATCTGAATTTACAGGGTTACTCAATATTTAAGAAATAAGAAGTAGCAATTAGCTCAGAGTTTACTCAGGAATTCATTTCCCATGTTACTATTTGATGCACCACCTATGGACTGATAGAATCAATCGCTTACACTAAATGTACCTTTTTGAAGCTCTGTTTTCAAGGCCTTGAACTTCACAAGGTAAGACATTTTGTGCATAACTCAGATGTTATTTATACTGTTGTGAAGATACACTTATCAGTGTTTTCTGAACTCATGTATTAATCAGTGTGGAGCTTTAAATGTCTGCTGAATGTCGAGTAGAGTAATATTTGCATGCTGAATGAATTCATAACATTATTATGGATTACAAGGCTTCAGTCTCTCCTTTAAGTTTTCTTTGATTGCTTTTTTAACTATAGATGCAGTGTGGATCCCAGCTCTCAGTCATGCCTGAGGGATTTCCTGCATTAAAGTGATTATATTATAATGAAAAGCTACCACTTAATCGCTCATAAAAAGACCCTCCCCAAATCTATGAGAACACTTTATGTGAAAAAAATACAAATGTGGCTCCTTGATTTGTCTCTAAAAATACTTTTATTCAGATTAGTTTCACTTTCATTATTCTTGTAGCACAGAAAATAAACAGGCTTTAGCTGTCATGATGGTGAACCCCACTGGGCAGAGCAGTGGTAACAGTTGTGTAACTTCCCGTGCAATCTGAGTCTCCGAGACCCACTTGAGCAGTGGTGATACCTTATAAAGGATAGCTGGTAAAATGTGATGAGTTAGTTGGATGAATACGAAATGAGACTGGAATCCACTCTTTCCAATGCTTGACTATATTTTACCCCCAATTTTATGTAGCATGAACCAATTTACAATGAGTTTTCCATCTATGTTCCCTTGGTATTACAAAAATGTTTATTCTTTATGAGAACACATTATTTAATTAACTTTCATGGTTTCTTGCTTAAAATACTTGGATGCAGCAATTTCCAATGTGCGTGAAAAGTGAAGCTGTGTGTAATGATGCTTCTTTCAGTTTTATATAAAGAAAAAGAAACTTTTCCTGTGGTGGGATCTGTGCAATCAGGCCTGAAACAGCAGCTCCAAAAGATGTTACACATGGTGGTAATGTTCCTAGCACTCTAGAAGTTGCTTTTCTGTTGGGATTTTGAGGATACCCAGGAGGCTAAATTTCTAGGAACAGCCTGATGGAGTGCAGGAACATTTCAGACATGGTATTATGATGTTTACTGGTAGAACCCGCTTTTAGTATGAAAAATGCCAGTTTGGGGGTGGTTATTTTTGTCTGTAGTTCTGTTAGGCTATGGTAAAGAGGCTTCACAGCAAGAGAAAGTATCAAATATCCTTTAAATGATATTTCTAGTGTAGAAGTTGAGTTTTCAATCATCTTAACTACCATTAGTTAAGATAGAGGCAAGGTAAGTTGCTCTCACTTTTCAAATGCCTGTTTGTTACAGAGGTGATATGGACCGAGTACTGATTAGGCCAGCTGTGTAGGTATATTTATTTTTCATTATTACAGTCTGAAAAGCCTTTTTACGATTTTAACTGTGAGGTAATAGAGGAAGAAAGACTGAATACAACAAAATTAGCCAGTTGCTTAGTACTCATTAGCTTAGGTTCCTGGAGCTTGCTTCTATAAAAACACACTGTTAATAACCTGATATTCTTTTTCGAAGCCCATCTTGCTAGTACATACTGAATTTCAGTAAGGTGCATGCACCACTTGTTAGATTAGCTATAGATATGTAGAGAATTTAGAAACAACTTGAGAAAGGAATGAAAGGTACATGATTGAGAGAAATGTAAGTTTAAAACAGAAGCAGAAAATGATGGATTGTCAGGGATTGAAATCTCTAAAACCTCACTGTCAAAAATAGATCGTGAAAGTAAAGCAATTGATGATTGCTTCATTTTAGCTGTTGTTAAAATAATACACTTAATGGTGCATAAACCAGCAAATACTGTGTATAAATTCAAGATTTTCTTAAATTATTTTAACTGTAAAGTTAGGATGAGTTTGGATGAATATTATTGTACTCATAAAATGATCTGGGGTTTGTTCTTTAAAAGCGGTGTTACCAACTCAGAATTTGGTGGTGAGGCTCAGCTGAAGTACTTTGGAAATCTTCAAAGCAGCATCTTAAAATCACTGGAAAAGAAGAACCGCTCATCTTCTCTCTAGATCACCATGCAGTCTAATTCTTCATCCTTATTTGTGGTGTCAAAACACAACTCGCAGTTCAGGCCAATTTGCCAACACGCCCAGGCCAGAAGCCAAACTCCAAGTACACAGCTAGTCCTTATTTGTACATGTTCTCTCCGCATGGAAGGATTGGTTTAAACAATGAAAACAGCCTTCCCCATGAAAAAAGCCTTTAGTATTGTCACAGAGGCCTCCAAGGGTTGCATTCTGCAGTGCTTTTTTTCTACCTTGCATGGGAAAATATCACCACAAATCTTTAAACTCTCACCTAGTTACGTGTGCAGCATGAAGCGTGGTTGAGCTGGTAAGAACTTGGCGATAACTTGACATTTTTCCTTAGTCACTTCACTAATGCGCCAAATGCCCCTGCCCACTCCCTGGAGCTGTGCTTAGCAAAGCTATGGACTGTTTCAGGGAGAGCCGGGTTAGCTAAAATAGAAGGTGGGTTCTGGATGCTCCTTCATTTGGAAGTTACTGTTCCAGTTGCTGAACTCCTGACAGGTACCACAGATGGATTTGTACTGCCTTTACTTTTGGGGACGTGCCTGGGGAAGCCCAAATGGTGCTGGCTCCTCCTGCCCCACGCTCACACTGCAGAGAAAAGCACTGAAGCAGTTGTTATTTGGCTCTGCAGCTCTGTTCTGTGGGGAAATGCTGGGTCTGACTCAAGTTCACATTAAACACCATTGTCATAGTAGGTCTCCCAAGATTATAAACAGATGGCAGAAATCTAGGCGAGATGGTTGTGTGTTAGTAACTCATGTGAGGCAAGGAGTTTTGCTTTGGCAAATAGGACTGTCTCAGAGCCCTGTATAACATGCCTGTTAAAGTTGCAGTGATTTGCCTTAGCGAGGCCAGAGTTGGCTCTTGTATTTCTGTGCTTCGTGGGGTATGACAGCACCATGCCATGCAGATGTGCTGGTTCAGGGATTTCTCCACCACGCTCCTGGGACTCTTGCAGACTTGGGGGAGCAGATGAAATGGTTCTGTACATTTGACATTCCTGCTGTACAGAGTACGTTATATACCCATAAAGTAATATCTACATGTTTAATGATTTGAGAGGAGTGCACGGAGCATTCTTGGCAACTGCAGTTATTTTCCTTATCTAATATTTCCATTGTTTGTGTAATGGAACAGCAAACATTCTTCCAAAGGTTACCCAAACATAAGCATCTCAAATGAATAGCTTAGATTTTTCGAGGTGATAAGTACAATTTCATTGCTGGTTTTGTTTCTGGGTTTTGGCATGTCATGCTACTTGTTGATTTACTTTGGCTTTGTTCATTTACTTGTAGAAAACTACAGAAATGGTGCATGATGCATTTTCCCTGTGAAGCTTTTAAAATAAACGTAGACTGGATCACCTGCTCCTTTGAGAATCCTAAATGGTTTGCCAAAAGCTTCTCTCTCTGTGTAACCGGCATTGCTTTAAAGTAAGTTTAGGAAAGGAGGAAAGCAAGTGAATGTCTGCTGCCTGTTGTATTAGGTAGTATCAGAGATTCTCTGAGGCCGGTGCTGATTTATTTATGTGATTACCCAAGAGGTCATCTTCCTTTCGCTGATTATCTTTCTTCAGCAGGTACAACACTTGCAGAAAGGAGGCTATTTTCATGCAAACCGAATTCCCCTGCCCTTTAAGACAGCACATTAAATGCCTGCGGGCAGTGTTTACAGACTGCAGCCATACATCCTGCTGTTGCAGCTCAGATTTAGATGAACAGTATAATAAATGGGTGTGAGATTTTGCACCTATTTTGCACAGGTCTAACGACTGTTGATTGTAATTCGCTCAATTACAACCACAATGCTTTTCAAGTCAGTCTAGCCCAGCAACTTGAAGTAATTCTTTTCCTCTTTCTAAGCAGGTTATCGTAGGTCATTCACCATAATGTATTGTGCCACAGATTTCTCCTTGATCTAAATGCAGTGATGCAATATGGTATGTCATTCCCTTTTTGCAAAACAATGGGATGGAAAGTGTAGCCATTATGTGGTGCAGTTGATAAATGTGCAATCCCGTTCTTAGAAATCGAGGTTTGAGTTTGTTGACATAACTAGCTCATTTATTGTGTGAAAAAAGATGAGGCCAGGTCTTTAACATGACAGCAACAGTGTACATGATGATGGGGGAAGTAATTTTTAGATTTTATTATAAACTCTGGCAGTTACGTCAGTTGCCGACATTGCAAAGAAGCGTTACGTTAGTGGTGCTCCCTCAGAAAAAGGCAATTAGTCCTTTGCTTGAAGGATCAAATAGGTATTCTGTTGTGTGCACGTTCATGCCCACGTATCAAAGCATCTGTGCCGGGAGAGGAAAAGCTGTATGTTTTATCAGTGATGGTATAGTCAGACCTGAAGGGAGAAGCTGGAGCTGCTGCTGAGCGATGCTGCAGCCTTCCCTTTGCAAAGCATGCCTGTTTCTGTGGCGCCTACGCAAGAGTAACAGTACTGCAGAGAGAAAAAAATTCACATAATTAATACCTTGCCTCTATTGTGTTGCAGGGCTTAGAAATCCATAAATATATATAGTGTGTCAGCCTTGAGTGAGAGCCGATTTATCTTCATTTTGTTCTTGTTTTGAGAAAGCTGCAGGAAGAAAGCAAAGTCCATTATACCAAATGAATAATCCAATCGATGTAGCCAGTTTGCCCTTGATGAAATTAAGCTTTGTCTTTGCAGTGTATCAGAGAGAGTGAAGGGTTTTTTTGCCTTATTTTGTCAGTGTCCTGTGAAAAAGCAAACAGTTGAGACACAGTGGCTTTATCCTTTGGGGCTGGCCCTGATAGAGAGAACATAAGAGCACAGCTTTTAATCAATTGTCTCAGCAAAAAGCGCTCCCTTTACAATGCCACCTTCAAATGTAAAGATAAAACAATTACCTGCAGATATCAGACATTCCCAAGCTATTTGCCAGGTGTCGCTGCTAGCAGCGGTGCTGCTTCCAGCTGAGCCATGGGAATTGGAAAACTTTGATGGAGAAGTCTTTGTAAGGATCATCTGTGGATTGGACAGATGATGACAGTGCGATTCCTTGCATTGCACTTGTTTTTACCTGAAAGAGGATCATGCTATTTGTTACAAGAGAAAAAGGGTTTGGGATAAAATGGGGCAGTGGCTTTTGATATGCAATTCCAAGACTAGTAGCCTTGTAAGTGGAATTAGTGTGACTGAGTGGTCATTTTTCTCTTGATGATAACTAATACAAACAGACTTGGGATAAGAACGGTGTCAGATGCAATACTGATTTTCTGCCTCCTGTCCCCTTTTGCAGTTCCTACTTACCCTTCAAATCCAGACTGATCACATTTACTGTTTCCATCTGTTTTCCAAGAAGTCAAAGGTTGGGGGTGTTTGACATGCCTGTTATTTATAAAGGTGAGGTGAGCGGAAAATTAAGCCAAAGATGTATTTTTGGCAGTCAACTCGGTGTGCTTCCAAGACAAGCATAAATGCATTTCCTCAATACTGATTTTCCCTTAATGTGCATTCCAAGTTCCTGACTTGCCTTCTAAGCATCTCTAGAAATTATTTCTGCCCTATCTCCAGTACTTGTTTTCTGCATCCACCCTGTTGCTGTAGAAAATATGCTTGCAGCTGCCGATCCCGAAAGGTGTAAGGACAAAGAAACCCTCCCCACACATCCTGAAGAACTGATGATTGCCTCTGATGTAAAGAACCTATTTTTGCTGCAAATAGATGACATAGCCTGGCATTGCTTGCAGCATGGTATAGTAACTTTCCTTCTAACTTTATAAGAAAAATAGTTCTTTCTGAATGCTCATCAGGAATCCCATTCCTTGTCCTTGCCTTGGAGCTGGTAAAACAATGCGTTTTAATGTCCCATCCTTATTGCCAGTCCAGAACTTGGCAGCATAACCACGGATTATATTAAATGCAGAGCATTTCTGTTGTATAATAGAAATAGCTGGGTGTATGTTGCTGCTATTTCTGTAACAATAGCATTTACTAGCCCTTGTTTCCTCTTTGCTTTCAAATGAAATTCTTCAGGGACTGCAGATACTCTTTTCCTATGTGGATTGTGAGCTGAGTCAGTTCTGTTAATAGACTCGAAAACCTGAGCTTCTGCGGGCTGTGCTACTCCTTTGATTATTCTTTTTGCGTTTTGTGTCAATCTCTCCTCCCCACCACTTCCCACAGAGACGGTTCGTCTCTTTCAGTACAAGGGCAGTTTAGGTACAGCCCTCTAAGGTGCAAAAATACTAAAAAAATGAGAAGTAGGAAGGCAAATTGACCCAGTTTATAGAGTAGTTGAAAAGCCGTCATGATTCTCTTTTCTGATTAGCATTGGAGATGAGGGAAAATAGGGAGTAGCCCACTTCTTTACAGGTATGCTTGAAAAGGAGAGCTTGCCCTTTGAAGTAGTTACAAAAGAGCAAGAGAGGAGAATTCTCTTAATGCGCAGCAGCATTTCACTTTGACTTCGTAAATGAGGGCATAGCTCCTCCAGTGCTATAGGCTGTGTACTATTTGTTCAGGATCATGTCAGCATTAATGCTGGAAGACAAATGTATGGTAATACTCTAAAATTGTGGTGCAGCTATTAAGTTATAATCATAGCGCTTAGCATGAGCATTATTCTGGGCATCTCACTGAGTTTGTTGCTTAAACAATGCAACAAATCTAATTGCACTTCCTTAACAATTTTTCTAGCAGTTTCAAGTCGTTACCTTAGTTGGGAAGTTTGGGTGGCAAATTGGAGCACTGAGAGTTTCCTTCCTTACTTTAGCCCCCACCCTTTCCCTGCACAGGCTCTGCATTTCAAAGGATCAAGGATTCCTTTCCAAGCCACTAGTGAGATTTTTGTTTGTTTAATTACACCCTGAAGTGTTTCTGAATTCATTAAAAAACCCTGAAAATAGTAGGGAACTGTTGCATTACATCATTCTACTTTGCCAGCAGGGTCATGACTTCATGGTTTTGCATGGATAGCAGGGGTCATCCAGCTTGACATTCGTAGCCTTGCAGCGCTGCAGCCAAAACACATGCCTTTGCGTGAACTGCAGTCCCACAGTTGACATTTAGCCCATGGAAATCTAGGAGTTCATAAAGATGACTGTCTCAGTGAAAATCTCTCCTGTTAGTGAATGATAATTAGTTCAAAGGGTAAAAGAGCAGTGAAGAGGCTGCCCAAACAGAACCTATTATTTGCACTATGCTAATAGTCTAGATTTTGCTTAAAGAATTACATTTAAAGCCAACCCTGTTTCCTCCAAAAGAGCGGTGTAAATTTGGAAAACAATTCAGATATTAAGGTGCGCTCACCTGCTGACTTTGTACACATCTCACGTGCTGGCAGTGAAGTGCTTGGGCCTTGTGCTTTTCCTTTGTTCTATTGTTTTCTCAAGTCAGTGAGTTTTCTGGTTGCATTCAGCAGGTGCAAGGGCAGTCCGACAGAGCTGACCCTGGCTCTCGGTTCATGAATGTACATCAAGTGGATGTGAAATGAACTGCAGAATGGGAGCTCGGTTAGGAGCTCAGAACAATCACCTTTCAGGCTTCAGAAATAATATGCTGAAGGAAAACATACAAGTAAATGATTGGTGACTGCCAGCGTTATGTTACGGGTGCATCAAACAGGAGCCATACGGTGCTATGTGAGGCTCTCACATGAGTGCTGTAGCTGGCTCTAGGAAGTTAAATTTACTTATTTCTGGTACTGGTCTTGTCGGTCACCGATCCCTCAAAGCCATGGGTGCTGAAGGACTCTGCAAATAAATTTTAAACATTTCAGATAGCCAAGGAAAAAGGTCTAAACATGTGGTTGGTTTTGTTCCCAAGGAAGTGGCTGTGGCTGTAGTACTCCTGCTGTTAACTGCATCTGCTTATAAACATGAAAGCTGATCTGCCTCAACTCCCAAAGCAAGAGCCATAACCTGAAACTGCCAAAATGAACTGTCACCCAAAGCCGTTGTGACACTAGATCATAAGATGGGTATGACTAGGATGTTGTATTGCCAGAGAAATGCAAACAGTTTTAGCTGAGTAAGTGTTTAGGCTGTGCAAGGATTGATTCTGGTTTCTTCACCAAGTTGCTCCTGATTATTTTTCTTTAATGCTCCAGCATAGTAAAGTTATTTGCTTAAATATGAAATATCAGATGGCAGAAGTCATTAAGCACAAGTTGTCTTATTGGCTATTTTAAAGTTACCTCTTAGAGGACAAAGAATACACAAAGTTTGTTAACATGCGTGTGCGTGACTGCTCCAGAATAGTGTATACGAGTTGACGATATGCCTGTATTAATGTTTATGTTGGATGTTAGATAAATACCTTGGAAGAAGCAGATTTTTGTGCCTTCAGCCCTGAAGAGCGTGCATGGTAAAATATCTGGAGAGTTTGAATTGATTTGAAAAACCTCCTTTAATAACTGCTTCAGCATTACCAACCTTCAAAGACTCTTAAGGTGAAATCAGTGTCGAGTGCTTTTTGTGGGGTTTTTTCCATTTGGTTTCATGTGTGGTTTTTTTTCCCAGACCTAAATGTTATTTTTAATTCCTGATGTTAATCCTGTTGAACAAGGATATCAGTGTGGCATGTTTTGCCATGAGATGCTGGCAGTGCTTTCTGCTGCCCCACTTTTCCAAAGGCACTGACGCTGACGTTAGCGCTGCTGCAGCTAGCAGCTTAAAGTCACGGAGAAAAATATATTGGTTTTTGCTATGCGGTGGCAATCAATACCATCTCCTGGTTGTAAGATCTTTGCATCTCTCCTTTTCTGCTCTTCTCTCCTATAAGCATTCCTGTGCTCAGCAGCTGCTACAAGGGATATCTCACCTTGCTCTACAGACGTGAAATATCCCTTCAGGGGTGATGCCAGCCACGCTCTTCCGAGTCACTTGCAGCCGCTGTTTACTGTGCAAGGGTGACTGCTGGCATCCTTCCCTGGAGAATCAACTGAGCGCTTTTGCAGGCCTGTCATCCCTTCTATCTAGTCATGTTCATGTGGTGACAGCAAATGGAATTTTAAATGAGGTATTTCAAATTAATGCCCTGAATCTGGGATCCAGTTTGGAATCCCATAGATTGCTTGTTTGATTGGGTCACTGTTTCATCATGATTCAGTGAGACCTCCCTCCTGTGTTACTTTGAGCCATTTGACTTATGTTTTTGCTTAAAAGTCCTGAATTCTGTTTGGGGTCTTCTTCAGTCTTCCTGGATATCTTAAAAGATTCAGTTGCATAAGGTTGCCCTGATAGCTGAGGAGGAAATTTGTCAGCTGCATTTGAATTAGGGAGGCTGAAGGCAGGAATAGACTGGAGCCTGTTTTAATTTTGAAATGTTTTGAAAAAGTTAATTTTATTGTTAATAATCAATCAATAGCACATCTTACCTGTCTGGGACTGTCCGTGAAGGTTGTAGTAACCTTGTTGGATTAACAAGTGACTGGTGGCTGACTGGAATAAAATTATGCTTCTTGCTGTGAGCAAAATCCATTGCATATGTGTAGATATACAGGCAAAGTGACCGTTAAGAGGTCAAGCCACCCTCCATGATATCTGAAAAGTCCTGGCAGTCAGGTGAAGTCCCTGGTGACTGGAAGAAGGGAAAAATTGCACCCATTTTAAAAAAGGGTAGAAAGGAAGACCCTGGGAACTACCAACCTGTCAGTCCCACCGCTGAGCCAGGGAAGATCATGGATCCTTCTTGAACCTGTGCTAAGGCATTTGGAGGACAGGGAGGTGATTCAAGACAGAGAGCATGGCTTCACCAAGGGCAAGTCCTGCCTGACCAACGTAATGGCTTTCTACAGTGGAGAAAGGGGACATCAGTGGGCAAGGGAAGGACAATGGATATTATGTATCTGGACTTCTGCAAGGCCTTTGACATGGTCCCCCACAACATCCTTCTTTCTAAATTGAAGAAATATGGATCTGATGGCTGGACTGTCCAGTGGATAAGAAATTGGCAGGATGATTACATTCAGAGGGTAGTGGTCAGAGGCTCAACATCCAGATGGAGAGGAGTGGCAAGTGGTATCCCTTGAGGATCTGTACTGGGACCAGTGTTGTTTAGTATCTTCAGAAATGACACAGACAGTGGGATCGAGTGCATCCTCAGCAAATTTCCAGATGATGCCAAGCTGAGTGGTGCAGTCAGCATGCCAGAGAGATGGGATGTCATCCAAAGGGACCTGGATCAGCTAGAGAGGTTGGCCCATGCAAACCTCGTGAAGGTCAATAAGGCCAAGCACAAGGTCCTACACATGGGTCTGGACAGTCCTCATTATCAATACAAGCTGGGGATGATGTGATAGAGAGCAGCCCTGCAGAAAGGATTTGGGGCTATTAATGGATGAAAAGCTGGATATGAGCTACCGATGTACATCTGCAGCCCAGAAGGCCAGTTGCATCCTGGATTGCATCAAAAGAAGTGTGATTAGCAGATCGAGAGAGGTGATTCTCCCCCTCTACTCTGCTCTGGTGAGACCCCACCTGGAGTAGTCTATCCAGCTCTGGTGCCCTAAGCACAAGGAGGACATGGACCTCTTGGAGCGAGTCCAGCGAAGGGCCATGAGGATGACCTGAGGACTGGAGCACCTCTCCTCTGAGGACAGGCTGAGAGAGTTGGGCTTGTTCAACGTGGAGAAGGAAAAGCTCCAGGGAGACTTTACAGTGGCCTTCCAGTACCTGAAGGGACCTACAGAAGAGCTGGGGAAGGGACTGTTTGCAAGGGCATGTAGCAATAGGACAAGGGACAATGGTTTTAAACTAGAGCAGAGGAGGTTTAGATTGGGCATTAGGAATAAGTTTTTCACTGAGGGTAGTGAGACCTCTGGCACAGGTTGCCCAGAGAGGCAGTGGAGGTCCCATCCCTGGAAACATTCAAGGTCAGCCTTGATGAAGCCTGAGCAACCTGATCTAGTAAAGGTGGATATAGGTATATATTTTTAAATTGCCTCTTTCATTACTTTTACCATAGTAGAAATCAGGGGAAAAAATAAATCTCCAAACCCAATTCTTGTATCTGCAGGAGCTTTGTGGAAAGTTACTTACCTTTACTGCAGAAGGAGGGTCAGATCTTCAGGAGAAACCTTCTAGGGAGAGCAGAAAAGCCAGTTGCAGATCCTCACTTCTGAATTCCTAGCTGTCAGGAAAATAGGATGTGTGTTAGGAGAGGTGGCTGTTCACCTCAATACACCCGCCGTGAGCAAATGGTGTTCTAGCAGATTGTCAGTAGGGCACATACACATTTGCTTTCTATACATGTAACCTGTAGAAGGTATTTATTCCTATTACAAACTATCCATATTTTCTTTTTTCTGTGTTTTTCATTTTTTAAGGACAGACATGCTTCAAGGAAAGGAGGCGGAGTTGCTTTTTATGTGGAAGAGCAGCTAGAGTATATTGAGCTCTGCCTGGGGCAGATGAGGAACGAGTTGAGAGTTTGTGGGAGAGAATTAAAGGACAGACTGGCATGGGTGGTACTTGTGGCTAGGAAGGCCAATGGCATCCTGGGGTGTATTAGAAGGGGTGTGGTTAGTAGGTCAAGAGAGGTCCTTCTTCCCCTCTTCTCTGCCCTGGTGAGACCGCACTTGGAAGATTGTGCCCGGTTCTGAGCCCCTCAGTTCAAGAAGGACATAGAACTCCTTGAAAGAGTCCAGCGCAGGACCACCAAGATGATTAAGGGAATGGAACATCTTCCTTATGAGGAAAGGCTGAGGGAGATGGGTCTCTTTAGCCTGGGAGACTTGAGAGGGTGACCTTATTAATTTTTATAAATATGTAAAGGGTGACAGTCAGGAGGATGGAGCCAGGCTCTTCTCAGTGATGGCCAGTGATAGGACAAGGGGCAACGAGTACAAGCTGGATCATAGGAAGTTCCATATGAATGTAGGGAGGAACTTTTTCACTCTGAGGGTGACGGAGCCCTGGGACAGGCTGCCCAGAAAGGCTGTGGAGTCTCCTTCTCTGGAGACATTCAAACACACCTGGATGTGTTCCTAGGTGATCTAGTCTGGGTGATCCTGCTCTGGCAGGGGGTTGGACTAGGTGAACTTTCTACGTCTCTTCCAACTCCTAACGTTCTGTGATTCTTATGTTACTGAATAATTGCATATGTTGGTGTGAGTGGTCAATGAGGATAGAAACATTGCCCAGATAAATTTAAGTAATCTAGTTATCCAAACATGATTGTGTTAAGATGAAGCAACGTATTAAACTGCACATACAAAACCTAAACTAATTGGAAATGAATTTTCAAAATTCTCCCCTCCCGCCATGTGTTCAAGCTTGCAGGGAAAGTAGAGCATCCATTCATTTGTTACATAGGAGTAGCACCGTTTATTTGGGGAAATCTCTAGTGAGATGTGTGGAACGGGGAGGAGCTCTAAACCATTTCTGCGTTCTTTAGTATGTAAGACTTACATGACATTGCAAATATATGCCCTGCTCTGAAATCCTGTATATTCCACATGAAAACATTAGGTATAATGTTCCTACTTGTGGACATTCCCATATCTGACTTTATGCTTACAGACAATGTGAAGCAATTAATGCCCAAGTTGTATTCTGTCATGATTTCATACCAATGGTTATTCTTTGTTCATATTTCTTCCCTTTCTTTGATCATCCTGTGACTGTTTTTTCCCCGATACCTATTTCCTTTATTTCTCATTTGGTTTTTGTTCTATATCTGAAGTGTTTGGTTTTTTCTATTTCACTCCTTCCTGGAGGTCTTTCTCAAAAATCTCTGCTTCTGAATTGGTTGTGAAATCACCCTTGTGGCCTCAGGCAGTTCCTCCTTTATTAACAGAGATACCTCTTCAACCTAAAGTCTTTTGGCAAGACTGTGTACTTTCTGGTATTGACCAGGTCATGTGTTGGGTAAAATTTGTCCTATTTGAACTGGGGCCTTTTGGCAGAACCATATCTCTTTTGTCTGCTTTGGTTGCTCTACAGAATGGTGGAGATCAGTTTAACATTACTCGTACAACTGTTTGATTCTGACTGCATTAAGTATTAAATCTTGGCGGCAGTTTGTTGAAGGCAAATGCTCAGCATGACTCTGAATATGTACAACTAAGATATTAAATACAATTGATGCAATTGAGCCAGGTGTATCCAGTGAGTAACTAGATGGTCTTCTGTAAATGTATGTTCCATTTTCCAGTTGAAACTATTTTAAGACCAACATTTATGTTCAAACTTGGCTTATGACAGTTTAAAAAAACCCACCCAAATTATACAGTGATTTTCATACCACTTAAAGTGATATCAGGTTTTATTTCTGAATCTTTGCAAAAACAATTTCAAGTTGATCTTTGCTGGAAGGGCTTTCAAGAAAAATATTTTTGCAAAAAATGAATTTTGAAAACTTCTGCCACATCTCATTGTGGGTGAGATAATTCAATATAAAAGTTGGAGGCTGAAGCTCAGCATTTTAAATTGCAGGAAAGGTTCACTACTTGTGTTCACATTTTCAAACATAACGATAATTGGTTTTTGTTAACTTCTGGCTCCTGATTTAACCTTTATTTTATTCAAGGCGGTGATGAGATTTCTATTTCCTCCTTAAGCAAGGTAGTTTAAATTTTTAGTTTTGAGCATATCACAAGAATTTTAAATACTTTATAGCAAAGATATTATTAATTTAACATTTGGCATTTATGACAAAGTCTTTTTAACTAATAAAGTTACATGATATTGTTAAAATGAATAGATTCTGGTGCTTAGATTCTTACAATAGACTAAGGGGCCGATCTAATCTAAGAAATCAAGATGTACTTATTAAAAAAATAGTTTCCAAAACACTTTAATATCATGGTAATTTTTGATAGGAAAAGGTTTAAGGTGGAAAAATATGATATGAGCAGATACTCTTTTGCTTAAAATATCATTTAAAGTCAACCGTTTTCTACTTAAGGCTTCATTATACTTACCAAAAGTGCTTGAGATAGTTTTGGTTTTGAGCACTAGAACGAACTCTGGAATAGCAATTTATAGAACCTTCTTTAATTGTACTGAGCTGAGCATGTAAAGCAAGGTAAGCCACATCACGTCTGGTCAGCAGAGACATGTGCAGTGAGAACCTTGTTTCTGCCTGAACGTCAATACTCTTATTTTCCCATTTGGCATCCGACATCATAAGAGACTAATTGCACGTCAACCTCAAATGTTTATAAGCGTGAAATTAAAGCAAAAAGTAGCTTTAAAATAGCCAAAGGTGTTTTTAAAAATACCAGAGTTTGTAGGACATGGGGAGTGCTGTGAAAACTGGGAAACTAGAGACGTGTTAGGAAGTGAAAGTCCAGTAACACCCTCTATCATGTCGGTAATCTAAGGTTTCAAACACAACTGCATGAGCATGTGTAGTGCATGTTGGCAAGAGTAAAGCCTAGATAATAGACTAGCAATGATGGGTTAGGCTCAGCACAAAGCAACTCTACTGAAAGGCCAAACACTGGTTTATTCTGTAATCCAACAACTCATTAAAGGGAGTTGGTAAGCAAAGCTAATTAATAAGCATGTCCGTTTCTTTTCAGAGGTGAACACCTGATGTTCTGTTTAATATTGAGTCGGTATGGGTAAGTAAGCTGAGCTGGCAGGCAAAATTAATGAATACATTCATTCAGTTTATCAAAGGCTACAGTCTTATAGCTCTCACTGAGCCGGGAGATGTTTAACAGGAAAGGTAATGGCAAATTTTACAGTGCACCAGTTTTTGTTTCTGTTTGTCTGTTATTTCACAATGGGTAAGTGTAGCCCAGTTCATGCTAAAAGAGTCCACCATTAGAATGATCTTGTCTGCAGTAGGTGTAATTAATATAGGAAAAATTGTTTAGGTATGAGGTTTTTTGGTGTGTGTTGGCTTAATGCACAAGACAAAATTGTATTCCCCGATATTGAGCATATAAAGCTACCTGTGGATTTGTGACTATCAGCGTTATGATAGCAGGGTCCTTAATAGTCTGGAGACTTCCTGGAACAAAACACGATCTAGTAATAAACGCCTTTCTTAATAGCCAGTGGTATTGCCCAATATTTATTCAGAGTCAGTCTTCTGTATAACAGGGCTAGGTCCAAGGTGCCAGCAGCTCAATAGAGAGGGAAGTGAGTCTGCTTTTCCAGAAGGGTTTATGGGAAGTGAGTCTGCTTTTCCAGAAGGGTTTATCTGTTCAATAAGAGGATGAAATAAGCCTAGGCCTTTACATACAACTGTGTTTATCATCAAAAGATACGGTACTGCTTGAAGTTACTGTGCAAGAGTTCATTCACTTGGAGCTACTTTTCAGCTGGGAATCTGTTGCAATGCACTCTTCGACTCTGCTGGTCACACTCATCCTTCTGGGCAGCGTACTTGGAGTTTCACTCTGAATCTTTTGGGAGGAGGGAAAGTATAGTGGTTTCATTCTACGGAAACACTCAATGATGTGACCTTTCTGTTAATCTGGATCAGCAACTAATAAATGCCACCCTGATATGACCTGAAGAGCTGACAACTTTATTTCACTTATTCTAACAAAAAAATCCTAAGTGACTCTCCCCTAAATAAAGCACCGAGTGTGCTAGGCTGGGAGAATCTGAGGAAAATTCTTAGTTGAGAGTTAATCATATCAAAAAGTATGTCTGAGAGAGTAACATGGCTCTTCCTCAGTGTCTTAGCTTTGTGTGCTCTACTCAGTGCAATTTATATAAGGTATCGACCATTCTCCAAAATTGTTTCTTGCTTGCAGTTTGACTTCTGATGTCCTGGGATAAATATGTGTTTTTTCAACCCAAGTATGTTTAGTTGTCCATGTTTAGACTGAGTGAAAATTTAATCTTTCATTCAGGATGTCTTCTGTAAACGCTGATAATACTAATGATTTTGTGTAAATGATGTTATAGTTTCTGGCTCTGAAAAAGGAACATTTTAAAATGAGTTACTCCTCTCTCTCTCTCCGTCTTCTGGCAGAAAACTCAGAATCTTCATAGGCAGCAGTAGCCATCTCGGAAAATACAGTTCTTGAAATGCTTAAGAATCTTAGGAACTCCTGGGAACCAAAATTGAAAAGATTTTATTAAAACATGTGCTTAAAAAAAAAAGGTGATCTATGGAAAACAGACAGAATCTATGAAGGAAAGACTTTATGCCCAAAGGATTTTCTTTCGTGCAAAACATGAACCACAGCTCTTCTGAAGGACATGGGATATTTAGAAACCTCTGTTAATAGGATTTCCCATATTTGAGGAATACCGTGTTTCAGGGAATTGTCTATAATAATATAGGTAAGCAAAGACAGAGGTGGATTTAGTTTTAAATCTTACTGTGCTCTGTTCTAGCAATGGATTTGGTTTTGAACACTGCAGCAGTATGTCAGCCTAAACGGAGACAGCTAATTTACATTTCAAATAGTGGAAATATTGGCTGCATTTTATAAGGTAGCACTTGCTCCTAGTTTAAGTACTTGTTCTTCATAAGCTCTAGCTTCTTTATACAGAAAGCAAACCATTTTACTGTGGCTGTTGTATTTTTCACTCTGACACAATACAGGTTCCTTGAACAAGGTTCTGAATGTGCTTTTTTCTTGTGGAAATGTGGGAGATATTCCTGCAATTCCAAAAAGGCTGAAGGAAATTAGAACAAGAGTTAGAGATTTTTATAAGAGCTGACAAAACAAAACCTGAACACTGGAAGAGAGTTAAACAGCTGGAAACCCCCTAGCAAGAACTGTGGGATGACTTGCAGACAAAGATAATATTCAGTTAACTATAAAGTGTTTGGGCAGAAAAGTGGAGCTGTGGTGAATGGAGTCGGTGAAGTTATCACCAACCTTTAACAATGAAACCTTAGAAGGGAAGATTACAATTAAATGGGCAACGTGCTTTGAAACACAATGTAGACATCCTTATCTAGCTCTGAGGGTGCCGTTAGTATGTGTTAGGACCAGGGGTGATTCTAGTTCAGGCCATAAAAAAATGGTAGTGTTGTGCTTTGGCTGAGCAAGCAGCCCCTTATCTCTACATCTGTACACACCAGAAAACAAGCAAAGGCTTCATGGGCAGCGGGTCAGAAACTAGCGTGAGGGTTGTGGTTTACCTGATATACCAGCAAGGCACGGGACAGGTGTCACCTGTGGTCAGGCTGTTGCCCTAGTCAGATGTAACCATGCTCCAGCAGTGGGTAAGGTTTGCGCAGTGCAGTGAAATAGGACTTGTTTCAAATAGAAGTAATCCAGTGTTTAATCTACAAGTTTTCCACTGCTACAGGACCTCAGTTTTTAATAAATCTAAATCTGCATCAGCCACTAGATCCAAATACCAGTTTCTGTGTTGTCGTGGTGTAACCCAACAGGCAGCTAAACAACCACATGGTCGTTTGCTCACTGCTACCCCAGTCAGATGGGGGGAGAATCAAAACAAAAATAAGGTAAAACCTGGAACTGATGCTCAACTAGGTCTTGAGCTGAATCACCTCCTGGTCCAACCCCAGTTATACCCTGAGCATGACATCATACAGAATGGAATATCCCTCTGGCCAGCTGGGGTTAGCTGTCCTGGCTGTGTCCCCTTCCAGCTTCTTGGGTGCAGTCCAGTACGAGAAGCTGAAAAGTCCTTGACTGCTTGGCAACAGCTAAAAACATCAGTGTGTTATCACCATGATTCTCATCCTAAATCCAAACCACAGCACTGTACCAGCTGCTAGGAAGAAAACTAATTCTATCCCAGCCAAAACCAGGACACATTTTAAAAAATGTTTTGAATACGACCCATTAATTAGCTCACATCTGAGTGGGCATTCCAACTTCTCAACCATGGCTTTCCCTATATAAATTACAAAGCACTGCCTAGCGTAGAGTATAATGGCATTAATTCTGAAATATAATGTTTTGAGAAAGATAAGTATAAGTATTGTTTGAATGCTTGATGAATGGGAGTTGTCCTGCATTACTGAATAACCTAATGATGGCTGTCTGAGACAGCTTTATTTCTATGTGCACTTTTATTGACCTGTAAAATGGAAGTTAGACTCATTTACAAAATCCATAGCAGTCCACATGCAAGTAATCCACTTTAAATTTCAGAGCACATGTATCTTTGAAATAACCCAAGTTCTCAAACTCATATGAATAAGAGCTTGTGGTAGCATTTGGCCTAGCTGGATAGGAACAAGCATAGGTATGGATATTTCTTCATAGACAGAAAAGGGGACTGTCTGCTATTTAGAGAGCAGATTTTCATCCCATGGGATTAGTAGGGACAGTGCAATTCTGTAACATCTGCAGAAATCCACTTCAAGTATAGACCTTCAGAAATACTTTTTAAAGCCATACCAGTTGCCTAATACTAGTCTAATGCATTGTATATGAAATGACTTCAAAGGAAAAATGGTCAAATTATATGTCTGCATGACGGTATGGCATTGGTTTCCAGGATGTTGTCATTTTTACTTTGTGGTTTTGTAGGGAATAAAAAAAGTGCTGTGAAACTTCAAAGTTTTCCATCTTTCATAGATACTAATTGTTACAATGGACAAACTCAGCAATGTGGTGATTAGGAATTACTCCCAAGAGAGTTTCCTGGAAGAAGAATCTTGTATTTTGACTATTTTGTTCAGACCATATTGGAAATTCTGTTTTTCATCTGTTGTTTCAAAACTAAAAGCAGTTTTAATGCCTTCTTTATTCAAAGCAGTGGATTTGTGAACTCTGCTGCAGAGTTTCAGGAGCTTGTATTTAAATGCACTGCTCTTCTAGCCATCAGCTGCCTCCATTCTGCCAAGTTCATGCATGATAAAGCACCCTCCACTTCTGTCCGTGGTCTTACTTGTGCAAAGATGGTGGCAAGCTGTGGTTTTCACTCTAAATGTTGAGTGAGATGAAATGCTGAATGGTGAATTATGGATCAGTGCATCTGATAGGGCTGAGGTGACTGTTCCCAGAATTTTATGATGAAAAAGAAGCCTGAAGAAAATGATGCCTTTAATTATTAAAAAGTCTGGGTTTGGCATCAGGTGTCCTTGGCATGCCATACCATCTGTATTATTGCTTTATGTCAAGAGTATGTCTGTGACAATTTCAACTTGAATACACCGGAGAAAGCTGCAGTACTCCTCTGGAAGAAACCAAAAATTAGTTTGCTTAATCTTTTCAGAATAGCCACCTATTGCAGTTTATTGCTTTTGGAAACTGGAAAGAGATTATATCCAGTGTGCGATTCAGTAGGGATTGCTCCTGAATCAGGTATCTCAGTGTTGAAGAGTCATATAGTTTTAGTGCCACTCATGATTGGTCTTAAGTCTTTTGTTTGAGCATTTTGCGATCTTTGTTAGTTAAGTGGTGACTAGTTATATTCCTCCATTAATATTTGATTTGGAGAGATCAGCATTTGAAGTAATTGTTCTTGGCTTAAACTTGGGTGTTGGGTTGTATTGAAGGGACAGCTGTTTATCTGTTAGGTACATGAAACATCTTGCTTTCTTTCACAGAAGCATTTAAGTTGTTCAATAGTAAGAATCATAGGCTTACATTTTAGTACAAAATGTGGAAGTATTTTTAAGAAACCCTCTTAGCAGTATTGGAAATGGGTAGGGAATATAACCCTTGTGTATCATTATAAGCCATGGTACCTGCAGGAAAGGTGAAACTCTTTACATCCCATATTCAGCATAACTGTAGTTGCCAATAACTTTACACAGTGTATTATTGCCAGAATCAGATGAAAGACCTGCTTCTTGTCTTGCCACAGATTTTGCTGCAGAAGTTTTAGTTCTGCTCACACGTGTGTGAGACATAACAGTGATGAACCCCATAATAATGTTCTCCTTTTCTTTGTGATATATTTCCCAAATAGAGGCAAAAAGAGGCAAAGCAATGTGCCAGTGGTGCCGTACAAAGAGGAATATAAAGATGCCACATGGCTGCTTGTGTTTTCTATGCTTCATAATAAAAAAAGATGACTAATTCATTTCCAAGAGAAACTTACTGTTGCTCTAGTAAAAAATGTTCCACCACCCTTATTTTCAACTTGTGTGCAAAATTCTTGCTGAAAGGTTTTTATGTGGAAAAACAATGATGCTAACAGCGATCGCTTTATGAATTTCTGTGTTCTACCTTTTGATTGATAGCCCTTGATAAATTCTTGTTTTAAAGTAACCTCTGATCTGGTACTCTAAGTCTTCCAATGCTGATACTAAAATAGGAGCAAATAGAAAATACCAGTTGTAATTCTGAATCAGAGGTAACAGAAATTTTGAGAGATCACTACTGAACATGCAGCACAACATTTACCAAGGGGATTCTTTTTGCAGTAATGTATTGGTTTTGTTTTAGCTTTTTTGTTCAGGTGTTTACATTAAAGGATGATCTTCAGAAGATTTGGTGGGAATTTAAGGCCAGGATCTGTATGGTTTAGATGCTGCTTTTCATAGTGTAGGGTATTTAGGGCAGCGTGAGGCATTTCTACTTCATCTAGTGCAAGACCTATGACTCCATCGCAGGCTACAAAACCCATCAAAGAAGTAGAAGGACTTGGACATTTAACCTTTGAGTCTATTGCTATGCCATGCTGCTATAAATACCTGAACTAGTTAAAGAAAGGCAGCTCAGGTGTACTGTGCTGGAGCACTCCTGTGACTGCAGTAAATATTGATGCAGTCTTAAAGCAACCACAAGTGGCAGGCACCAACTGTATCTTCATGAAGGAAGCAGGAAATTACCTGGTGCTACTATAGTCTTCATCAAAATCAGCTTTTTAGTGATGCTTAAGTGGAACAGAAGAGTTTAGTTTAGGATGCTAAAAGAACAAAACGCATACAGAGTCCTAAAAAGGAAACAGAACCCAGGTGAGCACAGAAGAGTTCTGGCCAAGACAGAAAACAGCTCTTGTACATCTTGAGGAAGAGGGCTGAGGATCTGACGAGGAAGCACTCCATCCTAGGGCTGTTTCATGGATACTATTGGAGAGATAAATGTAGAGTCGGGCCTTAAAGAAAAGCTGTTTGTTTAGGAAAATTAAATGCTGCAAAGTGGCGAGGGAGGTAATTTTCTTAGTGTTCTTTTGATAGTTACGTAAGGAAGAACAGCTGTCTGTGAAGCTGGCCTGCTTGACAGCTTCAGTTAACTGTTCACGGCATTCAAAGGCCTTTTACTGCAACAGCTATCAGGGAATAGAACAAGTTTATTTCACCATCCCCAAACCTCAGCAACAGAGGAGGAAAACCCAGAAATTCTTAAAGCAGAGCCTGACATTCTTATAGATCTAATAAAGTGGGGGGAGGGGGAAAGTGATGTTTCTGTTTATCTTCTTTAAACAACAGCTGTTATTGTATGGTAACACTACAGTACTCCATAAATACTATGTGAACATATGCAGAGCTCTTCGTAATGTTTCCACGTGAAGCTCCACTACGGAAGATTCCTCAACTCCTCCCTCTCTCTCCTCCTGTCCGCTTTCTATTTGGATTTTTAGGGTAGAGTACGCAATCTGTTCTGCAGGTGTTCTGTGCCACCATTTAGTTCCGCAGGGGTAACATCCCAAACGTTGATATAATTAAAACACTCCAACACCACATATAGTGAGGAGACTTACAACATGAGAATGAAAGCCCAAGTAGTGAGAAATAAGCTCTGACTACTAGCAAAATGAAAACTGTCAACGGCATTGCTTGGCTTGAGTGCATTTTTACCTCAGGTAACTAACCAACTACCTGGAGAGTAGCTGAATGTCATCTTGACTATTTATCAATTTTCTTCTAACCTGGAGTAAAAGGACAACAAAGGAAAAAACTCTGCCTCAGGACAAAGCTTGCCTGTTGTCATGAGTTAACAGTTAACCGGTGAAAGAACATTGGAATACTTAGAAATCATGCTATATTTAGAATTTAGTCTGTGCAGGGGCAAGGTCAGTGCCTCATTCCCCGTGCTGTGTGCAGATTGCAGAGATACCACCGCATTTTACCTAGGTCACAGCTGAGCATACTGAGGAGGTTTGATGGCACAGTTCCCCTGGCTGCTGCATAAGGAAGATCGGTCACGTAAATTGAGCTGGTTTTCTGAATAGGAAGAAGGTGCCATGTGTAGAAGTTAGTGCTTCCTTCCAGGGTCTCTAGGGAAAACATTTGCATAGTTATTCTAACAGAGCTTCAGAGATCCTGCTTTTAAAAAAAACAAACCACAACAACAACCCGCTACTAAGTGGTTTAAGGAGGATGCTTGTGCCTGGGAATGTGGAGGCTGATCCCAGGCACACTTTGCTCCTGTTGCCAACCCCTCATGATGCATGTGAATTTTATTTTAGGATTCAGTTAGTGCAGAGCTCAAAGCAAGGCAACAGCTTAGGGGGTTAGCAGAATAAGTGGACAATTAATCTGTAGAAGTGGTAGCGTTTGTTGAAAAAACGCTGAAGTTTTGTAGGTGTCTCTCTTACAAAAGCACATAACCGTAAGGAAATTGCTCTTAAGAACATGGGTTGTTGACTACAACTTTGTTTCAAGCATGGTACTTTTATTCCACTTCCCAATTTGAAGTGCAATTAAAAATTTATGATAGACTGAAATGTGCTCACTCAAATTTGCATTTAGACATTCTTTAGCATTTATCTTATTTATGTTAATGAATAATCAATGTGAAACAAAATGCTCTTACTCTTAACTGATTGAGAATCTTCTCTTGTGGAATAAAATATCAATTGTCTACAGAGCAGTTATGGAACAGGTTTTATGGCATAAACTATAAGTATTTGAAAAGATTGCTGTGCAAGTAAGCTTTGTGATTCCTTTTTGTAGTTCCAAAGATTGGCGTGGAAATTGGGCTATGTATTTCATAATGAAAGAAGAAATGAACAACGCTCCTACCCTGTCTTTTGATATTTCATTTCTGTAATTTCTGTATCCTCATGCATACTGCAACATACTTCTTGATGCACTTGTTCATTTGGTGATTTCAAATGAAGGATTTTGAAATTAATAATTTTAATAGCATTCCTAAGAGAACGGTCAAAGTAGAGTAGTGAATAAATGTATTTCTTAAATAAATTCCATCTTCATAATAGGTTAATGAACACAGATAAAACACTGAGTTAGGAACTCGTGTTGCCCCAGTATTTTATAGTGTTGCTGCTAATACATATATTCTTATATACATCTATAATACATATATACTTATATGCATAGGACATAATATTTGTTTATTTGTGATAAATAACTTGCTAATTGGTTAGATGAAAGAGAACTATTATGTCAAGCAGTTAAAACCCCAAACAACCTATTTATTAGGTGTCATCCCCATGGTTGCTTTAATGCAGTCAGTAATTACTTTAATAGTTGTGGGGAGCCATGCCAGTCCTGGGGAATGGCACTGTCATGCCAGTACCAAGAACTTGGAGGTGGAAAGGCAGATCAGAGATCTTTTCCCAAGACTGGCCTTTTAATGGAAGGGAAGAAAAGCCAGCAGTTGCGAATAGAGACAGGCTGAGAAGGTCTTTTCCTGGGACGCATTCACATACATGTTGGTATATTGAAAAGCATCTGGTTGTATAACCAAGTTCAATGACAAATAACTTTGACATAATTCTTAGTGTGCTTTGACCTCTGATTTGGTAAACATCCTAAAGTTCTTTCCACAGTGGTGAGTCAGTAGCCCAAGTACCTGTGTAGTTTTCAAAATACCAATGTTGTCTGATAGTTATTTGTAATGCTGAATTCATAAACTTTGCTTTCATCTCACGTTGCCCTAACAGGATGAGCTTTTCTCCTGAGATTTCATAAATTTTATACTCTGAAGGTTACACAGTTATTGGTGAAAGTGAATTCAAAAAGTCCTTTATAAGCAGTTGACTTATAAATAATACATAGCCAGAGAGCACAGTTCTGGCATGTACGTTACGTAAATGAAAAGGCAGAAGGACTTTTATTTTTTATTATTTTTGGCAAGGACTTGTTTCAGACTAACAGTTACTATAAATATCTGGTAGGAAAAGCAAAATTTGATTTAAATTGTTTTACTTGATAGTATAATGGACTCATGCTCTTGCCAATTACTGCTTGTGAATGTCTTTGACCAGCACAGCATGTAAATACGATTGCCTCTTCAGCATGACTTACATTTACAGCTTTATATCCGGGGGTTGAATAGATGGAAATGTCTACTTGCAGTAGAGAGAGCTCAAAGCAAACCCCTGAGGGGCTGGGGGGGTTCTGAGTGCCTTGGGAAGATTCTGGTGCATCCTTCGCCTCGCCGCACCCCTTCCAATGTTTCTTTCCTGCTCCAAGGCTCTGTGAGGAGTTCAAATACTAACAAGTGTCTTTGGGCCGTAGGCAGCCTGGCGTTCATAGCACAGCACTGTGACATTTCTTTCCAAACTATGTGATGGTTATTAGGGATGTTTCTCAGGTTTCTAAAATCCCATTAGGCCCAACACTTGACAGTGTTTAGGAAGTTTAAGGTGTGTAAGGTTACAGCCTGTATGTGGCTCGCATGTCGGAAAGCTTTGGAGCATTTGCTCAGTTTAAAGCACATACACTAAGCATGTTTCAGGCATATGCTCAAATAGTTCAATTTGGAATTGCATTATTCAGATACAGAGCTAAACTGGGTGTTAAGTAAAAAGAAGGCTGAATGTTAACTGGCTCTGTTCTGGAAAAGAATTAATTAGAGCCTGAGAAATGCTTCATCTGTCGTGGTTTTGTTAAAGCCTTGCATCCTCTGTGATACCAGCCGGGACGCAAAATCAAGAGACTATTCATCCTCTTTTGTTACATGGTGACGTCGCTTAGTGTACAGGGAGTTTTGCTTATTGTGCTGCGACTACAATAAATGAAGGCTCCAAAGCCCTTCTGTCAAGCTGGTTGAAGTGCATATACATTAGGGCTAGGAATGGGAGTATTAAAGAAAAAAAATCTTAAGTTATTGTTTGAGAACTGAAACAATGAGAATGAAGCTGCAGCTGCAAATTTTTAAAAGATGGTGGAAGGGATTTAGAATTTTGTGAGGTCCCAGTAGTCTTTTGTGACCATTCTGGTTTGGATGTGATCCATTAGGATGGATCTCCCTGCATCTTCTACAAAGTTATATACAAAATTTGATGCCCAAAAACATCACTAAGAAAAAATAACGTTTTAATCAATTAGTAGTTTATTCTTTTGGTAATATGCAGCTCATCAGAAATTTGACATTGTGTTGAAAGTTAATTTTGTCAGCTTGACTTAATTTTCTGTTCTATGTTTGCAATTGGTGTTAAAGGTTACACCTTCGAAGAAGCTCTAGATTCCTGAAATCACGTTAGTGATGAGTTATTTAACAAACAGAACTACTTAAACGTGTTTGAAAATAATGTTGTGCCACTACGGTTGTGAGAGGGTTGGTATGAGGTGTGAAAGGCACAACGCAATAGAATAGGTATTAAAAAGCTCTAAGTCTAAAACGGGCAGAATGATCCCAAAAGTGTAGGATGATGGGAATCAAGGAAAGTCACTACATGGTTGCTGCCTTTTTTTGAGGTGGCTACATCTACCAATGGTCTCAATTGTGGCTGTAATAAAATGTGCCACAGACCTGATCTCCAGACTGAGATTTCCTCCATCCATTCAGGTTCTAGATTTGTAGTTAGCTGCTGCTTTGCTCACTGCTAGGCACATCCACTCATTCTGTACTTTGACATTTGAGACCTACCCAGGAAGAAATTCACTGTTGAAAGATTTGTCAGAAAAAACCCATAAATTACTATGAAGAACATTCAACATGTTTTTGGGTTTTTATCTGCTTTTTTGAGCATATGAAACTTTGCACTGTACAAATCACCCAGAGTGTTGTATGCACAGAATCAGAGGACATCCTACTCAGCAGAAGATTCTTGTTGGTAGCTCAGACCTCAATTATCCTTCATAGTAGTTCACATGCATGTGAGAATAGAAATGTATTTTTGACCAGCACCATTTTGTACATGAAGAATGAGGAATAGATAGGAAATCCTGATAGTATTTATGAAGCTGCCTGGCCAATCGACACTGAGAGGTGATTGTGAAGAACCCTTAATGGCTTCATTGCAAGGTTAAGTAAAGAATCATAGAATCATAAAGTGGTTTAGATTGGAAAAGACCTCAAAGTCTATCTAATTCCACTCCCTGCCATAGTCAGGGACACGTTCTGCTAGCCCAGGATGCTCAAAGCCCCATCCAACTTGGCCTTGAACACTGTCAGGGATTCAGGGGCAGCCCTAGCTTCTCTGAGCTGCCTGTACCAGGGCCTCCTCACTGTTATGGGGAAGAATTTCTGCCTCAGAGCTCATCTAAATCCTCCCTCCTTCAACCCCTCCAAGAGCCATTGCTCCCTTGTTCCCATCACTCTCTGCCCTTGTAACCAGTCCCTCTCCAGCTTTCCTGGAGCACCTTTAGGGACTGGAAGGTACTGTGAGGTCGCCCCAGAGCCTTCTCTTCTGCAGGCTGAACCACCACAACAATCTCAGCCTGTTGTCAGAGCAGAGATGAATGATCCAGCCCTCTGAGCGTCTTGGTGGCCTCCTGCATTTGCTTCAACAGTTCCACATCTTCCTTGTACTGAGGACCCCCAAGCTGGACGCAGCACTGCAGGAGGCCTCACAGGAGTAGAGGGGCAGAATCCCCTCCCTCAGTCTGCTGGTCACACTGCTGGGGTTGCAGCCCAGGCAATGTGGTTGGCTTTTGAACCGCAAGAGCACGTTGCTGGCTCACATTGAACTTCTGGTCCCCCAGCATCCCCAAGCCCTTCTACTCGGGGCTGCTCTCAATCCATTCTCCACCCAGCCTGTATTGGTGCTTGGGGTTGTCCTGACCCACGTGCAGGACGTTGCACTTGGCCTGATTGAACTTCATTAGGTTTACCCAAAGAGGCAGCCTTCCAATCCAGATTCTTAGAGGTAGATTCACAACTTTTGGAAGCAACCAAAACACTGGCCTAGATGCTTTAAAGAACCTTTGATAACTTATTATGTATTCAACATCCATGTGGCGCTTCGTATATTTGTTGTTTGTCTGTCTCATGACCTTATTTGTGGGACAAAGGTGGCAGTGAACATGGAAATTATCGTAAATGCTGTGTATGTTTGAATGGGAAGAGCAAATGAATAGCACTAGATAGCAATGTTTATTGTGTCAAGTCTTTGGGATGTCATTTATATGTAACTACTCCTAATTAGTGCCATTCAAACCAACTAAAATGACTCCAAAGCAGATGCCAGTTGTTGCAAGGGATGTGCCTGGATACTTGTCGTTTTGTACAGTCAACTGGCACTTATAGCACTGACAACACTTTAATATTAGGGATGGAGGAAAGGTTTCAGTACTGGCCCTCTCAGTAATTTTCCATAGGGAGCATTTATCTTGATAAACTGTAATTCGGCAACTGCTGCCTCTCCAATGAGAGTTGCCATTCCCTTGGGTCTTGGTTACTCCTGATGGACAGTAATAGCTTACAGTTCCTCCTTCCATGTCATCTCTAGGAAACGGGCACCATGCTTCATCTTCATTGTGAGCAGTGTTAGAGAATGTGCTAACATCAGATATTGGTCTAAGAAGGAAGGACTCTTGAAATTTGGGGCTTTGCGTTCTTTTTGAGAATATGTGCTGGAAAATAACATAAGTTATTGACTCCCCTCAGCCTGAATTCTGGTGACATCCACGTTAAATAGAATCCTTCAGCAACAATTTTGCTTTTGACTCCGATGCAATTTATAAACATAATCAGAGAGCAATATAGCTTTATGTAACTGGCATCCAAATAGCAAGGCTTCGCTTCGTAATGATACTCCCCCCACCCTCTAAAATTGCCTTTTATTTAATTAAGGCTCTCCAGGAGGCTGACACTTTTCTATGCCTGAAACAGCAGCTGTACTGCAGTGATGAACCTCAGAAAAAGCTAAACATCTCCGTGACTGCTGCGAATCTTGGCAGAACAATGGAAAAGATCCTCTTGGTATTGCTAAGAAAACAGCCTTCTAGCTTTTAGAGCAATTTTCTCAGTGATCACCATAATACTCTGCAGTGGGGGTTTTGATTTTAAAACTAGTAATTTTGGATATTTCCCTAATTTAATTTAACTTGTTCTTTTTCACCGAGGTATTTCACAGAATCACAGAATCACAGAATTATCAAGGTTGGAAAAGACCTAGAAGATCATCCAGTCCAACCATTCACCTATTACTACTAGCTCCCACTAAACCATATCCCTCAATACAACATCCAGTCTTTCCTTGAACACCCCCAGGGTTGGTGACTCCACCACCTCCCTGGGCAGTGCATTCCAGTGCCTGACTACCCTTTCTGAGAAGTAGTGCTTCCTAATGTCGAGCCTGAATCTCCCCTGGCGCAGCTTGCTACCATTCCCTCTAGTTCTGTCACTGCCTACACGGGAGAAGAGGCCGACCCCCAGCTCACTACAACCTCCCTTCAGGAAGTTATAGAGAGCTATAAGGTCTCCCCTAAGCCTCCTCTTCTCCAGGCTGAACAATCCCAGCTTCCTCAGACGCTCCTCGTAAGGCCTGTGTTCCAGACCCCTCACCAGCTTAGTAGCCCTCCTCTGAACGCGTTCCAGAGCCTCAATGTCTTTCCTGTAGTGAGGGGCCCAAAACTGAACACAGTACTCGAGATGCGGCCTCACAAGTGCTGAGTACAGGGGGACAATTACCTCCCTGCTCCTACTAGTAACACTATTTTTGATGCAAGCCAGGATGCCGTTGGCCTTCTTGGCCACCCGCGCACACTGTCGGCTCATGTTCAGCCGTGCATCAATCAGTACCCCCAGGTCCATTTCCTCCACACAGTCCTCCAGCCACTCCGCCCCAAGCCTATAGCGCTGCCTGGGGTTGTTGTGGCCAAAGTGCAGGACTCGGCATTTGCTCTTGTTGAACCTCATGCCATTGGCTTCAGCCCAGCTCTCCAGCCTGTCCAGATCCCTCTGTAGGGCCTCGCTACCCCCAGGCAGATCCACACTCCCAGCCAATTTAGTGTCATCTGCAAACTTACTGAGGGTGCACTCAATGCCCTCATCTAGGTCATCAATAAAGATATTGAAGAGGACAGGCCCCAGCACCGACCCCTGGGGAACACCACTCGTGACCGGTCGCCAGCTGGATTTAACTCCATTTACTACCACTCTCTGAGCCCGGCCCTCCAGCCAGCTCCTTACCCAGCCGAGGGTGTACCCATCCAAGCCACGGGCTGCCAGCTTCTGCAGGAGAATACTGTGGGAGACAGTGTCAAAGGCTTTGCTGAAGTCTAGGTAGACCACATCAACAGCCTTTCCCTCATCCAGCAGATGGGTCACTAGATCATAGAAGGAGATCAGGTTGGTCAAACAGGACCTGCCCTTCATGAACCCATGCTGGCTAGGCCTGATCCCCCGGCCATCCCGCACATACCGCATGATCTCCCTCAAGACTATCTGTTCCATAACCTTCCCTGGAACCGAGGTCAGGCTAACAGGCCTGTAGTTCCCCGGATCCTCCTTACAACCTTTCTTGTAAATGGGAGTCACATTGGCAAGCCTCCAGTCTTCTGGGACCTCACCAGTCAGCAAGGAGGACTGATAGATAATGGAAAGCGGCTCGGCTACCACCTCTGCCAGTTCCCTCAGCACTCTCGGGTGGATCTCATCCGGCCCCATGGACTTGTGGCAGTCCAGTTGGAGTAGGAAGTCTCTGACTGTTTCTTCCAGAATCACAGGGGAGTTAGCATGCTCCCCAGCTGAGACTACCAGGTCAGAGAGAGGGGTACCCTGAGGATCTGTTTGACCTTTAAAGACAGACGTAAAGAAGGCATTCAGAACCTCCGCCTTTTCCTTATCCTCAGTGATCACATTCCCAGCCTCATCCAGTAAAGAGTGGATATTCTCCTTTGTCCCCCTCTTACTGTTAATGTACTTATAAAATAGTTTATTATTCTTTTTCACCCCAGCGGCCAGGTTAAATTCAAGCTGGGCTTTTGCCTTTCTGATTTCACCTCTACACATCCTGACAACTTCCTTGAATTCATTCTCAGTTACCCGTCCCTCCTTCCACAGGCGGTAGATTCTCTTTTTCTCACGGAGCCTCAAGAGTAACTCCCTATTCATCCACGCTGGTCTTCTTCCCCGCCGGCTCATTTTGCGGCTCAGGGGGACCGCCTGCTCCTGCGCCCTTAAGACTTCCTTCTTGAAGAGCAACCAGCTCTCTTGTACCCCTTTGTTCGCTAAGACTGAATGCCAAGGGACTCCCCCTACCAGTCTCTTGAACAAATCAGTCTGCCCTCTGAGAGTCCAAGGTAGCAGTTTTACTATTCCCCCTCCAAGCTCCACCATGAATTGAGAAATGTATCATTTCATGGTCACTCTGTCCAAGGCAGCCCCCAACCTTCACATCTCCTACCAGACCTTCCCTGTTCACGAACAGCAGGTCTAGCGGGGCAGTTCCTCTTGTGGGCTCTCTGACCAGCTGCATCAGGAATGCATCCTCTGTGCACTCCAAAAACCTCCTAGACTGCTTCTTCTGTGCTGTGCTGTACTCCCAGCATATGTCAGGGAAGTTGAAGTCCCCCATGAGCACAAGGGCTGATGACCGTGCAGCTCGTGCCAGCTGCTTGTAGAACACCTCATCTGTCTCTTCATCCTGGTTTGGCGGTCTATAACAGACGCCCACCAGGATGTCTGCCTTGTCAGCCCTTCCTCTGATCTTTACCCATAGGGATTCAATGTTATCATCCCTAGTCACAATCTCAGTGGCAGAAAAGGATTCCCTAACGTATAGAGCCACACCACCACCCCTCCTTCCTTGCCTGTCTCAGGCTACATTTGCCAAGACAATGATGAGAATAAGTCTAAATAAGATTTAAACTGTATGCATGTGCTACTCCTAAGTGGACAGTAGCTTGTAGGGAGACAGATGAGGTGTAGATGCCAGACTGGATCCTCAGGGCCAGTGGGAGTAGCCTGCTTTCTCTTATGTAGGTTGCAGTGGTAGTAATTTCCATGTATCCCGATGTCCCAGAGTCAGGCTGACTTCTGATTAATTCTCCTATGCTCCTATTGTCTTGTACTTCCATTGAAGGAAGGACTTCTGCAAACCAAGTTGATGTGATATAATCAACAGCGCTGAGAAATACAGATTTATTAAGAATAACTTCCATAAGAAGAAGGGGTGGGGTAACTGAGATATTAATAATTCAGAAAATACAAAGAATAATACTGGGCCTTTGCTCTGTGTCAGGGGAGTTTCCTGGGTTTCAAGGAGCTATGCCAGTTCTCACAAATCGTTTCTGAATAGTTGCAGCCTGACTGAAAGCCCGTTTCAGTTTCCTCTCAGGCACTTCTCTGGTCTCTTTGGGCCACACTGAAAATTGATTTCTGTTTAAGATATTTATGTGAACTAGAGTTTGGTGGAAAGTAGAAGAGAATAAATTAAAAAAGAACAAAATTTTACCTTTATTTTGCAGTGTTGAGTACTTATGTGGCATACTCCTGAATTCTAGACAGATGGCTTAGGAAAGCTCAAAAAACTCCAGTTGAATGACAAAATGGCTCTGAAGAGAGGTTAACCCTAATGAGTGCTAAGTCTCCTGTTACAGAGCTGAAAATCCTGTCCTGACAGGTGTAACAGGAGTGTTGTTCTGTTAGCACAGTGAAGGACTCTCTGAATACTTCAGGTGAACATTTAGAGCTGAAGAAGTTTGGAGACTTTGTCTCCTGCACTGGGACAGAGACACTTAGCTCTGTGCCAGTTTGGGTTCTTCATATGTCTGTTTCTTAGTGAGTGGTACCAATAACTGCTTTGAGTTCTGTTCCTCTGTACAAAATACTTAAAAATTAACCTATGACATTCTGTAACCAATTGTTACAGAATTTGGATTTTTTTTTTTTTAATAGGAAAACTTGCTGAATCCATGCAGCAGATGAAAATTTCTCTTGAGGTGATTTTCAGAAAAGAACTCTGTTGGGTTAAATGCAGATAAAGAAGACCTCGTGTGCTAGTCATGTTAGATTTAGACACGAGGATTGTGTCCTTGCTTGCAGATGGACTTTGAAAAGCATAAGGAAGCTTCAGGTAGCTTCAGGTATGAGTTATTTATACATCTTAGTAGCACTCTTGGCATCCTCTATGCTGAAGTCAGTACTCCCTTGAAAGAGATCACATGCAATAATCCAACTTCTAGGTGGTTCAGCAGCAAATTCTGTGCATTTTGAAGCATATGAGTGTGCAAGAGTAGTCCTAAAACTAGAGTGCAATATGATTTTCCCAAGAGGCAATAAATCCTCACACTTGAGATGATAGACCTATTTCTGCTTAATGAGGAAAAATTCACTCCTGGCTTAACTCCACTGAAGTTAATTTCTCTGACAATAAATTTGGCCCAATATGTCAATACAAACTTAACTCAGTTGTGTTCATAGAGATTAACTCAACAGTATCTTATGTATGCCCAGAATAATTAGTTTACTGTCTCTTGAGGTTGGCTTAATTAATTTAAAATGCTTTCCATTTAGAAGATACTCGCTGCAGAAACAGGTCTGCTGCAGATAAGAGAAACTAGAACTACTCCTTCAATCTTCTGTTTGACTTGTTGGAAAGAAAATACTGGGAGCAGGGAATATTGTTTTGTTAAAGATGCTCTCTCTGAGCCCTTTTTATAGAATTCCAGCAACCTGGAATGGTTTGGTGCCTTAAAATAACATTCAAATATATATTTTTTACATTTAATAGTACTGTGCTTCCTCTGATCAGCTAAGAACCATTGCAATACTTTTTGAAATTTGTTACAGCTTCAGAGAAGATAACTTATTTATAGGAAAGTCTTTTAGATCTGCAGTCAGACACTGAATTTTTAAAGGGAGGGTATGTGTCAGAAGCTAAATAATTAAGATCCATGCCTTCTCAGCATTTTATTTCAAATATTAAATATTACATAAGAGATTTTTCCCCATGGAAATCAAGCCTTTAAAGTGGTGCAGACTCAGCCAGAAAATCACTGTATTGTACAGTTAAATGGATACATCTTGAATTTTACCAGAACCTCAAAAAAGTTCTTAAAATATTTCAGCACTCTCCCTACTGGTTCAAATTGTCCCTGTTCAGAAATGTTGTGATGGGATGTTGAGATGCTGACGTACGCTCACCCTTTCTGAAACCCTGAATGGTGGTTGCTGTCAAGCTCCAGGTGAATTTTAAGCAAACATCAGTGTTTGGACAAACACAGGTAGGTCCCAGGCTGGGGATTGCTGTAGTTAGCTCACATAAAACCTGGGGAACATGTATCTCTGCACTGCCAACGTAAGGAAACAGATAACTTGCCAGATGAAATGCAGTCATTCAGTTCCTTCTGTTGTAAACCACTGTCCTCCACTGGAAGCAATTAAAACTGCACAAATTCTTCTCAAGACCTGTACTACAACTACTAGTCCTTTCCTTGGAGAGCTTGCTGGCAGAGCAGTGTCCTCTGTCCTCGCAGCTTGCATACGTTTCTGAACGTGGTCAGCATGTTTAAAAACCACCTGAAGCTTTGACTCGTTTTTAGGAAACAAGTTGTTTCCTAAAATGTTTCTGGAATTTAAATAGATGCATTAAAATCTATGTGACATGGTGCCTCAGGACATGGCTGTGCCAAAGTTTTCTTCTCTAGCAAAACTTGTACAATGAAAGGAAGCAGCATGAATTTCCACAGGGCTCAGGTTCCACTCCTGTCTCTGTTTACCGGATCTGCACCCGGCTGTAACGCTATACGACAGCAGGGGCATCGCAAGCTTATGAATATACTGGAAGCGAACACTGGTGTTATCTTCTGTTGCCCATCATAGGAACTGCAGAGTTTGTTATCTGCTTGCCACCTTCTCTTCAGTGGATAGAAATCATGAGATAAGTCTTGGATAAGTTGGTATAGAGGCTGAAGGTGGTACTGTTCTCCTTGGACAGTGACCTGCTTTAATTTCTATAGCTGTGTGTGGGCCCAGGCTGGTCTCTCCGTGGGGTTGAAAACCAAGGCATCAGGTCCAGCTTGATGAGTGTCACTTAAAATTCTCCCTATCCTTTTTCATCCTTTCCAAAGGGCTGTGGGGATGTTGGAACTGAGATGGTGTCTGGCTCTCAGCTGGAGCCACCTTCCTGCTTCCAGCTCCCAGCTCAAGCTGTGGTTCTTCCCCCTCACACAGGGATTAAACTCCCCAGTAGCCCCCTTAGGCATCCACACATTGTGGCATTTTTCTTATTTCCAATCAGCTAGACCTCTGACCCGGGGAGTCAGTCCCACATTTGGTAGCTATGCATTTATTTAAGTTGAACAAATGCTGGCCTGTCAGTGCTGTATGTGATATACACACTCCTGAGGGGTTTTGCTTTGCTCTCTAATTTATGTTTGCAGGAATATTAAACTTCCTTCTGCTGCTGGGAAGGTTTTGAAAGTATATATATATATGTGCATACCTATGTGCTATGTGGTTATTTGTCAGGATTTACTTCACATGGCAGTTTTAAGAGCAATGAAGTGTTGTTGACAAGCTATTTCTCCTTGTTTGCAAGTTATTTACTGCTAATTATAATGATGATGAAAAGAGTGCTTGACAGTGTATCAAGATTCATGCTAAGCAAATCCCAGAGAGCTTAGAGCAATTATCTGGAGTATGGGACACTGTTGTTCTTGACTCTGGTCAATCCTGTACTATCCCAGTCTTTTTAAATTGTCCATCATTCCCTTCTCTTGGGGATTGATTTTGTATCCAGAGGATCTGCCTCGTGATTGAGACAAATGTCTGTAGTAGGAGGAATCTGTTTTTCCACTGAGTTTTCGGCACACTTAGGATTATGAAACATAGAAGGAACTTGCATGACCCAAGACAATATTTTAATAACAGCCTCTGCCTGTTCTGCAGGGGCTAGAGCAGCTTTGGAGAGTATTTTTTGTCACTCTGCAAAGCAGGTGTATTTGTATGGTGTAACTTCTTGTATATCCAAGGATTGTTTTCCATCCTTCCATCAGGTTTTTGGGGTTGAATGAAGGAGATAAATATACCAGAATATACTTAATGATGATAAAAGCCTTGAAAGTGTAAGTACTGCAGGGTGTTCTGGAAAGGAGGAGTCAGCTTAAACACCTCAGGGGATGCTGGTTCAACACCAGCTCTGTAGGACCACTGTGTTATTGTCACTGACCTCCTGGCTGCTCCCCTCGCTGGGGAGCTGATCAGCACAGAAAGCATGGCCCAGCCCATGTGTGGCCCCGTGGACCAACAAACGTGTCTGTGATCTGCAACAGATCCCTCGCTGGCTCCGCAAGCACTTCACACTGATTTCCAGGTGCTGTGCAGACCTGCCTCTGCTGAAACATAACGCCCTGGCATCCTCAGAGCACCTTTGGTCTCTGCTTCTGCTGAATTTTGCTGTCTCGTCACACCCATTCCCACCTGTGACAATAGTGTACATCCTTAGGTTTGCAAATCAAAGAGTTTAAGTAAGTTTCTTGTATTTTGTATTTTTAATGGGAATGTTGAACTCAAATTGGATGATAGACCACAATTTATAAATAATATCTGTATGGACACTTAGGAACTCAAGCCTGTTGTAGGGTATGGCTTTTGTCTATAAATACTGGCTTTTATTTCTTCTTTTCTTTATTTTTCCTTGTGGCCTTCAGCACGCCTATCTGCCCCAAGGAACCCAACTGATTTTATGCCGGGATATTTGCTGTTTGCAGTTTTGCTACATCTTGTATTTCTAGGAGATTTTGTGGCAGTAACACCTGCTATAACATACTTTTGGAAATTTTGAGTCCAATTTTCAAGACTGCTCTGTGGTTTTAGTGTTCAGGTGCTGGAGAATTTGGCCTTTCTTCCTCCAAGGTTTGATAACCCACAGTTGTGCTGTGAAGCCAAACGAAAGCCAATATCAGCTGGAGCTTTCACAAAAATATTTCAAAACCTTTTCACTGTCTGGAATGGTAAATGAGTCAAGGAGTATTTGGTGGTTCTCATTGTCATTTTCAATTTGTTGTGTACTTAAGGCAACTTGTCCACTGATTTAATTGAAAGGAGTAAGATGAGCTGGGTCAGAACTGTTTTATCTACTCAAAGACTGCGGTGGTTATCTGTATGGTACAGTCACAGCCGCTGAACTCTTCAATCTTGTTTTTAGGATCTACAAGATTTACTGTTATGTTCAGCTTGTAAAATCTTAGGAAATTAGATTTTTTTTTCTGATCCTACAACTTTTAAAACCCTGTGAAAGAGAAGCTGCAACATCTTAATTTTTTTTTCCCAAATATTGGGACCAGAACTGAAGGGTAAGACATTTTTGAAGTGAACTTTACAATACAGACCTTTAAAAAGTTAAGAATGTTTCTTAAGGGTTTCTTTAATAAACCATTTGCTTAATTTAATTTTTGAGCCAATTTTTTGTAAAAAGCACAGACAGAATAGATGAATAATTTGTCATTAGCAGCTTTTTGCCTTGCATATATATATATTGAAAAAAGAAATAATGTTCATGGTTTAGAAATTAGCTTAGTCATGCAGGGCAGATTGGTAACTTGTAAGTGCATCTTGTGATTTCCAAAGATGCCTTTACTGGGGATGTCTTAGGGTGTAGTTGGAAGAGCATTGAAATATCTTGTGTTGTACACTAAGGTACCTCAAGTCTGTTGCTCTGTGACTTGTTCCTGCTGTTTATGATTCCTGGGCTCTCAAAGTAGTTAGTGAGGCTCAGGCCGCACTTGTAACTGTGTAGATAATTTAACTTACCGATTTTTTGTAAGAGCTCATAATCTGATCTAACAGCAGTTTGCACTATTTTTAAGTGTTATTCATAATAATTTGGATATATATGAAGTCCATAAAGGCTTGTATGACTTCACATAGATATCAAACTATACAGAGAAGCCGTTGGATGAGAGGACCTGGGCTGATGCTTGGTTTGTACTCTGCTCAGCCTTTCTTTTCTGTCAAATAGATGCCTGAAGACTTAGATGCAGGGGACTCTGGGGCAATGTTTCCCAAGTACTAGCAGCACTGACCTATGTAAGGCTTGTTCTTAGCGCCACATATGCTCTGGAGGGAGAGCAAGGAGAGACAGTATAGCCTGGCATAAGTTGTTGCTTTGGTAAAATTTTGGGAAAAGAGCCCCACAACACTACAGGCCAGATAATACTTGCAGTTCTAGTTGAAGTGATTTACTTAAAATTCAGCATAAAAATGTCAGCATATGTAGTAGTTCATTACAAGGGAAGATAAATATCAAAAGGCCTACAATATTTGAAAATATCTAAGGGGGGAAAAAGACAACATTTGGGGGAACACATTAGTAATAGGAACCTGTTTGCTTTTTTATGGTATAGATAGGACTGTGACTTTTTTTCTGCATAAGGACTTAAATATAAATGCAGTCATCCCTGTGGTATCTTTTGTCATTTTTTGGGGTTTTTTAAATGTTGTGCGGTGCCAAGAGTGCTCGAGATTCATACAGTTTGCTAGTTCGCTGATAATTAAAAAGAAATTTGGAAGGTTGGGTCACATGAAGAGCAATGAAGACCCACTGCCAGTTGCTTTTAAAGCATTTTGATTCCTGGATTAGAATTTTTATCTGTTGCAAAAAATGAGTGTGAACTGTGAGCAAGAGCAATCAATCTGCTAACTAGTAAAATCATTAGAAGTTGGCATTAGGACTAAAATAAGAATTACCCTCAAAAATTACAAAAAAATTTGCATTGATTAGTGTAAACCCCCCCTACATTTAAATACTCCCATAATTAGTTAAATCCCTGTGTGCGTGTATGTTACTTACTCATCTTCACTTCCAAAAGTCAGTGGTTATTTATTTTCTGACAGTATTTAAAGATAATGCTTTTGTACTTATCATTCCTAGAGGTCTCACATTTTTTCCAGATCAGAAGATTTATGGCACGAAGAGATCCAAAATAAAAGACCTTTAATGTGATCTTTCAACTGCATGTAATTTTAGAAATAACTGGAAGGTAGATTACATTTAATTTTCTGAAAGTTTCAAAAGCAGTTATATCCTTTCCATCCAACAAACCCTCAACCACAGAAGTGCCAGACTGGGTCCAATATGTGCATGAAAATAATATCTTTACTCGTCCTTAATTTTACTTTTCATGGTAGAAATGAAAGCTTTTGGAAGCACATAGCCGTGTCCTCCTGTACTTGTCCGTTAATTCTAAACAGATTCTGTTAGATTTCTGTGTTTAAATCAGTTTGCTGGCAGTGAGCCATAGAAGGTGTGTGCTTGGAAAAGACTTGATTTCTACCAGCATAAGCCATATAGAGAGCAGCTCTATTCGCTCGAGATGTTTCCACCAGAGACTCTTCCTTTCCTGTAAAGATCTGTTGTATTTTTGTGCAAGTACAATTGAGAAAAGAAAAAAACAAACTCCAGATAAATGTTCTCAGGTGGGTTTTACCATGTACACAACTTCTGAGTATAAACCAGAGCTGCTTAGCTCAGCTTTGTGTTTCATGCTTCCATCACTGTTCACGTTTACAGTTTGCACCTTCCCTTGCATCATCACTTTGGCGTTTTCTACGCTTGTGTATATTCTTTCTGTCTCTGTATACATAAAGGGATAATTATGTGAAAGATGTGAGTTAAGTAAGAATAAACACCTTTGATCTATGTTATGACACTAAATGTAAAAACTTTAACCATGTAGATTAGCTGCTGCTTTTTTTACAGAGCTAAAACTTCCTGAGATTTGTGAAAATTCAAACATTTGAAATATATAGGCACGGAAGGGTCAAGAAGTATTCTGCTGTGAATAGCTTGAGCATTATGTTACGCAAACATTAGAACTGTAAAAGCAAAAAGTGTGTGGCTGAATTTGCTGTGAGGATAAACAATCCTTGCTCTGAGGGTAAACAGAACCTTTTGACCATGGCTGGGCTTTGTGCAGCCATTAACATGTAAACCTGTGGCTGCCACTGTGCTGCTACAAATTACTGCTTTTCCTTTCTGCCCTCCTCATAGCACAGGTACTATGTGAGGTAGGTGTAAATACACACAGATTGAAGACTTTTCCATTGATGTTACAAGTGTTGTCCAATAGTTTAGATGCTTTCAGTTGTGAGTATTACACCCTCTCTAGTTCCCAGCTCTTTGTTGCCACTGGTTTTCAGCATCAGTGCAGCTGTTGGTGTAATTGTGCTGGGAAATTGGTCTGGAAAAAATCCCTGGCTGGCTCAGGAGCTGACCCTTAGGGTGGGCAGGGGAAAAGAGGTATTTTACACTTGGCTTGAGTTACCACTATTGCCTGTGAATTCTATGGAAAATTAGTGGACTCAGATATCCGTAACAACTTGTATATAGGATGAGATATGCCAAATGGAGATATAAATTGCTTTAATTTTCAGTATGTTTGTGTTTTGCTGGTCTTCCATCATAATTCAAATCCCCACTGTGCCAGACAGTAGACTAATGTCTAATCATCATTTATAAACACTGAGTGGACATAGGAGAGGGAGAGAACATGAGAAACTTAGATGATATCACACAGATCACGGATGATTAATGTTTATTGGGAAACAAACAGCATAATGACCATGTGTGGTTTTCAGGTAAATAAATATGTTCCAGAAAGCATCCTGTCTTGTCATTCCTGGACGTACAGCTTTCAGTCATCTTGTTTAATCTATCTGAAAGCAAATTCTTGCAGAATTTTACTATTGGAACACATCCTCGTGGTAGCACAAGAACATTTGGTCCTCTGTTTTCTGCCGCTGGGAAAATTATACCCCAAAGTTTCCATAAATACAATACCATATTAAAGGAGTTTCTGAAGAGCAAAGATCCAGTCAGTTACATACTAGGGATGTGGTATGTGAAGAGCAAAGTAGCCTGCAAACAGCTTAATTACCTGCCTGTTTGCAATTTGTTATTTTCTTCTAATAAGTGTATGATTCAAGTAATTCCTGCTGTGCACTTTTCCCCCCTTTAGGTGGTTGCTTGTAAGGCGAAAGCTTGGCTGTGCTGTTTTTTCCTACACCTAAATGAAACTGTGAAGTCAGAAAGTGCTTTTAATTGTAGATACTGCTTTATTTTTAAACAGCAAGAACATGGATTGGAATGCTTGCTGTTCCTTCCATGTGCCCCAGGAATCTCCTTGTTGTCCCTCTCGCACGGAGATATCCCTCCATGATTAACTCTCTGTCACTCAGCTCAGTTTTCTGGCAGCGCAGTGAGTGCTGTAGCAGAGTGAGTCATGGCTGCAGAAAGCCTTTTCAAGGACAAGCCAAGGGTGTTGGAGGCAGCAGCTCCACAAAGCCAGGGTTCTGGACCAGTTCAACTGTTTTCAGCCTCAAGGAATTTGACTTTAAGAAGCTGAGGCCTCGGAAGAGAAGCCAGACTCTCTTAAAATCAACAAAAGCAAAATCTTTAGATGCATTCTCTTGTTGAAATTTTGTAGTTAGGTCCTGTGATGTTGCACAAAGCAGCATTACGTAAAGCACAGCAGATGCAGTCTGGATTCAGGGGCAGGGGGAAAGCACATAACGAAAACAAACATGGTGTGCCACAGCAGAGAAAAACATCCTCAAGATATAAAGAAAAAGAATTTCCAAGTGGGGAGCTGACTTGGAGCCTTAATAACTGCCTCAGCCTGACATTGCCTTTTTTAATGTGTACAAAGATTTAAAATAGGATTTACAGCTTGGCAGTTGCATCTGGTTTCTGTGATGTATCAGTCTGAGCAAGAGCAGAGTGCTGCTGTGTTGGGGAAGAAAGGTGCCCCTGCCCATGCACACAGAGAGTGGGCACCTCAGCAAGAGATGTTGCAGAACTCAGTACTGGGCAGCATGCTTGAGCTTCGAACCGTCTCCTCATCCCTGCAGCAAAATTCTGCTTTTCTCAGAAAGCGAGGTCAAGCTCTAAATTAAATGCTTATAAAGTAAAGTAGTTGTGGAGAAATTCGCATCTTCGGTCTAGCTGGAAATACATGATAACAGGATGTTTCTGTGATGGTTAAGCACTAAGCTGCGACACCAGAGGTGTCAGCACAGGTTGCCTGCCTGTGTGGGCATGTACAGTCAGTCCTGCTGGGGCTGATCCGGCTGTTGCTGAAGCCCAAGGTCCTGTGGCTTTACCATGGGTTCTTACACCGTTAGGGTTCGAATAGTTCGGTGCTGCTGATGTCAGCTATGTATAAGGTGAAGCCAAAGCCACTAAATGCCGAATGCCACAACTAAGCAGAGCGAAGTCCTTTCTAGTGAGAGAACTGGTGGGTCCAAGAAGGCACTGTTTTTTGAGGACATTGGTCTTTGTGGGTTCTGATTAGATGTTGATCACATTACTTGCTACATCTTGCTGCTTATAGAACGTTGTTATTAAAGAAGTTTGTAATCAGAAGTTAGGATCACGTTAGGTGGACTGGATTGATGGTTTTGCATCAGTTAATGATATGCTTGTCATCTTCAGCTGTTAGCAGAGGAAACATTTCATGTTTTACATGTTTAAGGTTTTGATGCAGGTGAGCACAAGAGGGTGCGTAGTCTCTGTGAGCAGTCTCATACGTGTTTTCATCAGTGCAGATGATGGTCTTTGTGTGTATCATCCTGACTGCACGGAAGCAAGAATGCACTAGATACTTAGCTATGGATGAAGAGCCGGCGCCTTTATAGCATTAGAACTATAACATGAACAAACTGGGTGACTTAAAGCTCATTTTCAAGATCCAGAACCTTTCAACTCAGGTCACTATGATCAAATTCAGCGTAACTCAGGATTACTGTTTCATGGCAAATCAGTCCAGTCCAGAAGTAGGGGGAAAGGTGAGGGGATCAAACATAATTGGTACCCTTGTTGAATGAATTGCTCAGATATCAAGATCTGAATGAAATTGTAATACCTTCTCACTTTTACCAGACAGGTCTAACAGGTCAGAGTTTGGTAGGTCAATGTAAAAGGAGCTTGAATTACCCATCCGGGGTTGTATCAGTCCTCTGAGGGTTGTCAGGCAGTGAACTTCATATGCACTAAGCTTAATTGCAAATAAAGGCTGTGACACAAACAAAGCTCAGGAAGTTAAAAGATTAATGCTATTAGAGTCATCTCATGTTGTGCAAGCCTCTTCCCATAGTAGATGGAATTGTTCATTTTTCCAATAAGCTCTAAAATCTTGAGGGTACATAAAAGGAAGGTGGTGTTGGCACTCGGTATCAATAGCCTCACGTAATTCCTTTTGAAGTTTTTTGTTGGCTGCTCTTTTCCATAATCATTAAACAAATAGAGTATTTTTCTTAAAACTTTCAAAGTCTTGCAACGTAAGTGTGTTTTTGTTCTCTTAAGAGAGCCTTCCTTCAATGTCATTCATAAACCTGCAAAGTACGTAGTATTCTATGGCCGCCTTTGAAGATGTCAATCCTGACAGTATATGGACATTGCTATACGCTGATCTCCCGATATTTTGCTGAGCTTGTGCTCATGCTTCTCTCTTTAAAAAGCAAACAAGCAACCGACCCCCAGCAGGTGTGTAAATGTTAAAGAACAGCTGTGGCTTCAGAGGATAGACACTTTCCCTAAAGTGATTAAGAAGTATCAAGGAGAGAGTGAGGACTATGCTGAGCAGTAGAAACTCAGAGGGAGGAAGGAAGAGCAAGCTGATATTTATTGGTGGCTATCTGATAGTTATTTGCAGCATTGGTGTCTTTGAGATAAAATGAAGACGAAAATAAGGAATGCAGAAGAGGTCAAAGAGGGAAAATCGCTGTTAAGCTGATCTTCAGGAAAAGCAGTAGACATGGGGGACACATAGGGAGACAGGGAAAAGTATAAAAATCTTGAACAGAGGGGATAGCAGAACTAGGGCAATACACACACCCGACTGCCTCTTTGTGTCCTGGATATTTCAGCATGACCGTTCAGTTCATCTCTGCTTATCATTTACATAACCTGTAGAAAACAAATGCATACTCAAGATGTCTGCCTGAAAGGAATGACTTGATCCTTAGCTGTTATTTCAAGGTGTTTGCACTTTCTATACTAACTAAAATAATTCTGTAATATAATAGTGTGTTACCAGAGCTATTTAAACTGATAATGTTCTCTAAATATTGCTAAAGCGTACATCAAAAGTCCGTCTGGTTTTCCTGTCTTTGTCTCTTGTTTAGTGTTAATGTGTCGTGCTTAAGGGATGTATTAATGAACCTGTTTTTTATCCTGCAATGACAATCCTCTAGGCCCAGTCTCTTCATTAATGAATAATGATGGAACAGAGTAGGCAGTTGGGTCATTTTATCCTTTAAGTGCGATGAACAGTCCTGAAGAGAATGCTGCATTGCAGCTATAAGCAAAATGGTTGTACTGATGACAGAATACTTTTGAATCTTTTCTGGAACATTCTGGGGTTTAGGAAGATTGCCAGTTTCCCAAAACATTTTACCTTATGAAAGGAATCTTTTTTGGTTTGGTTTGGGGTTTGGTATTTAAGAGATTTATTCCAATGCCTTCTATAAACTTGGAAACCTGGGCTTCAAAAAAAATATAAAGTCACTTGTCATGCTGTGCTCAACAGCCATTGAAAAGGACTTGAGAAGACTTCTGTTTCATTATATTTGAGTAGCAGTTGGCTAGTAATAGTTTGCATAAAATTTTGGAAACACCTTACTGTGAATTTGGACTGATTTTCCCCAAAACGTTTTGTGTGAGGCAGGAACCATACAAGAAAAATAAGCTGGCCAGTTAAAGAACTATGCAAAGAAAAGCCTGCTTTCCCACCGAAGCATATTAAAATAAGGTTCCCAATTAAAGTTACTAATGGGACAAACACCTCTAGGTTAAGTTAGGTAAATGTTTTTAAGGCTCCTTTTCTTGGGCTGAGCGTAACTGGGATAATTACATTTTTTACTCTGAAAGAGATGGAAAAATGAAGTTAAGCCCCTAAGCAGTGGTTACCCTAAATCCATGTGTCTCTCTTACATGATAAAAGTCTGTGGGTGCCTGGAATTCTGCTCCATTTTCATAGGTAAGAACCTTGGGTTTAGTTACTAGATTCTCTTTTTGCTTCTTTTCTGCTTTTTGGTCTTTTTGTTTCTGTTTTGACAAAGTAAATGCTTGTGCTCTCTTGTTGCCCAACATGTGACTTTTACTCCAACTATCCATATTGCCATAGCTGTGGGATGAGTAGGTGGTACATGTCTCTAGCTTTGAGAAGTTGAGGTGAAAGTGGTCTGCATCAAACCTGTCTAAGGGATTTACCTGTTCTCAGCCTGTGGATTTGTTTTGGAACATCGATTCTGGATTAGCTACTGGAGTAGATTAAGTCCTTGTACGGATACTCTTATTTTGGATTAAGAGCTGCCCCTTCCCGGTTGAGCTGGATGAAGCAAAGCAATGAATTGATGGGTTGGAAGTAAAATGAAATGCCTAGCACAATATAAACACAGGTAATTGCTGTGCAAGGAAAATGGTTACAGCTGTAAATTGATTAAATGACTTCTAATCTGAGAGATCTCATTTTAAACAAAAACTTAAGCTTCTGTATGGGTAATGAGGGTTAATTAATAACTGTAGGGGTTACTTTTTGGGCAATAAGAAAATGTGATTTTTGTTTACTCACCAAAGCTGCCCGAGGATGGTTGTTAATATGAATTTGGTGCTTCTGTCATTATAATATTTTTTGGTTTTTGCTAATGTGTCTAACACAAATTCATAAATATTTGTAATGTGAGCACACTTCTGGCAGAGCTGTGATGCAGAACTGCCTTATTACATTCCCTTGAATGTGCATGTGCCCAAAGACACAGAAGGTTTTCAACTTGTCAAACCATAGAACACAAAATTAACAAGATGGAAGAAATTCTTAGGAACACATAAAATTCACATAGATGTCATGATGAAATAAGGAAGAGATTAGAATACAAGTCCTTTTCCACTTTTGTCACCTAGAATAGAGCTTCTTTATCATTGAGTAATTTCCAGTGGCTTTTTGGGTTGCTGGAACTCCATCTTTTATATCCCAAAAATGTTTCCTGCTTTACTCATCCGTGAGAACTGGGTTTTGGATCTGATTTCATCTCCTTTCAGGAATCATCCAGACTGTGCTCTTGCTACATGCTTGCTGTTTGTGTCTCTTGTTTGCCTCTGCTGCCTGGCATTCCCAGAGGTTTGAGCTGACCAAGATCAGTAGCTCTAGTTATTTGCCCCTGCCAGGCTGAAAGGGTTTCCATGTCACAGCAGTGATAAAATGCAAGATGAGATGCAGGTCAGTCTCAGTTTTCTACAGAATATACAATGTAAGTTAATTGCTCAATAAAGAGTGAAAAACAGGCTAGTGAGGACCACTGTTCAATTGTGGAGAAAACTTACAAGCAAACCTTGGTTAAGTCTTACATATTCTAGAATATTTCTATTAAGATCAGATCTTTAAGTGGGACCAGTTTGGTGTGCACAAAAATACATGCTGTCTTTGCTTACGCTCTTACTACAGCTCATGAGTAGGATTACCTACCTTGAGGCACTTTATAGTTTAATTTAGTATTTGATTTGCACTGGAAAAAAAATCTGGAGAACTTCAGTAGTGACTATTGCATTCAGATTAGGTTAGTTATGTTGAGGGCTAATCAAGGTGATTGACAATGTGTGCTTCATGTAAGAGTCTATTCTTTTGGGGGGTTTAGTGTGCTAAATTAGGAGGCATCTGTAGGTGTTGTGTTGCTAATGGAGTTCTGCTGCATGTGGGTTTAAGAATAAAATAACTCTGTATCCCACAGTACACCTTGAGATTGCTTTGGTTCCAGTTTGTATTTTCTGTAATTCAAAAATAAAACCAGAATCAAGAAAACATTGTCCTTCTTCACAGTATGAAAAAAGGCATCTCTTGGTATTATTTTTATTATCTTTATATAAGGCTGAGAACTCTTTGGAGAAATAACGTTATGTCTTCTGATAGTTCATCTGGCGCCATCATCCCAACTAAAACCCCACTACTAACGGTGAGTCCTCTGCTCTACCCTGCTCTCTTTTACACCTGGGCACCTTCTGTGGACTGAATTACCTAATGACCAGAAGATCGTAAAGTCTTGAGACTTTCTTTGCCCTCTTTTCTCCACTTAGCTGGAAAAGGATGCAGTAGAGAGGTGGTTTGACTTGCTGAGTTACAAGTGTGCAGTGACTTTAAACTTTGACCATGTACCTGTGTTCAGTTATGAGATACTGCATATGCATGTCATGATAGGACATGGGGCAATGGCCCTAAGCTGATGGAGGGGAGAGTTAGATGAGACAAGAGGCAGAAGCCCTTCCAGGGAGGGTGGAGAGGCCCTGGCACAGAGTGCCCAGAGAAGCTGTGTCTGCCCCTGGATCCCTGTGAGGGTTCAAGGCCAGGATGGATGGGGCTTTGGGCACCCTGGGCTGGTGGAGAGTGTCCCTGCCCATGGTGGGGGGTGGCACTGGGTGTGTTTTGAGGGCCCTCCCAACCCAGGCCATTTTGCAGTTCTATGATATCCACTGTAATAATATTCCTTTTGGCACCTTTGGATTAATTTTTCAGCTTCTTTCACTTTCGTTGTTCCTCCAAGTCTGTGTGGTCCATAAACCTACGGGAAAAGCAGATGATCTAAAAGATGGGTCCCACTTGTTTATGAGGAGGATGGTGCAAATGGGTAACAATGTGTGCAGTGGTGTTAGGCAGTAACAGTGAGCACAGCCATGTGCTGCTGAGCAGAGGGATGTGCTCCGTTGGATGCTCAAAACACATCTTATTATCCTGTCTCCTCACAAGCTGAACATTGTGGTTTTAAGTGACATCATTGTCACTTGCAGGAGTGACGGTGGCATTTAATGTTGCTTGCAGATGGCATAATGATCAGAGCACTTTTTCTTCAGCGTTCTCACTCTTTAAATACCTTGAACACTCTCCTGAATACGCAGCAGCATAAGATACGCTATAGCAAATGCTCTGCTTCTTGCAAAGGCGTAGCTTAAAGTGAGTACAGTCGCTGTGTAGCTGACAAGCTGACATTGCTCACAGGAAAAGCAGATGACACTGACAAAGATAGCAATGAAATTAAGAAGAGTTGCCAAGTAGCAGCACTTGGAGGTAACACCTCAGAAAAATGCAGCTCATTGCTATCTGCTTTATTTGTTGTTTTTTCTTAAGTGAGGGTGGGAAAGAATCAAGCCCTGGAGCAGACTCTACAAAGTGGTTTTTAGTAGTTTTGACTCTTACAGACATCACAAAAATGTGTGTGTCTCTTCAGAATATAAGATTTCTTCTTCTATGAAAACTTCTATATGAAGAATTAGCTACCTTAACCTACAAATTCCTGGGCTCATCTAGGGAAAAACCTTATTTTCCAGGATGCTGCTGTCATGAGAGCATGCTTTGTTATGCTGTGTTACTTTTAAACTTTCCAGTAGACTTCATCAAATAAATATGAGCTAATGATTCTTAGAACCACTTCTATTAGTGGACCTATGGTAATTGCAGTGACAAATAATAACAGTAACTCTATAAAAAGTTGTTGCATGGCACTTTCAGGATACTGCTTAAGAGCCTTCTGCTGAACTGACTTAGAAAGTCTGTCTAATGTGTCTTCAGCCACATAACGTCTTCCTCAGGCCATGCTTTCCCAATTGCACGTGCTTTATTCCTCTGCCATTTGCTTTCTGAGATTACCTTGACTGTCATCCTGACCTGATGTGTTCTGTGGAACCAGATAGAAAATCAGGAGAAGACTTCAGTGAGTGTGGGTCACATCAGCCTGAAAGTCCATTACAGTGTGGAGAAGCCAGTTGGGGCTCTCCTTAGTGTGTGTTCAGCTGCATTGAATTTCAGTCAGGTGGCTGCAATTTCTGGGTTGTTTCAGTGACATAGAATCATGGAATGCATTAGGTTGGAAGGGACCTCTAAAGGTCATCTAGTCCAACCCCCTGCAATAAGCAGGGACACCTATAACTAGATCAGGTTGCTCAGGCTTCATCAAGCCTGATTTTGAATGCCTCCAGGGATGGGGCCTCCACCACCTCTTTGGGCAACCTGTGCCAGGGTCTCATCTCTCTGAGTGAAGAACTTCTTCCTAATGGCTCATCTAAACTTGCCCTGCTGTAGTTTAACACCATTGCCCCTCGTCCTATCGCCACATGCCCTTTCAAACAGTCCCTTCCCAGCTTTCATGTAGGTCCCCTTGTATGTCCTTTGAACATAATGTTTTACTTGCAAAACTTCTAGTGACGTGAAGTTGCACTGTGATAAGGAATGGGAAAAGTTGAAGTTAAAGGCTTCTTATCATTATGATCAGTAGACAGTCTAGCAGCTATTTTTGTTATTGTGAATTTGTTGTGGTGTTACTCAGCAGTGGGAGTCCCCACGCTCAGTGCCACCAGCCACCCCTCATTGGTGTTGACAGTAACTATAGGCCTGTGCATATGTACAGGTGGAAGTGTGGCTCCATGCTTTTTTTCTCTCGCTCTTCTCCTGGGAGAAGATCGCATACATACACCTTATGTTAGTCCCTGCTCTACTGCTTGCCTGTGGCTAACCTTGGTCCTACTGGTGGGTCAGTGGTGGTTATCCATTTGCCTGCACTTCCTGCAGGGCTTAGAGGATCTCCAGCATGGATCCATCTCCCAGCCAGCAGAAGATGCCTTTGTGCAGGCATGTGCTTGAGCCATGCACTCAGAGCTGCCCTTGGCACCGTGGCTGATGGCCGTGTTCCTGTTGGGTCTTTGATCCCTCCCCATGCCCCGTGGTTGCCATTAGTGATGCATATGAAGTGCTGCATTTCTTCGAAGGATCCGGTGAGAGTGATGGTAAGGGGTTATGAAGGTGTGTTAATTAAGGAAGGGTTTCAGAAACACTTTGACTTTATTATGTGCTCATTTATTCCTTGTTCCTTTTCTTGGCTAAGACCTCGGGTCTCCTCTGTTAAATTTACATCATTGCTTTTCTCTGCCATCACCCAGTTCACATGTTAGTGCTTTCCAAGCCCACTCCTACAGGATAGCCAGCGAGTGTGTCTTAAGCTGTAGTCACGGAAGTTTGATTTTATATAAATATTAAGGGCAAGAAAAAGCTTTCAAATTATCTGGAACAATCATAACTCAGCACTGTAACAGTGTGGTTTTGATACTATTTCCCTCATTCTCTCAGTTTACTTCATTGTAACGGTCCCATCGTATGTGTCCGTGTGTCTGTAGGCAATTGGAGCTTTGTGGGTAACACGTAAGCCTGTGCAGAGGACACTTGTGCTTTAACACATGATGTTACCTTCTGGGGGAGTGAAATCCCAACATTGGTTGAATAACCAAAAAGAGATGTTTGAAAGAACTGTCTCAAGGCTTTAACTACTTGAAAGGGGGGTTGGGGGAAGAAGTTATTACATTCCCCCGTTCCTTCTCTGTCTCTTCCAAAAAGCCCCAACTCCAGTAAACTGCTGAGGAGACATGATACCCCACAAATTCCATGTGCTTTGGGTATCCCGCTGGCTTGGGATTGGTTGGCTTACCTGCAGTAAAGACCTTCCTTGACTTCTAGGTTAACTGTGTCTTAGTGCTAGGTGAAGCTCTGCACTGTTACCATGCTGTTGTTTATCTGTCATGCAACAAGGGATTTTTAATGGTTCCTTTATTATCTGGTTGGTAATGGGTGGGAGCTGGATGGTGGATATACATACTAGGTTATTAGTATTTATTAGTATTTCTGCTCTGAATCTGTAATGACTTGATTGTCCTCAATACTTTAGAAGAAAAGCATGTCTGGGAACTTGTAGTACACAAGATAAAGCCGTGTAAAGATTAGTGAGTGGAGTAAGAGCTGAAGAAGTTATTTCTGGTGGAATGATTATCTCCACTCTCAACAGCCATACTCCCACTGACAGTGGTACTTTTTTACAAAAGAAATCCTAATTTGTCTGTCTTCATACTGGACCTTCAGCTCTCACCAAATGCTTTGTTGCCAGCCTTTGCAGAAGGCTTTTTGTTGTCTGTTTAGGCAAGAAAAATATTAGTCATGTGTTATGATGCATATCTTGCCTTTGATATTTGATGTTTTGTCTGTTGCCTTGATATTGGCTTGTGGTTATGCATTGTGTATAAGTCCAGTGATTGTTATGAAATTGTAGCATGTCGTTTAGATGAGTGACAGCTTTTTGGGCTACAGTCACTATCAGGAAATGTTTCTGGTTCTACTGTTAATAGTCATCTCATGTAAATTATTTGCTTCCTGGATAATAGCTTCTTTTCAGAGCAATTTTACTTTTAAAACAAATTAGAAGATAGAAGAAATAAACCCAGAATGGCTAGACAGGGAATGAATGAAACACGTCATGAAGCATTCAGTGTTTCTTGGCAGTAATAAATCCCGCATGGTATCTTGGAGCTGAGTGTAAATCAGGAATCCCAGGAGATGTGGATTTACTCTCCTGAACTGCCACCAAACTGTCTGGGGCAAGAACTTCAGCCTTTCCCTGGCTCATAAAATTGAGATAAGGTTGCTGATGCATTTCTGTAGCTAGAATGAGAATGAGAGAGAGAAACTCCTGTGGGAGTGCAGGTTGTTATTTATCTGTTCCTAACATTTACATTAGATGCATCAGTCTGTAAGAATAAGATCTTCAGTTACTTTCTTTTAAAAATGTCATGAGTTTAGAGGTGTAATTATGTACTTTGTGTGACTTAAGAGTGATTGTTTTGGTTAAAACCTAGACCAGGGAAGGTTTTCACAAGAGTTTTGTTGTCAGTTTGCTGCTTTTCAGACAATGAAGGAGTGTCCTGTTACTCCAGGACATGGTGATATGGCCAGTTACTCCTGTTGGATGTGAAGATGGAGGATGATTAATGAGGAAATGGAAGGGGAGTTAATTTGTTTCCTGGTTCTGCCACTTCTGCACCCCTCTTCTCTGTATGTCAGCTATTTTGGTCGAACTGTAAAGCATTTGACTCGAGTTGGTTCTAAATCCTGTAGGGGTCTGTTGGCAACACTGCCAAGTGGACTTGTAGAACTAGTAGCACCAGCAGTGTAAAGCTTACAGAAGATATGCTGGATGATTTGTGATTCCAAAAGCTTTGAATTTGTGGGCAAATTTCTTAAAATGTATGTAAAAAAATGTAACCAAGTGATATTAATGGAAACAGGTAATGAGATTCATTACACTTTGCAGACAACTTTGTTGTTCTGAGATTAGAAGGAAATTATTATTCATTTAGGTTCATTCACTAGTGAAATTCAAATTTGGCTTGCTCAAACTAGTAAATACTCTCATTAAATATTCTCTTACTGACAGACTGGATTCTTGTAACTGATTTGACTCAAATGTGGCTTAAACAGAATTTCAGTTTACTGCATCTAGAACGTTTTTGAGCACCCTACATGTCACAGAGGCATCCGTTCTTGGGATGAATGTTTTCACTTTGTTTCATGTTTGGTGTGTGTTTTAATTTTAAAAAATAATTAAAAATAACCTTCTATCAGCCAAACAGGTGCCTCAATGCATCACATATTTATGTGGCCTATCTGGAATGAAAGAAAGTATTTGTTTTACTTGGATGCCCTCCAAAGAAGTGTCAGGAAGACTTCATGACCTAATGAAGACTGATGTTGGATTGCTTCGTAGTGTGCTTGAAGACATCAGTATACATAAGGGACAAAACAGACCTTCCTTATCATTCAGTCAAAACCATATAAATAATCACAGTTTGCTGTGCATGTCTCCCTGCCTTCCCCCCTTTCTTAGGAACAGTTTTTGAAGGCAGGTGCCAGAAACTAAATCTGTTAATTACTGGCTATTAATATGAATTGAAAATGTGACTTTTTAATCTCTTTCCTTTACTAAATATACAATACTTCCTAAACTGAAGTAGAAGAAAAAAAGGCCTGCTGTCACTTCTAGCTTTTTTCAAGAGAGAAAAGCAAAGTAGTGCACAGAAATTTGCTTCCAAACCAGAGAGTGAAGTCCTACTGAAAATGTTCAATGGGATTGTGGGGTTGAGTTGTCTGTGTTCCAACAGCAGCAGCAAGCAGTTAGGAAGCTCTGAGGATCTGTGCAAGAGCTATTAAAGTCAGTGGGCCTGGACAAGTCATACCAAAGCATTGTGCAGTAGTTGTAATGGCAGGGATTGTTGCACAGTTACACGTGAAATAGATGGAGCTGGTGAAAAAAGGCAAAGAAAATGAAATAGTTGTCGAGGTGATACCTTGTGTTGTTTTTAATTTCTGTGAAGACCTAGGCAATGTGATGCTAGGAAGGCTCATCTTTTGAAGAGAGTGTTTGAGACTAGGGTGAGAGCAGCTCATGAGATAAAATACAGGCCCATGTTCCCATAGGAAGAATTAATGCGTGTCATACCTGATTGTCGTTAGAGTTCACTAACCAAAATAGTTGGTTTACCCCAGTGTGCTGAGTTCAGTAGAGAGGTTCAGCATCACTGTGAAGCCTTGCTTTCCTTGCTGAGCATCACTGTGAAGCCTTGCTTTCACAGAATCACAGAATAATAAGGTTGGAAAAGACCTTTAAGATCATCGAGTCCAACCATTCACATCCTAAACTAAACCATATCCCTAAGTAATTCATCTACCCTTTTTTTGAACACATCCAGGGAAGGTGACTCAACCACCTCCCTGGGCAGCCTGTTCCAAGCCCTGACAACTCTGAGCATCACTGTGAAGTCTTGCTTTCCTTGCTGAGCATCACTGTGAAGCCTTGCTTTCCTTGCTGAGCATCACTGTGAAGCCTTGCTTTCCTTGCTGATGAGTGTTTTCTGTTCCAAGTTACATATGCAGTGATTTTTAAATTACGTTGTTTAGAGGTTTCGCTGTTTGAAACGTTTATCTACTTTTCTGGATGGAACAGAAAATGTACGGGAGACAGTGAGTGAGTAACGAATGGTTTATTTGCACAATTAGTGCAAATGTAAATTCTCCGGTTTTTGTCTCATAATTTAAGCAGATGTGGAACATTCTCTTAAAAGTTTTATGGGTTTTTTAAAACTGATGCTTTAGTAGCAATGTGCTTTTGCTATTTTTGCAGCATCAAAATCATTCTCTGTCATGCTCCATTTGTTTGCAGTGGAGATGACTGTCAGAGAAATACAGTTTTCCAGGAAGCATTAATTGAAATGATGGTTTTATATTCAGTGTGCAGTAACTGACAGATGTAGATAAGGAACAGAGAAAATTCATTAAGTGGTATTTCTCTGTGTTTTAAATCTTTTTCTCCCTCCAAATAAGCAACAATTAAAACAATCTCTCTATAAAGGCATGCCAGATGAAATCAGAAGTGCATTTAATATAGTGCACAACATTGTAGAAAATGTTTTCTATGTAATCACTTTCATTCTCCCACAAATTTTAAACAAATCTTGGGGAAAATTTCTAGAAATTGAAAATAAGAAATTATTTAAGTGATGGAAGCATCAGTAGTAAGTATTCACAGTATTTCCTAAACCTGTGTATGCTTTTCATATACACATTTAACCCAAATCTGCATTCTAAATCACTTGGGTCAAGCAAAGTACTGTACAGCTTCTACATAGAAAAGCACTTAAAAAATTAAAATATTCATGCTTGTGAACATAAAACCAGCCAGCCTGTGGCTTATCATCATAGAGAACGTAAGATGGAAAGGCTGCTTCTTTTGCCAGTAACATACGAAGTCTGAAGTCATTGAACTGGTATTTCCATTCTTTTTTTTTGTCCCCACCAGTTCTTTTTCACTTCCTTAGATGCTTCGTATCTTCATATAGAAACGATATTCAAATTACATCCATTTGCAGTGCTGTTTCATAATTGTCACGGGGCTCAATACTTCAGGGACAAGTGAGGAGAAAAAATAATTCAGGGAACAGTACTGAAGTCAGTATGTGTAACGTGAAAAAACCCATAAAAAAACCTAGCAGCAGGAAAGCCATCTCCTGGTTAAACGTACTGGTGAGGACAGATGTCCACGTCCAGATCTCGCTGTGCTAATTGACGTTGTTACCATCTGTACTGCCTGTCAGCGCGCACTAGCTGGGAAGCAGCATCCCGCAGATCTGCCAGTGCGACAGAGAGTGTGAGTGACCTCTAATCCTCTTCAAGCAACTAAGATAGGCTTGCTCAAAACACCTTCAGAGCCGTTCAACAGAATGTTTCTGAATAAAGCAGAGTATTCAAGAAAGAGAAGGAGTTGCCCCTCTTCTACCTTCTGCTGGCAATAGTATGGAGAATTTAGGGAAGCATTTGTGAAATAAACATCTTATATCGCCTCAGATTTCCAGTCACATCTCCCTTAGCTGTACCTCTTTGTATAACTTTGGTTCCTCTGTGTAATTTTTTGTCCCTTTCTGACCTTATTTCTAGAGTAATACTTAGGACTTTGGCTTTCAGATTTCATCCATTGGTCTGTACATTTCCTCACTCTCTGCTCTCTCTCCCGAAATACAGGAGTTTGTTAGTTTCTGGCATTCCAAAGGAGAAAAAGAAAAACCCACAAAATTTTGCTGAAGAAGTTTGGGTTTTTTTGGAGTGATGGACAGATGTCAGGGGAAGGGAAACATTTTGGTTTGATCTGGATATTGAATGTCATTTTCCAGTATTTCTAATTAATTTACATTCTTTTTTTGAGTAATTTCACCCAGACAGACTTACAGAAAAGAATGAAATAATTCGTACATGATTTACCTGTGTCTATTTTGGGGTCTTAAGGAAGGTAATATTTATTATAAAAATGAGAGTACAGTAAATTAATATTTATGTCTTAATTCTGGCATAGGCTACTTAGACTGTAGACTGGAAGATAATGGTCAACACAGATGCTTTCAACTCAGTCTAGTTGTCCTCCTTACGGTGTCTAAATTTCTCTGGTGTCCAAATGAACAATTTTTGTCTTAGAGAAAAGGCAGCTCTTTGAGTCCCAGTATCAGTCTTTGGCTTTGGAGGCTTCTCAGTGTGTGCAGGTATTTGCATGATGGAGAGGAGATACTTTTTATGGCCTCCTGGCAGTGGAGGATATAGTGTACTTTCAAAGTTGTGAATTCATCATGTCTAGGTAAATAGAATCAGGATTGTTGAAGAATACTGTGGCTGTTTCCTGTGCTCTTTCAGCTATCCCTTTCGTGCTGTTGCGTACCCAGTCATCTGCTTACCTGCTGGAGCTGGCCCACCACTGTGCACGTATGTTCTGCATTGGAAAAGAGGAAAACAAGCATTTTTCAAGCATCTCTACCACTTTCCAATGTGCTTTTGAGTTTTTCCTGATTCCAAGTGTTAAATGGCTGCTTGTAGATGCAGTACATGAATACTTCTGCTAAAAATCTTTACCACTGTCAATGTCATCCATATACTTTCCCCTTTATTTATGAAGTCACCACTGTATTTGGAGCAGGTTGTGTTTCAGGGGCCTAATGCAATATGTGTATAACTTTTTTAGTGCTGTTCCTTCCTTTGATTGAAGGACTTTGCAGCCCTCTGAAACCTCATCAAGTTGTGTGTGTTTGGTCTCTGCTGAAGGCTTGTCCCTAGGTCAGATCCCATCAGTGCTGAGTAACTCCCTCATCTCGTGCGTATGTTGTCCTAACTTCTGTGATGTGTGTTGGTTCACAAAAGGGCAGCTACCCAAATGGCTTTTAGCCTGCACTTCAGATTTCATGGGGAAATTACCCCATGTTGGAAGCTGGCTGGGAGCTCCTGGAGGAGCAGAGAAGCTTCACGTGTTAGTGTTTGAGTCACTTGGGATAATGTAGACACACTTCATGATAGCTGGAACCTGTCTGTTGCAGTGTCACTAAGCACTAGGTACTGAAAATTAAATGACATAAGGTAATAATAACTACAGCACGCCTTTATCTGGGAGAGGGAGATAGTGTTTCTGAGAAGCTGAAGGTGAAATGAAAGTTTGATGAGTTAACCAAGAGCCAGAAGCTACACAACAGCTGTAATGATATACCTGACGTGAAAGGTGAGTCAACATCTTTGCCTGTGCTGTGGCACAATTGGTATGTTCAGAAAAGCATCGTTTTCATCTTGAAATTATGCTTGGGCCTGGTGCTGTCATCCAGAGGTGACTTACTGGCACAAGCACGGGGCTGGGAACAGATGCACCAGTCCTGAAAGGTGGAGAAGAGCTTGCCCTTCCTGAAGTGCTCTGAAGGTGTTGATAAGCTTTGGGGGAGGCAAGGACTTACCCTCAAGTACCTGAGGAGAGGAATCCTGACAGTGTGGGGTAGATTGTTTCCTTTTGCTCTCTTGTAGGCACCTTTGCATTCCTTCCAGGTCAACTCTCAATTTGTTTTTGTTGTGCCCTGTTAGGGTGAATGAGCACGCACGACTTGACGTTGCTGATCGCATTCCAAACCTACATTTTTGTAAATGTTCCAACTGATATCAAATATTATTCAACAGATATATGTAACCACTTCCTTGATGGCAGTTCTTTATGCTGCTGAGAGTGGTATTTGGGCACTGCTGTTCTACCCCAACACTTGCAAGTCTTTCTTTTCTTTTTTTTTTCTCTTTTTTTTTTCCCTGTGCAAAGGGGCCAGCCATGCACACATGACCACAATGGGGAAAAAACCCCACCAAAGCATTCAGCACAACCACACATTCCTACACTGTATCCTTCAATTGAAGTGTTCTTAAGTTGAAGTATCATGCAAAATACACGCATTTTTATCTCAATTTAGGGAACTGTATCATTTCCTTTTTATTTTCTGTTTATATATAACCTGCCACTTTGGATGTCTTTTTTCACTTTACACAAACGGGATGTGATTCACACCACGATTTCGTGGCAATACATAGGTGCCGAGAGGGTGCTCTGCAGTACAAGATATGGTTTATTGATTTATACTTTGAGGTCAGAATAAAAATGTGTATGCTGCTTCTACTGACATTCCCAACAGCTGCCAATAGCTATTCCAACTTCATCCCAAATATAATTTATTTGTGCTTTACGATCTCTTTTTTGAAGTCATCGCTTACATGGATGTGTCTGTCTAGATGCGTAGGTCTTATAAAAGTAAACCTACTAATTTAAAGAATTTTCTATGATTAAAACTGGCAGGAATTAGTACTAGTTATTTCATAAGGATTCTGTTCAGAATGTAAGGTCAAATCATCTGACAAAAGCAAAATTAAGTGGAATATCAGTGTTTTCGTTAACATGCCATGGGTGGTACAGTTTATAGTTGTTCATGGAGAAATAATTTATGAGGTGTGAAGATATAAGTGGGTATTTTTTATTTTACTGCAGTTTTAATTTTATTTTATTTATTTTATTTACAGGATTAGCTGGTACTGCTGCAGACCTAGAAAAAAGAAAGCTTATTTTTGGAAAAAATTTTATACCTCCAAAGAAGCCAAAAACATTCTTACAGCTAGTCTGGGAAGCGTTGCAGGACGTGACTCTTATAATCTTGGAAATTGCAGCCATCATATCTTTGGGACTTTCGTTTTATCAGCCACCTGGAGAAGGGAATGAAGGTAAGAACTGCTATAAAAAGTCATTCATATAAACTCAAGTAAAATCAGTCCTATATCTCAATTCTATCCCCACCCTCCAGAAGGTCACTAACAGGAAATTTCCATCTGGTTTGTTCCCATTACCATTACATCTGGTACTGACATATTTTTGTATACTTGACATTTCTTTATGCAAACAGCTGAACCTTGTGACACGTGCTAAACGAGTTAAAAATTGCAATGTTCTTATGAAACTGGAGTATTTTGCTTTCTCTTTTCACCTCTGAGCTTGTGTTTGGTGTTTGCTTATTGATCTTAGGTTGTTGATTACCACATTATAGAGGAGCAATATGTGATGGTTTATGTAAATGATGACGTTGCATGAACATGGACAGGTCTTAAGCAGCTGAAGACTTGAACTTAGTGAAATTCACTCATTTTAGTCTTTTCAGTGGTATAGCTAAGGTGAGTGAGCCCAGCTCAGAAGCGATTATGAGATGCTTAGATGCTGGGTCATGTTGTTTCTAAACTGTATGCTGCAGAATCCTCCTGCGATGCCTGTAGAAAGATTTAACACCCTGCCTGCGCCTTTCTCCCCCCACCCTTTGGAAAGTACTCTTGAATTCACATGCTTAAAATATTTGTTCCTCTACATGAATGCAAGATTTCCATTTCTGGCAACTGATCCAGATTTCCCCCCTGCTCTCTCCTAGACTTATAAAGCTGGATAAAGCATGCTATGTGAAGTGACGTGAATAGCTTGGCAAATGTCTGAAGAATGTCTTCCTCTAAATATAGCCTGGAAATGCTTTTTACATGTGCTTTGGTTTCCTTTGGCGACTTTCCTTGAAGACCCTTCCTTCTTCCTTTTCCATTCACAAGCAGAATAAGCACGTTGCTATGCATAGCTCTTGCAGCAGGTTTCTGATTATTTAATATCTATAATCAGGAATCTTTTATTGCTTTCTCACTGAATTTTTTGATACAGGGCTGTTGATTCAGCAGGTGTCTGATTTAGGCATCAAAAGATAATGAAGTAATTTGGTTTTTAACTGAAGAACAGGATATTTATTCTGATGACTTTATAGGACTGGACATAGTAGGATTCCTTAGGGACGTTGTAAACCATGAGCAATGCTTTCCAAAATTTGGGTTTAGTTCTGCAAACTTTATTCTTAGGCATAAATCTGTAGAACTCCCCTCTTCATTTCTTATGTTTTGGGAAAGGAATTTTGAATATAGGATTGTTACAGATTTTAGGAAGAGGAGAGTTGTGTCAGCAGATGATGGGGTTTTTAAAATTTTCTTCTTGTTATTTTGAAACTGCATTTCAAATGCTTTTGTCTCCCATGGGAAGGTATGATGCAGCTGTGATTCTCACATAGTCCGAAAAGCTCAGCAGCACAGCTTGGGAGAAAGTCTTTGTGTTTTCCCACAGCACAGTACCATTCAGTGGTCATGGCCACTGGTTTTATGGGTTTTAGGATTGTTTTCCTGGAATGTTTTGCCTTGGTTTTACACAGGGAGAATAAATCAAGTTAGTGAATATTTTTTAATCCAACTTTTTGAACACAACTTAAAGGTCCTTTACATTTTTTTAAAGTATTTGAACAGCTGTATAAATGTGAGAGATTCTCTTGCATTTAAAAATGAATATATTTGAACTGCTGCCTATAGGATAACTATAGTTTATCACTAGATGTCCTTTTTAAAGAGTCATAAACATTGAAAAACTGACACGTTAAGCTTGATTTTGCCATTGGCGAAGCAGGGTGCAATCATACTTGAAGCTGATTTGGTGGCTTTGCATAACCTTCAATAACCAGTTATCAAGTAAAATTAGATGTAGTCTACTGCTGAGCACGATGCAAATTAACTTCTTGTGAAGGAACAAAATTTACTGTTTGGCATTCACTTAAGCCAATTTATTGAACAATTTTGACTGTTCTGTGAATTGAAGATGTACTTGGATTCAGCCCAAGTGTGGGCCTGTTCAAGGAGATTGTAGTTCCTTGAAAGGGCAACAACTCAGATGTGCTGTGTTGTGGGAAATGTCTGTTTCCCTGTCTAAATCTCATATTCACTGCACATCTGGGCATTGCTCTTGCAACAGAGAATATGGAAAAAAAAAATCATATAATATGTAACCTCCTCACAGCACCTTATGCCTGATGTCATTTCCTTGGTGGGCGAGGGCAATGTTCTGTGGGATGGAATAGGGAGTTACTGTTCCCTACCTACCAGTGACTGCAGTAAGGGACAAATGCGCCTTTGGGAAGCATGAAAACCCCAATTTTCTTTTTCCAGCTTTTCCCAGAATGGAAGTTATCAATTGAAATCTTCTTCTATTTGCAAGTTTTATGTTTTTTCTTGAAAAGAATATATTATCTTCTGAAAATGCACCGCAGTGTTAGGAAGGGGAGCTGGCATTTCTTGCTAACTCTCTATTCTTGAACTTGCCTGGCTCCTCCACCGTCTACCTCAAAATTTTCTCAGTTTCTGGATGAACTTAGTAGTTGTGCTGTCCGGCCCTTGGCTGGGTGACTTTGTGGGGAGCAGGTGGGAGGCAGCGCTGCTTCCCCGCTGCTCAGACCTCCCCTACATCTATTTGTGGGATCATGGTGGGGAGCTGCAGAGCTTGCTCACATCTGCTGAAGCTTGGTCCATGGGCTGACTAGCTAGTGGTCAGCTTCACTGGAAGTTTTAGAATTAATTTATCTTTCTAGATGATCCATTGTGACCATTTCTTTGTATCTGTCCATAAAGTTGTTATTTGCTTTTCCTGATTGATGGCAACATGAAGTATAAAGCTTGTGACATTCAACTTTGTCTACAGCTCAACAAAAAGCTCCCTTTGTGTAACAGGATGGTATTTTTTGGTGCATGGTTGGTTTATAGCATACAAGATAGCCTCCTCTTTTAAATTCTGGGTTTTTTTCCTTTTATTTTGTGAAATGCATTTTAATTTTGAAAATGAATCAAGACTATTCTCCTTCCCACGCTGATTTGCCCAGTCATCGCTGCTAATTATCTGAACTGATCAACTTACCGTCATTCACAAGGACCTTCCAGAGTCTAAAAACAATTGGAAACATAAAATCAGTACTGCTGCAATGTAAAAGACTTTTTTGAAATAAAAAAACCCAAACACAACTGAAAAGGTGAAACCTTTATGAGCAGAGACGTGAAAGACACTGTTGGTAAGTGGGATGGCAGGAGCAGATGATCGAGAACAGCCCATTTCCACGCAGGTCCATGGCGCACATAGTGACACTGTGTGTTCCTTATCACACTGGAGCTGGTACTGCAAATTGGCCTCATGCAGCTCAGGGTAACTGTGCTAAAAGTGCCTGTGATTATCTTACCCCTTTTCGATGTCTGTGAGATCTGTGCTCAGGACAGGACAGTGCATGAGCCTTTCTGTTGGCAACAGAACTCCATGAAAATGGATGCTTCCACAGAAATAACTTAGTCAGTAGCAGAGCATTAGCTCTAGCCAAATACTTTTTTTCCCCTTTGCTCAGAAAGACCTTGGTCTGTATTCAGGACCAACTTGACTGAGTCTGGCCAGGGAGCTGTAGCTGAAGCCATAAAAGATGGTATATATCAGAGAAGGGTTTGGACAGGCTTGAGTCTACGATGAGAGCTGGGTATCTTTTGTTTTCTGTTATTGTGAACTACACAGAGACCTGAATAAGAGATGACAGTGGTACAGTGCGAGTTCATTAGCAGCCAAAGGGTGGTGGAAAAGCCGGTGGAAAGCCAGGCCGTGATTTGATTTACCCTCTTGAGGCTTTATTGAGAGTGGAGCCATGTGGGTATTACCCAGGTATAAGGAGTGGTCGTGCTGTGCTGACTCATTCTGCTCAGTAAACCCAGACATTCGATATGGCTGGGCTGTGCCAGGCTCCCATGCCTCTTCCCTGAGCCACAGACTGTGCAGCGATGGGGAGGGAGCATAGGAATGGAGGGGAAAATTGCATTTCTCTCATGCTAGACCATTTGAGATTCAGAATTTAAAAAACCAAAACCAAACAAAACGTTACACAATACTCAGAATTTTGAAAAAAAGCTCAACTAAGAAAGTGAGAATGGTAGTAAAATTTTGCAGAATGTTCAAAGCCAGCCAGTTGTTTTCTTACGGTGCTTTTGATTGACACAATACTGTCTTGCAATATTTCATTTGTTTATTGCCTAAGGACAAATTGGAAAAGTTCTGACCATCCAAATGAGACAGCATTTCTTTGTAGAAGTAAGGGATAATAACATGGAAATAAGGTACTTTAAGGCACAGTGAGAAATATCACATATTGCTTTAATCAAGTGTATGTACACATTGCCTTTTATCTAAGATATTTATATCTGCCTTTCACAGATCCTAAACTTTTATCTATCGATGACCTTATTGATTAATGTAGTAACTTGAAGATATCTTTATTTTTTAAAATTGATACAACTCTTTCTTTTTGGACACTTGAAACCTAGTTTTATTTTTGAAGCTGTAATGGAATTAGCATTTAACTGGTTTCTGTATTTTTCTCCTGAGGCTTTTGAAGGAGGAATGCATGATAAAATCCACACATCCAAAAAATATTAGAGTGAATTAATTGCTTCAGGAGCCTTGTCTGAGGGTATAACCTAATGCTTGTGTGTTAGTGGGTTTTGCTGAATTAGGCAGTTACAGGCTCAAAAGTTCATTCTCCATGTGTGTTTCTACATTGGCTGTTACTTCCCATTTTAAGGTACCAATGTTGCTACATCACCAAATTGAAATCCTATGACTGTGGCATAACTGCATTTCCGAACATCTGCAACACCGATTGGTATTATCTCGAGCAGTGCTGTGGGAAGCAGCTGACATTTCTGCAGTTTTGAAGTATCACTAGTGACATTTCTCAACCAATCTTAACTGGAAGAAGTAGTAATCTAATGTTGATAGTACTTGAAGTGTTTGTTCTACTACAGTTCTCATTTAAGATACAGGCGACTCTTGGAAAACATGATTTTATTTTCTGCTTCAATCATCAAATCTGATTGACAGGAATTACTAGATAATAGTGTCATTTTCTTTTATTGCTTTTCCAGAAGCTGCTTCAGTTCCTGTATTTTCATATTTCCTAGCAAGAGTGAAAGTTTCAGGAATTTTGTCCTCAGAAGCTATGCTAGAGTTGTTTTTATGATCTGCTTTGCATTCCCTTTTACCATCTGACAGGCTATTAGGAGCGATTGAGAACTACTGCATAAATTATTGTCAGCCCTGTGGCAATTACTGCTCTCATTACTGATCCACACAGAACCATTGTTCCACTCTTTCAAAAAAGTGCAAAACTGCTGCTGCGTTTTAGCAAATGGATTTGGAGAGAAAATTCCTGGTGCAGATGTAGTCCCTGCCACAGGGTGAGCACCCAGGGGTGCCGCTTAGGCACATTAACGATGCTTTGTTCCTTTTTTGGGTTTGCCTGATGAGGTTTTGGTAGTGGGAGTATCTGAACAGAAAGAGCTGCCTCCTGACATCAGGTACCTGGGCTGTGGTCTCAGCCCAGCCGTTGTTTGAGGCAACCAAATGTCCTTTGGGAGAGAGAGCTCAGAGTCAGAACCCCACCAAAGGAGTCAGAAATGGCAGCACTGCTCCAAGTTGCTCCCACAGCTTTGTTTCATTTGGGCTGTAGATCTGCAGGACTCTTCCACCTGTTGGGGTGGGGGGTGGGGGTGATGGGAGTGTTTTGGGGTGTGGTTTGGTTTTTACTCTTTAAGTCTTTGCTCAAACAGTTCTTCTTGCAGGAATGACTTAATTGCAATTGGCATTTCTTCTGTCCCTTTCTGAAGCCATCTTCATAGTCTGCCCTGAAATTTGGAGCAAATCAGCAGCATTGCCCAGGTTTGATGTGCCCCCCATCTATACCCTTGTTGATCTGGTTAAAAATTTTCAGTCTTCTGCTAACACCTCCACTAGCAATTTCTGAGTCATCTTGAATCCTCTCCCTTGTTACTCTCTTCAGGCCTTAGATCACTTGTGGCTTTTATTACCCTGCTGCAAAACCCACTAGCATCAACACCTGACAAACCATTTACTGTTTACATGAATGTAACAAACCTTTTAACTTCTCTGCCTTGAATTCTTTTGCCTTATGTGGATTACAAAGGGGGAAGAAAGCAGCCTGAGGTAAGATGTTTAAAATCCCAGTGTTTAAATGAGGCCGAAGGCATAATGTCTCTTTTCAAGTGTACAGTTCTCTGTAGCTTGGGGGGGGTGAAGGAAAAACCCTTTTTGGTTGAGGTACCGTCTGTTAAAATTCCCAAGGCAAAGCTCTGTATTTAAAACAAAGTTAAATGGTCGGTTCCATTGCCTGATACTGCTCAGTGGAGGTTTGGCTGCATTAGCCCTCCCCTTACTCATGCACCAAGTTAGTGAGCAGGAAAAAATACAGGAAAAGGGCACGGTCCCCTGAAATTTGGGCCTCCCAAGCCACTTTCATGAAGCTGTTCATGGTCTTGATATGTGGCTGCCAGTGCCTGGGGCTGTGGCAAGGGTGCCTGCTGGCCTCTTATGACTCAGTTTCCTTACCAGAGACAGTATTTCCTTGGATTCACCACTCAGTTGTTTCCTTATCATTCCTATTGTATGCCACATTTGTACTCATGGTACAGCTGTTCTGGGCATATCTAGCAGATCTTATCCTTCTCCTATGTGAACACATGTATGGATTGAATGGACAGCAGGTCATGGTCAGACATGGAAGGGCAAGAGCCAATGTGCTCATCAGTGCTGGGTTTGCCAGATAGCTGTAAAGACCTTCAGAAGCAGAAGCAGCTGTGTGACATTTAGCTAAAAACCTCTGTAAAAATTGGTCTGAGGGGAGAAAAAACCAACCCCAAATTTACCCCCCATCTCATCCAGATCTATTGCTTGGGATCTGAAATGCTGTGCTGTTCTCATCTTCTCTCAGGTTACTGCTTACGCGAAATAGGTCTCTTGACATTTCATCACATTCGAGGAAGTCTGTAGAAACAAGTCACAGTGGGACAGATTTGCCAGGCCATTGGTGCAGGTATCTGTGGAAGGAAGGGAAGAACCGTAAAAATGTCATTCATGTATATAAAGAATATATATATATGTAAAAGAAAATAAACCAGCTGGTAACAAATGTCCCATTTTTAGTTTTTCAGTTTAGAAAATGCTGAATATGCTAACGGGAGTTTCCATCCAGTGTCTAGCCTGTACTGGTGTACATTTAAAACAAGTATTTCTGTTGATTTGGGTCAGTCCCACCCTCCTGCTCACAAGTTCCCTGCTCTTGGTGCAAACGCTGCTGGGTTTCAGCTCGGCTGGTGGACAGTGTTACATTATAAAAACACGTAGGATGTCCCAATTCCCCAGTACTTCTTGTAGGTGCTACAGAATCTCTTGGAATAAAAAAATATCATAACAACATGTAAGACATTGTTCCTTCAAAACATTTTGAAAGGTTATGGGCAGTACCTTTTTGTGGTTCCCGTTCTCACCTTTCCTTAGGTCAGTTCGTGGTTTTATTGCTTTTCATGTGACATCTGGGCTACTAAAAGAGATTTTACCCTAATAACATAGTGCAGGCATTCAAGCATTCCCCTGAATCCAGGGGAAAATAAGAAATGCTATCTTTCTAATATAGCCTTAAGATCATATTAACAATTTCATTAATTATTCTGTATTTGCAGGTATAAACAGCTGAAGTTTCTCATCCAACTTCTAACCTTTTCCATAATTATTTTGGATTTGATTTGATTTGATTTTACCCGAGGCTAAATCTGACCCCCTATTGACTGTATTTGCAAATCGGCCAAAGTCCTATACCAGTTTATTCTTATCTTCAGATTCATGTGCAGAGTTTGTCTTCTGCTCCTGTATGAATCTCTGCATGCAGAGAAGTTGTCTCTCCATTGGAGGATGTAGTTAGCAATGTCAGCCTGCCATGCTGGAGCAGCCGATACCAGGCCAGCAAGATGCATGTTAAGAATAAGGGACAGTGTGGGGTGGGGGGGGAAACCAAACCAAAACCAACCTTGGCATCACCACAAGAAATAACAGCACACAGCTGTCCTGCCCTGTGGTTAATTTTGTCAATTTATTGGTATGCAAGAGCTGTGCGTTTCCTTTCTGTTTGGAAGGGAAGCATGCATCGCTTTCCAGCTTCCCAGGAGGACAAATGCAGGGGCCTGACAGGAGGGCTTGGCAGCCTCTGCAATTCAGGCAATGCGGAGCAGGAAGGAAGAGGCACCTTTCTGTGTTGCCATGCTTGGTAGGACTGCTTGACCTTAGATTTGGTAAAACTCTTCTCTCTTTCTGGGTTTTTAATCTATGATTTTCTTCTCTTCTGTTTCATTACCAATAGTTGTGACACAAGCACATTTGTTATAGTATTTTCAGGTAGCTGATTGATGTCAGGAGTCTCACTGGTTCAGCATTCAGTTCTTAACAATCTTCTTCCTACTCGCAGAGAAGGGCTTTTCTTTTTGAGAGTTATTGCCCAGATACAACCTTCTTATATTCTCTTTCCAAGAAGCAGTGGCTCAGATCGATCTACATTTTCTCCGGGGATTCTAGAAATCCTACATTTTCCTGATGAAATCAGCTTATTCTTAAATCGTATAAATATACGAAATGCCTGCTGGGGAGACCCTGAAATAGCTTCTTGTGTACGCAACACATATTGGCGCAGGAGCAACACACAGGTGTCATTTGGGCAGGAAGGAAAGCTGGGCTGTAAAACGAGGAGCAGGATTAGCTCCACAGGAGCACTGCCTTCTCATCTGGTGTTGGAGATGGTGCTTGTAGGGGACGCTGAGTTCCTGCCAAATGTAAACATGCTGCTTTTATTGTTTTAATCTGTGTTAATATTGATCATTTGTATTGCTGTGGTGCTAGAAATGAGCACTAGCAAAGCTGCACGTGGCTCGAGATTTCATTTAAATAGGAAATACTCATCTTCCCCCCTTGCTTAAATAACCCCAGGGGGATAAGCAGTTATTTCAAAAAAGAAAAAGAAAGTAAAAGCACTAACAATTGAGGAACTTTAACCAAATTTAATTAAACTTAATTCAGAGAAACCTCAGATGAATAACGGCATGAAAATCATGAGCAATCTTCTGAGGGATTCAGGTCGCTTTACTTCCCGGTGAGATGCAGTGAGCATAATGGAATATAAACTAGGTGGTTGAATGCAGCATTTATAAATTTTTACCTTGCTTTACCCATACAGTCCACATCCGGGATTTCATCATACTTCTTCCTTAGCATTTTAATTCAGTAGGGCTACTCACACGGTAAATGAAGCATATTAATTTTTAAGTCCTTTGCCAGATTTCTACATACTGAGAATCCTATGGAGCCAACTCAAGATCCTAGGACACAGGAAAGTTGCACATATCTCCCTGTCTCCTGGGTTTCATTAATAGGTACTTAATATATTTGATTAATGAGTGAAAGAATCAAAAATGTCAGAAATGAGTCAGCTGAACGAAGTTAATTCTCTATTCTTTGCGGCAGTTTTAGATCTCAATCTTCTTTAGGAAAGCATTTTACATGTGATAACATAGATTGCATTAAAAATACATAAGTGTAGGCAGCATAAAAATCTAGTTTGACGCCAACGTTAATGTTATTTTACAAATCTCCTAAAATCGTAGCAGTACATAGCAATAAATAACTGTCATCTTTTGCCATCCCTTCCAGATATGAAGCCAATATTAAGATTAAAAAAAGCTGATTCCACTTTATATTTAAAAAATATCGGCAAGTAATATTTTTGGTACCTTGAAATAATCCATTATAGCTCTATAGTCTTTTCCATAATGCAAAATGTATTGTAGAAAACGTGAGGCCTTTTAAAAATAGTGAGCTAAATTTCATTCATTTTAATATGCTGCAGTGATATGAATCTTCACCTCCACCCTGGCTTATGTCAGTAAGATGCAAACCAGCCCAGCACCCCCAAATGATTTCTTAAAATGTTCTGAGAGTTTTGCTGCAGATGCTGAAAACAACAATAATTAGCAAGCATCTTCAAATCTCCTGTATGTCTCAAGAGGTCAAGGGAACAGCTGAACTGTCTTGTAATCCTCACTGTCAGTGTCAACTAATCACCCCTTGTCTGGGCAGGGAAAGCTAGCTGCTGCTTCCCAGGTCTTCCTCTGCCCTATTTGCAGGCTGTAAGCACTGCTTTTAATTTCGCAGGACTGCCAACCCTTTGTCTAGTGCAGCAAGCTATTATTCCAAGCCAGGTACTTCTGCTGTGGACTTTGGCTCTAAATTCATTTCGGTTTAGCCCTTAATTAGAACAGATTTGGAATCACACACACACATTTTATCAGAGTTTTGAGTAGAAGAACCTAAAGGGTGTATGTTAGTCTGTCTGTACAGACTGTGTTACATAACGTTCTTCAGGCACTGAGGAATACTAAATACATGGAAAAACGGGTCGTGTATAAGAGGGTGTAAGGGCAATGCAGCCTGAAGAGCTGGTATGTCCTAATAGGAATCCCTTATCGTCTTTGCTGCTAAATAAATAACAGTGATCCAGCTGTTGCTTCATGAGAGGTTTGCATGGTGCTGCCCAAGGAGGGAAATTCACAAGAGAAGCTGAGACAATAGAAAGGCAGCTATTAGAAAATAACATTTTTATATAAAATCAGTAGATCAATCTGAAAGCACACATTCATTTCAGAGTTATCCAAACACAACTTTTGAGGAGTGTTGTTGCAGATTCTCAAGTACTTCTATCATTTTTCATCATAATTAAACCATGAAATTCCCAAAGGATTTTTTAAACCAATCTAAAACGTCTGTCAGTACAAGGGATGAAGCAGTTGGCATCCTGGAGAACAGGAGAAACAGAAGTATTTGCCCTCTTAAAAACAGCTTGTTCTGCCAGAACCCCACCATTTAACCTCCTTCCTCCCAAAGCTGGGATGAGGTGAAGCAGCATATGGCTTCTAGTGACATTAGTCCAATCTGTTTTGTTAAATATATCAGTTCATTTGAGAATTTGCTTAAGAAAGTACCTTCTTTTTTTATTTCCTGCCCTAAACCGTGTTTCAGTGAGAGGTCTAAATATCGAGGAGCAGGGAAAGGTTGATGTGTCCAGCTATTACACGTGTGTCCAAAGTCACACATGGAAATTATCTCGCTGTCTTACAACACTTGTATAGAGCTCTTCCCATGAGGAGAAAATTGTGCACATTTCAGTTGCCATTACCTGGACACACTATTTCATTTCTGAAACATTTTTGCTCTTAAGGTATTATCCAAGTTCAAAAGACAGGACAAATTGAGTTTTAGGGCTTCAAATGAGATGAATTGGCAAGAGTCCTGGGTGGGGTCAAGGAGACCATGATGCAGGGATGGTTTGGTGGCCTGTTTATAGAGCCAGATGGAACCTGGCTGCTGGTGTTCCGCTGAGGCGGACAAAACTGTCAGGATGTGAACAGAACCTGCAGAGGCTCTCTGGGGTTTCACAGCCAGGTGCTCAAGATGTCCCAGCTGGGGACAGCACCGAAGCTCAGACACTGCCACAGCAGCCTCCTCGTGTGCCTCTCTGCTGGTCTGCGCTGGGAGACTCATGACCCTGGCTGCACTGGCAGACTGATGCAGATTCATGCTGCCCGGTTCTGTCGATCTGGGAGATCACATCGGAGGTTGCATCATTTTGGCTGGCTCTGCGGATCGGTACAGAGGTGGTGCAGGGCGTCACCTGAGCATCACTCCCACACCTGGCCAGTGTCAGGAGGCAGGGGACTGCGACAGAGAGAACAGGCTTTGCTGGCCTTGTTTTCCTCCTATGCAGAGCTGCAAAGCTGTGTTTACTTTACGTTCCCCCGCACTCCCTATATTAGGAGTGCAGTGCTGAGACGGGAATGGGGTATATGAATCAGAGTGCTCTCCAGTCTTTGCTCCTCCCTGGCCTGGTTAATCCAGAGCCTGATGACAGCATCCAAAGGCAAACAAGAAGCAGCGGGATATGAGAAAACCTACTTGAGGTCATTTATTCTGTCCCCAAACTCAAAAGCACTATCAATAATCCTCATGTCACTCCTGACAGAAATTTATCATACTTATTTTTAAAAAGTTCCAGCGATGGAAATTCTGCGTCCTTCCCAGATAACTGCTCTAAGCAGCCACACAGTGAGATGGTTCTTCCCAGTCTGTAACCTACATGTCGCTTGTAAGAATTTCAACACTTTGCTGCCTTGTAACACTTTTACAGGGATGTGAGGACTGCTTGCTTATGTTATATTTCCAGCCATATTTTGTCTACTTGAGGACAGCTTGATTATAAATACTGAAGTAGAGCTATTTATGGGAACTTGCCCAGCTTTTTCAATAGGAATTTGCAATTTGAACAAAGTGTCAATAATCCAGAGGAATACAAGTATTGTACTGATTTTGACGCAGGGAGCAAAAATATCCTCTTAAAATTATTTACCTGGTGGTTTAAAAAAATCAAAATTCCCCCAAATCAATGAAAATCCAGAAGCTCTGAAAACATCTTTATTGTCACAAGTTAATGTTAATAGCTTATAAAATAAACAAATATGAAATACAGGAATATTGAGCCTTTTTTTATTCAATTGCAAATTAAAACCCTGGCTTTAATAGCTTTGAAATCTCAAATATTTTTCAAATTTGCAAAATCACCTCTTTACTGTGTGGCATTGTTTTTAATTCAAAAGCCTTTTTGGATCAGGATTTAGGATTGTTTCCCAGTTTGAAAGGAGGGAGCTGTTTGCCAACTGGTCTGTATGAGTTCACACCGACGTGAAAGCCTGAAGTTTGCATGTGCTTGTGGATCATGGCTGCTTCTGGGTTTCAGTGAGAATGGAAAATTACTGTCTGGAAAAAAGTGTTTAAGCACAGAGAACTGAAACAAAACAGGTATAGCTTTTTGAACACCCAAACTGTGATGACAAGGCAGATGTATAGCACTTTGCTACTTTTTTTCTTTTTTCCTAGAGAAACCAGTAACAATAAAACAAGCCTTTGAGACAGAAAAATGTACAACTCAGCATGAAGTAAATGCACACACATATGTAATCAGGCACTGAATTGGGACCTTGGGAAAAGAGCCTGAAAATCTCTCAACTTCAGACCATCATAGATGCACTTGAGGCTTTTGTCTAAAGCTTAATCAGACAGAACAGAACAAGTCCCCACCCTGCTGAACTCTGGAATAAAGCACGGAGGAGGGATGGTTTGGTATTCCACTCCACATTTAATGCAGTGTAATGGCACTGAATTGTACTACTTTTAATGTGTGCCTGTGTGTGCATATACATACGTGTGTGTTACATAAGAATCTGTACATACATATCTAAAATGTGTACATGCATATATATCTTCTATCAGAAAAGTAAGAATTTAAACAATTCTGATTTATTTCTGATTTTGCATAAGGGGTTCTGCCTGTTCTCTGGAGGATGTGCTGCTCACCTCGTTTCAGTTAAATATGCATAAACATTTAGAATCATAAAAACTAGATGAGGTGAGACCAAAATTAATATGCAGAATATATCAAGTGCATGTTCTAAGTGGAGGTTATCCTACTTACGTGCAGCCTTAGCTTGCTTTGGGTGTATCTGCCTTGAGATTTTGGTTTGGAACCAGAGTATACTTCAGAAACGACATCTCCTGTCTGTCCCCAGTTAACAGGCTTTGGTTCACATTGCAGAGTGCTTTCGGGGACTGCGCAAACTGGTTATGCATTCAGATGGGATTTCATCCCATCCCTTGGGATGAGGCCAAACTGAAAAATATGGCCCAAAAGATGTTTCTTTAGCACATGGATTTGCACTGTAAAACTACTTTTATGGGGCCATACGATTTGCTAGCGTTGATAGAACTCTTTAATGTGTTCTGGTGCAAGACATTGTGATATAATGTTTAATCTTTTACTGACATGATTTTTCACCTCTTAAAGCTTTATAGCACAAAGTAATGAAGATGAGAAATTTAATGAAAGTAATAAACACTGCTGTTTATGAGCTGGCTTTGTGACTGAGGTCTATAAATCTTCCGCATCTTTTTCAACCTGGTTTCCTTGTTTCTATGAATATGACTGATGAGCAAGAGCCTGACAGCACGAAAAGAGGATGAGGTGTTTCAAGAGCCACTTCTTAGAGCACATGGCCATAGCCTAAGCTCCAAATAGCACTGGTTTAGGTTTCTGGTTTTGCAGTATCGTAGCTGTGTTACGTTGTTTAAACTGCTCAGTCGCCAATTTTCTTAATCGGTGGCTTTCAAGCTGTGGGCTGTGGACCTCTGAGAATCCATAAATTACTTTAAAGGGCCCTATTAAAATCTGTAGCCTATTCTTAGTGACCTCTCTGCAGGGCCTGTAGGTTGGAAGAAGTTGACAATTACTCTTCAAATGGTCTTAGGTGTATGCAGTTATCAGTCAGCAATCAACTTCATGCGGTGCTCCAGTTTGGGTTTTTAGAAACTCCAATGAAATGTCTGGCAAGGTTTCCAAGCAAAGTCAACTTCTTTCAATATGTCATGCAAATTTCTTGTAGAATTTCTGTTAAATAAAGTCTTTCTCTAAAATAATTTTGGTTAGAACATCTTGTTTCAAAGCACAGAGAAAACCCAAAAAGAAAAAAGGGAACGTTTTTTGAAACAAGTACATTTTGTTTATGTTAGAACAGTCAAGGAGTGATGGAACAGTACGAGCATCCATTACTCAGGCAGATGCCATCAAAAAACCTTCAGTGATTTGCTTTTCTGATCATTCTGCTTCAGACAGGAGAATGGGCTTTGTAAGGATTTAGTAGATGAAGCGTATGAAAGACAGACAGCTCTCAATCTGATTATGTATTTATGAAATATTTATTGCTCTATGTTAATGTGAAATGTTTTTCTTAGGTCTATTTAAAATCAAGTGCCTTGATGATAGCCAGTTTGCTGTTAAGTACTTGCTTATTTTCATGGGCTTCTGTGTTTCCTGGTGCTTTCAGTGGTGTGCAGCAGGAGTGGTAGCTGAGGAAGTGTTTAAATCCTCCTCTCCACCCAGCTGTATTTAGGAAGTACTGGAAATCATCAGGGATTGCTGCATGAGAAATGGGAGCATTCTTCCTGTTTTAAAAACTAACTGCAGCTTTAGCTTTCCAACGTGTTTTTATAGGGCGCCTGAATAGTTGGAGCTCCAAATGTTACCATATTTTCTTGAGATTATTTTCTTTCCCTTTAGCTGTGTGTTCAGGCCTGAACTGGGCCTTTCACGTTTAGTCAAGCTCTCCTAAGACTTTACTCCAGGAGCTGTAGTGTTCCCCGTGCAGGTTTTGAACAGCAAGGTTAGAGTTCTAAATCAAATTAAACTTATCCATGTGAATAAATGTCAACACATGGACAACAACTTGACTGCTAATATCAGGCCAACAGAAATTCTGATTTCTTCCTGTCACTTTTATTCAGAATGTTTTGGTTTCATTAGCATTGTAGCCTATTCCAAGTGCGGTCTAACAGTACGTGATCATGAAAGAAGGCATTCCTTTCCCTCCTTATTTTGCCCTGAATGAGCCAGCACCATTTATATAAGTGCTTACAAAAGGCCTACTTGTAGATTACTTGAGGTTACGTTAAAATTTTATTTCACAGATGCTGTCTCTTCCAACCTTGATGATTCTGTGATTCCCTATTACAAACTGCTTGATTCTTAACTTCCTACTTCCCTGGCTTGGTATGGAGTCTGTCTGTCTGCCTCTGAGTCTCTCTCCCCTATTTCCTTTGAACCCATCACCTTTTGAATGAGATAGAACAGTGGAGGTACTGCTCATCCAGTGGTGGTTTGGGTTTTTTGTGTCAACTGGTATTTTTATTGCAATGTGGAAATCTGGGAATACATTCTGGAAACACCTTACCTTTGGAGTCTCTGTTAAAAGCAACACACGAAAAAAGTAGGTTTATACTCTGATTCTCCAAGTCAGCAAGGAAAGCCCAGTTTAGGTATCACTTTTTCCTCAAAACTAGGTAACTCCAAAGGAAGTATGGCATGATACTATATGCATCATGGACTTAGAAAAAAACCCAGCTATATCTCTTCTAAAATGTAGATGGGATGAAGTAGAATGTCACTTTTCAGGAGTCAAGTATTTGTCCAAAGAATGGTTTCACTCTGGTTTTGCTTGACTGTATCAAAACTCTGAGTTCTATGCTGTTCACCAACACAAATGTCGGTGATGTTGATGAATGACCTAAGTTTAAGACTTGAACTGGTTTCAGTAACAACACATTAAGAACTTGTAAAGTGCTAAATGTGCACATTGTGTCATGTGGGACCTGCAAATTAAATAATTGTTTCATAATGTAAAGTGACCTACATCTGGTTTCTACAAATCTGTGTTGGACTGCAAAAAATTAAGTCCCATAGATACCTCCCCTTCATTAGAGATTCACTCATCGGCAAAACTGGGTTGCTTTTAGATATTGCTCATTAGATAGAATTCCAGGTTGCCAAGCATGACTTAGCTCTCAAGCGGGGACATGAGGTAATGAGATTTAGAACTTTGGAATGAAATATAAAACCTTCTCACATATCTTCCAAGAAGAGATTCTTTGGAAGTATTAATTCTGTGAGTTAAACCTAGCTTGGACATGATCTTGCAAGCCATGTTGAGTAACTGCACTTGAACTCTTTTAATAAACACAGAGAACAGCTTTCAAGGTCTGAATCTCACACTTGAAAACTGTATTTTACCTTTTGGATAGGTCTCTATATTTGCCAGACACTTTTAGCTCTGAGCAATGTACAGTACAACTGTAGCGGTTGGATGTCAAGGTTTTCCCTTGCAATCCCTAAGAATAGGCATATTGGCCCTTCTCTACTTGCTCTAAGTGGCGACAGAAGGAACAAAAAAATGAGTGTCAACATTCTGGAATGTTCCCTTCCCTTGCCTTGGATGGAGTTAGGGCCCCATCCTCGTGACTGCTCTTTACCAAGTGCCTTCCTTTGAAGGTGCCAGTCGGAAGACTCTTGCTCAAAATATTGCATGTCTTGAAGTTGACTGAGTATTTTAATTAACATTTCTCTGCACACAAATGTTTGTGATCAGGCTGAGGAATGTGTGAATATGTATGCTTTCAGGGCTTACTGACTTGTTTCCTTCCATGGATATGTCAAAACGGTGTAAATATTTAATATTGAACTCTAAAGTTGACAGTTACATAACTAACCTACAGGGACCATATATTTTTTCTTTGTTCTCCCCCCTCCTCTCCCCAAGTCCTTATGTAACAAGCTGACGTATCACTAAGTGAGGAATTCTAATACTGTTTTCAAACAAGTATCCAACAGTCGCTTTCAGTGAGTGCACAAGCACCCTAAACCTGTAAAGTCTGTAGTGTTAGTAAATCCCTTCTGCTTGGCCATTCACAGAGTGGGATGTGTTTCTGGAGAACGTGGTTTGACTTACTAAAAGTAAGTAGAAGGTATTTTTTTGTGGTTGAAGAACACCTTGGAGAGTATGAGAGAAAGACAGAAAACATCATCTTTGAAGTTCTCATCATTTCTGGTAGCTTAGGCTCTGCAGCGACATGTTGAGCTTGACCAGCCTGTGCCCTCACTGCCTGGTGCTGGGTCCGTATGGGCTCGACAGCTGGTGACGCATCCGCACGCAGAGGATTTGGGGAAGGAACACGGGGACTTCAGCAACAGGCAGTGCTCTTTGGACTAATTTTGTAGATATGACACAATGAGGAATTTGTAAAAATAAATACTCCAGTATCTGTTACAGCCAACTAGAAAATCTTATTAAGGAGGAGCATTTATGATATTTATTGCATAATTTTTAGTCATTGCTCCATTTCCTACCCGACTGAATAGGTGTGATAAATAAGAAGCATCACTTGCGACGTTAGTAATGAGAGCCCAGCTCTGCTAATGAAAAAGCTGTAACTCTGAGCTTAATAACATTGGGGCTGGAGTTGCAGCTAAGGAAAAAGGGCTTTACAGAAAGTGATTAAATAAAAAGTTTTTATCATGGGAACTGTTGTCTTTCTGATGACAAAACCAGTTTGACTGACTAAAAAAATTACCTCTGGGGGCGTTATGAGATTTTCCTAGGGAATTTAAATGCCACAAGGTATTCTCAGCTTAAAAATAGAAATGTGTAGGTTGAACCAAGTAGCTGAGAGGTAAGTGCTGTAGGATAGGACTTAGGAATACAGATGTTCACAGATTTTTAAAAATATGCTTTTTTCTGATTTAAAAATTACTGTGCTGCAGCTCAAGGCTCTGATTTGTAATTATAATCGTTAGGCTATTCAAAGCAGCTTTAAGAATCTCTGCATAACTATTTGAAATCTTTAACAGATATTCTTGTTAGCTACGCAGAGCTTGTGTGCTTCTTTCTGTGTTTGCCCAGATTTGGCCGATATTAGGACAAATGTATATTGAAATGGGGCTGTGACCTTAGAAGCATTCCAGTTCCCAGCAGGACCTGAGCCTGGTGAACTGTCAGATGATGCTCTCTGGCTATTTCTGGCCCTTTCCTTTTGGTTTTTTCCTTTCCCCCTTTCTGGCTTTCCCCAAATTGAAGTGATTAATAACATCAAACAAATTATTTTCTCCTGCCAGTTATGGTATAGTTTCTTGTTTGCTGTCTTCCCAAAGTCCACAACCTGCTCTTGTACACTTTCTGCTCCTTTCTCACCCTCCCCTTTTGGCACAAGTGTCTTTGAGTCTTTTCTATCCTGCAGTTCCCTTCCTTTTGCTAGCCTGTGCCTGGCTTTCTTATTTTTTTCTTTCTAAAACCTTATATATAATTAAAATACCACTAATGTAGAGTAGGCTTCTCAGGATAATTTTGAAAGTCGTGGTAATTAATTAAGCACGGAAACAGTCCAGCACAGGCTGTGTGCCTGGGTATTTGCTCAGCTTTCCAGGTTCCTGGGCAGGTTTTGCAGCCCCTGGCTCTTGTGCCCAGGTTGCTCGCAGTCTCTGATGAGAGAAGCCCCAGGTTGCCGTGACTTCAGATGGACTGACGGTAATGGTTTGAATTCCTCTTTACCTTTGGATTCTATCTTCCTTTCATCTCCCATCTATAGAAAACTTTTTCAACAGTCTTTGCTAACCTATTTCCTGTCAAATGTTAAGCTTTTAAAATTCTGCTCTCCTTCCATGAGTTTTTGGCAGTGTACTTTGGAGATATTTTATGGAGGACACAATCATATTTGCCCCCTTTTGTACTTCTGAACCTTCTTTGAGGCCACACTGTCAGGTCCTGCCACTGCTTTGGGTGGGGAGGTGTTCAGCTCACCTGTCTGCTCCTGCACACTTTTGGAATAAGCTAATCCATTTTATGACTTCATCTGCTTTTGTTATGCCAAAGGAGTTACAGCCATTTACAGTCTTGAGTTGTGGTCAAATCTTTCTCATCTCAGTTTCAGACTGAGTGTGCATTCTGTGTCCTGTGCGGATGAGGCTTTGGGGAGTGACAGCCACATGGCATATGTCTGTAGTTATGGTAGAAAATAGATTCGTATTAAAAATGTGTTTACTTCTTTGAAATTGATTTTTCTGATGGATGAAGGCCTGTGTTAAATAGAATTTTAAAGGAGTACTTCATAATTCAGTGTCCTGGGCCAAAACCCTACTCCAAATCACATATGCATATTAAAAATTCTTTTGTGATGTTTTCAGTCTCTGCCTCTCAGTAAAATCCCAGACATGTTTTTCGGTAACATTGGTTCCCAAGTTCTATCTTGTGAAGACTTTAACACAATTTTTTAAAGTTCATATGGAATAAAGGTTAGATGTTTAAACTGCACTTTGCTCTTAGTATAATTATTACTATCACTATTATTTTGTGTGTGTTAGTTATATTCCATCTTTCCCCCTTAACTTTAAAGTCCATACTGTGTCACTCTGTACTATGGTGAGGAAGACAGTATAAGGCATAAGAAGTGTGTGGGATTTCTCTCCTATGAATACATATGGTTTCTTCCTGTAAATTCATTAGTCTTTCTATAGTGTGTAGAAAATCCTGTGACTCAATGGCAGAAGAGAAAGAAAAAAGCTTTTAAGTATACTGCTATAAAATTATATAAGAAAGAATTGTACAAATTTACAACAATGAAGATGCAAGTTTACTTCCTCCCCCCATTAAGAATGAATACATCTAAAATAGCTTTGAAGCAAGAACACAACATAGGTCAAGAAAATGTTTCTTGACAGATTGGTCATCTCTCAAAGGGCAGGAGGCATTTCTAAATCCTGCTTGTCTGTTAAAAAATCCCTTCTGAAATCTTACTGCTGCAAGAACTAGATAGTTATTTACGCCCTCAAAGTTGGTAGAGTTTATTCCTATGATGAGAATGATTTTCACACTTTACATTAATATATCTTGCACTTTTATCCCATTTCATTTCTGTGGGACTGTAAAAAGCAAAGAGAAAATTCTGGGAAGTCTGATAATCAGCTTGGTTAATCGTTTAAGGATCCTGGGTTTAGTTATGTTGGGCTAGATCCACAAAAAGAGCAATTTCATTTCTGAACTGGTGTTAAAAGTATCTGCCTGCAAATCTTAGATATTCAAAAGCCTGCTCAGCTGCTGCTTAAATTTGGAGATAGCTCATCCTTTACATTCAAGTTCCTTACAGAGCTGAAACTGCTGTTTGTCGATTTTGTTACATGGTTTCTGATGTGGTTTAGTGCCATTATGGGGATGTTTTGGTTCCAAAACCTGAAACATGCTGATGATGAAGTACGGGTGACTTAGGACCATCATTCATCTGATGTGGCATTAAGTGAGTGCAGGGCAGTGAATAAGATTCCCATTTGTGTTGTGTCAACCTTCCGTGGTCTTTAAAACCATGGTCCTGAGTTCTGATCCTCCAAGAGAGAGGAAAGCACAAAGAATCTGTCTCCTGTATCCTGGCTGAGTGTTTTAGTTTTGAGTCACATTGCACAGAGCCAGTGGGAGCTGTCTGCTTCGTGCTACAAGTCCACCTCCTGGTGTGTCAGCCTGGGGAAGCTATGCTTGTAGTTTTATAGGACCCAGATCAACTCTCAACCAGTAAGGATTCTATAATCCATAAAGCAACTCACCATTTCTTCCATGCATCTAAAAAACTAACTTCTGTTTTTGATCATGTTAACTAATATTTCGCCATGTCTGTCAAATAATTTCTCTACTCTTGGCTCTCACTGTAAGAATCCCTCCTCCTTCAAGTACCTTTCCTCCATCTGAATGTGGCACTGTCTGATTCAATGAACGGAAAATAAATCCAATGCATTTGAACTTTTGTTGTTTCCATTGGGTTATGGATAATTTTCTTAGGATTTTAAAGGTTAAAACAATGAATTATTATTCAGTGCAGACATTTGTCAAATTTAGGAATGTTTTCCAAGAGCTAGATCTAAGTTCAGTCTATTTTCTGCAGATTTTATTTTGTTCTAACAATTTTTTCAGCTGTAATATGGAGTGAATTATGTTCTTTGGGCATAAACTGTGAGACAGGTAAATACAAATCCTTGCAGCTTAATGAAAACATATTGTATTATTTACATGCTAAGTTTGACTATTTTTTCTGGTTATATAAAAAAACCTAGGAATGGTGTTGTTCATATTCACATGGGGATCAGTTCTGACAACGCATACATTAATTTCATTCTTCAAGTCCATAAATATTTTCTTTACCTGCTTTTAATGAATCAAGAAGTTTAATTTTATTCCTGAAGGAACACAGAAATACGAGTCTCCAAGCCATTCAAGCTACAGCGTGTCAGCACTGGGTTCAAGGGCTATCATTTTGTTTCTCCAACTCATCTCCAAGGCTGTGACCAGGCCTGTTTGGTCTTCGGAATAATAGCAATGAGTTTTCTCAGGACTGGTAGAGAAATATTCTGCCATGAAAAAAGGATATTCTACTCGTCTAACATTACTGTAAGGTTTACACATGTCCAAATCCATAATGGGATCCTTATAATGAAGGACAGAGCACAGCTTGTGTCTTTCAAATGGCTGATTTTTTAGGGCATGTTGATATAGCTCAAATTAAAACCTTGTATTCAAGTACTGCATCATGTTATTTTGTGATTTTGTAGAAAAATATCACAATATCAGTATTCCATATGAAGAAATCAGAGCTTTCCAGTGAAAGCCTAGAAGCCAGGCTGCAGAATAAAGTAAACATCACCCTCATGGAAATTCCCAAAACTGAAGAGCTGAGCTGCCCACCTCTGTGGCTTACTGTGCATGTTACTGCTGGCGGTGAGCCTGTACCAAGGGATCACTGTACCTTCTCACAAGCTAGGCTAGAGTTCAACCATCTAAAAAGGAAATATAACCAGTCTCCCACTGTGGCTAGACCAGGTCGTGTTTCTTTTGTGAGAAATAGGAGAGGAGCTATGTTGTTATCTCAGGAAAAACGAGTGGTGAATTTTTGTCTTGTATTTGCCAAAACAGAATTCCTTGTACTAGGAAAGCACTTAATCCAAAAAGGGCAAAAGTGATTTGGAAAAGGAATCAGAAAACTAATGTGGGCCAATTAAGATGATTAAGGTTAAACAAAGTTCCTTAGTCCTTCCCAAGATTGATGTTCCACTGAAGGAAGAAACTGAAGGTGTGGTTTGTGAAGTTGCATTTGTGACTAGTTTTGAGTAGGTTAAGGCACTGAACTTAGAAAAGGTTAATTCATTTCTTTCTTGGGTGCTATGAAAATGGTCTCTTTAGCAAGGTTCCTGTGCTGCGGACAAAGGTTCACGTGAGTCATCAGTCTATGGGCATCACTGCTAGGAAAGGCCCATCTCTTGGGAGCAGGCTTTGCCTTGCCTTGAGGATAACTCCAAATTTATCCTGTAGGGAACATGGATTTGTTTTAATTTTCTTCCCTTCACTTGGTGGACGTTCAGTCTCATCTTTCTTCCTTTGACTTCTGGCAGTTTTTTTACTGTTCGTATGCAAGAGTAATTACTCAGCTGGTTAATGAATTATTGTGCTTATGTTACTGGGAAATACTTAAAAATAGAAATTGGATTGCTTATTAATTTCCTCTAGTGACAGGCAATGAATATACCAAAATTAAACTTTAGTCATAGATGGAAGCAACACAGTTGCTAAGTTGCTAAACCCTGATAACTGGGTAAGATGGAAGAGTGATGTCAGTGCCTACCTAGTTCAGTTCTTCATGCTTCCTCAGTCACTCAGACTGAGATTTTTTTTCTCTCCTGTCAGTTGGGATCTCTGAATATTGAGATTCTGGTACATGTACTTTGCTGTCCATATTATAAACTATTTTTTAGATTTTATTTCATTAAGAAGGAAAGTTATGTTAGTTTTATGTTGTGATACTATCTAGGAAATCTATTTAAATTTTAATCATGTCTTACTTTGAAATAAATAGTTAGCAGATGTGTATGAAGCAATTCAGAATTAACACTTCAGAATTAATACATCAATTAATAAAATTAATATTGTTTTACTTGTGACAGAAATAACATACTTAGTTCTCTAAGCATCCTACCACTATATTTCTCTGTAAAGAGTAATGAATTAATAGTAGGCTATTATTTTTGCTCAGTGTTCCCTAATACATTTCATTATCACACTTAAATACCAATATACTTTGTTCATCTCCGTGTATTCTGAACACGTGTTCCTTCGAAGTGTGTTTAGTTGAGAACGCTTAGAAATTGTATTGAAAATTGTTTCGTAAATGTGTTTCAATTTAATCTGTTTTCTTTAATCTCAGTTTGAAGTCATTGCTTTGCTTTGATTGATGTTAGTTGTTGTTTCAGTCCTTCTTGCTACTCTACTTGCTTCTCAATCTCTGATTGCACAGGTGAAGCTGCCAGCCCTTGTATTAAATCACAGAACTCTCTCCGTTTGTTCAGTTTGGGTTTACCAAGGATAGCTTGTTAGTGGAAAAGTGTAAAGGTCTAAAATTTCCATTGATTTGTTTTCTTTCTCTTCTCCTCAGACATCTTTATTTCTGCTTTTTCTCTCTTCTGCCATGTTCCACTTAGCAGGCACTACTTCAAAAAGTAGTTCTATTGCTTAACCTCGTTGCCAGTTCACAGCAAGTTTTCCTCCTTGCGATGAACATGATAAACTCAGTCTTTGCTTGACTGGTTCTTAATGTTGGCTTTGCAGGATGTGGTACTGCAACAGGAGGAGCTGAAGATGAAGGTGAGGCTGAAGCTGGCTGGATTGAAGGTGCTGCCATCCTACTCTCTGTTATCTGTGTTGTTCTTGTTACTGCCTTCAATGACTGGAGCAAGGAGAAGCAGTTTCGTGGGCTTCAAAGTCGTATTGAGCAGGAACAGAAATTTACTGTTGTCCGAGGTGGACAGGTTATCCAAATCCCAGTGGCAGAGATAGTAGTTGGTGACATTGCACAGGTGAAATATGGTAAGTTCCATCAACATCTACTTTTCTGCACTTTCTTTATTCTCCTTTCTCTCTCTAGCAGAACAGACTCACTTCACTGGAAATGATTTAAAAGAGAATTACGTGGTGGTATTATTGCTGGTGGTAAAATAACAATTTGGCTGTTAGGGCAAAAGGGAAGCCTGAGCCCCTTGCTATGAAATTGCAGTAGGTAATTAATTTTATTTTTGTAATCTTCACTTCTTTTCACTGAAAAGGACAAAAGCTGTTCCTACAAAGGTAATGCTTTTTCATGGAGGCTGATGCTATTAGGAATTTTTGGGTTCTGACTAGTTAGGAATAAAAGGAAGTGTTTTTAAATGCTCTGTAAAAGGGAATTGTGCCCAAATCTTACTAAACTACTTGTGGTTTATCTATTACTTAGGTGATCTTCTACCTGCTGATGGGATATTTATTCAAGGAAATGATCTTAAAATTGATGAAAGCTCTTTAACTGGAGAGTCAGACCAGGTCCGCAAATCTGTTGACAAAGACCCAATGCTACTGTCAGGTAAATCTGCCTGAATTCTTGCTGAATTGTCTTTTAGCCAGAGCTTTGTTCATGGTTTGTTTTCGTTCGGTTTTCCATGCCATCTGGTTGTGATACAGCTGATCTTTTCAACACAGACACCGGTCCTGCCTGTTATTCAAAAGACGTGCTGTTGTTTTTCGATGGCCTGCAAATATTTCTGATCATCATCTTATTTTATAAAGTGAAAAACTAATGAAACATTTTCAGAAGAAAAGGAAATTATTGTGTAGGGAAATAACTATTCTTTCAGTTCATTGCATGCTGGCTTTAACTTAACCATTGAATTTCAAAGCTTTTTAAAGTCTCTTTAAGCACTCTGTCTGTGTACACTAGATACAATAGAAAAAGAAACCATGTGCTAAGAAGGAAATGGCTATACTAAAATATTGTGGGCCTGATTCCTGTGGTAAAGTTATTTGTAGTATATGTATTTTGTAATCTAATTCTATACAGTTAATCACTTAAATAGAATGTTTTAATTCCAATAAGTGTAGTTTCTGTATTGGTTGTCAGCTGGGTTGTGATCACAAAATAACAGCTGCTGATATCATAATGATCATTAGCATCTTAAACCAGAAACAGTAATTTTCAAATACACTTAAACGTTTTATTCATGGATTCTCTGTGCTGTCTGGTTGTACTGTCAGCCAAGAGTCACCCCAGACAGAATATTTATGCTTCAGTCCAGCAAGTAAATACACATGCCCCCATCCTGCCTCACTGAGCTGGTGTTTCCCAAGCAGCAACTGCTAGGAGATGCTTTTGTTTAGAAGAGACCATAGTGATGAATAAGGATGAGGCAACTTTTAATGAATTAACTTTCCAAATCCTTTCAAAATTTAAACCTGGATAAAAGGTTCACTGCCTATGACATGATGATTTTTTATTATTTAATTTATGGAATAAAAAACCAGATTTCAGCCAGAATGTGGCTGCATTAACTTCAAATGAAGACATTTCTAATGCCATTTTTGGACTTTCCATTGCCACAAACCTCCTGTTACAAAAGACTACATTAATTAATTTGAACTTTAGAAAGCTTCAAGCGTCTTTCTGCCTGAAACTGTCTGTTAATTTTTTTTTTTTTCAAATGACACAAACAATTCCTATTGCTTTTGGGACGAAAAGAGCAAAACAAATTTCTTTTGCTCTCTTAGGAAAAAAATCCTTTGATTTCTTTAAAAATATTAAGATCTTTATTAGTTTAATGTTTTTGCACAAAATCCCTCAATACAGTGCAAGGTTTAATCCAATGATGTGAGAGCTGATGCAGGAAATTGTTAGTAGTCCAAAAACTTGGAAACCACCATATCTGGTTTGACCTTGTTTCAAACCTGAGTTCCTGTTGGATGTTAGCCTAGACTTAGATTTTTATAAAACTTGTTTAAAGAATAACAGAAGAAAACAAAACAATCCTCCACAAAAACATCAAGCAGACCTTAAAATTTCCTCTTATGCTTCCACCTGAAGACATCAGTGAGTTATCTTCAGGTAGACTTGCAATTTAGACAAATACAGTCAGGATGTTGTTGCTTGCCACTGTTCTCCCTGAATCATCTGTAGGAAATCAAAACAGTTCAGGTTTGACAGAGGAATAACTGAAAAAGGGAACATTTGAGTTGTCGCCACAGTTTGTTTTGTGAGTCTAAATTTGGTGAAAGATAAACACCCCAAACCAGGAAGGATTATTTTTACCATTGGCACCTGAAACAACATTTTTATATTCAATCGGTTTCAATGACATAATTAAACTAAACAAGTTTCTGTGCTTAATGTCCTGTTTAATCATCCAGCTAGTCATTTACTGTACTTGAGCAGTAATTCTAAGAGCACAAGTGCTGACTAAACCAGATGGTTCATTTCCATCTGTGTATAGCACATTTGGTACCACCTAGGAGGGCAGAAATGGAAATACAGACTCAGATACACCTGAAACCGAAGCAGCAGTTTCTCTTCTCTAGTTCCACTGTATTGAAAATGTCTGAAACATTGTCCTCCTTTTGGTGCCTTAGCACAGGGTTGTTTGCATGGTGCAGCATAAGCCACTGCAGCCAAAGCCACCAGCCTAAACGAGGCTGTGGTGATGCTAAATTTCTTTGCAATGAGCATGGGCCTGGACCAGCCAGAAGTCGACAGCTTGGGTGACCAAACTGAGTGCTGTGCAGCTGCCTTGGTTGAAGCTGATGTGCTCGTTCAGTTTTGCACAGTTCAAAGCTCACAGAAATCCACGCTGCTTCTAAATATATGAGTATTGAATATGAGACTGGCCTCAATATTGCACACAGTGAAGTATTTTGGGGTACCACATGTTATAATAGTTAACATGGTCATAAAAGAACAACTTGTGAAGCTTACTGTTTAAATCTTTTCCTTCTGACATTTAGATTAATTTGATTAAGATATGGGAGAGTTACATTGAGGAGCTTACCTAGTAGTTCTCACTGAACTGAGTATGACTTTATCCTGACCTAACTTTTACAAAAGTGCATTTCTATCAGTGTGCAACAAGGATTTGAAACAAAGGAAACAGAGCTTATCCAAGAACAAACAAAATAAATCTCTTGGTCTCTTGGTCATGGTGCTCTGTTAGGTTTTGGAAATAAAAAGAAAGGTTGATTAAGGAATCAGGTCAGTTATTGCCTGTAGAAAAATAGTTCTGATTCTGTCTGAATTCCCTGCCAGAAAATATTCCGAGCTAGGCTTCTAGCACAGCAGAAATTTTCAGAACCAAGCAGCAAATAATTTGGGTATGTTGAAATTACTCGTAGGTGAAGTTTTTCTGGAAAACACTCACATACCCCCTGCCCCCCCCACCCCCACCCCTGTGAATATTCTGATCTTCTGGTCAGTTCACTGTATTATTAACTTCCATTACCTCTTACTAATTGCAGTTACTAAACCAGTTGTTTAGACATGCACATCGTGAATTTTTGTTAATAACAAATTTGCTGGAAGTAGAAGAACAATATAAAACCCTCAAACTGGCATGCTCTGGTTCTCTTTCCTTAGTTTTCAGCCCAAATTCCCATTTATTTCACCAGTATTCTTATTAGATTTGGGGGTTTCTGAGCAGTCTCATGCTCAGTAGATTTTTTTTGTCTGAAAAGTATCTAATCTGTTTATCTCTTTTTTTACTAAGCTACGCTGCTTCCTTTTCTGTCTTAGAACATTCACCATTTATCACCTTCAAATTAAATACTCAGCATGTGGAAAAAAAAGTATTATACTGAAGAGTGAAGCTTCAGGGAAAGAAGTCAGTAGAATTGTTCACCATGAGTTGAAATACATGTGTAGTGTACAGATGTGAAAGATGTGCATTTGTTCCAGAATTCCACTTATGTAACATTTTCTGATTGAAGTCATAGAGCCCATTTCTTTATTCAAGCTCACATAACACTGTTTAAGGGGAGAAATTGCCAGAGTTAGGTGGATGCTGGTTCCACTCTTTGGTTTAGCTTAGATGCTGAAGAATTTTTCCAATACTGCCAGTGGAACAGAATCTGATGAAAAATTAGTGCCTCTGCACTAAAACGTGCTTTTGTATGCACCTTAGGAGTCTGAATTATGTTTTACAAGACTAATGTGAAGAAAAGGTTGAGAAAGGCATTTCAAGTACAGATATTTTTGCCCTTTCCAGGTGTGCAGAGGGGAGCATGTGTTCTTAATAAAGCTGCCTTTGAGACGTCTGTATATATGCCATTTTTTTCAGGATATTTCTACCTACCTTTGTAGTCAAAAGCAGGAGATGATTCCTGCAAAACAGACCATAGGAAGACTAAAAGCAAGTTATTAATTAAAATATACTTTAAATAGTGTTACAAGTTAAGGAGGTTCCTCTCAATTTCTGAGATAAGTTTCAGATATTTTCTGTGCTGTCTGAACCAGTACAGCCAAGGCTATTCTGGTTTTTAAAGACTTTTTTCTGTTCCTTGAGTCTTGAACGTAACTTGGTTTTTTTCTTGTTTGGCTGGCAGTCCTAATTTGTATCTTTGTGGTGTTTTGCTCTGCCATATGAAAGAAAGCCAGTGACTTTTTAAGGAGTCACATTGTATCTTGGAAAGCCATAGGAACAGTTCTTAATGCACCAAGAAGTTCTGCTGCTTTCTTTTAAAAAAACATATCTGACCCTTAGTGCGTTTTTATTATTTGGCTTATTTCTGCTGAAATTTTCTTAGTGTTCTGATGAGATATTTATACTCGCAAATTAGGCTTAATGTTGACAGATGTTCTCTCTGTTCTGTGTTTCTGTTTTCAAGAACATGAGAGATTCTGATTATTTAGAGAAGGATATTTTAATTATAAATAGATGGTTGGATTGCTTATGTTCTAGGACAGAAACTGGATGAGCCATAATGAGAAAATGGGATTTCTTTAAAAATGGGTTGTGTGTGTATATATATAATATTTATCTATTTAAGGACACAAGTCCATGTATCTTTTTTAGCTTTTGAGATACCACAATGCAGTTGAGTATATGCAGATGAGGATAAACTCAATAAAATGCTTTTTTAAAAAGGGAGGGGAGAAGTTTAGTAGGCTTAGTAGATCTGAATGCCCCATAAGATTCTCCATGAGAAATTAATTCTATTCCCCATTTGCTCAGTGCAACAGCCTCATAGCTTAGCTGGGTAGAAGGCACTCTGCAGGAGTCTGCAGAAAGCTTGTTTAAAGAGTTCCTTCATTTTTTTGCCATGGCTTCGGCCGTGACCTGCCCTGCTGTGGAACAACAGGCATCAGTGACCGACTTCAATTTAGCATTATTGGGAATGGCAGTTAATGATGGTAGCGGGTAAGCGATAGGGGCAAGATAGTTGAGAGTAAGCATAAGAGACTAAGCATAAGCATAGCCTCCTTAGCCACGGAATTGTTTAGGACGAGACAAGGACTACCTAATTCATGGTGTTTACATAGAACCCTCTGATTGTTTATAGGAATTCCTATTTCCACAACTCATAGGAAAGGGGTTTAAGAAACTGTGATCTTAGACGCGCCTAAAATTTGGTTAAATTGTAGGAATAAATGAGGAATTTCAATACAATAAAGCATGAAATATCTCTCAAGATACTTTTTTCTGTGTCTGTAAATCAACTGTAACTGAGAAAGATGAGAGAAATTGCACACGTTTCCTCTGCAGTTAGGTGACAGTGTTCCATGTGCAGTCAGTGTAATCTTGACTGGAGTCACAGGCATGTTTGCAGAACTCTGAAAAAATTATTTTTCAAAGTTACAGGAATTAACTGTGTGAAGCTAAGCTATGATCTTCCAAGGTTATGTAAACTTAATGCCAATATCCCTTTTTGAAAGGGAATCTGATGCGTGAGGTAAGTGGATGTGCAGGCTGAGATATGCTATTAAGCATCCATTCTTGGTTGAGAATAATATAAAACAACAGGGGTTACGTTTGGTATGTACTAATATTGGTGTGTACTTATATTGGCTTCAATATAGATTATAGTGTAACAAAATCTTTGTACTACATTAAAGTCTTGCATATAATATTTGATGGTTCTCTTTTTTAGCTCCATGTAACTTATATTTTATATTTTCAGGTACTCATGTCATGGAAGGCTCTGGGCGAATGCTCGTAACTGCTGTGGGTGTGAATTCTCAGACAGGCATCATCTTTACTCTGCTCGGTGCTGGAGGAGAAGAAGAAGAAAAGAAAGATAAGAAAGGTAAATTTCCCAATACATAAGGATGCTCCGAAGAAAGCTCTTGGGCTTTGTGCAGCCAGAGCTCTCCTCCATTCTTGACAAATAAATACAATTTCAAAAATGTTTTTGTATACATTTTTGTCATTACATGTCACACAGAAAAACAGCAAAAGCTGTTAGCCAATAAAGACATTGGATAACAAGATGTTTTTCCAGTGTGAAACTGCAGACTCTCCACACCTAGTGAAACACCAGGGAATACATGGGCATACTCCCATTGCCATGTCTTCTGTATACATAAATCCACAGTCACCTAAAATGTGCTAAGGTTTTGCTCTTGTGCATTTACTTCTAGATAATGTTTTTTAAAAACCCCAAATACCTAAAACCTTGGCCATGAAATAGCGTCTGTCTTTGAGTTTCAGAAATAAAATGAAGATAAGATGTGACTTTTTGCTAGCCTAGTTGTTTAATGTCAGTGACTGACTTCAGAGGCATTTTAATTTTTTAAGGTGTAAAGGTCAAACTAAGAATAGTGATAGTCAAGAAAGTAGCAGTAAATGTTAACAGAGTTTAACTTTGATGTCCAGTATCAGTTATGAAATCAAGGAGTCTCTTTAGACTTTTCAGCTTACTATAGTATGATGTCATAAGGAATTGCTAATTTGTGGGTTGCACATGAAGCAGAAACATGATTTAGTGTGTCCTTTCCAGTTTTTGTTCATACAATCTTGTTCAAGTCTACTTTCAGAATTTTGTTCCAAGTTTGTTTTAAGAATATTTATCTTTCAGAGATAATAAGGGCCAATGAATATGGAGGGTTTTTAGACATTTCTGCTCTTTTTAGTGGTTTTCAGCATTAATAAAAAAGCTTTACTGAGCTTTAGTTCAGTAACTTTACTAAGTAAACTATCTACAGTGAGAATCTGTGAGGCATTGTGATTCCACCTTTTATTCCACCTCCATCCTGACAATTTGAAGGTGCAGATAGGAAGGCCAAATTTAAATGGTTTTCATGATGTACAGTTTCCATTTCCAAGTGGTTGTATTTGACTTCTTGTTTCTCTGAGGAAATCCCTCCTTACTTAATGAAAAGCTTTGTGAAATGCTTGACATTCCATTTCCTTGGAAAGGCACAGTACCTGCTAGGCACGGTAAGTTTTAGGAATACTAAAAGGAGAAAGACTGAAACTTCCCAAAGTAAAATTCTTTCATGTCAAACTGGTTTTGAACAGTATCTTAGAGTCTAATCTTGCTGACATTAGCAGAAAGACTCCTCAGACCTTCCAAGATCTGGCAGCATCTCTTTTGTCGGTGTCTAAGGATATTGTAGGTGAGGTGGAGCAACTTCAGTACCTGTTGCAGGTACTGTCCTCTGTTGAGCTGGACACTGGTGATTCTCTCATGTTTCATTGGGGATAGCCTTGAAAGACAGGGAAGGAGAAATCTGAGATGGCAGAGTAACACACCACACTGAGGTTGTAACTCAAAAGAGAATCTTACGGAGGTGAATAAGGACCATTTATGCAGACGCTAACTCTAACTGGGTAGAGCCACAATATCAAGATCCTTCCTTCATGTTTCCTAAAGTTGCTAGTGCAGAGCAGTGCCTGGGCAACACGGGCTGCAGGTTGAAGCCCAGACTCAGATGATGTACTCTCATACATGAACCTGCAGCTCTCTGAAATCCTGCCAGTCGTGAATGTTTGTTTCAGTCTTATGTGGGTGTATGCTTTTATCGGTCATTAACGTTTTGTAAAAATCATCATGCAGGTGTGAAACAGGAGGATGGACATCAGCTTCCAGGTAGAGTAAGAATTGTACCACATCAAATGAAAGGGCGAGGCTTTTAGCCAGCAAGCTTTGGTGCAAATCAGGGTTGAACTAATGATTAAAATAATTGTCTTTGAATCAGTCCAGTTAAATTGGAGAATAATTTCAGATCAGCAGGATTGTTCATGGCAGACATTTAAATGTGTACGCATTGTTGGTGTTGCAAATCTTAATGTTAAGCTTGAATAATCAGTTATACTCCAGAAGTAAATTACAGTATATTAGATGTTGGAATGCACGATTTGCAGTTAGCAGTTCATGCTGTGCTGGTTAGTGTGAGTATCCAAATGGAATAAAAAATAAGCATAAGTAACCAAAACAGTTTAAGTTATTACCATCACAGTAATCAAATTTGCAATTGAAATTTTCATGAATGTAGTTACACAGGGTGTGTTTTTAAATCCTGTGTGCTGTTTATTTTCTTCTGATTTACCATTTGTAAATAAAACACGACCATTTTTCTCGAATACTAAACCACTGCAGTGTGAAACAGTCACTATGGGTCGAGTACTGAGGAAATTAAACTCTCGATCAGGATTCGTTGTAGGAGTCCTGGGTTCTGTTGCGAACAATTAACCAACAGAAACAAAACTTATTTAATCTATTATTGATAGAGACTGATTTTCTAAACTCTAGTATATATAAAAAAAGTAAACCTTTCTTCAAGTTTTTCACCTTCCTGTTAGGAGATTGTTTGACCAGTTTCTCCAGTATGCAGATAATTGCTGAGAACAAAAAGATTTCCTTGTCTCATACTTTTAAATTTCACCACAGCACAGGCAGTTACGTGAAGTCTGATACCTAGATTTAAAATAACTCATCATTCTCCTCAAGACTGTATTTCCCAAGATTCTGTATTGAGAAGTTCAGTGTTTTTACTTGGATCAATGTACATATTACCTAAGTTACAGCGGGATATACATTGAGCCCATACTAGGCTGGGATGTATCAGCAACAATACATCATAATGTGCAACATTAGATAAAACACAAAGCACAGATATACTATGTACTATGTTGTCTATACTGAGGAGAATAGTGAGTTATTTTTGTTTGTTGTATATACTCTATAGCACGCTGCATATTTTAAAACTACCCACGCATTGTTTAAATTCATTAACTCAACCATTTAAATATTTGCATAACGCTTTAGTGAAAAAAATTACACATAGAAGGACCAAAACAATGTATGTACTACTGTGTGCAGTCAGTTCTCACCAGCTCTGTTAACTTTGTTAAATGTCTTTCATATTAATTTTATTATTATTGTTATTATTATTATTCCATCTATGAGTTTTTGCCTTACTTTGTAACACCCTTGTAATGACATTTTGCTTTTGAAATTTATGTTAATTGCTTTAAAGCAGATTGGTTTTGGAGAAAACAAAGCCATAGTTACTGATTTTTTTTGTTTGTTTTGTTTTGTCATGTGCATTTGTTCATGTTGTTGTTATTATTATTATTATTTATTGTTTTTTATCCATTATTATTCAGTAGATTCTTCCCATCCCTCCTCCCACCCTCCTTCAGCTACAGATGGTGCAGCAGGTGCAAATGCCACTGATAATGCAAATGCCAGCTTAGTCAATGGTACGTCAAGCACACCTAGCTTGTTTTATTTGATAGATTTCTCTCCTGACTATGTGAGATTCCCGCTTGTGTTTATGAACTGCACAGGTGCTGTGTGTGCATGTGGTTACCCTCTGAGAGATCCTACTAAACTATTGTAGCTTTTAAGAGATGCCACAAAGGTGCCGTGACATTTTTGCTTTGTTCACACAGAATTAAACAGGGGAGAGGAAGAAGTAGGAATTGTGATTTGTTTGCCACTAATAAAGCTGCAGTTAAAAGGAACAGTTATGTAAGGCTAGGTTGAGAACTTTGGAGTTGCCTTTACTTGAAGTTTCATTGTAAAGCTCTTTACATGTCTGTCAGCATAGATATGAAGAACACCATGATAAATGGGTTATATGTGGCACTCTCAGAAGTATTCATATAGCCTTCATGTAGTTCTGAGGAATAGTCCTGGGGTCAGGAATCTGGCTCGGTTTCAACTAACAGTGTGTTAGGAATAACTTCTGCTGGGAGCATCGCTTTTTGGCAGAGACTCACTGAAAAGTTATGCTTGTGGATATTTGTGTATGCCCTTAGATAGTGATCATCCAGTGAGCCTGCCTGTATTTACTGAAAAGAAGAAAAAAAAATTACTGTAGTCAATTCTGACTGTCTCAGTACAGCTTCTTGACCCCACTTCTTAGCATGCAGGTATTTGAGTATCTCTTCTTGTCATCTAGTTCCAGTATTAAATGGAATGGGTCAATATTAACCTAGGCATCAGCTGTATTTTTCTGATAATCAGACAGAACAGTCTCTATGTGCCATAGAAACCTTTCCCTCTTGGACAGCACCGGCAACACAGACAGAAGTCATGGTACTTTTCATTGTGGTGTTGATAGAAATACTTTTCATGCAGGTTGGCAGTTGTTGCATTGTGCTTGTGACATCAGAGGTCTGACATAGAGATGCCAAGTACAAAACAAGTACTAAGATTTACTAGTGTAATATCTTATTTAAAGCAATGACAGGAAATCTTTGAGCCCATTTAAAAATAGGATTATTATCATTTTAATGGAACATATAACCATATTTCAAACTTCACGTCTGCAGATTTGAGGTTTCCTGGAAAACTAGAATGCCCAATCTCTACATCTCATTGCATGACAGGAACCTTTATCATCGTAGTTCCAACACCCCAGTTTCAGATTTCCTAGAGACAGAGAACCTGGAAATTAATGATAAATATTTAATTCTCCATTCTTTATGCTCTGCAATATTACTTTGTTGTAAAACATACACATACAGCAGTCTCACCAGATAGCCTTCAGTCCCACTGGACACTGCCGTATTCCTCTTAGCTCAGTCCTGCCAGTCCCCAAGTACTAAGTTAAAGTTCAACATCTGCTTAAATACTTTGCTGGATGAGAACAACTGCTCAACAAGATGCAGAAATGAGTCCAAAGATGTTCTAACCTGGTCTCTGTTAGCAAGTTCTAGTTGCCTGGTAAGTATCTGTTACATTTGGTCTTAATGCCTGAACTTAATAGGGAAATATTGTTCCAAGGGATATTAAATTAGTATCTTCAGTATGTGGATTTCCAAAATTTCCTCTCCTATCAGAAACAACAGTTATTGTCCCTGTTTGTCTTGGAGCTGAGAGATATGTACTCGATTCACTTCAGTGCACATACTGTAGAAGTACTGTTTTTGTGCAGTTTTTGCTTTGAACTCCTCTGAGGTGAGGCAGTTGAATTACTTGTGCAGATCTTTGACCAACATGGACTGGAGATGCTTTCCACAATTTGGCTTATCTGTCATTGTGTTCAGAGGAGAACTGAGACTTGGCAAGTATAGTTAGACCTGAGTGCTTTCAAATTGTCTGGGAAGTTGCCCAAGTCTGGTTCCTGTTTAAACTATACATTTTACTAGTTGGCAGTGACAGCGAGTTAGAGAATACTTAAAATGTAGATGTGTTTTGGAGGGGGTCTGGAGGGGAGAAAGGAAGGGAAAAAAGCTCTAAAGCAGGGGGACCAAGTTCATGTAGATATTTTTTTGGTCTGGATTAAATTAATTTTTTCAGTAATGTCTGAGAATTCCCCTGAGATGTGACTGGAGAGCCCAATAGCTCCCTGTAGAAAATACCTTTAAATAAGAAAAAAATATATATGCTTACATAAGTACTTAGCTCCAGAAATGTGTCTGCTTGTTACATGGAAATCAGCACTGTAGGGTTTGAAATATAACATTGTTATTGCCTTAGTTGTCAATATGCAGTTGACACAAATGAAATACTTTGTTTTCAGTCCTGATAAATTCCTGTAGGTTTGTGACACAGGCTGGTTGTTACCTGCTGTGTAGAAGGAACTGTTACAAATTCTATTGTGTTCTAGTATTTGAGACTAAAATACATACTTTTTTGAGGGTCTCTGTTAAAACTGAAGACAGTATCTTTGGTTTTTAGAAGGTTACAAGTCAGGTCCCTTCCAACTGAAATAGTCTATTCTAAAGTTACGAGCAGATCAGAAAATTTTACAGAAAAGTAGTAATGAATTAAAATTGATCTAATTTTAAAGTATTGTCTATAGAAAAGATTTTTTTTTGAAAGAAAAATGGGAAGCAGCAATCTCTGTTTACAGCTTGTTTACCCCAGATTTGATTTCCTAAGAGAAATGAGTACTTCTTATTGTGCAGTAGAGCACTTCCCAATTCCCAAACCAGGATTTCCATGTTGGGTTGTTGGGGTTGTTTTTAATTTGTACTCAGAGAATTTGTTGCTTAGAATTATATTCAGATAGAGAAATACCATACCCAACTCAGAGAAATGTCTCAGCTGAAATGCTTTGCATCTCATTAACTGTCAGTTCTGGCATATGACTGCATACGTTCTGTTCCTGTAAAGCAACTTGTAGTTTTAATACATTTTAGAGTATTTTCTTTATTGTAAATGCAGGTTTTCTAGTGAGTGCATAAAAGAATTATCCAAACTCCCTATTTGATACAGTGGAATCAGATTTTATTGTTTTGTAGCTAACCTGTGTTTTACTGAGGCTCTGATATTACACTGCATGAAAGAATTCCTGTGAGTCACTTCAGATATGTTTGACGTCACTTCTGCCCCTATATATAGATTTGCAACGCGCATCGGCTCTCACTAGCTGCAGAATGTAAGTGACTTGGCACGGAGGCTGCTGGAACTCATTTCTCTTGCAAGACGAGGCAGTTTGGAAAAATCAGTAGTGTATTTTGTACTTTTTGCTCCATCACAGCACATGAGAATGGAACTCGATTGGCTGCTTCTGTTGACTGCAAGCAGTTCCTCCAATGAACAAGCAGTTTCTAATGCCACTAGGTCTTTGTTATTCCATGTCATTAAGTCTCCGTGAAGGACTGGGGGAGGTAGAGGGGAGTCTTTTCTTGGCAAGTTTGTTTGAAGAAGTAATTGATTTTTGAGGTAAGAGCTTTAACAGTAATGGTGCCATGAGTATGTTCCAAAAGGCAGAAATTTTAATAAGGTAAAGGCAACATGCAAAGCATTTTATATTAAAATTCAGAACCCACAAAGCAACTGCAGAATACATGTCATATTAGGAGGCTCTATATTCTTTTCTAAACCTTTGGATTTCTCATCCTTGTTTAGAAAAGTGGTAATAATAAACTCCGATGAATTCCTCCAGATTTCAGTGTCCAAAAGACAGTCCAAAGACTGTTTCTTGTACTTACTGATTTCCAAAAAGAAAAGAGAAAAAATGTTTCCCAAAAATATAATTAGCTGTGATGACTCCCCCCACCCATAACCTAAGTGCAGTAGCTGCTGAGGTTAAGAACATATTTCTTAATGCCTATTTTTACATTGTTGTTAACGATTGTCCATTTAGTGTACTGGTATTTTTAGGTAGAAAAATTGTTAGTGTAATTCATTACAACAATTACAATACACCTATTAAATAGCAAATATATATCATAAACTGAATTACTTTGATTTGGATAGAAAACCAGTGTATTTTGGGATTACCAGTTTGGGTTTGTTTGGTTTTAAGTTGAAGAATCTTAGTGCTTTAAAGTTTCTTATTCTGAAAAAGGAGCTATAGAGCAGACGGTCTGCTCTAAATTAATGGGTTCCAGTTCTTAAGGGAAGCTGTATCCTCTAGCCAGAAAGCAGAATCTCTAGAGATGTTCTATGTCTAACTTTATAAAAACAAAAAGGAAACAGAATTAACCATTAGGCAGATATCAGCTGTGAGCTGTATGCAAAAAAAAAAAATTAAGGAAATCTCACAATGAAAATGAGCTTGGTTTTGTTCAGGTTCATAGATTCATGAGGGTAGAGCCTCTTGAAAAGTCATGTTGTAGCCAAGGTGGGAATAGAGTTAGGACTATAGACAAGCAGTTGATGCTAAATGATTTACTTGCCAGTAACCAATGGTTACTAATCCATTCAAGTATTGGGATGGTTTTATATATATATGTGTGTGTGTGTGAATATATAGGCAGATACCTTTTTCTTTACTGTATTTCTGTGCTTTTGGATTTTTTCGTGCCTGTAGCATATTAGTATGGGGTGAAATATTACAGTGATAAATTTATAACTGCTTTGGCTGGTTTTGCTCTTCTTGAGAGGGAAGGTTTTAGTGATCTCCCAATTGCTGAAAATATAAACATACAAGAAATACATCTTAGCCTTTTCATTTTACTACTATTTATTCATAGCATATAGTGAAAAATTAATACATAAATTGAAATATAATCTCTGCTGCTTTATTGTGCAAGTCAGTACCAGCTTTATTATTGAAGGAATTCAGAAGAGCAGGACTTCACTGCTGACTTTTTTTTATAAACTCGAATGATACATTCTTATTAGAATGTGTCAAAAATCCTGTAAAGGTATTTTAACTCTGTATTTTACTTAGCATTATTTCTTTTACTGTGCATTATTCATAGCTACAAAAAGAGAATGTAATCCATTCTGAATGTAATATTTATAAAACTCAAAAGTCTTTTCCATCAGCTGAATTCATATAAGACTCTGAAAGTTTCATAATGGCTCTCACCAAGAAATTCTAAAAACATTGGAAATTGCTTACTGGCCATTCTGAATACTAGAGCTTTGTACGCTCTGATTTGACATTTTCATTCCATACACACTTTCAAATGGTATGTTTTCAGTTTAAAGAAGCAAATGAGGACTTTGGTATGGTAAAACTATTAAAATGGAAGTTATAGATGCACTTGGCAAATCTTTCTTTAGGATAAATCTGAATGTAGGATGATGACCTGGCACTTGTATTTACAGGATTAAGTTGATAAATAGTACAATAAAGGGAGGAAGATACAATTTGAAAAATATGTCTTATTTATGGCTTTATTGTAACACTTAATTTATACTTTGTCTTAATTTACTAAAATGATGAATTTCATTCTGGAATGCATTAAGAAACTCTGTACTGGTTGGTGCCAACACTTTACCTGTAGTTGATTTAAGTCCAAGCTGTCTGAAATTTCAGTTCAGGAATATTATTCAGTTTCTACTTATTTTTATTAGTTTCTCCCTTTTAATATGTAAAATTTGCACAAAACTCTGTGCTGACATGTAGTATTTTATGTGTTACCACATTGAACTTGACTGCGGATCCTGGAATGTGTGTGGTGAAGTTGGCTGTGCTTCTAAGTAAACGTATGATAACAATGGCTGCTGATCATAAATAAGGATCTGTAACATGCTCATTACTTTTGTCTGCCCTTTTTAGTTAAATTCCCATTTTCATGTTCTGTCTTGGGCAAAGATTGTTTACTGTCTGTTGTCTGTTGAAATTTTTCATCATATAGGCAAAATGCAGGATGGGAATATGGAGAACAGCCAGAACAAAGGTAATCTTCTTTCATATTAAGGAGGTTGTGGATTTTCTTTTTAGCATGTAGTTAAGTTCTGTTTAAAAAATAAGATTAAAATTTGTAATTTGTGCCTGTGTGTAAAAAGTAGCCCTAACTGTTCAACCCAAACGTTAGAAAACCCCTGAACAACCAAACCCAAAACTAAAAGCCTACCAAAGAGATTGTAACTTAGAGAATGTTGACATATCAGATATTTAGGATAGGAGATGAGGATTTCTAATAAGCTATTTATAGATGATGCTTCTGTGTCACAATGCTCATTTGAGTTCATTTTTCTTGTTCAAGTTGTGTATGGTGTGTATTGTTAGTGAATTTGCAACCCTGTTTTTGCTATGTCTTGTCCTCTTTGGTGTTTAATGGCATTGTACAGACATATTTCCTTTTGCAGGGAGAAGGTAAAGCAGTAACAAAAGGAAACTGTAAAGCCAGGTGGTTGTTTAGCAATGTAAAAGCATATTCTATAAGGATGAATAATGGGAAGATCCAGAATTTTAGGAGCTTATTATTTAATGTATGATCTCAGGAAGAAACTGAAATATTTTTAGTCATTGTTCTGTTTCTATTATATGATGAGACACAGATATCTTGAGTTCTTTGGGTTATACCAGTTAAGTAAAGTAAACTAGAACTTGCTCTTCTCAGAGAATTCTAAAGATTGCATAGGTGACGGATCAGAAACAGATAAACTCAGGTGTTAATGCTACCAAACTGTTCAATAAAATGATACTAAATAAGTTTTAAGGTTACATAGACAGATAGATTTCCAGGCCAAATAAACAAGGTTTTGTAAAATCTGTTCATGAATGTCAAAGCAAAGCTGTTTCATCTCATTCTATTTAATTTACTTATGTCATGTTCAATACAAAACAGACTCATACACATATATAAACTGGAATGTCATTGCTTTTAAAAACATTCTTTCTCTCTGATACTAAAATAAAGTTTCCTTATATTAGCATTCTTTCAAGAAAGGATAAACTTATGTGTGCTTTTTATGGGAGAAGGATGATGGTATCACCATCTGACCTGACCGAATGCTAAGGAAACTTTTGAAGTCTGGTATTATCTAGAATAGCGGGTCGCAAAGTGTGTGCCATTGGTCACTGAGGTGCCCCTGCAGTCAGGAGAAGTGGTGCAAGCACATGGCCTTTAACATGTTCCCATTAAAACACAGCTCTCAGGGTGCATTGTCAGCTCCGAGGCACACCAAAATGTGGAGAAATGCAGAGTGCCTATTTGCCGACCCGTTTGAGATCTGCTATTCTAGGAAGTGTCGCAGTGCTGCTGTACTGTGACTTGCCAAACAATTTGCAAGACATTAGGTGATATATATGTGTATAACCCAGAATGTCACTGGTGGGTTAAAATGGAAATGCATAAAAGCAGATGGTTTTCCTGGTACTGGACAAACGGTGCAGGACATATCCCCATATGTATGGAGTGCACGTGGGTGCGCTTGTACGTCCGTGTCCCTGCACAACCCCAGTGGGTCTCATCTATCTGCCTTGGGAGTGAAGTGCAGCTCTGTGCACAATTAGAGTCTGTGGCACTATCAGCCCCTGCTGCGGGTGTTGCTGGTTGAGCTCAGTAAGTGTGGACATGAAGATAAAAAGAATGAGTATGAGTTTTGGAGTAACAGTTTTGTTTTGCATTATTAGCCAAGCAGCAGGATGGAGCTGCTGCCATGGAGATGCAGCCACTGAAGAGTGCAGAAGGGGGAGAAGGAGATGACAAAGACAAGAAGAAATCCAACATGCACAAGAAAGAGAAATCTGTTCTTCAGGGAAAGCTGACCAAGCTGGCCGTCCAGATAGGCAAAGCAGGTATGACTGGATAACTGATTGAATAGCACTGTGTTATGCTAGCAACAAAGGGCTTTAAAGTAAATTATTCTTAAAAAGGATAGACCTTTTTACTGCAATATTTAGAAATAGGTCATCACAATACTGTTCTAAAGATAGTATGTGCTATTGAAGATCTTTTATTCTTCTAAAACTTAGTTTTGACTGTCAGGAAACTGAAAGCTTTGGGCAACTTGGATTGTAATGAATATTTGAATCAAAATGAAATGTAGCTTTTCTCATAGTCAGTACTCCCTAGTGCAGTAATTACATATTTAATTTCCTCTCCCCATAGAACTTCTGAGTATACAGCTTCAGAATCTCTAATACCATCTCAAAATATCACTCACCCATCATTTCCCTCTTACGGCTTCTAAAATCATTCTGTTCACTCTTAATATCCATCTTCCTGCCTTCTACCCAAATCTGACACGTCTGCTGACTCTTGTACCCAGTACCATCTGGTCCCTACTGTTAGAAGTAGCACTGCTTCACCAACATGTAGGTAGAAAATGAAAATATTAGTGACATAATGTTCATTAGGTTTATTTTTCTCGTGGTATTAGCAAGATCTTGATCTCTCTCTGGATCCTTGGCTAAGGCCTTCCAAGAGCTTCCTAACTTTACTTCTGTTCAATCTCCTTTATCCTTCTTTACCTGCCTGATTTGTAGCCCTGCTATTTCTACTTATTTCTTTTCAAGCTCATTACACTTCATTCATCACATAAACCCACGATGCCTCTTTGCCTGAACAGTGTATGACTCGGAATCCATGGGTTTCATCTCTTTAATATCTAATTTTCATGCTTTGCCCAGTTTCATGTTCCTCAAGCTTCTCTGCTTTGTTGCCAGCTGTACAACAGTATGCACTGATGTAGGACAGTTTCAAGCCTCATGATCATGATGTGGATCGAGTACCTTTCTACATTGCCCTGTGATTATTGCCCTCTTTGGTCTCTCGCCAGGCATGAGTATCACTTTAAAAGTAATTGTTTAGGGATTTCTAACCAGAATGTGGCACATAATTTGATTTAAATTATTTAATCATTGCTTCACTTGTTTTTTTCTCTGTCATTGGGCAATCTATGGGGATGTATTGTGTTGCCATGAGTATTTGCCTGTACAATAGCTTAATGGATTTTCCTTTATCCTCTGGCATTTGGTGATCTCCCTGACTCATCTGTTTTCAGTCAACCTTAGGATCCTTCAGCTTAGCAATTTTTTAAAAACTTCAGTCAAGACATAAAATTCACAACATTCTCCTTCATGATCTCATTAGAGAGAAATTAATTTATTCTGAAATGCAGGCTTAACTGCTTCACAGAAGCCTGCCAAGGAGCAGTAATCATAGCAAGGCCAAAGAGATGTTCTGTTGGAGTTTCTATTTGTATACTCAAATCCAGGAACAAAACTGTGGAGGGGGCATGCTACCTTAGTGATGTCTGTGGCACTGGGAGAACATATTAAGTCCCTGGGATCTTTTGTGAATTCTGTGAAATATTTCTTAGTGTCTCTTGTGCTACACTGTCAGTGTTGTACTTCTGAGCCCCTCCTCGTACAAGTAGGCTTTCTTTGCACAGGTCCCTTTGAGAAGGAAAACCTTGGAAACACTGGAATTTATCTTCCAACCCCTTTTCAGTAGTCTGTGGTGATAGGACAAGGGGCAATGGCTGTAAACTGGAGCACAGGAAGTTCCGCACCAACATGGGGAAGAACTTTTCCCCAGTGAGGGTGAGGGAGCCCTGGGACAGGCTGCCCAGGGAGGTGGTGGAGTCTCCTTCACTGGAGATATTCAAGAGCCGTCTGGACACCTATCTGTGCAATATGAGCTGGGGAGCTGCTTTGGCAGGGGGGTTGGACCCGATGATCTCTCGAGGTCCCTTCCAACCCCTACAATTCTGTGATTCTGTGATTTAAAAAAAACCCAAAGCTGTTCTGGGGAAAATTTTGCAGTATTGCCTCCTTGTATTCAGCCAGGCACATCTGCAGGGCTTTCCTAAAATGTTTTGCACTGCAACATAAACTACAGTAGACTCCTTTTCTCAAGCCTCTTAAGATAAGCTTATTTAAAAGAAAGATGAGTGTTTGAATATGGATAGACTTGTAATTTATAAAAGGCAGAGGTTAAAAGGACAGATAAATATTGTACCAGGCAAAGTAATATACTAAATTAAAAAAAATTTAGCTTAAGCAACAGCAGAACCCCTGTTGAACTAGGCTGGCTGAGAAGTTTTAAAGGCAGCAGTAAGATGGTGCTTAAAAATTAATGCAGGATGATTCAGCTGTTCAGTAGAATTCAGCTTTTTCTGACTCACAGGAATCTATGGCTGTTGTAAGTTTATTATAATAATGTTTTTTCTATGTTGTAAAGTTTATTGTCATCATCATTATGGGTACTGGTGAGAAATATCATGTAGAATAAAAAATGTCATATCAAATGCAGATTTCTAATTGCACAAGGTTTTAATTGTGTTTTGTTTTATAATAACCGGTTATCTCTATTTTCAGGTTTGGTGATGTCTGCCATCACTGTAATAATTTTGGTACTATATTTTGCCATTGACACGTTTGTGGTCAACAAGAAACAGTGGTTGCCGGAGTGCACTCCTGTCTACGTTCAGTATTTTGTTAAATTCTTCATTATTGGTGTTACTGTACTTGTGGTTGCTGTTCCTGAGGGACTCCCACTCGCTGTCACTATTTCTCTGGCTTATTCTGTCAAGGTAAGAAACATGAAGAATAATTATGGGAGAAAAATGCTGTTCAGTTGAGTTTACTGTGTCAGTTTATCAAAGGCAAAATTACTTCAGGGATAGGCACTGCTTGGCTGGCTGTAACTAGGGCTTGGGTTATGGCCCTTATCAAAGGTCTGTTCAGAAAGCACCATGAGCAAGGCTGAACGTGTGACTCTGCTTTTTGTAAGTGAGGTTAAAAATCCGTTGAGGCAAATCTTGCAGGTTTTTTATTTTACTTTTTCCTTAGAAAATGATGAAGGACAACAATCTGGTCCGCCACTTAGACGCTTGTGAAACTATGGGTAATGCTACAGCCATCTGCTCCGACAAAACAGGGACACTAACCACCAACCGGATGACGGTCGTCCAAGCCTACGTCGGTGACGTCCACTACAAAGAGATCCCAGACCCAGATTCTGTACCCGCCAAAACTCTTGACTTGCTGGTTAATGCAATTGCTATCAACAGTGCTTACACTACAAAAATTCTGGTAAGTAGGCTTTTGCTGTCAGTAAGATGAAACACAGCAGGAGGAGGGCTTTGTAAGCATTCTTAATTCCTTAACATCCTGTTGTTAGTTGTGAAGTGCTGAGTACTGTTGAGGTCCTCAAATAAGAACAAGTGCTGTGCAAACCTGTATATTTTATGTTTTTCTTTTAAGGACAGGGATGTGTTCGTATCCTACAAGACCTTGCTACATTTTTAAAAGTCCTGCCACTGTTAGCTTGGCATAGCCCAGTGAATTTGCCAACCAAACTAATTTTCACTGAGACTTCATATGTGTAAAATTATTTTTGTGTGTCTAAGAACTTTCAATTAATTCTCAAATAGGACAAATTGGATTGGTTAAGTCAGTGAGGTTAATGATCTTTGTTCATTCTAGTTTCAAGTGAACTACATCTGGAAGTATTTTATTCAGTCTGTGAAGGAGGGCAAAATGGAAATAGCACGCTTGCTTGTGGCATTAGATTCTTCTGTACAGAGCTCATTAGGAGGCCAACAACTTTTGCAATTCCAATAGATTTGTTCTCTGAAAGGTCAGGCTTAATCTTAATATTGCAGAACAAACACCTTTTTTAGTTTATGAATGTATGTATTGTGATTTTTATAGCTCTGTGCTGAGCTGCATAATAGCCTTGTAATCACTTCACATTTGTTTGAAAAGTAGTCTTTTAAAATACAGTCACAGAAAACAACTGGTGAAATACTGCTGAGTGCTGGAGCGTGTATTTCCTTTAATTGTTCCTAGGTACATACCTGGGTATTAGTAATAACACTTGGGAGAAGGTGTTTGGAGAAACCTGGTGCAGATATGTGTTTATGAGGTGAAGGTGGTTTTCAAATTAATACTCCCAAGGACTCAGGGTTTAGGGTCTAGAGTCAAGCTGCAGTGTAGGCACCCTTCAGGCAGTCTTCTGTGCTGTGATGCACTTGCTCTTCTCACTGAAAGCTTTTTGACAAGAGAAATGTGGGGAGAACCAGCCCCTGAGGCAGCTTGAGCCACTTCCTACATCAGGAGTGGACAGGAATCGCACAAAGCCTCCCTCCCTCAGCTCAGTTACAATTAGTTGCCACCTTCCAGCTGAAGTCAGCCAGCGCTGTAAGGACAAACAGCTCTAGTCAGCTGAAGGTGGAGCTAGTCTTCCTCATGCTGGGTTCAGATACACAGGAAAACTAGAGCTCCCTCCATGACACACAAGTTTCAGCAGTGAGCATCCAACTAGCAGCACCAGTTCCCAACTGAATCCTGGGTCTTATTCTGTCCTTTTCCTATCATCTGTCCAGGTCAAAAATCTACCAGGTTGGCTGAGATGGAGGATGGACCTTCCATGCTCAGGTGGTCTGGTGTAAGAGCTCAGCTTGGGAATGTTATGGCAGTGGCTTTCTGGAATCTAATTTGCATATTTGTAAATTAGCAAGAGTATTTTACTATTGCTGGGTAAATCAGGCTTTCACTAATCAATATAACATTTGATTGTTGCGTAGAGGAACATACAGCTTAGTTATTTCAATGTTGTTACAGCCTATGTTTAGATCTTCTGTAGAAGTAGTCAAACTTATCCTCAACACAGTGGCTGGGATTCAGACAATGAAGTAACAGACCAACTGGGGTGAAGGATAATAGGTACTTCCATCAGTTTGTGTGACTGCTACTGTGGCCACACTAGTCACTAGCATCAGTCCTGGCTGAGGAGTCGGGAGGCCTTTGAGAGAATGTTACCCATGTTGGCAGAATTCCACAGTGAGGCAGAGGGCAGGCACACTGGCTGGTAGTTAGGTCGGGTGTGACTGGCAGAGCAAGACTCAGTGTCAGCTCTGCTTCATTTTTTCTACATTTTGCTGTTCGCTTTGAATGCTTGAGATCAAGCACCGTGCCAGAATGCTTCTGTTCATCTTCCATACCAGTTCTGCCTCTCTCAGTTGGTTTAGGCTGCCGAGGTAAGGCACGTGGGGAGGCATCAGACTTTCCAGAGTGATGTATCTGTAATATCATTTGACTGCAAAATTTCTCATCAATAATAGTTTTAAAATTTCAATTTGGTCTTAATATAATTTTGATTTTTTTAAACTCTGGCTTGACTTCATTGCTTCTTAGTGAAACTAGTTGTGGGTGCTATTGAAAAGAGTAAATATGTCACCATTTCAGTTCTTTTTTCGCTTTGTACAGAGGCTGATTCTCTGTAAAATTGATGAATAGGTGAAATCCTCTGGAAATCACCTTGGTTCTGGATGCATATCAGACAACTAATTGAACTTATTTGTGTAAAATTGATGGTGGTTTTTTTTTTAGCTATTATAGCAACATCATAAGATCAAGCCTTGCAGTATGGACCCCATGAGAATAACTTCAATGTCGGAGGAGTTATTTTCATTCATTGCTTATAACAAGCATAAGCTAAAGTTTAAGATACAAGGTACTGTCCCGTAGCCCTCATTCATCCTGAGTCATAAATAAATACAATGAAAAAATACATATGGGAGTTGTTTCCAGGATGAAGCGTGCAGAATTATTTTTCTAGCTGCTAATACCAAATGCATACTTGTACACTCATTCTTAAAGCATATTTAATCAAATTGTGAATATCAGCTGAAACCCAAAGGGCATATAAGTGTTCTGTCGCTGAGATTGAATTTTATATATTCTATTTTTAGTTTTCTAGTTATGCATGTGCTGTAAATTGCACTTTGTATGAACTTCTGTTCAGAGTGATCACATATGGGACCATAAAATTAGTCAAGATGCTCTGCTGAATGAGAAATATTCCCTCTTGCATTGTCTTTTGATTAAGGGGCAATTGAACTGTTGAATAAAAATATGAAAAGAAAATAATATCACTGCTTGGGATAAAAGATTTTAATTTCCCTGAGAAATTAAACGCAAATTATTCCAACTGAACAATAGTGTCATTAAATATAGTTCTTTTTAATGCTTTCCAAGGATTAAGTTACTGGGTGAGCTGATTTTGCATTCCATTAGCTTCAGAGCAACTTTAGTGCTGCTTTTATGCTGTTTACATGAAGCTGTTCTCCAGAAAACCTTTCCTTTCCAGTGTTCATGCTTTAGATACCTTTCCCACATGGAAGTAAACACTGGACTTCAAACCCTTTTGCATGTGAGCTGTGATGGGGACTGTAAAGCACCTCTTACTCGGGGAAGAAAAATTGCATTTTGGGAATACTTTGATTGCACTTGGAAAAATACAGTGATCTTGAATATTGTGGAGCAATAATGAAATAGAGGCTCCAACTATGAAACTAGTAATTTGAACTCTTCCATTGGGTTCCTGCTTGCATCAATTCAGTTTAATTAGGAAAGTATTTCTTCTTCTTCTAATTGCCTGAAAACTGTCAGAGGGCATAGATGACATGCTTGATGGTTGGGTATAATGTATTCTTATTAAAAAGAAATCACAATTAGTATTTATTTGAGCAACTTTCAGCACGAGTGGAAAAGACCCATCCAAACCCATTACTGTTAGGATCTCACACAGGCATTTCATTTGGCACTTCATAGGTGCCTAGGTAGCAAAATAGCTCCTTATGCCTCTGTTAGGTGAATATCTGGATCTGCATCAGTAGAGCTGTTTTCAGTTCAGATGATCCAGAGTATCATTTCCTGCATTTGCACAGTATGTGGCACAATGTAGCGGCACCCTGAACTGAGGATCTTGAAGGAAAAGAGACAGAGATGTCAGAGAAGCTCAAAACATTCACTCCTTTCTAGAGATTCTGCCAATTTAGGAAATGAGGAAAATGTCTGTTAGTCTGTGTGTTAGTGTGTTAGTGGCAGTCTGCTGTGTTACTGTATGGCAGATGCACATCTGCACGTGACACCTGGACATCTAAGAAAACAGTGAAGCTGCCAAGTTTGGTGCCAGAACCCAAAATCCAACCACATCCTCGATGAGGGTCTTAACTGTGCAGACAGACCTCTTCTCACAAGGTTGCAGGGATGGCTTTGGGGCCCCAACAGCCCCAGCAAGGAGGAACAGGGATTCCCCACAAGCTTCGCTGATAGGACATTTTTCTGGGAGCATGATGCTGAAGAGGCAGGCTGGCTGCGAGGGTAGGTGGCACACAGCAGTAGGATGAAGCTGCAGAATAGACTCAATCACTAAGATACACTAGGAGAGAAAGGAAGGCATTAATGCACCATCTTCTCTGTGTAATTTTTCTTGAATGTAAATGAAAGATCTTATTAAGTGGAAGAAGATTTCTGACTTCTTTATACTGAAAGCAATTCAAGAGAGTTTGGCACAGAATTCTGTTGTTAGGAGAAAGTAGTTCTTTTCCCCGACTGCTGCAGAACACTGTGATGAATGCGCTTCATAGATACAGGGGCGGAGGGAGGCTGAGGCTGGCAGGGCAGGTACCTAACCTAGAATATGAGAGTCGTAAGAAGAATTTACAGTTCACAAAAGTGAAACAGCAAAAGAACTGGAAAATAAGATTTTAGCAGAACAGCTGCTTTTCAGGTACAAAGTAAAATCTACAGTGAGTATTGAGTAAATGGATGTAGTAGCCAGGTCAAGGGGTCTTTTTGTTTCTGAGCAATATATTTGCATCCAAAAGAAGTACAGCTATCTGGGTTGTTGGGAAACATAATGTTCCTGTCAGAAACGGTCTTTTACAAAGGTGTCCAAAGTACAAAATATACTTTTCTCTTACAGATTGTATTTTTTAAAAATAAAATTTAAAGACCGGACTTGAATTAATCTAATCTTTTTTTTTAACTGGCTAGAGAATAATATATATGTACATATATATGCACAGACACATATTATTTAGCCAACAGAAATTTACTGTACTTTCCTTTTATAATTTCATTGTTTTCAATGTAGTAATATATTTCGATATATCTTGAAAACAGCTCTGTAGTTGTTTCAGGAAATATGGATATTTGGAAGTTTCCTGCTGAGAACCTGAGACGTAGTGAGCTGGTTTATGGAATTTTCCATACATTTCCCTACACTAAAGTATCAAGTTATCAGTGATGGGAAAGAGGATTGAAATGTCCTATCTTTTAACAGTAGCTGCTTGCAGCTCTCCAGCTCTTGTCTGACAGAGCACAGACCTTTTCTTTTATCTGTCTGTATACACATACTTGTGTGTCTGAGTATTTATATGAAGGCTTGTTTTCAAAATGGAATGGAAGGAGGAGACCCTAACTGTTGAGCAAAGATTGTTTATTTCATTTCTTCCACAAAGCTCAAACCCCAATAGATCAGATTATGCCATACGTATCAACAGAAAAGCACTGGAGTTTATATTTCCTGAGGCAAGAGCAGAAGAGCCTGTACTTTATCATAGCTGTCTGCCAAGGGCAGTCATGCTAAGGGAAACTGCTATTGGATGTCACTAGAATTCTCTTCTTTATTCAAAGGAAAACGATGAGAAAATAGCTTTTACCCTCCAAACTACATTCTTAGTTATTTTGGTATTTGAAATTGGAAAGATATTTTTACTCTCAGGTGCAGTTCACTTAAAACCTATTCTCAAACTCTTTATTTCTTGCGTTAAAATAGAGCTAAATTTACCATTTGGTTTTGCTGCACATGAAGGTTCAGATCAACACTTCTTTTTATCCCAATAAGTTCACCCATTGCTGCTAACAGTGTTCCAAGTTAAAATAGATACTTAAAAAAAACCAACCCTAAACCAACCCAAAAACCCCAACAGAAACACATACTCAAAAAATGAGGACAGGAACGGGGACAGAAGTAGTAAAAATATTAATAAGGAGAGATTGAAGAAAGCTTTCATTTACAATAACATTAAATGACAACCCAGGTAAATGGCCTGGCCCAAATTCTGTTTTATTCCTTCTATAGCTCCCTGCCATTACCATTAAGCTGCAAATACAACTGGCAGCTCTAGTTGGGGACCTGAAGTCTGTGAAAAAGATCCCTCATTATCAGACAGACAGTCGGTTGTTGGTCAGGGCTGACTTGTCTAGAAGAAAGGTGCTCAGCTTTGGAGAAGAAGAGGCAGTGGAAGAAGGAATGATAACTCCAGAAAGCAGAATGTCAGTTCTCTGGGGCATGTTGAAGGGGGAAAAAAGTTAGAGCTGGACTCTGAGGAATACAGATGATAAATGACCTGGCAGCAGCAGAGCGTGCACGTGTTCTTCATAGCATGCACCCCCATCATGGCTTTGTGGCTTTCCCTGCTTTACCGCGTGACATTTTCTGTCCAGCGTTGCAAGTGCCATCCACAGGGAGGTTTGCACTGGGCATTTTGGAATGGAAAGGTTTGAGTGGGGTTTGGTGACTGCCTGAGCAGACACCATCCTTTGTGATGGTTTTCTTACCTCTGCTTTCATTCCTCCAGGCAATGCCCAAAAATGCATTCCACCCATAGATTCCACCCAAAGTGTCAAAATTTCAGTAACTTGTGTGTTAAGGTTGAGAAGGATGAGGAGAAGCACTATTCAGCAGCCATTTTATGTAAGGACAGATCTGTGGAAGGTTTTATTCCTACAGAATAATCCTGGAAATCAGTATACTGTGAGAAACATGAATTTTTGAAGCTTAGCCCATGTAATGACACTTGACTGGCTTGTTGTCAGTGTCATCTGGCTTTGGATGAGGGTGGCAAGAGGAAGGAGCAACAGGCTTGAACTGTCCTCCTGCACTGTCACTAAGGACTACATTTGGAATGGCAGACCCCTCTACTTGAAGTGTACTTAAAGCTGTCCAGAAAATGTCGCAGAGAAATGTACTGAGGGGAGAATTCTCAGCTGGCAGATTTTCAAAGATACTATTTTTTTTCACTTCCTAAAACCAAGTAAATTTGTATGAACTCGTGAGGCTCTGCTCCAGGTTCTCATTTGTGTTCTGCAGCCTTAGGTGTACAGTAAGTAACTGGATGTATGACAGGAGGAGGAGCACGGAGGAGAATCTGCTTTGCAGAAAGTCATTCAGAAAATCAATGTAAGATTTTCAGGGTGGCATCTTCCAGCTCAGTAGGATTGGGTTCAAGTCAGTAAGGTTGTTGAACTAACCTGAGGATTGTCCTATAAGTCCTTACTGTCTGTTTTCAGCACAGTAGTTTGCTAGTGGAAAATTGAGAATGTCGTACGTGCTCTTGTTTTTCTAGTACTCAGGTGATGGCATTAAATATTGTCTGGAGCCTTTCTGAGTCTCTGGCTAAATGTTACATTTGCTCCGTTAAAAATATAACTTCTATTTGATTGAAAATTGCATGACCAGATTCCTAAAAATCTGTATATTTTGTAAGAGTTTCTACTTTAAGGGAAAAATTATTACTGTTATAGATAAAATTATATTGCAATTTCAGTATTTTGTTCCTAGAGTGTTATACAACCTTATAATGTAGATACACGTTATAGATGGGACCAGACAATGCAGACAAAGTATCTTTCTCTATATAACCAAGACAGTATCACCCACAGAAAAATGCCCAACAATATTTTCTTTAAACCTTTTTCGTAAAATCCATGGTAAGCATTTTCTCAGAACAAGCTAGGCAGGAAAAACCCCCAACCTATAGCGTGCATATTATTTACTGTGTAAATAATAATTATTAGAGATAATGGATCACATAGTTAATTATCTCTGCTTCTAGGAATGGTAATTAGCAGAGAGTAATGATCTTCACACATCATTTATCATTGAAATTTTATATAATAAGAGGTACGAATATAGCTTTTCTCACTAAATTAGCTATTGAGTTAATAATTGAAATAACTGTGTTTAGAAAAGACTACTTGACTGTGTAAAGCACAGGACATGTTGTTATCCCGGTCGTGAGCTCTACCATCGGGGTACAGGGTCTTTCTCCTGGGAGCAGAACGCTGCTTTCCTCTCTCCTCCTCTTTTTTTTTTTTTTTTTTAAATAAAATCTCCTTTGTTGTATGTGAGGAGTAGAATGGAATCAGCTGCCCAGAAAGCTTCTTGGCAGTTGTCTGTGGGCTGGATTTATGTGGGAGGGATTAGGGAGCAGAGATCAGAGCAGAGCCATCCGGTAAATCTGCTGGTGACATTGTGCTCTCTGGAAGGTTGTGTGTTTTCATCACCCGCCGGGTGGTCAGAGGGAAGGCAGGCTTCCCCAGATCGCAGAAATGTTACAGGCAGAGAAGGGGCGAGAAAGGTGCCCAGAGAGAGCTGGTGTTATCACAGAAGTTCTCATACAGTAAACAACAATTGTAAATGAACTTGGCAACTGGAGGACTGCAGCTCCTGACAACTCTTTTCCTGGTTCTAGTCTCTGTTTCTCTACAGAAAGGAGTGACAGCCCTGCCTCACAACAAACACACACAGGGACAGAAGATGGATAAATAAAAGAATCCCGTGCTGTACAGTGTAGCATGACAGATTCTTCTCATAGTAGCTAAAAGTTTATGCTCAAGTTAAATTATATTTCTTTATTTTCTTGATGTGACAGAAAGCAAGGTAATAACAACCTCCTTCCTACTGGCCTCCTTTGCCTTCTCAGTTTGGTAGCTGTGCATTCCATGTATTCCTGTTGGAATAAATAATCACTGCAAGATTATAAATGGGACTGACAGTCACTTGGAAGCTTTTTCTTACCATATCATTTACCACATTAACTTTTTTTCCCTGCTTGCTTGTGTGAAAATTAGTAAATTAGATTTTTCTTTTTTTTTTTTAATCTAGCTATGGTGCAACATCTGTTTTTCCTACTACCTTGCAGAGGATTTTCTTTTATGTTATTTATCGTACTTCCATGTTCTTAGTTCCCCCTTGTACTGGCATAAGATGATTCACTTAGAGGGATAATAGCCAGCTGTTTCCTTGATAAAGGCAGGCTTTAAAAGTCACGTGTCCTGCCAGGTATTCCAGAGTGGTTTCATCTAGATATACAAATATTGCTTATTGTTGTCTTATCATTTTTAGGGCCAACTTTTTAAAAATAAAATATGCTGGCACAATGAATGATTTTAATATGGACTTATTTTCATGCCTGTGATACCCAGCTGAGATAAAGTCATCGCACTTTGGAGCTGATTGATATACTGGTTCAAATTTAGTGTTTACACTTTGTAGGGGATATTATCAGGGACCCTGCTTTCCCAATGGGAGCTTTTGTTTTTACATGAGTGGGTGTGAACTACTTACTTCAGGCACATCTGTTTACCTTAGGTTTTCTTTGTGTTCCCTCTCATCAGGAACAGGAAGATAATAATTTCAAATGCAATAATTTAATACCAATTTTACAGAAAATGCTAGTGGTTTTATAATCAGACAATGATACATAAACAGGCTTATTACAAAACTGTGATAGGTGAATCACTTCATCATGAAATACAGCAATTATTTTCTTTCAGATACATGTTATGTAAATATATAGTGTATATTATATATTACATAGTTTTTAGTAAGTTTTTTTTTCTTACTCTCAGAACTTCAATGTGGTTTATTCCTTGGGGGGACGATGACCCCCAAACCAACCCCCCAAACCAACCCCAAACCTCTCAACTGGTACAATGCCTGAAATAAACCAGATCAGCAAAAAATATATGGCATTGCTATTCTGTGTGAATTTAATTGCACTTAAGACTTATTATATTTCTGTTAATACATTTTTTTCTTTTGAGTCACAGCTAGTCCTAGAAAGTTGGTATTACTATATAGTAAATAAAAAACCTGTGCTTCAAGCTCTATTTCCTGTCTTATGCAGTTAGCCCCCACTGCTAATTTTTCTTTCAAGCTTCCAGTGCTCTCTTCTTGTATGTGAAGCTCTTGGCTCCTCAGCATTCCAATCAATCATATTTCTGTGTTAGTTACAAGTGAGTGTGGGAAGGTATCCAAAAATTATGGCCTTTCTGCTTTTGGAGATGGTGCCAGATAAGCCAGAAGAATCCCTAGAATGGATGGGGTTCTGAAGAATTGTAACCAGAGACTCTGAGCAAACTGCAAGGGACTCTGCCTTCGAGAAGGCATAGGATTGTGATGGGTCGGATTTCTCAGGGGCATATGACTTTGACAGGCAGAAGGCACCCTTTACACAAAATCCTTTTCCCAGCTGGAGTCTGGGAGAAAAACAGAGTGTTTTTGAAAGAAAGGTTGCTAGATATTTTAACATAGTCAAAACTATTCTGTTTTAGCATTGTTTTGCATGTTTAACATCATTGAAGAAATGACAGACACCTTGCATGATAAGATTAAGCTTCTAGAAGGAAGTTCTGGACAACTGTGGTAAGCACTGCTACGGACCCGTCTCGGGTGTCTAAGTGCAGACACACACAGAAAGAGTATGGCTGGCTACTGGCAAGATTTTATGGAGACACTGGTTGGGCAGCTGATGTAGCTCATTGTTCATAATACTGCATGAAATTGAGCATGTTAAAAAGTTCCACTGCATATTTCTTACACTACTGTTACTTTTCTGTGGTTTCTACTTATTCAAGTGGACAAAGAATTAAGTTACCTTACAGTTCCCTTGACTCCAAAGAAGAAAGTTTGACAGTCCTCACTGCTGGTGTGCTAGGGACTATTTGGAAGAGGTGAGAGACAAGTTTTTCTGTGAGAAATATCCTATAAAGAAGGACAGGATGTTCAGCCTTTCCATCATTCCTGTCCCATTTCCTTCTGAATGAATAATTGGATAAAAATTGGCTGCAGTCTCGCAGTCTGCTACGCTGCCCAGCAAAGACATCGTTCTTCATATCCTGACAAGAAGAGGGACTGGCCAGAGGACTGAATTTATAAAGCATCTCAGACATTACCCCACCAACCACGCAAAAAATCCCTCTGAGAAAATATTAGATAAGCATTGCTCTAACGTATTATATACACTTGAGCTCATGCATTTGCCTCTCCAAAAACCCCACAATCCCTAAACTAACCAAAACCAAATTAAAAATAAGTTCAGCTGATACGTGCGAGTAGAGATTTAGAGAGGAGTATGTTTTCTGTGATAAGTGAACTGGCTGCTGTTAGTGGTTTTAGGCTCATTTAGAAATGGGTGCTTGAAGAACCCTTTCCTTACTCTGGAAATAAATACTATTAACAGAGATCTGTAATTATGATGGGCTATAATCAGTATATCAAGTGGAAAAAAACCCTTCCTTTTCCTTTTCATGTGGCTAGCTTTGCTATTCACATACTAAATTTACCTCCTTAAACTATACAAATTCCTTGTAATCATACTGCAAGCAGAAAGGCAATGTGTCTTAAGGCAGATTTTAACTTTGCTTTGCTCTTTCTAGAAATTTAATTTTCTTTTCTGAAATATATTCAGTAGAAAAGTAGAGAATCCAAAGTATTGGTAAGTTTGGTAAGCAAATGAAGACTCTATGCACAAGTCAGCTACCTGTAAATACTATTACTGTTCTTGAACTTGAGGATTTGGAGGTACATTTGTAAAGGCGTGATGTATTTTCTGGTATTTAATGTGATTATAAAATTCTTGTACAGTTTGATCATTATCACATGCATTTTTCAGGTAGTAGCACTGGTTTTTTGGGGGGTTTTGGGGGTTTTTTTTAGCCTCAACTGATAACTTAATGTCTACAGTGCACTACAAGAATTTCCAGTTCCAATTAGAGAAAAGCACAGATAAAGTTATGCAAAGAAAACGAGCATTAGTATATTTATATAGCATGGGATAGATGGTGTGCACTCCACAACTTTGTGCTGAAGTTCATCTACAGTGGCTAGTAGAAAGCAGGCATGAGGAGCACTTCAGGCTTCCAGCAGAAGTGGTTTTGCTTTTTTTTAAAAGAAAAAACAACACATGATTGATTTTGAGAGTTAACTAGTTAGTTAAAAGTGAGGAAGATAACGAACTGGAATTTCAGTGATGTGTTCGGAAACAGTCAGTCAGGTTTTCATAGGCAAATTTGGGGAGAAAAAGTCTTCAGATGTTAGGGAAAAATCTGTTGATAGATCACTATAGTGTGTACTGGAGTGACTCAAAGGACATTTTCCAAATGTGCTACTGCTCGTTAGATCATTGCTATAACTAAAGAAAATGTATCTCTGTTTTCTCAAATCTAAAAGATGAGGCTTCAGCCCTAAAACAGATGCATTAATGCCTTTAATGTTGGCAAAACCCCTAGCATTGGTTCTAATTTGGAAATACACTTTTTAAACAGCAGACGTTGCCTTGAAATTGAATTCCCACTACCTGATCAGCTCAACATTATGCAGTTTGTCTCCTGTCTCTGTTTTCTGTGTCTGCAACACTAATGAAGACAGTCTAATATCAGCATGCAGTAAAAAAACTCAGTTTAATAGATCTAAACCAAGGTAGCAGATGTTTGGCTTGTCATTACGGAGGTACCAATTACAATTCTGCAACGAAGTGCAATTTCTATTTGCAATTAAAGACAAATGTTCATCTCATTTGTCATTCATGAAAAAGTAGCAAGCTTTTGCCAAATATGTGGAACACATTATCAGAAAGTTATAAAATCTGTTAATCTGTTCTTAATTTTAATCGATGTCATTTAGAAATGGCACGTTTGTCACTGGTCTGTGTCCTAACGATATTGGTAATGGGGGAGAAACATGCTCTAGCTTCTTTTTTCATAGCTCATTTTAACAGCAACCTTGTACTTAGGCTATATTTAAAGTAAATTAGTTGTTAATTAAAGTAAGTTAATAACAATTGCTGTGTCTAATTATTTTGATTATATAGGTTACTTGTCAAAGGGTTCTTGTTGCACTTAAACAAAGCTGGAATGGCACTAGTATAAATCAAACAATTGCCAGTTCCCTGGGAATGGAACTCTTCAAAAGGACAAGAGGAAATTTTTAGTGTCCTAATTTGGAAATGAAATACCTCGTTTTCAAAATTTGAAAGCCAAATTGTCATTACATAATACATTAGAAAAGAACATATGGATGTTTTTGATTCAGCCATAACAATAGGAAAGTCCCTACATACAGATAAATAACATCATTTAGTATAATAATTATAACAAGACTTTTCTGGGGAACATGTGGAGACAAGATCTGTGTCTGTATAACTCAGTTTGATCTAATCTGGAAACACTAAAGCTGGAGAGTCCTAATCATAAGTATGATTAATCAGTAGTGTCATAACAAGGCAGAGTTCATTCTTTGCACTTTAATGTGGTGTTTTAATGGACCTGTGTTTAAATTCAGCCATGAACCCTTGTCATTTGGAATTGAGAGATTTTTACAAATTATTTTTATTTTTTAAATTAAAAGACATCCAACTTTCCATTTCAATTATTTTAACCTTGAAACATAGACTATTTATTACAAAAGGAAAAAGTTCAAATGAGAAAACCAAAATGGATTGGGGGATGAAAAGGAATAACATCTTTTGATTACAGAGCCACTAATGAACCACAATCTATAAATATAACATGTTAATGCTCAGTGCCTTAGAGTAAGTATGGTTCACTTAGATGTGCAGGACCTTATAAAAGGCACTGGTGATTTTTTTAAGTTATCAGTTAATGTTTTCATAATTTGAAATCAGGAATCCTTGTTCTGGGTTCAGTTAAGTTAATTACAGCTATGAATGTAGTTACCTTCAGCTTTGTTAACTACCTCAGATATTCTTCCTACTATAGTTATCCCACTTTTTCTCTGGTTGTGAAGCTGAAGGAAATAGCAGGTTTTCTTCTGATTAGTTCTAACAAGCCCTGTAGGAGTAATATTCCCAAACAGACAGTGAAAATTGCTCATAAGGGTCAACATTTTGCATGTCTGAAAGTTGGGCACAGACAATATAAATGTTTTGTCTGTATTCTTAACTTGCTGCCTCTGTTCTTGAGCATGACTAGAGAGCCTCAGGTATGGGATAGAAGAGTGGACAACGAGAGAGATTGAAAGCTGGCTGACCTGATGGTCTCAGGGGGTGGTGAGAGCAAAGTTCACACATAAGCTGATTGCTAATGGTGTATCCAAGTGATCAGTAAGGGGTGCCAGTGCTGGTTTACATCAATAATGATCTGGATGATGAGGCTGAGTGCCTGACATGCAAGTTGGAGGTTGAGGAAACTGGTACTGATCAGCCTGGAGAAGAGAAGGCTTGGGGGGGATCTTATTGGTGTGTTTAAGTACCTGATGGGTGGGAGTAAAGAAGAAGGAGCCAGACTCAGTGGTGCCCAGTGAAAGGCAAACAGGGAGCGACAGCAGACTGAAACACAGGAAAATCCATTTTAACATAAGAAAACACATTTTATTGTGAGGATGGCCGAACAGTGGCACAGGTTGTCCAGAGAGGTTGTTGAGTCTCCCTCTCTAGAGGTATTGAAAACCCAACTGGACATAACCCTGTGGGACCTGCTTCAGCAGGGGTGCTGGGCTTAGATGGCCTCTGAAAAGAGGGAGGCTGGTGCCCGCCAGCCTCAACTGCTCTGCAAGTGTGAAAAATGTATACAGGAGTGACATAATCATCTTTTACCTTTAACTGGTGAAAAGAAGAAACAATTTTCATGTTTGTGGTAGTATTTTTTGGCCTTATCCTTTTATTATTCAAATCAATCAAAGGTAAATTTGTCCTTCAGACTAAAAGGGTAATGTAATTATTTGCTATTAAAATGAAGGACAAAGTATTAGCTTTCTTTGAATGTAAAAATAGGTAACAGTCAATGAGAGGGAGCAGAGACTGTCACACCAGCCTTTCAGTCTGTTCTTCATGCATGATTTAATCTTCTTTCATAATCACTCTTGAGGGAATTTATGGGTAGTATCATTTTTTCCTTGTTCCTGTTATGTGAGCTGAAACGAGCATGAGTCCATATTCACTGAGCCACATCACTGCTGCTCTCTTAACTTCTCCATGTCAATAGGAAATGTCATGCTGATACATTACATAATTACAGCTGGCTCCTTTTTACATGATTATTGCTTTGCTATTATTTGAGGCAACAAGAGATGTTTAAATGTGCTGGTTTTGTATACTATCTGAACAAACTCATATCCATCTGAAGTACTAGCAATGAGTACAACAGCAATGCATTAATTAGATTGTTGCATCGTTTTCAGGTCTGTCTTCGGATAATTAAAAAAAATTAAATAAATATCCTCCTAAAAATTAAATAATTACCCTGCATCAGAGCTAATTTGGTACAGGAAGCCTGGATTTGAATATTCTTCAACTGTTGTGGCAGATCCAATCATGCCAGTTGTACCTAAATAATTCCACCCTCCTGGCTACTGTACAGATATACTGTTTCTTACACCCTGTACATTGATGAGTCAAGAATTCCTGTTACCAATTTCCTAGGAAGTTTGAGCAGATCTGGTAGCTAAATGGCTGGGAAGCGATGAGATCGGGGCCTGTGCTGGGGAGCAGTGCCAAGTGACAGTGCTGTCACTCATGTGAGTGAAGGGCAGTGACAGGGCAGTCTGCTAGACTGCTGCTCCGCTGATACTCATTCCTTGCCGAGGCAGCGTAAGGGAGCTCAGCAGGGTGTCTGGTCAATCTCCCATGAGCAGTAGGAAGGTTATCTTACGGCTTTAACAAGTTTCTGCTGCCAGCCAGTTGGGCTCCTGACTGAGGCTTGATGAGCAACATAAATGTACTTGGTGACTACGATTTTGCTGTAGCATTAGAGGTCTAAATGGTGTGAGACTGCTGCCTGTGTGCCACAAGTGGCGATGAAGGGGCTGTACAGTAGCTCGTTCAGTGAGATGGTATCCTTGCTGCTTCTGCTACTATGAAGTAACAATTACAAATGTGTAACTTTACTATTAAACAATATTGTTTCTATTTACTATTAAACAGTGTTGTTTATATTTTCTAGTTGTTTATATTTTAGTCTTCAGATTTTATATTTCTTATGAGTGCTGAAACATGTTTCAACCTTTCAGGTTGTCTAGATCTGGGATGTGTATCAGGCTGGCTAACAAATCAGTGCCTGTCAGTCAAGATTTCAAATAAGTTGCCTTGAGTTTTACAAGGGCACGGAGTGATGAGACAAGGGGTGTAATGGCTTTAAACTGAAAGAGGGGAGGTTGAGATTAGATATAAGGAAGAAAATCTTCCCTGTGAGGGTGGGAGGCCCTGGCACAGGCTGCCCAGAGATGCTGTGGCTGCCCCTGGATCCCTGGCACGGTTCAAGGCCAGGCATCCTGGGCTAGTAGAGGGTGTTCCTGCCAATGGTAGGGGTGTGCTGGGGGAGCTTCAAGAGCCTTTCCAACCCAAACCAGTCTGGGATTCTACGATAGGCTTATGATGGAGGCTACTGGTGCCTGGAGTAAACAGTGAGAACTTGAGGTGACTTACTTGGCATATGTTTTTCCAAGAAATGGACCTGCTGTGGGTATTAGGGCTTTGCGGATAATGGGAAGCAAAAGGATTTATGTGTTTTCTCTCCTTTTCCAGTCTTTTCATAACAGAAATACAGAACATGTATCACTTCAGGGCAGAAGTGGTGAAATTTAGATATTTATGTGATCCATTTATTATTTCTATCTCTCCATATTCCAATGGTTTAGTTCTGTTTTGTGCTAGGAGTACTGCTGACGTGCTTGATTACCAATACAGATTACCAATACACATCTATATAAAACCTTTTTTGTTGTTATTTTGTTTTAAAACCTGTTGCTTCCACCAATTTTGGATTCAAACACTCCATGTCTGTGTTGGAGCTGTTTAAGTGTCTATATAATGTAGGAAGTATTTAAAGGAAAAGGGAATTACATTTAGCAAAGGGGGAAATTGCCAAAAGCACTTTTCCCTCCTCCTATTACTTCCTGCTTGATTCTTCCTATCTGATTCTTTTTCTACACAACATGCTGTTGGTAATCTCCACACAAGAAATACATGCCACCATTAGAGATGAATCTTGTCTTTTTTCCCCATGAGTTTCCCCTCTGTCAGAAAGCCTTCACAATCCAATTTCTTGTTTAAGCCTATACCCCTTTATTTTAGATAAGCTGTATTAGCATTCCTCAAGTCACGTTGCATGCCACCCTACAATATTTCTATGGCTTCTGTACAGCACTGTGTAGCACTATTATGTACTGTGCAAAACACAAATCCTATTATATTTAGAAAATATGCCCAGACTTTGTCACTGAAACATGAACAGCACCTATTAAAGAGTTCCCGTACATCTTTTGTTGTCTGGTATAGAGCCAAATTTACATACTGTGGGGCTTTGAAATTATGAATGTGTAATCTTGAGACCTGAAAAATGATGCATTATGGGACAAGCTGATCAAAGTCAGGATTTTAGAAGCTCACCATCCTTAAGGGATGTGGTCCTCTACTTCTTTGGTACTGAAATGCTTAGCTTGAGCTTGAAATGAAGTACAGGAAGAGACCTGTATTGGTTTAGTGTATAAAAAAAATTAATCCTCTGAAGGTAGAGAGATAAATTTTACTTTCTGATGAACAAGCATAATGCGAGTGAATGGGAACACATATGTTGGTCTACTCAAAAGTGTACATAACATAAAAAACCCTATCAAACCTTTAAACTTTTAAATGTTGGGCTTTAAATCAAGTGCGTAAGGTTAACGCAGTCCACTTCTGATGCCACAATGATTATGCAATCAGCTCCAAGTTGTTAACTGTTCTTTTTTCAATCCCTTATGCTGACCCCAATTCAAACTGACTTTTGACTTTCATTTAAGTAAATGTCAACAGCATTGTACCTTGCAGTGATGATTGCGAGTTGTAAAATAGCATGTATATTATCAGAAAGCATGTTGCTTTCTGTACTCTGTGTAAAACAGAGGCAACTTGGTAATCATTAACATGAAAATCTACTTAAAATTCTAAACAGTTTGAGGACAAATTGTGCTCTTCCTTGTCAGTCAGGTCAACAGTTTTATTCTAGATGTGCCCACAAGTGTAGCAACGATCAGAATCTCCACAAGGTAAAAAGACATATTTTTTTTCCTAAGTAAAGACCTTAGGAAAATAAATTCATAGCATTTTAACAGCATAGAGCTGATGCCAGGTATTTGTAGTAAAATTTAGCATTAGGATGCTGTTTGGTTTTTCTTTATTGGAATCTACAAAAGGATTTTCAAGAAATCTAGTAAGATGTTTGAACACCAGTTGTGTTCTGCCCAGAGCCAGCAGCATGCTGTGTGCTGAGATAGCACCGAACGTACAGTGTGGGCAGAAGTTCAGTAAAACCCAAGGACAGTTCCACAGTATTGTTTGGGAAAAGTTAAACAGGATTATTGAGTCAGCTTTCTAAACGGTAAGTGAAAGAGGTAAAAATATTCTGTAAGAGAACCTTTGCCTATCAAATCCAGCCTGTTCCCAGCCAAGCATTATTGGAGTTTCTATTGCATTCCTACTAAGGGTTGTCCACTGCGATGTAGTTACGCAGAGGTGATGCAGTCAGAAAACAAGAACCAGTAGTTAAAGAACAAAAGTGAGGATAAAGTGAACTCATCTCTGGTGTTTAGCAACCAGAGTCCAGGTTATAGCTGGGGTGAAGGGTCTGTGGAAATGGCTGTACAACGAAAGACAGAAAATACCAGTGCTGCTATTGAACTTATGTAGTTAACAGGATCCCAGACAAATCATAAATGAAAGCTAGAGCAGGTGCTGTCTAGTATTACTGCTTATTTATTTTCAACTCATTTTTTGGAACCTTTTCCCTTTTTTAATTGAAAACTGTATTCAGCAAGCCAAATTTTAGATTCTTAATCCTTGGCTAGAAAGCACTCACTCCTCGCATTGTTAAGTTTTTCTCCAACACAAACAGTCATTTCTAAATCTGTTTGGCTTGAAGTCAGTTGAATAAACCTGTATCTACAAAAAGCCGATACATCTGATTACATAATTAGCATGTTTTAATCTCCCTTTAGATGTCTTCCATTAAACCACTGAATCAAATTCTGTAACAAGGGAATAGCTCTGATAGTCCTACGGATTTTTAGTAGTTCTCCTTTTTAAGGTGTTAGGAATTAAAAAGTAAAACATCACGTGGTTCAAATAGCATTCATCCTACTCAGTCATTTTAAATTTTACATATAGAATGTTTACATACACAGACAAAATTCCTATGTATTCTGGTCCATTTTCCTTTTTTTGAGTCAATCAAGCATAGAGTGAAAACTTCACAATTTAATTTAAAAAATGTATTTTCCCCTCTCAGCCCTTTGTGAATGGGCTTGAAATGGAACATTCAATATGGGTACAATATTCTAGCAAAGTTCACTTTTATCTCAATAAAATTGGTTTATTTACAGTCATCATTATTCTAAAGGACTGGTTCAATCTGGAGAACATAGGAGAAGAACATAAAGCAAATGAAGACTTCAGATAATATATGAAATCCTAACATTTTAATTTGGAAAGACAACTTGGATCTTCTTGCCAGGTCCTCTCTTTTCACAATGAAATGGGCAATGAGAAAAATGCGGTTTAATAAGTGTTATGGTAAAAATGGGAGCATTATCATTTCCTCATCTAATTTTAAAAGTTGAAGCACCTCTTTAAGTTATGCCCACAGTTTAATCTTTCTTCCTTCTTAACCCATTTTATTATTCAATTATTTTCCAGTGAAGTAATTCTGAAAATTCCTTTTGTAATCCAAATTCAGTATTAGGTCAATGCTAGCTTTTGGGTTGGTATTTTTAAGCCTTAATAAGACATCTGTACTTTGACCTAGAAACCTATTTTGATTTGTTAGTTTTAACAACTATTTTTTTAACAGCTGTCTGGAGTTTGTTTCACACGCAAGTATTTGTAACAGTTGAAATATCATTATTACATAAATAATATAAAGGCTCAGAAGAAACATTTGAAAACACTTTACAAGGATCTGTGTGAAGTAGTTATTGGAGGAAGATATTGGATCAGTAGAAGCTTATACAATATGTTGCTGTCTTGTGACTAGCAAAAGATCTTTCATTGAACACTTGAGAAAGTGCAGTCAAAAAGACAAAGTTCCTAGTTGCAAATCACAGTTCAAAGACTTTCTCTCGAGTGTTGTCAACAGGATTTCATTCTCTGAGGAGCCAATGAAGTTGTTACTAGTTAATTATTCAAAAGTAACCCCTTTGGGCTGTCCTTTTAATTGTTTTCCAGGTGCCACAAACTGCAGATTTCAGCAAGAAATAAATTTAGCTACATCACAGTAGGAAGTTTTAAAAGCCAGCAGCTTCTGCAAAGGAGTGTCGAGAACAATCTGCGAGGAGACTAGCCTTGGCATATAGATTTTGAGCTGAAGCAGTACAGGAAAGGAAGTGCTACTTGCCAGCTCTCCCCACCATATGCTTTATTATAATGTAATGTGCAATGAATAAGGAGACAGCAGCTGCTCTAGAGGGAGGTGGCCACTTGTTAGACTTTGAAACCTTTCTGAAATGTCTGTTCATTTTCTTTTCACTGGTATTTTTCCCCTTGCTTACGTATTTGCATTCAAAAGATACTCACTAAAAGAAATCTATTTTTAGTACAGAGAGGAGAGTGTGATCTACTTTCTCTTGGCATAAAAATAATTCTAGAAAGACTCTAACATTTAATTTTATATATGATGAAATGTGGGTAGATTTTTATTTTCTCAGTATCCATTCACATCAGGTCATGATGAAATCATACATATAAATTAATCTAGGAGTGTGTGTCTTTGACGGCAAACAGACCCGTTAGTTTCCAACATGTGCTTACTAATGTCTTGGTCACATTCACATTTAAGTCACTGTCTAGATTGACTGACTTCAGTGGCAGGGAGAACCAGAGGATGAATGAGGCTTTACCTAAAATGGACGGAGTTTGAGGTGATGTGCACAGAGAAGTCAGCCCTTCCTAGTGTTGCTACCCAGGCACTGACGTTGATTAATTCTGGCTCTGACAAACCTGGAGTTCTGAGCATGTTTCAGGAACTGTGTGTCTGCAATGTCATGGAAGTGAGCCTAATTTAGTTAAACTAAACTGTATTTTAAAGGGTATTTTTTAAATTCCTAGCTGAGATTTTCATGTCCACTGAATGTAACAGATACACATAACTATAAGCTCTTGGGTTTTAAATTAGGGTTTCTTAAGTGAATTTGAGGATCCAAAGGGAAGTTACATCACAGTATAATGGGATTATAGCAGGACAAGTTGTTAGAGAATATAATAAAATTAATATAGCGTATTAGCATTTTTGCTAAGTGTCAGTGTTCTACACTGACTCTGGAGCAACGTTCAAATGTCACAGCCACGCACGTATGACCCGTATAACTCGGTAACAATGATGGTTCATACAGAACAAAGATGTTACAATTCTTTTTGGAAGGATAAATCTTTTTGAGACAGAGATTTTAAGATTATTATGTATTCTCACCATAGATGCATCTCTCTGAAAAAAGAAATAGCATTAATCTGTCACCAGGATTATTCTTACAGAAAATCTGTGTTTATTTGCTTACTTCTGTTCTAGACCAGTCTGTTAATATCTGTCTGACCTTCATTTTTTACACCAGTTGCAACTGGTGGTTATCTGCCTCACTTGCTAATGCTTACTCAAAAGTCCCCTTATTCCTTTTTGCCCATACTTGTTGGAACAATTCAAATCTAGGTAGGATTACTGATCTGCAATTTTAATTGCTCCCTATGTTAGCTCTCATCCCACTGAGGGGCAACGTAGGGAATTCCATCTACTTGGGAATCCCATTTCCTGGACTTTAAAGTCTGTAGTGAAATTAAATACACATTCCCACAGTCCTCATTCTGCAGAATATGAGGCAAAAGTTAAAGTCACTTTGGAAATGTGGATTTACAGTTGTGTCTTGAGTCAAATCCAGGCCTGAGTTTGGTGCTCTGTGATCCTTGGGGTCCCTTCCAACTCATACCATTCTGTGATTCTATGATTCTATGAAATCAAAACCTGTTTTCAATGCAAAGTAAAGTTGTGAGAGGATTTACCCTGCTTTTGGTTTCTCTAAGTATAGTTTAGGTCTAGTTTAAGCAACACTTTCCTAATTCTGCTGAGTACAAGAAAATTTAAGATGCCAAAACTCTGTAGTTCACACGAGTCACTTTAAGTCCGTCTGGAGTCTTGATGTCACAGCAACTTGGTTTTGGGGTGTAATACACCTCCAAGAAAAGTTTGTACATGAAATGTGTATTTATTTCTTTATATTTTGAATGGGAACGTAAAGCCTTCCTTGCCCTGGAAGGGCTGAGAATTGTCAGGAGTTGCAAAAGGTTTAGCCTACACCCTTTTTTCTAACGTATAAAGCACTTGCTGTCTGAAGCAGCAGGATATGGTAATTCTAGGAACAGGTAGTTTTAGATGTAGAATTATTGTTTTATACATTGTTTAAAATACATTTTTCACTAAGATTTACTGTTATGATTTATTTTTACATTATAAATGCCTGGTAAAAAAACCACAGATCTTTCTTTAACTCACCATTACAACCACGAAAGTCGGCAAAACAATCTAATTCTAAGCAAGTGAGAAAAGGAAATACTCTGTTTGTGACAAATGAGAATTAATTTTGAGCCTAAAGAAAGTTCCTTCACTTTTAATGAGGCATTGCCTACCCATCACAAGCTATTCAACTGCCAAGGGCTCATTTAAAGAAAAGAAATGCAGGAGACAAAATGGAGCTACTAATCTAGAGAAATTTTCCTCGTTGTGAGGATAGCTGCTTCACCTCTGTTATCTAGGGATGTTTTGGGAGCTCTTAAAAATGGGAAGACATGTGACTGCACAGTTACAGTTTCAGATTGGGAACTGTACCGAGTGGCTTTGTTATTGATTGTTCAGCAGGCATTGTATACTGCTTATCATTCGAGAAATTTATATACAATTTCTTCTTCTCTCCAGCCACCAGAGAAAGAGGGTGGCCTGCCTCGCCAGGTGGGCAATAAGACGGAGTGTGGCCTCTTGGGGTTTGTCCTGGATTTGAAGCAGGATTATGAGCCTGTCCGGAACCTCATTCCTGAGGAGAAACTCTATAAAGTTTACACCTTCAACTCTGTCAGAAAGTCGATGAGTACTGTCATTAAGATGCCGGATGGGAGTTTCCGAATGTACAGCAAAGGAGCTTCCGAAATCGTCCTGAAGAAGTAAGCTGACTGGATTAGCTGCTGTGTTTTTCCAAAATACAAACCATTCTGACACTAGTAAGAATCTGTGGGGATTTCAGTATTTGGGGTGACAGTAGGCGTGTGGTGCACTTCAGCAGTATAAGCTGTTACTGGTCTTTCCAAGTGCTCACTCTTGCAAATCTGTTTTGATCGTTTGTCCTGTCACTGGCTGGCCAAAGTCTGTGTTCAGTAGTTTATGAATAGAGAGTTTCTATGTTCATCCTATTTGGAAAAGAAGGATTTTTCAATTCCATTGGAAGTTGTCAGCTAGTTAATTTCATAAGTATTGAGGAAACAATGGGTGAGGGGTGCTTGGTTGTCTTTTCATAAGGTACAAACAAATTCTCCTGTATTTCAGTAGTGAAACTCTTCTTGTTTAAACTAGAAGTTTATGAAAGAAAATACTTTTCAGCAGTCAGGCAAATACACATTCAACCTTTTTTTTCTTCTTCTTTTTTTAATAAATAATTAAAAAAGATGTTCTAGGATCCTTAATGCAGCTGGTGAACCTCGTATCTTCAGACCACGTGACAGAGATGAAATGGTGAAGAAAGTGATTGAACCTATGGCCTGTGATGGACTGAGAACCATCTGTGTCGCTTTCCGAGACTTTAACAGCAGCCCAGAACCCGACTGGGACAATGAAAATGACATATTATCTGACCTGACTTGCATTTGTGTTGTTGGCATTGAAGACCCAGTAAGGCCAGAGGTATATCCAATTCTTACAGTACAAAGCATGTCTCAAACAACTGAATATAAATTGAACTACAGATTTCTTGCAGTTTTTAATAATTTTTTTTAATTAGCTCAGTCAAAGAACATGGAAGTGAGCTTTAGAAATAGACTATAAAAAAATCAAATAATTAACTTGATAAAAATCAACTGATATTTAAACAAAGCAAAATAGGGCTTTCTGAACTACAGGATTTAGATGACTTAACTTTCTCTCAAAGAGTAGCCTACAGGAGGACCAATCAGAAGAAGTTTTATTATACACCTTGATATGAAATAGTTTTCCTGTGGTGACTGTCTGAAGTCTGAAGGCAGAGAAAAGATGTGCTGTAATTGCCATTGCCATGATTATAACAGTGATGTGCTCATTTACCCCAGAGACTGAACACAGTCCTGTGTTTCACTGAGACAGTTGCCACTTTAAGATCGTTAGTGGTGGCTACTCAGGAAAACTGTTCTTAGTGTTGCATTTGGACAAGGAAAAGCTTTGACTAAAGTTTTAACTCAGATAAACTCAGAATATCAGTATTGGGTGTGCACAATGGAAGCATATGCCTGCTACTACACTGGTAAATTATATTACTACAGTAATCCAAAGGGCAGATTAAGAGGTAGAAACTTTGTTTCTGACCTAAGTATATGGTGCTTGATAATTAATCTTGAAAATGGAGAATTAATTCCATTTCACAGTTTAGAAGCAGTGACAGAAGGTAAGTCCCACAGTTGAAAGTGCTGAGCACAAAATGTAGGCGCTCTCTGGATCTCTGGTGCTTCTCTCGCTGACTCAGCCGCGAGCGTGTGGCCAGGGCTGCTGTGTAGGCACAGCTGCGGGCGCGTGGTGTGATGTGAGAGCACCTGCCCCAGCTCCTCCTGCACATGGGGGGAGCAATTAATGCTCTTCTGTTTTGCTCCAAGACCTCTGCTCTTTGGTTCTGCTGGTATTTCAGTAGATGATTAATGGCTGTGGTCTGATTTGGTGTAAGGTCATTGAAAGATAACTCAAATATCTCTTCCAGAGAAAGAGTGGGTTCTAACGCTGCAGAAAATAAGTAGTTTGTAATCAATCTTTGGGTTTTATTCTTCTGTCTCATTCTGCATTTTTGCTGGATCTTTCCTAAAATCACATCTGAATTGTTGTATTCGATCCACTGAGAATTGGTGGTGATGCCAGGCATGTTAGGAATTTCTTATTTTTTTGCTACAACATCAAACACATAAATGAATCTGATTTATTTCCCCGAGTCCTTTAGAAAAGCAGGGTTTTACATACTGCTGTAGCTGTGGGAACCAGTGTGTTATAATTACAACTGCAGGTACCAAGTGCAGAACTATGCTTTGCATGACAATGGATTTTTTTGGGTTTTTCAGATTCAAGAAAGTTATAATATAAAGTGAATCTTGCTTAGGTGAAAACTGTATGATAAACTCCTTATCTTCACGATCATCAGATAAAGAGCATTGACTTTATCTGTCATCAGATGGTCTCTTGCTGCTAATCCATCTGTCCCTACACCTGACATTGCAAGTCTTGAGAAATAGCTAAAAACATTCTTAAAATGTTCATTCTGCAGCGATCCCTTAATGCTCTAGCTCACATCTGTATAACTCAGAAAGCTTTCTGCTCTCAGTGACCCCCAGAACTGTGAATCACTCCCCTTTCCCTCCATAACTGATTCATGATACATGTTATGTGTGGTGGGAATGGGTAGCAGTGGGATGTGCAGTAATTATGGAAAATAGCTGCAAACTATCCATTCGTGTTATGACTGTGTTTTATAAGAGAACTGCTCTCATCTCCTAGGGAATAACTTCTTAGGAGCTCGAAGTAAAAAATGAAAAGTGTTGCTAAAAATAAAGAGGTCAAGTCAGACTTCTGTAAAGGGATCACAGAAGATGAAGGCAGGAAAAGGCTTTATTTCTAGATAATTATTTGAATAATGTATTGAACTTCTTGTAGATTAATACCAGCATACGCAGTAACACTTGTTACTTCATTGCAAGGTTACTTCATTGCAACAATAAAATGTTTATAATTTCAGAATTTTATCAAATGTTGGACATATCTGTAGTTGGGTTTTTTTTTGGACTTTGTTTTTTTGGCTTTTCCCCTCCTTGTTGCTTTTGACTGTTTTAAAGTGGTAATAACATCATGAGAACATTTAAAACAATGTTTAAATTATAACTGCTCCCCACATTTATAAAAAGCAGTAGCAGTACTGTAGGAAAAAGAAATAAACCAAAAAAACCCCAAGACAGAACAAAAGCATAAATTTCAAAAAAGCTGTCTAGGTGTGTCTGAATTTACCAAGTGCTTTCTGTAGGGGAAAAAAAAAAGAGCATCACAAATTCTAAATATTACTACAACTGCTGTTTTGTTAATATACTTAGTATTCGTGGGTATCAGAATTTATCCTGACAGAAATGATGGATTAGGTAATTCCAGTAAGCAATCCAGTGTCACTATCCTGGCAGGCTTTAGTTTAGATGACATTCTCATTTTTCCTGGGGAAGCCTGTTTTTTCCTTTTCCCTAGGACAGTGGCTGGCAGGCTGCTCCTTTCCACAGAGCTCCTGCTCGTACACGTCCTTGGAGTGTTCAAATACGTGAATACCTGCAGTGTCAGTGGTGTCATGCTAGCATGGTTTCAGAGATAAGAGTGTCCCATCTGTTGTGATCATGCTGCTGGGCCCTTTCTTGCACTTGCATTTTCTTCAATACATTAAAAGACACTATTTGGATGAATTATTCAACAACAATATCCAGAACTGACCAGCTTTATCTGGAGTGTAAGGTGCAAAGTGTAAGGTGTTGCACTTGGGCCAGAAGAATCCCAGCCATAGATACAGACTGGGAGAAGAGCTTTTTGAGAGCAGCCCTGCTGAGAAGGACTTGGGGATTCTGGTGGATGCGAAACTTAACATGAGCCAGCAGTGTGCTCTTGCAGCTCGCAAGGCCAATGGTATCCTGGGCTCCATTAGAAGAGGGGTGGCCAGCAGGGACAGGGAGGTGATTGTCCCTCTCTACTCTGCCCTCGTGAGGCCCCATCTGGAGTCCTGTGTCCAGAGCTGGGGCCCCCAATACAAGAAGGATGTGGAACTGTTGGAGAGGGTTCAGAGGAGCCACGAAGATGATTAGAGGGCTGGAGCACCTGCCCTACGAAGAGAGGCTGAGGGAGCTGGGCTGGTTCAGTCTGGAGAGGAGAAGGCTGCGGGGGGACCTCATTGCAGCCTTCCAGCCCCTGAAGGGAGCTTATAAGCAGGAGGGGATTCAACTTTTTAAAAGAATAGACAATGACAGGACAAGGGGGAATGGATTTAAACTAAAGGAAGGAAGGTTTAGATTAGATATTAGGGGGAAGTTTTTTACGGAAAGAGTGGTGAGGTGCTGGAACAGGCTGCCCAGAGAGATAGTGGATGCCCCGTCCCTGGAGGTGTTCAAGGCCAGGTTGGATGGGGCCCTGGGCAACCTTGTGTAGATCCAGGCCTGAGGTTGGTGGCCCTGCCTGTGGCAGGGGGGTTGGAGCTCTGTGATCCTTGGGGTCCCTTGCAATTCTATGAGTGCAACCACTGGGCACCCCTGCATAATTCCTTGGTTAACTCAGACTCCAGCTTATTCATTATCAGCAGCTGGTTTTATCATGCACTGAGCTACCTGCTTGATATTTATCTTTTGTATGTGTTTTTTGGTTTGGTTTTTTCATTGATAAATATACAAGAAGAGAACAAATAGAATGATGTCTTGTTCCTGCAGAGATTTCTCTGTTGATTTTGACAGTCTTTCTTGATTGATTTTAATGAGTCTGTACTGGCTTATACCAATTTGCCAATGTACGCCCACAATCTGTTATTTCTGGGAGATGAACATAAATCACTTCCAAATGTCACCTATTTATTTGTTACCTGATTCTGATAGATAGTCCTGTCCTGGATAATTTATGCATGCATACATGCATTAGAAGGTTTTCTTTGTAGAGTGAAAATATACCAGAAAATTTAAAACTGTGTACTTAAGTTCTACAAAACTGATGGAAAATATCTGCTTCCACTGCCCACTCAGTCTGCCAACACTCTTTCTTCCTTACAGCAATAAAAAAATATGAACAATATTTTAACTGTAATTACTGTACACAGTATTAAATCAGATACCACCCACCAGCTGTCCAAAAAATGAGAGAAGAAGAAAATACAATTATTTCTCTAGTTATATGTGAGTTTGAGATGTATCTGAAACTAGGTTGTCCTCTCATGACCTTGTTTAATAGGACTGGCACTTTATGTGCCTAGGCCTTTTTTTCTGTTTGCACTGTAATTTATTTTTCTCCTTCATGGTTCATACACTGTGCTGGTTTTACAGAGAGTCATCTAAATCTGTCATACCCTATGTGTGAGGGTCACCACATTTAAAGTGGATTCTCAGGGTGTTCTAAACTGGTAAATGGGATATAGTCAGGATTATTAATGTGGATACGGGGTAAATCAGGAGTAATTTGCTTAAATAATAGATTTAATCTGATTGTGGGTTCCCCATAGAAGTCCATTTCATATTGTGAAAAGGCTTCAGGTCCCAATAATGTTTCCAGGATACAACTTGTGGGAAGAATATTCTCACTTAGTAGATATAATGAAATGGGAAGATCAAGCTTCATCCCTTAATTTTTCCCTTGGTTCTGTAACCCATACTGTCAGAGACTCTCTGCAAAGAGCACATTCTGCAGATGCAGTCTGAGGGTGGAGTGATTTTCTTCACCGTCATGGGAAAGTACTACTCTGATCCTCAGTTTGGAGAGGCATTTTGGAGAATAGAGGCTTCGCAAGAAAGATGCACAAACATGGTGTGAAATTGTATTGACTGATTAGAATAATCAGCATCTACAGTACGGCTTAAGGGTGTATTTACATATGAGCTGAACCTTGATGCTAAAGGTCAAAAAAGCTGCAGAGCACTCCCTTTTATTAAAGTTAGAGGAAACTTAAGGCAACTCATCTAAAGAAATGGTTTTATGTGCCTGTGGTGTAACCTCAATTCCGTAGTAGTCAGGTAGCTATGATATATACCAGAACATGTATCACTTCTCTTTTTGCTTTGTGAATTTCTTAGGCTCAAAATCTTCTGTTTGGAAACACCTGACTTACATTTTATCACCTATCTAAGAATTTTCTTTCCTGTTATATTGCTTTTGTAGGTCCCAGAAGCCATAAGAAAATGCCAGCGAGCTGGAATTACAGTCCGCATGGTCACTGGAGACAACATCAACACAGCACGTGCCATCGCCATAAAGTGTGGAATCATTCATCCAGGAGAAGACTTTCTCTGCCTTGAAGGGAAAGAGTTTAACAGAAGGATCCGAAATGAGAAGGGAGAGGTAATTCCTGTACTAGATCCATATGTATTATGAATATGTTATTAAAAAGTAGGAAGAACACTGAAATTTTTCTCCTGCACTGATGTGCGCCTCATATTAGTGAAAACTACTTTTGCAACTCAAAATACCACTGGGAATGCAGCCTTTACTTTCCATGATGCAGAGCCACTATCAGTTTAATGCCAGCCTAATTCAGCACTTGTTTAGAACCATTGCACTGATCTGCAAGAAATCAAATCCAAGCATGTTAAAAGCAGGTTTGTTAGCAAAGAGAAGGAACCCAACAGCAGTTTGCAGGTCTGTCTCATAAAAATGCCATGAGAACCAGCTCCTTCCATTTCTTTTTTTATACCACTTGATCTAATGTACTGCTATGTCCACTCACTCTGATGATTTGCATAATTTAATCTGTTCTTCAGAGGATTTTTAACTCCTCAGAAATAATGGAGCTAACACATAGGCAATTGGAGTGAGCTTTACAAAAGTAAACTCTGTGCTGTGTCTTGGAGTCCATCGTTAATGACTGACCAGAGTTGTTCACTCCATGCATTGAGTGATGGAATCCTTTGGGCTTGTTGCTATTGTATACAGAGAAAATTCTGCCATTAATGGGGCCAAATTCAAGTGAAGAACTTGGATTCAAATGTGGAACACATTTTTATTTGTAAACATGTTCAATCAGCTTTGAGAAACTCCAGTATGATTACTGTGGCAAAATTTACCTGTGTTTGCCAACAGCTGCTGTGGTAGTAGTAAATTGGCCTCTGACCTTGCTTTCATTTGCAGCATTGATGGCTGTTGTAATTTTTCTGTGCTTTTGGAGAGGAGTTCCAGATCCTGAGTAGTGAAGTGAATCATCTGACATGTGGACCCAAATATATTTTGCATTTTGCAAATCACAGGCTAACAGTTTTTCTGTTTTGGGGTTGTTTTTTTTGTTTGTTCCACCACTGCAGATTGAGCAAGAGCGGATTGATAAAATCTGGCCAAAGCTTCGCGTGCTTGCTCGCTCATCTCCCACGGACAAACACACTTTGGTAAAAGGTACGTGCACACTATCTTCATAGAATCGTAGAATCATTAAGATTGGAAAATGCCTTCAAGGTCTTAAAGTCCAACCATTAGCCACTAACCACAGAACCACTAAAGGATCTCCCAAAGCACCCCTGGTGCAACTTGAGACCATTTCCTCTTGTCCTGTCACTAGTAACTAGGGAGAAGAGGCCAGCCCTCCCCTCACTACACTCTCCTTTCAGGTAGCTGTAGAGCACCATAAAGTCTCCCCTCAGCCTTCTCTCCTCCAAGCTGAACAGCTCCAGCTCACTCAGCTTCTCCTCATAAAACCTTGGTGTGCACATGTGTGTAATTAATACCAAAGTTAGTGAATTGTGTTCAGCATATAATCTGTGTTGTATAAATTTTTAGTTACAAATATATCTAAGTTGTTACCTTTCATCATACATCTATACCTACTGCGAGGAAGTCTTCTTGGTAAGCAAGTCCTGTGTTTGCATTCTACCTTAGTCTTCAAGTAGAAGATGATAGGAAACTTGTTGGCAGAGGTAACAGAAATACTGATAAGATGACTGACAAGTAGATGTAGGCAATGGCATGCTTGTCTCCTGAATTTTAATTGGGCTGGAACAGGACTCTAGCTTGGGAGGGAAAATGTGTTTGCTGGTCAGAAAAAAAATACTATTGAAAAATTGGTTGCTCATATAAATAAGAGGGGGCATAGGTGTTGTAACCTTTGCCTATACCTCTTTATAAAGAAAACAAAAAAAGCTCATCTAGAGTAAATCAAGTCCCTCAAGTGCACCTGTTCTCCCACAATTATTTTTTTAAGAGTTTTCCAAGATAAAAAGCTTTCCATGTCAGTAGCAGTTACTGGAGGTCATGTAGCAAGGAACTGCCCTCTTTAGCATTACATGAATGGAGATACATATTTAAAGCCAATTCCATTTATCTCTAGGCTCACTGATTGTTGGATTGGCATTGCCTTCCTTTAGATTTCTGGCTGTGTTTTTAGAATCGTTTTTGTCCTATAAAAACTGCCCAGTACAAATTATATTCTCTTACCATACCATTTGCAGATGCAGTGCTCTATAAAAGAAGGATTTGTTTGCAGTTTTCTTTATAAAACATTTCTCATATATGTAACTTGCATTTCTTGATGATTTGATATATTACTAGGTTGAATTTGAGGGTCATGTTTAAAAGATAGCTAGCTGATGAATCAGGACTGTCCATGGCAAGATGGGGGCAGTGAAGACAGAAGCCCTGTTGGTGGGTAGCTGTGTTTGCTGGCTTCCTGAGGAAGAAAGAACTTGGGTTTTTTTCTAAGGGTCTAGACAGTCTGGAGAGACTCTGCTTAGTGAATCTGGCAGGGACTAAAGTTCCACATCCAGCTGATCGGTTACGTGTTTTCATGTGGTTAGGTACTTAATTCACATTTAGGTAGGAAATTGGTTTTGGATCTGTCCTTTTGGTATGGCAAGGTTATGGCTCCATACATGACTGATTACAAAGCAGCATTTTTAAAAAAAGCTTAAAATTTCCATTCTGAATTTGAAGACTGAATCAACTGGGTACTTTGGGCCTGGGACCAGTGTATGTGAAGAGCTCTGGAAGCATGGATCACTCAGGGAGAGCTAAGATATCCTGTAAGTCCTGGCATGGTGCATGAGATGAGGCAGCTGGAGACATCCTACTGTTACTTTTCTTCTCCAGCCTCTGTTTAGAGCAGTGGTCTCCAATGTGGCATGCACATGCACAATCACTGGGATGCAGGAAGAAATTATTTTTTGCCAGTATTAGATAGAAGAGTATTTTAAAAATACTGCTCATTTCATCGCTATCTCATCCTTTTCTAATGTATGTTTTATAATGTATATAATACAGTATTACGTATGTCTCATTTATAAATAATATACACATTTTGTGGATGTGTGCTGAAAAAGATTTTACTGATAGGTGTGCATGACTGAAAAGGTTTGGAGACCATTGGTTTGGACGCCAGAATTATTAGCTCCATAGGCCAGTATTAAAACAACAGACAGTGAGCTGAAGACTCCTTGCTTACCTAATACACATAAAATACTGCCTACAGCTCCCAGAGGTCATGACTTGTACAGCCTAACAGTTTCAGAAATACACAACAATTTGCATTTCATTATGTGGATTAAGTCCCTTGGGGGTACTCATTTGAATCATTCAGGATTTTCCCCTAAGAGAAAAATGAAACCTTTGCCAGAGAAAATGAAGGCCACAAAGACCTGAAGAAACAGAACAAATTATTGATGCTTTATAGCATGTGCGCTTTGACAGTATAGCTGGTTTTGGCTGGGATAAAGTTAATTCTCTCCATAGTAGCTAGTATGGGGCTGTGTTTTGGATTTGCGCTGAAAACAGCGTTGGTAACTCAGGGACGTTTTAGTTCCTGCTGAGCAGTACTCACACAGAGCCAAGGCCTGCCTGCTCCTCACAGCCCTGCCAGCACGAGGAGCTGGGAGGGGACACAGCCAGGACAGCTGACCCCAGTGACCCAAGGGATATTCCAGACTATACGGAAAAAAACCCCGCTGGGGAACAATGAGGAAGCAGGGGCTGTTCAGAGTGATGGCGATCATCTTCTCAAGTGACTGTTGGGCATGATGGAGCCCTGCTGTCCTGGGGATGGCTGAACATGCCTGCCCTGAGGAGTGGGGAATAATCCCTTGGTTTGATTTGCTTGTGTGTGGCTTTTGCTGTCCCTGTTAAACTGTCTTTATCTCAACTCAGGAGTTTTCTCACTTTCACCCTTCTGAGTCTCTCCCCCATCCCACTGGAGGGAGAGTGAGTGAGTGGCTGCATGGGGCTAAGCTGTCAGCTGGGGTTAAACCACGACAACATTCCAAAAGATGTTTATTATTGAATGCCTTATGCAACTAATACAATTCATGTATTAAAGATGTGACAAGGTCAAATGATAGAGCAATTAAGTATCTAACAAAGTTCAAGAACAAGTCTGGAAAATCATGATGGAATTTTTGGGCTGGTAATACTCCAAGGGCCATTAAAAGCTACAAGAAACTATTTAAATGTTCACTAGTTTTGGGCCTCTTGTTAAAATGTTATGTTTTTCTCAGACACATGGGGGATCAAGAGGATTTTTCTCTTCTTTGATGTGTTCTATCTGCTCTAGGGTAAAAACACACATCACAAAATAAACTTTTTTTATATTTAATTTTTAATGACATACAGCTGCTGGAGGGAATATTTTTTCTACTTAACATAGCACAATCCCACCCAGCAAAAGGATCATTTTTATTTTGCATTTTTGTTTTTACTACTGCTAAGGGACTAGAGAAAGGCATAGTTCAGCATTTTAGGCTGGGCAGACGTTTTCTTTCAAATATTTATGGCTTTGAAGTGGAGGTAGATTAAAAAAAAGTCAAAATGGTTTATCATTGTGAACCGTTTCACTGAAACACAAACATTAGATAATCTCAATACAATGGAAATACACTTTCTTATGGATTTTATGACATCCATTGGTATTGTTTCACGTGTTTTACCCTATTTCAAAACATAACAGGTAAAAATTCATCATTTATGCCGATGTGACCTTATAATACTATTGTTGAAATACTTAAATAGTCTTGTTTTCTTTTTTAAATGCCATGGGAAGCAACTGCTTAGCACTGATGGGAAGGTATAGAGAAGATCAAAGAAATATTCAGTTTACCAGTTAAAGAAGCTGTGCTTTCTAATATGTTTAAATTTATCTGGAATTACTCTTCTGGTATATTAAAAACAACTATTCTGTTCTCATGTAAGGCTAATTTATTAACAAGCGGAAAGGGAACTTTAAAGAAGAGAAGATTTTTAATAATTACCCTTAATTACTAAAATATTTCAAATACTATTGCATGGATGATGTTATATTCATGACCTCATTAATATGGACATGCCGTCAGACGAGGTATAATAATAAATATAGAAAAGTCTATTACTTGAAATTATGAAATTCAGTATTAGCATGTTTCAAGTGGTTTGTATTTCCATTTGAAAGAAAAATGTAATATTTATTTTTACTCAAATTCATACGAAGAATTATTCAGATAGTTGACTTGTTCCACAGTGTAAAAAGTCAGCTTCAGCCAACTCCTCCCTGAAGAGAGGAACACACAAATATTCTAAAGGAAGCAGGAGGCATGCTGCATTTGAACCTAGCTTTATACTCTGTAAATGCCATGTTGATGTCTGCAGCCTGTGTGAAGTGTAGCTCCGTGAGAGGGAGGCACTGATGCCTCCAAGGTTCCCCTTTAGTGTGTTGGTCTCACAGTATAAAGCCCATCGGAGGTGCATGCTCACTACACGAGTCCGTGTGGTCCAGTATCATGAGCTTTGTAGCACTCTTCACTTAACAGCTGCCAATGCTGTCTATAGAGGTATAGGTAACACTTCCACATTCACCTTTCAAGCTCTACTCCTGCACATCCTTAAGCAGGTAACTAAAGTGAATTGGAATTTTCTCTTTCAGACAGACTTTGTAAACTCTTCTTAAATTATCAGGGAGCTTCAAAATGTTTGGAAGTATTAAAAACTAATCTGAACAGAAATACACTACTGCATCTGTCTGTTTAGCTTGTCAAAGACATACAGAGACGTGTAAGCATGTGGGATTATCAGCTTTACTGCATCAGCAACACCTGAACTGCTGTGCACCTTTGAAATGCTCTCCTCTGGCTAAGTTTTCCTGTCTGCCTGTTTGGAGTTAATCAGCTGAGACAGAAATATCTAAACCAGTTTTTTTTTTTCCTCTCAGAACCAAGAGTTTCTTACCAAAGTGACTCTAAGGGTGACAGTGCGAGGAGGAATTATTTAAATAAAGCAGTGTTTGTTCTGCAATAAAGGGAGAACCTGAGGCTCTACTTCATGTTTTTGATCTGAGCCCTGGGTCCAGATAGTTCCTTTGTAAAAGGAATGGAAGACACATTGTTGGTTAATATTTTTTATACAATTCTCCCGAGTGGATTTGATTTGATGCTTCTTAATGTTAGATGGGAGGAAGGTGGGAGGTAGAGGATATATTTCACTTTCAGCTGTGGATGCAGGGCTGGTACCTTTTATAGCAAGTTTGTGCATACAGTGCCCGTTTTGATAGCTGTATGTAGTTGTTTTAAGTGTGACCTTTTCCCTCACCGGGAATAAGCGGGTTGCTCTGAGAAACCTTGGCGTTATGCAAGCTACCTGACTCCTCCCCAAATTCCTGCTGCATCAGCGGAATCTGTGTGTGGAGCACACTGCAATGTTGTGTTCTGGGTGTATTCCTGTGGCCGCTCAGTAAAATTCTTTTGGACAGAGGGAAGTTGTGGGCAGGCAGCTTAAGCTGGGGGCACAGACCAATGAAACAGCAAAGGCTGTTTTGGGAGGAAGCTTTGCAGAGTTCTAGGAATTCCCCTGTTACACCTTACAATTTTCACTCATCACTGAAGCAGCTCTCCCCAGCTCAGGACTGCAGAGGGAGGACCCTTCCTAGGCATCCCGCTTCTGTTTAGTCTCCTTACACTATTTGTAAAATCTATAGAGACTTGATACTGAAGAAAATTTTAGAGAGGAAACCCTATCACAAGTCCTAACAGAATAGTATCAAAGAAAGACAAAGAAAAAAAGCAAAACTAAATGTGGTTAGGAAGGAGGCAACTGGAATGTGAGCAAGGGGGCGAGGAGGAACAGATTAAAAAGAGCATGCAGAACTCGGGGAACATAAGTCTGGCTGCGATAAATCCTCTGAATCCCAAGTAATCACTGCTGCATTTTAGAACTTTGTCTGACGTACAAATTTAAGTCCTGCAATGGTGGTCTCTATGAATAGCACCAACGCCCTCCCCCATTCAGCTGTGCCATCACTGACACACTTCTGATGGCACTAGCAGTGGTCACAGCGATGAAGGTGTGTGGCCTGAGCTGCTCACGATGACTGAGACCATGCCATGACTGCTTTTCCCATGACTGCTGATTATGTCGTTCATGCTCTGGGGGGTGTTGGGCTCCTCCCAGCTGCAGAGTTTGCTTTTAGGGATAAAAGGCACTCCTAAACCTTGTGAACAGCTACTAAACCTTGGCAACTACTTAGCTGCATCCAGCAATTGGCTGGAGCAGGGCAGTCATTGACATCAGAGCACTGTTTATGTCTATTACGAGGTTATTTATTAGAGCCTCTTCAGCTTGATTTGGGTTGTGCTCCTGTTTGGAATCCAGTTGTGAGAGGATGCTATCTCCCTGCTTGGAGCAGTTAATACCATGATGCGTCAGAGATTTTAACAAATTTTTTCAGAAGCTTAATCTATTAATTGAACATCAAAGGGTGTGTTAATAGCAAGAAGGGAAGACCAAGATAAATGCTTTTAACGGTAATGGCAGCTGATGTTCATGTTTATTTAGGAATACCAAAGGCAAATCACCCCAACAAATTGAAAGCTCTAATTATAAGATCTTATCAGAATAATGTGCCATTTATCTGAGTTCATATTGCCAATGGAAAGTGAATAGGTGTTGGGGTTGGGTTTTTTTTCCTGATATTCATAAGACTGAAAAATACAGGACACTAACTGCTGCTGTACTGCACTGCAATCTTCTGGGTGCCTGATAAGCCCAAACCTTGCCAAAAGGCAGCTATTGCTCTGTAATCTGCAATTTCCTATTTCTGGCTAGTTATCTGATTTGTGAGTTATTTTTTCCAGAGCAGAATGAAAGCTTTTCACACTGGGTAGGTTTTGATAATTGTTTTTAGAGGTTATGACTTTGTGCAGAATGTGTTAGCAAAAGGAATTTTGTCTTTTTCCCCTCCTAAGTTATTACAAGGGAGAGGTGTTCTTGTATCCTACACAGTAATCCTGTATTCTGGACTCCTATTCAGATGGACTCTGGCATGGAAATAAAAACAGTAGTGGTCAGTGATCCCCGTCATATTAGAAAACAGAGCTGCTTCTGTAACCTTAGGAAAATTCTCTGTCCTTTTCCTTACTTTCCCCATCTGCATAAATGGAAAATACTTCCCTGCAGGCTAGTTGCATGAAAGTGCTTTCTTTTCTCAAATGATCTCAAAATTAAAGCAGATATTATTTTATTATTTCTATTTATTAAAATGTTTGGTTCCAAAATTTAAACACTTATTTCATACCTTCTCAGTCATTGTTTGACGGAACTGAACATGTCTGTTAAAGTGCTAATTTGGCTCCAGCTAAATAAAATTCATCAATGGCATTTGTTATCTTTAGGTTAAACCTATTGCCAGAAGGCATCCCAGTAAAGCAGATATTACGGTTCAGTCCCAGTTTAGGAGAGCTTTAAGCATGAACTTAAGTCTATGGCAAATCCTTTCCATTGATACTTAATCAGAGAGCTGGGCTGAAATGGGTTTACTGTGACACCAAATTTTAAATAGTGGAAATCTTCTGAAAGAACATAATAAGCTGATCTCACTCCCTCGGAAGTCAATGCAAGTTTTGTTAATGTTGTGATGATGCAGGTTCAGAACTCTGCATGTAAATTGTAGTGGTGATGTCCAGTAGTGTGTAGTAGTGATGACACTGCTTTCATCATTATTTTCCTTAAAAATTGACTTCTGTGGTATTAGGGAGTCTGTATTTAACAGACCCTGTTTACAGGGAAGTTTTATCTTGCTAGTTATTTTATGTATGTATATTTTTTTGCAGGTATTATTGACAGCACACAGGTGGAACAGAGGCAGGTTGTAGCTGTGACGGGTGATGGAACCAATGATGGACCAGCACTTAAAAAAGCTGACGTTGGCTTTGCAATGGTATAATCTTGAGCATATTTCTTGATGTTCATGTCATTGTAAATATGCTGTAAGAGATGTTTCATTCATTAAGTGTTGACAAAGTTGCTTAGTTGTTACTTGTCAGTGAAGCAGTACATTGGAGAGGGAATGTTATGTTGATTCAGAGTCTTTCAATTTGCTATGTTAGATTCCCTGCTATTGCCTGGTTTGATCCTTTTCCAGTATTTTGTTCTTTTAGTTACTGTTATATTAGAATCCTGTGCCAATACAGAGAAATGATGTTCCTGTTTTGCTTTGGTAGAATCCACCCCTAAATGTAAAGATGTCCTCCCAACAAATTCTGAGTCTGAAGACATTAATATATTAGACTATATATTAATAAACTATGTTTTTTGTTCATGTATTTTAATGATAAAGATAACTCAGTAGATCAGTAGTCATTAAGTTGATAATTTAAAACACTCAAGACTATCATCACATGAATTCCACTGCTCTCTATCAGTTATCTTTTCTGTGGCCTTATTCACTTTCAAAAATAGGCCAAATTCATTGCCTTCCTAGCAAATATAAAATGCAGAATATATTCTGCAGCCACAGTTACCATGCAGGGGAGTCTCTGTATAACTGTGGACTTGGATGAGTATGACAATTTGCATTTTCACTGTCTCTATACTTTTCAGTAGGTAATTTTATCCACAATTAATTTTTCCAGGGTATTGCTGGAACAGACGTTGCAAAAGAAGCCTCAGATATCATCCTAACAGATGACAATTTCAGTAGCATTGTGAAGGCCGTAATGTGGGGGCGTAATGTCTACGATAGTATCTCCAAGTTCCTGCAGTTCCAGCTCACTGTTAACATTGTGGCTGTGATTGTGGCTTTCACTGGAGCATGCATTACCCAGGTAAGGTTAACCTCAGGTGCTGCTTGAAGTACGGGCCAAATCCCACCAACCTGTGTTTTCAGTAACGGTGGCTTACGTTTAATTCTGCCGCTGTATGCATTCTGAAATTCTTCTGAATGTTAAGAGTGTATTTAGGATCAAGCTGCTAAATGTTAAATAGCTGTTGACATAAGGAAATGTGCTAATCCATCTTCTCCTGGAAGTAAATTGCTTTTAGGAGCTGCTGATTTTTGTGCTGCCAGTTTTTGATTACATACTATTGTCGTGACCGAGCCTGTGATGAACAGGCAATGTTAGGGCTTGGGAGAGGGAAGAGGTTGCCTTTTCCTCTCAGAATATTTCAATATTAAATATAATATTTCTTGATGGCTAATGGAATGGGATTATTAATTTCAAGAGAGCAGTACTGACACACAGAAGTAATCCCAGCAGGGGAGCTTTTTGACTGATAAAATTATTTTGTTGCTTTCAGGCAATTCCTTTTAATTTCAGATGCAAATGAGAAGCCAATTAAATGACACATACAATTGGACTTCGATCCCTTTTTCTCTCAGTACATTAACCCCTCATTGCAATCCTGTTGTACATGCAACATGTCTAGGTCTTTTACAGAAAGCATATGTGAAAGCAAGTCACATTTCTTCCCTTCAAATTACTTTTTGTTTAATAAAATTGTTTTCTTTTCCCTAGAAAGAGACCAGAAGGTATTCAGTACAGTATGATGCTTTTGTTCTTCATAGCAAAATAAGCCGTTTCAGTGCTGTCACTCCCTAAAATGATGCATATTTCAGATGCTGCAGGCAGGTGCTGTTACAAAATGCCTCCTTTGATTGGGACACACTGTGGGAAAGTTGATGCTTCCCTCTGGTGCATCATACAGCTGCATATACCTGTTTCAGCAGGTAATTTTCCTCATGCACACCTGAGCAAAGCCATGAATAAGTCATTAGCTCTGCTCCAGGGTAAGCTTACATTGTAATCATGGAATTGACACTTGAAACCAGAAACCCAGGTACCTTTACAAAACCGTGAGGTCGAACTTCTCCTAAGCCTTGACTGACATTGAGAAGTGTTTTTGTGCTGCGTATGAGCAGTCAGTAAGTTCCCTGCTTCTGCTAGCGCTGTGCCACAGCCAGGTAGCTATACCTGTCATCATTTAGCTCCTCTGAGTTAAATGAGCATAAGGCTAGTGCTAGGGCTGGGATTCTCTGAGGAATCAGAAGTGATGGGCTTTGAAGCAAGTGGAACTTATCTTAACAAATGAAATAACTGGTTTAGTCTGTACAAAGGACCTACTGAGTACTAGATGCTTACCGCACTGCCCCAGGTCCTGATGGTGCCCTGTTGTCACATAGCCTCTGCTATGGGACAAAACTACTGATGTTGCAGCAGAAACTGAATAACTTTTCCTATGGGAAATATTTCCAGGCGTATCAAGAAGATGTTTAGCTGTAAAGTGATTGTTGCTGTAAGAGGAGGAGTGTGAATCAGGCCTAGAACTCGTGAAGGCCAGCCCTCTGGGTGTTTATCACTGGTGTAAAAACCATGTAGGAAAAGCACTAATCGCAGCTGTGTAACAATACCAGCATTGGAACTGAGGAGGGTGCTTCCTTTTAAGACCCTGTTTGATAGACATTGAAGCACTGCCTATTTAAGGTGAATTTTCTTGGTAAATGTCCAGCATTGTTTCAATTGCTGTGTGAAGGCATGAAGGGAAATGTATTCTGCTTGTTAACTACAGAATTTCTATCTTATTCTTGAAGAGGCTTAAGCATTACTGAATCACTGCAAAGACTATTTTAAATCAAGTCTAAGAGCATGTGTAGTGCATAATCAGTGCAAGCATATTCTCCTTTTTAATTCTGACCTTTCCATTGGCTTCTAGAAGGATTCGGGTCAGGCCTAGTGCATTTCTGTTGCCGCAGTGGTCTGTGAGACCATCACTGAGTCTGTCAAATCTGTTGTTCCTGTTTACAGATTCTAATTCTGTCCAAATAGATTCTTAAGCAATTCCTCAATTTGGCAGTAAAAATGCAAATGCAAAGGAGAGGTCTTGAAAGGAGCTAAAATTTGAAATGGTAGCAAAAAGGCAGCCGTTATTTCCATTGTAGCTGTGTGTACACTCAGTGGCCTGACTGCTGATAATCTCAAGTAGCTCTCAGTTCTGTCTCATTCAAGAAGGATCTTTACTTACAAATAAACATTATTATGTTAGGCTTTGACTCAAAGGCTCTAGCCAGTGAAAGGGCATTATGTTTGTTTGGCTTATAAGCTTTACTGAAAATTACACTTGAGAACATACTGTACCCTCTGGTTGCTATGAAAATTGCTGTAGCACAAAATGCATGAATATACCAAAAAACCTTGCATACAACAGGCTTGGTGCACACCTAGATCTGAGTCTGCAAAACTGTACGCAGGGCTTAAATTATATTTTGACTGAAACATTTAAGTTCCTAACAAACAAACGAAGCTAAAATCTATAGTTGCCAAAGGAAGCACAGCTTTCTGTAACCTTCAAAATGAATACTGAAGAAAGTCCACATTGGATTGAATGTTACTTTGCTTTGAAGTAGTCAGTTTGGCTTGCTTTGACACACACAATATAATTTCAGTCCACAATTAATATTCAGGTTAATGATTATTACACAGGCTATCCTTTTGGTGATATTTACTCCAGTCTAGAATAAGAAAAATTCCATGTAGGTAGTAACATTTCTCCCATCCTTTTTCATGTCACCTCCAAAAAAAATCTGTTCTGCAATTCAGAACTTGCATATTGGGATGCTTTGAGTTTGGAACTTCTTTTATCTACTCTTTTGGTGTTTGTACTGTTTGTGTGTAAAGAAAGAACAAAGATGATAAAATCTTTGCTTTGACTATTTAAAAAAAAAAACCAAACTTGGCTTGTGCTTTGTACCTAAATAGACTTAATTTTATTCAGTCTTGATCCTGCAGTTGCACTGGTGTACGTGTAAATATGTGTATGTGGTCATATCACTGCAGGACTCCAAGTGAAACCACAGCAACTCTGTATTAATGAAAGGGTCCAACTGTGTTAGCGCTATTAAGAGTAAAACTAGACCTCCAAGGAGCACCCAGAGAATGCATTGCCAAGTAGGAGTTGATTTGTTTGGTCCACAGCACCTTAGGAGTGCCATGGAGAGGCTTAAGAAAAATATTAAGTGGAACCTATGACCATTAGTGGTCATTTTAACAATCTGCTGCTTCTTTTTTTTTCCAAATACAAAAATAAAACCAGTGTCCTTGCCAATTCCACTTCACTTCAGGGAACCACTGTTTAGCTTAATGCTGATAATGTTAAGCAAATATTATTGTATTATTTATCTACCCAACATTTGCTTCAGCAAGGTGCTGCTGTTACGTTATCTACCATACCTACTATTTTCATTTTGCCCTGGTTGGCTGCTTCAATAGATGCTGAACTACACGTACAAAGTGTATGGACCCCACATGCTACTCCAATGCTATATAAGGATTATAAAGGAGCAGCAGTGGCACAGTAAAGAAGTTAGTCTACAGACTGAATGGGACCAGTGCAAATGGTCACTTGCTATTCTGTCATGGGGCCCAGCACAGAGGCATGTTAAGGTGACACAGAAATGGTATTCTAAGCAGCATAGGAGTTGCAGATACAGTGTCACCTGTTGATAAGCTTAGCTTGGCTGCTGTCAAAACTAAACTGCCCCTCACAGGCATCTAACTTATGTTAGGTTTACAGCAGCTCGATGCATAAGCCAAGAGTTCTGAATTTTCAGCTAATAAAGAACTTCCATGTTGTGATTCTGTAATTATGTAAAGCACTTTGAGATCTAGGTCATGCAGGAAAACCAAGCTTGAAGAAGTCTCTGATTAAAAGATGAATCAGGATCACTCAATCAGCGGCTGCATAGATGCTCTTAATTTTGTGTCCAGTGTGCACATAACACTCACCAATGAGATCACAGCTATTATTTCTGCTACTCCCAGGTCAGTGCAGATAGTGTGGCACAGTGCAGCTCAGCTGTATTCATTCAATTATCTTTCAGTTAATCTAATTAATTTACTTCTTGCTCCCCTCTCTATGTTGGCTGATGCATACTTAAGGGTGTGGTTGTCTTGACCAGTTTGCATGTAATTGTCCTCCCTGTTTAGCAACCACTGCCTCCAGTTACACCAATAATTTCTTTTCCCAGTGGAGCTGAGAGACTTAGACTCTTGTATTCTGACTTCATTCTCTGAATGACATTTTTGCAGAGCCCTCTGTTGGCTCAGGAAGGGTTGAAGCGCTGCCTACAATGATTGTGAATTTTGCACTTACAATGAATCATCGCTCCACATCTCTAGGTATCGTAGAGAGTTCCATGCATGCCTTACAAAGCCAGGAGGTTCATCCTGTTTCTGTCCTCAACGTGTATACACAGTAGCAAGCATTAGGTCATTGTGTTTGAAGCTGTTTAAAGTAATATGGATATGTACAAAATAAGATTTAAAAATGCAGCTCAGTAAAATGGAAACAGTTTTTTACTGGAACTCTAAAGCTGGCAGGTTTATCTCTGTGCCAGATTTCCTCTCTCTCTTCAACTGTTGAGGCAATGTAACTATTCAGAAAGGTTGCATTAAAGAAAGAGAAGACAAAGGCTGTGTTTTAACATTTTACATTCAAATTATTATTCTTGTACTTTGAGAAGGACTTAATGTTTTAGCAGGCAGTATGAACTGAAAACAGTGACACTATAGGACATTATGTGTAGAAAATTAAATGTTAATTAAAAAGTGTTGTAGCAATGAACTACTGCATGAATCACTTGGTGTTTTTACAGATCTTGTTCAAAAAACAAGGATGATCTATACTTACATGTATAAGGCAGTAATTTACATGGTTATAATGTTTTACTGCAGAACTGTATTTGGCAAATCCTAAAATAATAGCATTGGAAATTTGAAAAAGCTATAATATAAATTCAAATTATGTACTGTTTAGCTTTGTTTTGGGTAGGTTCAGAGGCATGGAAGTAAGAATTGAGGATGCCACTTCCACATAATTAATAGACAGTGTGATGTAGCACCAGAAGTGAGGGCTGACTTTTTTTTGCATTATTGTATATAAAGTTAACCTACCAAAAATACTCATTTTTATGAATCTGTGCATGTGTTCTGTGACTAGTGGGAGTAAAGAGATGAGGGTGAAAAATACCTTTTTATTCCCTTGCAGCTTGTCATCTAAATCAAACGTAACAAGCTCTAGAATTTGTGAAGCTCTGTGTCACAAAAGATTTGTAGTTTATTTCCAGCCTTTGGTGATTTGTGCTTTTTAAGTGCTTCCAAGATGAAGTGTAGCATCACTTGATTTAAGGGGCATTTTCCTCTACCTCTAGGCCAATGCTAACCTATTCCAAGGTCAAGTGGAAAGGAATTTGACAAATAAGCAGTGATTTTGAGTGGTTTGCCGTTTGAACAGCTTTTATCCCCAAAGTTTTCAGATAGTGAATTAAGAGCTATTAGCTAGTCAGTTAGTGGCTAAAATGCAGTGAAAAGAACATTGAGCTTGCATCCCACTGGCAGGAGTGACTAAAATCTGTAATGGAAGCCCAGGCTCCTTAGCTGATAGGTATTTTCCTCAGTTTCCACCAACTAATCAGAAGTCAGATAGAGTTGCAGTGGAAATTTCATTCCACTGCCTGCCCAGACTAATGTGTATTTAATGTTTTGGCTTCAGCTTCGAATGAGCTTTCACACTTGACTGAACAGTGTAGCACTGCCAATAATAGATAATTATTAGAGGCACCATAGCCACCCAAGGTGATTGGCAGTGTGAAATGGTGAGAACATGTTGTTGCCAAAACTGATGACTGCCAATTACAGTTGTGTGATTTAGAGACTGAAATAATCTGACTTTTCATTATGCTAGGAATATGTCAGGCTCTGATAGACACCTGAATATTTGACTCTCTTATTTAAGTGTAACAGACAAATTCAGTTTTATTGACATAGAAGTCAGTGCATGAAGTGGAAATTCAGCTATTGTAACATCTCAAAGCAGAGAATGTTTTTCAAGAAAACTTATTAATTAGACAGATAAAAATATGACAAGGAAAATTCTCCAGTAGAAAACACATTTTCCTTTTTCTCTATTGACTGTGTCCAAGTCTAGGGACTCTGAGCCCTAGCAACAAACTCCTATTGTGCAAGTGCTCTCCTTGTTTGAGCTGTTAGCATTAATTAAAAAAAAAAAAAGGAGGTCTCAGTTTGGGATGAAGTTTGTCCTGATTGCTTTTCGGTTTTAGTCACCTCTAAAGACAAAGATATACCCCAGTTCTGCAGCTGAACTCTCCAGATAAGCCTGGTTAATGCAAACCATAAGCAAGAGGTCAAGAATCTATTAATGCTAATCTTCCTCCCTTGCCTGATGTAGCCAACTTGTAAGGCTTAGGAACAGCAGGTTGCTTTTCTCCAGGCCTTTGAATAAGCCAAAAATTAATATTTTTTAATGAATAAAATTTATCAACATTTCTGTAAATGTAGGGGTGTTAAAAATACATTTTCAAGACAAAAGATTTTATCTCAAGGGAAAGTTGGAAGATAAACCAGATCCACAAGAGACCAAACCACCTGCCCTTGTTCTCCAAATGTCCTTGGGATACTAAATGGATATTGAACATTTAAGCCTTTGAAGAAAAGGGCAGAGTTCATAAGGTGTTTTTATTGGCTTCGATTGGGCTTGTATGCTTTTCCATAAATTTGCTTCACTACTGCAGCACCATGGTAATGTAATGCAAAAAAATAGTGCTCTTATCTTCCAACTTTCACACTGTAGATTAATTTCCTCCTATTATAAAATTTGTCACACTGATACCTTATTACTTTTGTGATTCCATTTTCATAATAAAACCTGACTCTGAAAGAGGAAGCCGACCTTGCTAATGCTGCCCGCTTAGTATTCGGTCTGAAGGCACAGAGGGCTGTTAGGCACCAAAAAAAAGAACCTATTTCATTTTTCCTCTTATGGCTCCTTCAAGGAATTGCATCTACCATTACAGCTGCCCCAGTGAATTACAGATCAGAACTTTATCATAGTCATGTGTTTGCTTTATTTATTTACTTTTGGGTTTTTTAAAACATGATCTGAAGTCCTCTCTCACATGACCGCCTATTTCTTGCATTAAGTGAGGAGAGAGCTCCTTCTAGCGGTTGGCGCTTTGCTTCAGGAAATAAATCCATCCTGACAAGTAGGAATGGTTTTGGTTTTTTCTTTCCGGTTCCATAGTTTCAAATATGCCTGTTACCCAGTAATTAAGAACGTTTTTGTTAAATTCAAGCGTCAGGCATTTTTTTCACCGCTACTGTTTCTAAAAGATCTTATTTAAGTATTAGAATGTCCCAGCAATTGTTTCACAAATTTTCAATAATTTCAAGCTGTTTCTGAAAAAAACAGATAGATGGGTTATTATACAAGGAAACATTACTTTTAAAATTCCTTCAGTATAATTTTTCTTCCAGGAAAGAAACTCCCTCTTGCATTATCTAGTTACCTACAGTCAGCTGACAATTTAAGCATGGTGCATGAAATCACAGAGGGTATTGTAAAGTGTCTTATAAAGTGCCTGATTCATGCTTTGTAAGAATTGTGCAATTGTAAATATTCCTGATTTAAATGACTGGAGAGAAATAATTTCTCTTTTCCCAGGTCACTGTGCTTCCTGTGGTTCTGGTTCTGCATAAGCAATGTAAGAAAGGTCGTAGTAGGTTAGACCAGAGGTCCATGTGTTTCAGTACCTGGTCTTCAGCACTGCTTGTAGTCATACAGGAAGAAATGAAATCACAGTAAATGACCTGACAAACAGTTGTTTTTCTGGGAAATATCTAACTTCCTACTTTGTCTCCATAGGACTCTCCTCTAAAAGCCGTACAGATGTTGTGGGTCAATCTAATCATGGACACCTTTGCCTCACTTGCTCTGGCCACCGAACCTCCAACAGAGGCTCTATTGCTAAGAAAGCCATATGGCAGGAACAAGCCCCTTATATCCCGTACCATGATGAAGAACATTCTGGGCCACGCTGTTTATCAGCTTACTCTCATATTTACACTTCTTTTTGTCGGTAAGAAAGTTTGTTAGGCTTCTTCCTTAGTTTAGAAACATCGAGGTCTTGTAGCCTGATATATCCAAGTGCTTTAAATGTAACCACTTAATACACATGTATTTAAATCTGCCAAAGTTAAAGAGCTAGCAGGACCAAGCTGTTTGCTGGGATCAGAAACAGAACAGATGCAATAGAGGGATTTAGTCACCTTTCATATGTAACAAAACCTAAGTTTGGGCTTTGGCAAAATTTTATATCAAAACATAGCATAGAAGGTTCCAGTTTAATCAGAGTAGCTAGCCTGCTGCTTCTGTACTCAAATTCATTTTGAGATTGTCAGCTTTAGTAGACATGTAACAATGAACCTAAATACCTACAACAAAAGTCAACATCTATTTTACCAATATCAGGAGAAGCTCTAGTTGGGAGCAAAATGTTTGCCATAGAAAAAAAATAATGCTGATCTTAAGCAGTATAGATAAGCAAGTGAGCGGTATTAAGTGATACAAATAACACTCTTTTGACATTTAATATCTCAAATGGTTATTAAAAGGGGGAAAAATAATTTGATTCCTTCAGGCCTCGCTACCAATGGATGCTTTTTATAGGTTGTATTTTGTAGAGGGGAGGGCAGGAGGAGGAATGTTTCTTGCTGCAGGGAACAGTAGGGGCTAATAATAGCTTCTGTTGCTCTGCAGTGAGTGAACTTGCTCAAAGGACTGCTAATTGTATCAATTGGGTCTCGTGTCCTTGTCGATATGTCATCGCTGGTAAATGACACGTGTTGTCTTTCAGAATGTTTTGCTTACGTACAGACTTCCAAATAAGCTGTAAATGGTACATTTATGGTTCTTAGAGAAGTGTTTGAGCTCTGTTGGGAAAGTCTTGCTCCACCGTACCAACAACTGACAGCTTATTTGGAATGCTCCAAGGAGATGGTCTGTTTACAGGGGAGCTATTTAAACCAAAATAATTGTCACGTTTTGAAGAAAGATGGCCTGCAATATTGTGAGGCTTCCCATGAATTTTGAGAATGTCTGGCAAACCTCAGGAAATTGTAATTTCAGATTCTCTAAAACAAGTCTAGGAGGTTTTGGTATTTCATGAAATATGAATCTTGGAATGAGAATTTCCTTGAAATTTGTGGGAAGTTTTAATGTGTGTTCGATGAGTTTTATTTTTTAATTATATTGAGTCCAGACAAAAAGAAAACCAGTTTTTTTCTCCCTGTTCTAATTACTTCTGTGTCTTTCTGGAAAACACCTTTGAAAGATATAGCCCAACCAAGTTTCTGATTAGCCTAGGAAATACAGTCCTTTCCTTTATAAACTCCCTGGGGCTCAGTTTTGCAGCAAGATGATGTTCTAAACTCTGTGTTTCAATAAATAAATTCCAAATTAATGAGAATTATATTTTAATCAGCTAATACTTTTTTTGGTAGTAGCTTTCTGTAGAAACTAGTGTGTCAAGGGTTTCTATTTTTCCTGTGATGTGTCAATAAATGCATTGGGTTTAAAGAATCAGTAATGGCTTTGAAATTCCAGGCACAACAGAAATCCCAAAGTCACTGTCTAGTTCTGTGAAAGATTAGTAAAAAAAGAATCATAACCTCAGCAACTAGGTGTAATAAACTTAAAGATGATGTACCATAATGCCTTTTGGAATGTGTTTGGAAATAAAAACTAATCATGGGTTTAACCACTGCCGTTCCACAATAGCAGCATGTTCTGCTTTGCTAATTAAATGATTCAATACAATAATAGAGATTTAAAGACAGGTAATCTCACTGAGGAAAGTGTTATGCATATATTTGTGTTTTTTGTGTGTCTTGAATAAAAGCAAATAGATATGATGTGCGTGTGTGTGCACATCTATAAAAGATAAAATGATATCTGTTTGCTTTCATTATTTTTTCCTTTATTGTTTATATGCAGTAAGGAGAATGTTTGCCAATACTGAGTTACCTCCCTGGAGATATGTAATCCTCTTAAAAATCTTTCTCACAGTCTAGGTTTTGTGAGCTCATATTGTGTTATGGATATATCTATGATATCGCAATCTGTTTTCTGTCAAAAGACTATAAGCCAAATTCTTTCTTTGGAAATATGCTCATTATTCCCAGTGACTTGAACGTGAACTGCTCAAAGGCAAAAAACCCCTCACTGTTAACTTAGCTGATGGAATTCTCAACCTCAGGAGAAAACCTTTCTTCTGAATTCTTCAGAAATTCTGAATGTAATACTAGTGGGATAGCAGGAAAGCGTTCAGGTTTTAATTTGCCTTTATTAGTTATACTGGTTATGAAAATGAGTAGTATTGTGACAATCTTCTGTAATCTTATTTCATTCATTACTTACACTTTGACATGACTGCCCCACCCTTATGCCTCTTCCAATAACTGTATGTTATCTGTAAACTTTGTGGATAAGAGAGTGGATGAAAAATTGGACATGAGCCAGCAGTGTGCACCCAGAAAACCAGTTGTATCCTGGGCTGCATAAAAAGAAGCATGGCCAGTATGTTAAAGGAAGGTGATTCCTCCCTTCTGCTTCACTCTGGTGAGACCCCCCTGCAGTGCTGCATCCAGCTCCGGTCCTGAGTCCAAGACAAAAATGGAGCTGATGGAGCAAGTGCAGAGGAGGCCACCAAGATGCTCAGAGGGCTGGAGGACCTCTGCTATAAAGACAGACTGAAGAAGTTGGGAGCTGTTCAGCCTGGAGAAGAGAAGGATCTGGAGAGACCTTATTGTGGCCTTTCAATAACTAAAGAGGGCTTATAAGAAAGATGGAGAAAGATGTTACCAACGTCTGTAATGACATGAAAGGGGTAAAGGTTTTAAACTGAAAGAGGGTAGATTTAGGTCCCCAGAGCAGTTTTGGATGCCCTCTCCCTGACAGTGTTCAAGTACAGGTTAGATGGGGCTTTGGGCAACCTGGGCCAATGGAGGGTGTCCTGTCCATAGCAGGGGAGTTAGACTAATCTTTAAAGGTCCCTTCCAACCTAAACCATTTTATGATACTGTAAGAGAAGTGCTGCAGGTATCTTATCACAACTTACTGTTTCTCATCATGGGTTGAATCTTGCTTTTTCTGTCAGATCTAAGTGATAGTCAAATTATTAAAATAAAGAGCAGTGCCTGATAGTGTGCTTTCAAAGCAGACTCCCAGAACAATCAAAATGAAAACTATTTAAAACCAGGAATGTCCTTGAATGTTGGTCAACAGTTATGCCATACTGCATTAGCAAATGGGTAAAAACTGCTGAAGACTGGTTACTTCTAATTATTGCAGAAAATCACAAACATTCTGCCAATGGTCTCAAGTGCTCAGTACATCAGAAAGAATTGACTCAGACTTATTACTACTTGGTTGAAGGAAAAGTACTACTAAAAACTATTTGTGCAAGTATACTGAGTTACTAGATAAAAGTCATCATGTGGGAATATTCTTGTTCAGGAAGTTTAGACATTTCTTGCCCACTGATGTTACGGATTCTGCCTATATTATAGTAAGTGCAGAACGAAAGCTGGTAAAGCAGAACACAGGAGGCAACTAGTTAAAGCAAACAATGGAAATACACATTTTAGTTTCATTAACTTATTCTATGGAAACCTTTATTTTTGTCTTATACCTAGGTGAGAAAATGTTTAAGATTGACAGTGGGAGGAACGCACCACTTCACTCTCCTCCTTCAGAGCATTACACCATTATCTTCAACACCTTTGTGATGATGCAGCTTTTCAATGAAATCAACGCACGGAAAATCCATGGTGAAAGGAATGTCTTTGATGGCATCTTCAGAAATCCTATCTTTTGCACTATTGTGCTGGGTACATTTGCTATTCAGGTAATGAATCGGGCGAGAATTACTAACAATTCATCAGAAATATAGTTAAAGGGTTTTTTTCCTGTCTGGGTTTTATTGTTGTTGTTATTACCATTAAATAATCTAAATGCTGTAGGAGGCACACCTAACATTATACAACCCGTTTTCCCATATTTTCTCATTCACTACAATTATCAATAATAGAGAATGTTCTGTAGCCATACTAATACAGAATCAATTTTGATCATTGTACCTAGGTAAAATCTTAAATTAATTTGAAGATGTACGAAAATAACACTATCATGATTTGTTGCTTTTCTTTGTAGATAGTAATTGTCCAGTTTGGAGGAAAACCATTTAGCTGTTCTCCCCTGCAGCTTGACCAGTGGATGTGGTGTGTATTTATTGGATTAGGAGAACTTGTATGGGGTCAGGTAAGCATTCAGGAATATGTGGATTTCTTTATTTTTTTGCTTTAATCAAAGATCTGATAATTTACGTAATCATACTGTGGAGTTGTTTCCTTGATCTCTCACAATGTCCTTCATAGCTTATGGTGAAATAGAGGGTGCTCTGTAAGTGCTTCAAGAATAGGGATAGTCGTAAGGATAATTTATCCCGTTGTTCCTTTTGAGGTTTTTGTTAATTTTCATATGTTTCTTTCCCTAAGCAAGGCATGCTGACACCAAGGTATTCTTCAGTTAGAATGTTTCGTGAAAGACATTTGACTGATAACCTAGTCCTCTAGTTACACAAAAAGTACAGTAAGGGCAAGTGCACTGTAACCCACCTCCCCCCCCATAATAGAGTACCCGATGCGGCACATGTATGTTCAGCCAGGGCAATTTTTTTAAAGTGAAAAGAAGTTCCAGTTCTATGCCAACCTTCCCTTGCTGAAATTGTCATTCTGTCAATCCATGGTAGCTTTGTTACTGGCATAGGACTAATCCAGTGCATTTATCATAAATCCCCATCCACCTACTTATGTGTGCAAAGGATGGAAGAGGGGATGACGAAGAAAGGATTGTTTTCCCCCATTATAGTTGCAGAAGAGTGAAGTTTATTTCATGTGTCATTTTTTATTGCAAATTTAATACTACTAATAATGTTAATTTTTTCACCTTTGAATGCATTGTTAATGTTCTTAATGTCACCTGACACAGTAAAAGTTGCAGTTTGCATCTTAGATATAAAGATACATATATTTTGATACAGAATCAAAACTCAATAGCCTTGGGGACTGTTAAGCAGGTATCCTTTACTGCAGCGCTGGGCACACAGGGGATCACTCCTCCGAATATGTGCGCCCATTAAAGCCAAGTTATATTAATTGTCTCTTAAGCTACACCTACATCAATCTATTCAGCATGATTACATTTCATTGAATCATTATCAACCAGCTTGCTGCTTTGAAGAAATAGGCAAGAAATTGCCAACTGCAGCTGAATATTGCAATGGTTCTGATGGAATTGTAATCAATGGATGCTACCTTTCAAAAGTGATGATTTGTTCTCTTATTGAAAGAATTAATTTTTTGGACAGTAGGGCCTCCGATTTGTTTCAAAGAAATAAGCTCAGAGTCGTGCCAGTTTTAATGCATATGTTGCTGAAAATCACCACAATTGGGTTGTTGTGCTGTAACTATTACCTGAAGATGGGATTTAGTTTATGGCCTGCAGAAGGAAGACCTAAACTCAGTTTGATAATTCTTGGAAAGAAAAGATTTTTTTTTTTTTTTAAACTGATTTAACTGGAAAATACCAATTTTGGGAGGGAAGGAAGTAAAGCAGGGAAAGGGAGAAAAATCCTACATGTTTTATTAGATCATTCAGGTGTGAAGAGTTTCCCACAGCTTTTGATCAGCTTCTAAAGTTTGTTAGATGTTGTTATTACATAATCATTGAAAACTAAGAACACTTTCAGCATCTGCTTTCAGTTTAAAGATGGACATTGTTGCTGAAGCCTTATTGTGAGAGCCTAGCTATTATATTAAAACTGGTCTTAGAATACTGTAACGGTTTTATCACTGAAATTACTACAATTTGACATAGCATAAATACAGGGGTGGAAAAAAGTCTTTCTCTTGTGGTCAGTATTTAGTGACCAGAAAAGAAACACACAAGGTTTTTTTTAAAAAAAGAAAGCATTTTTGCCATATTGACATGATTTATAGTCTCTAGCAAGTCCTCTCTTCATGGAGCTCTACAGTAATAGGGATTATTTTCCTTTAGAAGAGGTCCTTCTCTTCCTTCTCAGCCTTTTCCCTCCTGCTCTGACTAATTCTAGTTCAGCACAAACCAAATTTGTTATCCTTTTGCTTTATCAATCTCCTGAACTTGCTGTTCTTGTGAATCACTAAAACCAATCAAGATTTTCAAGTTTAGGTGTTAAAATTGGCACTTTAAAAAGTGATTTAAGGTGATTTCTAGGAAGCCAATCTGAGATGCTTTCAGGGACAGTTTTCTGAAGTGCCCCTTGTTACTTCTGAAAACCAAGTCTTTCTAAAATATTTTGTTACATTCCCAGAATTATTCATTACTTTTAAAACTGCAATTATTTTCCTTAATCTAAATCCGGTCTATTGAGTCTGCTGTTACCTCAAATGGGCAGGTGTCTCCAGATACAAAAAACAAAGGAACAAACGAAAGACTTGTAGTCACCCTAAGAAAAAAATCAGAGTAGAATCTATCGGGCTGGCTGAGAGGGGTTGTGAAGGAGAGGTATGTTCTATTGCACAGAACCACCACCAAATACAGTTGTTTCTATGTGTACTGTCTTGCAAGTACTTCATCACCATCAGTTTCATCAGATATCAAACAGTCTCGAGTAGCTTCTTTCTGTAGAGTGCTGGCATTATAGTGTTTTGAAAGCTGGGAAGCTGAAGCGGTTTCAGTAAGTATTTAAATGACTAGCACTTACCTTTTCCTTTTTATTCCTGTTCTGTCTTGGCTTTGCTCATGTCACACCAATTCATTAATTTCCCAAGTTTACATCTTGTTCTTCAAATGCATTTTATAAAGGTTTTGTAGTAGTGTAGAAACTCTGTCTTTTTTTTTTTTTTTTTTTTTTTTACAATTCATTATCTGTCTTTAAAAATAATACAATAGATGTGGAGAGGTGGATCATGACATTCAAGGACACCCTCCACAAACTCAACAGTTCATTTTCATCCTGAAAACATTGGGTACCTTTTCATGTGACTTCACTATATCCATTCCACTTTTCCAAAACTAAGATACATCCTTACCAACTTCCCTGCGACAGTCTTGATTCTATCTCCATCTTTCACACATTTGGGCTTCAGAGATGCGATTGCTCACTGCTGAAACAAAGACAAACAAAAATTAAAATTCTGAAACTTTTTTGCCAAATGGGTCTAATAGTTAACTTTCTAGGGCTTTTTGGGGTTTGGTTTTTTTTTTTTGAGTTCAGTATGTTCCAGGTAATGTCTTGTTTCAATAGGCACATGCTTGTATTTTTATTCAAGCTGACAAAAGAAATCAGAACAAAGTACTTAAAATAATTGGGTTATAACATCATCTAATGACAGTATTTGCAAATTTTAAAGATTATTAGCTACCTCCTGTTTTAATTACTTCAAGGACCACTTTGGTGGACAAATAGACCAAGAAGAGGGGCTGAGTTAATCAGAATTTATTAGTAGTAAGGACATGGAATAAGAGCGCTGTAAGAAGTCAACAGGGAGAGAGTCAAACCTACACCTTTCAGGAAACTCATTTTTGAGAAATGCTGGGAAAACCATTTCAACTTGCTGAAACAAAGGGAAGTTGAGTACAAGAATGAATATAGTGTGAGAAGATTTATAAGCATTAGATGTGACTATTTTTCTGTTCACATTAACATACACTGGATTATTACTAATCATTAGAAATACACAAAATCTGATTGCAGAAGTATGAGTCTTGCTACATGTTCTTTAAAGAATTACATTCAAATATGTCCATCTTCTTGTAGTTTTTGGGAAAGAACAACATTTTTCCTAGCCTTAACCTGTGGCTCTATAGCCACTGTGGTTTAACAATGCATGTAATGCTGATTGTTCACACAGTAAACTAGATAGTTTTGGACTAACGTGGAGTTGTATAAATGTAAAGTGCTATTACGAATATGCTTATTTTAGTTCTCCTGAAAGATTATAGATATCATTAAAATTTCAGTGTTCTTTTGTAATTAGCAGATTATTATACTATGTTTATTGAATGAGGGTTATGTTTTCAGTACTTTTTTGTAATTTTAGGTGATTGCAACCATCCCAACAAGTAGGCTAAAGTTTTTAAAGGAGGCAGGGAGGCTTACTGAGAAGGAGGAGGTCCCTGAAGAAGAACTCAATGAAGATGTTGAGGAAATTGATCATGCAGAGAGAGAGCTTCGACGTGGACAGATTCTGTGGTTCAGAGGACTCAACAGAATCCAAACCCAGGTATGCTGAATGTAAATTCCCACATGGTCTAGAAAAAAAATGCTTAATCTTTGATCAAGGCAAGACAACATTATAGGGAAAGTCACAGAGTATGTGTGTGGTGATGGTACTGGTTAATTGCTTTACTGTTTCAAAGGAGGAACACATGAAAAAGTAAAATAGATGAATAGAACAAAGTGGGGTGTATAGCAGAAGAGATAGGAAATGGGAGTACTTCTTTTTGTACTATTGTGAATGGACATTCTTCAGCTCATAAAACAGTGCTACTGGTAATATGCTGGCTGTGACCACGGCTACCAAAATGTTACAAAGGCTTTCTAAACCATACTGGTTTATTTTGTCACAAAAGTATTGTTGCTGCCACTTCTGCAATAACAAAATAATTTAAGTTGATGTCTAATATACCATTTGATTAAAAAAAAAATCTTTTCTGTTCTGGCACAACCATATTTATGGCACAAGTAAAAGGAATTGATTTTACTTCCTATTAGGTAATGAAAAATGTGGTTCTGGATTTAGTTTTAGCAGTAAGGGCCTAAGCATCCATTAAATATTAAAATGTGTGTGTTGGCTACTGTGAACAATTTCTTAGAAATCTCTTTTTATTTTAAAAAAGTGCCAACTTTTACTAAATACAAGAAGCCCATGGCACTTCTTAATATACTAAATATTTTCATTGAACCATGGTGCTAAATATAGTAAGGATTAGGATATCTAGTAGAATTTGTCCTGTAGTGCTAGTGGGACTAGATGGGCTTTGAGGTCCCTTCCAACTCAAACCATTGTATGAGTTTCCCTTTTTCCATCTACAAAATGATACTTTTTTTTCCCCACCCTCTGGAGAGAGAGAACCTGCCATGCATTTTAGACAAAAATGGGAGAAAACTGTCCAAAAATAGGACAATTCAGTCTCTTTAGTGCATCCACAGAACAAAAAAAAAAGAGGGTGGAAACTGGGTTTGAGTAAATTCCCAAGGTTCTGTGGTAAGTAATTAAATACGGATCTTCAGCTTTGGGGTTGTGTGTCTTGACTCAATATATCGAGTCAGGAGCACTCATCATTAGAGAAAATTCAATTTTTCACAGTATAAAGGTGACAAGCAGGTGCCCAGGAAATGGAGATCTTTATGAAAAGATGACCTCTAAATGTACATTCTTTTCTTCCTGATGGCTATAGGAGGAGTGTTGTCTGTTGGCATTTCTGTCAGGATGTCTTTCTGGTTGTGGTGAGTGTAAACAAACAAGCACAAAAAGCAAATTACATCCTTTCAGTTCTTTTCCTAGTCTGAGAGGTAGCATTTAGTTCTTCTGCATATCTTTGTCCACTTAATTCACAGAAAAATTATTCTTCTTTTATACTACTTAAAACAAAATGAACATTAATTATATTTCTTTGCTAACATCCATCTTCGTTTCCTTTCTGCTCTTAGCTGTAGAAATATCTCTGGTAGGAAGTATTATTTCTCTCTTGCCAAGGACCTCTGTGATTTTGTTGTTGTTTTTCTTCTCATTTTGTTTGTTCGGTGACTTTGATTTTTACATCCATTTCACACCTGTGGAATGATAATGACAAAAGGAAATGGGCCAACAGATTAAAAAAGAGTTCCAAGGTGTCCACTGGAGAGTGATGAACTGCCTGCAGGTCAAATTAGATCCATTGTTGGATGGACCTTGAGTGGAGTGCATTTTGATGCACTGAATTCATACACTTTACATTTCTCAGGAAGCCAGCTAAAGAAGAGTTGATGGAAGAAGATGAGGATGTCTGTAGCATCCTTGGGGAGCTGGGGGATTTGCAAGAATCCTCTGATGTCTAATGCACTTCTGGAGATGCGGAAGAAGAAGGTAGAGCATCCCCTCACTTTATATATATAAGAGGATGACAGTAAGCTTAGGAATGAACTCTAGTCTCTTGCACAACTAGATTGATCATTCAAATCCTAACAAGACCGGGCTCCATCATCATACACTTGTGCTGTATATTAGATTATCTTTATTTTGGCTTATTTTCTATTCAGTCATTATTAGATGGATAGCACCAGCACTCAAGAATAGCCTGCACTGCTGTAACAGTTATAAAGGATCTGAAATAGGTTTGAGGGTTTTTTTCCAGGTAACTGACAGGTCTTCCCTGCAATACTACAAAAAAATACTTTACCATGCATTTTTTTCTTTTTCATGCCCTCTCTCAGGGGGTTCAAACACGGGCCAACAGCACAGAAAGGGGTTTCTACTGTTGATTCTTCATACCGAAATGTCAGATGTATTTCTATGAAGACATGCATGAATTTACTTTTTAAAAAAAGTATGAAAAATGCACACAACTATGTCAAAGAGAGTGGCTGTCTACTTCTGATTTCCTTTATCTGTCCGCTTTTGTTCATGTAGATATTTTGTTGTCTGGCTGTAGGGCTTCTCTGGATCAATGCATATTCTCCTTCTCTGAACGGAAGAATGCTTCCTTACTGGGTAGCACTCTCAGAAGACAACTGACATACAAAGTTTCACATATGGCTCATCCTAGTTATGCAAGTTTCAGAAAGATATAAAGGTGGTCTCAAAATGCATAAAGACAGGACTTTTCAAGCTCTCCTAGTTTTCAGCAGTTTTTTCCCATGTCTTTGTTGCAGTTCTAACAAATTCTTGATTCTAAAGGAAAAAGAGTTGAGAGAAGACTGGTCTTAGCCATATAGGCAGATCTAATAGCCTTTGGCAAGTTCAGCAAGTTCACCTTCAGGCAAAACTGCATAATCCGAGTAATAACAGAAAATCATTTCATCTTTTAAAATTGTATACTGTGAATTTTCTGTAGTTACCTCACTCTTTAGTATGGAAAAATTGCGAAGCATGGAGGATTGAAAACTTTGCAAGCTCTGTATCTGGTTTTTAGAACATTGGGCCTGATTCTTTGCTCCTCTGCTTCATTCCTTCTTTAGTTAAGCTTACTCTATCTGCTGAAGGTGGGAATACCATCTAGAAGTGTTTTGAGAATAAAAGCAAAAATAGAAGAATACACTGGTGCCAGGTTAACTGCTGCTGGAAAAATTATTCCTCTTTAGATACTGAAAAATACCTAGAGGTGCTGTACAGCATTTTCTTTCCCTTCCTTTCTGCGTTCAAACTTTTTCTCTTGAAGGAATGGAAATGTTATAGCAATGAAAATCACTCCTGGCAAGAGGTTTTTAGGTTAGATAAAAGCTAGCAACTCATTTTATGACTATAGCTTTTAATATAGAAAAAGTGCAGTAGCCTAATATAAGTTGAATGGAAACATTTATTTAATGCAGAAAAGTGTTTTTTTTCTGTTGGAGGTTTCTTTGCTTTGTAAATAATATCCTGGTTGGAGCTTAGGTGAATGATACCTGTTAACATCAATGACAACAGAAATGCTGGCCAAAAACCTGTTCTCTGTTAAACATCAAGAAAAAGCTTGTTCTGCCAGGGCTATTCTGCTAGTATAGCATCTTTTATTTTTTAATTATTAAAAATTTTAACTGTTAATCACCAATATTTTTATTAGCCTGTGTGTAACTCACAAATACGGATCTTCTAGAGTATGGAACATACAGAAAATTGATAGGTGAAAAATTCCAGCGTTATGAAAAACTTCAGATGTAGGAAACTAATTTTTTCTCTACCTGAAGGCCTAGAATCAAAACAAGATTGCCTCCAATATTTTGTTGAAAGTTTTACAAACTTTTCATGATATATGACTTAACTTTCTCTTTTTTAGTAACTTGAGTTGTTCTAGATAAATGCATTATTTTGTAAACTAAAAAATTACTCCTTATTTTTAAATGCATTATTTATTTGTTTATATGAACTCTTTCTTCTCTGTTGGCTTCTGGTTTTGCAAGACAAACTTTTGGGCCAAGTTCTCTTCTTTCTTGGCTTTAGGCAGAACGCAGACCTCTATGTTCAGGTTTAAAGATTCTGAAAGGGTTCTCTTCCTCCTCCTCCTTCCAATTATATCCATGGAGATCTGTAGTTACTTTCTTCAGAACAAATAAATTACATGCCTCTAATTCTTGTTTTCTGGAGAAAGTGTTAAATACAGATCTTCCCTTATCATTTCACTCTTATACTAAGGGCTTTTCTTTCAGTTTATTAGGAAGGCATCTGTAGATCGAGATATGCCCTTTGGCTTAGGGTTTACCATCTGTGTCTTCCACAGTAATAAGCACTTCATGCTCTCAATAAGAGTCTTAAAAATCTTTTTTTGGATGGTCTCTTTTGAAGAGTGCTCTGTCACCTGTGTTAGATAATGAAAACCCAAGATCTGTATTTAATTCTACTTTGGTACAGTGACCATTCCAGGTGAGTATTTAATATGCCTTCATATATAACGAATGGTTTGAGCCATATGTTTTTTTCTAGATGCCAGTGTGAACCTTAGCTAACAATTCATTTGTACCCCATTCCATATGCTAACTCACCTAATATAGTGTATTTTTTTACTGTGATATTTGCACTGAACATGTAATTGAAAATAAATTGTTGTGATGACTGCTTAATGCCATATATCTATGTGCACATTTACATGGATGGTGTAAACAGAACTCTCAGACAGTGAATCAGTGAACTAATCAGCTGTTTCATGTTTGAATAGTAAAAGCTTAGTGTGACAATTTTAAACAGTAACCTTTGATCCCTTTTTACAGCTGGCTGTGATATGATTATTCCCATAAAAACCTGCATGAAAATAAACAATGTCCAAAGATAAGATAGGGGATACATCCATACTATTAAAGATGAAGCCATATGAAATTGTTTGTTCTTAAGACCAACCACAACAGAAAAAAATGTCAGCCAATTTATTATAGTGCTTCCAATTTTGCTTGCACCAAGATTTGTGCTTCTTTAATTGAGAAACATACCACTTTGCCTTCTTCCAGTTACTTTCTAGGCTGTGTATCTTCCAAAATCTGGGTTGGAAGATACAAATTTGGGAACAGTGGGTTACTTTAAATAAAAAGTTGGTTGAATTCTTCTAATTGATACTGTTTGATCATGTTGTGGTTGTAGTAATGTGACAAAGAGGACATATTGGTGTGCAGGGATTTGTAGTTTGTATTAACTCTTTGATATTATCTATTGCCAATCCTTGGCTTTACATTTGTACACAGAGCCTGCTTTGGTTGGGTTATACTGGTGACAAAGAATGCCTTGAAATAGTCAGCTCTTTTTTTAACTCATTCTCTGTGGTGACGAATAAAGCAGTCAGGAAGGTATTCAGGATGTATATATCAAACAGTGCATAAAATAGACATATGAAAGTAAAAAAGAAGTAGAAAATTGTAATAATGTTTGCTGCAATAGTCAATCCAGTTCCACATAATTTTATGTATGATTTTTAGTGCTCTGTATAAAGATAAAATATTAATATTTTAAAATCTGTAGCTAGAAAATTCAGTATTCATTCTAACTATGCTTAATTTATACAAAATTTCATTATAGGACAAGCCAAATAAAATATTGGAATATTTTCTATTTTATCAAGCTAGTATACTGACAACCCTGGTTATGTAGACAAAAGGGAGTCATAGGCTTAATATTTTAAAGGGGTTTTTTTTGTTTGGTTGGGTGCCACTCCCCACCCGTTCCCGTCCCATCCCCCCAACCCCCCCCAAATTCCAATTAAGTGACTACATTTTCTTCCCTCTGGAAGAACAGCTAGAAAGCAATAATAGTAATTTTATTCTCAGTAGAAAAAAAGTAGAGATTAGCTACATCAAGTATTCCAAGTATTACATATAAATTAAAATGGTTTAAATTTTAAAGATGGTTATTTCAAATATTCTAGTTGTTCAAACTTGATGCAGCTCCACTGCCTCCTATGGAGCTGTTCCATTTTATCCAGGCAGAACATTTGGATCACATCATATCTAAAAACATTAAAAGGAACTCTTAAAAGTATTTCAATTGAAGTAAAACTGTGTGCACGGTTGATTTATTGTTTTTCATTATTATTCCTGTCAGTTATGCAACTGTATCCATACTTTAAGCAACTTGTCTCATTCTTTCCTCCATTACAGATCGAAGTAGTCAATACTTTCAAGAGTGGCACTTCCTTTCAGGGGGCTCTAAGGAGACAGTCCTCCGTCACAAGCCAGACCCAGGATGTAACCAATATTTCTAGCCCTAGTCACGTATCGTTATCCAATGCTCTTTCCTCTCCTACCAGCACATCTGCTGCTGCGGCTGGGCGTGAGTGTGTATTCTTAATGCATCAGACCTACAGAGATGCCAACTTACGTAGCAGTCATTTGAGACTAAGCTACTTTGCCCTTTCCCCTTCTGTCCTGTTCTGTTTATTAGTTTACACTTAGTCAGAAGCAGGTAACGTGATTACTTTGTGTACAGTAGATGCTCTCCATCATTCGCCAAAATTTTGTTAACTTACTGGTAGGACAGGTTTTCTTTTTCCAGTGTATGGAGATTCTGAGCTTTAGTGTCATGTTTTATCAATCTCATTGGGCATGTTTTCTACTACTTATAAAATACATACTCAAAATCATTCTACAGCTATCTTAAATTAAGCAATGCAGCTTGTCAGATAAAGTAAGTCTGGAAGACTCTGTGTAATACAGGAAACTCACATCCAAGAAAGATGTACTCCGCACAGGACAGGAATGAGCAAGGAAATAGAGAATCCAGTTTATGATGCCAGGCTAAGGCATAAAGGTTTACATGAATGATGAAAGACTAGAATTGCTATCCATAAATTCAGTGGGAGGTAAGCCTTAAGGAAGGAGTGAGCTAGACAAGTTAAAGGACAGCGTTGAAACAACAAAATAAATGTGGCAACAAATTTCCTTGTTAAAAGCAGCAGATTTCTAAACACTGAAATCCTTACGTGGCTTCTTTGTAGATGCAAACAAAACATCTGGTGAAGAGGGGGTAAAGTGGATAAAAATTTTCAAGCAGCTAATAAGGAAGGGCTGCTTCTCTAAAAGTGAAATTCTGGTTGCTCAGGAAGACTCTTACAGCTCTAACTTTGTTGATTTTTTTTAAAAGTTATTTTACTTATTCAGGACTACAAGTAGCTATTTTGGTTTATAGCATAGCCAGCATTGTTAATGTTACAAACTGATGCATTCTATTCCTTATTTGAATTTTAGTGAAAAATTGGACTTTTTTGTCTGGCCGAGAGAGAGGAAAGGCAGACAAGAGAAGGAAATAAAATTCCAGAACCCCTGAAGGAAAAAAGGAAGCTTGACCTTTCCATTCAGCTTGAGTGCAAAACCCCCTCAGTATTTGAACATGAAGCATAACGCAGTTTTAGGTATATGGCAGAAGTTTTTTTGGAATTAAAAGTCAAAGGAGATTTTTGCCAAGAGTCCAAAGAGCCATTGAGGTTCCAACTTTGGTGGTTGCTTCCTGGAGAAAATTTGTATCTCTTTCTGTCTTGTCTTGGTGGAAGTTTGTCCTGATAACTTTTACTCCAGCAGTGGCACAGTCAAGAAGCAGACCTGAGCTGCATGTCATTGTGCCACAGGCACTGTAACCTGCTTCTAAAAACTCAGAGCCCCTGCTCTCTCATTTCCATGTGGAGCAGGTCACAAAACACCACACACAAACCAGCGTTTTCCCATAATAAGATTTGTACATTTGAGCGGAAAACAGAGTGAAACACACTCTGCTGTGGTAAATGTTTCAATAACATCCTGTAGCCAGCAGTCTGAAAGGGTAAATCTAATAAAATTAAAATAGATAATTTATCTTCCCTCTCCTCTCTGCACTGCAGCAAAGCAACTAAGAACTGAACAGCCTTGTGGCTTGATAAAGGCCTTACCCCAGGTTATGGGTTGAAGTTAATTAATAGGAGGAAGCATAATCTGCTCCAGTCTTTGGTGTCTCTCTATTTGGAAAAATAAAACAGGCCTATGGAGGTCATCAATTATAAGCACATTTATTCAGTAAAATAAAAATTGTATGATTGATTTATTAGGCAACTCAGAGATGTGTATCTTCACTGCAAAGGACAATTAGAGATTGATCCTTTTAAAATAGTTATTCTGGGCTGTCAGTATTTTATTACCACAACAATGCTTGTTTAATATCGAACCAGTTTGTGCTTCAAATTATAACCCTGAGGGAAGGTTTTGATTTATTAATACAATGACATGATAAACTTAATGAATGACAGTAAAAAAGTAAAGAAAAAGCACAGTTGTTATTTTTAAATCGTGTATTTACAGTTGATTGTTCACCTTCCAGAACCTGGAAAGCCTTTCTTAACCAAAATGATGTGTAGAAATGGTATGTGTGAATTGGCATTTTCTGGGAACATTTCAGTTCCCAGTTGCACACCGAGGTCTATTCTCAGCTCCTTGCTTACAACGTGCGCGGTGGGACAGGGCTGACTTCTTTCCTCTTAGATCCTCAGAATGAATTAAACCCTAAATTTATTACCTACATCCCATGGGGGGGTGGGAGTGAATAATGGGATAAATCTACCTCCAATTTTGAAGCCTTTCCTTCTCTTCCATATTGTTTATGGAGATATATTATGGGGAGGATGAAGGGAAAACCTTAAGAGTATAGCAAAGACAAAAGGGTGTAATGCTTGAAAGGGCCCAATACAAGATACTGTCAGGAACATGCCTTTTCAGAGGAATAGTGCTCAGTGTGTTGCACCAACCAGGATATTTCAGGTGTCCTTTTGGGTGCTGAAAATGCAGAGGTTTTGATACCAATATTTAATAAACAATGTAAGCATCATGTGGTGCTCTATCAATAAGAATACATAACTCTATTTTAACAGAGTTTTTTACTGAATTGTGTAGCTTGTAATACATAGTTCCTTATGGAGCCTCACCGATCTGAGATTTCTTCTGCAGATTTATAACATTTTTGATTATTTTTTTATCTTTTAGATTATTTTTTAATTTTTAAAAAAATTACTTTTTCTAGTATTTTTGGGCAGATGTTTGATTCAAAGGTCAGTGCATACTTCAAAAGAAATGTGCCTGTCAAATGCAGCAACATCTACAGTAGTTTGTGAAACAAATTAGCAAGTTTTATTATCTGACATTTTCAGCTATTCATAAATATAGCATATTCAGATCTTTCACAGGGTTGTGGAGTAGCTTATTAAAAGCAATTTATACAAAGGAAAATGATGCTGGTATTTTTTAGCTGTCATAGTGGTTTTGCCAATAACAAATTAGATATTTCTGGATTTCAGCATTAAATGATATCAGCGAGGTCCACGCTATGCGTCTCTTCCCTCTTTTGAAAAGTGCTGCAGCTTTAAATACATACAATGAAAAATTCTCTAAATCTGGTATTTTATATACTCTAATAAATATAGAAAAATTATTTAAATGCAAACTAATATACACACATCTTTAATATGCACCCATCTAAGCTACAGAAAAATTAAAACATGGGGAAAATAAGTTTCAGTATGCAATATGGGCTTGGCTGAGGTGGTGTTGTGTCATGTGTGTGAACACATGGATGCACATATACACACACAATCTCCTATCACTGGAAAGCTGTTAAACTACAGAGTTAAAAGTGGGTTTGGATACTGTGCTACCCATTCCCAGCTTTAGTGGATATATATTTTATATGCATTTCTTTCTACATTTTATATTAGGCAACCAAAATCTGATCCAGTGGGGCCATAGTGCATCTGTTTTACTTTTGAAACTCAGAATTAGTAACACAAAATGTTTGTTTATGCTTAAAATTAAGAATATAGTTAAAGCTTTTGCTACTACATTTGTTTAATTTGGTACAGGATGAGATCTAACTGTACACAAAGTAAACTGGTTATTCTTTATCCTAATCTATTTATATCTAGTTTTCAGATATTGTTTATATTATCCGTAGGTAACCCCTTCAAAAGAACCTGATTTCACATTTCCTAAGGCAGATGCACATCTAATATTCCTTTGTACTTGCTCTTCCTCCTTCCTCCCGTTCTCATATATAGTTAATATCTTTCTTAAGTGAAAGCAGCCAACAAATGCAGGTCCCTTACCAGAAAAAAAATCTATTCTTTTGTAAAAGGTTATTATTTTTTAAAATATCATTAGGTGTAGGAAACATTAGGTAACAACAAACAAAGCCAAACCCCACTGAAGGCAACCTCACAGATCACTAATCTGCTGTAGATTCTGTATTTGCAAGTTCCTTTTTCTTTGATCTGTTGAAGTCTGTAAGTTTTGTCTGAGAATTTTGAAGTGAATATTTCATAGCATCACTTACAACTTGTTATTATATTAACTCTAGCAACAGTGGCCTCAAGCCACTCGCAAGGATGACACAGGAAAAATAGACAGTGATGACCCCAATTTTCATTGCAGCCAATTAAAATCATACCAGACAATCACAAAATGCTCTCAGAAGTATTCTTCCATCATACAGATCTCTGAAAGTTTTGTTTGTTTGTTAAGAAATGTTTTCAAGCAAAAGAGGTGCATAGCACCCATGAGGTTATACTTTTGCTCCGGTTCACCTTTTGGAGGGGGCTATAATATTCAAACATGGGTCTAATTTGCTTGGGAAGACAACTTTTTCATTTTCCTTTTAATTAAAAAATAGTTGAAATTTATCAGACTTGCCAGGAAGCTGTTGGGTTTGGGTAGAAGCTTTACACATGCAATATTTTCCTCAGAGTAGCAAAGGGCTTAAGCAGCTGCAAATTGTGTCAAACTAATCTAAGACTCAGCAAGCTTAATTCTCGTGAATATTGTAGTCCATTTTCAAAGAGAGAATTTTAAGGGGAGAGCTTAGTTTAGCTATTTGTAATCTATTGGTATGAAAATAAGATTATTTCATATCAAGAAAAAAAAATGTACTATTCCAACAGCTTTTCCTTTTCTATATTTTTTACATATATAGTTTTCTATAAATGTAATCATCATTCAGCTGGACAGACTTTGCGGAACTTAAGGTATAATCTTAAGTCTGAATCAAATTTTCTCATGAAGAAAAATGGGAACAAATTTCTTAAAAAAAACACCCAATCTTCTGTTTTAATAAAGGTTAAGGCAAACTTTACAGTCCAGTATTGATCTATATGCAGATCACAGACCAAGTAAAGTTGGCACACCGGCCTTAGTGGAAAATGTCATTTGCTTTCTGTGGCAACATGATATAACTGTCACATGAGGAAATGGAACAAGCAGAATGTGAATTTAAACAAAGTCCACATCTGAAGTGACATTTCTAAAAGTTGCATCATTTGGGAATAGCGTAAAACTATCACCTGACAGAGATACCATACTGAAGCTTAGGAGTTCCCACAATCCTGCTGGGATATGCAATATCAAAACCAACTTCTGTATATCCTCCCTGTGGGAAAACTAACTAGGTGCAAAGTCAGACTATAAAAGCTATTCCTCAACTGGAGATATGGCATGGCAGGAAGGTTCAAACTCCTAATACAGAAATACATTCTTTAAAAGGGTTTTATAATAAATTAAACTTTACCAAATATGATACAAAAATGCCAGATGCCATAATTTTGCAACAGTCCTATAAGAAAGATGATGCGCTATGGGAAGTGGAAGCCCTGCACGTGGTTCTGACCTCATGCTCCAAAAGTCAGGGGAATAATGGCCACACAAACCTCTTCTGAGATGAGAATAGACCCGAGGATGTCAGAGAATATGTAGGTATTCTATTTTCCTCTTGCTACATATGGTTGACTTTGAAGTAGCACTTCGTGGATTTCCTGAAGATTTATGTAGAAAGAAAGCAGCACAGATAATGTTATGCATCTTTTTCACTTGTTAAAACAGAAACCTAGAAATTATATTTTTTTCTAAAATTTATTGCTTCTCTAATTTCATCTTTGAGACTTTTGCATCATACAATCTGGAACGTACTAGCCACAACATTTACAGGTGACTCCAGTACATGCAATATCTCCTCCTGTGGATACCTAATCTGATTTTACTCACCTAAACTGGGGGAATTCAAGACTAAATGAAACAAATATACTCAAGATATGTCTTCTATTTCAAAGTTTTACATATGGGAATAGTACTTGACCAAACTCACTTATCTTTGTATAGTCATAGTCTTGATATAGAATAGTATCAGTTACACATAAGAGTTGGCATCTCTTTGCAAAATTGACCTCTTGTTTACAATTTTATAATAATCACTTTACTGATCTTTCAGTATTGAATTTATTTGCTTTTGCAGTGCCCTACTCTCTACTGTCTGAATATTAAATGTGTTTGTTTTCCCAGAGGGCTAGAGAACATTGGACAAAAGGGTTCAGCAGGAGAGAGTGAAATAAAAAGAGGTTGTGAGTCTTTAACCTTGAGCCTGAAATGAATGTGAACCAAACTCAAGATACTTGGCTTATATGAAGCCAGGTAAACATTCGAGTATAAGCCCACACACTACCAACCATAATGCATCTCTTGATGCTTAACAGGCCTTGTGTATTTTGCCTAGATTGTTGTGCTTAGGAGTGAGATTCTGAAGTTCATATTTTTCTTCTGATGGGAAAAAAATTGTAGTATCTAAAATTCTATTTCTTTTATTTTTCTTGCCTGATGCAGTATAATAAATTTAACTTTGAAGGTGGGATGAAACTGAAGAGTTTTTTCTATTACAGCTACAGAGAAGAAAGAAGTGGAAACTTATAGCAATGTCAAAAATGTCCTGAAGTGTTGTCCCCACAGTCTTTTGTTTAAAAGCAGTTCATTTTTTTCTGTTGTCTCCATTACTGTGAGAAAAGGGAGCTGTATCACACTGTTTGTCTTCCCTTGGCATTGTCAGTATCATTAAGAAATATCATTACATGAACTCTACATAGTTCATAACAAGCCAACATTTTCTAGGTTCTATCCATCATGGGTATGTCCCTGCTTTTACATGCTGTACAGCCATAACCACATTATATGAAGTTCATCCGCTTTATTTTATCCTCAAAAATGTAACATGAGCTTTGTTTCTGCAGAGCCTCTAAACATTTCACACTAGATACTACTTCAAATCTTGAGCTTAAGCATGTATTAAAAGAACTTGTTGCCTTTGGGCCCTGTAAGTCTGGGTAAATAATATTTTTCCAGTTTTTATCTTAAATACAGTAGTGTTTTTATATAAATTAAAATGCCACTTTTGTATCCAACAAACCCTCTAGCTTTGTTTCTACTAACTTAATGAAAGAAAGAAGTTTTGTTCCTATAAGCAATAATTTGATTTATTGAGGGGACAGTCTGTGAACAAGATCTTGAACTATATTGCAATGCAGAAATTCTGTCACTGAATGAGGGGTGACACTAAAACATTATTTTTGTTTCTGGATGCCAATGTAAATATGCAAAATTTAAAGTTGGAGAGAGAGTTTCTCCTTCAGTGAAAAATTAATGGAAAAGATACATACAATTCTTAAACTGTGGAGGAATTTTAAGAGAAGGTAGTTTTCTACAGCTCCTTAGAGTAGAAAACATATTAGGAAGCTAAGTTTATGTCTTCTCAGCTTTAGGGAATTGCCCAAGTTTGGCTCTTAGATTATCACTGCATTCAGAAGTTTAACTATTTTAGGTTGCAACAGCTCCAAACTACTTCTAAGCTAATATTTCCAGTAAAACTCACTATGAACAAGTAGAAGCTATTCTAGTGATATCTAAATGTTCCTCTAGAACTCAAACAGTCCCTTCTAAAACTTCAGATCTTTCACTGCCCTAACAGTCCATTCTAAGCCTCAGATCTTCACACATAGTGATATGACTGCTGGCTGGTTGTAAATTCTGCAATTAGATTTTCAGATTTTTACCCACATCTGAGTACAAGACGGTAGTCTAGGGCTTTCTTTCAACCTATCAAATTCAGTAACAAATTCAGGTGATGGCAGGCAGGTTTTTAACTAGCTTTCAAATGCAACCTAAAGTGTAAGATGCTAGCTAGCTGGATTGACTAAATACTTTATATTAAATGCAAATTAGATGCCAAATTTATGTATTAAATGCAATATAGATGCTTTCCTTACTGTGGAACCTGAAACCTTGTAACCTGAAATCGGTTCCTCCCTTGCTGACCTGCAGTTAACCACACAACTCAAATACAGTTTGTGCGACTTGAAGGAAAACTGTAATTGGATCTGTTCAAGCATAACATCAAACTGTAAACCTTTTTATTTAGGTGAAAATGAAATTTAACTTTATTAAAAAAAAAAAATCCAACTGGCAAATAGCATCTAAATCTACACAATAAGTGGCTGTTTTCAAGAGAATGAAATTCTTTTGTTAGTTGATAAGATACAGCAAACAGCCGCAGTTGAAGGAGATGTTATTTTTGTTTAGATAGCAGAAATAATAGGCAGCTTTGCAGAAAATGTCACCGTATCAGCCCATACTATAAAGCAAGCATGTTAACAAAAAGTTTCCTGATTTAAAGTAGGGCAACATAGTAACATGTTTTTAAGATTGCCTTGACAAAACATAGTTTTCTCATTGTTTAGACTAATTTCTTTGCACTTTATCTATGCCTTTCTGTCTTGTCCTTTAGTGTGAGGGAATTAGTATGTCACCTCTTCTCCATGAGTTCAAATCCTATCTTTAGTAACACAAATGATTCTCTTATCCCAGTCTGTTCATTATACAGAACTGTCAGGTAGCACAGCACTAGCTGAGATTCAGCTCCCACGAAACCCTGGTTTATAATTCCAGGTGCTCTGTCACAGAGGCACTAGGTACACCATGTGACTGTAGTGTGTAGAATTTATTCTTCTTATTCTTGTCTTGCACCTCTGCCAACCTCCTAAAAGCTTCTAAAATCTGGACAAGCTGTTCTGTACCACTTCAATCCTCTTATATTGAGCATAAGCAGTCACATGAACCACTGTGCCTTCCTGTTATCAAATGTATGGATAAATGAGAAGGGAGAGTATTTGGACTGATCAAAGGCCATGTATCTGAAGGTGGAATGACTTCTGCTACTAGGCAATATCCAAGTTTAGAGATCATAAACAGGAACAGAGGTCAAAGATCAAAATACAAGTCAGTCTTTTTCTCAAATGTGCTGAAATTCTGTACAACTTGGATAACTACAGAATTAGCTAGACCCCAGAGCTATAATGCTGTGATCACATGCCAATATTAAATTGGGGTCTGCAAATTAAAAGAGGAATTAAAGCTTGACAAATTCAGGTTCAGATTAGATGTTAGGAAAAAATTCTTCACTGAAAGAGTTGTCATAATGTGGAACAGGCCTGCCAGGGAGGTGGTTAAGTCACCATCCCTGGATGTGTTTAAAAGACAGGTAGACGAGGTACTTGGAGATATGGTTTAGTATAGGATAGGAATGGTTGGACTCAATCTTAAAGGTTTTTTCCAACCTTGTGATTCTGTGAAATTAATGGTATATTAAGCCAATCAATAATGTGCACATATTTACATGTAAAAAGATACACATACCAACCACCAAACCATTTCAAATGTGTGTGGAGGAGCTTTCACAATGCCTGCTTGCACCTTTTCTGCCTTTGCCTGTGTTTTGGTCTCCCCTCTAAGAATTGCTAAAAATTCGCTCATGGACTACATGGAAGTAGAAGGATAGAACTCAGTCATAAAACATTTGCCAACAGATCACGTTTTGCCATTCTGTTTTTTCCTCTCTGCCCCCCATCCCCCCTTCCAAAAAGTTATGTTTTTTCCAGCAGTAAACCAGCACAAACCTTCACTTCTTTTCAGAACTGGCCAGGTGACTGGGATATAGACAGCATCCTCCCTTTGCCCACCCACAGAGGACTTAGTGGCCCCACTCTGCAATGCTCCTCACTATCCCTCTCATTTCCTACTGGGAAAGCAATTTGCACTGTCCCTGACAGCCTTGTAGCTTATTTTCACCTGCATTCTTGCTGTCAGGTGGTTAATGACATCAGATTGATCCTGGCATAAAGGGTTAATGATATTAGCTAAACCCCGGCATAAGTCAGCTGACCTAGTTTAAAGACTGCATATATGGCATAAATTGTGTCGCTTTCAGCATTTAACTTTACAGCTTTACAACCAAGACACAGAAAATGAAAGAGCTTGCTGATTAAAAATGTAATTCAATTCAACCCAACAATCAATACATTATTTTACTACATGTTTTATATATAAAAAAAAAGTTAAATGGCTAGAACAGTGGGTCTATACTCGAGTGTTTACCTCACATATGCATGAAGGAAAAATAAAAGTTGGTTCAAAAATACTATGTTCACATTATCCAGGCTTCCAAGTGTAGTTGTTGTGTGCAAGTTCTCTCTGTTGTGTGGTAACTGTGATTTTTTTTTAATTTTAGTTTATTTTTCCCCCCTGTGGTGGCATGATTTTGCTTAGTACTTTGTCGGCTTGGCTTTTTGTGCTCTTGGCTGCATTCATTTAGATTTTGCTTTGAAACATTGATATTACTTATAGTTTTTACACTTGGCTCCTATGTGTGTCTCATACCTACCCATCCAACTACGTCTGTGTTCTGTGCTTTTCTGTTTGTGAAGTGTGATATGTTATGTGTAATGGTTTTTTAACAATACAAAAGAGACTTTTTTAATTAAAAAAGCCTTCCTACTTACTCACTGCAAAACTATCAACATGCATGGTTTTACATTTGCATTACAATTAACATGGCTTGTCTTTTACTAGGGATGTACCACACGAGTGGACGTTCGCTTTCTTTAACCAGTACTTCCCATCAGTTCTTTGATGGCTTTAAACTTGATTTATTTTAATATTGCAGTTGATACAGATATTCAAAATGCACATAACTGAGCCACTCGTTTATGCGTATAACATCCAGAGACTGTGGACTTCAGCTGCCTGCACTGCCCTAACCATATGCTACATTTTTCACAAGTGTTCTCTAACAGTGTTGCCCTTTGAAGGTGCCAGCTCTGACACCTTTTTCCTTTTCTCCCCCCAGATCCGCGTCGTGAAGGCATTCCGTAGCTCTCTCTATGAAGGTTTAGAAAAACCAGAATCTAGAACCTCTATTCACAACTTTATGACTCATCCTGAATTTAGGATAGAAGATTCCCAGCCCCACATCCCACTCATTGATGACACAGACCTAGAAGAAGACTCTGCCCTCAAGAAAAACTCGAGTCCACCGTCTTCGCTGAACAAGAACAACAGTGCTATCGACAGTGGAATAAATCTTACAACTGATACAAGTAAATCAGCTACCTCTTCTAGTCCAGGAAGCCCAATACATAGCCTGGAGACATCACTTTAGCTGAAAAGGTCACTGAAAAAAAAAATAATTAAAATAAAATAAAATAAAAAACCCACAGCAACCGAAATATATAAATATATATATTAAAAACATTGCTGGCTGAAAAGCTGTTTGAACTCTTATTCACTCTGAGACAAGTGAATGAATTGTTGATCACAATGGTTTTGGGGAAAGAATGAATGGCTGATTTACATACCCCCCTTGTTCCCTTTCAGAAAAACAAAAACAAAAAAAAACCCCTCCTGCATGAATGTACTGTACACTTCTGGCCCTTCTTTCTCTCTTTTTGTTTCTTTTTATTTCGTTTTTTTTTTCCTCCTTAAGCAGGAACTGCAGAGGACTTCTTTCTGAGGCTATTTATCCAATTCACTGGTCTGTGAGTTTTTTGAAATGCTTGTGTGGCATGGACTCAATTGTATAGATTAATTTAAATAACTTTTTTGAAGTTGCAAAGCTTAACTTGCACAGTAGATTTGCACCAGTTGGACAGAGGAACTTAAACATTTATGAGACTATATATAGAGATATATACATATAAGTATATACATAATTAATTATATATATGTATATATCTATCTATATATATATAGTTATATATATATAAAGTTTCTTTGTTGGCATGTTGCCTTGTTTCTGCTCAAATTGCTCTGACTATTTTAACTTATTTATGTCCTAAAAAAGAATGTAATTTGTTTACAAACGTGTAGATAATATCCTTAACTATTTGTAGGGTTAAGAAAGCACTTCCTGCCGAAGTAGTATAAAAATGGCTCAGCTCAGCTCATTGAAAACGTCTGTAATATCGCACCCTGGATATTTTATTACAACTGTGTTCTGATTTCTGCCTGATTATTTTTCTTTTGTGAAATAATGTAGATACTGCTAGTAAATAACAAAAGAAGCCAAAATATAACACATTGGATGTAGCATTGTGATCCTATATACAGGGAGGTAAAACAGGCTTCCTTTGTTTCAAATAAAAATCAAAATGATCAGGTTCTCTCTTTTTTTTTTTTTATTCCCCTCTGATAATCTGCTTGAATTTGTTTTGGTGCAACATACAATAACGGAGGCTATTTCATTCTTTAAACATATGGCAATGGCTTCCAAAAATATTTTTAGAGAGATATTATATGAAACTGAGTTGAGTTTATAATTTAAAATAAGTTATATTTGGTTTGTCTACATGGAGATAAAAGTAATGTTAAAATATTGTGATATATTGTGTTAAGCCTTTTCAGTTAGTAATTTAGGCATTTCTTTCCTTATTACTTGCAAAGTATGGGCTGTTGGCATTTTGGATGAAAATCACTGTAGGTTGTTGCTTTGATTTTTTTTTTTTTAAAGAAAATGATAATTTCTGCACTATTAGGTCTGAATGAAACTATTAATTGTATATTGAGATGTGCTTTGTGTGATTTTTTTTTTTTTTCCTGAACCAGGCTTGTCTTCCTGTAGTCACAAGGTATACTGTAACACAGTAATACATTATTTTTCCTTGAGCTTTCTATGAAGAAAGCTATTGTGAAAACCTGCAGTATGGAGGGTGGAAAATATTTTTCAAGATGGTAACAGCCCTGATAAAATTTATGAGCTTATATAATTGCTATGTCAACCACTTGAATGCTAAGCACTTTGTGGATCACAGATTTTTCATAAATAATTTTTGTATTTAATATAAAGTTTGCTTGGAGACTTTTCAGCATATTATCTTTTCCATAACTGTACAGTGCAAAAGACATTTTGAATTACACAATTGATTATGCCAGATGTGTTGAAAAACACTCTCAAACTAGCTTGATAAATTGATTTGTTGAGCTATTACTGATTGTCTTAAAGTTGGCTCATAAAGTGGTGCATCTCTGCAGTCACAAGAACTAAACCAAGCCAGAACTCTCCAAAACAAGATTAGACTCATGGCCAAGCTGCAGACTGAACTGACTAAAATGTTTTCAGGGTGCATCAAGACTATTCAGCCAGGTAAAGCTCTAATCAGCTTCAATTGCCAGCTTCCGGACTTTTGTGTAGAAGCTTGAATGTTCTTTGGCTCAAACTCCTAGTTCGCTATCTGATCCAAACTTTTCACTGAACACCAGAACAGGTCTTTGAAGGCATACTCAACTTTCTCTTCAACAGATAGCGTGACCTGTTTCTTAACAGTAAAAAGCTAGCATGAAAACATAATTATTTTAGCTAACTCTTAGCAACAAAGTGATCGAAACTCAGTCAGGATTGTTCTTCGCTTTGTAAATATGGTGATTAACCTTTGTATAACATGTATTGGGTTTCTATGGCCTATTTGGGATATCGTATTCAGAAGAAAAAAGTGTTATCTATTTACAGGGAAGCCTCTAGCTTTGGACTTGAACATCTACAGAAGCTATTAATACTGGAACAATTTATTTTCAGCATCTTAACACTGACTGTTTGCCTTTTTATTTTCAAACACTCTTGGTTTCATTTTTTAAAAATTTTCCTGTAGGAGTACCCCTCCCTAAGGTACCATTTGCAAACTTGAAAACTGTTAAGACAATGAACACTGCATTCTGTGTATATATAGTAAATCATATATAAACTGAGATGCATAGAAAACTTGGGCTTTTGTGAGCAGAGACTGTGCTTTATGTATATGATAAAATGATAGACTTTTTTTTTTTAAAGCAGAATAGCTATGACCTTTCAACTACAAGTCGTGCATCACAATTCCTTTCTTTTATTGCTTGACCTCTCTGTGATGGGAACAATGGATCAAAAACCAAAATGATCAGTTTGTTAAAATTCCCTGCAATATATAAATGCTCGCTCTCTACGTACTGTACTTAGCAGCATGAGATTTGTGGACAACAATACAGTGGTACATTGGCAATCCATCCCACTAGGGGTTATTAATATATGTTCATTCATCTGTTTTTATGAATTTTTTTATCTAGACAATAATTGTAAATAAAGAACTTACTCTGTCTGTTCATTTAATACTATGCAAAAGGTTATGCTTTCTATTGTTATTCTTATTCCTACAGTGTGATGCTGGAATGTTTGTGGTTTCAAAAAAAAAAAAAAAAAAGACAAAAGTAAGTAAAATATGTGATGTAAATTATTTTATAGTTTGAAACAAAATGATAAAGTTTTACTCTTGCTGCTTTCTGTCTAATAGATCTCTCTTGGCAGGAGCACAAGTGGAAAATTTAAAGAAATAAATTCACAAAGCAGCATGAACAATAATGGTCTGAACGTAACAGCTTTCTTTATTTTCACTTGAGGTCATTAGATCTAGCTCTGGATTCCCACTGGGATATTGCAATGTAAAGGTCTGTGTAAATTTTGTGGATTGGCATTAAGAAGCTTGCTCACCAGTCTGTGGTCACCCTTTCATTATGCCCTGTCTGACTATGGGTCAGTGTACTGCCTACAGTGAGCATGTGGTCCATGCTGTGGGGGTGGTGCACAGCGCTGGGAATGGCTGATGTGAATGCTGCAGTGAAGTAATCTGAAATTACTAAGTGCAGAGTAAGTGAACTGGATGAAGCCCCTGTGAATATCCATGTGAAACAGTTCAATTTTGGTTCTAAGACAGACATCAGAGGCCATTTTCCTATCACTTTGGTCCATATGACATATCCCTCAATGTATGCAGAAATGTATTTTAATCTCTCCCCCTCTGTCACGGTCAGAAACATGACCTTTGAAAATCTAGAACTGGCAAGTTCTGTCCAGGACTCGTGTCCTGGCGCTTAACATCAGTGCACATGCAGTGCCAGGAATGACTGAGGGAATTCCCATCCCGGTGCTGAGACCCTCAGCCCAGAATTTCCTTCTTTCTTCTCTCTTTTTTTTTTTTCCTTTCCTAGTTGTTCCGTGAATGGCATTAGAGCATATGAGCATGCAGCTTTATTGCACTGCCAACAGCAAGCTTTACAAGTCAGCCAAACATACTGGGTTGAAATTCTCACAAGGTATGAGGTGTAACTGTCATGTAATCTCATTTTTGAAGGTAAAATGCTTCAGATGACAGATGTACCTGTCTTCTCACCTAGTTCCCAAGCTTTTACCCACAAAATCTGTATGACAAGAAATACCTGTTAGCAACCAAAACCACAGTGAAATCATAACACACTGGGAGAAACGTTACCGATAAATAAAATATATTCAATGCAGTAATTTCAACAAAAACCCCACAACAGACAGTTGTTTGCAGATTTCTGGGATTGAGCTTTACAGCTACATTGGAATTAAACTGTTTTCTGCTTTAAATTTGTGAACTCAGACAAGGTAACAACCTAAAAATAATTTTCTTTTAATTATCTGTCACTCATTTACCTTCTTCTTGCACATGTAACTTTACAACCTTAATCCAAGTGGTTTTTTTGATGATACTCTTTGTCTTTGCAAACCTGTAGGCATGTGTTGAAGGTTAGGTAAGAAGGAGGGCTGGGATTGTTCTGTGCCTTTTAAGCACTGTGGATATGTGAAGCTTCTGTGAAGCTTCAGAGGTCTGTTTTATGAGTTGCACCATTTCAGGAGTGTTTGTGAAATACCTTGTTTAGCACTGCATGGATGACAGCTGTACATATGAATGTAGAAGAATAACAGGGATGATATTCCCCACCGGGCAAACTTCCTATTCTTTGCATTAAATTGGAGATTCAGAAAGGCACATAGTATTTACAGTTACCATCACAGCAAACACAGATCGATAGCCTGATTCCAAATAAGAATGCCAGGTTTTATTTTTGCTATTTTTCTTTCACCCAAGAGAATATTAGAGAATACTAATGATTGCTTGTTATTGGCCTGATGTAGGCACTGAGTTCTAATACAAGAGATATTCAAATAGTATTCTCTATCTTTTCCAACTAAAGTCCAAATTCATGAGTAGGCTGAGGTTCCCGAAGTGAGGTTAGACCTCCAGCTGGAAACCACTGTTTTACAAAACTCTTGCTCAGCTGTTACCCCAAACCTGATGTCTGTCTGACCAGAAGCAGATGGTCTCCAGCTTGTTTTTTTCTATTATTCTAGGATATGAAAATAAATGATATGATTTGTAGTATAGGCTAACTTCAGTTTAGTATCACACTACTCAGGCTGTGAGGGGAACAGGGTTCAACACTTCAAATTTCCTGTTGGTACTGCGATATTACTATAGTTGCTGTGGAGGAACCACAAAAAGGTAAGCAGTAGACATTTCCTATTTATGTTTGTATTTCTGCAGCAGTGTGAGACACTGACATTGTAAAACATCGTAATAAAAAGTACATAATAAAATTTATTTGTGGCCCAGATCAGGACTACAGTCCACATGTAAACTGCCCTGGATTATAGACTACAAATCCATGTTTTATCAGTATATTAAATCCTTCAGGTAATGCTTGCTTTTGGTCACCAAGACATTGAGGTAAGAGGTACTGAATAATACAGAGAAGTGTCTGATTTTGTTTTTCTTTTTACAAACAGGTATAAACAGCCTTATTATGATCTAACCTGATGGAAACTGAAGAGAAGTCTGATTAAACAACTTATTTATTAAACAGTGCAGACTGTTGAAAACCACAGATCAAAGGAAATATTTACAACAACATTTTCTCCCATATGTTCAAATAAGCTTTGATTATCTGTGTATCTGGGAGAGCATGTTTGCCTGGTACTAACTGAAGTGTTAAATTCCAAGGGAATGTACTTCTCCACTTACTCTGTGATGGAAAATCAGAAAAACAAGTTACCTAGCTTTCTTGAAAGAACATTATAGAACATTTATGGCATCTGTTTAAGATGACTCCGTATGTATTTATAAAGCCTCTTACTGCTTTCATCAGTGGGTTATTTCAAATTATGTCAGACTTAAGCTTCACGAGAGGCATTTTAATGATTTTCTAATAAGATTAAAGAAAATAAGATAAACATTATTTTATGAGAAATCACATGAATAAGCAATATTTTCTCATCCAAGCATGTCAACTAGGGAAGCATTCTTACTTCACATAGATATAATTAATTATAATTAACTTGCCCGATGTTGAGAATTATTTTATAAAAGACAAAATTTATGGGATTTACAGAACATGGCTACCTGTCATACTGTACATAAATAGTGCACTGTATCTGGGAAGTAACAGAATCAAGTAGAATCTGCCACAACCGAACATATCAAATGCCTAACACTAATACATTGCTACCTATAATAAATGTGCTATTTCACTACAAAGTATCATACACTCTCTTATATGCCACCAACAACGTGTATGTTGTTACATGGCCTGCAACACATTGCTTATCTACTCTCTTGGTTAATGTTACTGGACAGTTTCCATGGCTTTCCCACCAGTTCTTTGCCTGTTCTGACCATATGATTTGGTGGGGCTAGTGCAGTGGCAGAGAAGCAACAACTCATCGGAGAATCAAGCCACAATTATTTCAGATTAAAATGACTGTTCTACCAAGCCTACAATAAAGGGAATTGAACAGATGCCTCTAGAGCTCCCCCATCCCCCAAAACCAGAGCATTCAGTGTCTTTGACAGTCTGTTTTACCACTGAGGTACCAAGCCTATCTTAGAGCTTTATGGTTTCAGAAGGAAAAATGCAGTAACTGGCATAGGCAGCATACCATATGTTCTCAGTATTTTTCTATGACATTTTTTCCCTATTACCTATAAGCCTTAGGTGATAAAAATGGTTTAACCTATTTCCTTGTATTAATGTCAGTAGTGTTCTGTATCGCATGACTCCTGGATATAAAATGTATTTTCACTGTATGAGAAAACCCACATTGGCTGAGTATGCCGTAGGGATGATTAAATTGCCTTTCTTTTAATCTTCATGTTTAAGGGTAGAAGCACTACCTAATAATGAAAAAGCATTTTGTCTCCTCAGTGTTCCTGCCCATCTTATGCTGCCAGTACATTTTGTTCTTCAAAATTTGCAGGCTGATCTATGGTATGCCACTAGCAGAGCATCCTTATGCTAACAGTTAGCTGGTACAGCATAGTGGAAACCTGCCATCCCTCCAAACATCAGACACTAAAAATAAGAGCAGATACAACTTTGAATTACCTCACACTACAGGAATACTTTGCTGCCTACTTGGAATCAATAAAACGTCACTTAAGATTTACATTCTTAGTCAGTGGAGAACCCCAGTAATCTTGCCATAGTTACACATTAATTTGTAATCTAGAATCCTGAAGTGGGTCAGAACTGTAGTTACAATTTGAGGTTCCTTGTTCAGTGGTTCACATATTGTACATGCAACACTGTACGAACTATGTCTTTATAAAAAAATTCCAAAGACACTTTCTCCAGTTTCCCAGCAATCTGAGATTTGGTGGGAAAATCAGGTAGTTAAATCTCATACTGGATGATCTGGCCTTATAAATTAGTCCCACAATATATCATTTAAACTGTTACCAAAGTAGAAAAACAATTGACCTATGAAAATGAGTTTTGAAAATGTCACATGAAGAACAATTTCAGGAAATTTCTGTTAAGATAGTTTTAGTAAATAGTTACAGAATTCTTAAAATAATATGCAAGTTTTCTTTAAAGCCCATCTCTGTATGCTTTATTTGAAAATTTTATTTAAAAGGTTGGTCTTTTTTAATTTCAAAGTCTTTTTAAATAACACCTTCATAGAGTTTATAAATTCAAAGACTAATTGCAAGCAGTCATACAAAACTAAGAATGACACTATTGTACTTGTCCTGCCTTATAACACACACATTAAACAATGGTCTTCTCAAAAAGTCCTGTGGTGTTTCAAAGCCAAAACAAAAAAGATATAATGAGCACCAAAACCACCAAAAGCTGAAGGTCAGCTTGAATAGATGCAGTGGTTGCAGGTGTGTGAGCTGTTGCAGGTGAAGCATTGCTGTAATAACAAGCAAGCACATTGGCAGAGGAGAATACTTCATGGAGAAGCAGGGGAGATGTGCTGTTGTGTGATGGTTTTATGGGACAAACTGCAGCTTGAAGAGCTAGGCAGTGGTTTGGTGACAAGGTAAAGTTAACATGTGGGGAATGTGGTAAAGGGGAGTGTACAGTACTTTATTTCTTGGAAAGGCTAAGTGGATAATTCAATTATGTCCTTCTATTTTGACCTGCAGTGTATTACTAAGTGAGCTTGGAAGATGTTAATGTAGCGTTTCTGGTGACGTTAGTAAGTGCTGGCTATTGCATCAATAGACACTCCTGCCGCCCCCTGCTTTGATCTGGAAAACTGAACATATGGGTCTATCGTGTCCTTGTCTATTTTTGTCTCTTACTCTGCTGCTTGTTATTACACTTTCAGAAACTTCTTGGTAAGATTTGAGCTTTTATGGGTCAGGATAGTGTAGCTGAGGAAATATTTTTATGCTCACGTTGCAAAAATCATGATTACTTTTGATGGCAACAAGTGGCATTTGCAACCTGTTATTCTGGATCCACAAACATTATTTTGATTGTTTAGAATATAATTTTGTTTGTTGGCATTGATTCTCACATCTGTTCTAATCTGTTAGGTTTTGAAATTGCACTTGGAGACCTACAGTTGAAGTAATTTCTATAAATAATGAAAGATTACAAGTGTACCGCATTTTAATACACTGTTCTCTAGCTGTAGCTATATCACAGTTCCTGTACCTCTTTATTTCACATTTCCACTGATAGACCACAGCTATCTTTCACTTATTTCGGTAGCCATCTCTTCCCTGCTGTGAAGCATAAGATTTCTCGTTACTGCTATCAGTGCTTTCTGTTTGTTGCCACATAGACAGAAGGCAAACTAAGGGTTCAGGAGAACTATGGGCTTTTACTCAGTTTTGTAGTTGTTTGCTTTTTAGGGTATCTTCACTGATGTGGAAGCACAGAGTATCTCACTGTGAGAAACCATGTTCTGTGATTTTAAAAAAATGAATTCTGCAATACATCGCAAAATTAAGACAGGCATTACCTACACTGGAAATGAACTAGTCTTCAAACATCTTTCTGATACATCTTAAAATGAATTTACAAACTAAACTCCATCACACCCTTTTACTGCTCATTCTTGTGCTCAATCTATCTCAGTAAATGATGATACAAGCAGTAGCCTGTTTAGTATTGGTGTTAAATATTGTAAAATCCATTCACGAAGAGAACAGCTGCTAATGAATTGTTCCAGCTTCAAGGGAGATTTTGTTTGGTTTCGCTTTGGGTTGTTCGGGTTTTTTTTTCCCCAGAACCTCCTCTTACATGGGGGATCTGCATTTCCCTTTGCAGTAATAATTTTCTATTGTGATCTGCCAAGTCATCTTCTATTTCTTGGAGTAAATTCTGTGTTAGGTTTTTCAACCTATTCTTCAGATTATAACACTGAAATTAAGCAAATATGCAACTCATTTTTATGTGCCTCTTGTGGGATTACAGACTGACATAACACTATAGCAATGTAGGGACTGTTGCCACAAGATGAATACATTTTGGTTTCAGATATAATGAAATGCTAGGAACAGGTTTTCCAATAAAAAAGCAGCTAATTTCCAGTCTGAGTACACAGATGTGCTTTTTGAGATGGAAAGCTGAAAAAAAAACCAACCCCATAGCAGTGTTACATTTCCAGAAACTATGGTGATCTGTTTTGTCACTACAATCTCTGACAAACCCTCAGAGGTTTGTGATTGAAAAAGCTGATACTGTACATGTGCAGCGGTGCACAAAGGCTCGTAAACCTGCCCAATTTGTACAATATCCATTAACCTTCATAACGCATTTATATTGCCACAGAGGGAGGACAGAAGGGACACTGGACAGAATACAAATGAGAACAAGATCCATTAGAAACTTTTTCTCTCGATGCTTGGATTGCATTGGTTTCTAATGTTATAGAAAGGCTGTGCTTTGTATTTGAGAGTCACAGGAGAAAAAACATTATGCTACATTGGAGGAACCATGCCTCTGATTTAATTTTAAAAATCATAAACTGCTTTTGATTTAAGTATTGTACAGTATAACAACCCAAACAGTATAACAGCCTGAATGCTCTAGGATCCAGGGACTATGGTAATGCCTGTGATAACAACTGTAATGATTCCCTGTACTCAGTTTATATGATGCAGATGCAATCCTCTGATTGTGGCACCAGTGCAGGGAGAGGGCATTCTCCACAATGTTAATGGTCCATGCTATATGAAATACTCTCTTTCAAATTGAGTTGAAAATACAGCTGATACAACTGAGATTTGAAGAACGTGTTGCGAATAACAATGGAGGGCAAGGGTGTAAAATCATCAGGGCTTAAATTCTCCTCAGGTTCTGCAGCCCACACTGCACAACACTGCTGCATACTGTCACCAGAGCACAAGTATTTTTATCTACTCCTCTGCAGGTTTAATGAATGCCGTCTGCGTAACAGTGACTTCCACCACATCAGCGCTTTTGTGTGGAGAATGACCAAGCTACAAATTATCTAAACTTAATCTTCCAAATGAGATTTTGTTTCTATTGAATACAAATTGTGTTCATTCACCCACTGTAGATGCCCTCAGCATAGATTAAAATACAGCTATAAAAGACATACAGCATTAGAACTGAATCTCATTAACATCACTCTGTGCAGTCCACCACCACCACAAAAATAGCAGATTATCACTTGAAACTCTCTTCAGGCTTCAATAATTTCCAGAAAACTGCTGCACTTTGGAGCAGTTATGTGTTAAATTATTCTGATCAAAAGGAAGAACTGTTTCTAAGAATTGCTTTTGCTTTTTGGTAACTTTTTCTTTTCTTTCTTTTTTCCCTTTAACCTGTGTTTTGTTACTCAGGATTTGGGTTTATTTTCTTAAACTGCTAGGGGTGATATTTTGGTTTATGCAGCTGGAATATCAAAATAAAACAACCAAAAATTAGACCATTAAACTGTACACCTTTTCAGGAGAATTTTTTTGGGGATTGGTTGGTTTGTCTTAAAAAATCCCAAACAAACCATAGAATCGTAGAATCTCCTGAGCTGGAAGGGACCCATAAGGACCATCAAGTCCAACTCCTGGCTCCGCACAGGCCCAGCCAGGTCAGAGCATGGGACTGAGTGCATCATGCAGATGCTTCTTGAATTCAGTCATGCTCAGTGCTGTGACCACTTCCCTGGGGAGCCTGTCCCGGTGCCCAACCACCCTCGCAGTAAAGAGCTGCTTCCTAATGTCCAACTTGAACCTCCTCTGTCTCAGCTTTGTACTGTTCCCTTGGGTTCTACTGCTGGTCACCAAAGGGAAGAGATCGGCATCAGTGCCTGACCCTTCGCTCCCCTTCTTCACAAAGCACGAGACTGTGATGAGGTCTCCCCTCAGCCTCCTCCAGGCTGAACAAACCAAGGGACTGCAGAAACCATGCTCAATAACAATGTAGACAATGATACAAGTCTCTTTGAATTCTTTTTTAAATTCTTATTTTCTGTTTGGCTGCAAAAAATGTTGCTAACAGTCTAATACTGTGTAATATTTTAAAATATTTAGAATAATACTTAAAACTTTTCCACACAAAAATTAATTAAATCAGTATGTTCAGAAGATGAACAAAGAAACACATTTATTAAACCATTCTTATTTTTACACTGAGCTGAATGGCTGTCAAGTTCTTTTCATAACCAGCAGTTCCTGTATGCGATTCACAATTGTTTGCAGGAGCACTCTATCTGCTGGTTACATAGATAAGCATAATGCACACCACAAACACTGCTCCAGAGGAGGGGCTTCTGTTACTCCTCCAGTGACCGCATAGGACAAATGACAGCAGACCATTCAGAGGCACAACAAGGAGGATGGACGAAGAAGTTTGTGAAGCTTCAAGTTGTCGAGGCAAAGGATCTTCATCAAGGTGAAGAATTCTTTATTGGCTTGCAGAGTGTACAGGACTTCAGCCTGTAAATTGGCTCCTTACAACCAGAACTTTGTGTGCCTCAGGTACAAGAAGCAATGTTTCTACATACAGTTATCAAGGTAGCTATAAGCTCAGAGCAGGAACTCTTATGATCTGTTTCAAATTAGGGGAATAGCATACCCTCCAGTAGGTCTAAAATAATTTCTAATAATTTATACAGACCAGCTCTCTTCTGATCATCTTTCCATTGTATTTTCTTATCATATTTTTAAATGCAGACCTGCAAATCCACCTGCCAGTTAAGCAGTTTGTGAAAGTTTCCTTTAGCAGCTACACTTCTAATTTCACACCTTTAAAAAAAGCAATTGGGTTGCTCTGTGGAATAATTTGTTCAATCCATTTTGACAAGGAAATGAATTAGCTCCATTTGATTCCAGGACTTGAAATATCATCAGTCTAGGGGTGATTACATGGATTGGCTGTATTTGGTTGAGATGAAAACTTCTAGGAGAGGCTGTCAGCCAGAAAGACAGATGACTTGGCCCGTAACTTACAAATCATAGGCACAGAACTTCAAGATCAGTAATGTTCCAAGAGTTTGCCCTTACAATAACAAAAATGTTTACGGGGAAGACAGAAAGTGAATTCTATAAGCTCTGTATATTTTGACCACAGAAATGGATTAAATTACAATTCTAGCTGGCTGACTAGTAAGCAAGATCACCTTAATTTCTAGAACAATAATGGGGAACATAATGGGAACTGGACAGAAAGACTCCTTCCTGTTGCAAGATAGCACTGCTCTTTTATTGTGCTAGTAGAAGTCCATCTGCCAGAGATTTAGGAGGCTAAGCTTTAAGGGGTAAGTTTTGGAAGTCTACCTTTTCCTTATGCCTCTGATCAATGAAATGCACAGAAAAGTTTTGTCCCAGCTAAGAAAATATGAGACTAGACTTACTTTTAAAAAGTTAGGCATTACTACTACCTGGTCCTCCCCCCAGCTCCCACTAGAAATAGCTAGGTTGTCTTAAATGTAATTGTAATATGATGATGACTTAGAAATTTTAAGATCTAATTTTTGTGGGTCATTGTTAAGATTTAAGTGACAAGTTTTTACTACATAACTGTAAAACAAAACTGAGGGAAGGTGTCCAGCAAACTCACTGTAGCAGTTCCCTCTGGATAAACAAATTGTTCCGAAAGGAACTGTTCTGCTGTAAAAAATACCTAGGAATAGAAATTCTGATAGCAGCAGTGATAGCTAAGGAAGTGACTGAAATCCAATTTGAGAATCAACATCTCACGTGATCCCTGACATGAGACGGTCATGGCTCTGAAGGAGGGACAGACTTACAGTTCCTGAGTTTCTCTGACAAGCTGAAAATAACGAGACAGGGAACTGTGATCACAAACTGCACCAGTGGATGTGGAAAATGTCCCCTCATAGCTTTTTGTAACCAACAAAAAGGAAGTTTTGTCCTCAGAAGTAGTATTAGATTTGTTGCTGCTGTGGGTGATGATGAGCACAGTAGCTGAAGAGACAATCTCGTTTAGGGCAGTTTCTGAATCCAAAACAAGACTTTCTGAAGGAACTGCTACAGCAAGTTGGCAGGAGACAAACCTTTGGAGAAATGGTGTCAAAGTAGTATACATAATATTAAAATTACTTCACTCATAGTTTAAAAGAAGAGGGGTTTGGGAAGGAAGTGCAGGACCCAATTATGTAGAAACTATTCAAACCTACTTGAACTAATTATTAAAGTCTTTACTCACTGCTGCAACACATGATACTTGGACATTATAACAGGCTCAAACTGTTTTCTACCCTAAATTTTGAAAGCACATACCTGAAAATGGAGTTACAGCTTAAGGACAACACAAGAGAATTGCTGCCACAGCAATCTAAGGCCTGAGGCAATTTAAAGTGATGGTTATCTGTCAGGTTGAAATGCTCACTTGAAGGGTGCTGCACGCTCAGGCTGTTTGTCCCAGATGATATACTGGTGCATGCTGAAAAGCTTTAAAAAGAAACTAATATATTTAGAGTAGTAAAAGCTTATGGCTGCCGCTGCATTCAGCACTGACTCATAGAAATGGGGTTTTCTTTCGATGTGAGGTAAATTTACAAACTGATGATGCTGACTTGTTAAGGAGTAGAACTAGTGAAGCCTTGTGGAAATCTGTGGAATTGAGAGCTTCATTTCATTCAAGATACATGAGCTGAAACAGACTGCCATCCAAATATGTGTGAGGCCAGCCATGAACCGCAGGGATAAAAAAGTTTGACAAGTATCCATGCAAATACAGCAGTCTGGTATTACTTTAAGAATTAGATCATGAATGTATGCATCCATGTGAACAGGTGAGACAGACGCAGTCATTCTGGAAAGCAGGAATAGGGACAAAGACAATAGAATTACCTTCAAGCCAACAGGCAAGGGAGGTTGAACTAGGAATATTGCCTGCTTTTTGTTTCTTAATAGCATTACAAAAACACAGCTGATAATACATGAAGATGACTGCATCAAAGAAATTCTACAAATATTTTTCTCTTCCTAAAAAGGTTAGACCACAGGCTAATTCTTCTATCCCTTTTAAAGCAGAGTATATACACTTTCGGTGTGATAACGTCTTTCATTGTTGCATATATCTATGTCAAATCTCTGTGACGGTTACAGTTAAGTACAAAAAGTTTGGGCATACTCACCACTTCATACAACACATTCACAAACCCTGATATGCTCTAACTTTGCCTGCTTAGCATTAGAACTAAGATGTTAGATCAGTTTCATTCTGAGTTAGTCCAAGAGAGAACTTGCAATTGATATTTCAGTGCTCAGATTTGCCACATAGTGTCACCCTAGACCATCAAAAAGTCTAATAAAAGGCCTTCTGCCTAATCACTAGCTTTGAGAAGTTGTACTGGAAATAAGCTGGATAAATGTTTCTACATCTAAATAAATTAACAAGTTTCCCAGGAGAACCTATTTCATCCTGTATGAACTGTTAGACAAGAGCCATGTACAATGCTTTATGCTAACTGCCATTGGCAAAGTGCATTTCCATAGTTCCTTTCTACTTGAGATCTTGGCCTCTATACTTTTCACATTTAAAGAGAAAGTGCTAACCTTAGGGTTTCAGGTTTCTAGTGATTACATGTCAAAAGAATAATTTTTCAAACTTTTGAAATATAATTTAGATTCTGAAGGCATGTATACACTTCAGAAAAAGCGTAAGTATTTAGGTTTATTCTGCTAAGTTGTGCTTAAAAAGAGGTCCCAAAGCAAAAACCTCATATTTGACTTATCCTTGGTTTCTGAAAGAATTTGGAATAGAAATTGATTTATATTTCTGGGCTTCCATTTGCCTTGTATGGCTTTCATTTCAAACAAAGCTTGTAATGTCCAGATTTAGACCTAGATAATAGATAAAGGTGATGATTTTAAAAAGATAACTTTGTTAAAACATAAAGCAAAGTTACAAAACATGTTTGAGATCCCAGCTTTTAGAATAGTTCCAACTCTTAAGCAAGTATATAAATCCAAAACCACCAGAAAAGCCTCTTCCAAAATTAAACTTGCATTAAAATCCAGCTGCAGGCAGACTGTTATGGACATTGGGTTGTGGAGTGAACTGAGATTCAAAGCCTATCTTCACTCTCTAAAGCAGATTAATTCTTAAAAATACTACCAAGAGATACTTATAAATAGTAATAGACTTCCATAGTTAAGGTAGCTGCTACATAATAGAAAACATGTAAGGCACTCTTGGTAGCAAAACCTGATAACAATCACCAGGTATATTTAATATAGTGTTTTTTACTATATTTCATTTGTGACCTGTTGCACCTGCTAAATTAATAAGATCAAATCTATCGCAACAGTCTGGCATTGAGACAGACAGGAAGAAATCTCAATGCTTAAGCACACTGGCCAGCCACAGTAAGAAAATCTGAATGCTGCTCCTCAGAATTGAGGAATTCTAGAACTGAGATTTCTGTGGGTCCTGTTTCCCTATTACTTATGATCACACAGACCAAGGTATTTGAATGTATTAGTAACTTCTCCCAGAGCAACATGAAATCTCCTGAAGAACAATTCTTGCTATTAAGTTAATGATATTTTGCACTGGAGGGCCCAATGCAAAGCTGTTCCTCACTACCAGCATACAAAGTGAAGTGACAATTCAGAAGTAAGTAGTATTTAGGAAAAAAAAGTTCACCAACCAGTAGCTTATATTTTGGACAAGCTCCATCTACTAATAAACAGTGCTATGTTAAAATAAATTAGTAATATGAAATCTGACTCGGGAGGGGGGTGGTGTTCAAACTGAGTAATGATAAATGTGAAACTTGCTTTTCCAAAAGATTTCCTACCATTTTCAAAAATCCTGATTTTTTTCTGGATATTGCTTAATTATTTGCTATACACTCAAGGAAATAAACCAGTGAAATCAAATCATCAATTTGGGTGGAGTTAGAGAAAGCTCTGCTAACCTGTTATTCATTTTTACAAATGCTAGTGAAATAGTGATGCCCTGGAGATATGTCATAACATTTATCTTGTTATTTTGGGCTGCTTTGCCTTTGACAAAGATTAATAGTGATGATAGTTAAGCAGGACTATTTTTTCTTCTCCTTTCAACAATAAGACCAGTCTCTGTGTTAATGATCGTGATATGGTGTTTACATTACCAGTTCTGTTGTGCCTAACAGTGCAAGAGACCACAAAGCCAAGAAGCAGCAAAATAGTCAGATACTGGACTGCTGAACTGTGCTCCAAACAAAAATGAAACCATTTTTAGCATGCCCCAGAGGTTCCAAATTATCTGATCAAAGGCCTACTGCAAAATTCAGATTTACTTTGTGTTATTTTTTTCCTTAGGGACTGTCCTGTGGAAGTAGATGAAAGAGGAGTGTAAGGATTTTGCAGGCTGTTTTTTTTGTTTGGGTTAGTGGGTTTAGGATTTGGGGGGCGGGGGGGGAGAAGTGGGAGGGCGAGCAGGGAGGACTGAGATTATGGATTACTTATTCCTTTTTTGGTGAAAGAAAGTTGTAGGTACATTGAGTTTGAAAGGCCAAGGACGAATGACCAATGAATGTTGGTTAACTGCACTACTGGGGCAAACATCACAAGATATTCTTGAAGCCTGTTGACGTGGAGCTCGATTCTGAAAAACATACTAGGAAAACTAGAAAAGCTGCAAATGACCATGAAATGCTTATCTTCCTCTACTTCCTGTCAGCACCACGGATTCTTGTCTTCTCCCTACCTTGGAAATGCCTGCTCCAATTCCATTCTCCCTTTTTGTCTGAGCAGCCTGTGTGTTTTTTTTACCATGGCTCACCTCAGAACCCACAGCTCCTCCTTGTCTCCATTCCTCTCTATTCAGCTCTTGGTTGCTAGGTTGTTCTTTCAACTTCACACCAAACCTTTTTTGTCCAGGGACTGGGCTGGGCTGCTGTTGACTCTTTAAAGAGTCCTTTGGTAAGTCCTATCTGCACAGAGGTTGCTAGGAACAGTGTGTGCAAAGTTGGAATAGGAAGCTGAGAGGTGCAGGGATCTCTGCAGGGACTGGCTTGTCCCCAGAAATTGTGCCCTTACTGCTTTTGCTTCCTGACTTCTAGACCCTTCCATCACGCTACATCCTCACATTCTTTCCATCTCAATTGTAGATAAAGAAATCTTTAAAATTGCAATTCCCTACGACTTACATCATTACACATTAGTGTCTGAAAGTTTATGGCCTAGATATGGCACTGAATGGGCTACTGAGTTCACCTAAACACCAATTAATACTCATAAATCATGAAGTATGGAGGGACACTGGAGCACATAGATTTCTAATACCTAGAGGCACGCATGTCCTGAAGGCCATTCAGGAGCTCAGAAATCCAACACAAGATTAAGATGTCACTACAAGTTTCATATGCAAGGAGTTGGTATAGCTTGTTACCAGTATTTGAGTTTCAACCAACTTGAAATCGGTATCTTGTCTAGACTAGACCTATACTCTCAGTATTTGGCAGGAGTGCTGCTGCTTACAAAGATTTCAGGATGCGCTTTGGTTAAATAACTGAACTAGCTTTGGTAACAGTTGTCTCTAAGCTTTTGTCACTATTCATTTTGACAAATTTAATCATATCACAACCGCAAATGTCTATTTATTTTTATTTTCCCATACTCTTGCCTCCAAACAAGCAGCATGGAGGTAGTTAGTGTTCGTATTGACTCCCTCTTTATTATCTGTTGGCCTTTCCTAGTTGCTGATCAACCTATTGTCTTTAGATGGACTTGGTTTCGGTCTTTTGCAGCCTGCAGAAAAGCAGACAGAGCAGCCCTGATCTGTAATTAATACACACTTCAAGAAGGGTTATTTAGTGAAAACAAGTAAGAAAACCTCACTACCGAGAGAAAATTCTTAAGAAAACGAGGATAGTCAAAATCACATTTCCTAAATAACTTGAACTGCTAAAATATTCAGTAAAGCCAGATGAATAAGGCTAGAATAATGTTTTTGTCTGTAAACCTCCACAGAAATATTCTCGTTTTGTACTTGTTTCTCTGCCTATGAATAGAACATAATAAAGCATCAATTTCTCTGTAAAAGGCTTTATAATCTTCATCACACAGGCTTTAAAATAGACAATGAACTTGAACATGTATGTCCTTTCGTAAAGCATAGACATAACTTTCTTCTCTGACTGTAGTTAATAGGGGCCAGTTAATATCAACTACAGTATCAGCATTCAAATTGGAAATAAGGCAGGAAGCATCTACAATGAAATGTAATATACAATAACAGTTCCACTTGCAAAAATAGAAATTCACTCTAAGGCTTGGAAGACTATTAACTTATTTAATAGCATTTAATGCAGTATTAATCTTTCTTAGAGTAATTAAAAAAATAAAAATTAAGGCTAAAGGTGGCTACAAATATTAAAAAGTACAAACTAAATATGCCTACAAGCTGCATGCTATCTTGCTTGATTTTTAACATGCCAGAAGAAATTATGTTCCTTTTCATTGTGTGCTAACACAATCAGCCTAGACTATTAAAATCCCTGCTGCTATAAAACATATTTCCCCCTTTCTTTTTGTCTTTAGGAGACTATTTCCTGGTAAAGAAAAGCAAATTCAGAGTCAGTAAAAAACCCTTCTAGTGGAAGCTTGGAAAAAACACTTCTAGGAATCCAAGAAGTATTTTTTTGGTATAGATGTTATGCACATAGCTAAGTCATCTTCAGGTAGATATGGTACTACCCTCACAGCAGCAAATGTATGTCACCAGCCTGGTTCCTGAATTCAAATCAGTTCTTGTCTATATATTCTAATAGGTTATTAGAAATGTTCAGGTGATAGCAATCTAGATCTGAATATGTTCATTTAACTCCAATGCCTCTTGTAAGTTATGGTAGCTATTACACCTAATAGTGGTACTTACTAACCACATCTCCTGGTAACAAAGTTCTCCCTCCTACCTTTAGTGCTCTGACCAGATTTTCCATCCGATTACGCAGACTGTGAGGACTATCTTCACCTCAAGGGCCAAACAGCTGTCAGAACTGCAGGCTGTGCTTGCTGAACAAAAACATTGTTCAGCCAAAAACTTCTTTCAGCCAATACAGTTACATTGAGAGGGATGGGATGGTAAAAGACATTTTAGTTTCTGGCTACCTCTGCACACCAAGATTCCCAGTTACATGGTTACTTTCTGTCTTGGTGCTTTGGTGATCTCCAGGATGTTTGTTTCCAGCATTGTAAACACATCCTCTGTTAAAAAGAACAAGTGCCTGGATATCCCAGAGCCCTCCTACAAATCCTCCTAACTATAGAAATAATAAAATACTTGTCTCTCTTCAGATTTAAGGATTTATTAAGGCTTATTTGCATTGGTTATTTCTAATTTAGTGGAGATCTTTACCTTAATTACAACTAATTTGATGATCTATGGAGAATTTGATAATGTCATTTATTGTCCTAGTTATGTTCTCACAAAGGAAAAAAAAAGGGCATGCTGGAAACAAGTAAATGAAAAACCATGGTCCACAGCTTAGAATAACTCAATAGGCAGCTGACCTAACTTAATTACTGCAACTCTACAATCATATTTAGACAAGTTTTAACACCATAAAAATTACCCTTTGGGTTAGACTCCAGGCCTGAAGACATTACAGCTGCTTACCAGCAAATGGGGAGAGTATATTTCGAGAATACCCTTATCACACTGAAATGTTTTCTCTAGCTACTAGAAATCTGTAAATCCTTTCTTTGTTTTTAGCAATCCCCACCAACTGATAGGTGTGTCATCCTTTCTATCAAGTTTGTTCCCATCGTTTCAACATTACCACATTGCTACCCTAGGTAGAATATCTAGGTGATCTAGGTATCTTCTCTGGAAGCAGCTGCTGACGAAAGCATAAGAATTGCAAAGTCACTTTTTAATGATGAATAAGCCATAGTGCAACTTGTCCCTTCAAAGAATCCAAGTAAAAAATACCATCTAGAGAAAGCAATTGTGTAACTTCTTTGTTTCCTTGTAAACTGGGGCAATTCCATCACATATATAATGAAATTAATTTGACTGTGCTTTATATTTATTGTAGTTAATTTCAACATAGATTTATAATGTCTTCTACTCATCATATGTTAAGAAATATATATTTATAAATCTAAGCTAAGGCCAATCAAGTGCAGCAAATTATTTCAGATTTAGGTCTTAAAAACATTCTCTGCTGAAAAAAATAATCCTGCAGTTCATTATAGGAGAGTGTGTGCTCAGCATCATAGTTGTTTCCTTAGAAACAAGGAATCACATGATGCACAGTGCTAGTGGAGCATGCTCAATGCATAAATCAATCAGGCTAATTTTTCTTCTTTTGTTCTGAAATCCACCCTGGTTTTCCTGCTGTCAACTCCAGCACTGAGAGCTGCTTAATTTTCTTCATATGTAAAAACATGGTAGAGGTGATTGGCAGTGTTGTGTACCACTTGTGCTTAAGTCGTGATTATTGTGGAAGAAAACAACATGCACTTTTTGCTGTGGGAAACTTCAGCCTCCCTGCATGTGGGCTTTCAAAAGAAATCTCAGCAAAATTAATATCACCCAGTTAGAAGGGACAAATTAGCCAAATGTCAGATCGTAGCAGCAAGCATTCTCTGTCAAAACAGATAAACTAGATATTTTTTCTCCATCACTTCAATTCTGTTTGTGAACTATTTCTTTTTCCATGTTTATAGCTTTGGTATTCTGATAGTACTTTTAATTGAAAGAAGAAAAACCTCAACCATTAGACAAGGAAAAATTCACAAAATAAAATAGTTGTTCTTTGCAGGATTATTTTAGTGTGTTTTTAGAAAGGAAATCACTGCTTTAAGATGAAAAGAGAATGAGATCTCTGTATCGCAGCTCTGTTGGTTGGCATTTGTACCTAACAGTGTGTCTTGAATACATGATGAGCCATTCACAGACTCCCACAGGCTGATGGAGTTTAAAATCTGAATTTATTCAAGTCCATACCCAATCTGATTTCCCTAAAGAATAAGACCTCTGTTGGAGCTCACTTGAATCACGCTTGTTTTTCATTGCTGAACTGAGGTACATGTTTCTGATGGTCCTTTAGAAATAGCCACAACTGGGACACTATATAAGTATAAAATGTATATATAAATAGATGTGGGTTTATATGCACACACACACATGCATACAATTTTTTTAAACCCTATGTAATAGAGGTTACAGTTCTGTTGTCCCTGGTTCATGACTGGCAGTGTTGCTAGACTACTGTCTTTCCTAACTTTTAACAACATTGTCATACCATGTGCTTGAATCATATAAGGAAAGTAAGAAGGAATTCCTGAACAGGTTTTGTTTTACTTGAAAAATAATTATCCCTATTCTTGAACTTTTTGTTTTTTAGCTCTTCCTTAGAGCCTGAAGTTACATGCTGCTTGCAGAGGGTATGGTTTTACAGATAAACTAGACATCAGAAGTAAAGTTATCAGGGAAAACTCTGCCTTTCTTCCTGTCCCTGGTAACCTAACCAGGAGGGCTTTCATATTCAAAGGCAATGGAACATGCTGAGAAAAACTGAGAAGTTTAGTATTGCATAGTACTGACAAAAGAGAGAGTTGGAAGGTTACAAACCTCACTGTAGTGACAATTCATCAGATGTCTATGTACTTGCTTCCTGGGGGTTCCCATTTTGTAGTACAAGCTATAGCCACCACTTTTCTTTACAGCACAGCAAGCTTATAGTGTAAACAGGGGAGTACTGTGAGCTGCTAACAGAAGCAGCATTTCCTCTTTTTGTCTGACCTTGTTGGAACAATATGGCTTACGAAGCTGGGAATACAATTTTGGTCATTGCTGGACCAAGGGGACATACACATTAAATGAATGGAAGTAAATGGTTTTAGATTTGTCACACCTGCCAACCTTCACAGAGTTCATCACAAATGTTGGCTTTTCCTATTCCATGTAGACCTTTCTATTTTATATATGCAACCATGATATTGAGAATACCGTTCCTTCTGGCCAGTATATAAACTAGATATCTATCCAAAGCAATGTTGCCATTTTTTGATGGACAGCTGCTATACTGTAGAGCCTGGCAACAGATAAACATATACTAGAACTATCAGGAACCATCATAACTCTTTGCATATCCTATACTGACCAGTATAACCCAAAACATGGCTAAAAATATCTCAAAAGTAAAAACTGAGCTAGAAAAAAAAATTTGGGGACAATTGTAACGTTTAAGTTAAAAGATACTTATTCTAATATTCATTTCAGACTTATGCTTCCTAATAAATTTCAGCTAAAAAAGCATGTTGTGTTTCTTCCATTGCAAGAAAAAAAAAAAAAAAAAGAAAAAAGAAAAAATCAAAGAAAAGGAAACACTATCCTTGAATTAGTGGGTAAGGGAGTAGTAAGTGTATTCCTCACAAATGTGGATACTGAAATTCCACAACAGCCTCCTGTTGCAGGTGTTTGCAATTCTTCTGGTTATGAAGCAGGCTGTGAATGTTGAAAAGAAAAACCTCTGAAAATCTTTCTGCTGGAGTGGTCTCACGCTGTGTAAAATGCTTCCAAGTATCTTGGTCACAAGCAAATGCAGAAAGCCCTTCCAGCCTTTTGGGTAGGACTTTCAGCTAGGAGGTGCAATCTGCCTGTTTTCTGGCCCCAAATGCAGCGCATGTTTGTTTGTATAAAGTACAGTGATGTCAGTGAATGACTCCGAGCACTTGCTTTTCTCCCTAGCCCTTCAGAATGCACTCTAGCCTGCAGAACAGGCTGTATGTACATGTTAGATGTAAGTGCAATTCCTTTCAGTTAGAGAGATTTGCAAGTATCCTTGGCAAACTTTGTAATTACTGTGAAGGGAGACAATGATTCCCTTAATTTTGTTATTTACCATTCATAAATAATATTTCACTGATGAGCTACACATAATCAAATCCAGGTGTTCTTAAATTTTTCTTTTGCCAATGAGAAGTCAACTTTATTTGGTTTGGCTTCTGTCTGTTCATTTCTGTAAGTAGAAAAAAAAACCCCAAACTGGTGATATAGTTATACAATCTCATAACTTTAAATAGAAATTGTAATTGCTTTTTGGAAACTTCCACCCCTGATGGCTTGAGACACTTCCCTACCATATTTACGGATTTGCTACACACAGTTTGTAATGTCTCCCTTCTGTGAATCTATATAGTAGTCCTCTAAACCTGATTGTCCAAAGGGCACAACTGAATGGGAATACAGCCCTGTATCAACTAAGAAAAAAGGAGAGAGAGAGTCTTACTGCTGCTCCAAGTTACTCAGATTTGTAAAGCTCCATTACTATACTCAAGGGTCAGAAAATACATAAGGACTGATAACAACAGTGTTAATAATGAGTGAACAGTTTGTGATGCTAGCAGCTCAGCTCTAAATTTGAAGCCATTTGTGAGTCTGCAAAGCTCACAAGGCATGTCTGCTTTTGCAGCTGATTTTAATTTAATTTCTTATCTAGCTTTAATGATTTGTTCTGTCGATAATTACATTGTTCTGTTCTAGCTGTACTGACACCCGTAATTTTACAAAACTATTTTCAATTTATACTTGTCATCAGCAACGAAAACTTAAATTGCACATATTGGAGGGTTGTGATATTCAATAAATCTAAATGAAAGCAAAGGAAAATTAAACAGATTGTCTAAAATAAGCAACACAACAGTTCGGTTAATGTTAATAGAATGGTCATAGCCTTCTGTCAATGAGTTTTAGCTTAATCTGCAGTTAATTTCAGTCTTGCCTCAGCATAATTTATCCAATTGAAGAATCAAACATTTTCCAATTTTAAATAATAGCTTAGTCTTTTAGACTTTTTAAAATCAAATATTAACAGTTGAATATCCAACTGTTAAAGTCAAGTGACTTATTTCTGTTTTAACTTGGTCTTATCCCAAGTACCTAGATTTACACTAAATAACAGTGAAATTAATACCTGCATTAATAAAGACAATATCATGTATTTTAAAATACAGTATGCTTTGTCCAAGTAGATTTCCATTTTTGCAACAATTATTTTTTCTTTTGTTAAGTTTCTCCAACCTGCTGATGCTATGAAGACAACCTTTCTATTTTTGATGTGGTTTTCTAGCCTGGACAGTATCTTTAATACAATGTAGGTGGGTAAGTGTTGCTCATTAAGTTTTTAGGGGGCATTTAGGGGTGAATTGCATAACTTTTAAAGCAAATTATCCATATGCCTGAGCAGAATACATATCTAAGCTTCACTACCTTTTCAAAGTAAATGAGAAGTACATTTGTAAATCTTGAAATACAGTAAGGAAAAGCATTCTGTGCAGGGAACAGTGATAGGACTAAATAGTAGCAAATGAGTCTGCTTTTCCTTGGCTATACCTTTCACTGTACTCAGTTTTGCCAGTGCCAGCCAGATCTGCCACTGATTACTCGATTGTAGTCGACATCACCTAAGTCAAAATAACTTTTCAGGACTACAACTTGTGTCAGGTTCAGATTCACCATTGTAGGAACAATTCTGGCAAACATCTAAAATGCTTTTTTTGTTACTTATTACTGACAAACCATTAAAAAACCCACAAACTTAAAAGGGTGGGATTCATAAATAGCTGAAATTTGGCCCGAATTAATTAGGTAAGGACATGATGCAAAAAATTTGTATTTTTTAATGATTCAGAGAGGAATTTTATGGGAGCAGGAGTATCTCTGTCAGTAACAAATAGCAAGCTTTTCTAGTCAAGAGAGTGAAAAACTAGACAAGGCACAGAATCAATGTCACTGTGACAAAGGTTGAATTTGTGGCTGGCAAATACAGAGATAAGTCCCCAAAATATTTGTATTATCAAGCTAAAAAAACTAATGTGCAGAAGGAGACAGTTCACATTTCTTTCATAATTAAATTATCTTTTCTGGAAGTATTGTGCCCACATAAAAGTCCACAGGTTCTTATATGTTATAGTAACTCTTGGGACCCTCTCTGTAACTCCTCTGCTTCTCCACATCATAGAAAACAGATTGGACAATTGCTTTTTCAATTATTGTGCTGCTCATTCACCTCATGCACCAGTGCATGAAATGCAGGGATCAAATTTATTATCACTTTTGGAAATGGTATAGATCTGCCTCTATTTACCTCAGTTTATGAATGTATTCTCTGCTCCACTTGAGCTGTACTTTTCTTTTGCTCATCTTGTCTTCAAACTTACGCTTCTGTGTATATTACAAAAAATGCCTGATGAGTGGGAAAGTATTTCTATATTTAGTTGCTATATTATTTTACTGAATACTCAGATTAAAGGTAAAATTTTGGGATTAGAACTAGTGAAAAATAACCTAGGCATGTCAGGTCACTAAAAACTGGGGAAAAAAAAATGACATTTGTGTATGTACTTTGAAAAAGATTACTGTTACACAAAACAACTTCTACAAATATTTTAAAAACCTCTCTCCCAACTACTTCACATAGAGACTTAATCTTTCCCTATTCCTTGTCTTTGTGGAGTGGTCAGTCTTTCTCTGGATTCAGAAATATGATAGTGGAACCTACTACTACTTAAAAAGAATCACACTCAAGTAAAGGAACAATTTGCCAGTGACATATCGCCCAATCTGTGACAAATTCCTGAAGTTCTACTTCTCTTAATTGGCATAGAATTTTCTTCCTAAAGCTCATCCATAACCCAACCACCAATTATTCACTTTGATGCAGTAATTACCAGGGAAAAGGTATGGCTGAGCTACCTATTTAGTTTGTCAGAATAGATTAACATACTCTGGCCAAAAAAATACATTGTTTTAACACTTCACACTATAAACAGAACACTCAAATAGGAAACTTGGTGGAGGAATGCTTTCATTCTTGGAAAGATTCCAGATATATTTTTGGAAATAATTATAATTTTATTTTGGTGTATGCCTGGGCTCCTCCTAATATGACTGACTCAGGTACCATGCAGATGGTGAAGGCTACAGTCATTCATCAGAGTAATGTATTTTGTTGTCATGACCTTACTGTGCTCCAGGTTAATATGCAGTTACGTTTTCAAACATTATAAAATAATTCGTAAATATTCATTATTAGCACCCTACAAATGGGTAACAATTGCAGTCATTATGGTATTCTCATCACTGGTTACTGTTTTTATTCCAATGCAAATTGAAGTAATAAAGATTCAAGGACATGACATAAATTGTCACTGGCATTTGACAGGTTTGTGCTACTAAGCAGGTGCTGCTGCATAATCATCAACTTTGCAAAGCCAGCCCTGGTAACCTGGTTCTTACTAGCACAGTACACCAATGGAAACTTTAGTTATACCTGTAAAGTATTAAACTTTTTATCAGATTATCACATCTTAAAGTGCAAGTGTGTTATTATGTTCTTACATTCCTTAATTTAAAAAAATAATTTTAATAGAATGCAAACTCGGAATACAATCCCAAACAGAACAACCACTGCTGCCATCACTATTTGTTCTGCAACAATTCTGACAGTGCTGTTCCCCCATCTAATTCAGGCAGTTTTAGAGAAAAAGTCTCCAAAGGCTGGAAAATATTCATAATTTGCTTGAATTAGTGTCCAATTCGGGGGAATTAGAAGCTGAGTAGTGACATAGCTGGAAATGGAGAGATTATACATACAAAAACCCTGAGCACAATTCTCAGCTCTGGGTAAACTTCATCTGGCAGCTCTCAAAACTTACTGGATGGCACTGGTGAGGCCATAATCATCCTGTTCTGCTGAAACACTCTTTCTGTTCTTACTATTACCTCTACTTCCATCTGCTTCTGTTTCAGTAGAATGCTGTACAGAGTCAATGCACACTGGAGCAGCAAAACTCAGCTTCCTTGATAATACTGTAACTGCAAACTCTTAGTGCCTAAATTTCACAATGAACGTATTTCTATCTCTGCTTTTGCTATAATTATCTATTCTTTTCACCCAGAAGCGATTAAGTAGTGATAAAATATAGAATTTCAGCTTCGGGGTCTCCCTTATGGCTCCGAATACTGAAGCATAAAAAGTAAAATCACAGTAGTCCTGAGAGTTCTCAAAGTGAACTGCAGCCCTTTATGCACCATGTACTTTCGATTTTGATTTGGCAGGCTCCCTGCCTTCTGGGTGGTCTAAACATCTCCAAGTACTCTGGCAACTGAATGGACTTTTTTCCAAAGCAATTGGCCATATCCTCTTTTTTTTTTCAAAGTTATTATTCAGCCACTTAGTCCTTTCAGTTTCACTCAAACTCCATTCTAGAGAAAGTTTTTGTGGTTCTTAATTCAGATAGACAAAAAGTTTCTAGTAACACCACATTATGCAAAATCTTCAACAAACAGAGGGGAAGAACAAGTTAAATACATTGTTAAAGTAAGAAGGATGTTTTTAAAAGTCTCTGAAAGGAGCTCAATTGAAATGTCAGGTCTTACGCAGTCTGCCTTTTAACTGTACCTCTGAAAAATGTTTTAGATTTTGTTTGTGTAGTTCTATCTCTTAAACATGACAGATGTTAAGGTATTAATCTTTTTATTCTGGTGCTGTTGTGTGCTTGCAGCAAGATAAGAAGCATCCCGTAAGCATGGTGTTTTAGCAGAGTACTTTAGCACTGAAACATGTCCTGTGATGAACCTCACAGGGGAATTTAGGAGGTGGAACCAAGTCTTGGCAGGTGTTGGCTGTTAAAGCATACCAGCAAAATGGTCGAACACTTCTCAATGTGCAGATTTCATTTTTTTTTTTCAAAGCAGACAGTCAGTATACACAATACAGATCGAGCAGCAAGTGAGGTGATAGCTTGAATGCATTTGCATACTGCAGTCTCTCTGTTTCAGGAAAAATATGTAAGGAAAACTCCTATATGGCCAAAAAAACCCACCAAAACCAAACCACGAAACCCAGAAGTTTTACACCCCATAAGAAGAAGGTCCTGAAAACACTTCAGCCTTTTCCAAACCTTCTTTGTAAAGTTCTAATACCAGCTTCTAAATTGTATAAAAATGAAACTAATTCCTGTTAAAAACATGAAGCACTGCAAGGCCAGACTAATACTATTTTTTTCTGTTTCTATAGATGTAGTTTAGCAGTGTTCTGAGGAATGGGAAGGTGTCATCTCTATCAGAATTCCATAGTTGTCTCTTCCAAAGATTTATGATGTAAATCTGCAAATCACTGCAAGTGTTCCCCCTATTCACTGTGGCTAAACTGTGTCAGCACATTACTAGATATAGAGAAAATGTTTTATTACTATCTCTTAAAATATTTCTCCCAATAATCGCTGAAACCAAAACCGTTCCTTTGTATCACATTCTGATTACAGCAGGAAAGCACTTGATATGGCGCAGTAATACCATATAATAATTTTGGGGGTTGGACTCAATGATCTCTTGAGGTCTCTTCAAATCCATACAATTCTGTGATTCTGTGCACTACTTTTTTAATTATTTAATGCATAGTTTCTGCATATGCTGTTTTCTGGCTGCAAAAGTATCCAGTCCTCAGCAAAACCCAGGTATTCCTTTGTTTGATACAGTTGCGGGTGAATCAACAGAATTTCAGTCGCCTGAAAACGGTTACAACTGTCTTGTAGGAGGATACACTCATACTATTAACATGTCAAAGCTTTCTCATGAGGCTGTACTTAAAATTCTTACACTGTGGTTTGCAAGTTAAGTGAGTCTTACTATCTGCATTGCATGCCATTTACAGATGGCCATTGCTTTCTATTACCTTACAAACCTTTTAGGTGCAAATTAGTTTAATTCATAATTTTCTATTAAACCTATAATCTGCATTAAGACAGTGGTTAAGCATGGAAATCAAGAATACCATAGCAAATAATCAATGGGAAATGACTATACGTATTCAGCATGACTGCAATCTACCTCCCTTACAGTTCAATACATTCACTAATAATACAGCTTGGAGAGGACTTACAGTGTAATTAAAAACTGAGTAAGTTTCAACAGAAAAAAATCCAGGCTTCAAGGTTATGTTCCCTAGTAGGTTTATTGCTTTCTTGCTTATACCAAAATCCATCTGGCTGCAAACTGCTATATCTTCACAAATCTTATTTCCCATTTGTATATAGAACAACATAACAATGTCGTGTTTCCCTGTGATGATATTTTATCAGGAGGTTAATTCTGAGGAATAGGTTTGTGCTATAAAGCATATCATCCCCCCGCCCCCCGCAAGATGTCTGATTTTGATTTTTTTTTTTTTTTTCAACCAAACACAAATTATTACTAGAAGTTTATCTGTGGCCATGCCTACTATATTTCCAAGCTTCCTGTTTTCCCCAGAAGACACACATTAAATAAGGCTAAATTAATTCCAGTTCATTTGATGTCTTTTAACCTTTTTGAATTAAAAAGACACTAGTCAGAAACAGATATTCTTAAGAACTACTCCAGTTACCTAACAAATAATTTGAAATTCATAGAGGCTTAATCAAGTACTATGATGACTTGAATTATTAATGTAAAAAAAAATCCTGGCATATCAAAAGTCTACTTGCCCTACAAAGAATATACATTCTATTTAATGCTTGCTAAAATGCATGATAAATGAAATGAGAATCACTACAGAAAAAAATTAAACAAGGTATTTTAGCAACCAGTAGCTTGCCCAGATTATCATATATACCCTCTAGTAAAAAGGCGTTTCATGGATTTTAGAATGAAAAATGTAATGAAATTTTGCTTTATACATAATAGTTGCTACATAGCCTTAGTATTTTCCCAAGATTGTTGAATTCCTGAGGTACAGTGTATTATTTGTTAAATATTTTAAGCTTTTAACTTTTTAAAATAAAGGTGCACACATTGACCACCAGTTCAAACACAGTGAAGAATACAGAAGTTTACAGTAATTTTGGAAAGCTTTTGCTAGTTCTGAAACTCAAGTTTAGGTGGCAAAATTTGAGTATCCGATTCAGTTCTGATGAAAATGTCATTCATCTGGGAGTGTGAAAACCCATAAAGATTTGATTTATTTTAACCTGTTACCTGCAGTTCCATACTGTTGGAAGTGTCATGTCCACAATATCTGCTATACTGAAATTGTACTGTCAGACAAGTTTTAGTCCTAAGATTTCACTAGCGTTTGGTTGATCAAGGCTGTAGTATCCCCAGCTCCCAAATATGTCTATTTTTCTTCATCATTCATGCTTACTTCTAAGATAATATAAATTTAATAACATTGCTCTTCAGTTTTGAGTGTTCCAGTATGCCTTAACTTCCATAACCAACCTTACCAGAGGCCTCTGTTGACATGCCCTGTCCATGGGCCTGAGAACTCCATTTAAGCTCAGGCCTGGCTTTTAGCATCACCCTGAGCTATGCTGTAGGAGCATGTGTCTCCAGCGCTGTTGTAGTTGTTTGTAGCCATAGATACTGCAGATCTAAACCCTGACCTGCAGACTGACTTCTCAGCTTGACCTAGGACTTGCCTAATTCACTATTGATGTACCCAGTAATTACTGCATATGTCTGACCTTGCTTAACACTATTAGATCAGATTCTGACCTGGACTTGGGAACTTTTGTTCCTGGCCTGACCCTGAACATGCTTAATCACCATGGACTTGTCTGAAGACTGGGACTTCTGGCCGACCTGGACCACCACATCTGGGGTCTTTCTGCTTGCCTTTACTGGGGTACTGTGGGACAGGGCCCTGGCTGCTGAGGTTCTTTCCATATGGGGCATGTTTTGCTTCCCATCCCTTAGGGAATAAAAAGCCCTTGTAATACTCTTACACTGATTTTTCCAGAGTTACTATAAAATGACCTCCCTGTTAGACCACAGTACTTCTAAATCCATACAACCTACTTTCCTTTCTAGTGTACCTTCTGTGTTTGTAATTTAGCAGGTACTGAAGAAAGACAACGCTATTACTTTTTTTTTTGTTTTTTTATATTCCCTGATTTGGCATGTTTGTAATTATCCATATTTGTTTCCAATTTGCTGTTTGCTATCTTTATGCAGCTACATTTGGATTCTTACCAATTTGCCATCTTGGACTGTTAGTATCCCAGTTCCATTAATGTAGACAATGGGTTTTTGTGTTTTTGTTTTTTTTTTTTAATTAAACACCTCCCCCCCCCCCCCCCCCCCCCCCCCCCCCCCAACCCAAACCTGCAAGTTTATTCTTGTAATGCACATAAGGGTAAACAGAAGAGGCAGAAAAATATATGGCTGAAAAAGAATGAAAGGAAATAGTTATATCAGGGAAGACTCCTAGTATACATCTTTCTTATGTGAACTCAGCTTTAGAAAGAAAATAGTCAAGCCCGAGCAGTGTAATAATCTCCAATTTCTTATGTAAGAAAGAAATTCCTGACCTTTCATCTGTGACTTATGGCATCAGAAGAGGCACAGGACAAATTCTTACTGGCATCAGAATGGAAGACTCATGGGAATTGATTATGAAACTGGCAGTAGTATTCTTCCTTTAAAGTTTTCAAAGCCATCCCTAGCTAGTCAGGAAAGTGAATTCTGACAGTTTTTGACAATGTGAAGAAACAGAGGTGCATTTTATTATATAGTATCTGCAGTGTAGACAGCTGGCATGCATTCATCTCTTTTTAATCCTGCACTGAGGCCAGCAATTCCTCCCATCTGTGACTTAACAGCAAGGAGCTCTTCCTGCTACATTTTCATGAAGAACACTGACTTGCTGAAGCTTAACACTACTGTTTGCTATTTTCCCTAGCTGTCCATTAACATCTATGGAGCAAATATTGTGTAGTCATGTCTCTGGACCTAAACACAGAAAATACCCAAGCTGTCTTGTATTCCAGAAGATCTCCTACAGACATAGTAATGGCAAGGGCTATGCTTCAAGCAATATTCAGGTTACTATGGAAAGAAGAAAGGGCCATTAATTCAGCTGTACTTGCTAATCTACAAAGCATGATTTCATGCAAAGTTTGTAGGGACCAGATGGTGGCAGACCACTATACAGAGTAATGAAAGCTTCATTCTTTGCATTAATCTGATCAAAAGCTGCATGCCTCAGTGAATAGGGAGTCCTAAAAATTACTTGCTTTTATAATTCCAGTAGCTTTCTATGAGTACTTGTTCTACATCAAGAGTTAATGCATAGTAATGGCATTTACAGAGAGCTTTCTGTTGCAATAAATTTGAATATGTAAAGAGAGATTTTCTTGAAATAAGAGGGAATTTTACTACATTAAAGATGCAGAAAAATTTTCAAGGATTGATTTCTTGTCAGATTTGAATCAAGGCAATACATATTTTAGTGAAGGAAAAACAGCTTTACTTTTCCTGTTGATTTTTGCTGCCAAAGCTACAAATGGAGAAAAGCTCAGTAGACCTAAAACGATGTAAAAATGAGTATTAAACGGCAATGTCAAAAAGTAAGTCTTCCACTGAAACCTTAGATTCTACTTGGTTTCAGGGACTAAACCAGGAGCTGTATTTTATGGAAGACCTAGAACTCCACAGCTCCACATCCAAACATGGCTATAAAAAAAAAAATCAAGACTTATAAATAATGGCCAAATCTTATGAAAACAGCAGGAGAAACTTACCACAAAGTTTGTATATCATAAACTTGACTCACTAGGGCAATGCTTTAAAATCCTGTATGCTTGTGAAATTGGGAGTTCTATTAATATTTTGGATTTATCGTTCTTCTCTTTGAGACAAAGAAAATTTTGGCAGCTGTTGAAACTAGATGCTTAACTCAAAAGGTTAGGGATTTTTAATCCTTTTGTTTTATTTCTAGTGCAGCTAATTTGCCTTTTTAGGAGTATCCTAGCAACCATTCTCCCCCACCCCGCCTTCTCCAGTACCACAAAGGTTAGGTAAGGATTCTAGAGAGATTGGCCTAAAATATAAAACAAACTGACAGAAGAACATTTCTTAAAGGCACAACTTGCTTTAGTAATGTTCTGACAATTCCAACACATTTTAAGGGAGAGGAGACAAGAAGCAGAGAACCAATCCTGAAATAACAGCGTGTAACGCTATGAAATATTATACTGAATAAGGGCTGAAGCTTCACAAAGGGATACCTCAGTTCTAGGAAACATTCCCTACAAAGACTCAGGGACAAGTCCTTTAATATAGTATTTGGTGAGATGAAAACTTGGATTAAAAAAAAAGTTGAAACATGCAAAAACAGTTTGTTCTGTTGTAACAAAATAGTACCCAATTTTGACTGCAATTATCAAAGTCCTCGTTATTTTTGCAGTTCTGATAAAATTTATATCAATAACAGAATATTTAGATTACATGAACAAATACAAATTTCCTTGTCAAGCCTCAGTTCTGTTGGTGTAGGCACTGGGAGCTGTCAGACTAAGACTGCATCAGAGTTAACTGCAGTCTGAAGTAAGATGTCCCGGATGCACTCAAGTTATCTATTTCAACTAAATACTTGCTTCTGACCTGCTAGAAGCTCCTAATACAAATAGTGATTCCTAACTAGGAGGCTATATTTAGCCATTTATGAAATTTTAACTACTTCAGTAAACACCAGTAGGTCTTGGATATGTTCACATGGGATTAAGGCTGAATAGCCTAGCACAACTGCCTGAGTTTGTGTACTCGTGTTAGTTATACAATCTTGGATTTTGCTTTGGTGTTTGGGGGGGGGGGGGGGGGGGGGGGAGGGGGAGGGGGTTGTTATAGTTTGCTTGGGGAGCGATGTTGTTTTTTACCAAAGATGGTAATTTTCCAAATACAGCAGGAATGGAATTAAAAGCCAGATTTTTTTTAACATTATGAAATAAAATGAAGTTATTTCATAATTCATATACTTACTTTAAAAGGTTTTAATTTTTAAAAACCCGAACATTTCTGTATGCTTTCAGTTTGCATAGCAAAACAAAGCCTGTACAACCTGAGACTTTATATGTGCTTATAGGAAAACCACTTATTGATCAGTGCTTTACAGAAAGCTTCTAGCTTCCTAATCCTACGTGCTCCTAAACACTGGTTCTACCTCATCAATCCAGTCACTTCAATTTAACTGAATATTTTTTTGAGGGGGAAAAACCTGTCAATTATGGAAATTAGCCACCAGAGGGAGCTTGCAATGCTGAGCTGGTACAGAAGCGTTCCTCTTGGCACCAAAAATACCAAATCACATTGATTTGTGTTAAATATGCTTTCCATGTTAACTATACAGCCATGCTACAAACTGGCTTTTTTTTTTTTTTTTATTTCAAACAAAATAGCAACATCTCCACTCCACTGCTCCTCCACAGGCAACCAGCCCTCCACCCGTGCAGTAAGCCCAAAATCCCACTGCATTTGCTGCTTGTCTGCAACAGGGCTGGCCATACTTTTCCCTAACCAACAGTTTGAAGTGGTCTGGAAAGGCAGCTGGGAACAAATATCATTACCGAAAAGGATTTGGGAAACCTTCTTCCCCTCACATGCTTTTTCAATGCATCCTTTGCACTGTAGGAATGCCTTGATAATGGTTATCTTTCATCAAGACTAGAGCAAAAGAGCTTGCACTCACAAACCCTTTAAAGGGCATACTTCATACACAAACCAATGTTTGTTAAACATACAGCAGGTTGCTCAAAACTGCTATGCTGCAAACTTGTTAAGTCTCAAGAATATAGAATAAAACCTCAACTATTAAAGACTACCAGAGTTAACACCAAAACCACTAACCATTTTCTTTCCTCCCATTCCTTGGGTGTAATTGCAATCAAAATCCTCTTAACAGAGTATCATCAAATGGGAGCACATGGCCAACTCCTTATTATCCTTAACATACAGCACGTGTTCTTAAAAGCCAAAGCAAGAAGATAAAACCTGAGGCTGGTGGTTAGTGTCCCTCCCATCCCTGCCTCATACCACCACGGGAAGAAGCCCTCCCCAGCTATGCCCAGAGGGCAGTGAGTTTATACAGAAAGCCAGTCACCATGAAGAAAGGCCTGAAGGAGCCAAGAGAAAGCTTTACCACAAAAAAAAAAAAAAAAAAAGTTGGAACCGCATCTCAGGCACAAGAAAATGCTTAGCTTCCCAAGCTGACTATCAAAAAATTACCTCTGGATTTGGTGTTGGGGAAACATTGCAACCAGAACTGACAGGAGGCGTTCATGCCCAAAGGTGAGTGTTTTCCCTGGTACGTGTTCAGCATAGCCCAGTTTTCCCTCTGTTATTTTACACAACACATATATCTGAACATTGTTTACCTCAGAACTTGGGTTTTTCCCCTCTCTCTCACGGCTTTCCAGCGGCGATGTCCGGAGCTGAGGCAGCCGGCTGTGGCGCCTGGCGGGCCCAGGCCTCTCCCCGGCCCGGGAAGCTGCGTCCCACCTCGGCCGCGTTGGGAGCTGCGCCTTTTGCTCACAGCAAACTCGAGCCCTATGGGCGATGTAGTTACTTCACCACAGCTGAGGCGGGCGGTTTGCAGTCCCCACCTAGTGAGCACTCCTTACGCCAGGGCATGGGGACCATTTTGCCTCAGAGTAGTTCACCCGACGGATGCGCTGGGGTGAAGGGCCTGTTAACGCACAAAAGGAGATAGTGAAGGCGAGACTTCCCAAACTGCTCGGTTTTACACTTGGCAGGCTGCTCCTCAGTAAATACAACTTGTATGAGTTCTGTAAGTAAGCTTCTTCCATGATTATGCTGAAAAAAAGACAATTTAATGCCTCAGGTACATTGCAATTTAGCACACACCCCTGTGTGAATCTACCTGCTTCTTTGTCCCCCACTTGCAGTATAATTTTGATTGCACTGGTGAAGTTATATTGGTAGAATTGTGGTAAGAGATGGGTCAAATGAGGCCACCTTGGTGGAATGAGAGGACTGGATCCTGTGGTGGTTGCTTTGGGAATTTCAATTGATATTCTGTGTGCAACTTTGCCAAATACAGGGAAGAATGGGTGATATTTAATTGCCAGCACTTAGAGCAACACAAAAGCTTTTGTCTGTGTATTCTTGCCTAAGAAGCATCCTCAAATTTTGATTTTTAGTTATTGCGTTATTTGTGAAAACCAAACAATGATCCTTGTTGGAGCAGGTAAACAATAGTTCATCGCTCTGGAGCACTGAAACTGAAAATGCTGAATTGTCTAGACTGACAATGCACTAAAAACGTCAAAGAAAAGATGGAGGGTCTATTCCAGGCATTTAATGTTATGTAAGTTCAGGTAAAATCAGCCCCTAGGAAGACCTGCTGAAGTTCTACTGCATCTATAATTGAGGTTAATAAATCCTTCCATTTTTATAATAGTTTTAAATAATACTTGAGCTCCTTGAGACATTCAGAGCACGGTTTTCTAAGCATGGCCACTGGAATTCTGCTGCTGCCATAAATGATGGTGAGGACTGCCAAGGACTGCCTATCTTTTTGTGAGTAAGAGATCTTTTGTTCTTCATGCCACTTTTAGAATTTGAGAGGTTCATTTAATAATGAATCACAGTACCTCTGACAAGTGGTTTGGCCTTCATTTCTTAGGTATAAAATTGGACATCATCTTGTCCAGTAATGCTGCATAATAATTAAGTCATTAATTGAGATCACAAACACCTAAAAAACTCACTGGTGTTTAAAAGTGTAGTGGTGTATGATTATGTGTTTTTTAACAGACCAGCAACCATGCTGTGCATGAATAACTGTCCTAGAGACAGAGGTCAGACAGAGAGCAGATGAAGTATCCCTGTCAGCACTCAAAGGGAGTTACTCACATTTTGAGGGCAATCAAAAATTATTTTTTTTGCTGATCTTTGTTCATCCCATCTGTTATTCTTTGGTATGCAGTCTGAATGGGGTAACACTGTCTTTTTATATAGGTTGGCGTCAATAAATGGGTCTGAAATTTGCATTCCTACATTGACTACCTCGTTAATTCCTCTTCATTTATTATGTTTTGCATCCTACACTGCAAATATTTCATCTGTTTCAAGTGGGCTCAATGCCAAAGTCAGGGGACCAGAGGGTTGCTAGGCAGTTTGATAATCCTCACAATCTCTGGTCTTGCAGTCTGAAGACATGCTTCTTTCTAACTCATTGTCTATGCTTGTGTGATGCCAGAGGTGGTGCTTTTCCCTATAGGAGCTTTGTTTCCTTTTGCTCTCTTTCCTTTAGGGCACCTGCAGTGACTCCAAAAATGAATTCCTTTAAAGTTTTTTTTAAAGGTTTTACCTGAGTATCCTAAAAGCAGTCCACAGCAGGCAAACAACATACTACAGAAAATGGTGTTGGAAGAGGAGCAGTCACTTGGAAGTTGCTGCTGACAGGCATTGTGATTGTTGTAGTTTTTCAGCCTTGTTTCTGAAGGAAAGCAGGTGGGTACCATCAAACAAATTTAACTTCGGGATAAAAAAGTAAAATACTATGCTTTTATAAATTTCTTGAGAACAGATGGAAGAGCAAAGGTTGTAATGTAATACGCAGAGCTACATCCTTGTGTGTGTGCAACTAAGTGGCTCTAAGGTGAGTATGAGTCGCTGAGGTAAGCGAGGGGATGGGAGATCCCATCTGCTTTATGAAAACAAAAAACCTGTGGAGACAGAAGTTAATAGTTCCCATTAATTAATCATATGCTCTAAACTAGGAGTAAAGAAATGGAAAGACAATATTTGGAAAGGCTTGTATAACCCAGGCAAGGACATGATGATAAGAAATGAAATTGGAACATTGAGGATTTTTTTGTATCGCTTGGAGACCTGGCAGACTCAACAGGAGAAAGTTTTAATACTGGTCATTACAGTGGTCAGATCAACCTAAAAAAAAATCTAGTCTGACAATGTTGAATTAACTAAACTAGTTAACTCTAAAATTAACTAGTCTGAATATGTTAAATTAACTAAGAAGTTAGTGTAGCAGTGCCAGGAGCTGAGGAACCAAATGAAGGACTAGAAACACTGATGCACGTTCATATAGCCTCATCTTGTATCCTCTTGGTAAGGCTAAATTTCTGCTGGAAGTGTGAGATGCTTCCTTTCCAAAAACAACTGTGTACCTTATAGCTGGAGTTCTGGAGCTATGAAGCAAACCCTTTCAGTCTGGGAGGCTCCAACAGAAGGGAAAGGGTTTGCTCATATCAGGTTTGAGATCCAAACGTGAACCTTGGAGGTGAGGGAAGAAGGTAACTTTAAAAAGTCCCACAGAATTGTAGGTGCTCTTCCATTATCAAGTCAGTGAGTTGGAGGGGTTTTTGAGGTGCAAAATTAGCTATAATTGGTTTCTTGGTGGTAGCACTCAAATGTGTTACTGTTTTGCTAGAATCGGTTCTACACCTTCAAGACAGAAATTGCACGTTGGGCACCATTTTGAGTGTCTGACTTGTAATGGGTATGCAAAGTCCTCCAGTAGTCATGGTTAATTTTCTTGTAATGCCTTTGCTATGATGCTAGCTGCCTATCCTCTAGATTATTCCTTCTTTTTCTGCTCAGAGGACAAACTGTGTTTAAGCTTCTGTTCTTATAATAAGCCACGTTAAGCTTCTCTGGTTTTATCCCAGTGATCTAGCTATTAGTGTATTTCCATTCTGCCTTTCTTGCTAAGAAGTACAGGAAAGAACACAAAGAAAGCAATTTCAACGTTCTTTTTTCCAGTATGTTTTCTCGCTGCCTGAATTAATTTTCTAGTTTGTGCCATAGCCTTTCTGTTCAGTTTCAGTGCTGATATGCACTGTCACTAGTGGATCTCTGCCCGCAGGCTTCAGAAATGCATCCAATCTGAGTGTGACACATGGTCTTGGCTCTGGGAATGCAGAACAGACTTTTCTGATTACATGTTCAGCTTCTAAAAATAACTACACATCAGGTAGCTAGCAATTTTTTTTTTCCCCGAGATCTAACTATAAAACATAGTTACTGGCTCGCTATAAAGCTACTTTATTTCTTCTTTTAGAAAAGTTGTGAGAAGAAGAATTTGTAAAGATTAATATAGCTTTAACTTTGTGACAAAGACTCACTTTAAGTTCAGGCCATTTTCTTCAACATATTTAACTTTCTAACAGGCATTTATGAACTCTATCGCTCAGTTTTTAATTAAATGAGTGCAAGAAATATAGATTGCTTCCTGTACCTCATCTCTATAAAACAAAATGTTGACCAGCCTGGGAACAAAATTCTAGAAGTTACGAACAATGTTAATAAGCTTTAATTTGATGCAATGAATGGATGCCTGGAATTGTGTCTCACCTTTCCCTGTTTGTTCTAGACAATGTCTTTGGATATGTATATTAACAGTGATAATACACATTTCCACTTAAACATTCTCTAACTATGGAGAAGTAGCAAGGCTTAATGCTGCTTTTAAAGCACTAGGGTTGAATGTTTCTATAGTCTGGCCATACATACCAAGGCTGGAATTCCCGTGTCTTTATGAATGCACTCTCACAGACGTTCATCTTTTTCTGGCTGGGTGATTCCTGAGTTCTAAGATTTTAAAAATTTTTTTTCATTTTTAGGCTGTGACTTTTGATTTTCACATCTTCCACGTTCAAAAGTCAGATTACTGCACAAATAATATTGCAAGATATTTCTTTTTTGCTAGATATATGTATTTTTCCCATAAGGCTACAGGTATGTTAACTTCTGTAATGTGGATAACTTCTTTAATTAGCTGTGAATCATTTTCTATTCATGGATATACTTGTTTTTCAGATGACTCCATAGTGCTTTGGTCTTCCAGAGAAGATTTCTATGAAATATACCATTCCTTTTCCTGGTTTATATTTATATGCAGTCTTGAATTCTAGTTCTTTACCCGTTGGTTTTACTTCTGGATAATTTCTCTGTATTTTGAGGTACTGGTGCTCAGAATCAAAGATATGACTGAAACATGTTGAAATATGCATACATACTTAGCCAGGCTTTGATTTGTAGGATCTTGTGATTCACCTCTGTGTTTTTTTAAAACAGTTTATTGCATATCCATGCACTGATTTTTCTGATGTTACTACAATGGAGTATCATGGATTTCCAAAACAATCTCTGGTGACCTGATTTCCCTTGTTAAGTCTTATCAGTATCACCATATTCAGTGTAGGTGTTGTTTGAGGTTTGAAAGTTATCTCGTATGCCTTTTCCTTTCTCTCCAGAATGCTTATCTGTGAAAGGGTATTGTTTCTACCAAGTTACAGTTTCCTAACTTGCTCTAGTAATTGTCTAAGCAGTGCTTTAGAAAAAATCTGAACAGGTCATTCTGTTTTCCACTGACCTACTACTTAATTCAGTCCCTATTTGCTGCGGAGAAAATTATAACCAGCATCATAATGTTCTTTGCAACATCTTTTTTTCTTTATTACTAGCAACAGAATGTAGATATATTTCTGTAGTGATGTGGAAATACAGATGAATTAATAAAAATCTCTTGCAGCTTAGCAGATGTCTTGCAGGTCTAGAATGTATTCTACTATAGGTAGCGAAGGGTTACTGTCTGTCTTGAAGTATTTATCATCCAAGTGATACAAGTCAACTGGCTTCATATACGTCAGCTAAGTTTTTCTAAATGGATTCTTTTGACATAACTTCTCCACCAGGTACATGGAAAATATGTGTCCTTGTAGTCACAATGCCTAGTTGAATCCTCACCAAACACTGTTACATTCAATCATATTTAGGAAAAAAAACCAAACCCAAATTAAATTTCTTCTTTAAGCATATTTTATCCACATATTGCTATGCTTTCAGCTTTTTATTATATCTAAAAACATGGTATATATGTATTTTTTAAAATTGAGTATATTCTTAAGTATTGTTGTGTATGTCAAGTTATTGTGCTGTGTAAAAATAAGCTTGGGTAACTTGGTAGACTATTAGCAAAATAAGTAAACAAATCACAACAGAGCTCAGTGTAATCGCACATAATCTCAACTGTGATATAAGTAGATAAATGTAGCCATGGAAGGAAATTAAAAAGAGATCAAATAGATATTTTTAAAAATCATTTTTATTTTTTATTATACAAAAGTAGTCCCTTATTCTCCTATGGAGAACTGATCTTGATACAGTTTGGGCCAGAAGATAATTGTAAATCTCATCAAGCTACTCAAATATAAAATAGGCTGATAGTATCACAGAAAATGTGTAGATTTAGAAAGAAAATCTCCCTTGAGTCCTGCTCAGCATTAGCAGGATTAGCACTGTATATGTTCTCAAACATTATAGGAGATGAAATTCCTCCCTTTATATCTTGGCAGCAAGAAGGTAACTTTCTGAAGTATCAAACTAAATAGCCTGGTCATATACTAATTTTCAACACCGATGTTTTCTTTAAATGATAGTTACTGTTGGTCTTGCCTCTTTCCTCCATATGCAAACCCACCATGGCCAGAGAAGGCATGTCCCTTTTCAATCTGCATTTCAGAACTCCTCATGAGTCACCAGCAGTACTGGCTGCTTCAGTCTGTTGTGCATAGTTGCTTCTGTGGTTCCGGTGAACCTTACTTTGTTTGCATCAGGCTTTCGCATGTAATCTCTAGTTGTTGATCATCTTGGAGATATCTTCTGTTGGTTGGTAGAATAGGATATGAGACTTCCACCTGCTAGTTGACATCCTTGTTCTGCTGCAGACAATTTAACACTAGTCCCACTGGTTTGTTTAGTCCTTTCTAAAAACTTTGGGCACCAATGTCCTGTGCTGATACACTGGATTTCACCTTGCCTGTGTCATGGATCCTGAAGGTATAATTACGCCACTTTTTGTAATGATTTTAACCAGCTTTTCTTTCCTGGAATTTACAAGTCTTTTAGTCCCCACTGTTTTCTTGCCTATATGGCCTGTCCACATTTTGACATTTCACTTCCCATGTGTATGGTTCATAATGGCCTGTCTGTCAGAGGTTGGAAAGGTTGATGTGGGTGTGATAAAGGTGCTCCTTTGATCTCACCAGTATTAGATGAGTTAACATATTTCTTGTGTAACAATGTTGAGCTTTCTGTCTTTGCCAAACCTAATGAAAATCAGATGCTTCAACTGAAAGTAAAACAGGAAAAATTAGTAGAAGGTATAAATTCCCATCCTTCCATCAGAAGATGTCTGAGCAATGCTTAAAATATGTATCATGGTTTGAGTGTTGGTCTTGTTTGACTTTTTTGATCTAGCATTTTCTGGCTGAGAAGTAAGTTTGTCCTGGCTATTTCCTCTTTTTATTGAAAGAATGTATTTTACCCTGCTAGAGGAAAAATACTGATTTTTTTAAAATCTATAAACCAGAATATCATGAAGTCAGTTTAAATATATTTATTAAAAAACATAGCTTTGGAGAGTGGTGGAAACATTTGATAAGAAACCCATGGTTTCTTTGGTATGCAAATGAAGTTTATCAAGGCTATATGACAGTATAATACTTGGTGTTTAGTAACAAAGAGTAAGTCATAGTTAAATACATCATGGCTGAAAAAGTTCTCTAGAAGAAGTATCATGTGTGAATTAATCTCTGAAAACATTTTTATTTTTTTCCAATAAGATGGTGAGTTTGTTCATACTCATGTTCCCTTTGGGAGCTCTAGTGGGAAGTGCTCTCTGTTCTTAGCTTTGTAAATTGTGTGTAGATATAAAGCATTATTCTGTTCATTCCTTCTTGCCAGAACACTACAAGATTTGTAAGCATCAGCTCTGAGAGTAAAATATTGCTTACTTTACTGGGTCGGACTGTGATGGAGTTAACTTCCTTCACAGCAGCTTGTAAGGTGCTCTGTCACACATTTGTAACCCAAGCAGGATTGGTAAAGCAGTGGTTTTGCTAGCGCAGCTGTTGCTTGTAGACTGGCTGGGCAGCAGCCTGGCTGGGCTGAGTGGTTGCTTCTGCATTACGACTTCATTTGGTTTTGTGGGTTTTTTTACCCTGTGGAGGTGGTTTCTCTTTTCTTTTATACAGAACAAGGCCACAGAGTAATTTGGTGTCAGGAGCACTTGAAGACTATCATGAATTTGTCATGAAAAGCATTTGGAAAAGAATTCAAAAAGGCAAACAGGGTGAACGTCATTTCTTCTTATACTTTTTTCTTCATATATCAGTTGTGTCATTAGATCTAACATTGTGTTGAAGTATGTGGTTATGAACGTACAACACTAGGAAGTCTGACATTGCATTCTAGTTAATGGGCTCCATGGATATGTAGTTGCTGAGCTTAGACTAAAATTACAGCAGCAACGAAAATGTGCCCTATTGAACCATAAGCAGAATTGTTACTGTTTTCCAGTAATTTTGTTACTTGTAAAAGAGATAAACATAGAAGCAACTTGTCAGCTTGGGAATTCAGTGGGAGGTGGGGGTGTTTGGGCAAAGGGACTGTCTGTACCGTAACTCAGCAGACAAAGTGTATTTCCGTAGCAGTGTACCTACCAGAAAAGTCTTTGGGAATGTTAATGACTTTTAGATGGTTTCACTGCATGCTATGTACTTTCTGTCAGTGTGCAAGAGGAGGCTAGTTTCTACTTTTACACACGTTTCTGTTTATAAACGGATGTAGCAGCATACTAGGTGGTCCAGTGTTGTGCTTGTTTTGCATTGATACTTTTATCTTCCTAGGAAGTAGAAAAGGTCAAAGAGCTAATGAACTTATTTTAAGGAATATCAAGTCCTGTTCCAGCCAGATATTCAGCTCTGACAACATTGGGTTGCTGAGCCAAGGGCCTGTTTTGTTGTCATAAGCCTCCTGCTGAGAAACCCATTTTCTGCATAATAGAGTGACCACTCAAGTGTAGAAGGGGGATGGAGGAAGGCTACTGTTCAGAAAGGTCTATCGCTGGAGCAGTGGTAAATAGCAGCATGTAGCAAGTAACTTCTGCTACATTACTAACAGTTTGTAATACCTGTTAGTATTGCAGCAAGCAGTTCTCAAGGAGACAGGAGAGAGATGACCTGTTTTTATAGCTGTTAACTTAAATGAGCTAACTGCTGCAAACCACACACTTAAAAACAAGTGTATCTTTCCATTCTGTCAACAGATGACAATTCGACAACAGGAGACTTTTAAAAAATAAATTACATAAGAAAGATAATACCTGTAAATCACAGATCTCCAGGCTTTGAGAGAACGATCACAGAATAGAATTTCTAACCTGTTTCTAGAGTCAGTGGGAGATTTAACCAGACTTCAGAGAAGGTAATGGCGAGGCAATGTGGGGCACTTCTAGTTTACCCAGGTAACGAAAGCTTGTGGGTGGGAAGTTTCTCTCCTGAGCATCCTTGCTACTACCTCTTTCAGTGATCTACTGTTGCACATTGTTTGTCCTTGATGGAGTAAGAATTCTGTTTTTTGTCTAGCTGAGGTTTTTTAATTAGTATAATTTTTATTTGTTTTATATCTGATAGCATCCAAGTACTGGTGTGAAATCTCAGCCGTAGCCAGTTTTGACACAGAATTTACTGTCAGCACAGATTCCCTGGACAGCTTTATTAGATCGCAGCACATCTGATCAAAGTTCATAGTGGTAGTGAGAATTGACAAGTTTGACTTGGTTGCTTTTTTATCTGCCAAGATTTTGTGCAGGTTTGTGAATCACTCCTTACAGCAATAAAGCATGTGTTCTGGAGGTAACAACATAAATAAACAGCGGAATTTTGTTGATGGAATTCCCATATCTAGCATGTTTACATTCTTTAGAAAGAATCCATAGAAATAGTGTGGAATAGTGTAGAAAACTCTAGAAAAACTCCATATACAAATAGTTACATTTAGAAAGCTGTGCGAATATGCAGCCTGGTCGGGAATATGTTGTAGTAAGTCAGTTAATATTAATTGTAAAAGCCTGTGTACATGGGAGGTGCATTTAAGCCACGAGCTGCAGATTTAATCATGTCTAGATGTAGACATTATATATTGACATCTTTTCCCATGATCATAAAATGCAGAGATATACTTGGTTTTTTGTGTTTGTGACTATATTTTGAGCTAATGTCAAGGGAACTAAATGCAAAATTTAAATCCAAGCTTTCATTTAATTTCTCTGGGATTTGGCTTCATCCTGTTTGAGTAGGAACTCAATAATCCCTCTGACAAAGACCAGTACTGCTCTTCTAAGGAAAAGTACAAGGTTTTGAGCAGATTTCAGATATTTCCTAATCTTAGTAGTCTAACATACAAACCAAAGCAATTCCTTTCATGGCAGTATGCAAAAGTAAAACACAAAGCAACAGGTTTTTGTCCTTAATTTTTCACATTAATTTCAATATTAATTTCATTAATATAATTAGAATGCTAGCATTAAAATTGCAGGGAAAATAATGAAAGGATTATATTTAGAAATTATTTTAAAATTAATTAACATTATTTGATATTTAAAGTAATGGTGTAAATTTTAAATAATACAGAAATAATTATGGCCTAATAATTTAAATAAATTTGTAGAAAAGATGTTATTAGGCCTTGCACAGAAAGAAGGGCTTTATCATTAACAAGCATAAGCTGTAACAAAGGTAAAATGCTGACAGGGCAATGCAGCCTGAGAAAGATGACCTCCTGGTTGTTTTACTTGTCATTACTGCTGATTATGGTGGCACTTTTTATGACTGTGCCTGTTTAAAACACAAAAAAAGGAAAAGAAAAACTGAATAACAAAAAAAGCCTCAACCCCAAACATTTACCCATTAGCATTATACTATATTAGCCACTTTTAAAATAATATTTTCATCTGTTAATTTAGTCTGATCATACTCTAATACATTTTCTGCTAAATTATTCAGAATTTTGTGGGTTTGTTTTTTTTTTTAATTTGGGAAAATTAGTGTATGGGGATTTATGTGGAAGGGAAATGAACAAATGCCCTCTGCACTGGCTGTCATATTTGAGATGATAGCTGACTGGCTGAATCATTAGGCCAATATAGGAGCAGTGGTCTTGGACTGTTACCCCTTGTAAAGACCTGTTTTCTAGAGGTAATCACATGCAGCTTTTTAAATTCAGTCTTTATTAAAGTTTTCTGAAGATCTAAATGTCCGGATTTTTTTTTTAAATCTTTGTATTTGATTTAAAAATATTAATGTATCTGTGAATAATTTAATCATATTCAAACTATTTTGTTCAAAACAATGAACTGGAAAAATATTAGAAGATGTTACTTGAAAAAGACCCTCAAATCAGTGACAAATGAACAAAATATTCTAAGTTTGAACAAAATATTCTAAGTGGAAGAAAGTAGGCCTTGATTTGTGATGTGAGTTTTAGTTATGCAATTTTTAATGCTGTGTAAAATCCTGGGGAACATATTGCTTGACTTCTAATGTCACTAGAGACTACACTAGTAGTCTCTAGGGAGAATTTTGAAATGGCCATTATATCCTACTCTTAGTTTTTAGTGTCTGTGTTTTAGAACTAGGATGGAGTCTGCAAGCACTAGTTTTTCCATACTTTAGGGGTGCATCAATGGGAGAGGAAAGACTTTTATTGTTACTGAAAAGGAATTTTATCAGAAGCTGCTTTTTAAATACCCCACTCCCCCAAACCCTTAAATATATCAATTAGCATTATATTCTCCTACAATTGTATGGTATTCCTTTCCATGTGAGTAAAGCTTAACTATATAGGGTTTGAAGGAGTGAATATTATATGGTGAGGATCAACTCAGGAATCATTTTAGAAAAGGCATTTTAAGAATATCTTTCAGACTAAAAATATAAGAAGGGGCTGTGAAGAAACTAAACGTAAGCAGGATACACTATAATGTGGCTTTTTTAATTGAATGCAATCATAGATGCAAGATGTATCTTCTAAAAGATCTAAATTAAAACTTAGAACATAGGAGGTCTAAAACATTTTATTTTTTTTAAATTTGAGAATGGAGGTTTAGCACTGTTGTTTATTATTTTAGTTCCTTCATAGCTGTAAAAGCAGAATGAGAATTAACTTTTCAGTCTAAGAATTAGAGTAGGAAGATATTTGTAGAGTGGAAATTGTAGATTTCAACAGATTTTTCAGATATTTAGCCTATCTGAAAAAAGCTGATAATAAGATTTATGTTAGAATAATGTCTTGTAAAACCATAGTTTTCATCAAGAGTAAATTAAATGTGGGAAAATAATATAAACTGCAGAACTTATGCAATAAACTTAACACATACTTTTAGCTTCTAATATTTCTTAAAATATTTCTTCTTGAATGTCTAATCTATGTTAATATGAAACTGTAATTTATACCTGCTTCAGCTAGGAATAGAGTGGTAGGTTTTAAGGTGGCAAAAGGAGTTCCTGAAAGCTTATCTGCCATTCTACAGATTAGGTGCCATTCACTATGGTATTTTGACCTTTAACATCAGACTTTGAATGCGGCTCAGGAACTTTCTTTGGCCTCTTCATTTTAATGCAACCCAAACACTTCCTGAGCAAGTCATTAGGCAGCAGCCAAATTTTTGTTTAATCAAATGGACTCATAGATGGGTTGTTTTCTGTGTCTGGCCAGGATTCTGATTTGCAAACATAAAAGGGGACTTAGAACTTCAGGACGCAGTTTGAAAAGTAGTACTGAAACAAATAATTCAAGAAATTATGCACACTGTGTTTTTAAAAAAAAAACCACCAAAAAAACTAATGAGAGTGTACAGTATGAACACTTTCATATAGCAATCAACACAAAATTCAATGTCTTGCTGGAGGATGTCACTCTACTTCCACTGGTTGATATGCTGTGGTACAATAGTAGTCCTGCAATAATTGTCAGTGTGAAAAACGCAGATTTTGGGTGGGTGGGGGGGTGTGTGATTTGTATTACAGTTCACAAAATTTGTGTTTAATAGATGGAGCCTGTGTTGCAGTTTTATTGGCTGTATATTATCATTCTTTTGAGTTGAATATACAAGCCACACAGCAGAAAGCAGCTGCATCTCTACCTGTGTAAAAACATGTATCACACCTGGAAGTTTTCTCCTTACAGAGAGCATGTGGAACCATCCCTCTGTGTCTCAAAGGGCTAGCTAGGTCAGCTGTAGGAGAGGGATGCTATGCTCTGTTCCTTCTGCAAAGCTGTTGTCAAATGCAGGACTGAACTGGTAAACTCTTACTAAGCTTAGAGAGACTTAAAGTAGAAATAAACCTGCAATTGCAAATCCATTTAACATAAGCATCTGAAATGTGTTTCTTTCTTACCATTACTAGCAAAGACCTGCAATTTGTTACATAGCTAACTGCTCCAAGTCCTTACTGCTTCTTTTAAAAACAAACCTCAAAAGAAACCCTTTCCTGATTTAAAACCTTTATTTCTATTATGTATGCATATTGCGGTTGGGATTTTTTTGTTATTTATGTGTGTGGTGTTAGTAAAGAGTTGAGGAAATTACCACATTTTCTGGAAAGATAAATGCACTTACAGATAGAGAACTGTGTCGTCTTAGCCTCAGCTACTTTAATCATGCCAGCAATAGATATTTAAAATGCACAAAACCCTTTCAAACTGCAAACAACTAATCAAGTGCCATATTCTGCTCATTTTCTGCAGAATAGGAAAGGCCACCTTAGAAATCTTAACTCCTGAAATCTTTATCTTTATGCCCAAAACCTGCACAGTCTGTATGAAGAAATTAATTTCAGGCAATAGATGTTGAATGTACTGAAAGGATTGTAAATGATGCACTGATCAAAAATGTCCTAGTATCAATCTGCAGCATATTCTGTAGTCAGTGAAAAGTCAAGACATTTTGATTATTGATACCTCTGCAGAGCAAATTATTTTCTTTCCCAGTATACAATTTTCTACTCTTAAATTATATTTAATCTCAGTATCAGGTGGAGAAGTTGACTGCAAAACACAGAAAGATACTCTCAAAAATTATCCACTTGTGGATACCAGGGCTGAAGAAGACCTGTTATGTGTATACATGCCACTCTGCCACTCATGCTTTTACACTTCAGGATATATTAGTCAATTTGCCCTGACTCTATCAGCAGAGACTTCCATTTTCAGTGGGACAAAGAGAGAATGTGCTATCTCCTAAGGAGACCTGAAGCTGCTGGTGGCATTTAGTTGGTATTCTTCCAGGTTTAGTCAACTAGAGACTTTGAGTAATCAATGACAACTAGATGACTAGAACAATATTCAGAAGCTGTTAAACTTTTTTAAAATTGGGTTTTAAATTAACACCTAGCATTTTTCAGCATAAGGAATTTTTCATACAAAAATGGAAAAAATTATTCTTACAGGTATTGGCACAAATTAATTCAGGTCATAGTTTTACTGAAACTAACAATCACATTGTAGTCCGGGATTAATTACAAACTAGCAAGACATCAGTCCTTTGTGTCAGGTGAAATTCCAAACTTTTAACCTTTTGTACTCTAAGTGTTTAAAAGGTCTACCCATTCCTTATTTATTCTCAAAGACTTCCTGCATTTAACAAACCAGAATACTTTACTTAATTCTAGCAGTTACATTGCCCCATCACTACAGAAATCTGAGACATTTTTCTGTTTCAACAACACAAAATACTTCCTGCAGTGATCTGTTAAGCATAGTTTTGAGTGTGTTCATTGCAGTATCACCTGCTAGGCAATGTCATACCAAAAACTGTTTCTCAAATCAGGATTGCATCTGTGGCTTGGGCACCTTGCTAACAATGATAGGTACTGTCATGTTTTCCTGAGCACAAGAACTGCCATGAAGCAGGTCTGTAACTAAACTGAAGCATAATGGTTGGAGCACAGAATACCAACTGATTATTTCCTTCCACTGTGAAGTTCTACTACCACCTTTCTTATCACAGAGAAAGGATCCAAAGTTGTTGTTCCTCTTGTTCTGAAGCCAGAAAAACTAAACTGTGTCTTCTCTCTGAACAGTAAGTTGACTATGACTTGTCCTGTAAAACACTATGGTGTTGAGGAAGTCAACCACTAGCCTTTGGTGCAAGTTATGCATTAAACAATCTTCTGCAAAATCTTTTTTATCATGTAGCATTCTTCTCATGCATTTTGTTTTCCATAGATTAGGCTTAATGTTTCTGCTAGTATGATTCTACCTAGTGCCAGGCATTTGGAAAAGAATTTCAGACAAGTGTATTTTAACCTTTTCTTTTCAATCTAGTCAAACACTGTAGCATCAGTTTCAGGTTTCTTGTAGGTAGGATGGGAAGAGAGGATGAGATGGAGAAGGAACTATGAGAAATGTTCTGAATCATCTAAATAATATTCTTCACACCTCTGCTTTAAACATTGTGTTAAAAGTAACACTCATGACTTTGTTAGAAGTTCTAGAAAAACTTTTTCCCTCTCTAAGAATCTGCCCACTTTGCCTTCTATGCCTGAATTGTAATACCCACGTAGGTGCCATCCATTTCTGAAAGAGTGCAGCAGCAATTCCTATACATATTCTCTTGCCCTCCCACCATACATACTACCAGGCTTCTGGAATCTGTGCCAGCAAGGTAGGATTCTACCTACTGCTCCTCTAAGTGCAGAGTTTGGCACGCATGCATACGATGTATGCTTTCTTGCTGTAAGGTTCTATCATTGGTGGTTTTTTCTTTGCTCAATTTTAACAAGTCATTGGGGAAAATAATTGTCCAGCAGATAGAAGAGTAGCCAATTATAGATAATTTTGTGTCTCTTCCATCTGCCTTTTCAGTGGATTAGAGTCTACGTTAACACCCTCTTGTAGCTGTGAAAGGTAAAGAAGTCCATGCACCAGGACTGAAAAGTGGCTGTATTTTTCAGCAAGTGTGTATGATATAAATGTATAAGTATTCTATATTTTGTCTCTTAGAACACTGAGGTGTTGCCATTGCTGGGTGTAGTGGGGTAGGGTTTTATAACGCTGTGTTGTGGGGTTTGGGTTTTTTTCTGGTCTACCATTTTGACCCAGTAATGGAATATAAATCTACAGGTGTTGGCTTGCTGAAAGTTAACAGCTGATTTTTCACATCCGTAAAGAAAGGAGTTTCTTCCGTACAGAAGTACTGCAATGTCAGGGAGGAGGGAAGCTTAACAAAAGGAATATATTTCTGATCAAAAATACAAAGAAAAAGAGCAAAGCAGTAAAAAAAAAAATCTGTAAGGACTTTTCAATGGTGCACAGATATGCAACTTGGCTGAAACATCTGCAGTATCACATCATCTGCTCTGCAGGAATCTTTTGAGGGCAATTAATTCTTAATTAGCAATGTGCTAGCAGACAGCTCAAGAAAGGAATGTTTGCTGAGTTAGCCCAAGTTGTCATATGCAATTTGTGTGATAGAGCAGTTGCAGTAGTGTAGCCTGTATGAATATAACAGATCTGGTTTAGAGAACTTGACACATAGTACTTTCTCTGTAATTCTAGATGTTCCTATGCTTAAGTGCATACAGTACTAAAATGTAAACAAACTGAATACAATAAGGTGTGTTTGATAAGGGCTGATCAAAACTCTTAGGCAACTACTTTTTACTAACATGCAGCTTCAACCAAAAAGAATTCATTAAAGGAAGTGTTCTGAAAATGAGGCACTTTTTTCAGTCTACTTTTTTCCTAGAAAAATTTTGAAGCAATATATTGATGTTCCACTCCATTTTCAGAGATATGAAATACAAAAAATAGCGTGTGATTGAGTTGAATAGAATTTTTGAGGCAATTGCCATATGTATTTCTTATTCTTTTGTATCATGCAGAAAAGTAAATAGCCTTCCTTATAGGTGGACCTGTCCTTTGGACCTTTTCTCCTATTTCAGGTCTCAAACTGACCCAAAGCACTCCCTCCTTCACATCTTATGAGTGCATTTCTTACAGCAACTTGCAGTTGTTCAGCCTGATATAGCTTAAAACTACATTTGGCAGACTGTGCAGTGTTGCTGCCACCCATCACTCAACATGAGTATTGCACAGGTTACCATGTTTCTGAGGGACAAGGAGACTGCTGCAGGTTCCAGATTAAACAGTGGTCTTTTGCTTCTGGATAGGTGTTGGGGTTTAACTCCAGTAGGCAGCAGAGCGGCACACAGCGGCTCACTCTCTCTCCCACAGGGGAATGGCGGGGAGAATCAGAAAGGTAAAAGTGAGAAATCTCCTGGATTAAGACAAAGACAGTTTAGGTGAAGCAAAGCTCTGTGTGTGAGCAAGGCATTAGTAGGTAGATGTTTAGCCACTTACAGGAAAGCAGGTCGTCTTCATGCATGACTGCTACTCGGGAAGAGAAATGCTGTAACTCAAATCATCACCCTCCAGTCCTCCATCTCCCTTGCAGTTTATATTGCTGAGCAACTGGAACGTCCCTTTGGTCAGACCCAGCTGTGTCTCCTCCCAACTTCCTGTGTACCCCCAGCCTACCTGCTGGGGCAGTGTGAGAAATAGAAAAGGCCTTGATACCATGTAGGCACTGGTCAGTAATAGCTGAAATATCAGTGTGTTATCAACACTGTTTTGGTCCCAAATCTAAAACATAGCTCTGTACCTGCTACTGTGAAGAAAACTCTATCTTGGTCAAAGCCAGCAGAAGGGAAGGTACACAAATGAGTGTACTAAGCTGTTGAACCAGAACAGGCAAAATTCATTTTCATCTATGAGTGTTTCTGTTCCTTGACATATTTATTTAAAATATATATGTATGAAGGCATGTAACTGCAAGATGTTTACATGTCTATGTTTGTTTAACTATTGATTATTAGCTTCACTTGTAATTGAAAAGTATTTTTTGAATGACTGTTCTACAGACTTAATCTAAAACCTGAAAGCCAAGTTAAACTGTGTGAAATCCACGGATTAACGCAAAGCCTGGTTAGAGGGGCTGTTCATGCAAAAGAAGTGCAAGGGGGACTTCAACCTGGGGGTTGGGAGAGGTGTGTTTTCCTATTGGGTTCACTGTTTCCCACCTGAGGTGTAGGCTTATTAAAGTCTTTGAACTTCATAAATCCTAGCAGTCTCCCCATATTAACCTGGAGCATATAGTGCACAAAGCAACTGCTTACCTTCTTTTCTTCTACAGCAAGAATGAATGTCTGGGATAAGTCCTTTATTTTGCCTGCAGAGGACATCTATAATCTGAAGTAAATTCTGCCTTTATTTAATATAAATTCACTGAGTACTTTTAGTAATACAAATTCTGAAATCTCAGTATAGTTGAAAATGTCCAGAGCATCTGAGCACCAATGTTCCTCATATTTATTCCTTTTCCAGGTTGTAACACCTCTTAGTAATTGTCAGTTTGGCATAGCTGCATGAAGACTACAAGTTCAATTCCTGATCTGAAAGATTGACTAGTAACTACTAGTGGTAAGGGAGTTTGTAGTGTTATGTATCTAATTATTCTGAGGTGTCTATATGATATTTCTTTTATTTGGTCTCACTTGTAAGTCACATTGAAGTATCATTCCATAGGTGTCCTCTCTGCTAATGCTGTCACTTACATAGACAGATATTTTCTCCCTTCACAAAAAAAGCCTAGGACATTTTACTCTTTATCTTGTTGGACAACTTCAGCTGCAAACACTTGCTAAGCTACTGCAGGGTGCTTATTTTTTTGTCAATGAGTAGAAATATACTTCATGTTTTAGTTAGAAGTAGTACAGTGCCTCAAGGTTTACAGTCAGAAACATGAGGATTTTTTTTCATAAAAATAACTTCTTGCTTATTGTTTGTTTTTCTTGCTGCTCTAAGTGTTAGGAAAAGTAAAAATATACTTTTGTTAGATAAGTCAGCAGATAAGACTTTGACAAGCCATAGGTTTCTGTTCAATTTCTATAGATGACCTCTAACTCTTGGAAGTTGTTCCCTCCAAGGGCTGCCTGTCTGTAAAACTCATGTATAGGAAGCTAAAGGTACTATTGGCCACACTAGCAGAGGGGTGTCCCCATAAAACACAAAGGAAATGGTCCTTACTCCTGTGGCAACGTTAGGAACCTATGATGGGTACCACCTTTTTCATGAGACATTACATCATCGTTGTCATATGTTAAATTACAAGCAGTCACTGAATAATTGTCGAAAGGTTTGTCTGACAAAAGGAACTGAGGAACCCTGTAAGAGACCTGAAGTTAACTCTTTCACAGCAAGATGCCTCAGATGAAGAGATGTTAGCACAAGTCTGTAGCAGAAAACCTATATTGTGGAACATATCACCCACTCCTGTTCAGAAGCTACGACAGTCTGGAAGATAAAATGTGTGTAAAAAAAAAAAAAATACGTTTCAGACTGACAGCAAGGGACAAGAGAAGGCTCCTAAAGGGCAACATCACTAGATGAAAATGAGGTTTTCACAGCTCTCTTGAGCTCTAAATTCAGCATCTCAACCGTTGTGAGGCATGGGCAATAAATTTAACTTAAAGTTGATATCTGCAACAAATAAATCTTTTTCTTCTTTTTCTTCCCATGGCAGGAAACTGATTAGGCACAAATCAGAGACCCTATTGCTTTTTTACTTCAGTCCAGTCTGTGATAGTATAGCTAAAGGTGTCTTACTTTTTCAGATTTCTCTGTGATTTTAGGCTTTTGATTGAAAATATTATCGGATTGCTATCTCTGGCACTGCATTTCTTAACTTTTGTGTAGCTATTTACCCGTGAAGAGTATAACTTTGTGAAACCTTTGAAACCTTAAACACACAAACCTTATGCAGATTTTGCTTATATAAAATCTAAACTAAAGCTTTTAAATCTGATGAGAGTCCTTGCTCCTTCTTCCCTTCAATTATTTTGACACAGGTAAATAATTCTGTATTTTTGAAACAGCACAGAAATCAAGAGTTACAGTGGTTTAATAAGGAGCAGAAATGGAGCCAAACCCTAGTCTTTTCATTTCCAAAGCTATATAACATGACTTGTGCTCACATTAAACACTCACATGAGTGTTGCATTGATCTCTCTGTTAGGAAATTAGCTCTGTTCATGGCAGCTTTAATCCTAATAAGAATTATTTTTTTAGACAGCTATTTATTGCCTCTTTTTTTGCTTGTTCAGGATGAATGCAAAAATCTAGAGGCACATGTGGGCCAAAGGATTATACAGTGAGCAGAGGCTTTACTCATCCAACTGAGGCATCCTAACAAGGATCCAAAGTGTAGGATAAGCAAAGCATCCTAATTTGCAAGAAAAAAAAGCCCCAACATCTAAATCATGAGAAGCAAAATGTGCAAATATATATCATGTAGTTTTCTTTATGTGCCTTCTGAATTGTGTGGAAGTTGGGCAGTAAGGGAAAAAAAGCAAGAGAGTTGATTCTCCGCAGGTGTTGGTATGTCTTCATGCTCGGTGTGTTTGTCGCTTGAAAGTACGGACCAGGTAGAAGTCCCAGAACAGAACAAATGGGAGAATGGGCTGAATATGAGTTCTGGCAGTAACCAAAGCAGCTTGGGTACAGTGTGTATTGTGTGAAATACATGTATTGTGAAATACATGCTGTGCCATGTATTTCAGCATCCTGGCAAAATCCTGTGGGAACTTTCTTTGGGGGGTTCTTTTCTCAAGTTGATCTATATGTCATTTCCTTATCTTTATTAATTTTATTTTATAAACCTAAATAAATGTAGTCTTGGAACATTTGGTGCTTTATAGCACCTTTCTTTGGCTAGCAGAACTCCCGCCCAATCTACTTTATACACAAAGTTTTAACAGTTTCTTTAGAGTGTAAAGAGAAACCTGAATAAAGCAGGATTTGAATTGCTCTGTTAGGTCACATGGTTTTAATGCAGGACATGAGAGGAATGGCCAGGAAACTTACTTCTGACAAGTGAGATGGAGGCAATAATTCTAAATGCTTCTTTAGAACTGATGCTATGTTACCAGGAGGGGAGTAGACAATGCAGAAGAAATCTACTTGGACATAACTAGATTACTTGATGTGTGAGGCTGCTAGCCCTTCTACAGAATATGTACTAATGTTTTAGTTAGCTAATTAATGTTTTATTAGTAGATACAGGTTTTACTAGTAGCAGCCTTCTTGTATTGGCAACTATCAGTCTCTTGTCCTACAGTACAGCCATGTTGCAAGGTTTGCTCTTGTTCCAGGCACTGAATTGAGCTCTGATTGCCTGTCATGTGCAGATCTCCCAACAGGCTGACGGAAGCAGGCATGAATTCATGATGAGAAGCATGAGAGACACTCAGGTTAGTGCGTGAACTGAGATGTTGTCAGTAAACTAGAGAATTTTTTTTTGCAGTAGTGGAGGCTCCATCAAATTAAAAAGACAGGCTTATCAACCTGTTTTAAAATTCAGGAACTCTTACATTGTGAATACTAAAGCATTGTACAGTATTTGCAAAGATTAGCAGTTAGCAATTACTTCCAAAGCCTTCAACTGGTAGGAGACTGAATTGTAATCAGTGTGAGAATACAGCAGTAGATTAAATACTTGTTACCAGGAATTAATAATTTCATATACTGAACAAATCAGCAGTGATTAAACATTTTTCGCAACTGCCAGTCATCCTGGAGTTCTGTGGAGCAGGTCCTTTCACTTTGGTGTGATTATTTAAAGAAGATGGGTCTCTCCCATGCATTGACTCATCAGTCAGATGTTTTCTGCCCCTTAGCTTGCCTTCACTTTTAGAATTATTCTCAGGAATTAAATGAGAATTCAGTTTCAGCTTTGATGTTTCAGTGTATCCTGTTGAGCTGGCTCAGCCTGGCTGGAATACAGAAAAACAATGCCTGTTTTGATCCCTGATGAAGACTGGAGGGGGGAGCATAAAACAACAAAAAGACCTCAAAGTTGAGTTTGGCTTTTATGAAGCCAGGTTGAGAAAAATGGATCTATTCCATCCTCAGTTAATGAATACCAGGTGCATTAAAAACAACCAAAGTTAAACACAAGAAGACCACCCAAACCCAGCGCTGGTAATGATAGCTGTGGATATCACTTTAAAACAAACCACAAGATAAAAACCTCCAAAAATTCTGCAGTTCTACCATACTTTTATCACTGTCAGTTTTTCATTTCATGATACAGATTTGACTGGTGCTACAGATGTTGGTATTGGTAAGAAAGGGCCTTAACCTGTACCTGTTAGGGACCAAGTGTTTATGTGATAGGTAGTGGACAGGGGGTGTAGGGTGAGGCCCCAGTGGCCACTCTTGTGCCATGCAGAAGTTAAAAGCAAAATTCTAAAAACTTGAAGTTTTTAGAATTAGTCTTGAGTAAGAGCTTCAATATGTGAACACCCTGAGGCTATGGTATAAGAAAGGTATGATCAGGCTCTAGCTTCCAGAGTCTGCTAAAGTTAATATAAAATCTATCCATGGACATTTTTCCACTGTCCTCAGTAAGCACTGGGTAACAGTTTTCCTGGCAGCGTGGAAGGTCCATGGAGCTAGATAGTAAGAGGGAGAAAATTCACATGGAAGTGCACATTTTCTGGGAAAGCAACCTCCAGCATGCTTAGATGTGATCCAGTGGCTGAGAGAGCTGTGGGTGCAGAGCGAAGCATTGCTGCGTAGCTGCAAGCTGAGAGTTTGGATCTGAGGGAAGATTTGAAGCTAAAGCCCGAGCTGGGCTTTATCATTTGGGAGGAAGTTGCAGTGATGAATAATGGAAGAGGTATTTGGTTTAGACTGAGAAATATGGGTTTGAAATAACTGACCTACCAAAAAAAATAAAAGGGGGGGAGGGGGAAGGAGGAAAAAAATCTGAATTTGAAATATTTTGTTTAATCTGAAATTAAGCCCTTTGTTTTGGAGTTGCATGTGGTTTGGGGTTTCGTTGTGGTTTGGGTTTTTTTCCCCTCCTCCTATTCTTGTTTCTATTTTATATTTATTTTGCTTGATTTTTAAGCAAAACCCTGGTTAGAGATGCCCATGTCGCTGTCTCCGCATTTTCCCAGCCACAGAGCGCCCACATTGTTTCCACACTTCCCAAATGTCGTCGTTCCCCCCCCCGCCCCTTCCAGCTGAAGTTAATGTCACTTGTGTCCGGCAGGTTTCTCTTGTATCTTGCCAGGCCTGAACTGGAACCAAACCCCCCCACCACCAGCCCAGCCCCGGCCGCCCGTCTGTGAGCAGCAGGCGCGGGGGAGCCGGCGGCCAGGCTGGTGGCGGGGCCGGGCTCTCGCCGCCGCGGCGGCGGGCACTGCAGTAAGGCGGCCGGCAGGTGCGCAGCGAGCCGCAGGCAGGTCGCCGCTCCCTCACATGGGCGGGGAGCCATGGGGCTGCAAGGAGCGGGGCTGCATACCGCCCGCCCGGTGCTTGGCCCCGGTGGTTTGCGTGGGGCGGGGGATGCACGGGCGGTGATGCTGGGTGGAGGAGGAGGAAGAGGAGGAGGGGGGTGCTGGCGGGACAGCCTGAGGTGGGCGGAGGGGGTAGGCGGGTGTTATACCATCGCTCTGGGGAAGGATAAGCATTTGCGAATTCCGGCTCCAGAGCGCGGGGAGCATCCTATCCTCACCGGCCGGGCGGGCAGCAGCCGCAGAACAGGACGAGGCTTCCCGGCTCTTCGTTATCCTAACGCTGTCCGTGTTATCCCCGCCTTCCCCTGCCCGCCTCTGCCGCTGGGTGCCGGCGGCTGCCCGGCCCCGTGCCTTCCGTGCAACAGAGCGAAGAGCGGCAGCCTGCGGAGGTCCCCGCGGAGCCGAGCGCTGAGCTAACCACCCTGTCCCTCTCCCGGCCGCGCAGGCACAGGCAGAGCCCTGGGTGAGTAGCCGGGGAGCTCCCTTACTCCTCTAGGCAGCCCAGAAACATTCAGGCCCTTCTCTACGTCTCTTTCTTCATCTCTTCTCAGTTGTGTGCCTGGAAGGTGCAGGAGGAGATCTGTTCTCTGTTAGGTTGGTCAGGCTGGGATCATTGCTTGGGGAGGGATTTTTGAAAAGCTTTTCTGTCTGTGCCATAAAAACATGTTATGCTATGAAGTTGGCTGTCTCAACTTGGAAATCTCCTTCCTTTATACATATGCTTTTTTTAAAAAAAAAAAATATATATTTTTCTCCTTCTTCTTCCTCTTTTCTTTCTTTACAACTTTCCCAGCCTCACAGTTGCCTCCTTCGCTTTCACCAGCAAATTTCTATCGCTAAGAGGAAGCTAAAGATATGCTGAGGGACTTCTTTCATCATTGAAGGTTATTACTAAGAATTGACGTTTTTCTCATGTTCTTTCCTAGACTGAATAGTCATGACAGCTGAAAAGACTATTCCTATAATTAATGGCAAGCCAGAAGATGCTTTGGACCCAGAAGCCTCAAGTACCAACCTCGTCCACAGCAATGATAAGAAAGTTCATGAAAGAGGTCACTGGAACAATAAGGTTGAATTTGTGCTTTCTGTGGCAGGGGAGATTATTGGGTTGGGAAATGTATGGAGATTCCCATATCTTTGCTACAAGAATGGAGGAGGTAAGATGGCTTCATATCTTGATGTTCAGCTCACCCCTAAACATGCGGGAAATAAACAATTAAGAATGTTTTACAGTATTCTTGTGCTAGGTATTCAGGATTTCAGTGTATGTGCAGAGTGGGAAGTATTAAGCATCTGACAATCAAGGAGAGCATTGTGATTCTCTTATCTTCTCCTCCCCAAGTATTGTGTGGCTTACTTTCTAAAGTTTTGTTTGTGTTAGTAAATGGACCTTTTTTTGTAAGATCTTTAATGTGGCAGAAGCCAGTATTTGATTGTGGTAGTATGCTGTGTGTTTTCTTCTGCATGTGAACACAGACCTAGGCAGACTTAAATTAGTTCATCTGACATAAAAAGGAATGTAGCAGTTTATTTTTCATACTAATATGCATTGGAAAGGATGAGTATTGTTTTTGATAATGCTATAAAGTTTACCTTTTGACTTTTCTTTGTCATATGAAAATTTCTTCCCCAATGACTACAGTAGAGTAGGAAAGGATGTAAAAGCTGCCTGTTACTCAAAAAAGAAGAATCTCATGAGCTGTGACTTGCAAAGCAATGAGGAAAGTAAATTAAAAATTTAGTTTGGAATTCTCTGGACTAGATTCAATAATCTCCCCACTTAAGGCCTGAATCTGTGTTAGTGTAAGCATAAAAGCTGGGAGAAAATTAGTATGTTCAGTGGCTGCTACGTAAAGATCTGTTCTTCAACAGGTTGGTTTATTAGCAGCACTGCGCCAGTTTTTTTCCCCTTATCCCTCCAAAGCTAGGCTGGGTTGTCTGAACTCAGAGATGTTTTGGGCCTGTTTTGCCTGCTGTTTCTATAAGGTTAATGCTACTGTGGAAGAGGAGTTTGTGGTTTGCAGCTCCTTTCTTTATAAGTATGTACTTTGCAAAACTAACAAGAATTCGCTTGTTTTCAGAATGATGTTACCAAGTATTGCTGTTAGTACATAAATAATAGTATATGGATATGACATACAGAAGAGTTTCTTGTTGTTTGTCAATGTTTTTCAGAGAAGTTTTGGTAGACGAAAAGGTGGGAAGGTTTTTTTCAGTATATAATAATTCCTTGTTTGTGCAGTAACCTTTATGTGACCATTTGTATGTATACACTAGCTTGTCAAATTGTAATGTGTCCATTTTTAAGGCTATAACATTAGATAGAAAAAATTCTAACCATGCTTTTGGGTGATTTTTTGAAAAAAGTACTTAAATGCAATATTTAATCACCACTCTATTCTTTAAGAAAAGAATTAATGTGTGTGGTTTAAGTGGTAATGTCCTGGCACCATGGGAAATTTGCTATTGACTTCAATTTTATTCAGTGAGGACTTGGTCTATGACCTGTGGTTTTTGTAACTCTCTGGAATGCCCTGCTGGAATTAGATCAGCAGAATCCAACAAGAGTTGGACTTGTTTCATGCATCAGATGTAAATACCTAAAACTTCTTTGTGTGTGGTAAGTGAAGACGATAGTAAGACATACAAGCTGGTTATGAAATAACTTGCTATGTACAGAATGACTCTAGAAGCAGTAATGTGGAACTTCTGTGGTCTCAGCTCTCTCTGGTACTCACTCTGAGTCATAACAGGTAGTGTAGCTGTAAGGTGCTACAATTTTAAGTTGTTCTTATGGATATTTAGTGGAATTTTAAGGAAAATTGGTTTATTTGCATGTTTCAAATTTAAAAATCTTTTTGAATGTGATCCGTTTGCAAGTTGGGAAACCCAACTTCCTCTAATTTTCATGATGTCTACCTGTTATAGAACAGTGTTGGACAGAGTCAAAGCTAGTACTTCAACAAGTTGCCACGTGAAACTTGCTAGGATTGTGCGTATGAGTGGGCCAAGTTGGATTTGATACAGGCCAGCAGTTTGCCCAGCCTGTAAGGATTTTTTTTCAGACCAAATCTTTATGATTTGTAAATCATGAAGAGAAACCATACTTTATATGTAAGGTTTTCATTCTTTGTGAAATCTGTCAGCTTGTATTTAGTTTTCTAAACTTGCCTGGCTAAAATATAACAATAGTTGCAGGTTGTGGGTGTGTTGTGGTGTTTGGGTTTGTGGGGTTTTTTTCCTAAGAAGCTTCCTGTATTCAGAAACCTGTTGTTCATAGTTAATATTCTGACAGATTTCATCTTAGCGAGGTAGTTATTAAGGTGCTGATCTTTAATAAACAAACAGGTCTTTGGGAATCCCATTAAAGACAGAAATGCTGCTCTTGCTGGTGCTTTAAAGAACCACTCAGTGTCTGCCCTGATGGTGGACAGCACTGTAAAACACACATTCCTAGGGAAAACTGCATCTGCCAAAACTTCTGTGTGCTTACCATATCTTGTGTCACTTTGAAATGGAATGAATGGTAGGATGCTTACATTGTTTAATGGGAGATTTAAGTACAGTTAATAAGAGTTTTGGGATTATTTGTATGGGAGCAGGTAGTTAAGACCTGGACAAAACACATCATGTATGTTGTACTAACCTTTATTGTCATAATTTAGTTACTGCTTTGTAATTTTCCTACAACTTCAGATAAATGATTCTGTGCAGTACTTTGCTGCACTAGCCAGCCTTGTTAAAACAGTAAAACTTTCTTGGTGTAAGTAAAAATGGCAGAATCTGTTATTTTGTGCTTTCTTCTCTGTATTCATTTCCTTCTTTACTTGTTTTAGTCTAAACAAGTATAATTGCTTCTTTCCACCTCATCCTTTGACTCATCAGAAAGTCTGAGTAACTTGGAGAATGAGGAAAAAAAATCTTTATGCCTTATGTGTTAATCAATTCTTACACAATCAGAAAGCTGTATTTTAGTTCTTGTTATTTAAGTTCAGTTCAAAATTGAATACCCAAAATCTGCATTATTAGCAAGTGACATTATGCCCAAACATATTTACGTTCTCCCCTTTTTTGCTTTGACATACTTCACAGCCCCGTTCTTTAGGTGCAACATCTAATGACACAATCAATTGTTAAATAACACAATACTCTGCACTCTGTTAATTGCTAAGATGTTATATACAGTGCTTCAGTATTAAACTGTACTATTCATTATCTATGCTGGAGTTTACTGTCAGCATCTAATAAATAAATTAATGCTTTGTTACTGTCCTACAATGTCATATTAATATTTATAGCAGGTAAGGCGAAGCCCTGCTTTCCTGTTCTTGTCAGTAGTTCTAAAGCTTATTTCATTGTTCCCTTTTCTTGAGCCTTATGATCAGGCTTATCCAAATAACATACAAAGGACTTCTTGGATTTCATTTCCATAACAATTTTTCATCCCAGCCTTCCTGAGAAAAGTGTGGAAGATAGTGTAGACTGACTTGGTGACGATCAGAGCAGAACTGTTGGGCTGAGCCAGACTGTGGTCTTTTCTGTGTTTAGTCTGTACTGGGGAACTTTGGTCTGGTCTTTTTTAGTCCGTGACAGTGGCTTACATGTTAAGTTTTCATATCTGTGGCTAGGACTAAACACTTCCTGCGCTTCCAGCACAATGCCTGAGAGGTGACTTAATAGGTGAAAATTTCTCAATATGCTGTCAATGATCCCTGTTCATTATAACCGATACCTCCTCCATGCTTGCTTGCAGGTGCTTTCCTTATCCCATATGTGGTCTTTTTTATTTGCTGTGGAATACCAGTATTTTTCTTGGAGACAGCCTTGGGACAGTTTACTAGTGAAGGAGGCATTACATGCTGGAGGAAAGTTTGCCCTCTATTTGAAGGTAACATCCAGTTCTGTGTTCTACTGCATGAAAATTGAAGTAAAATAAATGAAATTGTATCAAAACTGGTTAAGATATGCTTACAGTAGGAAACATTTGGTTTTCAAGTACCTCAAAATGTTTTTCTATTGAAAAATGTTTTCTCTTGTCTCGTTTTTTTCTCTAGGTATTGGATATGCTACCCAAGTTATAGAGGCACATCTAAATGTATATTACATCATCATTTTAGCATGGGCTATCTTCTATTTGTTTAACTGTTTTACTACAGAACTTCCTTGGGCTACCTGTGGGCATGAATGGAATACAGGTATGACCTCAGTAGAGATTGTTGCTATATAAATACTTCCAAGTAATTGATTAATATATTAAAACATTAGGAACAAAATGATTCTTGTACAAAAGTTTGTGGAAATAGGGCAATTGCACCACACTACACCATGATAAAGGAATCCTGGAGTGAAGATTTATTCATACCTTTTTGGTTTAGGTTCTTGTATAAGTATTTTTTTTGCAGAATATAATGTTAGAAAGCAAAGAGGACTGCTTTTTGTTAATTCTGTAAAATATTCTGGCTGAATCCCAAGACTCTCATTTGCAATCATGTCTATTCTCCCTGAATGCAGTAAGTGAATTCTACTGAAGAGCTGATGACCTGATGACAGGTTACAATCTTGTTCTTTCACTCTCATGAAATCAGGAGGAGTTTAAATGGAGAGGAAAATATTAAATGTGGAACTTTGAATTCTCCCTTTTTAATGCCAGATGTTGAGGAATAATGTTCATCAAGCTACTTTGGAAAATTTAGTCACATAAATAATCCTTACTGCAGGCAAAGTAGACTCTTACATGAAAGAGATGAGGTGTGTATTCATATGGGTTTTCAGTACAGGGCTCTGCATCTGTCCCCTCATTCATGGTCCCCTCATATTTTATCTATAATAAATCTATAATCTTAGTGCATTTGGAGATGACAAATATCTATGCGGACGAATCCATACTGATGCCCTTAACTCCCTGAAATTCTTGTATTTATATCACAGAATCACAGAATTGTAGGGGCTGGAAGGGACCTAGAGAGATCATCGGGTCCAACCCCCCTGCCAAAGCAGCTCCCCAGCTCATATTGCACAGGTCGGCGTCCAGACGGCTCTTGAATATCTCCAGAGAAGGAGACTCCACCACCTCCCTGGGCAGCCTGTCCCAGGGCTCTGTCACCCTCACTGGGGAAAAGTTCTTCCCCATGTTGTTGCGGAACTTCCTGTGCTCCAATTTACAGCCATTGCCCCTTGTCCTGTCCCCACAGACACTGAAAAGGGGCTGGCCAATTCCCCCTGCATCCCATACTTAAGATATTTATAAACATTAATAAGGTCCCTCCTTAGTCTTCTTTTCCCCAGGCTGAACAGCCCCAGCTCACTCAGCCTTTCCTCATAGGGGAGATGTTCCAGGCCCTTCATCATCTTCATAGCCCTTCTCTGGACTCTCTCCAGGAGATCCCTGCATCCTAGGATCCCGTTGGCTCTCTTAGCCACCAGTGCACACTGCTGGCTCATGGCCAACCTGTCATCAACCAGGACCCCCAGGTCCTTCTCCACAGAGCTCTTCTCCAGCAGGTCATCCCCCAGCCTGTACTGATACAGACAGTTATTATATCACTAACTGATTTCAAATCATGCGCCAATTGTACTTTCATGATTTTATTAATTTGTCATTATTGTGTTCTTTGAGCACACCTAAAGCTATTTGATATCTTGCCGTTTGGGTGATGTTAGGGAACTAGTCTTGGCCCGATAGATGTGGAAGGCTTCAGGATCAGTTTTGGCAACCCTGCCGAAGAGCTTAGCCAATGTTGATTGCTGTTCAAATATTAAGTGTCAGCTCAATAACGCTGGTCTGCTTTGATCTCCTTTCTCTGTACTAGAGATAATAATAATAACCCAGAGTGACTTTTTACTTGCTGTTTTAAGGCAAAGTGGAAACTTGTTGTTAGCAGCATTTGATAAACTAATTGTTGCTGTTGGCCATTGAACCAGCAGTTGGAGTTAGGAGTGTGTTGTAATTCCCAATCAATTCCCTCAGTTCCTCAAAGCATCTTTGTTCTGCCTGGGGTGTTTTAATTGCCTTTGCCGTTGCAATGTGCCTTTGGAAAGTGTTATAGGAGAACAAAGCTTACTGCATGGATGTTTTTCTGGGATAGGCCTGTGATCCAGCGATCAAAATATGGTGTTGCATAAGCAGCAGTTGTGGCATGAATCCTTTAACCAGATAGAGAAAACGCCTTACAGAATGGTGGTTTTACGAGATGCATAAACTAGAAGATGCACAAGAAGAAATGTACTTTTCACATCACTGTACCCAACTCTTTTCTGTTCTTTTATAGAAAACTGTGTGGAATTTCAAAAACTAAATATGAGCAACTGCAGTCAAGTCTCTTTACAAAATGCCACTTCTCCAGTGATGGAATTCTGGGAGTAAGTGCAATAAACTTTACATTTGCTCAGACCATTGATTAACTTCCAGTATTTTGATCATTTACATGTAACCCTGTAGCACTTAGTGATGTGAGTTCAGCTAGAGATTTTCTGATACAAGCAAAGACAGTCAGGATAAGAGTTTTAATTCTTATTTTTTTTAAGAGGATACAAGGAAAGGGATTCCATATCCTGAAAGAACATAGAACAAAGTGTGCCACTTGCCTGGGAGCTTGGCTCTTGCTGCTGGAGGAAAGAGCCTCAAACACATACTAATGAGGAGGCAGAGGTGAAAGAAATAGGATGATTTAAAATATTTCTTTTTTTTTCCAGGATATTTTTTCTTTTAAGAATTTGAGAGTTGCATCTTCATCCTTTTATGAGCTAACTTATACCTTGGCTTCTGTATCTCATTTTTTTTTTTAAAGGCCTATGTAAGTGTTAGTTATTCAGCTATAATAACTGGAGAGTTTAATTTTCTTGTATCCTCTAGATTCTGATTTCTATTTGGAGTAAGAGAATTATATCTTTACAAAATATAGTCTGCTTTTGTGATGACAAGTATTTTTTCTTACTATAAATATTTAATTAGTGCATGTGTAGTCGTATATTTGTTCCTTGCAGGGTGCGGTGTGTGTTAAGAGAGTCATAGCAATGGAATGCTAGTTTTAGTGCTAAGCCATCTCACAACTCAGTGTGTTACAAAATTCTGGGTTACTAAACTTTCTTGAGGGTCTGTTCTGTTCTCGTTCATTTTATTTTTAAGATAGAACTGTATTCTGAGGCAGTATGTTCATAGCCCTGTTTTATGTTCAGTTCAGCAATAGCTACACTTTGAAAGGACCGTAAATTAAGATAGTCCTTTGAGGGATAGCTCTACATTGACATAATTTTCTTGAATGTTAGCATATGCTATTGTCTGTTTCTGAACTTCTTTGTTTTGCTACATGAGTTACCTTAGCTTTCATTGGTGGTGGTGGTTGGTTCAGTAAATAATACTGTTCTTAATAATAATAAAAACCCAAAACCCAAGGAAATCTAAACCAGACATTAAAATGCATGCAATGGCTGGTTAAAATTGTCCTTTGAGTTTCTGTTAGGTGTTCAGATCATTGAAAATGTTAACATGTTAAACCAGATTATCACTATTCTACCCACTCCCCAGCTAAAATTTTGGAATAAACAAGAGGTTTTTTAGGTGGCATCTCTTATGGCCATGACTTAATAATTTTAACAAAAATATCTCGTTTCTTTGGGATAACTAGAACTAAGATGTCATATAGCTAGAATAAATGAATGAAGTATTTTCGCCAGTACTAGTATTACCTACCCACAGTGTTAATTTGCTTATTCAACAATATAAAATCTTAGCAATTGATGGCAACTCCAGTTATCCAGAGAAGCAGGCAACGTTTAGTTGAACTGCATGGAGGGGACAGATTAAGTTTTATATCCTCATGTTTCTAGGGTGTAGAACTTTTTTGTTAGTGCTCATCTTTAGACTGCCTGAATTCTAGTGTCCATGTTATTTTGACACACACATAGATACATTTTAAGTAGGTCCCCTTCTCAGAATTCTCTAAAACTGAAACTAAAAAGTTTTTATAGCAAAACTTGGTTTCATGTTACAGTGGGTTTTAAATCCTTCAAGTTTTGGATGTATTTGCCTACCTGATTTTTTTTGTGTTAGGAATGAATTATGAAATCAGAAGGTGTAATCAGTTTTAGCCTTTTCTCTGACTTGTTTTGCAGTATGAGTATACAAAGTAGAAAGTACACGCTGTAAAACTTTTAAAATTACAAATGCCAAAAGAGACAGTAAACAAAAATAACTTACCATTTATCTGAAACGTCTTTCATTGTTACGATCAAACTTTTTTTGTTATAGTAACAGTTCGCTGGCCAAAACAGTTTAAAATAGTATATTTGCCTGCTTTCTCTGGCCAAGTAAAGCTGAAGTTGCATAGCTTTTCGTCCTTGGAAAATTCACATACTCTCTTCCTGCTGAGGGAGATATTTGCCTTGTTAAACTTTAAGTAGGTATGACATTGCATGGCTTCAAAATTTAATACAGACATGAAAAACTAGTTTAGAAGTAGAAAAAGTGTTATTAAATAGGAGGAATTACTTTTGCATTAACATAACTAATTGGAATGGACAGAAGATTATAATTAAGATGTATTTCTCAAATGTATCAGACATAAATGAATGATAGAGGTCTGTGTGTCGAGGTACACTGCAGATCACAGAGTAGTTAATGTGAAGTAAATATATTACTAGACCAGTTAATTTGTCCAACAAGTTTTCTTACAGTCTGCAGACAAGTGTTACCAGAAATGTTACTTCATTTAGCCAGAGGTCTTGTTCATGTGATGTTGCTTTGCTCCTTTATCAATTCTGGTGTCAGGAAACATAAATTTATTGAAAGACATTTTGAAACAAACAGTAAAAGAAAAGTTGATGGGGTAGGCTACACAGAGCAGATGCTCATTGCTGTTCTCACACCTCATGTGGATGGTGTGTGAGAATCTTCATTGCTGCAATAAGCAATCACAGGACTGAATTAATTTGCATAACGGCCAAGTTCTTTACAACGAATTAAGTTGATGCCTGTGAAGGGAAGGCGGGGAGGCTCTAGGTTTCTTCTGAACAACCACACCATTGAAAACCTTTATGCTTTGCTCTTGTCATTCTCAAGTCCCAACTGAAATTCCTTTGAGTCGTGGCCACATAAAGCAAATTTATTTTTTAAAGGGTCAGCTGGGGGGAAAAGTTTGGGTTTGGTGGGGTTTTTCAGGGGTTTTTGGTATTAGGCTTTTTTGATCTGTTACCATCTATTCTTGGGATAATCTGTGAATTGGAGTGGTAATCATTGTGAGTAGTGATCCTGTTTGCTTACTGTATGTGATCTCATTTGCATGTAGAACTGACTACTGCATTTGTAAACTGTCAGGCTGATTATTACATCTTTACTTTGATAAATCACATCCCATTACCACAATCCTCTATAGTATTCACAAGCTCTCCAGGTTTTTTAGTTAAAAACCAAACCAAAAAACTTGGGGAAGACTCAGTATTTACACAAATGCATCTTTCTGTACCATTAGGTGTTTCTGTCAAGCTCAGTGCACTCAGTCTAAGAATTAATAATGCTGAGGGGTATAGAGGTTGCTGTGTATCATACAGCAGACCAGACTGGCATCTGTGAATGCTAGCAGTGGTTAGTAGCAGCGGCACAAGTTGAGCTTAGTTGTGTATGTGTGTGCATGCTGGTAAATGAATACACCAGGCCCAAAGGGATGTCTCGCGAATCCAAATAATTTCTTGATTTGAGGATTGTGAAAAAGGACTTCAGCTTCTTTGCAGAAATACCTCTAGCTTTCATTGCATCTGTGGCCTTGGCTACTCCTAAAGCTATTGCTGAGGTCAACAGCAACTCGTCCAAGTGCAGTGATGTCTGAAAAGATACTCTGCAGTAGTATGAAGCTTTTCTGGCATACACACTATTAGTTACCTGTTCTCAGGTCTACACAGAGGATACCATTTCCTTGCTACCCTAGAAGCTATAGACAACTTTTTCTGATAATTCAACAGTCTCTACCAGCTTTGATGTCTGGGTCCACAGAATGTGAAGGCCTATTTATTGTCTTGGGTGGACTAGTGTTTGTTTTGGGTTTGGGGTGTTTTGAGGGGTTTTTTGTTTTGCTTTTGTGTTAAAAAGAAATGAAGAGTTTAGAGATAAGTACCACAGTAGCTCCTAGATGCTATTGTCCATTGGGTACACTGAGAATGATCTATAGTACATGCAAGGACCTCAAAACTTAATTACAGGGTCACAAAACCATTTTGATAATTACTTACCTGCAGCTATACAGTGAAAATGGTCTGATTCTGCTAGAGGAGCAAGAAGCAAATCTGGGAGTTTGGATGCTCTTTACTTGTTTTCCTCCTTAGAAATGTCTGTCCCTGTTCACGTTTTAAGACTTCATTTGAGTTTGTAGACTTGCCACTGCCTGCAGGTATCAGCTTTGAAAACTCTGGAAAAAATTAGGAGATTAAAGGATTTTTTTATCTTATTTAAGACCTTGCAAGCCTTGAAGTTTCACATTCCATCTGCATATACAGCTTTCTAAGATAAGAAGCTGAGTCGGTCAAAACTCACTTTTTATTCTTCAAACTCTCTAATGCCATATTCCGAAGGAGGGCAGGGAAGAGTCTGAAGCTTTACTTTTCATTTCATGCAGGTGCCCAGCATTCAGAGGCTGTCTAGTTAATTACCATTTATGGTGCTTATCTCATCCTAATCATATTGCTTGATTAAGATTTTTCTAAGACGAAATATTAATCATACTTTCAAGGTATGGCACATGGAGTTTGTAGTGTCCAAATTTTAAACAGTTAATAGCAGTAGCTGCAGTAATAACAGAGGTATTGATAATTTTGGGTATGTTAAAGCAATCCCATGAAAGAAAGCCTTGGCCATGCATGAGGCTATATTTATAGCCTGGGGGGCAGAATAGAGAGGAGAAGATACTCTACTGTGTTGCTCTGCGTCCATTCCTAGGAGAGGAAATTGCCTGGCAGGTATAGGAGGCAGCAACCATGTCTGTGTGGTTTTTTTGGCTGCTACTCCAGTCTGTCACCATGGTCAGGAATTTGAGGTTTCTAGTGCCTGGGAAGGGAGCTGGACACACAGAAGACCCATGGTTTTGTGGTTGATTCCACCTCAGTAGTTTTTTTTTTAATTGGCTGTATAACAACAACTTGGTCCTCTGTTAAAGAAGGTCTAGTTGTTGGCCTGTCATTCTCTGGAGGAGGTCACACATCCTTAGCATTTCCAAGTAAAGCCTAGTGAGAAAAAACATTTTTTTTGTCTAGAGAGAAGAAAAGGGGCTGTTTTCAGCAAAAAGGAAAAGGCACAAACCCTTTCCTTGCAAAGTCAAAGAGAGTTTTTCCTGTGCCTTTCAGGCTGCAAATGACTGCAGGAGTCGCATTGTGGTTAATCCTCACTACCCTATGAAAAGTCATTAGCAAGTTGAGCCTGATCCTGCAGTGCTCAGCACCCGGAGACCTTCAGCACCTCTCAGAACTAGTCCCTTTGTGCAGGTCTTGTAGAACATTGAGTTGTGCCAGACTTGATCGTTTCTGTTCAGCTCATAAGAGGCCATGTGAAAATTGCTTTTTGTTTGGAGTCACGTGAGCTCTTCATCTGGTTTTGCCTCAAAACCACTGACTGCCTGGTTTCAGTTGAAAGGAGTAAATGGGGTAGGTGTCAAAATGCTGGGCTGGTTTCTGAATATTGAGGGGTAACTGCTGCTCTGAACCAGGCAGATGAAATTCCATGGTTTTTTATATTTATTTAGAACATTGTACATAACTTTTTTTACTATGGAGGAAAATGACCTTAAAAGTTGCAAAGTGAAGTATTTGGGTATTAGGAAATATTAGAAATAAGGTTGTGCAATATTTAAGTTCAGATGTTTTATGAGTATGATTTGAAGAACCTGGTATTTTTTTCAATTGATCTGCTTTGATCACACTAGAGGATGCATAGGGAGCAAATACTGTGCAGCTATTCAGTATTTTGTCATTCTTTATTAGTTTTCTTATGCCTTGTGGTCCCATTATTATTAGGTTCCTGTTCTGGTGACGAAGTTATTAATTTTGTCACGGCTTCTTAGGATGCTCATGGTGTCGATGGCTTTGCAATCATAGTTTAATTGATTATTTTCATGTTCATTTATCTTCACAGGTCAAATTATTCCCATTTTCCAGGAGGGGATCTGAGCTACAGAGAGTAAAAGTGCTGAGTTAATAATAGAGGCCCAAGATATTTTTACATACTATTTATCATTAGATGAAAAGATTTTAAAGTTACTTAATTGAAGACATCATAACATTTGTCTGGAGCAAGTAATCACTATTTCATTCCAAGCAAAGCATTTTATTTTGCACACTTGCATGAAAATTTAAGGGAATTATTAAAAAAAAAGGCCTTTCTGTTGTCTTTGCTCTGATGACTCAGGATGTAGAAGTCTCTCTTCAGTGTATGAATGTCCCACTTCCTTGAGTGTGTTTGTATGGGGTGGAAATTTCACCATCTTCTAACTTCTCTCCTTTGTATAAAAGTGAAATAATCATGGAGTATAGACTGGGGTGCTAATGTCTTGCTTCTCAGGTGGTTACCTTGGGCAGAGGTTTAGGGATCATTCTTCCACTGTCTCCATACTTATTTAGATTGTTTAGATCAAAGATGATGCTTGAGGAAAAGGATTGAGGAAGACTATTCTGATAATATATAGGTTAGTTGTTTGACCATCAAATTCCAGTCTTCATGCCAATAAATATTTAATTGTTTATTTCAAATTGTATTGTGCTATTTCCCCTTCCAGCCACGTAGTCCCAGTCATTTTCTCCAGCCAGTTGTCTACTCCCCAAACTTGCATATAGCCTCAGGATGGCTGCTCTTCAGTCTTAACTCCCTAAACATTTTTCATCTGCTCCTGAAATTCTTTGGCCAACCAATTGGCCTGTTCTCCCTCCTGCTCATTGCTTCTCTTCCTCTCCCCATGCCTATGTGTTAGCATGGGAAGGACTGGCCACCTTCTCCAGATAGTCTCAGACCAATTTTTCAAGTATCCAGCACTCAGTCCCACCGGAGTTTTTGCCTTCCCGCTGTCATACAAATTTGTGGGAAGTTAGCAAGTGTGCATTTTGGGGAGGAATCTGGGAAGGCATCTTGTGTATCCCAATGAAGTCTGCTGACAATGCTCCCCCCCCCCCGCCCCACCCCAATTATTGCAATAAGTATATTTTTCCCCATTGCCATTACTTTTTTGAAGCTAATTATTGTAAAAATCTTTATTTAAATGGTAGGAGTCTGAATAAATATATTTGTATCGGAAAACAGGATTTTTTGATGGAAAAATTTTTAAATAATGAAAATTTTGTGTTAGGAGGTGGGCACTTACCTTTTAGAAAAGCAACTGTAAAATGTTACAAGCCCCTTTAATAGTTGTAGGTACTTAAGGTAATAAAGGTAGGTACTTAAGGTAATAAATATTTTTCTTTGTGAACGTCCCATGAACAAATTTGGGGTTTTATTTTCTTAGTTATTTAGAATGATAATGTTATTTCAGGTAAGCTTCATAAAGCATTTATTTCACTGTCTAATACTTAGAATTTCTTTTGGGAATTTGTAGCATTTGTTGTCTGTGATTTAAAAAATGGGAAAGTTTTAGCCTGCAGTCTTGGCAAAAATAAAAATTACCTTTTTGTTGGAAAGACTATACATGAGCTATTTAAAATATCCCTTACTTACACAGTTGTGAAAAGTTCTAGCAATGGTATTATTATCATTAATAATTGGAAAAAACACATGAAGCAGAGTGATGTACTTAAAAACCTGTGGCCTTTAGCTCAGATGATCAGTTTTGCTGAAGAATGCTATTTTTTTTCCTTACAAGAATCAGTAACATTAAGTGCAGGAACGTGTGTTTAAATACATGTCTATACACGCACATTTTTATATTGTGGGGAAAGAAATATGAGATGCACGATTTTCTTGCAGGAAAATAAAATTTTTAAAAGTTAAAGATCTAAAATAGTGAAACCTTAGATGTGCCATGACAAGTCTGGCCAAATCTGTCGGTTGCAGAACATGCCAAATTAATCAGGTACGTTTCTTCTGGCTTTGCTAAGGTTTTATTAGTTTCTCATAGATTTGTTTGTTTGCTTACTTATGTGAGAGAAGACCTCTACTGAAAGGCCTCCTTTCAGTTTTGGCTGGTATTGTGCAACTACAGAAGTGAGCTCACCACCTTATTTAAGTTATTACCTATAGCCTCCCACACTTGTATCTAAGGAGAATTTTAAATCTAGAAGACTAACACTATGGGTGGGGCAGTTCCTTCCTGAAACTGCTTAGCCCACTCCTCTAAAGGAGACGTGTCTTGCCAGGGTCAGGCTGAAAAGTTACATTCATGTTTTATGAGGTTGCCCAATAAGTATTTTCTCCACCAGTTTACCACAGGAATTAGATTTGCAAGACTAGATGTGCAAACAAATAGCACATGACTCTTCCAAGATGTATCCTTCGATACCTCTGGAATCCTTCAAAACTGTATGTGACTTTGTAAATAATACTACAGTTTTCAACTGTGGAAGAATGCACCCGTTAGATTTGCTCACTGCCTCAGCATTGAGAATCTTAAAGATTTGAGAGATGTTCATGTAAGTCTGAAAACAGTATTAATCAGAAGTTGCATTCGTTTGCCACTTGGCTTTCTCAGCATGGGCACTGTGTAAAGCAAATAATTCCATACAATTAAAGCAACCCTGTATCTACTTTTGGCTCGTAAAGTGTCATCACAGGACAAAAACAAAGTTTACACACTTTTAAAGCTTATTTAGGAAGTAAGGCTTTGTAGATTGAGGGTCTTAACAGAAAGGGTGGTTGCTTGTTTGTTTTAGGCATACTAAATGCTTGAGAGAGAGATGTTCTGTCTGTGCAAAAAGTATAGTGAGCACAGACTGGGGAAAAACCAAAAAAAACACCACCACAAAGCAACCTTGTTTTCCGGTATATTCTTTCATGGCAGCAAGGAAATTGATTTGCAGTGTCAGGAGGATTTTCTGAGAAAGAATCATTAAGTATTGTGATGGAATTCCTATAAAGGTTACAGAATATCAACCAGTGCTGGCCTTGAAACAATGATGTAGGCATAGTCGTCCTCTGTGTGGAAAGGGAAATGACTGGTATCTTACCAAAGTCCCATCAACATCTGTTTTTTTTAATAATTTCAGCTCTGCTGACTATTTGGTTTAGTTTACAAATAAAAATTGAGATACTAGAATTTATTTGAATTTATCTATGAATCCTACTGTAAGTTGCAAGTGCTCCAAGAAAGCAGTATTTTATGAAGTCCCAGTACTCTAAGCGTGGACAAAGGACTTGGGGCTTCCCAAAATAGCTCCATAGCTCCTGTACATTTGTTGTTTTCTTTTTTCTGTTTTATGAGCTATTCTTTACTGCCTCATGTCCTGTTCCTTTGTAGGTTTGGTTTGGTTTGTTTTTGTTGTTGTTCATGGTGGGTTTTGTGTAACTAGGATTCGCTGCAGGGCCAGTGGGTATAAGAAATAAGTTGGCAGAATAATTTTTATTTATTTTTGCCAGTCAGGTAATGGTTTTATATTGGCCTGTGCTGTGTGGAAGAGATAAGAGCTTACCATCACTCATTTGTTACACGAGTTTGTAGCCAAGAGCTCCCTATGAAGGGCTATTTTACCAAATCACACAACAGTTCTCATTTTTTTCTGGTCTGTAGCTCTCATTTTATGAACATCTGATTGAGTGGACAACCAAGGACAAGTCTACAGAATGCTTGCAACCTTCAGCACGAATTTTGAAAGCCAGCAGGTTGACTTACATTTCTTCTAGATGTTTTCAGTTCACAGCTGCTACTGTGTGCTGTACTAATTTATGTACCTCGGTAGGTGAATAAAAAGGAGATTTTTGGCACTGCATCAGAAAGGAGTAGGGAAAAACTGCAAAAATACTTGAGTCATTGGATATATTGAGAGAGTAGCAAGAAACTATAGAGGTGAGTGGAACAGTAAAAAAAAGGTTATTTGACAGGATTAAATTCTCAGACTTGGTAAGAGAAGAATTTGCCGTAACTTCAGTGAAGGAGATTGAAGGAAAAAAGGTCAGGAGTGGCTAAAGAAGTGGGAGTTCTGTATTGATTCATCTCTGTCTCTATCTCTTGCTATAGATATACAGAAAACACACACCTATATGTACACAAATAAAACCAGTATATGTATGTACACAGTAGCTGCTAAGTAGCGTCACATTAAATTCACAAAACTTAAATTCAGAAAACTTAAATACTGAATTCAATGACTCAGGAGTTGACATGAGAAATAAGTGCCATCATTTGCAAGCAGTGCTAGAAATTTTAGAGAAAATTCTGATGAGGAGAGTTTGATCTTAGCTTTTAATTTGTTAAGAACTGTAGATTTAGAGACTTTGTTCAACTTTATAGTTGTATCTGTGCTTGTTGTTAGAGGTGTTTCAGTGATCGCCACTCGCTGCGCCAGAATAAAACAGACACAACCAATTTTAAGTTTCTAAATGCTGTAGCCTAGAGGGAAGCAAGGTAGTCTGAAAAGAATCCCTTCTGTTTAAGACATTCTCTTTCTCAAAGATACATGCCTACTATATACTATTACCTTCATCTATATGTTGTTCTCTCCCCTGTCACCATCATGTAACCAGAGCTCCACAGGGTAGCAGGCCAATGGAGGGTCCATGTGCTAGCCAGTCATGCAGTGCATCTTCTGCACGCTTGTCTCCTTCAGTCCTGCTCAGGTTCGAGATTGTCTATTGTGGATGCAAGTAAGATCAGAACCAATTTAATATGCAGCCTGTGCCATGTGTTGCTCAGCATTTACATTTGTTTAGACAATGCAATGTATATTATATGTAACATAGGACTGGTCTGTAGTATGCATTATGCACTGGGACTTACAGTTTTAGGGCTGTCTCTGTTAGAATATATCTTACAATCCTCTTGGAGGGAGGTCTCCCACACATTTCTGTAAAAGTCCTGGGTCAGGTAGGTTCACTTCTAAGAAGACTTTTTCTTCATTCTGTTGATTGTTGCTCACTCAGTGAAGATCAGCAAGTCTTCTTTACTTTATTGGGCAGCTATAATTTAATATATAGCCCTGTGAAGTACAGAACAGGATGTTTAATTGATGTTTTAAAACTGAAAAATGTTTCACAGATTTGATATTGCCAGTACATAGAATGGTGCTACACCTGTTGCCTTAAACAACGTTGTACTATTCTGTACACTTTATTGTGTCATGAGATAATTGAACCGCAGCAGAGAAGAGAAACCTTGGAAAACAGTATGTGTAATACATACAGTAATGAATTGACTAGGGAAGTAACAAGATGACTCTTCTTACTTTCATTTTATTGAAGGATATTTTTTCTTTTCACCTGGTCCTATATAAAATCCATAGGTATTTAGTAAAAAGTCCTGAGAAGTTTACCAAGTAAACTGCTAGCCTTTTGGTTTCATAGCTTCATATCCTTTAGCATTCAGTATACGTGTTGGAAGTTTATCTCATGAGTACCATTGTCAAAAGTTATCATATGAATACATAAGGCAGTGGAGAATACCATCTCAGATCTTTAGCATCTTGTATACTCTGTTTAATGTTGGGGTTCTTCTAGTGTCTGTAGTGACAGAAAACCACTCTATATTCAAAGTAGGGCGGACGGCATGTAATTTTGGTGAACAACTCACCTTCTCTTAGTTGTTATTCCTTATGCTGAGAGTTTTATTGTGCCTAGTCAGTAAACTGGAGACTGCTAAATCAAGCAGTAGAGTCTTCTCTGAAATATCACTGCTTGTATATTTGTGTATTACAGAAACAGGCATTCTTTCAAAAGTTTTTGTTCTTCCTAAGCTCTTCCTTTTACACCTCTGACTTTTGCCATCTGTGTGGATCAGCCTGTCTCCCAAATTAGATAACAATTAGCACAGATTAGATGGCCACAGGGAAATGCCGCAACTCCCTGAAAGATGTTTCAGTACAGAAAAGTTTATGTGCTGTTCAGCAGAGCTGAGTGAGTAGAATGAAAGAAGCAATTTCAGTACTTGTGAGATCCTTTAAAGCTGCTTGCAGTCACATGAGTTGAGGAAGCACTGCCTTGAGCAAGAGCTCACAGCATTGCTGCCTAGGAAGGGTGCAGGATCAAGTGAGCCACAGCGTTTAATTTTTAAGAATCTCTATCAGATAATGGAGAAGCTCCAGTGACTCAGATGAGAGGAAAAAGGTGCTGGTGGTAAAACCCTCAAAATAGCTGTTACTAAGCCATTTCTATAGCTGTATGGTTGGTCACACTTATCAGTAAATAATGTGTACCGAACACATCCAGGTAAGCAGCTGCCTCGGATCTCTGTGACAAAAAGAATGTCACTTTTTTGTGTGTCCCTGGGAAACATGTCAGCCTTCTGGTGTGTCTGGAAGTACTGCAGTCATTATATGTCCTTACCAATGACGCTGATTTTATGATTGAATAAGTATCTGACAGAACAACAATCCACAGTGTGATTGTCTTCATGCAGATGTCTAGCAGAACTTCAGATGCTGGTAGCAATCTGACCTAGCAGCTCAAGCCTCCACAGAGGATCTTATACATGGCCTCTGAATCCCATCATTTTCAGAATTCAGCTAATATCTGCTTGAGTTTCTGTGAGTCACAAACTCTCCACTTGCACGAGAGACTTGTGTCCATTTGGGTATGAAATATTCAAACCAATCACTTTTCGCAACAATAAAAGAATAGTACTTGCTTCAAGTGCAGATCGATGAGAGTTTAGAAAACATGTCTTTGGATAGAAACTTAAACTCACAGGAATAGAGGATATCTGAAAGATATCACTATTTTTCTACTAAACTGGTGGGAAATCTGTGCAACACTGGCACTCAAATACCTTATGCTTTTTGTACAAGGAGCTCAGTAACAAGGTTCACAAGGACAGTACAGACCGGGCCTGAAAAATCTGCAGAGATAAAAGGAGCATAACAAAACACACAGTAAGAAAGGCCACTGTACAGTACTGCTGCTTCATTTTGTTTCCCTTTCATTCCCTGCAGAATGCTCTGAGGACAGAGCCTGGCCCAGAATAAAAAGAAACATTGCCACCTATGTTCCTGGCTAGCTGGTTCGAACAGGCAGATGGAGAAGTGACCTCAAGAGGCTGCTGTCTCTGTTTAGGTGGCTTTTCTTGGTCGTGTTTGGTTTTGGTTTGGTTTTTAGTTGTTGGTTGGTTTGTTTTTTTTTAAAGAAGAAAGTCTTGGAAACTGCTCCAAATCAGAGAGGGAATATGAAGGGACCTTCCTCAAATAGACTGAATCTATTCTTCAGCTTTCCAAATCATGAAATAATGCAATAAGTACCCCACTACATTCCTTTCAACAATGTGTTGGCAGTAGTTAATCCTCTTTCTATTCAAGAGCCTGGTACAGCTCTGCACATTGGAACACTTTAATAAAGATGATCTTTCCCAGGAAAATGCAGTGTTCTCCCAGCCAGTAACACAGTGGTGTAAGCTTTCAAACTCTTAGTTTTCAAATTTGGATGGAAAGGTTACTTTTCAGCAATGAGTAGTTATCTCATAATAGTCTCCATTACAGCAATTCCAACAATGGAGAGGCCCTTCTTCCTGTCAGACGCACTGATCAACTAAACTGAAAGGTGTAGCATGTTCTCAAATAACTTTAAACCATTTTCAGTAAGTAGGGAATACTTTTTGAAATAACTTCCATGTAAGATTTTCTTTCTAAATTTTTCTAGGGAATGTACTTGCAATGATGTTAATGGAAAGATCAGAGATAACCTTGTGCATGTTCCTGGAATGGAGGTAGCAAAGAGTCGTTGTATGCTGTCTGTTTTCTTGCTAGATGTATTATTTTATGTATAGTTGAAGTATGAGTAAGTTTTTCTTTGGTTCTGTTATCTCTTCCCAAATCTGTCCATGTTTACTTGTTTTTATCCACACTTATATCTGATCCAAGTTAAACTTTAAGTGTAAAATAGGCTTACAGTATTTGGTACTATAAAGTACAACCAGAATAAATCAACACTGTAGTAATAATGTTGTCATTTTCTTCTGGTTGTAAATATCCTTGTGACCAAACATCAACGTTTCTGACAGCTAATGGGAAACATAAAGAACACCACTGTTCAGATATATGTCCTTTTATTACACTTAAATTTATCTTATATTCATCAGATTCTTATAACTTTTATCACTACTGTGTTACGTATAGGAAGAAAAGTAAAAATCTCTCTCTGGTAACATTTGGTCAAGCTATCTATGTGTGACTGGAAATGGTAAAACCTTCAAACGTAGTATGTTGTGGGTGTGAGACACATCAAAATCCACCCTGGTTTAAGTTAGGTTTTCTATTTAGAAGTAAAATACTCTGAGTAGAGTTAATAGTTTGCTACTACTGAATTACAAATCTTACTCTGGTTTAAGTTAACCTTTGCATTCCAAATTATCCCTAATACCAATGGAGCTTATTTTCCTCAATATTCTGGTCAAGATGTACAAATGCCACCAGTCTCCTGGCTTCTTTCCCAGGCTATTGGTAGGTTCAAGAAACTGAAGTGCTGCGTATTTTTAAACAACAAAACAACACCCCCTTAACAACTACAACAACAAACCCCCCATCCTCAATACCTACAATAAATCTTTCCAAAGTCTCATCAATCTCCATTTTCAGTGAGATTCAAAAATAGTTAGTGATTTGTATCTTCAGGTCTCTGCAAAACAAGTCTTTTTTACGGCAAAGTTTCACATGGTCTTAAGTTCTTGCCAGCAAACTCAGTACACTCAAAGTTACTCTGCTCAAAATGGCTTGTACAAAGCAGTGACATACAGCCTGTAGTAATTCCAGTGTTATCTACAGTAATTCAAATGGTTGTCTACAGGTTTATTGTACTGGCAGCTACAGTGGACCCCTAGGTTCTTGAGCTTTTTTCTGTCACAGATGTTGATTTCTTTATTTCTTTCTTTAAATGTATGATTATTTATGGAAACTTTAATTTATTAAGAGAACATTCAATAACCTTCCTGAACCTAGTATCTTTTCCCCTGCAAGGTAGATGAGTTTGCAGTATTTTTTTGAAGGTAAGAACATTCAGGCCTTAAGTGAGTGACAGTAGTGAATTCTAGTGGTAAAGTTTCAAGACATCACAATGAAATCTCAGTTAAGGTGTTTTTCAGTTACTGTTTTGGGGGATTTTCCTTAAAGAGCCTGAGCTTTAATAAATCTTAAAATATATGAAAGGAAAAAGATTCTTTTTTCTTTCATGCAAGTATGAACCAAACCAGATGAAGTACAAAGGGACTTTCCAGATTCTGTGTGCATTTTTTAAATAGTGCTGTTAATGAAAGACGTGTGTTAGTCCCTTGGGAAAACATAGAATTCAAGAAACAAAACCTTGGAGGTGATTACTGGACATGTCTGGGTTTTTATAGTGTGTCTGGCATGTACTGGCACCACTGCTAAGCCATATGGCCACTGGCATTCTAATCCTTCCTGGGGTATTCAGATTTGATAATTGAAGACTTCCATCACAAAGGAATGTCTTGGACTCATTCTGTAACTTAGGTTTCTGATTCTTGATAATTCAGTTATATAAATGAATGTTGTCAGTTATCTCCATTGGCTTCACTTAGACTGTCAGTCTTACCAGGTTATCTAACTAGGGCACCTTGTGCTCTGAAAATGACTATTTTTAATTTTGATATCACCTGATATTTGGAATAAAAAACAGCTCTGAATTTGTGGTTTGTCTCAGAATCCCATTGTCTTATTTTACAAGACCATGTAGTTTGTAGCAGGGGATGCTTAGGGTGGGACTGAGACCTTGTGTTCAAGAATAATTTCAAGTACAATGACCGTGAGGCGCTTTTCTACTTCTTCCTGTTGCAATCTGCATAAATTATGCAATGTGCATAAATTACTTCCTTCTGCTCTGCTTCAATATATGCAGTCACAAGTGATGAAACAGCGGTGCAGACAACCTTCACAGCTTTGGCTGTTGCTAAGCATCTCTCTATACAACTTCTCTTTTTCAAATGCTTGTGATTTCAAAACAGAGCATCACTTTCAGTGCTGATTTTGCTGCTCTTGTTCTTTCTCTATCTCTCCCGGAATTAAGAGGTGAGGAGAACAAAGTAGTGTAGGGGACTTGAAGTAGTAAGAGAAGGAGAGGAAGGCACAGGGAAAGGTACACTATTGCGCTTTTTTTTTTTTGTGGAGGTGGTGCCTGTGAAATTTGTGCAAGGTCAATGCAGCTTTTAGGTAGATGCTGAACTGCTGAGGAGCAAGCAGCTGTGATCAACTGTCATCTTCTGACCTCTGAATACATCAAGTTCTCTTATTGGATGCAGGGGCAAATCATGTACTTTTAAAATGCTTCTCCTTTTTGTTTTATTAAAGTTGAATAATAAAGGAGCAAGAGTGGCTATGAGGGTATCTATAGTCAGACTGAACTGAGGCTTTGTGAGAAAATTTTCATGTTCTGAATGTCACCTCCTTTCAAAATCTGCATCTGCTGCTGCTGTTTCAGATAGCTTCACCAAGGGCTCTGGCATTAGGGAGGGCATCATGCCTGCTGAGGAAATCACTGCTTGCCTCTGAGCAAGACTTTCTCTTCCTGCAATCTATTCTTTGCATACATTGCATGTTATAGTTGAATTATATGCTCTGGACTTGTTGCTGTTTACTTTCTAAGGGAAACACTAAACCTTTGCTCTGCTTGAACAAAGAAAATACAAAACAATTTATCACACTTCACTGTATTTAAATGCTCATTATGGTGCTAAGAGTTCAAGTTGATTGGCACCATGTGTCTTTTTTAAATGAGAGCAGCAGGGACAATTCTGTTGAGGCCATTAATTTGCTATTTACTTTCTATAACACCTTTTACAAAAGAACCTGGCCAAGATTTTTGGATGGGTAAGGCAGGTGTCTGCTATTTGAGACTTCTCCCAGAGCATTCAGAAAATACTGCGCGTTGACATTCTGCAGGTGGCTTCCAGAAACTGGTTGCTTTTAAAACCCCTCATCTTGAATCTTTACTGAGAATTGTGTTCATAAGAAAAAGTTGCCTTTTTGTGTGTGGCACATGCTAACCACCAGAGAGCGAGTAGTAACGATTAGTAAGAAGGTAGGCGGAGTTAGAACAGTGGAGTGGCCGGATGCTGGAATGTGTTACTTTGACAGCTGGACGTGGATCAGACTGTGCAAGTGTGAAGTAATCCTACAAGCTTCGTCTGAACCCCAAGTGTGCCAATGTATCAGTCATACTTCCATCACACTCACTGTTTTGCAACGTGGTGGCAGCCCTGTGGAATTGTTATTGAAAGCTTTCCCTGCCATCTTCTCCCAGCACACAGTTCTGCAACCACACTGGAAAGCAGCTGAATAAAAATTGATATTTCTCTTGACACATTTATGGGTCTGGAAGTTGAAGAGTGATTGTAGCCTCATGTGTAATTGTTGGCAGGACACGGATATTGAGTGGTACCATGAGACCGGGCAGGTGGCGTTCCTGGGAATCAGTATGATGCAGTTCATCACCCGTATAGATGTGCACAAATCTTCAAGTGAGGATGTTGCCAGCTTCACTCAAACTTACCAGTCCTCCAGGAGCCCTTCCCGTTGCTGGGGCTTTGTCCATGTACCAAAGCACAGCAGCTTTGTCCGTGGCATACAGGCTACAGGCAAGCAGGTGACTGTAATACGTAGCCCTGTTAGCATAGCTCTAAGCATCCAGTAGCTGAATAAGTATACAGATTTCTTCATAGCACTGCTTTCAGGTACTTGCAGCCATCTTACTTGTGCTCACACCTCCCTAATTTGGAAAAATGCTGCTTATGTTTAGGTGCACATGTAAATAAATTTCATATAGATAGTAAGAAAAAAAAGGGCTTTGAAATGTAAGGCAACTCCTTCACTGTTATTGTTCAGTGAAAATAAAGCTGAAGGAAGGAAATTTCCATTTCACAATTATTGTGGCCCAAACACAAGTATTTTTATTTCCTTTTTAAAAAATTGTCTTAAATACATTAATGGTATTTTTAATTTTAATTTTAAAATGTATTCTGCTTGAAAAAAAATTAGAACATTTTCAGTTCTAGACTGATAGAAAATATGTATGTCCCCTTCTTGATTAAAATACATCCTTCATTAAAATGAACCTCTCTTCATTTTTTTTAATGAATTTTGATGACATTCATAAGGTTCTTCACAGGTCTCTGCTAGTGGATTGTTTCATGCTAGATCTTTCCTAACTAGAAAATGGCAGACACTTTGCAGAATAACACTTAATTGCTGAATGAAGTGGAAAAGTGGATGAGGCAACAGTAATTTTACACTTAAGCATGTAATGCTTTCTATTGCAAAAAGTTGTGTGACCTCTCCCCTGCCTTTTTTTTTTTTTTTTTTTTAGATTTTCTACTTCTATAATCATTAGAAAATAAGAAGATAAAGTAAGAAGTAAGAAGAAAGTCAAACCCCCAGTTTGGGGGTGTTTTTGTGGTTTTTTTACCTGTTTAATTTTGTCCGGCCTTAGCTAAGCAGTAAACTTGTAGCTCATATAAATGGATGCACCCCAGGACTGCAGCAGGAACAGATGCTGTGTGAGAGACTGAAAAGGTTCTACAGCATCTGTGTGGCCATCTGAAAGACTTGGTGAAAGTTAGATCTTTTCACTTGCCCATCATATCACCTGCTGTTTTTGTCTGCATCCGCATCACCCCCATCATTAGAGGGAGGTGAAGGAACTTCCCATCATCTTCAACCTACTGCTGGTGAAAGCAGAAAGAACCCAGTCAGATTCCTCCCCAGGTAGTCCCAAAGTTTGTTTATTTTAGCCATGGCCTGAGTTCTGTCATCATATTTTATACTTTCTGAGGTGATCATCTTGTCCAATGGCTGAATCAGATGCAAAAGGAAGAATTGCTTCATATGGGTAATTTACATTGGACCTTTTTTAACTTAATACTCAACTTTTAACCTAAATATATTTTATTTTAATTAATTACATTAGCTGTATTATTTCATGCATGTTAATTATGTGTATATATACAAAACAGAATGGTTATTATTGTGGGGTGTTTACCTATATCATAGTACCTCTGAAATTCAGTCTGTTTTCATTCGCATTTTCATGTCTCTGGGAGTGAGGGTGGTGTAAGTTTAGGGTCTCTGAGGTTGGATAGATAATGTGTCATAGAGACTTCAGAGGAAAACTTTACTCAGGATAATTTATGTAAGGTTGAATGTTGGAAGTTTTTATGGGAATAGGTATGTGTGTGTATAGGAGTGCAAATGTATTTATGGAAACACGCATGGAATGAGCTGTGACGAGTCCCTATAGAGATTTGATTAAGCCATAAAAGGCATGAATGACTGAAATGAATTGTTCTGTGTATTAATCAGTAAATTATTCATTGCTTGCTTTTAGTTGTTTAAAAACCATGAGTTATTCCCGAATCTCTGAATGTATGGAATTTAAATTCATATCAAATTCTGACCTCAAATACCAGTTAAATAATACATTTATTGTCCTGGAAAATTGAGATTCTTGAAAAAAAAAGTCTTTTTATCATGTGTAGGGGCTTTGTCACGCTTAAGAGGAATTGAAAAATCTCAAGAGAATTCTTGAAATCATGGAGTGCTTTTTTTGCTCTTCCTTTTAACCTCTTCATCCATACAACCAGCAGTACCTGTATTTTGTTCACAGTCTGGTAAATAATTTACATTTTTTTAAAATACAAGTGTTTATTTAAAGTAAAAATAACAGGGCATAAAAGGAGTGTGCATCTCTCAGATAAAAGTATCAAGCCTGTATTAAAAAAAAAAATAAATTGCTCATTTGAATCAATTGCTAGGCCAGACTTCTGGGAATGCATGTGCGGGTTTTCTGTGGGAATACTTGCAATTTAGGAGATTTTTCTGGTCCCAGATTCTTAAGTTTTGGAGTTTGAGTTTGGTTTTTTGGTTGGGGGAAGGAGGGGTTCTGTGTATCTCCCTTTTGTTTTGCTTTTTTGGGTTTTTAAAATAATTGTTCACACTCTCTTTATCTTGTTTACTAAGTTAATAAATACCTTGACCCCAGATTGTGAGCTGTGAAGGGTGTTTCTAAAATACAAGATTTATTTTTTTTAGATCTGAGTGGCTCATATTTCAAATACACTATTTTCAGATAGTTTTTTGCTGACTCCTTTTCACAAAAAAAAGTTTGGGTGTGTTTTCCTTGTTGGGGTTTTTATTAATATTAACACTTTAATGATAAGGTTTCCGAAATAAAATTCATCTGGAAAATTGTATGATGTTTGACAGCTTTGAAAAGAAATGTTTTGTAGTTTTGGTTACAAAAGGAAATTCACAAAAGTAAATGTTACAAGATAAAAATGAATGTTAGAATGTTTTTCCTGAAAAAAACCTAAAACATCAAAATTGAAAAAAATAAACCCCAAAAAACCTACTGAAGTGTTTTATTTTTGACTGACTTGTCAATTATTACTTCAAAGAAATTGGGGGTGTTTTTCTTTGACCTTTGCTTTATACAAAAGCTAATTTAAAATCTTTTAAAATTTTGTTACTGACCTAGAAAAATTAAACATTTGTTCACTTTTAACCAGATTTAAAATCCACTGAGAATATCCTATTTTTTCCTTCTGTCCCTTCTACCTCAGCATGGTACGCTGTCATTAGTAAGTAGGACTCTCTTTGGTTGAAGTTGATTTGGTTTCAGCCCAGTGTTTTGTTGTTTGCTTCAATATTATTTGTTCTTTTCCTCTCTGAAGGCGCCGGGTGCTGGCTATCTCTGGTGGGATCGAGCACATCGGGAACCTGCGCTGGGAGCTGGCACTGTGTCTCCTCGCTGCTTGGACTATCTGCTATTTCTGCATTTGGAAGGGAACAAAGTCTACAGGAAAGGTGAGGTTAATATTCTGTATGTCAGCTGTAGTGCAACTCCCTTGTGCTCCAGACCTGTGTTGGCATTTATATTTATTTAACTCAGAGTGGTGGAAGTTCACATGTACCTTGCGTTGCTGTAAACAGCTGTACTATAAATTGCCATGGTAATTAATGCTCCGTCATGCTCTCGCGGTTTTCTTCCGCTTGGGTTTCATGACTTGCTGTGTTCCCTGATTCCATTAGATAAGGCTCTTTGGTTTTGTTTTGATCTTGTTAATTTAGGAGACCACATTACTGGCCACTCCTCAGACCCTGAAATCGCTACTGAGTTGTGTTGGTTTCTGTGCATGAAGTACCCAAAACTTGAATTTGGTCCCAAACTGACAGGAGCAGAAGCCCCCAGTGACAAGAGTAAATCACATGCATAAGCATTGTGAGTTTAGAAATACAGGCACCCTACAACAAATGCAAATACAACACCCAAAGCACAAATCATGAAAAAACGGAGGTAAAGATGGACCCATGAGGGGAAAAAAAGAAAGTATCTTGTAGCTTTCTTTGTTAATGCCATTCCACACCCAACAGAAAGACACTACTTCACAGCCTGGGCCATGGGGTGATGGAGAGGTAGGCCCTGGAGAATTAGCAGATGTAGTTCTGAGTAGAATATGTGGCTATCAATAAAACAGAGAGAGGAGAAGACCATATCTGGGGGGAGGGCGTGTGTGTGTGTGTAAAACACCACATTATTTTCACGTTTTGAAACCAGAGGGCACGGAAAGAAATTGGTGGACTGAAATGTTTTGTGTGTATAATTTTCAATTGTTTATTACTTTGTTTGGAAGTGTGGTTGGGATTTTTGTTTCTCTTTTATTAGCCTACGCTTAAAAATGAAACGTTTGAAATACAGAGTGGGTTTTTTTTTTTATTTAAAAAATGTCAGAGCAAAATTTTTCAGCTTTCTAAACCACACTGATCCTTCTTCCTATCAAAGTTTTGGCTGAAGCTGTTAGCTGCATTCTGCCTGTGTATGCCAACTGTGTCAGTCAATCTGGTACTGCATTTTTCATCTAAGTGTTTGCACACACAGATTTATGCAGCCCTACTTTTATCAAGTCACTGAGGGAAAAATGCTGAGAAAGACTGTCTAGGGATACATACAAGCATGAATAGTTTAGAGGAAAGAAGGAAAAAAAAAACCTGAAGAGGAAAATATAGAGAAGGAAAGGTGATATAAGGGAATGACAAGATAAATGTCCATATGTCTTTGAAGCAGGCACTCCAGGGAGGTACAAGAGTGGTTTAGAGTTGTCTGAGGAGCTACAGCTGGCAGTGAAGACATGAAACTGAGCAAAACTAATTTTCTTTTTTTCCATCAGAAGGAATATATGAAGATGGAGATCTATTCTACCATAACATAATCTGACCCAAGGGTGGGGGAGAGAACTTGTACTTTGAATGCACATGCGTGAATGCATGGAAGGTTGTGTAAAACTGCACTGTACTTAAGAAAGATAGCTTTAGTAGAAATCAGTTGTTGGTAGGGAGAGGCTGTCGTGATTTTGGATTTCCATTCCTGTGGTTTCTGTTCACATTTTTATTGTTCTTCATATATGTATCACATGAGAGTTCTTCATCTTCTGCATTTTGGAAGTAATTATAATGAAACCCATCTGGTTTGTCAAAAATTTTGTTTGCTTGTTTGTTTTTTTCCTTATAGCTTAGCTAAAACCTCAGCTTACTGGTAGCTGGAATAAATTTTACTTGGCTTTATTTCATTAAGATTTTGATAATCATGTTTCTGATGAGGTTAGGTGAGACTGCCTGAGAAAGAAACCTCTCTTGCCTGCTTGAAATTGTATGATAAGCTTTTCAACAAAGCAAAAATAAGTAGCAGGCTTGCAATAGAAGTGCAAAGAGAATTTAATTAATACCCAATATTCAGCTTTATAGGTTTCAAGCTTAAATTTAGTTCAGGGTCCTGTAAGTAGACTCATCATACATGTACACTCTCTAGATTTGTTTGCCATGAACAGCAATTCTGTTTCGAGAATCATGAGGAAGCAGACTCGTAGACTCCTGTGTTTCTCAGAAGACACCGATATTCAGCAGTCTGCCTGGGTGGAGGAACCATTGCTTCTCAGGAAAATGCAGTAGGGCTCTTTCATAGCAAATGATGATAACTTCTTTTTCCATTTCTGTTCCTGCTGTTAGTAAGAAAAGCTTTTTACTAGATGGATGTGTGACATTGCATTTCACTTGCAGTGATGTTGTTTTATTCCTGGATACAAGTTCCTATTTTAGATGTATTTAAGAATTTTAATATTGTTACACTTGCCGCTCATTACAGCCAAAGTCACTGGAAATGAGCTGATGTGGATGTTACAAGGGGATTGAATGCTCTGAAATCTAGCTGACACAGCAGTCTTGTGGGCTGCAGTGTCCATTTCTGATCTATTGGCATTTTGGAAGTTCATACTTCAGCTCGTCCAATCATAGGCCTTCACACTAGATTGAATTTATTATATGCTTATTTCCAGTAAACATTTAAAATTTACTTCTAAAGTCTTATCATAATAGTAAAAGGTTTTTTTAGGCTAGCCTGTTAAATTTGCTATATATTTTAATTGGATTGAATAATTTCAATGAAATAACATATTTGTTCAAAGCAGAAAATGTCTTTAAAGTTTTATCACCTTTGGAAACATTTTCAAAGGAAGATGTCTTTGGGACAGAGTAGCTAGAGAGAAAGAGGACAGGAGAAACAGAGAGACAAAATGGAGAAGGGGAGAGACTTACTTACCATCTTCACACAGCTGTGCTCTGAAATATTCAAGAGATTAGTTTACTCTTTTCCTCTTTTTACTCTGCATCCTAATGTGTGATGGAAAAAAAAATCCAAGGCTTAAAAGCTGCCATAAAATAAACCCATCATTCTCCAACTAGTGCTACCACAGAACTCATTGCTCAGATTATGAATATTTAATATTTTAAGTTATTAAATATATTAAATCTAACATAAAGTTTAATTCCAAATGAAGTGCTTGTGGTGCTGTTAACAAGATCTTTCAAACTTTTCCATTACTGTTCTTGAAAGTCATCAGTTTCTCCATAAAACATTTTAATTTTCTATTCCAGCAGATGTGTAATAGCAAAATAATTTCAGGTGGCTCTAGTGGCTTTCAAGAGAAACATCTTTGTGCCTTTTCTGAGGGTCTTACCCTTAATTATTGAATCTTCAATCTGAAGTTCTTTGTATGCCAGCTTTTTAAAATGTTGCATATGTAGGAAATGCAGGGTCTTTGAATGAGAAACTTCAGATCAAAGATTTATTTATAATGTTGTCTTCTCAAAAGGAGAAAAATATGACATGTGATGTCAGCATAATGTTATGTAGATGCTGCAACTTCCTGAGCTTGTTCATACATGATATGTCTTATGCAGAAGTATTTTCAGTAGCTAATATCAAGTGGTTCCAAAGATGAGGTAAGAACTATGTAGATGGTTGAAGTAATTTAATTTTCTAACCCTTTAAAGTATTATTCTAGACTCTGATCATTAGAATTTATTTAGTATCGTATTTTTGCCAAATTATTTTGATTGCTAGTAAGGAAAATTTTAAGTACTCCTATAATGTATATACTTGCATAGTTGCTGTGTCTTGCTAATTTTTGATCTTTATTTAACATTCATGAACTCCTCGGGTACCAGGGGAGCCAGTTCTTTGCTGGTCCTGGACTGTCCATTTATTAGTTCGACAGTGTGTCCGTGTGCTTTATACATTGAGAAAAGGACCAGAATTTCCTGATCTATTTTTCCTGAAGTGCTTGCTGAAGGAAGTAATCCCAGTGTTTTCCACTGTATTTCTTTTTTCTTTTGTTTTGGTTTTGGTGGTGTTTGTGGGTTTTTGTTTTGTTTAATGAGAGTATGCTAGGTTTTTTAGGATAGGGATCACTCCTGTGAGCTCGTAGTGACTTCTCACTTGTAGCAACTTCTGCACAATTGCTTTTTGACTGGGGAGGCTGGTAGACTTAGAGTTGTGTAAGGCATTGTGGTAGTCTTGATGTTACTACACCACTCTTTCTGTTTAAGCACTTTGCTTTTTCAGTGCAGCAACACATCATTACCTGGTGCTGATACTGTTAATTTGGAACCCTGTCAGGTGCATGGATTTATAGAATCACAAAATTGTACGGGCTGGAAGGGATCTTGGGAAGTCTCTAGTCAAGTCTCCTGGTCAAAAAAATTATCAACACTGAACTCAGAACAGTTTTATTTGTGCTTTGACTGGTGGCATCTAAAAAACTTCCAAGGACAGAGATTTCACATGTTTTGGGGCAACCTATTCCAATGCTTAATTGTCCTCATGATAAGACTAAGTTATCTTTTTTCCTACATGTAGGTTCATTAGGATATTTAGTTTTGTAACTGAATTATACTTTTTCTTTTGCATAGCTTGTTATGTCTCTGTCAGCCCCTCCTGGTTAAAACACATTACTGTGTTACTGTGTAGCATGGAGGGGAGTGCCTACAATTATTCATGCGCACAAAATGACTTGAATCTACTTGCATATCAATAAGCTAAGTAAATAGCTAGATTTTTCTTGCCTTGAGTATTTCTTTCCTAGTCAGCATCACTGGCATATTAATGAACAGGAGTGGCAGTTAATCAGCAGACAATATGTCACACAGCCATGGGACAACTGATCAAACTTACTCATGTCTTTATCACTGCATGATGAGGTTCTGCTCTCTGTGCTGTAGAAAAGAGCACTGTTTCAGCCCACTCCCTAGATGAGGAAGGGTTGAATCAAAAACATTGAAAAGCAACATGTGGTCTTGCTATTATTGTCAAGTGTGCATATTAGAACATTTCACCACCCCCCCAGCTTTGCATTGTGATGTCTTAGTTTGAAAGCAGGCCACAAAGAGACAAGCAAAACTAATGTAATAATGACTGATAGATTTGGATCCAGAGGCTGGTTTAAGCATTGGGTATTTTATGTCTAATAAATACCACAAACTGTCCTTGTTCATACACAATATCTTTTGCATTTCTCATAAAATCAGGCAAAGACCCTTTCAGTCTTACTGCAAAGTGTTGGACCTAATGAACAAAGAATGCAAAGTCTGATGAAGGCTTCAGGAGATCTGCCAAAGGTTATTATGGATAAACATTGCCAGAAAGACAGCTTCCATCTTGCAGAATATTCCTAGCATATAATATTGCCATATGAATTTGTACCCCAAACCACTTTATTTACTTTGCCATGTATTCTGTGGCAATAGACTACATTGTTAAATAATGGTTCAGGTACAAAAAGCAGACAACTGAAAAAGTTTGCCCCTTACAGAAGAGTATACCACATTGAGATTTACAGTGTATTCCAATTTGTTCTTCTGAAACCTTTCCATAACAAATTTGGGGGTGCAATTATTTCTGATATAATTTGTCTGGGTAACACTTATTTGAAAAAAAATCTGGATAGATGGAAGTAAAAAGAGTATTGCTGTGTACCCTCAAAAGTTTTATGTTGTTCAGTATTAGAATATCACACTGCTTGTAAGACCACTGAGACCAAGGCTTGCATATTTTTTGGGTCCTTTTGAATGAGTTTTCATTAGTATCTTAAAGACTATACTTCTGTTCTTTTGCCAGAGCCAAACCCAAATAGTTCTTCCTCACTGTTTTGCACTTCTCCATTGGCCGCTGGACAGAAAGTGATGAGAAATCCTTCTCACATTGTTCCAGGATCATCTGAAAGAGGGACAAATCTCCAAAGAGCCTGTTCTTCAAATTTTCCTGGAACTAATTTATGTATCACAGACACAGGCTTCAGTAACTGCTGAATATTATTCTGTTTGATTCTGACTTCTGAATCTTTTGATTTTTTCCTACTTGTATGTTGAATTCCCTGAAGTTCAGTGTCATCCTGATCTTAGAGTGTGTTAACCTCATGATGTCTCTCCACTTGATGTCTTTTAAAACTACAACAGGAGAGGCTAATGAGAGCAGAGGGCAATACTGAAAGGTAAGGTCAGGAGTGTTGTCCTGACTTGACACAAGAACATGCAGAAAGCATCAATGCTTTCACACGTATCAAGTGTCTACAAGGAGTAGACACAGAGCTAAATGGTTGTCCCCTGTAAAAAGCAGTGCATAGCCTTAGCTGCTCTAAAGTAAATTTACTTGGTTTTTCAGGTAATACCCACTTTGAAAATGTCTTGCAGACTGTCTTAGCAAGCTTTGACTTGGAAACATGCTAGAAAGAGTTCATGTGGTTCTGTTTGTCACCTACTATCCCCTTTTTACTCTGTACCTACGCTCTTAACCATAGCACAGAAAGCATGCTGAAAGGTATTGCTATGTTCACGTCTAAGTGCTACGTGAGAAACCACACTGATGCAGCTACTCTCTCTACATAAACATGAGTTGTCCAAGACACTTGATTAAATAGTCCTGCAAGTCAAAATCTAAAATATTAGATTAGTGATTGCAATATCTCCTCATGAAACATTTATGACTTCTCATTAATCATTGGATGGTCTCTTATTAGCCATTGTGTCTCTAAAAAGGATGCTGTTTGGTTAAGAAAATAATTTGCAGTTCATCATTGTAAACCATTTGTAATGACCTTGCAAGCTTTCTTGGTGACGTAGTTACCACGTGAAAACATGAAAGTAGGTGTCATTCTGATTTTTCTATTTATCACTTTCATTATTCAGTGAAGCATTTAACTTTCTACCATGACATCACTGGAAAAGTTACAAACACCTTAGTGAAGCAGAGAACTTCCTTTTCTTAGAGGAGTAGAAGTATTGTTTTACCCAGCACAAGTAAGCAGGATATAGGGTTCAGTGTGTATGTAAGTGATGGGATGATTTGTTATTTTATTCTTATGCTGTAAATGTTTTCTTTCCTTTGTACGTGCATGGTGTCTTGACCTGTAGCATTCTCCATGCTTCTTTTCTGCTTCACAGTTCTGATGGGAGCCTTTCTCATTCTAAATGTTATGTTTGGCAAACTTGCTTATATTCCATATAGACTCTCAGATTTTTCCTGATTGGAATGTTTTATTGAAGTTTTACATGTAAAACTTAGACAAGTGTCTTGTAAAGGCTGTTAAGTGCATTTTATAGCTGTGATTAACATGAGGGTCTTAAAGCTGATTGTTGTGAAGTTTGTCTTGTAGCTGCTTGGCTGTTGTCCTTCATAATGCAGCACTGTTCCTACCTTCTTAATTAGTTCCACTGATCAGCCTAATTTGCTGTGCTGGATGCATTGAAGGGCCATTTAAGTGTAAATTGTCAAGAAATCTTATAGAATTCAGTATTAATTCTGTGTGTTAAAAGACCAGAGATAAACCAGTAAGGTACAGCCTGTCTGACTGGGGCATCTTGACACAGACCTAGTTAATCAGGGGGATAGTGTTCTAACTCAGAGTAGAGATGTAACTACTACTGATAGGCTAGGTAACTTAAACAGCTGTCACTTGGGAAGCAAGGCTTCCCCAAGGAGCACAACAAGATCAGTAGACCAGCTGAAGTGCATCTACACCAATGCACGCAGCATGGGGAACAAAAAAGAGGAATTAGAAGTCCTTGTAAATACAGGAAATTATGATGTGATTGCCATCACAGAAACGTGGTGGGATAATTCACATAACTGGAGTGCTGCTATGGCTGGTTACAAACTATACAGGCGTGACAGGCTGGGTAGGAGAGGAGGTGGGGTAGCCCTGTATGTCAGAGAATGCTTTGACAGCCTAGAGCTGTTGTATGATGAAGACAGGGTCGAGTGTCTCTGGGTGAAAATCAGAGGAGAACAAAATCAGCGAGATATAGTGATGGGAGTCTGCTACAGACCCCCTGGCCAGGAGGAGGAAGCTGATGAGTTGTTTTTTAAACAACTGGGAGAAGTCTCGCGATCACCAGCCCTTGTCCTTATTGGGGACTTCAACTTACCAGATGTCTCCTGGAGGTACAATACAGCAGGGAGGAAACAGTCTAGCAGGTTCCTGGAGGGTCTGGAAGACAACTTCCTGACCCAGGTGGTAAATGAACCCACAAGGGAAGGTGCCCTGCTGGGCTTGTTCTTTGTCAATAGAGAAGGCCTAGTGGGGGATGTGAAGGTTGGAGGACGCCTGGGGCATAGTGATCATGAGCTTATAGAATTCTTAGTACTGGGAGAAGTAAGGAAGGGAGACAGCAGAACAAGCACCTTAGACTTCCGTAGGGCTGACTTTGGACTGTTCAGAAAGCTGCTCAATATGATTCCATGGGAGGCAGCCCTTGAGGGCAAAGGAGCCCAAGAGGGTTGGTTGCTCCTCAAGAAGGAAATCTTGGCGGCACAAGAACAGGCTGTCCCAGTCGGACAGAAGAGGGGTCGGCGAGCTAGGAAGCCAGCCTGGCTGAGTAGAGAGATTCAGGCTGATATATGGGAAAAGAAGGAAAAATATGAGCTTTGGAAGAAGGGGCAGGTGTCTTGGGATGATTATAGGAATTTAGTGAGATCATGTAGGGAGAAAGTCAGAAGGGCTAAAGCTGATCTCGAACTCAGGCTGGCCAGTTCTGTAAAAGATAATAAAAAGTCCTTCTATAGGTATATTAATAGTAAAAGGAGGGTCAAGGAGAATCTCCAGCCCTTATTGGATGCTGATGGCACATTAGTGACAAGGGATGAGGACAAGGCTGAGGTCCTTAATTCCTTCTTTGCCTCAGTCTTTAACAGTAATGAAGGATATTCCCTGAGTACTCATCCTCCGGAACTGGCAGACAGGGAGGGGAAGAATAACAAAGTTCCCATGGTTCAGGAGGAAATGATTAGTGACCTACTTGGCCAGTTAGATACCCACAAGTCAATGGGGCCAGATGGGATTCACCCAAGGGTACTGAGGGAGCTGTCAGATGTGCTTGCCAAACCCCTTTCCATCATCTGTCAGCAATCCTGGCAGACTGGGGGAGTTCCAGTCGACTGGAGGCTGGCAGATGTTACACCCATAGACAAGAAGGGTCGGAAGGAGGATCCAGGGAACTACAGGCCTGTCAGTCTGACTTCAGTCCCAGGGAAGATCATGGAGAGGGTCATCTTGGGAGCTGCCATGCAGCACATGCATGATGGCCAGGGGATCAGGCCTAGTCAACATGGGTTTACAAAAGGTAGATCCTGTCAAACTATAACCTGATCACCTTCTATGACAAGGTGACCCGCTTAATGGACGAGGGTAAGGCTGTGGTTGTGATCTACCTGGACTTTGGTAAAGCCTTTGACACAGTTTCTCACAGCATTCTGACTGAGAAACTGGCTGCCACTGGCCTGGACAGGTGGACCCTCAGCTGGGTTAAAAACTGGCTGGATGGCCGAGCCCAGAGGGTGGTGGTGAATGGAACAAAATCCAGCTGGAGGCCGGTCACGAGTGGCGTCCCCCAGGGCTCAGTCCTGGGTCCAGTCTTGTTCAACATCTTTATCAGTGATCTCGACGAAGGGATTGAATGCTCCCTCACAGAATCACAGAATTGTAGGGGTTGGAAGGGACCTCGAGAGATCATCGGGTCCAACCCCCCCGCCAAAGCAGGCTCCCTAGCTCATATTGCACAGATAGGCGTCCAGGCGGGTCTTGAATATCTCCAGTGAAGGAGACTCCACCACCTCCCTGGGCAGCCTATTCCAGTGCTCAGTCACCCTCACTGTGAAAAAGTTCTTCCGCATGTTGGTGTGGAACTTCCTATGCTCCAACTTGCAGCCATTGCCCCTTGTCCTATCCCCACAGACCACTGAAAAGGGGCTGGCTGATTCCCCCTGCATCCCCTGCTTCAGATAATTATAAACTTTGATTAGGTCCCCCCTTAGTCTTCTCTTCTCAAGGCTGAACAGTCCCAGCTTACTCAGCCTTTCCTCATAGGGGAGATGCTCTAGGCCCTTAATCATCCTCGTAGCCCTTCTTTGGACTCTTTCCAGGAGATCCCTGTCCTTTTTATACCAAGGAGCCCAGAACTGGACACAATACTCCAGGTGGGGCCTGACCAGGGCAGAGTAGAGAGGGAGGATCACCTCCTTTGACCTGCTGGCTACACTCCTCCTGATGCATCCCAGGATCCCATTGGCTCTCTTGGCCACCGAGGCACACTGCTGGCTCATGGCCAACCTGTCATCTACCAGGACCCCCAGGTCCTTCTCCACTGAGCTCTTCTCCAGCAGGTCATCCCCCAGCCTGTACTGATACAAACAGTTGTTCCTTCCCAGGTGCAAGACTTTACACTTGCTTTTGTTGAACTTCATCTGGTTTCTCACTGCCCAGCTCTCCAGCCTGTCCAGGTCTCTCTGGATGGCAGCGCAGTGTCCTGCGTGTCAGCCACCCCTCCCAGCTTTGTATCATCGGCACTTGCTGAGGGTGGATGTTATTCCCTCATCAAGATCGTCAATGAAGATATTAAACAGGACTGGACCCAACACTGAGCCCTGGGGAACACCGCTGGTAACAGGCCTCCAGTCAGATTCTACTCCACGAATCACAACCCTCTGGGTTCGGTCCGACAGCCAATTCTCAACCCACCTCACTGTCCACTCATCTATCCCATGCTTTCTCAGCTTTGCTATCAGGATGTCATGGGAGACAGTATCAAAGGCCTTGCTGAAGTCAAGGTAGATGACATCCACTGCTCTCCCTCCATCTACCCAGCCTGTCATGAGATCGTAGAAGGCTATGAGGTTGGTCGAGCACGATTTCCCCTTAGTGAATCCATGCTGACTACTCCTCATGACCTTCTCTTCCAATTGCTTGGAGATGGCATCCAGAACAAGCTGTTCCATTACCTTTCCAGGGGCAGAGGTGAGGCTGACTGGCCTATAGTTACTAGGTTCCTCCTTCTTGCCCTTTTTAAAGACTGGAGTGACATTGGCTATCCTCCAGTCTTCAGGCACTTCTCCTGTCCTCCAAGACCTGTCGAAGATGATAGAGAGCGGCTCAGCAATCACCTCCGCCAGCTCCCTCAGCACACGTGGATGTAACCCATCTGGGCCCATGGATTTGTGTGCATTAATCCCTTTGAGCCGCTCCTGGACCTCCCCTACTTGAACCAGAGGGAAATTCTTCATTTCCCAATCAGTCCTACTCTCATCCAGTGTCTGTGGGTCCCGGGGGGCCTTTGAAGTGAAGACCGAAGCAAAGGCGGCATTCAATATCTCCACTTTCTCAGCATCCCCCGTAACCAGGACACCCTCCTTATTCAGCAAGGGACCTACATTATCCCTGGACATCCTCTTACTGTTCACGTGTCTAAAAAACCCCTTTTTATTATCCTTTATGTCCCTTGCCAGCCTAATTTCCAAGAGGGTTTTAGCTTAGCCCTCACTAAGTTTGCAGATGACACTAAACTAGGAGGAAGTGTTGATCTGCCTGAGGGTAGGGAGGCTCTTCAGAGGGATCTGAACAGACTGGACCCATGGGCTGAGACCAATGGGATGAAGTTTAACAAGGCCAAGTGTAGAGTGCTGCACATGGGACATAATAACCCCCTGCAGCACTACAGGCTTGGGGGAGACTGGCTGGAGAGCTGTCAGGCAGAGAAGGACCTGGGGGTGTTGGTTGACTGCAGACTGAATATGAGTCAGCAGTGTGCCCAGGCGGCCAAGAAGTCCAATGGCATCTTGGCTTGTATCAAAAACAGTGTGGCCAGTAGGTCTAGGGAGGTGATTGTGCCCCTGTACTCGGCATTGGTGAGGCCACACCTTGAGTACTGTGTCCAGTTCTGGGCTCCTCACCACAAGAAGGACATGGAGGTCCTGGAGCGAGTCCAGAGAAGGGCAGCCAGGCTGGGGAAGGGGCTGGAGGGCAAATCCTCTGAGGAGCGGCTGAGGGAGCTGGGGCTGTTTAGCCTAGAGAAGAGGAGGCTGAGGGGAGACCTTCTCACCACCTACAACTACCTGAAGGGAGGTTACAGAGAGATAGGTGATGGTCTCTTCAGCCAGGTGACAGGTGATAGGACAAGGGGGAATGGCATGAAGCTGTGCCAGGGCAGGTTTAGAGTTGTCAGGGCCTGGAACAGGCTGCCCAGGGAGGTGGTTGAGTCACCTTCCCTGGATGTGTTCAAAAAAAGGGTAGATGAAGTACTTAGGGATATGGTTTAGTTTAGGATGAGAATGGTTGGACTTGATGATCTTCAAAGGTCTTTTCCAACCTTGTGATTCTGTGATTCTGTGACCTGTTGACAAGAATAGGGAAGTGGCTGGGTAGGTAGTGCTGACATTGTTTATCTGTGAAGATGAGGGGTAGGAAACAATCACTGAAAAATCTAAGATTGTTTTTGCTGAATAAATAAGACTCCAAATGAAATGTACTGAACTATCTAATTAGCATCCACCTTTTAGAAAGGTGTCACTAAAGGGGTAGAGCCCTGTTTTTTCCACTCAGCAGTGCTTCTGAAGGTGACACCCCCCAGGTTACAGTTCTGATAGGCCTGAATAGTTTAATACAGATAGATTTCTGAGCTGCTGAGAGTTTATTCCAACGAATCAAACTCTTCTCTGTGCATTACTGGGAGAAAACAAAAACGAAAATAAAAGGCTGCAACTGTACTTCACTGTTGCTTACATCTATTGTGGAAAACCCCTTAATTTGTGTGAACAGTTTAAAATGCAAAACATAAGATGTCAGGCTCTGGCTGGCTGAGTGTAGTGCCATCTCTCCCTGTTTGACTCCACACAGTCACCCTCTCTTTATAGTCGGGATCCCTCCTCCACCTGCGTTTGCAGTGCTGGGGAGTGCGGGATGATTGATGGGTGTATCCCTGTTCTTTCCTGCAGATATCCCGGCTGGAGACAATAGAGGCCATAAGAGTAAATTGGTTTTCACCTTTTATCTTCTTTTTTTTTTCCCCTCGCTCCAGCCCTTATTTCTTTATATTGTGCTTGATATCAGTGGTTCACCAGTAGTTGAGATGTTTTCAATTTTTATGTAGCAGCTACTCAGAACTTCAATATTTGAAGGCTTTTCCCCACCCTTCAGAGTCTCAGATTTTGCAAATCATCTACCAAGGCTTTCGCTGTTCGAATATATCGCCACAGCAAAGGAACTGACCCCACAGAGCTTCCCACTGCAAGAAAGGCAGGCAGGGCCAGCAGCTTCTGTGCCAGGCTGTGCACACCTGCAGAGCTGGCCTGTTTGCACGCACACCTTGTTTCTTACGTAATAGGGCCATGGGTTATTTTTCTTTCTCTTTTCTCAGACAGGTCTCTGCTTGGCCTCTGTATAGCTCCCTTGCTTCACTTGCATTGTGCACCTGTAGAAAACCTAGTTTATCACCCCAGAGTAGTATGCTCTTCAGTTTGCTTTCAGGTCTGTTCTGGGGTAAGCTGCAGTGTGCTTGGTTCAAATCTAGCTTTAGTTTCTTTGAAATAATTTATCACGCTATTGGCAGACCTGAATAGTGCTTATGTTTCTGACTCTGCATAACTTTGTACTTGTTGAGAGAGAACCCATCTTTACATGTCTTCCATAGCAGTACATCTCTGTCAGAGATGATGTCAAAGTGCCTTCTAATTTACAGCTGTGTGGCCTGCTGAAGGTGATCCTGTTTTGGCCGGGTAGGGGGTTGGACTACCAGATCTCCAGAGGTCCCTTCCAATCCGTACCATTCTGTGACTCTGTGATTCTGTAAAAGGGAATGACATATGGATGTAAACTGAGGAAAGTAATTGAAAATAGTATATTAATTCAGTTGAAAATAGGAGCAGAATGGTAACTCACTCTATCAAGACTAAGGCCTTGAGGTGAAAAAACTGCCTTAAAGTGAAAAAACTGCTAGGATCAGGATGTTCTTTTTCCTTGAGCTGAATACCAGCAGGACACTGCAAGGTATCCAGTGTGCTCAAAGGCCCCAAATTCAGACATGGACTTTCCATACCTCTTACCCATCATTTTCTCTGCCCTCCCATCAGGAGTTAAGCCTTGCTTGCCAGCAGTTAAGACTCAGTCTCTAGACCCAAAGAAAATTTATTTCTCAATAGCAGGCTATATAAAGGCCTTAATGGATTCAATGAGGCAGAAAGAAAGAGTAGAAGCACAGAAGAAAAAAAAAATAAGAGAAAGATGTGTGGAAGAAAAAAAAAAAAAGAAAAAAAGAACTGGGGCCCATTGTGGGAGCCCAGGAAAAGGAACTAGGCAGCAATGATTGTATCTCCTGAAGTGTCTTTTGTTTTAGTCTCAAGTAATAGCAAAGAATAGCCCTTCATGGTGAGGCTTTAACACTCTGTCCAAGATTGATCTCTGTATTCAAAGGGGGAAAGTAGAACATTCATGAGATGCATGCAGAGTTCCTGCTATCCGCCTCCTCTGTGTGAGGTTTTCAAACAGCTACTGCGATATTTTTTTCACTCTCCTGTGTACTGAGCATTTAAGGACACCTCAAATTTGTTTTAAAACGAGATTTTTGTGCCTTTCAGTGATTTTCTCAAAATTCTGTTTGTCAGCTGTGGGAAGTATCAAATAGTAAACTTAAATCAGAATTGCACCTTCATGATTTCACCTTATGAGCAGAGATCCACTTTTATATGAATACGTACTTAGACTGGATCTAAGCCCTGGTCCACAGCCCAAGCAAGTTAAAAGTGTGCTTCAGTGCACTGAACAGCAGTGCAGGGCATGTGCAGTTGTGAGAACAGAGAAATCACCTGATCTGTCAACCTACTGTATGAAAAGGAAGGTGAGGGAGGGCAGACTGTGGAAGGCCAGCTGTCGTATTTGTAGTAATGCAGTGAAGTTTCCTGAAAAATTGAAGGTGAAGCAAAAAGACAGATTAACACTGTGACATCTCTGCAGGAGAAATGCATTGAATGGCTAAGGGTAACACATGCAGGTTTATTTTTTCCATTGAGGTTACCAGGTATTTTTAGCCCATTATCACTAAAAAATACACTGACTTAATTAAAAAAAGACTTTAGAAAGACAAAAGGTTCAGTCATTTGTTGCTGTATGAGCTCTTCATATTTCATTTCTCCTTTCACAGAATCCTCCCTTCCTTACAAACTGTTACTCTTACCCTCAAAAAAAAAAAAATCATTGAGTGATGCTGTACAGAACAACATCAAACTGGAGCCAAACACAAGTAGTTCTGTTTATTGTGATCACTGCTTGATGTACGTGCCAGGGGTAAACCATTCTTCCTCCCGGTGCCTGTCCCACTGCCTCTGTCTGTGACCCATAACTATCAAGGCTTTCTGAAGCTATCTTTTAAAAGTGTTTGTGTGGCTGCCTGTGTCCCAGTCTCTTTATGCATGTACAGAAATCACTACAGATGCTGCTTTTTGCTGGACCTTAGTTTATGTATTTGGGACATTACTTGCAATAGTACTTTTCACCAAGAGCATATACAGTATCTCCCTGGTCACTGTAATACAGAATGGTGAGAGTTGAAATCCATTTATAGCACTGACTGTTAGTGCTGCTTCAATGTCATACTGCTTCAGCTGAAGTAGAACAGCTAGAGTCACCTGTTCTCACACAGGTCGTTTGTCCTCAGCTTGTGCTAACCAAGCCTGGCTCATTTGTCACATTTCACAAAGCCATGGGTATCCATCCATGGGTATCCATCCCCACAGCACTCAAGGTAAAGGTAAGTATTGTGTTCCTGCCCGTGGAAAGGCAGTCTCTTCAGGTTTTGCAGTCAGTGTAGGCCAGTTTTTTGGCTTTATCTACAAGGCAAAGATGACTTTGTAGTAGCAGTTTTGTTTACAAGGCTGTTCTTGTGAGGATTTCAAACTTCTGTACATATACATATATAAAATTATATATATGTATACACCCTCCCTGTGTCAACTAAAGTCTAAAGAATGGTGAAGCTTAATGAAATAAATTGCTACATGAGCAACAGGGGCAGCTTCAGGCAGCTGCTGGTGCTGTATTGGTAACTAAAACACATCCCTGAGAGTTAGTTGGCTGCCACACGCCTGCTATTCAATTCTGCTGCTGGGCAATTGAAAAAATAGTGCTTGAAAACGAAAATAGGTCAAAACATGCTGCATAAGCTCAGACTGTTATAGCAGTGCTTTATGCTTTCTACATATGACACCATTTGTCATATGTAGAAAGCATAAAGCACTGCTATAACAGTCTGAGACAAAGATTTAACTGTAATAAAAATTTCTTTGGGTTATTTCCTGTGGCTATAAAATGTGTCTGTTGCTGAGATAACTAATGGTAGCTCTGGTCAGGAAGTGTTTTTGTGGTTGAGTTTGTATATCACTTGTTCCTGGAGTGCTTTACTGAGTTTAGAATCTCAGTGTACCAAGTCTTGGAGGAGCACAGTGAGATGCCTCTATTCCCCAAAGAGCTTGCCTTTTACACCTACATGATAGACACTCAGAGGTCTCTGTTGAACTGAAGGGATGAAGGGAGAGGAGACAGATCAAAGCATTTGCTTAAGATAGAAAAATAAATCTGTGGCAGCAACATCCTCTCAAGTCACACTGTCTTCCAGCCCGATGTCTTTATTCTGTGATTCCTCTCATATTTCCTGTGCATCATATCACCCCTTTTCAGGTCTCAAACTTGGCTCAAAACCACAATTAAATTGCAGCACACTGTTAGATCAGTGTCCTACAAGTCAGCCTTGGGGTGGCTCGGGGTAGATTTAGAGACTGTTCAGTAGAGAAGTTACAGTGCAATAAGCCTTTAAATAAAAATAAGATGTGATTAACTGCATTGTCTTAGATGTAGTAGCTATAGGGAATGGCAATGTGGAAAATTAGGGTCTGGATGATAAGGGTACTTGTTTTTTTACTTGGTAAACCTATTCATTATATTTTTTAACAATTACATTTAATAGATAAGTAATAATGCCGTTGCTTTATGGCAAATACATCTCTCAGCTATCGCCATGGTGATAAGGGCCTAGATTTGTCAGTGGATGATAGGAATTTATCTATCAACCTGTGTGTAGACAAGCACACACCTTTTCCAATAATAGAGGATAAGCTCTTTATTATCCCATAAATGTCCTGAACCGTAGAATCATAGAATGGTTTTGGTTGGAGGAGACCTTTAAAGGTCATCTAGTCCAACACACAAGACAGTTTTGTGATTACAAAAATTACCATAACAAAGAGGTGTGAGTGTGCTGTAGAGATGTCCTTTTCTTGCCTGCTTGTTTACAAAACACTTTTTCCTCCCCCAGCGTTTCCTGCACAAGATTAAATAACGCTGTGGTACTCTCAGAAAGCTGCAGGATTGACTGATAAATCTGTCAGAGATGGCCACTTACGTATCTGCTTGAAAGTTTGATTGACTATATACCGAAAAGAGGCTCAGCTGTGACTAGTTTTGGTGCAGAGTTCTAGGGGAGTTCCCTAATTCCTATTGCATTGATGTTTCACAGGTTTAGTATTTGCAGTTATTTAAAATGGCTAATGTAGTCACACACTTATTTGATGACTTCTCACATGCTGATTCTCTTCTTAACCTCCTTCCCAGTTATACCCTCTTTGCTCTATTCATCTTTGCTGACTGGCATCTTTTACCTCTGTAGCTGCCTGAAGAAGGAGGAGCTCTAGCTAGGAAACCTCACCTACTAATCCATCTGGTAGACAGCATTGTATCCAACTGCACGAAGTTGTCCCTTTTTGCCTTAGTGCCAGTGTTTGTTCAGGAGTGGGGTGTGTGTGTTGGGTTTTCCTGTTTCTTTGGGTTCTTCTAAAGACAAGTGAGGAGGAAAATCAAGAAGATTTTTTTTACAAGACAAGCAAGTAAAAAATATGGACATTATAAGAAATATTCTGGTACAGCTCTGTTACACTGGAAAATGTCAATACACTGAAACTAGTCATTCTTCAGAGCAGCTAGCCATTACATGAAGAAAATACTCACTTGGAAAACCCAGCTTCATGTTCTCTAGCCAAACAGTCAGAGGGCAAACAAACCTTTACCATCCTCTGGATTGGAGGAATGAGTTAGACAAAAATTTGGAGTTTATTCCAGTGCAGATTTAAAGTCTTACAGAAAAAAAAAATGATCTCTTGTCCTGTTCTGACCCTTGCAACTTCATCTGCATTACAGGTTAAACATTTTTAGAATATACTGAGTGGTGCCTTCATTGAGAGCTGGAAGTCATGCCGAGACTAGCTAAGAAATCCAATTCATCTAGCACCTTATCGGTTCCCCATTTCTGCCTGTGCAAACTCAGTAATGAAACTAGAAATTCAGATGCTAGTATGGGATAATTCTGAACCCTGTAACTTATTAGAAATGAGATTGTCCTATATCAGGAATAGTTCAGGTTTCTGTGGATATATATAACTAATATCAGTATCTGGCTTGTTGTGTATAAAGGCAAACTAGATGGCATTCAGAAGTCTGAAAATCCTGGAAAGTTTTGCAAAGGAACAGCTTTGATTTATAAAAGCTTGAACTTTTTAAAGACCTTTTCAAAATGGAAAAAACCCAACCCTCAGTTGATTAATTAGCCCTAATTTATATTAAAATTCTTCCTGATTGAGTTTTAAAGTGAACTTTTACTTGATTAAATAGCAGTCTTTGATTTTGAGATATTTGTGGCTCTGCAAATTCCCTGCTTGATGGGAGCTGTATGTAAACACTTTTGCTTGCAATAATGAGCTTAGCCAAGATGCTGAAGTTTTCTTCTTCCCAATCAGTTGTCCTGTCCCCGCCTACCACCACAGGGCAGGTCGTCTTTGTGCACTCGAATGTTGACCAACACAATAAATGAACCTTATTCTTTCAGATATTCATAGTTATAGAATGTCATTGTTTCCTTTGCCGTTCTAGTTTGAGGCTGACCCATTTATGGAGGAGATAATGTAATGAATTTATATCAATAACCTCTTCAGGGTAGACCACTCACCCAAAACCACCCCTCCAAACAAAATGAGAAAACCCATCACAGCCTGTAGGTACTACGGACAAGAATACCCTGATTTGCCATTGGATTGCTTCCTTTGTATGTACACTGGTAGAACTCTTAGCTTGCCAGATTGTAATGCTCAGTTTGCTAAAGGTTTTCTGCAACATTCTGCGTTTGAAAATTATACTGCAGACCTCCCCTGGATTCACTGATTTATTTTGGGCATTCTGGTTCTGTAACTGTTGGAAGTTTTACATTGGCAATGGATTAACAATATATGAACAATGTGACAAGCATGCTTTATAACAAGTGGATAGCACATTCTTAGGCACTTTTGTGTTTAGAATTGTCACATCCTTTACTTTTTTTTATCAACAAATCCTCTGAGCACACTGCAAAGTGTAGGATGAGTATTGAGTTTGGACAACAAATTTTGGAGATTGAGGAACAGTGGCACTGAGGATCCAAGTCATTGCACTGAGTTTGTGAGTTTTCTCTGCAGGTATTTTTCTGGGAAGGAATTTGTCCTGCTCTCCTCCTCTGGCACCTAATGGCAGGAAAAAAATGTGGTAGCATTGATGAGACAGTGTGACTCTCAGTCTTACAGTTTCTTAGTTCAGGCTGTGTCCCTGTTCAGGCCAGCAAGGTTAGCATTGTGTGGGTTCACTAGTGAATCTTTCTCTTCACTCCAGAGCAAGGTCTCCAAAAGCCACTATAGACCTATGCATTAATCTGTAGGCTGCGTAAACTTAGGGTAAGCATGCAAATAGTTTACGATGAGCCTTAACCTAGGTGAAGTGAGTCTCTTCTTTTGATGCCCTGAATGAAATTCTACTATGAATTTAACAAAGGCCTATTCAGACTGGAATGGATTCTTGAAATATAAGGAACTGTGATTTAAAGACATTCTGTCAGGATTTGGCTCATATATTATGATCAGTCCCACTTTTTTAGGAGCTGTTGGCACATTCTTTGTAAGTGATTAGGTCATTATTAAGCTGTGCCCACATATGCTTAGTTCAGGAAAGAATATAGGTATCTGTATTTACCATTATTTAGTGCTTAAATATGGGTGCTCACATAATTGCTTTAAATAACATAATAAAATTATTCATCCTTGTTTTCCTGTTGTCCAGTTTTATGCATTGGAAGTCTCTGCAGAATCACTGAAACTCACTTCTACTCATATAGCAAGGTTTATTTCCAAGGAGCTTTGCACCTTCTTGTTGTACTCAAACACCCAAGTTGAGAAGCAGGGATAACCAAGGAACTGGGTATTACAGGGGAGGTGGTCTGAAGTGCACCAGTTCTGTACATACAGCTGTTTTCCAAGATATTTGTCTGAAATCTCTCAGACCATATTTATGACCATTTCTGTTTGTTTTCTCTTGGTAGTTTAACAAGTGAACATCTCGGGGCAGCAATGTGTGTTAAATCAGGGAATTTTTTACTCTAACACATAGAAATCTAGCTTTGTGTTTGATATGGACAGTGCTGCTATTCCTGTTCTTGTTATTAAAATGAGACCTGTAGGCACTATCAAAATAACCATCAATCTTCAAGTGTAATTTTAGCAGAAATAAGACAGATTTTATTTCGGTGGTCGTGGGCAATCTGGAAACAAAGCCAGCTCTAGTAACTGCATGGGAAACAGTTTGAAGTAACGCACATTTAGAAAACTGGATGCTGCTTAAGGAATATTTATGGGGAGAAATAGCTTGTCATCTAAGTTCACTCACTTCAGCCTGGAACATGAGCTCCTGCAGGGCACTGGTATTGTCTACCTTTGGTACTTCGTTATTGCTTTCCAATTTTAGCTGTGTTCCTGGATTGGCTTGGTGGAGGCTGTTAGAGCATTAGGGTCCTCAGTTCTGAGTCAAAGCTTCCTCCATACTTTTCCTCCCCTCCTTTTGGAAAGAAGACTGAGAGGGGATCTGATTAATGTTTATAAATATCTTAGGTGTGGGAGACAGGGGGAAACAGCCAGCCTCATCTCAGTATCTGTGGGGACAGAACAAGGGGCAATGGCTTCAAGTTGGAGCACAGGAAGTTCTGCACCAATATGTGGAAGAACTTTTTCACGGTGAGGGTGACAGAGCCCTGAGATAGGCTGCCCAGGGAGGTTGTGGGGTCTCCTTCTCTGAAGATATTCAAGACCTGTCTGGACATCTACCCATGTGACCCATCCTAGGGAACCTGCTTTGGCAGCAGGGTTGGACTCGATGATCTCTGGTCCCTTCCAACCCCTATGATTCTGAGAATATGTGAATTTCTGACTGAAGATAGGCAATGTTTTGAGCACAAAATATGTTGTTGAAATGGAATTTGAGAAGAGCTGAAAATTCCATAAAGTCAGACCCAATGTAAAGAAAAATTCTTGCTGAAAAAATAAGAAACAAACATTTTTCACCTGTTTTTTAATATTGAAATGAAGCTTATAAGTAACGACTTTGGCTTGTTAAAGAATTTTTCAGTCAGGAGAGATGTCCCTCCAGCTCCATTCAGTACAAAGAATCCCAAAACAAAATTGAAAGATGTCCCTCCAGCTCCATTCAGTACAAAGAATCCCAAAACAAAATTGAATAAAATGCAATAATTTTTTTTTTTTTTATTGACTCAAAAAGGATTTTGGAGTTGAGTTTTCATTTCATTATAAAGAAACTGTTTCAGCTTGACTCAGATGGTTGTTGACTTATTTATTGCCTGCACCACCACAAGGATGAAAATAAGGACTTCACACAGCTCTGCAAGAGAGATTTTTCTGTATTGCAGTCATTGACCTCAGTGTGATGTGGTATTAGGAGTATTTATTCCTTTCTGTCACACAGAATCTTCGGCTTCCTATGATCACTATGCATTTAATCCTACCTACCTTCATTAAGTGTCCTCTCTTGCCTCCTATTTTCTGGCTCATCTTACATTCCCAGTGATTTTTTTCCCCTTTGATGCTTATTTCTGAGCTCTCAAATCTCATTAAATTTTCTTACCTGTTGGTTTTTGAACTTCTCTGTACTCCAAGTGAAACCATCTGAACTCACATATGATTCATAGAAGAAATTCTGCGGTTTGTAAGCAGCCTGATAAAGGTTGGTTCATGAGATCATTCTGAAGCAAATTTCCCTCTGTGGGTAAACAAACAGGAGATGAAGCTAAAGGAGTCTAAACCACAGAAGAACAATAACAAATCAACAATCTTGATACTTCTCTCCCCACCTATCACCACCCCAGTCATACATCATACAAATCCCCTCCTCTGGTATTCTGTTGAGTTTTTGATATAACTTCTTTTTCTGCATATGAAATTATAGCTTCAAAATGTAGGCAGATCTATAATTTTGTTTCCTCCTTTTGACATACTTTTTAAAAATCTTTATACTGTCTTATACCATTTTTCTTATAAATCAAATGAATGTTGACAATCTCTCTTCTCAGTTGAGGTTTCTATGTTCATAGGTGCTGTAGTGTCATATCAGCAAAAGACTTTCAAGCAAGTGCTGTATGGAAGATTTCACAATATACCACAGTGGTTGAAATTAAAATCTTCTATAGTGTTATCTGCTGTTAACATGTAACAGCTTAGAATTTGTGAAACTGGAAGAAGTGTTAGTGGAGCCAAGATGTCTGGGTTAACTGTGGCATGTAGAACTTTTTTTTTACTTTTTTTCTTTCTTTTTTGCTCTTTTCCCTTTTTTAAAAAAAATTTGATAGCAGCTGTCCCCAAATTGGTAGTGACTGGGTGTATCTACAAAGACACTAGAGCTGTCAGACAGTGGTAAGAGAATTCTGTTTCTATAGTTGTACTAACATGCCTTTCTGTATCAACACTGTAAAGCAGGATAAAAGTTACTCTTTTCCCTGTTGCATCACTCAGTAGGGAAATTTTGATTCCCAAGCTACTTCTCCAGGCAGGAGTGTACAGCAGTGTGGGCATAACTTTCTTTCATTTCTCCTGTAAAGACAGACCTTGTATATCACTGAGATCTGAAGATTGCTTAGCAGTCTTCTCTTAGAAAAGGAAGTTGGTGGTATCATTCTAGTTCTCAGTGGTCAGTGTCAACTAAATAAATACACTAAATAGCTAATTAGTAGGCTGAAAACACTAAATGAAAGATGATGAGTAGGGCATGGAGTCGGGTCTTATTTTCCACCTAACCCTTCTAATACTGACTTTTGGCAAAATTCTTGCAATTTTTGCATTGATACTACTTGAGTGTGTAGCCTAGTGGAGCAAGGAAGGACTTTAGGGGAAGGGGGTTAGCAAGCCAGGAATTTTTTGACACAGTAAAGTGAAATAAAACCTTTACATTCCATTTATAAAATGCAGTTGGTGCATTATAGTGCAAACAAGTCTTCAACATTGCAGTTTCCTAGCCTCAGAAAGTTCTCAGCAAGAGGATTAACGTTTGCCACTTCCTATTCCTGGCTCACCCTGCTAAGAAGCTGCTGTGAGGTAGTGTGTGAACATCAGTCTGGTGTGTTCTGTGGTAGGTGTAGCCAAAGAAATCTGTTTTTAGGCTTTTAGATTTCTGTGGGTGTATGGCTCAATTCACTGCATGGAGGGGCTCTTCCTTATTCCCCACAGTTTTATCATGTATTGCTTCTACGTTTTCTTGCAAGCTGAGTCACCTTCACTTGAACCTCTATGGCATCATCTGGCCGCAATGATCAGAGAAGCAGCTCTTCATTTAGGGTGAGAAGTTCAACAGTGCCAGTAGGCAGATTTGAAGCTACGGACCGTATTTATGCTTTAAATGTACTTAGGTATGAAAAAATGCAAACTGGCAGCTAGTTCAGTTCTCAAGATCTTTATGGTTCCTTACTCATTAAATCATTGCATAGATACTTCGATGTCTTTATAACTAACCTTGAGAGAGATAGACATCTAAGTCTTGTAAGGTTTTGATATGGTGAATTTCTAGTACTTGGTATTTAAAGTTCACTGGAGTCAATGAAACATCCGTTTGCAGGATCTTGGTCCTCATGTACGTTGAGTTGAGCACCTAGGTATGCTTAAGAGCTGTTAGATGTCCCAGTGGGTGCCTTTCCACATACTTGTATGTCTAAATAAGTTTGTAAATTTGTCTTTCAGTTCTATTGTGATAGGAGAACTTGGTGCAAGAACTAGCATGCCAGAAATTTTTATTTTATTTCCAACTGCTTGAACACTGGCATTGGTCTGACTAGGGTTTAAAAAAAGCATTTGAGCATTGGAATGCAAATTAACATACCAAGCAATTAAAGTCAATTAAAACAGGATGCAGTGTAATTAGAAACAGTTGTGTTCACATTTATATTCAGAGAGGTTTCATGTGTTGAAAGAAAAGAAAACAATTCAGGAAACTTTTAATGCCTACAGATGTGATGACGATACTAATAATGTCATTTGATTTCTAAAATGCCCCATCCTCCCGCACCTCATGAGCTCTCCCCAAGCATGATAAAATGAGCAATGGCTGCACTGGATGCAGTGGAATTAAGTGGCCCAACATACTGGGAGGCTCGTATACCACCTATGAGAGGTGGCCTTCTCTCCCTTCTCTGAACACAATGCACATCCCTGTTGCTCTACAGGAGAAGCTTGCAGTTTCGGCAGCCTCATTAGCTTGTGTGAGCACTAACAACAAAAAAATTGTCAACAAATGTCAGTTGGCTCAGGAAGGGTGCATCTTTCCCACACATGCTTCCTTGGCATCTCTTCCATTGTTGTTCTGGAGATCTGCATTAGCATTTATTGCCAGAAATACCAAGCCAATTGCGCTCTATTTATATCCTCTTTCTGCATGGTAACCAGAAAGGAAGGAGAGTCCTCATTCCTCTGAGGCACAACTACCCCTGTGATAAAAAAATATACTAGAGGTTGTGGTCATAGTACTCGCAGTAACATTGGTATGTGGGGATAGGCTGTGGAAAGCATTCGGAAAACCAAACAGAAAATGGTGAAGTGTGACTCTATGGTGGCCGCTGCGTGGTTACAGACTGCAGCACAAAGGTACCTTTACCTGACCTCTCTTGGGCAAAGGGATGAATGGTTTCAGCTGTTCCATAATGGAGCTGAGTGTGGAAATACACCCAAAGGAACCTGGGAAGAAGTCTGCCTGCAACAAATTGCCATCTGTTTGCTGATGTAAAATATTTCAAGGCAGGGGCAGGTTGCAGGAGATAGGCAGTGGAACAGTATAGTTAATGAAGTGTGATGCAGTGAGGTGTTATTCTTTAATGTTATAACAGCTATTCAGCTGCAATACCTTCCCTGTATTCGAATATGTATGTCTGCTGACCATCCCCTGTTAAAAACAACTATTGATTTAAAAGAAACACAGGAAAATACCTGGCAAAGAATTAAATACAAAAACATAAAAACACAGCTGCTGGCTACTTTGTCCTTTCCACCCAGTATAAAACTTGGAGCAGCACCATGTCTGTTCCATGTGTTTCTCACTGCTCATTAACTCACGATCCATTTATTTATATGAAACCTGAACGTGGAGAGCAGTCTCTTGGAGTCAAGGTCTGTTTGAACTCAGTCATATTAGTTTGCATTTCCACTGATAGTCTATAATAATAAATGTAAGCACTGCGATTCCATTTTGCATTTTGTTGACCTGTGAATTTGTCGGTTTGGGCTTCTGAGACCTGTAGGAATGTGATGGCTGTCTCCATTTCCTGGGAAAACCAGGGCTTGGATTTTCAAATGGGGTAAGACACCTGAGAGATATATAGATGCTTAACTCCTGTTAAGGGCAGTGTGAGTCAGGTGCCCAAATACATCTTGGGCAGCTGGACATGCTCAAAGATCTGCCATGTGATGTTTAAGGAGCGCACAGCTGAGGTGCAGATGAAGTGATTTCATGTTTGAGGTTAAATACTCAGCATATCTGTAAATCAAGATTCAATGAATTAGTCATGAAAATATGTTTGAAAATCCTTTCATGGGTGCATTGTCTCATGCATCTCTTTCATTTACATAGCCATCAGACAGGTAATGAACTCTGGAATTTAAAATGCATACTTTTGAACATTATAGCATATTTTTCACCAATTATTTTCCCTATTCTTGCAGTCCATTGAGTAATCTTTACTTATGCAGGGTAGATATCCCATCTCTGGCAGGGTTCAAGGCCAGGTTGGGTGGGGTTTTGGGCAACCTGAGCTAGTGGAAGGTGTCCTTGCCCATGGCAGGGGATGGCACTGGAGGGGCTTTGAGGTCCCTTCCAACCCAGGTCATTCCATGTTTTTAGGTGTAAGCGTAGTGTTGCATATTAAGATATCTTATACCTACTTTACACAGGTGGGAATGGCGATAGAGAATTTGGAGAATTAAGTTTAAGATATGTTATTATTTTAAGCAAGTCTTTATGGCGACTTGGAATTTATCATTTAATCCATCTCCAAGCTTGAATAGCTCTATAGTGCTCTCTGGTCTGTGATTATAAAATAACATTGTTTGCTTGATTTTTCTGTTGACAAGCATGGCTTTTTGCAGGTCTCCAGAAAAACTCAGTGGCTCCCCATGCACAGTGCAAACTGACTTCTGAAAAAACTGGGGCCATATATGTGAAATCAGAAATTGCTGAGCTTGAGCACTTCAGAAATCTTATCTGAAGGTAGTTGGCATGGTAAAGGTGCTGTAGCAGTTCGTGAGGAAATACACATGGCATTTAGCCTCTAGACCTGATGAAATGTTTATTCCTCAGAGATATGCAGACGAAGCAGTCTTAGGACAGTTTGGTAATTAATAAGTGACTGAGAATCATTGCATATGCTTTTATATAATCACAGAATCACAGAATTGTAGGGGTTGGAAGGGACCTCGAGAGATCATCGGGTCCAACCCCCCTGCCAAAGCAGGCTCCCTAGCTCATATTGCTCAGATAGGCGTCCAGGCGGGTCTTGAATATCTCCAGTGAAGGAGACTCCACCACCCCCCTGGGCAGCCTATTCCAGTGCTCAGTCACCCTCACTGTGAAAAAGTTCTTCCGCATGTTGGTGCGGAACTTCCTATGCTCCAACTTGCAGCCATTGCCCCTTGTCCTATCCCCACAGACCACTGAAAAGGGGCTGGCCGATTCCCCCTGCATCCCCTGCTTCAGATAATTATAAACTTTGATTAGGTCCCCCCTTAGTCTTCTCTTCTCAAGGCTGAACAGTCCCAGCTTACTCAGCCTTTCCTCATAGGGGAGATGCTCTAGGCCCTTAATCATCTTCGTAGCCCTTCTTTGGACTCTTTCCAGGAGATCCCTGTCCTTTTTATACCAAGGAGCCCAGAACTGGACACAATACTCCAGGTGGGGCCTGACCAGGGCAGAGTAGAGAGGGAGGATCACCTCCTTTGACCTGCTGGCTACACTCCTCCTGATGCATCCCAGGATCCCATTGGCTCTCTTGGCCACCGAGGCACACTGCTGGCTCATGGCCAACCTGTCATCTACCAGGACCCCCAGGTCCTTCTCCACAGAGCTCTTCTCCAGCAGGTCATCCCCCAGCCTGTACTGATACAAACAGTTGTTCCTTCCCAGGTGCAAGACTTTACACTTGCTTTTGTTGAACTTCATCTGGTTTCTCACTGCCCAGCTCTCCAGCCTGTCCAGGTCTCTCTGGATGGCAGCGCAGTGCTCCTGCGTGTCAGCCACCCCTCCCAGCTTTGTATCATCGGCGTACTTGCTGAGGGTGGATGTTATTCCCTCATCAAGATCGTCAATGAAGATATTAAACAGGACTGGACCCAACACTGAACCCTGGGGAACACCGCTGGTAACAGGCCTCCAGTCAGATTCTACTCCACGAATCACAACCCTCTGGGTTCGGTCCGACAGCCAATTCTCAACCCACCTCACTGTCCACTCATCTATCCCATGCTTTCTCAGCTTTGCTATCAGGATGTCATGGGAGACAGTATCAAAGGCCTTGCTGAAGTCAAGGTAGATGACATCCACTGCTCTCCCTCCATCTACCCAGCCTGTCATGAGATCGTAGAAGGCTATGAGGTTGGTCGAGCACGATTTCCCCTTAGTGAATCCATGCTGACTACTCCTCATGACCTTCTTCTCTTCCAATTGCTTGGAGATGGCATCCAGAACAAGCTGTTCCATTACCTTTCCAGGGGCAGAGGTGAGGCTGACTGGCCTATAGTTACTAGGTTCCTCCTTCTTGCCCTTTTTAAAGACTGGAGTGACATTGGCTATCCTCCAGTCTTCAGGCACTTCTCCTGTCCTCCAAGACCTGTCGAAGATGATAGAGAGCGGCTCAGCAATCACCTCCGCCAGCTCCCTCAGCACACGTGGATGTAACCCATCTGGGCCCATGGATTTGTGTGCATTAATCCCTTTGAGCCGCTCCTGGACCTCCCCTACTTGAACCAGAGGGAAATTCTTCATTTCCCAATCAGTCCTACTCTCATCCAGTGTCTGTGGGTCCCGGGGGGCCTTTGAAGTGAAGACCGAAGCAAAGGCGGCATTCAATATCTCCACTTTCTCAGCATCCCCCGTAACCAGGACACCCTCCTTATTCAGCAAGGGACCTACATTATCCCTGGACATCCTCTTACTGTTCACGTGTCTAAAAAACCCCTTTTTATTATCCTTTATGTCCCTTGCCAGCTTAATTTCCAAGAGGGCTTTAGCCTTCCTAGTTGCATCCCTACAGGCCCTGACCACATTCCTGTATTCTTCCCAGGTGCTCAGACCCTTTTTCCACGATTCATAGATCTTCTGCTTCTCTTTGAGTTTGCTCAATAGCTCCCTGTTCATCCATGCAGGTCTTCTGCCTCTCTTTCCCCATTTCCTCCTCAAAGGGATGCATCGTTCCTGTGCTTGGAAGAAGTGCTGTTTGAATGCTAGCCAGCTCTCGCAGGCTCCCATTCCTTCAAACAGCGTAGCCCACGGGATAGCCCCCATTAAGTGGCGGAGGAGATCAAAGTTAGCTCTACCAAAATTCAGGGTAGCTATCCTACTTTTTGGCTTGCTTCTTCCACCCAGGATCATGAACTGAACCATTTCATGGTCGCTTTGCCCTAAGCTGCCCCCGACCTTCACTTCCCTAACAAGTCCATCCTTGTTAGTGAAAACAAGGTCCAGCAGCCGCCCTCCCCTTGTGGGCTCCTGCACCATCTGTAGCAGGAAATTGTCTTCAACACACTGCAGAAATTGTCTGCATACCTTATAATGCAATTAATTACTTGCTGTTCCGAATCAATTCCCCTGTATCTGTGTTTGAAATAGTATGTGGTATAGTGCACAGGTACGCTGTACTATGAAGTCTGGTCACCTGTCACAAACAGAGAATAAATAATATACTTGAAGAGAGCTTCCCAGTCTTTCTATAAAAGAGTGTCAAGCTTTCCCACAAGTCATTAATAGTTTAGAAGGGATTATGTTTGGAGGACAAAATTCACCTCCATGAACAGGGACATCAAGAGCCCTTTGCCTCAAGAAAAGAATTTGTTTTTTGTCGAACAGCAAAATGAATGTGGAAATGAAGGATTTTTGTTGCAGTTGCAAGAATGTATTTTTCTGATGTTTTCTTCTCCTTGGCAGGTTGTGTATGTAACAGCCACGTTTCCTTATATCATGCTGATGATTCTTCTGATTCGCGGAGTAACACTGCCCGGTGCTTCCGAGGGGATAAAGTTCTACTTGTACCCTGACCTTTCTCGACTGTCGGACCCACAGGTAGGACCATGGTCCATGTATTTATTATCCTCTTGGCTGGGGAAAAACTGCAAGAGTTTCTTGATTTTAAAATTTGAATACAGGTGATTGCTGAGTATTTGTTCATTTGTTAAAGATTTGGAATTGTGGATAGGGCTTTCAAGCCATCACTGTTTACGTGTGTTGGTATATATTTCTCTTGTAGAAGAAAAGTACCTTGGTTGATAAATCAGGATTTTTGGAAGTGTTCAGTTGCAGTCACTGCTTCTATCGTGGAGGGACAAGAGCATTGCCTCTGGTTTCAACAGGGACAACTTTGACTTGTCTGTTTTATGGTTCTTTGTCCATTCCAAAGCTAAATCTCAGTCAAGATTAACAGAGAAATTAATTGTTCAGTTGATCGTTGTCTTTGAAGCAGATGTCTCTATCTGCAATCAAGGAGAAATTGAAGTACTCAGAACTGTGTCTTTTTGGTTGTTTCCAGAGTAGAGCTGAACATGGAAAAACAAGTCATTTTTTTCAGTGCCAGATGAGTACAAAAAACCAGTTGTATATCACTTATCTGATATCAAAGAGGGAAAACGACACAAGCTCTACAAAACCTGACAGGTTGCAGACAGCACGTTACTTATCTGGTTTGGCAATGTAAAAGATATTACACAGAGCTGCTCCTAAGGCTGTTACACTATTAAATGGATCCTGAGATGGAGAAAGAGGGGAAGTTTGGGAATATTTGTCAAAATTAATTTTTAAAATCTGCTTACTGCAAATGCATCAGTGTAATTATTTTAACCTCAGCCTACTGAAAAAGGTTGGGGTTTTTTGCAAAAGACAATAGAGGGGACCCTTCAGGTTACTTTCTGGAAGTTTCTGAATTGACTGACTTACATAAATTTCACTTTAAACAAGTGATTTTTCTACAAAAAAAAAAACAGCTAGAAAGAAGATTAATTTAAAATATTAAAAATTTTAGATTAATATTTAATTGTGTTGCCACTTTTGTACTCAACAATGTTTCCATTGTTCTATGTTGGCATAGATGGGAAGTGAAAGACGAGTTGTGAAAGTGGTGTTAAAGTGTTGGTGATGTGCTATGCCTTTCCAGCAGCTAGCTTTCTTGGAGGGGGGCCTTGGTTTCCTCAGAAATTAGCACACTAGCAGAGAAAGCCAACAGGGTTCTCTGACGTGCTCCCAGTTACTTGTTTGTAACATTATAATACAGTCAGGCTGTAGTAAATACAGCAAGCCAGCCCAATTTCAACTGGACCCCATGTGTCTTAACTCATTTTTGCAGAGACAAGAACTTTGGCTGTTGTATGTTTAGTCCAGGTTTAGATAGTGTTTCACCCCCCGTGTGGTTCTAACAACCACAGTTAGGCACTCCCTTAATAAAAAGTGTTTACTCAGTGCTCTGTCCTTGTACCAAGCCATGCTTCCTCCACCTGTGGAGTCTGCTGGCCTAGTATGAGCAGGAGGTAGTCCTGCTTCTTAAATGTTGGTTCCTTCACTTGCCCAGCAGCGTGAGCAGCCTGTTAACAGGATTTTGCCCCGTGTGTGGATTTTTCACATGCCACTGACACCCTTGCTTCTGTTTGTTACTGAGGGAGGGCATGCAAGCTTAAGCAACATGATTGTCAGGCTACAAGGGGGTTTTATATGCCTATTTACTGTACTGTTTCCATTTGTAAGGAAATACAGTGTTGCCAGGACAATTTCCAAAGCACATAGTATTAGTCTAAGCAGCCTGTGAAGTACAAAGCACTTTGGACACGTGTGCATGTATCTGTTTGTCCCACACATATCGCTCAGCTGATACTGGGGTGGTTTTTGGGAAGGCTTAACGGATTCCTTAAACAAGCCAACCTCTCCATTTCAGTGAGACTTGTAGTTCAGCCTTAGTATTTTAATCACCTTTTTGTAGGAAAGAAGCTGAATAGATGAGACCATAATAGAGATTGAGTTAATTTAACTGTGGTATTTGTGGTGAAATGGTTTTAAAGAACTTTGTTTTGGCTTTGGATTTGAAAAATGCTGTTTTGTTGAAATGTAAATATTTTGTTGAGACTAATCAGTTATTGAAGAAAGATTGCTGAGTTATGGTGTCCTGGCTCTGGCCAGGCCAGAGTCAATCTTCCCAAGCAGTCATCACAGTTGAGCTGAGCTAGCCCAGGTGAGCTGAGTGGGCTGTTTCGCACACCACCTAACATCACTTCCTCATAAAAGGAGCTGTTTGGCAAGGGGCAGGGGCTTGGTGTCTCTGGGACAGTCTCAGTGTGGCTGAGTCCTTGCACTGGGCAGCACTCCGTAGGCCTTGGGTTGGTAATGCACTCTGTGTTGTCGCCAGGTGTGAGTGTAATTGGCTGTTATTATGGTGACCTTGTCAGTAAACTGTCCTTATCCCAACCCTAGGAGGCTCTGTCTGTTTCTCCTCTGGGAGTAGAGAACCACCACATAAAGGTGGGATCCCTGGTCAGTTTTCAAGAAATAAAGGAAGTTTGTTTCTCAATCTTAAAAATGGGGTTGGGCACAAATAATTTTATTCAAAAAAAAAAATGGATTAAATTGGTTCAGCTTTATTGCAAATTTTAATAAGATAGATATATTAACTTTTTAGATTTCATGGAAATGTAGAACTTAATGCTCAAAACCACGCGTTTTTGCATCAAAAAACCCATTCCATAAGCCTCTTCTCAGTTTGTCCTAGAGATTTTTGCCAAGAAGCAAATACAAGGTAACTGAAGTATCCTTGACATTTGTGCTTCCAGTTATCTATACTCTTATTTGGATTTACTCCACAATATTGAAACATGATGCATGTGTACTACCAGAAGTTATTTTCCTCTTCAGTTGGAGGTTTGTTCCAGGAGGCTACTGTGTGTGTATTAGCAGAGCCATAGTTGAACCACAGTGCCAGCTATGTTTACTGTGGATTAAATAACTTAAGTTTCTCTTCAAGGCTCACTTTAGTTTGAAGTTCTTGAATCTTTTGTCTTTGTGTAATTTGCATTCCATGGTTAGTTATAGTTTTCTAAGCAGCTATTCATCTGTCTTTTCATTTCCTCTTAGCTTTCAAGTGCTGTGTTCTCTATTTCATTTTTACATTCTATCTTTTCAGCAGACTGAATCCTCTTGGTCTGGAAATGCTGTCTTTTGTCTTGTGTATCTGTCGAGCTCATACCAATCACTTTTTCTTATAATAGTGGAGTACTATATTTAAGCTTCAGAAATTCTTCCTTTCATCAACCATAAGGCTTTATGCTTCAATTGGCTTGAAATATGTCCCTCTGCCCCATACAGGTGCTGTATTTAGCTTAACTATGGAGTATTTCCTGTGTTGTAACTCACATAACAGAAGTATTTTTACGAAGTTAATAGAATTATAATGGTTTTTGTGTGCAAGGCTTTGTCAGAATATGGTTCTGGTTGTCCCTCAACAGATTTAAGACAGTTAATATGCAGTTATGCTTGCCTGTGGTACTCGCTGCTCCATTTGGGGGAAAACATTTTATTCTTAATAATGGGATTTGCCAAACGTTTGTGCATGTAAGAGGCTAAATTGGTTAGGGACTAGCAGACAAACTAGTTTGATAGATCAAGGAGTAATAATATGGCCAATGATCTGGAAAAAACAGGCATGCAAATTTAAAACCTGCTGTAGCAGTGGATTCTTAAAATGAGAAGGAAAAGAAATGTGAAGCCACCTTGTTTATTGTGTGCTTGTATGCTACTAACTGGCTGAGGTATGGGGAAGTTTATTAAACTTACATATTGCTTTAATGAAGATACTCGTGGCATCTCTAGGGATGAACTTGTCAACATAGTCAGAATTGCACTGTCCTCTAAACATTTGGTGTTTACCAAAATCTTAAATGTAATTAGCTGTAATGTTAAGCATGATAAATGAATAGCAAAGGAAATTGTGCATAAGGCACAGGAAAATCTGAGCCGTTGCAGTTAGGATTAATTCTAAATTTTTCTGATCTTTGGTGTGCAGTGAGAAAATGTTAAATTTGCACTAAAATTTCTGATGGCAGAAATGTTTCTACAATTCATCTCTGTGAGCTATAAGAGCTTGAATATTAGGTAGCTGTGACTGTGCAGACCTTCCAGACGTTTCTCTGGGTACTCTTGCAATGGGTAGTCCTCCCGCTTTGAAATAGTTTTCCAGAAGGAATTTTTTCCATAACTTTATGAAATTCAGTTGACCGGCTTGTAGCTCACTGGATCTTTCTTCTTGCCATTCCTGAAACTAAGCAGCAAAATAGGAGTGTGCAGCAGTGAGCACCAGCTGAACCCGACTGCACCTTACACCAGGTGAGTCTTACAGAACACTGGTGGTGTTTTTCTTTATGTTGCCCCTGTCTCAGAAATTTCTTCCTGCGTTTTCCTGTGTGGCACTTAGGCTAGGCTTTCATTACCTGTGTTTGCAGGGAACAAGAATGTGTTAGTACATTGGATTTCTCTTTTAAGGAAAACACATTTTAAAAAGATTTTATTTAGCAAAGCTGTAAAAAACTGCCCTCCAGCTAGGCTAATTATAATATTCATATGTGTGAGACATTTGGGAATATTGTATAGGTGCAGAGATAATATTTTCTTAAATGCTGTTCTGGAAATCTAAACTAGCAAAGTATGTGTGAGTGTTGGGTAATGCAGAGCTGCCTTAGCGATCAGAGCTGCAGCTGTAATGCCGCTCCGAGTCCTGCCCGGAAACTTTCTCCTTAGCAGAAGAAGAAATAACCCAGATCGATTCAGTGTTAGAAAAGCAGCCTTGGAAGCCAGAACTATCATAATTTTATCGCTGCCGGCGACTATCACAATTGTATCGCCACCTTGAGGCCGAACCGAAGTTTGAAAGGCAGAAGGAAGGCTTTCTCTTTAGCTGAATGCAGAGGAAGCTGTTGCATTTGAACAGAAGTGTCAGGACTCTGTGTTTTCTTTCCAAAAAACGAAAAAAAAGGTAAAATTCAAAGAAATCTTATTTCATTTTTGGGTGGTTTTATCCTCAGAATGTCAAGGGAACGCTATGGAGTCCCACATACTGTATTTTAGACCTGTACTGTACCCCAGGCATACTACTCCTTAAACTGAAACCTAGAAATTTTTGTTTATTGGCACTGAAACGGTATCTAATTGCTGGAGAACATTCTGATGCTTTTATTTGTTTGGAATGTGACAAGTGAGAAACTTGTGGTCTCACGAGAAATTTAATTCACAGGATGCATTCAATACTGCACGATAAGCCCAGGTTTTAAGTATAGTACTTGCAGGAAGGGTTCAGAGGCAGGTCATATGTCCTAACTCTTACCAGCCGTTTAATACTACTAAGTCTAGTAATACCTTCAGCAGTGTACTGCACTTCTGATCACTATGAGAGTTCATGTCGTCATCATCTGGGAAAAAATGAGAAGAGGAGGATGTCTGGTTCCCATCACACTCATGCAATTCTGCCAGTAGCCATGGAATTGACTCTTCTTTTTCCTACCGGTTTCTTGCCTTTCTCTGTACTCTTTGCTTCATCAGGTATTCTCTTTCTGAACCAGGCAGTTGTGATGCACACACACGTGAGTCGCAGTAAATTTGGGAGCGAAATGCCAGAAATTCAAACAAGGGACATAGGTATGAAAATCCTTCAGTGAATTTACTATCTATTTACTACAACTCCCACTTTACTCATGTGTCTTTAAATAAACAGTCTTTGTTCATTTGGCATGGAAACTCAATTCAAACCGTTCTTTCTATGAAACAAAAAAAGCATTCCTGCTGGTTGTGAGGCTCTCATGTTGCTTTTAAATAGTAATCCCATACCCACAGTTTTAAAATTAAAAGTTGAAACAGAATTATTTCTTCTCAAAGTCTGCTGCTCACACCATCTTTAGAAATTGCTGAGGCTTTAAATTGCAAGGTGAGCACAGGATATAGGCTGATAGGATGTTTAGAAACATTTTGCCGCAAAATGCAGTTTAGAATCTCCACAGTGAGGAACTATTTAACTTACTATGTCCTATGGCTTTCCATTACAATTTATTTATGTGGTTTTGAAGAGTAGGAAGACCAACAATTGCTGTAATGCAGTGTTCTTGCTGAGGGTTGTTTAGCCAGGCCGTAAATCACTCCTGTTCCCAAAGAAAGCCTGAAGGCAAAGCCTCCTAGCACATCGCAGTTGCCTTGCTGGAAGGACCACACGTACCGCTGTCTGGCAGTGAATCTGTACCACAGCTAGGCACATACATTTAAAAGGCATTGGCTGAAGACATTCAAAGTCTTGTCCTATGACAAAAAATTGCTACCTGCAGTGCATGGAACAGCTCAGTGTTGGGTCATTGCACCAGTCATTACATCATGTAAAGATTTTAGGTTTATTTAAGCATGCTGTGGGAAAAGTACAATCTAAATTGAACATGTCATTGCTAAACTGTTAGTTTATATGAGTGACCATGGCATACCTTTACACCTCCATATACAACTCTCTTTTTTCCAAGCGCATAATATTGTGTCTGTTAATTTTTATCTAGCAAATATTGGTTCAGAAGTCAAGTTATTGCTTTGGAAAGTTATTTCATGTCCTGAATGAATAGTTTTCCTCCCTCTCCCCATGGTTTTTCCTTGTGTTTCTTGCTATTGCTACACAAGCAACAGCAAGCTGAGCAGGCAACAGCAGATTTTGGCAGTTAGAAGAGACTTGCTGAAAGAATGGGGTCATTTCGTAATTTCCCTGGGGCTTCTAGGCCACACAAAATCTCTTCTGGCTATCCCTGCAACCCCTTAGCAACCTTGGCAATGGAGAGACATCATCTGAGTTTCAGGGAGACTCTAACTGAACTTTAATATTAGGCTTCATGGCCAGTGTGATATGCCACTGGAGGGAGACAGGATCCACATATTAGCTCAGTGTGTTGGCATAACAGGCAGAGCATTTTAGTGCTTACAACGATGGCACCTGGGAAGAAGCCCTAGAGCCATTCTGTGTATAAATGAATTAACATTCTCAGGAACATTTAAAGGATTGTGAATACTGTCAGTGACTCCAGAAAAGCTGCTGTTACAAATGAATTTGTTTCAGATGACATTAAGAATTGGTATAAAAAAATTCTAAGTGATATATGGATATTAATGAGGGAATAATAATAAGGGACCTTGGGCACAGGGAGGGTAGTCGGTAGGTGAACCAAATAAATATTCCATGCTATTTCTGGGACAGTCACAGGTGTGTATATGATACCATGTAAATAGAGGCACTGAAAATATATCATTATTTTAAGAATTGCTAAGACGATTTTTATTAATGCTGTTATTCCAGAGGAATGAGAGGAGAAAAAAAATAGGAAAAGAGATTACTACACTAGTGGAATTTGAAGAAAATTTGCTATTTATTATTCAAAAAATTGATAAAGATTGTGTCTTTGAAGACCTCTACAAAAAATTCTTTCTAATCTCCCAGACATTTTGAACCTCCTTTTATTTCTATCCTGGAAATATAAAAACAGTTGAATCCTTAAAACAATCCAACAAAAAGAAAGCTGGGCAAATACCTGTAAAGCTGAGAAGTACCAATGGGTATAGTGTATTGTTTCACCCCTCTACTATACCCACAGAGGTGCCATGCTGCAGGGGCTGACTGTGAGCCTAGAAAGGCCTCCAGCTAAGGTCTTTACAGTAAAGGGATTGTGGATTTCATGTATTTTTTCCTCAGAGTTGGGCTAGAGGGGATTGGTACTCAAGTTCTCCCAAGAGGTGTTCCCTGTACTAAAGGAAATACAACATGTAGAGGAGGCAGAAAGGAATGAAAAAGAGGCCTTCCTCCAGGGTGGCATGAGAAGGTTTGGGGACTGCGTTGAGCTTTGGGCTATATAGGCATTCACAGCTTTATCTGCCTTACTGCTGCTCATCCCTTCTCCCACCATGCTTTTTGTACCTCTTGACCTAGATTGTATGGCACTTGTAAGGATGAGGAGATGTGTCTATTGGCAGGTGTGACTTTCTCATGCTTTTTACTCGGAATGTCTGTGCTAAATTGTTGGCTTCCTTAAGGATAAAGTAACTGTGTATTAGTATACTTCTGGGTTGGACTGTTGAAGCCTGATTGTCAACTGGTTTCTGTAGTATTGCATAATTGTTTCTTCCTTATGCTTTATAAAAAGCTTATACACTCACACATATATACACACTAAAGTTATATCCCAAAATTGCCCTCGAAGATCAGTGACATCAGCCAACATGTTTGTCTAACTTCAGATTCTGCTGTGGTGCAGTACCTGACTTGGGGATACAGTTCATATTCTTTTCTCTTGAATGAGAGTCTTTTAAGAAATAAATTTATTCCTGTCTTAATGTTAAACTCCAGAAAAAATTGTAATACAGCAATTGCTGCAAAGGTCATTAATATTTTTAAAGATACCTTCCTTAACTGTGTTCCCAGGCTTAGATTTCCATATGTTAAAATATTTTTCCATATGGATGTTTATAGACAGCTACTTTAAACACTGAAGCTCAAATAAACTGAGCATTCTGTGACCATTTGCACCCGAATCCTGGCTGCAAGAATATCTTTTTATGCCATTGGAGAACAGAGGTGATAACGTGTGTTTTGTAGCACCAGTGCCAACCAAGCTCTTCTACTTCAATTTAGGCCCATAAATAGGGATAGGAAAGAAAGCATCTGACTGTCACAAAGAGAGAGGCAGTGAAATGCATTGAGAGTTACAGACTTGGCAGGAAGTCATCAGATGTTGATGCAGTTTGGGATGCGGGTTCAGGGATCTTTCATTTGTTTATTGTCAACCCATGTGAACTTTTCAGACAACATTTGAATCAAGAAAGGGCAGCTGAATTTGTAAAGAATGGGAGTCAGATTCTGGTCCTGGTGATTTTCAACTTAACTTTGGTATTCATGTATTTTAGCAGAACAAGCACAAAACGTTTCACACCGACCAGAGTTTTAAAGTGTTTTTATGTTAAAGAGGTGGTTTTTCTTTATTTTTTTTAACCATTATTATTACATTTTGAAATGAAATCTTCTTTAGGAATTATCAATCAAATGCTTGAATTAAAAATTGAGAAATAACATTTGATTTCTCAAAATAGCCTTTCAGTTTTTGACCAGATGCTTTTACTGTGACAGAAATGTACAAATAATGGAAATTAAACTGAATCTTCATTCTTCCGTGAAATTAAAGATTTGATAAATGTTGGTACTTTCAGTAGCCCCTTAGTGTCAAGAAGTGCAGGTCTGGAATACAATTCCTAAATGGTATTTTTCATTCTAGTGCTTAATTTTTTTTTATTTTTATCCTGAACTTGGTTTTACTTTAAGGTTCTGCCAGCTCTGTGGCACAAATGAAAGGTTTTTCATTGCCCAGCTCTCTTTAAAAAGGACTAGGCTCACAGCAGAATTTTAGTGAGCATTGAGTGGCTTGTTTACTAAAATTTGCCGATTGGGTATACGGTTCCTGTCACTCTAAAATCAACTCATGCTTTTAAAATACTCTAAATCCCTCTGTGTCACATAATAAAACAATAGAGTGACTCTGAGGGATGTTCACAAAAAGGTATAGTGAGAGCTAGTACTTTCTGAGCCTGGAGGTCTAAATAAACTTGTTTACCCATCCATGAAGGTGAGCAGAACATAGGTGGAAAGCGATTGCAGCAGCTAAAGCACTGAAAAAGGTATAGTTGGGGCACAAGCCTTTAGGGAGTTACTATCTTAGGGAGGAAGGCAGAAGGGGTGGCACGTATTAGGGATTCCAAACTAAAATGATCTGCTCTGTGTCTTGATCTTCACAACAAAGTAGACCAGGTGGTCCAGAGACATCATATTTAACTTATATATATAACTGACATGTGTAAGCAAGGTTCCAGATTTGTAGGTGGCTGCTGCTTTCATCAGTGGAAAGGGAAAGGTGTCTTGGAAGTGTAGTTCAGTCACCCACCAACTGCAGCAGTTTTTAAATGCCTTCAGTGCTAGTATATCACTGATAACTGAATGTTTGTGTTTATGCGACTGCACTTAGGTAATATGTATAGTCACTGAATAAGTTATTTGTTAAAGAGCCCAGCTGGTCAAACACAACTCCAGATAATAAAATATAAATGTTGTGCTTTCTTTAGGCCCAAAAGAGAGGGGAGGTTGCTTTTTGTCTTTTTTTCATGCACTGGTTTACTTTTTACTTTAGCTGCAGGGTTATACAGGTGCAAGTAGAAGAACAAACCATGTCTACTGCCAAAATATAGGGGTGAAGAATGCAAGACTAAATGAGTTGGCAGCAAGTGGGAAAGGGGAAGAAATAAACACACAGTCCCTTTTTGTCTTCTCTCCATCCTATTGTACTAAACAAATTGTACTACTAAAACAAATCTGCTGTATTACCCTTCCTTTCTCCACCCCCCCCACATACCCTCCCGCGCTGATTTATGAAAATTATTTAGGGAACTCATTCTGATTTTTGTATCTATTGAGCCCCTTATGGAGCTGGGTGGTGTTAGTAGCGCCTTACCCAGTGATGTGAGCTTCTTTAAACTGTCACGAGGAGTCGCAGTGACTGGTAACTGAGAATAACCAGAAACCTCCAAATACCCCTTAAAAAAATTAAAATCTTAAGATCTGAGGTTGTTTGGATAAGTTGTTGCTCTAAGCTTGCTAGAGGAATCTCAGAGATTCTTGGCATGTACCCCTGGGTGGTTGCCAGGCTCTTGGTCTGATTCCAAGCAACTTCCAGCTGCCGTTCACCAGTAATTAACTCTGAGACTCATAGTCAGATGGTACATACAAAGTTATCATCTCATCAGTGCAGTGACGCCCTGTCTCTTGCAGAGCTATGGCCATGCTTGTTCATCTGCAAAATTGGGTTTGTCCAAGGCCACAGGACAAGGCAATGCTGGTCTACACACCGCTATGTACCAGACCAATTTCCCGTGTGCCGCCGATGCTACAAGACTTCTATCTTCCTGAAGCAAGGAGGCTTCTGACTGGCATGCAAGGGAAGTGTATTGGGAGGGATGAATTTAAAGCTCAAGTTATTCTATGATTCTATAAAGTGCCTGAGTTAATGACTCTTGCTTGTTCAGTACTTAATGACTGGTGAAATTAAAGCAGGAAGAGGCTACAGGACAAAGTAGTAGAGCTTCTGTTTGAGAATATGGAGCCTTTGAGACTGCAGTGAGTAAATATATATGGTTTTGTGGCATACACTCACTGAGGAGGTAACTGTAATGCTCAGTATACTGAAACAGTTTACTTCTGGGCAGTGCTGCCACAGAATTTATATCTTAAATGGTTAGCTGTGAGGTAACCTCAACGGGCTTTTAATTTTGCTTCCTAGAGTTGCTGTTTGGTTTTAACTGAGAAGGATAAGTAATATGCAGCCTTTTGTTTTAAGTCATTTGGGTTTGCTGTAGACAGTGGGGGCACATCCATTTAGCCTTAATTGTTGTTCAGAGACGTTTCTTGGTGTTTCATTGCAATGTGCTTCCTTGGGCTGTCACGCAGACGGTTCTGTGTATTTGTGACTCATTCCTGTTGCTTTCCACAGGCAAACAACCAGATGAAATTGTTTATCTTTTGAACACGATTGTACAAAACAGCAGAAAGTAGGGAACCAAATACCAAAGCCAAGGGCCAAGATTCTCTGTCCCCAAGAGTTTCTCTGAGAACTCCTGGGGCAGAGCAGTTTAAACAGGCAGTTTAAAGCCTGTTGATTACCCATGACTTGAAGCCAGAAGGTTCGTGGCAGGGGTAAGGCAGGTGGTGGGACTCCCAGGCTTCCTCTGCAGACAATGGAAAGAGAAAGCCACCCTTGGAGAGCATTTCCATTGTGTTGAACTCAAGCTATTTGAACACAAAATGATACATAACATTTTGATACAGTTTAAGTAGAATAAAATTGGAATTTATTGGGGTGGTAAATGTTTGCTCACTCCCTGAGTGCCTGGTTTTGGCAACAATTAATGGGGGGCAGGGGGCTACCTTTGCAGTGATTGAACGCAGCCATAGCTTTGTTGCATACTTGGATATAAATGTATATCCTATGTAGATAAAGTGAAAAAATATTTCTGTTTGCCTTGATAGTAATTTGAATCCTTTCCATTCTATTTTCTTAAGTCACATTAAACAGAAGATGACAGTTTTTAGATGAAAAGAGGGTTTAAGATGTTTTAGTAAGTGCTCCATAATAACTACGTAGCTTTTCTTACTTTTGTGGGCAGTTTTTGCTGAGTTAGGATGGGATTATCCTAGCTGCTTTGAAGGCTGAGTGACTAAAGCATGATTAAATTAGAATAAAATTATATACTTTCTTGGTTTTCACTTTGACTTGTTGACCTATATTGTCAGTACCAATATTTGAAAGAGTATGTTGCCCAAGATTTCAGTTCTCTATGATGACTTTGCTATTTTTAAAAGATAATTAACTTTTAATTGTGTCTTTTGTTGCCACTTGGCAACTTTAATTGCTTTATTAATTGCTGGGTTTTGTTGAGGTATTTTCTAAAGATATTCTTGTTAAAATTTCAAAATATGTTTTCTTTTTCCTTTTGGTCATTAGGCAATAAATGTTTTTTTAAATAAATAAACCATAGTCAAGGTTCTCAGTGGGAATTAGCTGGAAACTGGACCACAGTTTTGGTGGTATTGTAGACAATGAAGTAGTTAGACTTTTCAGAGAACTGTGCCGTGCTTGTGATGCTCCTTAGAAGGCTGATCTGCTCATTAAATAGCAAGGGTAGCTCCGTGGGGCAGTATATAGCCAACACTCACCGGTGGGCTTCTTGTGTAAAAGCAAAACAAAACCAAAAAAAAGCTTTTACACACTGTCAGACCTGAAGCTGGAGCACAGCCTGCCTGGTTCTGCAGCCAGGGCACCGTTCCCTGTTTGGGTGGCAGTCAGCCAGTAACTCAGGAGGTCCTGCTGGAACCTTGCCTTGGATTTGGCAGAAGTCTATAAAAATGGAGATGTAGTGTGGGTTTAGAAAAGTACAAAAGAATGTGCTATTTCATGGGATGAATAACTAAATGGTGGAACCCACTGCTAGAGAATGTGGGAGGCCGAAAGTATAAATTCATTCAGTTAATTACAGATAGGTCAATTGTGAACTGTTAAACACAAGAGTCCACATATAACCTGTGGTTCCAGCTTGTTTCTGCTGGAGAATTTCTGTCCAGAAACTTGCTTCTGGCAAGTTCCCTCTCCTGAAGCGTCCGCTTTGCAGGTGCAGTCTACTCTGTCTGGACTATGGAAGCCAGCTAGTCAGAAGCTGTTTATTTGGATAGAAAGAACACATTCGTGGCTTACTGCTGTAGATTCATAGTTTAACTGATATCTTTAATCCTCTGGTAGCCATTATTCATCACTTTCAATATCCCATGCAGGGACTGGGGGAGGAAATTGGGCCTGAAATTGTATAGGTTTGGAAATATAGCAGTCCTTGTTTGGGTACTGGCATTATCAGGTGAGAGATGAAGAGAATTATGGAAATGAGTGTGTGAAAACAACTAGACAATGTTAGTTAATGGAATGGAGAGTCAACTCAACATGAGAAATTCTTCTGCATAATAAGGAGTGTTAAAGGAGGCTTCAAAGAATATTTTATCTTCTTTGTGTATAAAAAGATGCTTTACATAAAAACTTACTCAGAACAAAGATAATGTAGCCCAGCATGCTATCTATAGTAGTGGAGCTAAGAGGATTCCTAGGGGATTATATGATTTTTGTCCCTTGAACTCTTTGGACAGCCAGGTATTTTCAGCTCAGGTAATTTCCTAAATTCCATCTGTTTTTTTATTGTTCAGAAATCCTCAAATTTCCCTTCTGTGTACATTTTTGCTCTCTAGCCCATGAAGATCTTTTGTATCCCCAACATCTCTTGGCAGTAATTTCCAGATGTCTGCTAATTGTATCGGGAAGAGCTACCTCCTTTCATATAGGATACCTAGAAACTTAATCTGATAATCCAAAAGTTCTTGCACTGGAAGTAACAGTGAACACTGTATCCCTACTCTTTCTTTCTTTCTCATTCATGACTTGTTCTTCTGCATCCCACCTAAACTGATGAATTCCTAGCCCAATCAATTGATTCACATACAGAATCACAGAACAGTTGAGACTGGTAGGCACTTTTGGAGATCTTCTAGTCTAACCTCCCTTCCCAAAGAATGTTTGACTAGAGCAGGTTGCTCAGGATTATGTCCGGATAGGCTCTGATTGCCTCTGAGGATGCTGGCTCCACAAACTCTCCAAGGGCAACCTGTGCCAGTGTTTGACCACTCTCACAATGTAAGTTTTTTCTTATGTTTAAATGGAATCTCCTGTTTCAGTTTGTGGCCATTGCCTCTTGTCCTTCCATTAGGGATCACTGAGAAAACACTGGTTACCTCTTCTTTAGTCCTTCCCATCAGGTACTTATACTTTGTTCTCATGCCCCAAGTCCTTTCTTCTCTAGCCTGAGCAGTCCCAGCTGTCTCAACCTCTTCTCACATGTTACATGGAACACCCCCTTAACACTGGAATTTCTTGAAACAGACAGTGTGTTGGGGTCCCAGTTCATGAGACAAACCAGCAGTGTCTCAGCAGTGCTTGGCAGAGAAAAAGGATCACCCACATCACTAAATGTGCTGGTGATGCTCTTCCTGGGATGCTGTGGGTCATCTTTGCTCCAATAGCACACTGTTAACTCATGGCCAGTTAGTGCCCTAGGACCTTCCAGAAGGTTGTTGCTTAGCTTATATGGATGCACAGGGTTGTTCATACCACAAAATACAAAGCTACTTTTGGTTACCTGTTTCATCTTTTTCTAAGCCCTTTTAAATTCTATTGTAAGTTTTTTATGTAAGGAGATCATAGTGAAAGCTGCACAGAGTATTCAAGATATGGACAATCAATGCATCTAGTGGTGTAATGCTGTTTTCTTCCTTAGCATTCCTCGTATTTATTCCTTGCCTTCCCAGGCATTCCTTACTCATGCCTAGCACTTAATTTGCTTTTTTGACCACTGTTGAAACTATCTTAACATAACTACAGGATAATGTTTCCAAATTAAAATTGTCAGCAAAGAGCCCATCATTTCATGGGTAGCATCCCAGTTGCATTTTCTTGTATATATTACTTTAAATGGAAGTTTTATTTTCCACTTATGCTAGCCCATGAGATCCATCATCACCAGTAGCTGTCATTCTTGCTAGCCTGGGTAACTTAATGTAGTTTCTTTTATAAATTTTCATCAGTGACTCATGAAGAACCTGAACAGCAGAGGCACAGGTCATTGCAGTATTCCATTGGTGGTTTCCCTCCACTATAAAAATTATTCTTTTACTCTTACCTGATGTTTCTATCTTCTCATAAGTTATTTTTCCAGTAATGACTTCTTTCTTAAGCCACAGATGCTTAGTTTCCTAAAGAGCTTTTGGTGACAGATTTTTCCAAAATACTTTTGAAAATCAAAATAGGCTTCCATTGCCTTCAACCACATGATTGCTAACTGTTTCCAAAAACCTTAGGAGCAGTAACCTCTCTTGGTTGGAGTTTGTCTTTTCTGCAGTTTCTAAGCTTTACCAGAAGCTTCTGTCATGTTTCCAGTGACAAGCATAAAAGGAACAGAAGGAGCAGAGGGAAGAGACTCTGGAAATAGAGACGTAGGAATTCTGCACTGGTAATGCTCTAGCAAAGTGATTGGTTTCTTAATTTTTGAAATGCAGCTGCCAGTGGCACAATTCCAACAGCTGGGCCAGGATCCACTGGTAAGGTGCCCACCCATGGCACTATGCCAGCGTAGTTGAGAAGGGGAAATATGTTCTTCACCTCTGTGCAACTCAACGCTGCAGACTTCTGTTTCTTTTGCCTGTGGGCTTTTATGGTTTCAGCAGTGGCTGGAGAAAGGCAAAGCTAGGGTTAGGAAGCTATGCCCTTATGACTGCTACTCTCTGCTTTCCACCAAGAGTCTATAGAGACAGATCATTTGCTTACAATCACTTGCTGACTCCAGGCACTGAAAAAAGTTTACGTGAGTAGAAACTACAACCAGAAAAAAGAATCAGTTTCACCTTTCCCAACACAGCTGGGGAAAAGCAGTAATGTCACCTGCTCTAATCTGAGAAGGTGTGCATCAAACAAGGGGAAGGCTGTGGATGTGATCTACCTGGACTTCGGTAAAGCCTTTGACACAGTTTCTCACAGAATTCTGACTGAGAAACTGGCTGCCACTGGCCTGGACAGGTGGACCCTCAGCTGGGTTAAAAACTGGCTGGATGGCCGAGCCCAGAGGGTGGTGGTGAATGGAACAAAATCCAGCTGGAGGCCGGTCACGAGTGGCGTCCCCCAGGGCTCAGTCCTGGGTCCAGTCTTGTTCAACATCTTTATCAGTGATCTCGATGAAGGGATTGAATGTTCCCTCACTAAGTTTGCAGATGACACTAAACTAGGAGGAAGTGTTGATCTGCCTCAGGGTAGGGAGGCTCTTCAGAGGGATCTGAACAGACTGGACTAATGGGCTGAGACCAATGGGATGAAGTTTAACAAGGCCAAGTGTAGAGTGCTGCACATGGGACATAACAACCCCCTGCAGCGCTACAGGCTTGGCGGGGACTGGCTGGAGAGCTGTCAGGCAGAGAAGGACCTGGGGGTGTTGGGTGACTGCAGACTGAATATGAGTCAGCAGTGTGCTCAGGCGGCCAAGAAGGCCAATGGCATCTTGGCTTGTATCAAAAACAGTGTGGCCAGTAGGTCTAGGGAAGTGATTGTGCCCCTGTACTCGGCATTGGTGAGGCCACACCTTGAGTACTGTGTCCAGTTCTGGGCTCCTCACCACAAGAAGGACATGGAGGTCCTGGAGCGAGTCCAGAGAAGGACAACCAGGCTGGGGAAGGGGCTGGAGGGCAAATCCTATAAGGAGCAGCTGAGGGAGCTGGGGCTGCTCTCTCCCTGTATTGGCCGTGGCTGTTGATCCCTGCACACCCTACTCTAAGGAAGAAAGTAGAGTTGTTAGCTATCACTGCAGACTGCAACCTGGGCAAAAAACTATACCATTAGTACATGGAGCCAAATCACTTTCCCATCTTCCTTGATGCAAACTCTCCAGTCAAAGATGTTGGGTGTTTTATCAGGAATTAATGAGATCTGTGTGTGCAAATGCGAGGACAGAATTAAGACCTCAGTGTTATGCATTACATCCTGAGCCTTGATCTCTCAGATCAGTGAATCAGACTGACAGTGCAGTAACCCACACGGAACATCTCTGCAACAGTGCGTGCAAGGGTAGCATCTCTGTGTGGGCTTGTTTTGCCATATTTGCTACGATTGTCCTAATACCTAAAGGGGACTCCTGGGGTTCCTTCTGTGAGGTATTTGCACCCAGAAAAATCTTTTGTGTCATGAAAGGGATTTCTAGCAAAGATACAATGAATACAGGCAGGCTTTTGAGATATGAACTTTTATTTACTGCTCAGAAAATCTGAATATGTTCCTGAGGGATATGCTTTATTTAGATGAGAATTTGTGTCATAAACTTGATTATTCCAATCCAGCTCAATGTTAAAGTCTTTATAATGCAAGGGATGAAGTAAGGGTTTTTATTTTACTCTGCATATAGTGTCCTTAAGCCCATAATGCTGCATTAGAGTAGTAGAATATATATTAACTCGTTGCATTCTTCAAACTTCATAAACTATTCAAACTTGATAACTATTTCTGCAAGCAAAATAAGCCAACAAGCAATTCTTTTAATAGCATTTGTGGTTTCCATAAATTCCAACCTATAAAAACTTGGAAGGTAAAATTTTGCCCCCTGGATATCTATGGGGAAAATATTAAATGTTGTGCCTGTCCTGGTTCCAGCAGGGATAGAGTTAATTTTCTTCCTAGCAGCTGGTGTGGTGCTTCTTTACGTTTTGTGTGTCCCATCAAACTGTTTTTATCTCAACCCATGAGTTCCCCTACTTTCACTCTTCCCATTGTGCCCCCCATTCCACCAGTGGGGAGTGAGCGGGTGGATGTGTGTGGGGCTGAGCTGCTGGCCAGGGCTAAACCACAGCAGCTCTCTAGTGTTGTAGAAGCTTTACCTGTGAAGTTTTAAAGCATTCAGTAATAAGGTAGCACATTCTTCTGCTTCAAGTTTCCTTTCCTTGTCCTTATTTTAACACAGTATAGTGCTAAATGTAAGTTTTCCTTAAACAGAAATTCTCATGTTGCGAAGTAGACATTAGAAGATGTTAGAGGTGAAATAGGCAACTCAAGTAGAACCTTCAGGACTCAAAGTGGTCTGGGATCATCCTTTCCTACAGATCTCACTGAAAATCTCTGGACTACTGAAGATCCAATGTGCCACTTGATAGAACATACCCTACTGAAGAACCTTAATGTTGTCCTTTTAATTCCTCATATAAGCAACACAGAGAAAAGAGACCCCTATAGAGGGTAATCTATTCTAATTAATGATCGACTAACTTTTGAGGAGGGACCAATCTCTCTCCTCTGGCTACAGGAGAACTCCTGAGATCACATTCTTAATGTAAGTGCGCTCATTAACCTCTAACGTAGGTGGCAGACAGGCTTTGGCATCGTAGCTATGTTATAATTGCTAGTCAGAAGGACCTTTAACTGACACAACAATCCTGAAAAAGCTCCCAGTACAGTGATAGCTTCTCTGGGAATGCAGTGTGTGTGGTTTGTTCTTTTTTAACATAAACTGGGAGTATTAAGGTTGGAAAAGACCTCCAAGACCGTCTAGTCCAATTGTTCCCCTACCACCTATATTACTCACTAAACCATGTCCCTAAGTGCCTCATCCAACCTTTCCTTAAACACCCCAAGGGATGGTGACTCTGCCAGCTCCCTGGGCAACCCGTTCCAATGCCCAACCACTCTTTCTGAGAAGAAATTTCTCCCAATTTCTAACCTGAACCTCCCCTGGCGCAACTTGCAGCCATTCCCTCTTGTCCTATAGCTAGTTATCTGTGAGAAGAGGCTGACCCCAGCTCACCACAACTTCCTTTCAGAAAGCTCAGCTATAGTATCATACTAGGCACAGATTTACTGAGCAGGGGGTGGGACTAGGCCACCTTATTTACCTGTTCCTGCGCAGTTTGGGTTTTGTTCCCATTCAGACCTGCCTGCACAGCGTAGTTGGAGTCACCCCTGTAGTATAGCCTTCTCCTTGCACAGATGCAATAGTTGTGGCCTCCGTACAGCCATAGGGTTATTTACATTTTACTTTGTTCTGTGGCTTGCTTAACAAACTACTACAGACCTGGCTGTATTATGCAGCCCTGTTGCATGATGCTGCTGTGGAACTGTCTAGCATATGAATGTTAACCATACAGGCATTCAAAATGGAACAGGTCACAAGTGTTCTACTGCCATTTCCTCGGTACCATGAGAGTACCACTTCTGCCTGAATGAAAACAAGAGGTGTTTGATTATCTTTAAGGTGTGATTTTACAGCCTGTCTGTCTTCGAATTGCAGGTTTGCACACACCAAAATTAATATGGCATCCAAAGATAAGGAAATACTTCTTTCCAGAAATCAGGCATCTATTTAAGTGTAGTTCATATGCAGTTCAATACAGTTGTTTCAGTTATTTTAAATTATATTTAGTATGTGTTCCAGTTGTTACTGGTTATGAATACTATGTGTCACCAAATTACTTCATCAATACATCAGATACATTTGGATCAGCATCCTACAGTGGTAACTGCTTAAGAAATGTCACATATACAATACACACTTTATTTCTCAGTCAAACTTTGCTTCAGGCAGGGTTTATGTATCATTTTAGCATTCAGCATTTGGTACTTGGATGGTGTCTAAATAGCAGAAATTAATGGAAATCTCCTTGTGGAAAACTTAATTTAGTAGGAGGTTTAAGCTCTTCCCAATGAAAGGAGAGTTCAAGATCAAATTGTTCTCGTGCTTCTATATCTGTGTTTCTTCTATTTAGTTTGTTGAAAGTGCAGTTTCTAGAATAAGTGTTCTTAAGAATATTGCTTAAAAAGAGTTCATGAAAGTTATTTTTAAAGAAGTTGTATTAAGTAACATTTAACCTAATGTTATATAACCTAAATACAGTTTCCCTTTACTTTCTGAGTGAAATGAATTCTTTGACTGAAGATTAATGACCAGAGCATTTACCCTCTTTAAAGTATTTGCAGTCAGGGCTGAATACTGTGTTTAGTATCTCCAGTGTTCCCCAGGCTTCAAGGATGCTGAACAAAGATCCTAAGAAATTAACAGGAGTAAAGGAAAAAGCTATCAGAGAACGATCTGTTGTTTCATTGTGACATTAAAGTCAGGCAGCTCTGTAATATCAATTAGGTGTCTTGAAATGATCAATTAACTGAGTGGATATTTGTTTAAACCTGTATCTCACCTTTCCTCCAAAAACCTAAAAGCCAAACCACCCCCAGAGCCCTACATTCTGGCAAATACGCTGCAAATGGCATAGCTGAAGAAAATGACCCTAGAACCATTTTGGTTTGGATTCAGAATACTCCAGAAATCAGTCAGGGTGACCTCTCTCATCAGTCCCTCAGTGCAACTGGGTGTAAGTATTCTGAAACTCCTCGTCCTGTCCTCAGCATTACAGTGTATGTGGGAGCAGCCGTGTAGCTCCTTCTGAGAGCATCTGGGGATAGTGTCTTAGTAAAGAGGAACACTAATCAACACCCTCATTTTAGAAATTAGTTAACTCCTCTTCCTGCATTTATTTTAAAAAATTAAGCATCTTTATTTATCACTTATAGGAAATGACATTAAGCATGCCTCAACCACAAAACATGCTCCCCAAAAGACCTGGTAAAGTCTGGTGTCTCTAGGACACTGAAAATAAACTCTCTGGAGAAGAGAGGATGGCAGGCAATGGATGTTTGGGGTTTCCCGTATCATGCATAGAATGAAAAAACTCCCTTTTGTTTCCAAACACCTGAAGCTTTGTATGGTGCAAGTACATGAGAAGAGAAAACTTTTGGTGCTTCTAAGGCATGTTGCAAGAGAGCTCTGCAGCACAACGGGAACATGCGGGTGCTCTAGCAGGCAGTGGCTTTCCAGAATGCTGGATAATTTTCTGTAACCGAGAGCTGTCGGTACAAGCAGCTTCATCACAGAGGAGTGATACAGACCACCCTGCTGAGCTGAACTCTGTACATTTGGTATGCAGTAAAAAACAGATGCTGCTCCCAAGTGCTACTGGGAGTTAATGATATTTTTGCCTCTTACCAATGTAGTTTTAAAAAGGTTTCCAGGACTTGTAGGCTTCTTAGGCCCTGTCAGGTGCACGGGAAGGTGGGGGAACCCAGCCAGGAAAGCTGCCCCACACTGGCCAGAGGGACATTCCTTTTGCTTCTGATGGAGCCTCATGTTCCATATATTACTGGGGAAGCTAGCCAGGAGGTGGGATCACTGCTTGGAATAGTCTGGGTGTTGAGATGGTTTATTTTCCTTTTGCATGTGGTGAGCAGTTGCATTTGTGCAGCAATTGTGGTGGTGGTGTTGTTATTTTCCCTTTGTTATCCTATTAAGCTGTATTAACTTAAACTGCAATGTTTTATTTTCTGTTCTTCTCCCCATCACTTTGTGGGGGACAGGGGTGAGCAAACAGCTGCATCGTGTTCAGTTGCCAGCTGCGGTTAAACCATGATAGTAAATATGTAGAAAGTCCTGTGAAAATTAGTCCTGGGATTCTGTGTATCTGCACAGAAGAAATCAAACAAGGCATTAGATAGCTTGTACCATTAAATCCAAGTACATTATTTAACAAGGAGTATCAGATTGCCATCTATTATTTCTTTCATACCACTAAATTTCCCAGATGCTTGAGACCAGATAACTAATAGCTGTTGAAATGGCAGTCAGAGAGGGAAGCTCCAGAGGGTCATGCCCTCACAATGCTATTTTACCTACCCCAATTGCTCTTTATGTTGTAACTTTGTGACAGACCGTACCTCTGAACATGGTAGCCTGCAAAGGGAGCTTTCATGGCCAGAACAATTTCCTTTTACATCACCTACAGGCAAAACTTCCCTTAGGCATTGCTATCTCCAAGCAAAGGTGGACATGCAAAGACACTGGGCCAACCCAGGGGTTAGAGCATGCTTGTACCTGTGTTACCATTCCTGCAGCAGCCCAGGCATCCTTCTGAGCATACAGGACTCCAAGGTGTCATTGTGGTGACAACACCATGCAGAAATGACAGGCGTTCGGGTTTACCATTGTGGAAAACTGACGTCACCTGTGTATTCAGTGTCCTGGAATTTGGAGCCTTCCTGAGGTCTGAGATGCCAACTAGAAACAGAGATAATCTAGAAGTTAGAAATGGAAGTAGACAAGCAAACATCCCAGCATTAAATGCATTGGAGCCTTGTACCTTTCCAAATGTGGGTGGTGGGAGACAGAGATTCCTTTAGTTTTCTGCATGGCAGCCTGGTGACATGACAGACATACAGCTGGGAGTCGGTACCTTCTGTTGCTTCTGTAATGATGTCAGAATTGGAAGCAAAGTTGCATAGGTGTGTGGGGCACATGGGCTGTGCAGCTAGCTGTCCTCAGCAATTCACCAAGCTAAGGAGACAATTGGTAAGAAATTAGTAAAACAGTGATGCAAAACACAATATGTTTAGCACCCTTTCTCACCAGGTTGGGATTTCCTGTAGTCAGGGTGTGAGTTTGTGGATTTAAATTTGTATTTGCTGACTGGGAAGTGAATCCAAAGCCTCTGCCCTCTTGCCTGTGTCCTGCTGTACCACACTGCATGTGGGATCTTTATGGATGTCAGCTGATGAGTCCATAATCAATGTGAATTGCAGGCTCAGAAGACTGAAACTGGAGTGTGGAAATCAAAGACGCTTTTTAAAGACCCGCAAAGCCTTGTGTGTGGCTCATGGTCTTGCCCGCTGCCATGGGCACAGACCTGCTCTTCGAAAGGAGCATTCAAGCTCCTAGTTATCCCAGCTAACCCTCTGCAGAGGAGAGTGGGGTTTGGATAACATTTATTTCTGTGTTAACAAACATACACCCTGCCCTGTCTGCATGCACTCATAATTAACGGGGAGGTACAATAGTACTTCAGTAGTGCTGGCATCACGCCAGGGCAATCAAGGTCATTCTTTAGTTTTGGGTTAAGGAGTTCAGGAAAGTAAACCAGTCTCATAATTTCACTCAGGAAAAGCAACCAGTGTGAGCAAAAGGATTCATCTTCTAAATCCCAGAAGGAACCCCTGAACGCCTTTCTTCTGCACCTGACTTTCAACATTGGCTGGCAACACAGAAACATACTACTGGTGTGGCTCCTGTATTGAGGAAGGTCCTGTTCCAGTAGAGCAGGGTGGTACTTGGCTAACCATTCCACCTCAGAAAATTAGCATTTAAATATGTGTAAAGTAATCTGAGCTATAGTGTTGGTCTCCAAGAGCAGCAATGAATAAACAAAACTTCAAGTATTTAGGTCCTTCTCCCCCTCAGCTCACCATTCTCATAACGAATATACTGTATTCATCCCGTCTGTAAGTAACATTAGCAGAAGGTAGGAGAGCGACTGCCTAGCAACCCACAGAAATCCCAAAGAGAGGTGGAAAGGAAGTGATTTTCATGTAATTATTCACTCCTACAAAAGCTGTTGTCAGGTAGACACTAGAAACATAGCTGTTTTATTATTCGCCTAACCTACTTTTAATCTTTTGAGAATCACTACCATTAAAAGCAGGGAAAAAAGAGCTTAATTCAGCCATTTTCTGCCTGGCCGTTTAAGTTCTGTTTTCCTGCTCTAATGAAGGCTCTCCTTTCAGAAGCTCTGTTGTTTAAAAACCCCTGGGTAGTAAACTTCAGAAACAAACTAATCCTGTATCCAAAACTCAACATTTTTTTTTGATTTTTGCTGCTTCTCCACCATACAGAGTTCATATTTTGTTTCGATTTTGTTCCCCATTTAATGACGTTTCCCATTGGGTTGAGACAGTAACGAGATATTTTGCTTGCTTCCCCCCAGCCTTCACCCCCAGAAGCCATTTGGGGACAGGGGCTAAAGAGCTTATTTACTTTAGGTAACACACTTGGTGCCAGCGCACTTGGATCCAGCAGGCTTTTGTACTTCTCAAAACATGAGGACCCCAGCTTTGCCCTCAGCCACCACTCCTTGAAGCTGACTGAGGCAGCGTGGAGATGTCTGAGGGATATTTTAGTACTATTCTTGCCATCTGGACAAGCCTGGAGGAGCTGTGCTTCATCTGCTAAACATCAGGCTTATCTTTTACATCCAGGACTGTCTGAACAAACAGTTGTCACTTCTGTGTAGCCTAAGAACAGGCACTTTTTCAGTGAATGGTCTGAGTGATATCCTTATTTTCCTACACCACTCTTCTACATTAAAATAATTGTAGATTTGATAAATTCAGACATTGAAAGTTTTGTTTTAAAGCAGTATACTTAGTGGAATATGTATATCAATATATCAAAAGTATGTTGAGCTACTCTTGTGAGTATATTTGTTGAGACTGGCTTATTGTGGAGGTCGTATCATCAAGTTGGCAGAAGCTTTAACCTGTGCTTTTAGGTAAGGTGATATGCTACTCAGAAGAGTTACTTTAAAATTGCATTCTAACAGTCTGGTTTCTCACTGGTTATCCCAACATTTCAGCTTCAAGCAGGAAGCTTTATTTTCCTAGTCAGCAAAAAACTTTTCATTGACCCCTGGGATAACTGGTTTATTTTTGTGAAATAAACTTTTTGTCTCATTTCTACATTAATGTGTCTTTTTAAATTATATTTTTTAAAACTATACATGTACCAAGATCAGAAGATTGGTCTTCTCTGCTGTTTTATAGTCAGACATGAGAAACTGTGCAGTTACAACAGCTGTGGTGATTATGTGGGGAAATAAGTTTTAAATAATCAAGTTTATTAATCCGTGTTTAATTTTCTCTGCAGGATTTATGGGAATAAGATACATTATCAGCATATTGCTAGACAGGAAAGGAGCAGAATGCAGGCAAGGAATGGATTTATTCACTTTGCACATCTACATGTCCTAAGCATTTGGGTGGGTTTTGAGCATAGGACACACTTTGAACTGAGAGTATGTGTTTTGTGCAGTTGCATAGCACAGACATTCAGCTGAATTTTGGTAGCTGCTGTTGAAGGATCAGTGGATTGAGAGTGTGACCAGAGAATAAATGAAAACTGGTTCATTTTCTTTGTTGTGCCTCTGAACAGAGATTTCAGTTGGTGTCAGTGAATTGGCCAGGGCATAAGCTTTTGCACTTGTAGCAGGACCTAGAGACACTGCACACTCCTGCACGGTGTGGTCTCAGGGCACGTGTAGGTGCTTCGGCCTCTTCATCATCCATTTGACAGAGCATTCTGTATTGAAACTGAAACTATCCAAAATGCATCTCCTGTCTTTTCTGGTGGGGTGTCATGTGAATGTGTAGCATTCTTCATTGTGCTCAGCATATGTGGAACATAGGAAGTGACAAAAACCCCAACACCCTGTACCCACCAAATAAAAGCCATTGGTATGCCTGTGGCTTTTCTTCCATTGTATCTGTATCCATCCATCAGACAGAACTCTACCTGTCATCCTGGTGCTCTCTCCTGCTATTGGCAACTATACTGCACCCTGCCAAGCGTAACAGTTTGAGATGTAGCACGATGTTCTTCGTAATGAGAAAGCTGGGAAAAAATATTTTAATTGGAATAAGATCAGAGATAAAATGCTCAGTCATCCACTACTGCCTATTTTATAACTTTTCTTGAAGATACATTCATAACATTAAATAGTAGCAGAGGAATGTCATAAGCAGCAATTTAAGAAATGTTCTGGGCATGCTCTTAGAGTTGCACATTACCCTATGCTGTGTAGACACTCTTCAGCAGAGTAACTAGCTTTCTCGTGTCTACAAAAATTCATCTTAGTGATAATACTGTGATTTATTTAAGATACATGGTATCTAAGACTGGAAAAAATAGTCTTGTATATAAAAAATGGTAAAGCTCACTGCCTAGGAATCTTTAGGCTATGTGGTGCTTCGCTGTGGCAGTAGAGTATGTGGTCTCTGTGGTCCTAATATCAAAACATTCTGGTGAGTAGCAGCATCCAGTGGCCCTGGAGTCCTGCTGTTACTGCCAGGAGCCTCTGCACGTGAGGATTTATGCATTGGCAGGTATGTCTGTGGGAAACGTACCATTGTGTATGAATGCAGTTTGATATGTTTAATACAGCTGAGTTATTCATCTTTGTTTCCTGTGCTCTTTTTATCGGTGTCAATGTAAAATGAAGGCCTATTCATCAGGAGAGGAAAGAAAAGTTCCAGGCTGACCTTGAAACAAGGACAGAATATCTTAGTAGCATCTGTCTGTCCATCTGATTGTTCTCTGAATAGTACGTGTAGGCTCAGAGCACGAGCACCTGCTGGGTTTTTGTAGGGTTGCAGCAGAAAGGTCAGCTTAGTTTTCAAGTTCAGCTCCTTTATAGTCAGGTATGTTGGCTGTAACTGAAAGCAGTCTTTCCTGGTGAGCTGGTAGAAAAGAGACCAGACTATCTGAGGTGAAAGGACAGGGTGAAAGAGGGACTCTGCCTTTCCCCCAGAGTTCTTAGAAACTGCATCTTTTTCATCGTGTTTTGCTCAGCATCTGTTTGGGGGTTTTCTACAGTTATGACAGAAATGGTCAGAACTATTCTGACCTGTTGCAGCGCTTGGAGCTGTAGGTGGCATGGCTGTGGGTAGACCCTTCAACACTCCTCTAATTCAGGTGGCAGGAGGGGAGGAAGGAAGCCTCTGTCAGGGCTGTGGCTGGCAGATTGCTTTGAAACGGTTTTATTCTCTGAAAGCTTCTATTAGTGCTCATAACTAAACATCACAGCATCTCCCGTGTCTGACAGGGGAACTCTTTAAGTGCCAGTGCTATTTCCAGATCAAGACCTGATATTTTTATAGTTTCTTAGAGTCCTGTTAGATCTAAACCTATATGATGATGAAAGAACATATAGTACCTTTTCCCAAGAGCTGAAGCTAAGGTCTTCAGGGCTACCCTGCACGAGTTCCATGACTGGTTTTCAGTCCCTGTGTCCATCTTTTCTGCTTTTTTTTGACACAGCATATGGATTTTGGTTTTTTTTTCTGATCTGAGTTTAGTCCTCTTATTTGTTTGTTTGTTTATTTATTTATTGAATTTTTTTTTTTTTTTTACAGTCCATGATAGCTTGCCTGCCTCCCAGGTGGCTTGGATGTGAACCATGCTTTGTGACCACAGACTCACAAGTATGTGGTTTAGAAGCCAACCTGCAAATGCTAAACTGTGTGGTCTGGTAGAGGTAGAGAAGTTCTGTAGCTGACATGAATTTTTGAAGTTTTCTGCACACTTTCCACATGTTGTGAGAGGCACTGGCACACGTACGTTAAACCTGTCGTGATGTGTCGGACTTAAGCTCTAGTAATGCTTCTATTGAAGTCTACTTGGTAATAGGTTGTTTTATTCAGGTATTCTTATTGATTTATAGAAATCTGCACCTCTTCTATGCCTTTACCTTGAAATTTCATCTATTATATCCTGACAGCAAAGACTTTATTTTTTAAATTCTTATTTAAAAAGCAGTTTGCTTTTGATTTCAAAATACAAACTGTATGGAGATTCACCAGAAAGTAATTAATAATTAACTTGAAAGAAAAGTCTAAAGTGATTGCTCATTCCCTGATAACAAAATGGGAAATAAATGACTATCAGCATTAGGAAAGTCATGTTTTCAGGAGTGAGCATGACATTTAACTGGCCTATGAGATCTCCCATGCTGCAGTGAGTGCTTCATTATGGAATTGTCATTAACCACTCTGTAGTTAAGGATGCTTTGAGCTGTGCAGCTGAAGTGGGTGTTCAATCTGAAAATCTTTCCTTGATTTTGATAGAAATACTCAAAGCAGCAAACGTGAGTGGGTACAAAGATTAGGAGCCCCCTTACATGTTTATTATTTCTAACAGACCTGTGGACTGTAGGAAAGGTCATGGGCAAACAGATAAGCAATATATACATTTTGTTCAATGGAAGAATTGTCACGGTGCTTGGTTGTTGTTCTAGTTATACATGGAAAAACGTGGCTGTTGCAGTTCTTTTACATCAGCCATTACATTGAAAACTCTCTAAATTGGCTTCTGAAGCCAAGTGTCACAATGATTTGGCACCATGTGAAATAGAGAAAAGGTGCCATACGTGTTTTACATATCCAAGTCTCTCTGAAACTGTAACCTAAAGCCCATGTCTAAGTCCAGGCTAGTAGCAAGACCCCACAGCTACCACCTCAAGGTCCTTGTGGATTCTGTGAGTTCAGAGAGCAGTACTGCCTGGAAGAGATCCTGTCATCTCTCCTATGACAGGTCACGCCCAGCTCTTAGGGCTGAGCCAGTTGTAGTGCATTGACAGTACTGTTTCCCTGCTGGGTATAAAGCCCGGAGCCTTACTCTGTAGCAGCTCTGTTCCCTCCTGCCTCCTTTTGGTGGGTGTAAGTAGGGATATACTTCATCTCCTAGGCACTGCTTGCTCCTTAGAGCTTTGCTGGGGTTTTGGCTGTAAATTCCATCTTATCTTTCAGGCCCAGATATGATCTTTCCTACTTAATGCCACAGTGCTGATAGCACCAGTGCTACACAGTTGTTCCCCTCTGTTGGCCTAAAGTAGAGGAAAAAAAACACCTTGCAATCACAGTAGATCTGTGAATTGACAGTTAGAAGGCTGCTGTTACCACGGGCAGGGTGCTTGTGAGGATGTACAGGTACACGCGCAGCGGAGCAGAGACAGGTGTTTGAGCAAGGAGTAAGAATAGGAAGTAGTTGAGGTGATTCAGTGATGCACAGGGCAATTTGTAAAAGATCATGTTCTCTTTTATGTGCTTTTCCCATTTTCCCATTTGAGCAACAATGAGAAACTAAACTGTGAACTGGTGTTTTTCCCTAGAGCTTGGTTACCCAGAGCACAGAGGAGATGCTCGCAGCAGGGGCAGTGTGTGCTGACCAGGCCCTGCCAGGTGTGGGATGCCTGGCTCTGGAATTGAGCACAGAACCTGCCACAAACAGTATTTTCCAGTGTCACATTTTTGACAGGCCCCTCCCACTTCTGCTCACAACATTCTCAATGTGCGTTTTAGGTATCTTGCATTTTTCTTCAAGACTAATAGGCAGACACATAGACAGTGAGACAGAATGGTGACATTTCATTAATAGCTCCCTAGTGAGGTGTAACATGGAGCTTTTCAGGTGACAGCACAATGTGTTTTTTTAGAACTACCTCTTAGGAGGATAAGACAGAAAATACCTACTTAATTTTCCTATGTTCCCCAGACATGAAACAGCTTTACGCATTTGAGTCACATTCAGGTGTTGTTTGTCATGCCTCTCAGAGCTTGTGGAAGTGCCAGTTAAAGTCAGTTTTTCCTGGGAGATGTTTCCTGCCATCACAGGAGGATTCTGTAAGAGCTGCGTAGTAGGGTTTGCGTTGCAGCAGTAAAGGGCTTTGGGATGAGTTACGGTGTCGAGCAATATTCTCCCAATTACTTGATACAGGGAAACGTTACAGACCAAAGGTAGCAAGGGCGTCTTTCCTGAGAGAGGCTGCTGCAGGACTCTCCATAGATCCTGATCTTACAGATTTCACTCTCCCAGCATAGGGAACATGTCTGTATACCTGTGCAGACCTGCTTGGGAAGGCACCAGTTCCCATGACTGAAGCAGCCGGGAGCTTGCTGTGCCTGCCCCAGAGCCTGCTGAGTGCAAACCACGTGTAACACCCGCTGTGCACGTTGCACCCGGCTGGCACAGTATGTGCTGCACGCTTCTGGCAGGGCAGCAGGAAGTACTGTGATGCAGCACATGGAGGTTCACTCTGCACTCTGCCCAAGCCCTGTAGTTACACTTTGTGTTATTCTGTACGTACTGTAGCTAGAGAGAGAGTATGGAAAGGAAAGGGAAGGTACAAAGCTACAGAAGAACCTGATAGTCCTTCAAGTGAGCAATGTTCATTTTTATTCTGTGCATTATAGAAATAATAAACACAACAGGTTTTCCCAAGGTCTCTGCTTTATTCAGGTACAGCATCAACTAAGCTCATTTCATGACAGCTGTTCAATATTTTGCTTTCTCCTTTTCACTCGTTGGCCCTGTAAATATACTGCGTATCATTCTGACCTCAATCATCACAACAAATGTCTCAGCCTTTCAACGTGACTTTTCTGTGCTGTCCATGCACTTCAGTTATTTTATTTTCAGTGTATACATGACCCTGTTTACTCATGTAGAGATACATAGAGAGACTAAAGTGAGAGGCCGTCAGTCATTTGGGGATGTTCAGTCTGAAGTTGGTAGACCTGGCTTTTTCTACTGTGGTTACATTCCAGACAGGGCTTTCATTCTCCTGGGTCACAACAGAGAACAGTTGGTGATTTTGCACTTCACCTCAGAATTCTCAGTTAAGGAACATCTGAGAAAGGGTTGGTTCACATGATTTATGGACATAATGTCACACACAAATTCTGTAGCAGAGACAGGAAAAGAAACCGATTCTCCAAAGCAGTATTCTGTTGTCTTCACTACAGCACATCCCCTTTCTCCCTTCTTTATCTCTCTTCTTTCATTACATGTGCTACAATCATGACAACAAAAGAGGCAAGGGATTCTCCAGGCAACAGGACCCTCTGTTTGTCAGCTTAAATCACCTCCTTGGGCAGAAAGACAAATAGGGATGGTAATGCAAGTTGTGTCCTAGACCTGCACACAAGAAAACCAAGTGAAGATTACCCAGGCAGACACACTATCAGGGTACTGCCAGCTGGACTTTGCAAAACAGCACTTTCCATTTTTAGTAAAAAAACGTTGTTTTTTCTGTTTTGTGGAATTGTGTTTGTACCACCATAAGTTAGTCACCAGCAGGACCCATCAGAGACCAACGCCTGCGAGCTAACGGTGTGAATCGGGAAGGCTGCGAAGTGTGGGAAAGCCTCAAAATAGGGATCAGGGCACAGGCAGCTCTGCTGTTCCCCTTCCTGCTACGAAAATGGAAAGTGGAGCAACACAATCTCTCACACCTCAGTTCTGCTTGGAGCAGGCAGGCAGCACCATGGAGTTAAGGCTTGCTTACTTTGCCTCCTTCCTTTGGGAGCAGAGCTTCATTGCATGGGCTCATAGAGCAGCCCCTTCTTCCTAGCCAGCGAGCGTTCTGGGCAGGAGTCACAGCAAGAGCTGTGCTGCTGTTCTGAGCTGGCAATCACGTTCTTCTAGTCTGCTCATGCTGACACCAATGTAGCACTGGGCCTGGAGTGTCTAGTACATGGCTGTAATGTGGGTACAGAAATGTTAGCACAGGACATAGGAAGGTTCTGTCCTTTGCTAATTCTTAAGGCTTCCTAATTAAGGTAGAATATAAAAAGGTTTTCTGCCTTAATTTTAATCTCATTTTGGCATGGAAACATTTTAAATATGAGATAAAGTAAGAGGAAAGAGCTGCATCTTTTAAAGTAGGAGAAAATAGAAAACTATAAAATATTTTCAGTCCTCAAATTGATGATCACATGTTGCTGAATTGACTTAATTATCACTAATCAAAGGATTTTCAAGGTACAAAGTTTATAAAGCATGAACAGGATATTCTCTGGTACACATCCTTTCCTCTGGAATTTACTCATGCCAGAGTATCAAGCCCCTCTCATTTCAGAAAATCCGAACTCCTTTTGTCCCAGCCTCTCACCAGCTGCTGGCTCCAGAGCCCTTGGTTTGCAGCTCACTGGCAGGGTTTTCTTTGTCTCTGTCCTTCAGAATTTCATTGTTCTGCAGAATTGTGCTACATTCATTCCATGTACTTGGAAAATTTTACAACTACCAGTCTAAGCCAGACATTGCAAATTCAACACTCTCAGGAATAATTTATAATGCTTTTGTTGCTGTGAGCCAGATGGATGACACCTGGATCTGAGTGGCCTATCTGTACCCATGAGAAGTTCTGATGAGAACAACTTCCCCTGAGTTCCAGTTTATGAATGGCTAAGACTAGGTGTGACTTAGGCTAATAAATAATTTGTGTACCTCGATAAATTCTCCAGCCACAACTGAGTACCACAGTACTAACTGTCACACAGTCAGATGGGGCAAGAGAATGAAGAACTGATCTGATATCAAGCACATGGCTTTAAAATGGTGCCATGTCTAGACAAAACTTGAGCAGTTTGTCCATCTCTCATGGTTTTCCAGTTACCAAAAAAATCCACCTGTGATTTCTAAATTTATTTCCCTTTTGCTGTTCCCCTGATCAGTTGTAGATGTATTCACCTTTCCAGAGAGTTGAAATTGGTATTAGTGCACATCACAAACTAAATATCACTTGTTCTCTGATAATATGGCCCAAAAGAAGCTAATATTCTATTGAGTAGATAAAGTTACTTCCTTCTTTCTGTTTAACCTGAGCTGCAAGTTCTGATGGGCATTTCTAGATAGATGTCATACAGTGCAAGAAAACTAATCTGGTTCAATTTAACCAGAATATGTGAACGTTAGCTTACAGAACACGCTTCTCATAGAGTATTTGCCATGTTTTATGGTGAAGCACTGCCAGATGTCATGGTCTTTAGATGAGATTTGTTTCCTTTGAAGGAAATCGTATCACTCATGGCCAGAATTTGATCTGTTTTTCTAACGAGGTACGCAAGGCCTCTGGAGGAAAGTGCTCTCTGCTGCTCTTCTCCAGCAGCTCTGGAGGTTCTCACTTAAGTATATGGTACTCCTTTGCCCCCATTTCCACTAGGACTTGCTGTCCAAGGAATAATCGGACTTCTGTGGAGCTGGTGTATGCCAACAGGAAGGCTATTGCTCATCTACGTGCTTGACAGTGCCCCCAACAATACATTGTGCAAAAAAGAAATGGGAGGAAAGAGCGGCTTCGGCATGTGCTGATCCAGTTTCCTAGCTTTTGTTTATGCTCGAGACCATGCATTTTCAGTTGACCTATGCTACTTACAGCTTTTTGGGAGCTTCCGATCTTGTTAAAGAGCCTGTCTGTCAAAAGGCTTTCTCTGGGCCGTTTTTTCCTTACCAAGTGGTGAAACTTTGAGGTGTAACCAGCTGTATCTTATTCAGGATGACAGCAATGAAACCATTTAAGCCACTGATGCAAATCAAATGTGATCTTAATGTTATTCCTAAACAGAAACACGCTGAATGATTCCAGAAACGAAGGTCTCAATTGATCATATGTAAAACAAATACATCCCCTTAGTGTGTTTATGAGTATTTGATTGCTATTATTAGTCATGAAATCATTACCTGCACTACCTCTTTCCTGGCTCAAACTTAAAACAGCTAATGGCTGCACAGCTATTGCCTCTGGTTATCAGTCAGTGTTTTGTTACTTCTCTCAAAAGCACCGTGGTTGCCCTGCTTTAAAAAACAAACCCCACATGCCCCTCACAGAGCTCATTTATCCCAGGAAACCAGGAGTCAGAATTTATTGGATTGGAAATAATAGTTCAGCTGCATGGATGTGGGTTCTTGACATCGTTCTCGTGGTGAAAGCGAGTTAAGAGAGGAGATTCACCTCCAGTAATAACACACCCACACGCTAGTTGAATGACATGAACTGTTTTGTTGGAGTATTTTTAAAGTTAAAAAAATATTGCATGTTACATTAATGTTCTGAGCTTGCTGTGAGGAGAATAATCTTACTGTGTCACATCATGCTTCCTTTTTTTTTATTTCTCCGATTTAGAATTTAGTATTTACACTGCTTCAGGGTATAAGTGTTACCATAACAATGTTCTAAAGCTATTTACTTGCTAAATTTAACAGAACTTTTATTATTTAATTTTACATTGACCAGAACAACCATGTCCTGATGCTTAACTGGGGCCATTAACACCCACTTTTCACTGGATCAATCGTCTCTTCTCTTTCCCCAGCTTAATTTGTATATTATCTGTGAATGCCATATTTTGTCTTTACATTATTTTCTCCACATTAATTTTTTAAATTTATATAAATAATTATCAGTAAGAATGAGATAAATGCTGATACTATTGAGGTTGCAATTACTTACATCTTACAGCGTTAATGGAACCATTAAAGAATTTATACTGGGTGAGGTTCTTCTCCAGAAATACTGTCTCTCTTTCCACTTAGATTAGGATGAACCTGTGGTGACCGGCCCAGTTTCTCCTTGTTTATAGCACTGGGAAGGAGAGGAATTTCTCTCTCAGCATACTTTTCTTTTGGAAGGTTGTGGCTCACAGAAGGCTTGCCAGACACGATCACCCTGTGCAGGTGCTTCTGCAAATCTGCAGTCAGTAGATGCATAAAGGTGACTCCTCCTTGACCGTTTTTAACCTCTGCATTTTGTTTGCCCTCAGGTGTGGGTGGATGCTGGTACGCAGATATTTTTCTCTTACGCGATCTGCTTGGGGTGCTTGACAGCCCTGGGAAGTTACAACAACTATAACAACAACTGCTACAGGTAATATCTTCCATGCTTTGTTTTCCCATTTACTCTCGGTGATGGAAGTGCCTGCATCTGTGCTTTACTCAGAAGACCTTCCCTTTTCCTTTAGCTATTTGCATGAGAAATCACAAGCACACGTGTTTTTGTTGAACTTATAATGCTTCTTATAATTGTGTCAGGAGAACTCTTTCCCAAAATTTGGTGTTTTCATCCCTTGTGATCTTATTGAGCCTTGTGCAGCCACAAGCCCCTCCGTACACACGGGTATGCACAATTCCATGTATAATACGCACAACTGTATACATGTATAATCATGTGTCTGGGCAGTGTTTGATTGCATAACATACATCTGCTTTTAAGCAGATCATAACAACATGTTATTAAAAGGCACCTGAGTGGTCTGTGCTCTGAATGTTGCTTTTCCCATGGTTAGCTGGCTCTTAGCAGCAGCACAGTAGGAATTGATAGCGTTGTGTTTCTTACCTTTATAGAAATCACCAAGGAAATTGCTAGTGACCTGAGCAGGTTTTAATCTTTCCTGTATCAGTGTCAGAAGAAGATGACTCTCAGAAAATTCTCATTCCATTTTACTGGCACTGGCAGGAATACGAGCACTACTTTTTTCATCTGGCAGCACTTGTTACTGAATTAGTTTTCCTACTGTTCCACAGCCGTTAATACAAGACAGTAAATGACAGTTTGGTTGTGCCGATCTTCAGACAGATAATTAAAATTTCGTTTTTCTGTAAAGGAAATAATACAGTCCAAAAGCAAAAGAACCCCAAACACACCACGCCAAAGCCCCCAAAGTGTATGTATTTAAATTCTAGGACACAGTTTTACTGGGAGACTTCAGGAGGCACCTTTTTTCTTTCAGTGTCTTACCAACGATTTTGTCTTTGTCAGAGAAACCCCAAAGGGTAGGATGGTCCAGAGTGGGAGCTGGGATCCTGGAAACCGCAGAGGCACTATGTAGCACCATGTGAATGTCCTCAAAGTTCCCCAGCCGCAGTTAAGGGTACTTTGCCATCTAAACATGCACAGTAACTTAGCAGCGGCCACAGCCGGAATTGCAAATGCTTTGCTGCATAAAGTAGCGCAAGTCCCCTACAATCTTCAGTGCTGATTGATATTCAGAAGAATGATAAAACTGCTCCTGCAGAGGGTACAGAACAGTGGGTAATGAAAGTTTTCCCTAATTAGCCTAAGTGATGCTTTAACAAAGGCACTACTCCTTTTTTCTCTTCCTTTTATATTTATTTCTTTCCAGTTGCAGCCCATCTAGAAGCTACTCTATCACTGCCTCCAGGACTGCAGTGATCTTTTTACTGTGGTTTTGCAGCTCATTACAAAAAGCAGGAGCTCTGATGTGTGATCAGAGTGCTTATGGAATTTTCCTTCCTTCCCTCTGACCCTAGCAGTGCAGCTTGTAAGGAACATCCACCGCTCTCTTAAAGCTCCTGAGCAAGATGCTACAACAGAGACCTCTTCACTGAATCCGAGCTTCACAATTCCTCTGACAATATGTTCTCACAAATTTCCTGAATAGGACAGATTTTATTGTGTCCCAAAGTGTGATTCTGAAGCAGGCTGAGGAAAGGAGTAGGACAGAAGTTGCCTGCAGAAAGCAGCTGAGTTCAAAAGGGCTGTTAACAGAGCAAGGCAGATGCAGTAGCTATGCACTGGAAAGCAGAAATAAATTTACATTCTAACTAACACTTTAAAAAATTAAAATCAAGCCATGGATATACCTCTTGCAATACCTGCAGAGGGTGTCTGATTGTAACACCTTTTTACCCTGTTTCACTAATGATTTTTTTCTAAGGGACAGTTGCAGTGGAAAATAATGACCTGAGGTAGTTTAGTGGGAAACGGGCAAATGTACATTGCATGACTAACTCATTAACATTGTAAATTAATTGAAAATAAATCACATCTTTGAATAGGAAATGAATTTTTATTACCCTTGCTTCTATTTCTTTGTAATTCGGTTTCCCAGCACTGCTGCTTCGTACCCAGGCTGCACCTCAGTAGGAGCCCCAGGTACAAATCAGGGCTGAGCAGCCAAATCGCCACTGTGGTGCCAAAGATAAATGAGTGATTTTACACACTGTCAACAAATGGACAAAGCTTCTAGGAAATGAAGATGTGTTCTTTATCAAGCTTCTAGTCTAAAAGGAAAGGGAATTGGTCTCAAGGGGATGATAAAGGCCAGAATGTAACCAGAGGGATGTTAAAGGGTCTGAGGGCTTTTCTCTAATCAGAGAAGCTCCTTAAGGAAGGCAGAATGAGTTTTCAGTATCCTGCCTGTTGGGCACTGAGAGGATAAGGGATGCATGTCTTGAATTATTCAGGTGATTGGCAGGACATGAATTTGGAAGAATGTGGAGTTTTCATAAAAATTTGAAGTTTTCCTTTCCTTTGAAATGAGTTTGGGTTTCAGTCAGAGTCTGATGCCTTCCTACCAAGGATGCTTATAAAAATTGATGGAAAATTAGAAAATCTTCATGTTGTCCTACCAGTGGTTCTGAGTTATTTGTGTTATAAAAGTAATCAGTTTCACAATCAGTGGTTCCAGATCCCCCTCTTGGTTTTTCTTCCTGTAGCAGAGGAAAAAGACTGAACTACAGGTTACACACTTCTGTGTGAAGGAAAAAACAGGTAGGACTTGAGGGGTTAGAATTTCTGCAAAGATAAAGGAAGAATGGAAATTAAAATCAGACATTATGTTTTTAATCAGATAGGAAATGCTGCTAGGTGCCCAGAGAACATAGTGTTCAGTCTGCCTGTCTAACTGGGGAAGAAAATGCTGGAGCTGTGGCTGTGTCATGCGAAAAGAATAGGTAACACACTAACTGGAGATGATGAAAATCCCCTTAGGGTCACTTTTGCCCATTGCCTTGGAGAAATGCACACCTACCCCATAACTACGGAGTATGATGGCACTGTGGTTTGTGGGTCTTCCCTGTGAGAGGAGAAATGGCTGTGCTCCTCTTCTGCTCTCACAGCTGATATAGCCATATAAGATTGTCCAGCTGAAACCACTTGGGCCCTGCCCTAGGACCTTCCTTCAGGAGGAAGAGCAGAAGCTGTCAGGGGCTCAGAAGGTGCGCAGGGAGCCATGTGTTTCCACCTCAAGCTTTTTTCTCATGGTTAGGACCAATGTCCTGTGCCACCACATTCACCAGAAAAGAAACCTTGTTGTTAGGACTGCATCCGAAGTCTGGGAATTACCTAAAATAAATCTTATCTACAGAAAATGGGCTGTTCCAAGCGGGGGCTTCATATGGCTGGTGAGCAGCTGGATCCATCCCAATGAAGTAGTATTTCCACACCCCACATCCCCCTCCCAAAGGATTACAAAGAAACAAGCACCGCTTTCTGACATCTCTTGTCAACTGGGTTTCATCAAACTTAGTATTTAATTGCTCATCAGTGAGCTCACCACTTCCTTTGGTGAGATAGGCTGGGGTGAGAATCCCTCCAGAGCTACCTCAGTGCTGCGATGCATGGAGAAGAATGGGCAGGGAGCTGACCCTTTGGGTTTGTTTCTCTGCAAAGCACTCTCTGCTCCTGGTCATTTTCATTTCGATTGCTATTTTGCTTTAAAACCTCCAAAGCCTGGCTGTGCATAACCACAGGAAGCAATTTCACATGAAAAGCAAATAAATAACAGGTTAGAATTCCAGCCATTTGTAGGATTTTCAGGCAGTGGTTTAAAGGACCTATTTACCCCAGAGTTTGTCAGTCTGTGCATGAAGGAAGGGTGAACTGGGCTTCTCCGTGCCCGAGTCCTGATCTACACATGGGAGCATTTCTGTTTTCATTTCTGATCAAATTTTGGCAATTTCTCTGTGTGCCATACGGAAATTATTTTACTGTGACATGATTATGAGACCATAAAAGGTATTCTCAAAATAATGGTTAAAATGAACTGTAGGCAAGGCGATGGGAGAGACTCAAAGCCTCCCGTGGCCCCACAAGGTTTGCCTGCGTCCTGCCCTCAGACAGTGCGTGCCTGGGTCAGTCAGTGCAGGAAGGCTTTTAACAGAGGTGGGAGGCAGTGTACGGCTCCTTAGTGAAGAAATAAGGTGCGAGGGGTGGTCACCTCACTTGCAACTTGATGACCTGATGAGATAGTTACAGGATAAAAAAACCCCATCAAACAAGGAACAGGACAGAGACAGACAGAGAAGTTTTGCTGCAAAAACACAAATTGTCTCTGATTGGAAGAAAAGTCACTATGGATCTGTGCCAGGGATGGGAATCATTGCTGAAGGGGTGGTTCAAAACTTGACAGGTTTTACAGGGTCATTTCTCCTCATGAAGAGCTTTCACAAAAATTTGTTTCAGAGCCAAAGTAGGATGGGAATGAACCAGACTAAGGTGCAGGCTTGGCAGAGCTACAGACTTGCCTTGTGTTCCAGTGGTTCAGAATCCTAATTTACTTTCAGGCATCTTGGTTGGGTTATTACTTTTCTCAAGTTCATAGCTGCCTCTCACAACAATTTGTCTTAAGAGACCAAATGTCACGATAAATCATTCCTACCTCATCATCTGTCAAGCCCAAAGTTTTGTCTGCAAGGAGGATGAACGATGATATTTCACTGAGCTCTGGGGAAAGATAGCACCCTTCTTCAAGAGTATTTCCCTTTTCTTGAAGTGATTTACTATTGTGACACTTCCAATCTAGGAAAAGAAATATTTTTTCACCTTGGCCCTGTAATTGTCATCGTTTGATGTGCAGGATACATAGGTCTGAGAGATTACTGTCCCTGCGCTGTCTTTGCCTCCTTGTTAGGCACCTTTTCCGTCATGTACACCCTTCTTAGATCATATATGGTGCTTTTCATTAACCACAGCTTCTCAAAAAGGGTTTATAAACCAAACTGGAGTTGTATTTTGTGTGGTATATTGCTGATATGCTGTACCTGGCATAGAATTAGCTAACTACCCATAGGAATTTTTTTCCAGGAAACAAATTACTGCTGCTGTTATATATAAATATATGTATAAAACAACATATGTATTACATGGGTTACAGATGAGTCCATATCCTCTGGACTGCATTGTTACTACTGTAGAAGAATTGTTCTTGACACCATTCTGACAGTATTTTTACATGTTATTTTCAAACATTAAACTGAAAACGGGTGAGTAGCAACAGGTTTGCAGTTGGACCAGTTAAAACACAGGCCAAGGGTATTGCGATGGGATCTTTCTGCAAGTGCTTACGCCTGATGGATTTCTCCCAGGCAGAGCCTCAGCTGGGAGCTTACTGTTAGACAGCATAACGTCCATCCCTGCAGCGTGGGGTTCTGTTAGTCCTGTGGCTCAGTATGCGAAAGACACCCGGGCTCTGGAGATCAACTGCAGTGTTTTTTATTTATATTTTCAGAGACTGCATCATGCTCTGCTGCTTGAACAGTGGCACAAGCTTTGTTGCTGGTTTTGCTATCTTTTCAGTTCTTGGATTTATGGCCTATGAGCAAGGCGTGCCCATTGCAGAAGTGGCAGAATCAGGTAAGGTCCAAAGCAGTTTTCCGGGTTAACAAAAAACACACAGAAGTTGCTGCCAGAATACTCTGTGCCATGTTGTATGGATAAGTTGACTGTTTTGGATAGAGCTTTACAAAACTCCTCTTAAATATGTTACCTACCTGACTCACTAGAATAACTGCTGTAAGAAGAGTTCTTTGATGATGCAATTGAGGGCACCCTCAGCAAGTTTGTGGATGACACCAAGCTGAGTGGTGTGGTCAACACCCTAGAAGGAAAGGAAGCCATCCAGAGGGATCTTGACAGGCTGGAAAGGTGGGCCAGGGTGAACCTAATGAGATTCAGCACTGTGAAGTGTAAGATCTTGCACCTGCTCCAGAGGAATCCCAGATATATATACAGAGTGGGAGGAGTGCTCCTGGAGAGCAGCCCTGCTGAGAAGGGCCAGGGTGTTATGGTGGATGAGAAACTTAACAGGAGCCAGCAGTGTGCTCTTGCAGCTCGGAAGGGTGATGGGATCCTGGGCTCCATCAGCAGAGGGGTGGCCAGCAGGGACAGGGAGGGGATTGTCCCTCTCTGCTCTGCCCTCGTGAGGCCCCATCTGGAGTCCTGTGTCCAGAGCTGGGGCCCCAACACAAGAAAGATGTAGAACTGTTGGAGAGGGTTCAGAGGAGCCACGAAGATGATTAGAGGGCTGGAGCAGCTCCCCTATGAAGAGAGGCTGAGGGAGCTGGGCTTGTTCAGTCTGGAGAAGAGAAGGCTGTGGGGGGACCTCATTGCAGCCTTCCAGTACCTGAAGGGAGCAGAGAAACAGGAGGGGATTCAACTTCTTAAAAGGATAGACAATGACAGGACAAGGGGGGAATGGATTAAAACTAAAGGAAGGAAGGTTTAGATTAGATATTAGGGGGAAGTTCTTTATGGAGAGAGTGGTGAGGGGCTGGAATGGGCTGTCCAGAGAGATGGTGGATGCCCCATCCCTGGAAGTGTTCAAGGCCAGGTTGGATGGGGCCCTGGGCTCTGTGATCCTTGGGGTCCCTTTCAACCCAGACCAGTCTATGATTCTTAACTATTTTTGTTGTATATTCTATATCTGTAAAATATGTTACTGTACACAGCACCAAACTCGTAGAGTCCAGGAGCTATTGTAACACAAACTGACTCCAGCTGAGGAGAGATATATTGCTTGGTTATGTTGCCTTGAGTGTTACAGCTGCATGAAAGGAGCATCCAGTTTTCTTAAAAGGAGACAGACCCAAATCCACACAAATATGTGTTCCTTCTGTAAAGAAATAAAGGAAAAAAAAAAAGAAAAAAGATACAGCTATTAAAGTAATGAGGAAATAGCACTTAGGAGAAATCTTTGGAAGTCTTCTTGCTTAATGTGTACTCTCCAGGTACAGATTTGTAACAGTCTAATGCCATGACCTAATGTCAGTCAGGTTTTTTTCCCAGGGACATACACTGAGCCACTCAGTTGATTGAGGATAAAAGTTCTTTGTTCGAGTCCAGAAAGGCAGAAGGGCCCAGCTCTACTAGAAATTAACCATCTAGCTCATTATCATCACTTGAAGTTAAGTATCCAATGACATTTAACTTCTCTTTAACACCTTTGTGGCTGTAACAACTTTACGCATCACTAAAACTCACCAGAACAAGAGCAGCAGGAGTGCTGGCCAGAAAAAAAAGCAGTGTAATGCTGAACTGTTGAGGAGAAATGCCTCTCATGAAGTTAGTCCAAGTTAGCAGGAAAACTGCAAAGCAAGTAGAGCTTCACCGATACTGTCATGGAAAATATTTCAACACAGCACAGGGGTTACTCCTTCATCAGCCTCCGGATGCTGCTGCCTTCGTAGCCCTGCCTTAAAAGCTGGCTGCCTTCGGTAAGAGCTGTTACACTGAGAGCTTGCAGAAAACCGGGCACAGGTACCTAAGGATGGGAAAACAGGAGCCAGGCAAGATGGAGAAGTTACCAGTGCTGGTTGTAAAGTTTCTGTAAATGTGCAGCCAGTGAATTAATGTTACATACCAGCAGCTGCACCAGACACACAGAGCAGGTTCTGAACAAGCCAGCAGACTTTTGACTTGCACCATTTATGGCTTCCAGGACACAGCAGCTCTTAACAGTGACTGTGGTCCTGCAAAAACTGTCAGAGACCGTTTTAGGGGGAAAAAAGAGATTCCAGAATATGGTAATAGTTTATATGAGGCAATCACAGGACCACGTGCTGTTACTTATTCAGGTATGTGTCTTGCTGTAGATCCACACAAAGAAGAAGGAGAACATAAAGTGCAGTGATATCTTAACAGAAGTCTTGACCCTCAAACATGTGGACAGGACATAGGCAGTTAATGTGCCAAGCAAGTCTTCATTAGTGATTAACCTCATCACCAAATACTTAATATGATTAGAGGTGTAGAGTTTATCAAGGTTTTCAATCTTGTATTTGGCTCCTCATAAAAGAATTTGTGTTGGGTTGACCCTCACCAGCAGCTCAGCATCCACACTGCTCTTCACTCACTCGCCCACCCCAGTGGGACGGGGAGGAGATCAGAAAGACAGAAAGTGAGAAAACTGGTGGGTCCACATAGAGTTTAGTAAGTGATGCTGTGCAAGCACTGTCAGCAATGGCCACAACAGCTACTGGTGTGAGTAGAGCTGTTCTACCCACCACTCCAAACCACAACACCAGCTGTGCAGACAGCTAGCTCATTCTCAGCCAGACCCAGTACCCAAAGATAAATTATTTCCTTCCTTTTCTTCCTTTTCAGGACCAGGACTTGCATTCATTGCTTACCCTAAAGCTGTCACCATGATGCCTCTTTCTCCTCTGTGGGCAACGCTGTTCTTCATGATGCTTATATTCCTTGGATTAGATAGTCAGGTATGGAACAAATGCTATTTAAATATTTTGTCTGATTCCCTGCTACGTGGATATATATGTGTGTGTACATATATATATATAAAATCAGTGTCCTTGATGTAAACAGTGGCTTAACCTGAATAAAAAATCAACCCCAACTGAATTCCTTGCTTAAAACTATTGGTTCCTTGTTTTAAATCTTAGTTGTGTGACAGCAGAAAGTCCTTTATGATTTTCTGTGAGCACTGGTTCAGCCTGAGTGTCGCTTTCATTATTGACATGGAAATCAGCTTCAGCAGAAAATACGGGTGATCGAAATTCAGAGTTCAGTAAAATACCCACGTGTTGTCTTTGCCCATTTTTAAGCACCTCTCAATGAATTTTGAAGCTATCAGATAATGATGATGTGAGTTCCTGTGGGGTATTTATACTTGGAGATACTGTAGTGAGCAATGTGTAGTCACATCCTACAGCAGAGCGACAGCACAGGGGTTGTTCTTCCTATGTGACCATAAAAATTGTGAAAGCTGTTTGATGACAAATGCAAAGTAGCTGGCAATTTTAGCATGCAGCTCAGCTCTCAGCATGATTTGGTTCAGGAGGCTTATGATTGTATGCTCTAGAATAAAGCTCTTCAGAGCTTATTTTGCATGGCATTTCCAATCATTAAACTTAATGTTTTAATAACTGCTCTTTTCCTTCCCGATGTTTTTAAAATCCTTTTTTCTTTTTTAAAATGATCAGTTCCTGAATTCTGCTCCTGACCACTCCAATGAAACACGCTTTTCTGCTAATTAATGCCTACTTTTGGGCATTAATTTTGGTGCCTGTTTTTGAACCTTGCTGCAGAGCCCTGAGTCAGAAGCTCGGGCCTCTTGCTTTCTGCTGATTTTTGAAGTTAGTAAGAATGTGCCTTCCCCCTTCATTAGACACACTGAGGCCCTTAATAGCTTGGTGGAACTTCTGTCTTCTGTAAAATGGGGAGAAGTCCTCCAGAAAACCTGCAGTTTGTTTAGCAGTGTGTGGAGGTGTGAAGCACTGTGCATCATTCCTTGGAGCATCTGGCCCTGCTGTCACTCAGAGCTGAATGCTGCTGCTGTCCTGTGAACTGTTGTATGTTATTTAGGTCCCGTTCAAGCCACATTTGAAAGATTTACTTTTTTGGTAATCCATCTGCTACATGCTGAGATGGTATTAGTGGATTCAACTGTTTGAATTTGGTGGTGAACTGGAAATCCATAGCTTTGGACACTAAATTCTGAAATTATGTTCCTCACAATTTGAGGTTCTGCTTGGAGTGTCCTCAGGGAACATTCGGTCTCAGTGATGGAAACACAGAAGGACATTTTAAGTGTTTAGTAACAAACCCAAACCCCAGCAGCAGATGAGACACTCATTTCATTTGTACTTTCCTATCATGTGTTGTAGTTTGTGTGTGTGGAAAGCCTTGTGACGGCCGTTGTAGACATGTACCCAAAGGTCTTCCGAAGGGGCTACCGAAGAGAACTGTTGATCCTTGGCCTTTCCATTGTGTCATACTTCATCGGCCTAATAATGCTGACTGAGGTAAGATGTGTTTTATTGTAACACCCCTAAGAAAAGGAAATGTTTATAATCATGTTTATAATCATGACAGCTAAAGTGCAATAACAGTTGCCGTAGACAAACTTCACTGTCAGAAACACCATTGTGAAACACTTCAGAGACTGTTCTCAACTCCTGTGGAACATTTGGAATGTGAAAAGTATCCTCAGTTTTTCAGTTGAGCTAAGGAAGCATTTCAGTCAAAGTTAGGCAGCCAAGGAAATTCCGTGGGCTTTGGACCAGCCAACCAGACATACAGATTGCTTGCTTACTCTGGGCAGACCCATCTGACAAGCAACTACATTTTGGATTAATGGATCAATAAAGAAGATGAAGTAAAGTGAAAATAGAAAACTTAGATTTTTATATTGCTGTGCCAGATCAATCAATACAGCCAGTCTCTGAAAAATCGCTGCAGTAAGAGGAAAAAAAGAAAAAGAAAGATATTTTTTCAAACCAACCAGGGCATTGACTTTGGGATGTTCTAACCCAAATATTCTGCTGGTGTCAGTCCATCCCATCAGTTCGTGGTACAACATACCTGCCACCACTGCATTGGGTACCTGGGGATGGGAGAGGCTTTGGGATCCTTTGGTACGCGGCAGTTCAGTCTTGCTGCTCAGTGCTTGCTTCGCAGGGAGCTCTGTCCAGAGCCTTCCTCTGCTTCATGCTACCCACTCAGAACAGGAGGATGTGCAGAGCCCATGTTCTCTGCCTGTATCCTCCTGCTTGCTGGGCCCCCAGAGCTTCCCTGTTCCAGGGAGCGAGGCAAAGAAAAGTTTCATGTCTGAGGAGCTGTAGAAATAAATGTCTGTGGAAGGGGACCCCAGGGAGCCTGGCTGTATGAACTGTGAAGGGCCATAGCATGGCTCTGTGCATGGCAATCTCAGGCAGGGTTCCCAACGCAAGCTTTATGAACTAACTCAGGTGAGCTCACCTAAATTCCCACAGTCCTTAGCCTCTGTGCCTTTCAAATTGTTTTGTTACAGAAAATGAGCACTTTTCACCCCAAAAAAGCCTTAGGCCAAGGTGAGCATGTTAGTTTGTTGTCCTCAGTAGGTTTTTACAACAAATAGAATACATCAACTAATCAGAATTTGTTAGCTTCAGATAAACTCTCAAGGAAAGAATAACTAAAGGTGGGGAGGAAAGCGGAGACTAGGGCAAAATGAAACTTCTATTATTTTTTTGGTGACAGCTTGGGCCAGATTGATCAGATACCTCACTGGCATGGCACTCTGTATGAAGCCAATGCAGTGCAGCAGTTTTTATATGCTTCAGTGAAGGAACTGAAAAATTCACCACAAGAAATCCAATTTTATTCTAAAGAGAAGGACTGGTACCAATAACTGGACAAAGAGGAGATGATGACTCTGCTGCTGTTAAAAGTGTCTGAAATGAGGTTCTCAGAGAAGTCATTCAGCACTTGGGAGCAATTTTATCTAGTACCTGTAGTTCACTTGCTATGGAAACAAGTCACATGCAGTCTCTGGCTCCATGAGGATAGCTCCCCGGTGATGTGTTCCTCCTTCATTTTACATTGTGAACCTATTGGCAAATTTCAGTCCATTTAACAGAAGTTTCACAGCTAAATCCTTTTTCACCAAAGCTGACCACCAGGCCAGCCGTGTCCTTCCTGTTCCAAAGAGCAAAGCATGAGTTCAGTAAAAACAGAGAATTTGGATAAAAGCCGTAGCCTCCTGCGTGCATGAAGGGAAGGGGCTCATGGGCTTTAATTCAAACCAGGCTTCATTAACACTCATGTTCCTGGGTCCCAGAAGGCGGCGTAATGAGAGAGAAGGCTGTCTGGCTGGAGTATCAAAGGTGGGGTAGACTGTAGTAGCACAAGGTGTAAATTCATCCATATAGTAGTAAATATTGCTACCAGGCATCAAAAGCTACAGGGAAGAGAAGGATCCTGCTGTGACATAAACTGTTTCTTAGATGTTCCGGGAAGGTATGTCAAATCGAGAGGCAGGAATACTGCCCTGACTGGACAAGGTAATCGTGCTGCTGCAGTACTGGCTGTGACTCTGGGTACTCGTATTCAGGCTGGGAAGAGCACACAAAGCGAGAGCAGGGAGGATGCTCCTCGGAGTGCAGAGCCCATTTTACCAGAACTAGAAAAATGGAGATAATGTGTACATCCTGGGTGTAACAGTGAGCATCAACATGAACTATTTCTGTACAAGATTAATTAGGATGAAAATTAAGAAAGATTTCTATCCATTGAACAGTGAGGTTCTAGGAGTCTTTCCAATAACAATAGTTGTGGCTTTGAACTGGAATTCAGATTGTCAGTTTATGAAAGGTATTCAGTGAGAGCAGAGGAACTGACCGGTTGGTTACGAATTCCTTGTGTCCCTGTGAAATGAGCATTAGGGCAGAGCAGCCTTACAGGGACCAATTTGCCTGTGATCACTGTTACCCTCACCAAGATAAATTGTCAATGGGGACATCTTGGAATAGTTCCTCTCATAGTGCAAGCGCTGAGCAGAGCACAGGGAGATGCACGGAGGTGTACAGGCTGATAGTGTGCAGAGGAAGCAAGTTCTCCAAAATGACAGGAATATTCTTGCAGGAGTTTGGTGGAATTTCTTTGTGTACATTGTATTGTCTCAGTTGATGTCAGAGTTCCCACTTTGCTTGGGTACTTGCTGAACCTGACAGCAAGCTCTTTGCAGTACAGATGTTCACTTGTGAGGTTTTGGGAAGCACTCAGCTGGCAGAGCTGACTAAAAGCAATGCAGCTAACAACCAAAAAGGCAGCTGCATTAAGAGGAAACAATATGATGTAATTAAAATCTATTGCTTCTACTACAACTTTTTGCTTAACAGAAACCTTAATGGAGAGAGAAACACTTTTTTCCTCCTCAGTATTTCTAGGGAGACCTAAGTTAGTACTGAGATGTGACTAGGTTACCTAAGTAGCTGATCCCATGCAGGAGTGACACACTGTACTTCAGTAAGGCATCAAAGCATTACACACAGGCCTGATTTCTGAGAGGAAACACAAATCCAATCCTCTCTTGTACTTCAAAATACACATTCTTGGATTTTTTTCAGGCTTTGAATTGCTCATAAAAGACATCTTGGCTTCCAGGAAAACATTCTCATTCAGGGCACTTCCTAGCCACACGGCACTGGTTTTGCCGAATGCCTGCTTGGACATTAGTGCAGTTTTATATTCAATAACTTAAAAACAGTCTTATGTTCTCTAAGATTTAGACAGGATTTCAAGTTTACAGAGTCCAGCTTAATTTATCTTCATTCAGTTAATGCAGTGAAAAAAAAAAAAAGAGAAAGTCCTAGGTATTGGTTTTGATTTAGTTTTCTTTATGTTTTTAGGGTTCTCTTCCATTTGCAGGAAATTGTCTGAGGTGTAATGGATCATAGGTACTACCCAGATAGCATTACATTTCACCTGAAGAGATGATCTCAAGCCCCTCTACCCTTCACATAGCTTTCTGCAAAGAGGGAACTCTTAGGATTCCTTTCTATTGAAATGATTTTTTGTGAATCTCCTCCTCATTATTATTTCAATATTGAACACTCATGTGGTAAAAGATAAAGTATCTTGCAGGGCGAGTCAGGTCACACTATTCATATGTATTTGTCAGGTTATTCCCTAGGTTATTAATTGGGCTTCAGGGGTTTTCTTCCCATCTTGCCTCGAGGCAAAGGCTCTAGAAAGCCAGCCAGTTCTCTGAACGATTCTGAGGGCTGTAAGCAAGGAAAAAACCAAAGGAATTACGTCTTTGACAGATGTGACATTGGGTCGAGTTGAGTCCTGGCCAAACAGTAAGTGAGGATGTCTTGGTTAAAAGCCCTTTTCCCTTCTCCTGAGAGGTTGGTATTGCGGCAGCCTGGAATGACCCATCACTGATAGCAGAGTGCTAAGTTGCTGAGGTTTGGGTGCTCTCCTTTCTGGCTGTGCCAATGTTTCTATCTTGAGGCAACCTGGAGAACAGTTTTTAGCTTGTTAGAAAACATTTTGAAAAAGCTTGGAGTCAGGGTGATGCTTTTTTTCTTTTTTTTTTCTTCTTTTTCTCAAGTAATACTGACTCCTTTAATGTAGCTTAAAGGCTGGGGATGTTGTTCTCTCCAGTCCTGGATTTACTACCTTAAAGCAAATGCACAGGATTCAGCTGGCACAGGGAACAACCTTAACTGCCACGGAAGAATAAACCCTTTCACTGTAACAGATCATTGAAAAACCGATGTTCTTTGTTCAAGAAGGAACCAACTTTAGCAGGAAGACTGCCAGAAACCAACAGACTGACTGTGCAATTAAAGCCATGTTTGCTATGAAATACTCCTACTGGTACCAACACAAGATGTTTTTCCTTTTTCTGTGTTTGTCTTTCAGGGTGGGATGTACGTCTTTCAGTTATTCGACTCTTATGCAGCTAGTGGCATGTGCCTTCTTTTTGTTGCCATATTTGAATGTGTCTGCATAGGCTGGGTTTATGGTGAGTTCCTGAAAATTGCTGTGGTTTTAAGTTATATGAAGATTTTATATTTGCCTACAAGCAAGGTGAAAGACCTGTACCCTTATGGAGTGGGGCCTTCCCCATTTCCAAGCCTTACCAAACCCAGGGATGCCTCTTGTTCCGCTCTGAATAACAAAGATGGTCGAATAGATTTGGTTTTTTCCCCCTTGTCCCTTGTCAGGACTGACCTCCACCCTCCTCCACCCTTGGCTGCCAAGGAAGTAGGGGTGGCAGGTAGTCTTTCCCCTCACCTGCACGTCTGTGCAGGGCCTGTTCCGTTCCACTTCTGACACTCACAGGTAAACCCAGGGAAGCCAGAGCTCACACCTCATTCCCACAGGAAGGACATGACAGTGTCCCAAGCTCTGCTGCTTCTGTCTGCTGCCAGAAAACCAGCACAGGGCTGGCTGTGTTCACGTTTACGCCCTCAAGCCCTTCTTGTGTACAAAGGCCTGACGAGTTCGCTTTGGTGAACTTCAGACCACACATGTGCCCGTGTGCCCGGGCTTCACCGGCGAGCTTGTCACCAATGTGCTGTGTGTCCCTGGGCTCGCTTGGACTGGCACTGACCAGAACCCCTGTCCATCTGAGAGCTCGCCCACGGCTCCACACTGTCTGCCTTGCTCAGATCCAGATGCTGGCAGCAAACGCTGCCCCAACAGGGAGCAGGTGACAGAGATGCATGTGTGAGGGAACAGGACAGCAGCTTCAGTCTTCGCAGCTCTGTCAGAACCCATGTTTTTCTCTTTACTGTTTCAAATACTGACCCACAGAACCTCTCCTGTGTCCGTGCTACATCTGCTTTTCCTTTGGGTTTTTTTGGGCAGGCAGCAATCGCTTCTATGAAAACATTGAAGACATGATTGGGTACAAACCTCTGTCACTGATTAAATGGTGCTGGATGGTCTTAACTCCAGGTATTTGCGCAGTAAGTACAGAGCACCCAAATAACTTGTTCCAGACAGAAAGAGGGGTTTCTGTGTGTATTTTTAGAATGTTTATGCTGCCAATATTTCACAGCAGTTGAGAGACACCTATCGCTTTGTAGCATATGTTTTAATTAAGAACACTCTGTAGGATCTGTAAAAATTGTTAAATACTCTGTGAATTGTGAGAAATCTTGGTATACACAATAATAGGAACAAAATAAACTCCAGGCCCTAGCTGAACATCTGCCAACACAACGGAGGCTGGTTTTCACTGCATTGCTCGTATACCTTGTGTCCGCCCAGCACAACTCAAGCTCCTCCAGACTCTGATGCTCTCCTTGCTGCTCCATCCTATTTCCTTCCCTCTCTCTGGGCAAGTAGACACTTTTCAGAGAGGACATGATATATTTTTCTTCTAGCAAAAGCAGTAGAGGAGACCAACAGCACATCTCATGTGCATGGAGAAGGAATTTGCCTTACCAGAAACTAGCAGTACTGTGCCAGCGCTGGCAAAATTACAAAAGGAACAGGACCAGATTGCCCATAAATTTCATCCACAGATACTTGAGGATCAGACACTAAAACCTTCCAGTTGTCCAATACATAAATGACAAAACCACAGCTGCTGGGGCACCTGGAGATCCCGGTTCCCTTCAGCTCTGCCAGTTCATTTGCAAACTTGGGAAAATTTCTGAGTCATTTTTTTCTCCCCCTCTGAAATGAACTTGCTCTCACTTGCTCTCATATGCTCTCCTTTCAGAAAAGGACATAGGAGCTTTTCTGTATTTTATAAATTCAAATGGTCTAAACTGCTTGATTAGGCACCTGTCGAATTCAGACAGATATATTTGAGCTCTTGTGTGGATGAAAGAGTTGGCCTGCAGAACTGCAGATACAGACAGTGGATTAAGGCAACTTTGAAAATGTTGGCTTTCCTCTTTCATCGTGACAGGATGGAGAGAACGCAGCTTGTGTTACTTAGTCACAGCTGCTTCGTAGCAAAACTTAATCTTTCCTGCCCAGGTGCTGTTTGCCATCAAAGTGCAGGTTTTATTGTCATTGAGAGGTAAATAGGATTTCAACTTGAAAGGTTGTTCGTTTCTGAGACACGCTCTTTAAGCTGTACATGGAAGATACTGCAGGGTTCTTTTCTCTGACTGAAAGGCTTACCTCTGCTTTCCAGCCATAGGGAGGCCAGACTTGCCTGAGCAGTCCCTCATTTTCTTGTTACACAGGCAGTGTTAACCACTAATGCCTTTCTCTCCTTATTTCAGGGAATCTTCATCTTTTTCCTGGTGAAATACAAGCCTTTGAAATACAACAATGTGTATATATACCCTGACTGGGGCTATGGCATAGGATGGATGATGGCACTCTCTTCCATGATCTGTATCCCTTTGTGGATCTGCATTAAGCTGTGGAAGACAGAAGGCACTTTCATAGAGGTAAGCTGTGTTTGCAGATCAGTGATGGTGACAAAGGAGGTGGGAAGGGAGTGTGACTCCTCACCTGTGTGAGACTAAGCACAGGTGAATCCAAATAGCAATGCCATGTAACTCTGCCAGTGGCAGCCTGGGGTAGGTGCCTCAGTCAGGGTATATATGGAAAGAGGCATCTGAATTGTCTCTATTTTCTTCTGAATTTCCTTCAAACTATTATTTTTTTTTTGCCTTCATTGACTTCAGCCTGTGGTAAGTAACCAGTGCCAGGCTTTGTGTGGCTCTGCTCCTGCTCAGCTTGTAACTTAACATGTCTGCAACATCAGCTACATCCCTCAAGAAGGTTTGTACCATCTATTCATTCAGGGGAGCTGCTTTCTTCCTGTAGTTTTGGTAGCTCGTGTTTGTGCTGCCAGGGCTTCCCTCCAGAGGCTCCAGGTTGGTTTATCTGTGTTTAAGCTTTGACTGTACCATCAGAAACCAAACGTGCCCCTGCAGCAGGCCTTGCCCAGCACGTTGTGCTGTGCTTCTTCACGGAAGGAAACGTTGCTCTAAATCAGCAGGAAAGTTCACTCTGACTTCACCCTCATCCTCCTCCACCCATCAGCCCAGCGCGATTTGTAAGGAGCTGTGGCCTGCAGCTCTATGGAGGTACCTGCGAGGGGGTACCCAAACCAGACATGCAAGAGAGAAGGGGTTCAGGGTCAGTCTGCTGGAGAAATGTGTGTCTGTGACTGAGAAAAAGATGACCATCTCCATTTTCTCCAATTTTCTAGAAATTCAGGAAGTTGATTACACCCAGCTCAGATCTGAAAATGAGAGGGAAACTTGGAGGAAGAGCCTACATTGCAGCGATAAATGACTGCGATGCCAAACTGAAAGGAGATGGTGCCATCTCAACCATTACAGAAAAGGAGACCCATTTCTGAAAGGACTTTCTATATTTTTTTTTTCCTTTTTTTTGTATAAATGAATAAATAAAGAAATAAATTCACTTAATTATAGAGGCTGGCTTGTTTTGCACAGAACTTTATTAACCAGTTAATTTTAAAGTGAAAATTGTATACTTGTTTAAAAGTGATTTTTTAAAATGACTCTATAAGTAATGATTATGTAAAAGAAAAAGAAATAGTATTATATGGTATGTTAGTGATGACTTCTTGTAATGTGGTGATTTCGGTTCATGTTTTTTTAGATGTTAGCAGGACCTGTATAATGTGCTGTAAAACTTTTCTACTTTGATGTCTGTCGGATGTACTGTTGTGGCGATGTATGCGCTCTAACCTGGAAGCATTTCAGACCATTTCAGCTCTTAATGTATGTATATAAAGGGGACCCGAATCTCCTTCTGGTTGTACTGGAAGAAAATGTGAGGAGATGGAGGGGTGGCTTGTAACCACTGGTCATTACTCTCTGAAGCCCCAGAAGCCAGAGGGAGCCTTTCCCGCTGAGGCCGGTGCTGCAGGCACCAGGCACTGTGGGGCTCAGCCTTTCCCCAGCCCCGGCTTTGCACCTAACCCAGCTCTCCTTTCAGGGCAAATTCTGTGAAGCTCACAGGACTCACCACCTCAGTTGCTCCTCCCACCTTCCCTCCACCCTGTTTTCTTTGGCAGGTCTAAAAATGTGGTGGAATGGGCCCACTTCTGAGTCACTGTTTCTCTGGAGATGGGATAGAGAACATTTCTTAAGAGCTGTGACTTTTGCTGCTCTTGTAAGTTCATGGTCTCCAAGAAGATGTGTACTCAGGGGACCTCTAAAGCTTTTCCGTTTCTTTAGTGTCTGGGTGGCTAGTACTTCATCTTGGTGACACTTCCCATCCCCTGAAGTGAAATGTGTTTGTGCTTGCACATCAGGAGATGGAGCTCACTTTACATATGTGGAGATGTTCTGAGGAGAAAAAGATGCACGTTTAGAGCTCAGCATACCTTGTGTCATCTGCTTGCCAGTCTGTCTGTCCATGCATCTGTTTACTCCCCTCAAAAGAAATCAAGGATCCTGTAATGATGTGTAGCACGATAAAGCTTTTCTCATCAAGGTCCTTTGTCGGTGCTCTTGGATTCGGCCCTGATTGTTCCACCCTGAATGGTATCGAGGCTCGTGCTGAGGTCAGACTAGGAGCTTATTTGGTGGAAGGCCAGAGCAATTGGTCCTGAATCTCTACAACAGTTCCAGGAGGAGATTTGTCTGAGGTGCAGGGATGAAGGCTGGGATGCCGCCACCTCTCTGTATGGCAGCAGTACGGGGTCTGTGAAATCAGGCCTTTTGATTCTGTCAGCTGGATGAACTCTGACTCCCTCTGATCTAAAACAGTTTGTGTGTGAATCCAGCTGATGGATGGTTGATACCATGAGGTATGCAAAGCCAAGTCCCAGCATGAAAAGCTCTAGACTCTCTCTTGTTTGAGGTTTGGGGTTTTTTCCCCCCTCCTTCTGCCAGTATTCCAAACACTTTCTGTTCTGGACAGCTGTTATGTTTTTCTTGTCCTGTTGTTTTGTTTAATGGCTGTGTGAGAAACCTGTGGAGGAACAGTGCTCCACTGCAGAGTGTTTGATGGGGAGAGACAAGCAGCTGCCTAAGACAGCTCAGGAGAAACGTTACAAAATTGGCAATTTTCGCTGCAATTCAGAATCAGCAGAGCTCAGGTACCAGCCCCTGGTGGCGTTAGGAACAGTGGCTGCTTCACTGAGAGGCACTGAGGAAATCTTAATATCACACAGAACTGCACTCGTGGTCAGCGTTCCTTTGAGATTTCATGGTTACCTCTTAGAAGCATTTCCAGATGCTCAAGTCACGGCATTCAATCTAATAGATTTATTTAATTCTACTTTATCTTCTTGGTATTTTTCATGTGGTAAGGCAGAAACCTAAGAAAGAACTTCCCTACCACATTTCTGCTTCAATATATTTTAAATCCTACTTGCACATCTCCATCGTTAGGTGCTTGCAAAGAGCATTTTGAAGGAGCCTGCTTTCATGAAGGTACAGAACCACCATGCTGTGAACGCTGGCTTCCCTCAGGGGTGTCCTCAGCTTGGCATCCAGAACTGGAAGTTACCCATGAAATTCACTGTCCCTTTGGAAAATGATACTTCTGGAAAAGAAAAGCTCCCAGACTTGACACCAGTGGGTTACATGGCCACAGAAAAGAAAACGAAGCAACTGAAAGCTGTGTATTGATTTTTAAACTGCCCACTCCAAAACCTAGAAGTTAACGTTTCTGAATGAATCATAAATATTTCTAATTCAGTGGCTCACTCTGGTCTTTCTCCCCACCCACCTGAGTAGCAGAAGTAAGGGCCCAGAGCCACAAATGTGCCTTAGGATGGATTACCCTCCCTCCCAGAGTAAATCTCAACTCCTTTTCTTACCAGTGAAGGGCGCACAGATGCAGATGCGCTGTTGGGTTGCACTTGGCTGTTAGCCTTGGTTACAGGGAGGTTACCTTCAGCAGTCAGGGCTCCTCAGGAGTGTTCATGGGAACGTGTGCCAAGAGGAGGAGCCCACACTACTCCACTGGCCATCCATTACACCCAGAGGGAAATCCCAGACAAGGCAAGCTTCCCCTGAACTGTAGCAAATATTGCTGTAGCAGGAAAAACTGACCTGTGCATTTCAGCTTCTTGGTGTACTGTGACCTGTTGTGCTCATCCAGGTACCGCCACAGGAACTAGGTACTTGGTATGGAGACGCTTCCTATTGTGCTGCTATGAACCATTTCACCCATGGCTTTATACACATACATGTGGTTTGGCATGGTCTAAAGTATCACACAGTATGACTAATGTGCTGTGCTTGTACGTGTGTGCATTTAATATCTGACTTCTTTAACACCTTACTCATTTTTAAAAAGTTTTTTTCTTTTGTGGGGAGGGATCTGGGAGGGTAAATTTCTTAATAGTATTTCTGTTATGGTTTGGGGTTTTTTGGGGTTTTGAAACAATCTGAAGGGGAAAATGTAAAAAAAAAACCAATATAGCAATGATTTTTTTTTATGCAGTAGAATCAATATTGCCCTTTTCTGAAACATCTGCAGTATTATTAAAATAATAGAATAAAAATGAACAACCACTAAGGTTTATGTAACATTTTACACAAAGAAAGATTCTGTTTGGTTTTGAAGGGCACAAGGATTTGTCTACTTACTTGTTTTCAAAAATTAAAGGAAATGGGCAAACCCCATTCTGTCTATTTTAGTTTATATCCACGTGTTTTATGCCCCTCACCTGTCAGCCCCCATGTCAGGGCAGAGCAGACCTGCATCCCTCGAGTGCAAACGGGCAACTCAGAAACAAGGTTTAGCAATTTGTTTGAGCTCATCCAGTAAATCTGGGGCTTAAACAACCTGAAGGCTCTTGATGTCATAACATTATGTCACCACTATGTAATATAAATCCATGTTGCCATGGAAAAGCGTGGACCTGCCACAACTTTCCCTCCCCTAGCCCATCCCTCCCCTCTCCCAGCTGTGTTTCACTGTGGCCTGCTGTCTGTCACTGCCAGGGTGAGGAGAGCCACAGAGAGCTGCCTCAGGAGCTTGACTGGAGCGAGGCATAGGCTTGGTCCTCAGTGTATTGCCTGGCCGTACAAACACTGGTGCTGAAGGGAGTCCCACAGGAAGGAGAACTGCATCTTCCAGCTGTGACAGACATTACACTGGATTAAAATAACCTCCTCCCCATGGCCTCAGCCACGGGCTGACACTCAATCTCTGATGAGCATTGGTACTCTGCTGTTGCACTCTGACACTCTCTTACGTCAGTGGCCCATGTGCAGGGAAAAAGGCTTTAGTACATGACACTGGTGAAAAATTCTGACACAGTCCCCTGAGGCACCCTGTGGCAGGAGCCTGCCACCGAGGAAATGAAGCTCCTTCCTCAAAGGCCGTTTCTCACTTTGATTAATGAAGCTCAGCTCTAGTAAGCGAATGTGCTATGGGGTTTGACAAAGCCTTTCAGGTCCTCTCTGACTGTACTGACTGCCCCACCCCGCAGCACAGGCACGGCAGGAGGGATGTGCACCCTTTTCCCAGGGCTGGCGGCCTCACGCCCATGGCAGACTCAGAAGCCAGCCAGCCCCAGCCAGCAGAGCGAGGTTCTCAGCCCCTTTTTGCAACTTGAGTAAACCTGAGTATGTTGGGAAATTGGCCTCAGGTGATGGTGGCTCCTCTTCAGAGGAATACCTTAACTTGGTCATCCAGAGTGCAGCAGTGAGTCTAGTGAAGACTTCTAAACACAGCAATTTCTGTCTAGATCAAAAGGTGCCCTGGTGGATTACATTTCTTGGGCATTTGGCTGGAAGATGTGAAAATTTGCACAAAGACAGACATAAAAAGGAGAAAATGGGCTTAGAAAAGGTTTGGAGAAGGCTTGAGATAGCATCAAGCACAACTGCTCAGATGCCCCCCAGTTCTGTACAAACACTAAAGGTGAGCACTAACAGTGCAAGACAGTTTGCAGCTCCTCTTTCTAAAGCTACTCTTAAAATACAAGCTGCTGTATTACATGACAATATAATACAGTAGAAGGGACCAAGATCTGGGTTCTGATTTGAAGTGAGAATTTGAGGGAAGAGTTGCACACCTCTTTTCTTACATACTGTAATTTTGAAAGCATCAGCTCCTTCACCTTTTTTAACAGTTGTTCTCTGAGAGCAGCAACCAACCTCAGCCATGTCCTGCACTCCCCTGGGTTGTTCTGCGTTCCACCTTCTTGTTGGCTGGCCATGCTCACGTTGATTGCAGAAGGCTGCGCTTGGGCTTTCAGCTGTCTGCATCTGCCCTCCTCGGTGGCCTTGATCATCACCTGTGCTTGCCCATCCTGCAAACAGAATAGCCTTCAGCTCAGTTGTTGGTTAAAGAAGCATAAAGACAGCCAAGAGTTATTGTGATAAATGGTTAGGGACACAACATCGGGGTGTGCTTTCTCTTTGCACCAGCCTGCTGCTGGCAAAGCCAGCCAGCCCACTCCACTGCCCATTCCCAGCAATTACTACAGCACTATTGCAGGAGGCACAGCAGCTTTCCTTAAATGTTAGTGTAGAGCATCTTATAAGAGACACAGAGAGCTCTAGCTGATCTCTCTTTATTCAAATGAAAACATGTGCTTCTTTATCACAGTGTCTACACATGAATCATCCCTCTCCTCTTCCCAAAGGGCTAAACACCAGCTGCAATTAAGGCAGGCCACGCTCGAAAGAGCAAACCACAGCTATTTGGGCAGCCACCTCCGGGGCCAGTTCCAAGTCTGGCTGCAGCCAGTGATGCAGAGCTTTGTGCTCTGATCGGCACTGGCACCAGGAACCCCTGGCACCCACACGCACCAGTGAGAGGTAGAACCGACTGCAACAACAGCAAGTGTGGTACAGGGACACACAAGGAATCTCCCCAGCTGTGCCCTCACAAGCCTCCCACATTCAGAAAAGGGATTATGTGGGTTATCCCCACATGCCAGGAGGTGTCAGGGTGGGGGATGTGTCTACATCCTTCCAAGTGCGGATCAGCACAGCGGCCTCGCCAGCAGCGGGAAGCTCAGCTGCGTGTGTGGTGGATCAGAAGGCGCAGCAGAGCATCACCCTGCTTCAAGCTCTGCTCTCAGGCATGCCTAAACACCGTGGCTCTTTCTAACCAAGCCCTACTCTTGGCTTGCTCCCAAATATATATAAACTTCAGACGACCCACAGCCTGGAATTATTTTGGGCTTTATCAACTTTTGTTGGTTGGCTTTTTCTGCTTTTCCTGTGAAGTTGGCTTTAGTGTCTGTGCTGAAACACAGGCAAAGATTGTAAGCCTGATAACACAGAAGCTGGTCAGTGAGTGGAACACCAGAGACAGACAGGCCATTAAGACAAAGGGCAACTCAGCATCTGCAGGGTCAAAAGCATGATGTGTTACATGTGACATTTAAATTAGGCTTTTTTACTGGTCATTTCTAGACATTCTTCCCAGATAACCAGCCCAGGCTGAAATTAAAAGTCTCTGACTGCCAAATTTTTGCCTCATTCACAGAAAACTTGTTCGGGCCTTGTGGCACAGACTTCTTCCTCCCCAAGCTCTGGGGCCTGCTGCTTCCACCAGTATTGCTTTTCTCCTTCCCCCTCTACACATCTTCAATGCCACCCAGAACCATCTCTGGGTCTACAGTAGAAGCAGCAGGAAGTGGTGGTGCTGGAGGTTATTAGCTGATTGCAGTAATTAAAAGTAATTGGCAGCACATGGCAGCTGTGGTTGGGGAAGGGACGAAAGGGATATAAGAGATGGATGAAGAGGCTTGTTTTCTCTCTGGGAAGAGAGGTAGTGGGAGCATTGGATTTTTGAGTGGATCTCCTGAAGACAGTGACTGGAACTTCTTCAAGGAAGTGACAGTTAGGGGCTGTGAAGCGTGTGGGGGGGTGACAGTTTTCTCTTAGGTGGTTCATACCTTCTGGAATTTGTAGTTTTTCACTGTTTTCTGAGTGGTGTTGGAGGTCTTTGTGTGATCTTAGCTGGCATCATTGTTGCAGGTTTTTAATTATTGCTAAGCTCAACCTCCCTAGGTTTCTGCATCATTTATCCCCCCACCATGCAGTTTGAATTGTAAACTTCTTCCTTGTATTGCAGAGCTGTTGCTAGAGGAAGAATCCTGCTTGTTGAGCCCTTTCAAGTGATACTTTATCATATGATGTCACTTTTCCTAATTATCTATGTTATTTTTTAGATGTTTTGAGATTAAAATTCTTTTGAGTTAAAGGATTGTTTTTTAGCAAGTATTCTCAAAGCCTTTGTGTGTTCTTGTTGGGAATGGTAACACTTAGTCTGGTGTAGTCTTAAGGTCCATCACTAGTCTGTCTGACCTTAGATGTCCTTGGAGTTGGTATATCATAGTCAGGTAAACACAAGCTTTTATCTCCTTGGCCAAAGGAGTTTCATTTACTTGAGCTTTTGTAGAATTTGGAGGTTTTATATGAAAATATTGAATATTACAATAGGTGAAGCTGTATTGATTTCTGTTTTGGGAAATGCTGTGGAGGTAGGATGGAGTGAAGATACAGCATTGAGGGCAGAGCTTTGGCTACTCTATCTTTGGGTTGGCTATTAAAGAAAAGCTGCTGTGGTAACTTCATGGGCTAACAGACAGGTCTGAGGAACACTTCAAGCTTAGTGAAGCTCTTGCTCCCTGGAACACTGCTTTCTTGCAGCAGTTGCCATACTTCATTTCCATGAGCTGGGACAGGGATATTAGGGTGGAAATAGTGTATGAAATCTCTGACTACAAAATGGGATTTCCCCCAGCTGATGCTTCCATATCAGAAATCCAGGGAAACAGCTTGCACTGCTTGCAGGTTCTTTGCTGTGCTATGCCATGATGTAGAGGAGTCCCAGGGAAAGGTGGGGGGGTTACAGCAATCTCCTTGGCTGTTATGTGCTCTAGGAAGATCCCGTTGAACAGCGTTTCTGTGGTGCAGTGGAGACACCACTTGGGTAGAATCAGTCTAAACCTGATCGACCCAGGGGGCTGCATGTAAATCCCCCTGCATACCTGCTGCTTGCCGGGGGTCAATCCTATCATCAGCTCTCTGAGCTCTTTACGTGTCCTTGGCACACGCCACTTCAGGTAATCACGTCTGCAGTCTTTCTGCCCTTGCACCTTCTTTTCTGATGCAGTTCTGACAATTCTCGTCCAAAGACTTGACTTCTGCATCATTAGGTGGCAGCACATGCCAACATAAAATGGGTTTGTCCTTACAGCTCAGCAACTGAACTGGCGAACGTGGAGTCAAGAGGTGTTTCCTTAGACGCTGAGCATCGTGGGATGAGTGTGTTTATAGCCTTTACAGAAGGTAGATGTGCACAGTAGTATCTATTTTTCCTCCTGCTTAAGAGGCATTACTGCCATATACAAATTGTCATCTTAAACAGTTGTAGTGATCTCAAGGGAAAAAACCTCCAACCCTATCTTTCATGCCATTTTTTGGGAGCAGAATTAAATTATAATTTCCACATGAGATAGAAAAGACGAAGAAAATAAACACAGATGTCACAGGCTGTGTTGAGCAGACAAGTATCAAGCAAGGAATCAACTTGCCAGAAAACAGGCAGTGATGTGGCTTTTTGAAAGTACATGAGGAAATACCAGCAGTTTGATCATTCTCAAGTGTTTATGCTCTTATCTGTATCTGAGAGATGGTCTGGGTCATAGCACAGCTACCGCTCTTTGGAATGTTGAGTAATTCTCATAATTATCTTTATAACGGGGTATTTGGAAATATTTGTGGTTATTACACATGTAGCACCAGGCTGTGGAAGCAGGTTCTGCAGCCACACTGAGTGATAAGCTATTTGATACTTTCTCACTGGCCTTCACTGTGGTATCTTTTCAGAGAGCGCTGCCAGAGATGGCAGCTTGTGTGTCTGTGCATACCTAAAAGCCAGGTGTCAGCTGGAAACGTTACCTGGTGGTGGCTGCTGTAGAGGTTTACTTGTATTTCCCCTTCCCTAAAACCTTTGCTGTCAGTCAAAAACACTATGTGTAGAGACAACTATTTCTAGTCCTCTCATTCTTATATTTGTATTGAATGTAAAACAGGTTGAATTAGTTACATCCTACATGTCTGTGGTTTTACTCTAAAGCAATTTCTGAGTTCAGGATGTTGATGTCTGCAGCAGTTCACTCGTTGCAGGACCACAGCTTTCTTGCTAGTAGTTGAAACAAGTGAATTTTAGGCTGTATCAGCCAAGGTGGAAGGGAACTTAATTTGGATTTTCTTCAAGTTGTTATATCCCTAAATGTAATAAAGTAAGAGTTGCTTCAGACCTTTGGGAAGACTTGCAGATCAGTGGATCTGAGATGGGCTGTATTTTATTTAAAAGCAAACAAAATCAACACCTGATTCATCCAAAACAGACACCACTACAACAAAAAAACAAGCACTTCACCCAGTAAAACCACTTTCACTCCAAGGTCACTACTCTTCCATGTAAATTAGATGTATGGATGTTCAAGTCTAGTTACTTGAATCTCGAATCTCAAATTTGACTACTCTTAGTTCTCACATTATTCTTGTTCTGTCTGAATCCTGTCAAATGTTTCTGAAGAACATCTTGGAACATCAGTCTAGGCAACTAAAATGTCCCCACTGTCAGTCAGTCTGCAGCTGTGACTATGGTGCCTAGATGTGTCCTTCACTGAGCGAATTAATAGTTGTAGCAAACCTCTTACCTCCTATCAAATTAGAGGAAGGTATGGATAGTATCTGCAGACACAGTTTGTATACAGAGGTGAGGTGACATGCTCTGCATGTTCCTTGTGAACAGACCTGAAAAGTAGCTGAGATTCTAAAAAAACCACCTGAGCTTGGGTAGGATGTTGCTAAAAAATATCAAGGAGGAACAAGTCACACTGACTTAACTGAGAGACCATAAAAGGTAGTGGGAGGCCTCATTTGAGCAGCTCTGCAGCTGGACCTTTGGTCATCTATGAAGGTTCTTCAGCTCTAATTTATGAGAGGTCCTTGAAACAGCCATTTAAAAACTGGACTTGGACTCCTGGGGTTTGCCCCAAGGGTTCTGTGATCCTTCAAAGGAACTGCATTGCTGAGCTTCTGTCAATACCCTTAAAGCTACTCTGCTTTCTTTGTCTCCCTCCTCCAAAACCTTGTGTATGCTTCCAACTTGAATATTGGATTGAAATCCTGAGTGTCTTCAAATAATCAGAATTGTTTTGTCAGGTCTGACTAGGATTTTTCCTTTTCAGACATAAATAAACATATTCCTTACAAATTTCACATGAGAAGTTAATCACAGCACAGCTCTGAATAAAGAGCCTGATTTGCAATCATAAGGAGCCTTCCTCCCAGGACTGTTAATAAACAACTGTAAAAAATGGTGACTATTTAAAGCTCCAAATTTACCCTGCCTTTCTCCTGACAAGCTTGCACATTGAATGTGACATGCAGACTGACAGCTTCATGGCATCTTGGAATGTTGCAACTGTGCTATGTATGAGGTACTATTTATTCCAGTCCCCCCATTCCCACAGCAGCCACTGACTCACGAGGAAAAGCTAAGAGCAATGTTTGGCATTTGTTTCCTGTGCAGTATGATTTGCCTGGTTCATTAACCTTCTTTATGTAGATGTAAATTCGGAGTCTGACGTGGTTATTTTGGGGGCACATGTCAAAACTAGATTTGTCTGTCTGAGCAACATTCTGAAAACACTTAAAGTGGCTTCAACTATGCTGTCTTGTAAAGCGAATTTGGATTGTATGTTGAGTGAGGTTTATGCTCAAATCTTGAGCACTGTTAAGCTTGCAGAAGGAGGCAGGAGACAAAGGGGAGTGGGGGAAGCACCAGCTGTGTGGCATCATCCTGTACCTGCTTTCACTGAGATCATGTTTGTCTACAGCTGGAGTTTGTTTGTGACTGATCCCCCATCATGCAGGTCATATTATGCACCAAATGTTATGCACAAAATGCATGCCAGGAAGAATGAGATGTGAACACTTGTAAGTTGGGAATGGTAAATTCACCAAAAACTATCAGCAATGAGCTTATACCTTGGAAACATTTTGTTTGCTAAGGTGTTAATAAGCACATTTTTGTCTTCTAAAGCACTCCTTCCTGTTCTCCTCTCTTAGCCTTTTTTACCAGGAGGAAGGAAATGCTGTGCTCCAAGGCTTAACTTCTGTAAAACTGTGAGCACTGAGATCTTAATCCTTGCTGGATAAAAACCTGGATAGCTGGGCCCAAAGGGTTGAGGTGCATGGAGTTAAATCCCATTGGCAGCAGGTCACACATAGTGTTCCCTGGGGCTTGGTGATGGGGTCAGTTCTCTTTAATATCTTTATCAATGACATGGATGAGGGGATTTGAGAGAACCCTCAGTAAGTTTGCACCTCAAATGCTGTGTTCAGTTTTGGGCCACTCACTACAAGGACGCTGAGGTGCTGGAGTATGTCCAGAGACAAAGAAGCTGGTGAAGGGTCTGGAGTGCAAGTCTGAGAAGCGGCTGAGGAAGCTGGGGTTGTCTAGCCTGGAGAAAAGAAGGCTGAGGGGGGAGACCTTATTGCTCTCTGCAACTACCTCAGAGGAGGTTGTAGCCAGGTAGGTGTTGGTGTTGTCTCACAAGTAAGTGATAGGATGAGAGGAAACAGCTTCAAGTTGCACTGGGGGGTGGTTAGGTTAGATATTAAGAAAAATTTCTTCACCAAAAGGGTTGTCAGCATGGGAACAGGCTGCCTGGGGAAGTGGTGGAGTCACCATCCCAGGTGGTGTTTAGGTGTGGTGCTTAAGGTCATGCTTTCATGGTGGACTTGGCAGTGCTAGGTTTACAGTTGTACTTGATCTTAAAGGTCTTTTCCAACACAAACAGCTCCACAGTTCTATCAGCCCACAGTAGCTTTCCTACATTTTTCCCTGCACTGTGCCAAAAACAATGTTAGGAAGGAGGGAAGATGAGACAATGGCCTGGTTTGCTGGTACTTTTCAGGGCTTGGTCTCACCAGTTCTCATACAAACTATGTCTTTCCACTCCAGTGGCTTCTTTCCTGGAAAAGTTGATGCTGAAAATGCACAACTTTCCTCCTGCTTTGACGTACACTTGTCTTGCCGAGGGCTCCCCTCGTACACACGCTTTTCCTCTCCTCCCCACAAAATTGAAATTGCATTAAGAATTAGATCCTCAGTGACCTCTCTCAGGAGCACCACACAGTTCAGCAGATGTATCAGTCCTCTGCTATGGTAGACTGAGTCTCCAGCTGCTGCCAAGGTGTAATTGGATTTGCTTCATCTCATTTTCTATCATGACCTTAAAACTGGTCCTTTGCTTAAAGTAACGACTCATTTTGGTTTCTCTAGCTGCCTGGTAAAACTGTTCTAAGATTTTTTGGAAGCCAAGGTAGGAGGAAAATGTCCCCTGTACCTAGGAAGGAGGTAGTTTCCTCTGATTTAATACTTTCTGAACAGAAGTTAGACACCAAGATCAGAAAATTTGGCAATATATGAAATATGAACATGGGATCACCTCTGCCATTCTTGCATACTGAGACAGATACTCCTTCTGGCCTTTCTCTGTTGGATCAGTAGTTTTGGGCCCAAATGGAAATATATTATCCACATGAATGCAAAATTTGCTTCAAATAAAAATGTTTTCTGGACAGAGCATGGTTCTGCTGTCCTGCTGTACAGAGGTTGCTTAAACTATGATCTAATGTTAAAACTGGCCAAGAGACTAGGCATGTCTGTTTATAGATGCTAAATAAAGTAATCTTAAACATGGACAGTCAGAATTAGGCGGTAGTACAGGATATAATTCTTCTTGGGATGGCCCAACATGTCCAAGTTGGTTCAGTGCCTCCTTTCTGGCATGTGACTCCTACCTAAAATTTTTGAGCCTTTTGTATTTTTAGTGTGCCTTGGGTAGAGAAGGGCAAAGATGCCTTTGAACTCTTTTTGTCTCCTTGATGGCTTTTTGACCAGTAAAGAATTAAAGTGGCCTTTCTATATGGCTCAAAACATGGTGGCTGTCTTCTAGTGGTATTTACTTGGCCTGCAATCACCAGGCATTGGACTTCAAGTCTATCCTGTGACTTGCATTATTAGGTTCCTTTTTATTTTAGGACTTGGGGAAATGATGTGTACAGGGATCTATTTTTGAGGTTCTAATGCTTTTTATGTCAGAACAGCTGGATTAAAAAGCTGTGCCAGAAGAGATAATGCTTTCTCAAGTTTTAATTCTGCAATTCTCAGCAGAGTGTCTAGTTTCATAAATGCATCCATTTAGAAATTTTGAGATGACACTCTTAAAGTGGTCTTTGAAACCAACAAACTGGGATTTCAGAAGTTGGTATTAAATCCATGCTCTTCAGAAGTTTCAGGTATCCACAAGTTCCATAACAAAGTGGAATGTTCTGCTTTTCTCAAGGCTAGGAGGTCATTTACATAGGTAGGTTAAAAATCAGTTTATATGCCCTGCTTCAGGCAATCCAGTCTGAAGACTCCAGCTGATGCATTTCCTTCCAGTGCCTCAGTTACTATTGTGATTGTGAAAAGAAATGGTTTTTAAAACTGGTAGCACACAAATAGAGATTTCTGATACATGCTACCACACCAGGAAAACTTTGTACGCCACTGGATGTCACTGTAACAAAGCTCAAAGTATTTTGGCAGTGCAAATCTTCACACTTCCATTATAAAACAGTGCACATCCTGTTAAACTCTGGATTCCTCAGCAAAAGGAGGGGGAAATAATATAGAAGTTCCATGAGGAAGTCATTGACATCTCAAGTGTTACATAGGGTAAAAGGCAATCGGGTTTTTTAGGGATGTCAAATCAACACCCAATCTATCATCCTGAATTTTTCAGGATTTCTTTTACAAAACCTTTGTTGCATGGGCTGTTTTAGGCTTACAGGCAAGTTGAATGTCAACTCTGACTATTTTTCTGTCCCATGTCCATACACATTTGAGATTACAGTAGAGAGAGCATGGAAGCAGAGTGTTCAAGTCCAGTTAAAAGCCAACAGAACCTAACCCTCTCCTCAACTGTCTGTATTTGAAGAGTGGCAAGAAGTTGTAGGTCAGTAAACTGCCAAAGGGCAAGTTAGCAAGAATGCTGCTGTTATGAGAGTCATATATAAACCATTCCAGTGTGAAGGGACTCATCTGAGGACAGAGCAATAAGTTAAGTTGCTGCATGAGGAACTTGAGTCACGAATTGTAAAAGCTATAAATGAAGGTGGGTGCTCTTAAGAGGCAGATCCTCTCAAGGTGCTAGGGAGGGTACAGAAGCACTAAAGCACGTAAGTAGAGAATCTCCACTGCTCAAAGACTGCAAGAATAACTTAGATAATGTTTTAAAATACCCTTGAGGCACAGTGACATCTTGATTTCTGCTGAATACACTTGTTATGATTCTACCACATTTACATTCTGGCTAACTTGCATAGAACACTGACCATGCTGACTGTCACACAGGTTGGACTAGTTTTCCCTACCTCTTTCACCTTAACAGGGGCAAAGTTGTCATCTTCCTCCATTCTTTTACTCTTGGAGTGAAAAAGTCCTGAAATGTTTGCTCAGAGGCTGCAGTTGCTGCTTAAAATTTAAACAGACTTACTAATTTCTCCTAAAATACATCTAATACCAAGTGCAGATAGTGAGAATATCAGCAAGTACCACTAAAATATGTTCTCAGTACAGCAAGTTGGGTAATTGTCACATGTCACACAATAGAACAGAATGTCAGGGCACTGAACAAAATTTTAATTACATAATTAGTTGACTGAGTCATACAACTTTTTCTCCTTTAACTTGAGCCCTACTATAGATGATTTTGGCATGTAGCAAACTAGTTTCTGGTATAGATTTATTTGGGTGGTTGTTCTGCATGAATTTTGATAGCAGTAAAAATCTCGGAGGGAACATCCTAGAAATGGTAATTTGGGGCTCTCTTAGAAGAGGTGATACAAAATGAGGTCATGGGGAGATTTGCATTAGTGATGTAAGCTAGCTTCACATATACTGCCAAAGTGCAAGGGGATGATTCTTTATTTTGTCATTAATGACCTGCAGTTGACTTAGTGGTTACAACTGAAAAGCTCTGAATTCCATTACCCAGCTCATCTCTGTGAAATCAATGAATGTTTCCCTGATGATACATTAATAGCTCAACCCTTTTAATAAGTGTCAGGAAGGGACCTTCATTTTCCCTGTGTGCCTCTTTATCATTCATTTAAATGGGCAAAGAAATAGAGTCCTCTTAGACAATGTCATGTTTCCAAAATATCAATAATGCAAGATGCAAACAGATCTCTCTCCCCAGGCAAAACCCCCACCTCCTCTCTCCCCATTGCATGGGTGACAGTTGCCACCAAAGATGGGATCTGCATGCTGAGGCATTGGTGGTGGTAAATACAAGTTCTTGCAAAACTAGTGTGTGCCTCTTGCCCTGGGTCCTTGATTGTCTCACCACCATAGAGGTATCCTGTTTAGTCTCCTTTAGTTATAAGTGTACTGACACCTTCCCTCCCTTGGGCAATTTCTCTCCAGGACATTGAAGAGGTTCTATTTTTCTGTTAGAGATACAATGGATACACACCATGCTTTAGGACAGTAATAAAAATAAAATTAAAATTAATTTGTAGTGGGTAGTTGTGGTCTATTTCAAGGTATTCTGTTACTTTACTGTTTAGAAGCTTGATTGTGCTGGCTGGTGGTTGGTGCATTTAACTGCAAGTGTTATAAAGTGCAGCTGGCTCAAACTAATTGAATGTTATTACCAAGTTCCCTCCCTGAAGCAGTAACAAAAGCTCTTACTAGCAGCCCTCTTAAAGGGATCAACTGCTTGCATTATAATGTCACTCTTGCCGTGCAAAACTTCAAAGGATGTGTGCTCTTTGTGGGACAGAGCTCTGGTTGAACTCTTAATGATGCAGGAGACACACAAGAGAGATTTCTTGTCTGAAGTTTGGTCTCCTCAGCTGTAGCCTATGCTTGTGATGTGATCTGCTACATCCATTAGGTTGGAAAATTGCTCCATCTCTACAAACCTTGGTTCTACACTACAGAAAGTCTGTGCTGATGTCCAAACTGACTGATTCCTTAAAGCAGTACTTTCCAGTTTCCAGTATTGTTTTGAGAATTCTCTGGCTCACGTTCACTCCAGAAGAAACTATTTAAAGGGATTTCAGCAACTGGGGGGAGGGTGCAGGGTGGGATTGTTATTGATCTTCTCTCAAGGGAAGTAACTCAGTTGTGAGTTCCAGGGTGTGTATTGTACAAGCCAAGATTTTTATCTACCTTCTTGTATCAGCTTGGTAATGATACCAGAGCCTTGAGCCTGTGCAAGTAGCTTAAAGCTACCTCAGCTCCATCTAAATAGGTTTCTAGTATGTATAAATTTCTGCTTTGTGATGAGTTTTCCAGTTCTGGTAGCAATACCTGTCCTCATGCATATATGTATTTTCACAACTCAAATCCGGATGAACAAATCTCCTAAAATATTTGCAGGGTGAGTAGTCTAGAAAGGCTTTCCATGAAAAGTTTCTGGTGACTGCATGAAAATCTGCTTAAGAGATTTCATTAAAATCTTCTTTCTTAATCTAGCAGAGTTCTTAAAGCAAAATGGTGAGATTCTGCTTCTGGGGTACCTCTGCTTTTTCACAAGTTGCTGCAGATACTTTGGTAGCAAGGGAGACCTCTCATCACTAGAGGTGAAAATACAAACTTGACCCTCAGGCCAGTGTAGGTAAAAGGTTATCAATTCCTTGTGCAAATTTAAGCTCGTGGTCACGTGGACTGAGATTATTATGGTTACTAAATTTCTATTGTTCTGCCAGAAGTCCACTCAGATCCACAGGCCAAGGGCCTTTTGTTCACAATGATTCATATGATTATAGAATAGTTTGGGTAGGAAGGGACCTTTAAATGTCATCTATTCCAACCTCTGTGCAATGAGTAGGGACACTTTTGACTAGACAAAATTGCTCAAAGCCTTGTCCAACTTAACTTTGGATGTTTCTGGGGATGTAGCATCTACCAGCTCTCTTGGTAACTTATTCCAGTGTTTTACTACACTCATCATAAAAGTAGATAAATAAAATGCATTCCATTGAGTCTGAATCTTCATTCTTTTAGATTAAAACCATTGCCCCTTGCCTTATTGCAACTGGCCCTACTAAAAACTGTCCCCGTCTTTCTTATAAGCCCCCTTTAATTATTGGAAGGCTGATATAAGGTCTCCCCTTGCTCAGCCTGTCTTCATAGGCGAAGTGCTCCCATCCTTTCATAATCTTTGGTCTCCTCTGGACTTGCTCCAAAAGTTCCATGTCCATCTTGGCCTTGCTGAACCTCATGGGGTTCAAATGGTCTACTACTTGGGCCTGTCCAGGTCCCTCTGCCCCTCAGGTGCATCAACCACACCACTTGGCCTGGTGTCATCTGCAAAACCTGCTGAGGGTGCATGCAATCCCACTGTCTAAATCACTGAGGAAGATTTTAAATGGTACTAGTTCCCATACAGATTCCTGAGGGAGATCACTTGTCAGTGATCTCCATCTGGACACTGAGCCATGAACCACTCTGAGTGTGACCATCCAGCCAATTTCTTATCCCCTGAACAGTCCATCCATCAAAAACTTCTCTCAAATTTAGGTAGAGGAATCTTGTGGGGAGCCATGTTCACAGGCCTTGCAGAAGCCTGGATAAATGACGTCCATAGCTCTTTCCCTGTCCACTGAGGTAGTCACTCTATCATAGAAGGCTGCCTACTTGTCCTTAACATAGTTTCTAGGAGATCTGGTCCATGATCTTCCCAGGCTCAGAGGTGAGGCTGACAGGTCGGTAGTTCCACCATGCTGTACCAACAGAGCAAAACATTTCCATGGAGGACTATGCCTGTAAAAGGTTTGCAAACTTTCACTGCTTGGCCTGGGGCTGTGGAAAAGGGGGGGACTTAGCTGTAGTTTCTGTAGTTCATGAGGAGATTATTTTTGTATTGGTATGTGTGAGTCTGCATATGGGCTGAGTGGAAATGTAGTAATTTCCTATCCCTACTTGTTTTCTTTCTCTTAATGGTGTCAGGACTGAAACATCTAATCTTCTTTTGTTTTTCTCTTTTTATTTTTCTTTAAAAAAACTTAATCCTTGCTGCTTCAGGGTTTGATACTGGTTATTCCATTTGGGTGAGATCTGTTTTATATCCAGACTGACTTCTGAGCACACTCTGGAGCATCCCAGGGTCAGTGAACCCAGAAGTCATGAGCATTTCAAGTCACTGGAACTTTTCAGAGTTGGTTCAAATCTGCCATAGGACAGCCCTGCTGTGTTTAGACATCTGTTTTTCAGATAAAACCAGAAAATGATAGGACTTGGGAATTGAAACATCCTATTTTTAGATCCTTGCCATGTACACTTACGGAAAAATACACTATCCATTTAAAATCTTCCTAGATATCAGTGGGTGCCTAAACACAGGCAGTAGGTTTTGGCTGGATTCTTTTCTTGAAATGGCTTGCTTGTAACTAATTGTCCTGTTACTAAGACACAGCACACTAAGTGTGAGGCGATGCAGTACGAGGCCGAAACCGGAAGCCATACAAATCGAGGCCTCAAATGCCCGATACCGGTTCAGGGAGCAAACACTTCGCCTGGTTTTTGTTTTTCTTTATTACAAGTTTCTGGTTATTTGATGGTTTAGATAAGGATTGCATGCTGCTCTTATCAGTGGGGGGCTGGAAATCACAGCTAGTGCACTGTGCTTTTCCAGAGCATAAATATTGGTTTCAGTAAAGCATTTTGTATTGTTTGTATTGTAACACTTCAAATGAGAGTTGTTTCTCTTGATACCAGGGAACAGATTGTTGCCACCTGTTCTCCTTTCCTAAAACTTCTTTAGTTAAAACACACAAAAGAAACTTGCTTGACTGAGCATAGTGGTAAAACTTAAATCCTCAGTTTACTTCTGCTTGCTGTCTGAAGCCCATACCAATCTGTAACTTCAAATTTTACTGCTGAAGCCAATAGTCCCTTCATGCTGCCTGAGAACCAAACCTTTAAACTCTTTATGTTGACCTCTTCAGATGTCTTCATGCACATGACTCTGCTGAAGTGACACCAAATGCTGCCTGTGTCTTTTGTAAAATAACACGCAAGGAGCAAATTTTGCTTAGGTAAACAGGTACTTGATCAGGGAAAGCTCTCTTGCCTAGTGACCTGGAGTAATTTTTTTCTTCACTTGATCCGAACGAGGATATTGGACATGTTGCCAGCTCTGACACGTTTTGGTTCATGCTGGTGCTTAAGTTACAGCTGCTTGCAGAACCTAGCTCTCTGAACCTGCGACAGTGCCCAGTTAAGTGCAGTTTTCACTGGCAATATTTCAGGGGTTTCTTCCCTTCTTAATCTTTCAGTACCTTCCCATAAAAAGACAGCTGCAATCATCTGTCTACCAGAAACCAGATATTTCATACAGTAACTGCTGTAGTAAGTCAAATAACTTCTAAAGTGTGCTTTAGAAAGATGGGGAGGCTGACTGAAAGGCCCCAGTGATGATGTGTTTATTACTTCCCTCGCTAAGCTATTCTAACAGTTGATGACTCTCTTATAATCTGAGTGTAAAGTAATGTGGTTGTGGCTACATGTCACAATCTAATTATAGGAAGGAGCATTTATAGCTCTTCAAATCTGTCTCAAATAAGATTTCTTTGCTATTTGAAGTATCGATTTATTTTTTAAATAATTGAGATTTTTAAATTGCAATTGACTTTAGGTTAAATGACCTGCTTTGTGGCAGGCCTTCCATAAAGCTAACGTTGATCGCTTTCTAGCAACAAATACATTTATTTCATCACTACATCCCAGCTCTGTTACAGGAGCTGTTCTGCATGTGTAAGTGTGGCCACTGCAGTATTCAGGCTATGTACCAGTATGCCAAAAGTGTTTCAGCATGGAGAAGAGAAGCAAAAAATCCAAATTTAATATTTGAAAAGAAGCCAATAATTTAACTGCCACAGAAACCATAATTAGAAATCATTAACTGTTAATGTGTTTAGAAGACTCAAAGCTTTACTGATGGTGAACTATCATCCACCCGATTCATTTACATGCTAGACAAGCTTTAAGGATTTATGTGAGAGTAGTCAAGGTGACAGTGGGAAAACTAGGAGAAAATAATTCTCTAATCTTGCATTTCCTTTCACTTTACTAGTTTCTAGCACTAGCTAGCAACTAAAGAGTCTTTTTCCAAAATTCAAGTGATTAATTTCTGAAGACTGAAGTAACAAAGCAAGGCTCTGTTAAAGAATGTTTGCCACCCCTGTTGATACTTGCGCTTCTTTCTGTGTAGCGCATAGTTCTACTGATACATTTCCACTGTAACGTGTGGGTTAAATTCTAAGCTACCACTATAGGAAAAACTACCTGTATCATAGAAGCATTCAGGAGTTTGTGCTGGGTCTTCTAGGAACTTTTAATATGAAGTTATTTGACTTAATGGTGCTCTCTGAACTGCAGAAGTACTTTCCAGCTCTGTCTGGCAGCAGATGTAATCGTTATCCTGAACATAGACAGCTTAGCCTAAACTGCAAATGTACAACACAAAGGCACACTGCTGTAATGGGGTATATCAATTTCTACACTTAAACTTTGTGTAGACCACTGACAACTTCTCTCACACAGAACACAAAGTACAAATTTCAAGTTTGCACATAAAAGTAGGATTACAAATGTACTGTTTTGTCTGTGACAGGAAGTCCCAGAAGTACTCTGAGCACCTGGGACCAAAGTCCATTTCAATGAAACACAACCTAGGACCATAATTCTCAGTGGCAGCTGAGAAACACATAAATACTAGATACAGTGCCCATGAATGCTGGCAAAATGATAGGAAGTAGGTAGCAGCAGTCTTCAGGTGTCAGTGGCAGTCATCCACAGGTTACTTACACAGAAAACTAATTTTGCGTATTCTTAGTTCAAGCCAAAAGAGCACTAGATTTGGTAGCCTACCTATCTAACTCAAGTTGTATTTGGAATAACTCCAGAGCAATAAAGTCAGAAGAGTAACAAAACCATTTAAGTCACTAGGATTGGGTGCATGTTTGTCCAGGTCTTCTCTCTGCAAGATAACCTATGGATTATCGTTTCTTCTGTGTAATTGGCTGCTCTCCTGACTTGATCACAGAATCACAGAATCATAGGGGTTGGAAGGGACCTTGAGAGATCATCGGGTCCAACCCCCCTGCCAAAGCAGGCTCCCTAGTTGTCATGCACTGTCATCCACTGTTGTCATGCACTGATATGTCCAAGGTTGGACATATTTTCAAAGTAGTCTTTTCTGCTTTTTATTAACATTCCCTAGAATTAAGTTGTGTTGCTGAATCTATCATTAGTATTTATGATATAGTTGAGTAGATGCTTTTGGTTTTTTCCTACTCCTGTCACTGCTTCTTTCATTATACTTTCTTCCCTTAAAAGTGAACATAAACATCTTTCCATCCAAGTAGATGACGATGTAGGAGGAAGAAGAAACTGAGTGTTTAAAATTGGCTGTCCTACTTGGAAAAGAAAGGTTGAAAATTGTCCTGACTATCAAGTCAACAATAAAATATCTCAATGTGCCAAACTGTTAGACACATAGAAAGAAGCTGATGGGAGTTCTATGATTCTTCATACTAGGAAACATGTTGCTTATTGATGATAAAGCAATTTGGTTAAAAAAGGTTGTTTAAAGTTTTATCCTGCAACATGTTCCATGGGTTTAAACCTCTCCTCTCTGTGTATAAATGTTCTGATTTTGTCAATCTTAGGAAAGCTTCAAAAACAGCAACTAAAAATGCCAAGTAAAACCACTATATTTTTCTTTTGGATCCATAACTGTCATGAAAACTAGAATAAAAGAAATTATAAAACAAAAGTTATAGCTGATATGATGATCAAATAAGTCCACCTGAATGACTTAACATCTAGAGTGCATCTTCCTATGACGAAAACACATCACTATAGGAATTAACACTATAGAAATTAACCTGTTGGATCTGGAGGGAATGATGCAGAGTGAGCCAATCCTTAAATCTCCCAGTATCTAACATGGAGATCCTAGATACTCTCTGTATAGAATGATTTAAGTATTTTGAAATTATTGGTAGTTTCTCGAACAGAACAAAGACCTCATGCATACATGTGGTCTATCTGAACTGCAGAAGTGAGCAGGCCTACTGTTGACAGAGATGAATCCACTTGACTTGAATGTTTTACCCAAGCTGTGTGTCTGATCAGTCAAAAGCTGGTTTTTAGGTCAGTTGTTGCATTAAATATCCAGGGGTTGTGGAGAAAATTATATACTAAACATTCCTTAGCTATAGTTTAGAGAAGTGTTGAAGTAAAGTTTTATTTCTGGAAATATATAATCTTCTTACATTAGCCTCTGCCTCTGTGGAAAGGATTACGTGCACAGAGTCATTGGGTCTGTGGCAGGTTGGGAAGAAGAGTGTGGCAAGCGTGGTGTGTGCTCCCCAGTTGCTAAGTAACAGATGTTCAGCTCTTGAGCAACTGAAGCAGCTTTTGTCTAGCTGAGGGGAACAGCTGACTCCTGTACAGTGTCCTTGGATGGTTTTTCTAAAGGTGTAATAGGGAGAAAAGCCAGAACTTAGGCCCGGAATATAAAATGCTATATATAGAATATGTATATAGTATCAGTAGAACATGTTTTGAGTGCAGTGTTTAAGATAATGTATATAACGTATTATTCAGGCTGAAACTAAGCAACACCACCAAGAAAACATGGAGATGCCTTGCATGTGAGAGAAGTGATTCTTCTGCAGGGGAGGCTGGTGGCTATATGCTGTGTTCTCCATAGGTAGGCCTTAGGTGCCAGGCAGACCTGGCAGTGCTATGCTTATGAGGGCAGGAAATACAAACCCTTCCTTGCACTGATAGCACTTCAGCTCCTGAACTCTGGCCTTGATTGGCACAAGTATTCTTACTTGCCAAGTTGAGGAGTAGTCAACATTTATTCAGAAAGATATGTATTAGGCCATAGTTAAACAACAGTCACTTTTTCAGAAAACTTTCCTATCGCGAGCAAATCTAAAAATCACATACTTTAGGTGCCATTGATGCTTGATGCTCTTGATTAGCTTAGAATAACTATTGTTTGTAACATCTTTGGCCATACAAAAGAACACATTTCTCTTGCTATCATCCATAGCATGTGATAGTATGGCATCTTCCTCTACCAGTGTGTTTGAGCTGGTATCTCTCCATGTTTGCAGGACACTTCTGCAATTGCTAGTCTTATCAAATATCCATTGAAGGCCAGACATATCAGTTCAGTGACTTTAGTGGGCATCAGGTCAGCTCTCCGTGAAGGTCCCCATTTCCAAAAAGTCTGCAGATCTTAGCAGAAAACTTCAATTGAGAAAATTTATTGGGTTTGTGGTAGGCAAAACTAACTTCTGAAGCTGTTCTGATAGGTAGCCACTTTATCAAACCAACATAACTTTAATCCCAAGTAGAACAGCAGCTTGCTACCCAAGGTGATAAAAGCTGCTACTGTTGCAATGACTTTTCAGAAAAAGGGAATTAAAGACTATGAGGTTCCATGAAAAGGAGCAAGATTCATCTAATCCTTTTATCTCAGATTGAAATCTCATCTTGCAACACTATTCAGACGATTGAATCAGATGCAGCTGTAAAAGGGGAACTGTAAGGAGCTTTAGCTGTGTGCTGGGTTAAAAAAAAAGCCCTAAGAGTTTTTCAAAAATATGCCATGAGTCTACCCATAAGTGTATGTACACCAAATGAGCAATCAGCCACCTCCAACTCTAGAAGAAAAACAGAACTGAGCTTTGCAGACCTGTTGTCCTAGTGCAAATACAATGAGAACAAATACTCAGTATAAATACCATGTACATGGAACAGACACACTTTATGCTGCAGAGACAGCTGTTTATTCTACTTTAGTGAAACACTTCAGCCACTATCTTCTCAGATCTGATGTATATGTGAGAGAAATGGTTTTGAAGTCATACACTAAAAGAAAAGCTGATCTATCTACTACAGTAGCAAATTGCTCCACACTTTGAATTGGATGTATGGTAGACTAAGATGCTACAGGCACATCCTCCTTGTCTCACCTGTAAATCACACTGGTGAATGCACTTTTTTCAAGGCTTAATGTATTGTACATTGAAATTAATTTAAGGGAAGTATTTTGAGTTGTAGTCATGCAAGTATACCATCAAATTGCATGCTGTTAGTTAACTGAGAGTGAAAAGATGGGGGGGGGGAAAAATTAAAATAGTAAGAGAGCATTGTGAAAGATGGACATAACTAACTTGATCAAGATGACTACTCTATTTCCATGTTCCAGAAGAAACATTATGTTCCTTAGTGCATGGCCTCAACACAAAACCAGTTTCCAATAAAACCTGTCATTCATTCTGTCTTGCATTAGTTACAAGGATATATATTTACCTAGGACAATAGGGATGTTCCTTATTGCTATCCCCTGGCCCTTCAAAAACTAGTTCTGCCTAGTGTTTAGCTACAGCTTTTGTCTAAAGGCTAAGCAGGAGTAGCTGTCCCTATAGTGCTATTCAAAATCCAGTTATGCCCACTCTGACTTGGCCATGGAAGTGCACCCAACCTGTAAGCTATGATTTGATGGATCTCTTGGCCCACGGATGCTGTAGTCGACTCTCTACCATATGGTTGCCTTTTCTTTTTTTCCTCTAGACATGTATTGAGAAGATGCTTCTAGATTTTGGGTGTGAAAGGGATGGGAGTCGAAACACCCTGAATAAATAAGTCTCTTGAGCACACCAGTGAATAAATTATTTGACAGTAACAGAAGTTCTCATTAACACACAAAGTGTGTGAGATGAAACATGTTGTTGCCATTTTTGTATTGGAAAACTAAGGACCAACATTATTTCCAGGCAAAGTATCTCTAGGTGAGCAAAACATTTGAGTATGTTCTTAATTTTAAGCACATGAGTAGGTCTCTAGCCCTTTATTTACTGTTCTTTATTACTACATAAAATCCTGAGCTCCTTTCACAGAGCTTTTACTTATTTCTTCTAATCAGGCAAAACTCCCAATAATTCCATAATACACTTGAGGCGTTATGCAAGCTATTAATAGAGGCTCTCAACAGAAATAACTTTGACAAATCTATCATGCAGAGGCTTCCAAGCAGTAGCAGCAGGGTGCATCTTTTCTGTGAATCCACACTAGGAACTAGGGGGGTAAGTCAGGCAACTTAACCTTTAAGTATCTTGTGTGCAGCTGATGGTAACACGCTGATGAGTCGAGTCAGGTTTGCTGGTCTCTGAATTGCAAATTGTATTTGCAAAATACAGCCTGGTTTGGAATGAAAAGAGAAGGTTCACCCACATAGAACAACTTTAGAAGATGATGGATGTATTTAGCTAGAACAACCTAACATAAAAATAGATTTCTGGTGGTTCTATTTTGGCACAGAAACAATGAGATGTGGGAAGAGGAGAAAGAGCCTGAGAAACTCTGCTTCAACTGCCCCCAGCTGAGCCCAGAGACAAGCCTGCAAAATTGTATCCTCCCAAGTTCTCCAACCAGGCATTTATCTAAAAATGTTTGAGAGCTCATTTATTTTCATCCTGGGTTCCTAGGGAAATGTGTCTGAGGGGAGGTCTGGACACTCATTTTCTTATCATGCTCTCAGTAATCTTTGCACTTACTAAAGTTCAAGCAGATATGATAGAGGAACAAAGGGCTTAGGACATTAAATTCCTATAAGATGCATCACTGTAGGGTTGGCCATTCTGGAGCAGAACAGCAATTTATCTTCTTTATCTTTCTACTTGAGGCAAAGTGTAGGGAATTCTACAGCAGACATCTACTGATGAGGAAAGTCAATGGTGTTAATTATGAAATTAAAAGGATAATGAATTTTCTCCCATCATTAGCCTTTGCTTTCACAAACTGGGAATAATCACAAAAAAGGGTGGTAATAAGAACATAGTCATTGCCTGTTCCTACATCTTTGCTACTAGAAAAAGATCCCAAAGGAAATATTTCCTTCAAATTGCCCTCACATATGACCAGATTAGCAGTCTGAGTTCAGCTTCAAGATCAAAGGAAAGCCCTGGTCCCTGGAGCTGATGGTCAATATTATGTGCTTACTCAAGATGTCATCTGAGTGCTACTATTTGAAAGGAGACCTAGGCACATACCATAGTTCTTTTCAGAACCCACTCCAGTAGTTTGGACACAGTCCATACCCTGATCGGAGTGCTGCATCTCAAGCAATCCAACACCCTAAAGTCTTCAGGCCATTGCCTGGCATCAGTGTCACACACTATACCCACAGCACTCATCTGCCAAACAGCATTTCACTGAGCACCAGCACAGCAGCCACAGTTATTTCCCTGCCTGTGACCTGAAAAGGAAAATCAAAAAGGACTAACAGTCATTTCAGTTATTTTGCTGAGATACATTCCAAGAGGATGTCACTTGAGTAAGCATGGGAAGGGAAGCTTGGTATGAGAAGGATGTTTTTGTTTTCTCAAGAAAGAATGAGATGTGAACTATCTATAGCAGCAAGTGAACAGGAGTGGTAGGCCTAGGGCCCAGATCATCTGTCCTCTCCTTCAAGGATCTATGCAGTGGAGCTCAAGCAGTTGCAAATCTAAGTTCATCATAACATGCTGGGGTACATGCAGGCACGTAGCAAGTCTGTCACATCACTATAACATTAAGATTACACATACTTCTCTGATGTATGTGTGGGGTCACTGCTTGTGTCTTGCATGGATGCAGTGGCTGCCTGTTAGAGGACTCAAGCAGCCTGCTCTGAGGCTCTGCACCTCTAAGGGAAGGGAAGAATAATTATTAGAGAAGAGGTCACAAAGTTCCCTTAATCCAGTGCCTGGGAACCCCACACCTGTGTTTGCTTTGTGCAGAAGTAGGGAGTTGGTCTTGTTTGTGTTTGGATGTAGAGGACTGACATGTGAGGGCTTCAAACTGCCTCCTTTTCTTCTAGCTTCCCCTCAGGAAAACTCTTAGTTTCTCCATTAATTACCCTTTGAGTTCCTCGCTTCTGTGAATAGTACACTAAATTGTAAATCCTAGTTTAAAAAAGCCAATCAAGCATCTGAAATCAGTCCCCTTACACTGGGACCAAGCGCTCGCTGGCTGGGTCTGAGTGTGGTGCTACAGCTGCCCCTTCAGACCTGAGTTTGCATTCCATGCCTCAAGGGCAGTGGAGACCCACCATTAGTTGTAGCCTGCTCTGTCAACGGCTGACCCTGCAGTGACCATCACAAGCTCCTGCCAACCATGAGCAAAAAAGGACAGGCTGTGGCACTGATCCTGCAGTCCTCACGGCTGCGCTAGGAAGGCAGAGTCAGTCCCCACGTTTTGCATTACTTTGCATCTTGAAAGCATTAAAGAGGTGAATCTCAGAGCAGCTTTTCTCTCTCATCCCCACAGGCTGACTCTTTTGTGTGTTCTCTACATGTTCTGTGTATTTAAATATAAAACATGCTCAGTGCAGTAAAGAAAATTCCTTAAAAGCCATAAACCAATTCATGTCAGATGCATGTGCAGGAGCACACACACATGCCCATCACACATGCATACATTTTGCTTTCCAAATAATTTTTTTAACGGAAAATCAAGCATACATTTGAGTCTCCACTGTAATTATAATCAACGTTTTCTTCTAGGAAGATAAAAAGAGAAAAGTGGGAATCAGGAAAAGGGAAATGTTACAAGCCTTTTCATTACGGTTTTATGTATTTAAAGAATTTACATTTTTAACCAGTGGCAAGTTTATTTCATACTCCATAAGTTCTGTGAATCCTTTGGGATAAACAGCATGAAAGCTGTCATTTTAGAACAATCATCTATTTTCTGTTTATTGGAAGTTTTCTCTTTTTTGTCACGGTGTTTTGCGCGTGGCTGGAAATATTTGTTCAAAATTCTAATTGTCAAACAGCTTGTTCTGTTTGGAATAGATTTGTTAGAGCTGCTTCTGTTATGAAAATAGAGGGAACAGTGCCAGTTGATTTTTGGGCTGCAGGTTGCAACCTGCAGACTGCCTGCCTTCCCCAGAGTGAGGTGTAAGGTCCCTATGGTGTGCCTACCAGCCACGTGGGAAAGCAGAAAGGACCTGCCTTGACTTTCAGTGTTTGGGAGAGGGAGCCTATGTGTGTGGAGAGCTGGGGAGATGAGGACTTCAGTGTTTCTAATTCAGGTTTAAGGCCATTAAGGTTTAATGGCCAGTCATTTTTCATGGGAACTAATTGATTCCCATGTGGAATTAGTGGATGGCCTCTTTCTACTTCCCTGTACTTCTGTCACTGCTATTGCAAAGCCAATCTGGATCTTCTGGACTTTGTTAGGAATACTCTTTAAACTACACAGTCTGATAGTGTGTTGGCAAAGTTTTCCATCCCTAGCTTTAGTCTTGGGTCAAGAGCATGGTAGGCACCCAGGAACTGCATTTGATATGGCAGCATAAAGCAAAACAAACCAAACGTTCACCTTTGTCCTGTTGTGTTGAAGCTCTAGCAAGAATCACCTTATTGTGACTCTTCTTGGTTACTATGTTTAGCTCTTGGGCCCTGTCTGGGTGTGTATTCAAGTACCTGCTGTCAGCTACAGGGCTTAAAATCCTAGCTGATGAGATGCACATCAGCAGATTTGAACCTCCAGGAAAAAGAGAAGCCTCTTGACTTTTGAAATGAGACTACCTCTTATGAACAGTTGCTAGACCATGCAGGAGTATGAATGTCCTAAAACCTTGCTTGAGCACAAATTAAGGCACATCGCTAGGATCTACTTGACATCTTGCTTGTTATTTGCAAATCTATAACTTATCTGAATGAACTGGGGCTGTCCAGCCTTGAGAAAAGAAGACTAAGAGGAAATCTTATTAATGTTTATAAATATCTTGTGTGGGACACAGGGGGAAATAGCCAGCCTCTTGTCAGTGGTCTGTGGGGACAGGACAAGGGGCGATGGCCTCAAGTTGGAGCACAGCAAGGTCCTCACCAACATGCTGAAGAACTTCTTCCCAGTGAGGGTGAGGGAGCCCTGGGACAGGCTGCCCAGGGGGTGTGGAGTCTCCTTCTCTGGAGATATTCCAGCCCTGTCTGGACGCTGACCTGTGCAGCCTGTCCTAGGGAGCTGCTTTGGCAGGGGGGTTGGACCTGATGATCTATGGGAGTTCCTTCCAACCCCTCCAGTTCTGTGATCTGGCTCAGTCTGAGGCCCACTGATTCTTACTGACCTGGCCATGGGAAGGTGAGAGCACCAGGATTTTTGTCCATCTTTTCCATTTCAATGTTAACAGTAGCAAAGCTGGGGCAGGGTAGATTGTGAATTTGCCACAACCTAAGAATAATATTATTCCACTTTCCTTAAGACACAAATGAGTTCTGTTCTTGCCTTCATTCTTGATTTAAGGTAAATCCATTTGTATGTCAAAACATAACTCTTGGGCCTTGTGCTCATTGTAAGACAGTTGTTACTGCAGAACAGTAATGATAAAAAAAGTTACCATTGAGTTTAGGTGTCCATGAAGGACTCCCCTTAGCCTGAAATGCTTACTAATGTGTAGTCCTTCCTCCTCCAAATAAGTGTATTGTTTGCTGTCCAATTAGTTTAAGTTCTTATGTTTGATTCTGGATACTGTGAGTTGCAGTGATTGCTTCTTTCACAGCTTTCTGTTTAATGTGGTATGTAACTATTATGCACAGTGGCTATTGACATTCAGTTTCCAAAAGTCACCAGCAGAGATGGTGTGTGATTGTTCTTGTCCTTTGAACTCAGAAGTCACACCCAGCAATAGCTCCATTGCTAATAGTGACTTTTGTATATATTAAAGAGGATAAATAAGATCTCCAGACGCTGTTTGTTTGAAACCTGTGGTTCTTTTGATGCGCCCATTGTGATGTGTTGCCCCCAAATGCCCTAAGAGCTGACAAAATAGTTAGACACTTTGGAAAGAAGGGACTTTCACACCAGTAAAAGCACTAATTAAATTTTGAGGTAAGAAAACAGGGTTAATACTGTCTTTCATTATTACAAAGCATCCTTGGGAACTAAAATATCAATTCAGAAATCAGTAGCAGGATGATCCCAGCAGGCTTAGTGCTGTTGCTAGGCAACCTTTCACATTAGCTTTAAGGCACTTGTACTGTGATATGACTGGGATAGAAATCAGAGTTGCTGCTTTCTTTAGAAAAAATAATAATGAACACATTTGTCAGCATTTTGTGGGATAGGATAAGGAGACTCCTCTAACACACACTACACTAAATGCAAGGCTTGAAAAGAAACATAACTGTGTTCAGATAGTATCATTTTACAGAAGAGTTGGTGTGTAGCCCTTGATGTGTCCTTATCTGAACAGCACTGAAAACAAGACCACTTTGCTTCTTTCAAAACCAATTGTTTCAAAAGTTATTTCTGTGGAGGAAAATTAGTAATCACTATGCTCTTTTTGCCAACAAGCTGATGTACAAATAGAAACTGTAGCTAGATGGAGGAGATGATTCCAAACAGTCATTGCTAGATGACAGTGAAACTGTGATTGAGCTCTGGACATAGCAACTTGTGCTAGTGTCATGAAGTGTATGCTGCAGGCAGCATCACGAGTGCAGCCTCTACCTTCTGCTTACACAAGAGGAACACACTACTTCATTTAATGGAACTGTGGGTGGGTGAAGTTGAAGCCAAGTTAATTAATAGCCCTTTTCCATCGTCTTTTTCATAGCTCGTATTTTCTTTTGTCACATCTCATTTTTGGTGTACTTCTAACTGAGTTTTAGAGCTGGGGGTGTATCTTATTGCAACTGTTAATCCTGTAAAAAATATCATCCTTGGCTAGTTAAAGTTCTGTGAACCATTGTCTTGGAACTGTAATAAAATAGGTTTCCTGCTGCAATATATAGGAAAGATTGTGTGTCAGCCTTTGGGTATGCATGCTGAAATCTTGGTTCCATGGAAAAGCCAGAAGGTTCACGTCAAAGGTGACAACTAACAGCACGTGGGAACACTTAGGATATTCTCTTCATCCTTTTATCCTCAAGTCTTTAATTTCAATACTATTTGCTACAGACACCCTTTTATTGGAATGCGTGGAGCTTTGCAAATGAGAGTGAAAAATCTTTGCTTCAGTAGCTAGGCCCAGGCTCCTGTGCCCTCTCTTGCTCTGCAAGGACAGGACTTTCCACACTGGTGGCTGCAGTTGCTGGAACAATCAACACTTTGTTCCCTTCCTGGCAATTCCTTAATTGAAAATGATTACAGGAGGCCGTTTATAGTATTAGATGCTCCCTCTCACATGAAACAGGTATCACCAACCTAAGAAACAATTTGAAAGTGATTTCTGACTAATTTTTTTACTCTTTAAGGAAAGCACAATCACAGGAGCATCTATATTCACATTGTGAATTGTGCTTTAGAATTAGGGCTGTTGAGTTTTTGGAATTGCTTTGCCAAGAGCCTGTGACATGGGCCTGTAGCCTGCTTGCTCCTAGGAGTCTGAGATCACCCCCGTGCCATTTGCCGCAGTGATCTTTACATGCGAACAGCAGGCTGCTACTAACTGAAGCAGATGTGACTGAATGCTGGAGACTTATTGATGTGGTGACTTTTCAGTTATTAGAAATGTATGTTAGAATTGAAGCTCTAAGTTAGCTGCAAAAGCCTGCAGTCATCCCATCTTCTATAACCCTAAGAAAGGCTTCACTGCACTTCCTTTAAAAAGAAAGAATAAATTAGAATCCTCCCAAGGGCCATAAAACTGTAGTTCGTACCATAGAAACCCATGAGTGTCAGACTGCCACTGGAGCAGGTCCAGCTCTATGTCCATATCATGAACCTGATTCTTCTCTTACATAGCTAAATTTCTATGATTTCTGCCTGCTCTGTCACCTATAAAGGAAGAATCCCTTTCAGTGGAATACTGTTAGCTGATTTATGCTGCTTTCACAACAGATCCCATTTCAAAATAAAGCATAGCTGCTTCATAAGGACAGCCATTAAATATTTCTGTACAAGATAGGAACGTTGTTTAGGTAGCAAGATTTAATGTTTGTTTCCTGACCTTCATCTCTTTTCCTGGCTTTAATTGCACCAGATAAAATTCCCTAGTAGCACATGGAGGCCCAGCTATGCCCTTGGCATTCCCCATACACGACTCTGCTACTAACAGGGGAGTGACACTGCTTTTGACAGCTTTGCCCTGTAGGATTTTTTTACTGTGGACTATATTTGTACACTCTGGTCTCTGAGCCACAGAGAAGTATTTGTAATATGAACTTCTCCTTGACTTTCTGATGTAACAGAAAAAATTAGCAGAAGTCTCAGTTCAGTAATTTGAAATAAAGACCAAGTAACGCATGCTGTGCTTTAAAAAGGGTCAGCAGCCAGACACTCAACAACAAACTGCTCAGGCATGCATGCTGCACTGTATTTTGTATTTTTATACACAGCACAACATACTATCAGGAGAGATGAGGGGTGTTGGCTCAAGCAATCCGCAGGCCTCTGATGTACTGGAAGATGCTGGTGATGCTCTTGTCAGAGAAGAGCTTCAGTGACACTGTGCTTCTCAAACAGGACACCCTACGCTGAATATCAGATGTTGAATGAGGTGGGATATGAGGAGTTCCATGTGTGAAGTGAAAGCAAAGATTGTCATGAATCCTCACATAACTGAAGATCTCAGTATAGAAAAAACATAAAGTAAAAAGTCAGGCCTGTACTAAACACCTTGCTAGACAAGTAAACCTGTAAGTTAGAACAACTTGTAGCTTTTAATTTGGAAGTAGATCTGAGCATCCCTGCTGACAAAGGGATGTGACCAGGAATGGGCGTGCACTCATGCATTGCCAGCATTAAGACAACATGAGATAGCAGGAGCTGCTGAAATCAATGCTGCTGGCCTGACTGGCGACCTTATCCTATGTCTTGAGCATAGCCAAGTACAGTGTAATGGCATTTGTGGAGATGTACTCTCCTCTCCAGGTTTTATGAAGACTGGAAATGAAAAGGTCTTGATTCGGAGATCACGTGGCTGGGAAACTGAACTCATATGAACCATGCAGCTCAAACACAAGTTATTATTTTTACCAATGCCTGAAATTACTCCAGAGCAGCAGCAGGATAACTGATTTGATTTCAGTCAAGGTTTCATCATGATATGAACAGAATGAAAATAGAATAAATAGAATTTGCCTCCATGTATGACTCGGGGCAGATGAATTTAATGGGATAGAGTTTATTTTGAAGTTACCTTCATATACCCCACAGAAGATATTCTCTTCTCACTCCTACATGGTATTTCTAATTTGTTCCTACCAAACTGTGAAATCTTCTATACTTTCACACATGTCTTACACCAAAGTGCCAGCAGGCCTGCTGTATGATTTCATTTGGACAGTAAAACTATGGAATAGAGCCCCTTCCTCTTATCTTCTTTAGTACCCCCATCCTCCAAAAGAAACCACACACCAATGTGCCTTATCACTTCAGTTTCCAACACAGAAATACTTAAGGCTAGGTGAAAATACAAAGATGGCAGGCAGATGCATGGGGAACTGGTATACAACGGTTTGCCAGGCATGCAGTGCACTTTTTCCAAGTCTTCTCCTGGCAATGGGATTCCTTCTGAAGCAGGGTGAACAGGCCAAGCTCAAGAGAATAAAGTGAGGAATTATTGATAAAAGAAGAGGAAAAGAGTATCTTAAAGGAAAAGCTTATCTATTTACAATTGGATTGAAGATTCAATCAATGCTATCTACATACAATATATGCAATGTATGGAATTTGGAAGGCTAGTTTTGAAGTCTGGTCTCTAACTCTTCTCTGGCAAAATGAAAGAGGGCCCAACTTCTGCATTAATCACTGAGCATAATACATGCAGCATCTAACAAAAGAACTCTATCCACTTACCAGGTAGCAACTGAAAATGTTCCTGTATCTCCAAGTACTTCCTTCAGATATTAAAAAGAAAATTAAATTAATGAATACAAAATATTTTCTGTGCTTTGCTTCTGTTACTGTCCAAAAATCTTTTAGCTGTTCAGGTCTGCCCTGTTTTATTCTCTATGAAGTGCAAAAGATTGGAAACATTGCCATCAACGTTTACCAGCCTCTATGCTTAGTTGACCAGCAATTAAAAGAAGATCAAGACAAGCTGCTTCACACTGCAACAAAATCCACAGTGCATTAGCATTCTGACTGCAGAATTTAAGAGAAAAGGTTAATATAAAACTCACAGTTGAGATGGCAAAGAATATTAAAGGTGACATGTTGGCCATGAGCTCTGCTTTGGGCTCTTGGGGGAAAAAAAATAGAACAAGGTTAGTTCTAACCTTGAAATTAACCTTTTCTATTTTTTGCTTCAGCCGGAAGAAGACCTACAGGCCAAGATGTCGCCTCTCATTTTTTGTGTGTATTTCAAACAAATACTTTGACCCCTTTTTTATGGTATAGTCTTTGGAGTTATCCAATATAGAGTGGCTGCTGTGCTGATTAGTCTGTTTTACTGGGACTAGAGAAAAGATTAAATATTATTTGTGGGCTGCTTTAGAATTCTTGCTTTGTTTCAGCTGAACCTAATTCAGTTGTCTAGTATTTACCATGCTGTTTTTTCCTGTGGGCCTATTTTTTTTTCCTGGCTATTTGTTCCTTGTCATTTGGAGTAATCTGATTTCATTTGTTCAGCTCTTGGCATAGTATCCTAATATAGTCAGCTGCTGCAATGAATATGTGGAATTTCTGCAATCTGACTAAATATCAATAGACTATTGAACTTTTATATTATGCATACTTGTAATCAAGTCAACTGCTTGAGAATTTGCCCATCTATGCATTTAGATGTGGAAAAAATAGTCTGTGTTCATGTAATTGAAGTCTATATCATAATACTTATGCACAAAAGGGCCAAATTAAGGTTTTGCAGGCAAGTTTAATTCCAGCACTTCCTCTTTGTTTTGTGCTTGACTTTGCAACCTGAACGTGATTCATAATGTCATTTTTTTATTCGTAATATCCACAGAAAATTGAGATGCAGAATTGTCTGTGGTCACAGTTGCTAGCTGGTGAGGTATTCGTCATTAATAAGGCATGCAGCTATTAAAGGTGGAATAAGGGAGGGGAAGCACAAGTCACTGAGATTTCTCAGCATGAATTTTGTATTGGGATACCAAGTGTGTAGACAACATCAGGGGGCTAAGGGAGAGGAGGAGGTAGCACCAGGGGGCTTGGAGAGTCTAGGGTTGAAGCAGGTACTGAGGATGCATAAACCTGGATAGAGAAACAGGTGAGGAGAAAGAGAAGGAACTATTAGTGAGGTCAGCCCTCACTCAAAAAGTTACCTAGGTTAGTCATATTCTGTTTCAAGCTCTGATGTTGCTCTGCTATGTTACCTACTTGCTCTTCATCTGATTTTAACTGTGAGCCATTGAGGAGGAGGGCTGTTTCATTTAGACCCTCGGAACCCTAGTACAAGATCATGTCTATTAAACTGAGATGCAACACCATTGTCTATTCAAGACAGAACAAGCAAGGCAGGTTGAGAAGGGTATGACTGAGCTGTGCAACCTGCTAGAAATAATGAAATGGATTTATTCCCAAATAAAACAGGCACAACATGGGAAGTTTTGAGATAGGGTTTTTGTGTGTGTGTTTGTTATTTGAAAGCTGCAGGTTAGCTTCAAATTTAAGACTTTCATCAGCATGGTAGCAATTAGACTGGAATTAAATTCTTGGGTAGAAATTGAATTGTCTCCTCTGAGTTGAGATTGAATGACTGGAGGGAAAGGAAGTAGCTGGAGAAATCATAAGCAATGTGGAAGACAAGATCGATATTAATCAAAGAAAATGTCTATGTCAAAACATAACATGGGGTTGGACAGGCTGAAAGCAGACCGAAGAGGCAGTTTGGGAACGTGTTTGCTGCTACTGGAATATGAATGATTGTAATTGTAGCTGAAGAAGAATAATTGTATTGAAATTGGGCTGTTTCAAAATGAAAATTCAAGTTTTAGAAATTACAAGAGAAATAAAATATAAATTGCTGAAGTGACTTGGCTTTTGGTTGTATCTCATTTCTTGCCAATACTGGTCTGGGAGATATTTGAGCAATCTTTCACCAACGGGTTTTTGGTGTTTGCTAAGCACACTTGCATCAGGTGCTTACAACAGCAAAAGTCGTAAGTTTATCTTATCTCTCTCCTTGGGATGGAAGATCAGCCAAAGAGCACTTGTTGACCAAAGCACAGAGATCAGAGCCCTCTTTCTTCCTCTTATTGCTCTTGGATGTGAAGCAGTGGCTTGTGATATTGGGAGTTTACAGCATTTAATTATATGCTGTGGTAGTTTTCTGGGTTGTTTTAGTGGGGTTTTTTATTAGTTTCTGGCTGTTTGTATGTTGGGGTTTTTTAATTGGATGGGTGTCTTGTGCAATACACCTGGAATAACCAGAGTATGGTGGGATGCTCCATACCAAAAACTTCCTGTTTTCCATCCTTCTTACTTTAAATTAACCATGGTAGAAGTAACTTACATCAATGACATCTCTAACTCTATACACAACTTCCTCTTACATCCGAGTCTTTCTGCACAGAGGTAAAGCTCTGCTTTCCCAGTATGTCACCTGAGGTACCTGAATGTGTCAAAAGTCTCTAGCCTCAGAATAAAATTCCTAAACTTCTCCTTGTCCCAAATCATGCTTGGTTAATCCTATTAGTCTGTTGAATTTCACCAAAAGAGATGATCTTTTCATTTTTGCCTCTCTCTCCATATATTTATGCCACGTGTGAGTTTTCTCTATGTTCTCACCTAAATAACAGCCATTTCTTTCAAGTGCTCAGAATGTTGTTCAGTATAATAGCCTTAGGTCTCTTTGATTGCTATAATCTACCCCTACTTCATTAAATATCTGCCAGTGGCTGAAAAAGAGAAGATAGTTTTAAAAGTGTGTCCAGTAAAATTACAATCCACAGTGACTGTGCAAATCATGATGCTATCTTTGTTTATGGTCACCCACAGAATATTTGTCCTCCTGTCAAAATGTCCATCTAGGCCTAGATCTCTTGTGCATCAAAATAGAGAAGTAGTGATGAAATAAACAGCATTGTTCTACACTCCTGCTTCATGGCTGCTTGTGGTCTTGCACATCTTGTAGCTATGAGATGCACTATAGCTCATATTGTGACAACCACTGCTGTCACCAGCCATGATGGTGGCCAAGAACTGCATAATCATACTGAAATCCTGGTCCTACTCCTAGCAAAGAATAATTCATTTGAAAGATGAGGCACAGACTTGGGTATACTGTTCTGGTGTTTTGTCCCCACCTATGGGAACTTACAGTCCAGGGAAGTTTTCTTGTGAAAAGCCAGATGTACACTGTTGACTTTTCAATATCACTGGTAGAAACCATCTTCTCAGTCTCATTTCCCACAGAAATAGATCATTGTTCTCTCTAGTCAATATAGACATTAACCTCATCAAACCAGGCATCTCCTCCCTTCCATTCTGTCTCCAAGTCAAATACTGAGTGTGGGGAGAAGAAATGAATGGGGAAGCAAGTTTGGGCATGCAGATGTGGTGGAGTGTATGGGGCATAAGGAGGAAAAGGCAAGGAGGAAACAAATATTACACAGTAACGGATGAGCTGTTGACATACAGCCTTGTGCATCACAGATTGTTATCCATTTATGCCACCCACCTCCTGCTTCCTTCATTAAGACACAAATGAAAAGGTATCAGCCAGTCAACACAGACAGCACCCAAACTCCTAGCTGGGTAGAAGGTGCAGTGATCTGATTCATCACTGGCCTGTGGTACTGCACCTGAAAGGTTGGGGTTTTTTAGTGGGGAGGTTCAAAACCAGGGTAATTTATCAGAAATAAATCCTTCCTAGCAGCTACAGGATCATTTACCTTGATTAGCATTAGCATCTATTAGTGGTTACTTGCATCATTTGTTCTACTCTTTCCTGCCTTTCAGTGTGATAGCCTCTATTTAAAATACTTGAGTCCAGGAAGGTGTGATCAGCTTCACTCTAGTATCTGACACACTCCCTTCCCCTTATTTCATGCTCTACTTTGTTTTCTAATTCAGTTCTACCATGAGGAGCCACTTCCTCCTTGTGATAGAGAAGCTGTAATGATAATTGTCTCTGGCAAAGCAATTCAAGGTAACTAATCAGAATAATGATAGCAGCAGCTGCAACTTCTAATGAAGTTGGAAACTGTCAACCTCGTGGTAAGCATTGTCTTAAAGAAAAAAATTCAGTCTGATAAATTATCATAACCAGTGCACAATGGGTTCCCCATTCTTTGCCACTTTGAGGGAGATGCATAGGAGGTCACTCATTTGCTGGTTGTCATACCAAAGGGCTTATATTTAATAGCTACCAAATTAGGCCTGCTGTCACAAGTCTTTGCGCTCAAATATCATCCTTAAAGCAGCGGGCCATGTGTTCTGCCAAATGTACTGTGCTAGATAGTTTCAGCAGCTCTCACCCTTAGAGGCTCACAGAAAAGCTTGCAATACTTTCACTTTATTTCCAGCACCATGAGGACCAAATGCATTTAGGGCGCGCATCCAAGGCCAACAAAAGATCAGTTTCTTACCAGGAATAACTGGTGGGTAAGGTAGAAATGGGAACAGACAGACTGAAAAAACTTAGGGAATTTGGATATTTTTGTGTCTTTGCATTCCACCTGTAAAAGTGGAACAATGTTTGTAGTATCACCCAGGAAAAGTGTCATCAATCTTCTGAAGATACATTAGATATTGGACCTTGTGTTCACTTTGTTGTTATGCTTTGAGCTGTCCTCACATGTTGCAAACTAACTTTCCTGTACCTCGTGAAAGTCATGCAGGGCACTTAAAATGGGATCCACTTGCAGTTCAGAAATGTGAATGGTGATTTCTCCCGAACACTTGGAGCAGGCTAAGGGACCACAGCAAGGATCCCAAACACTGCAGTCCCAAAATACAGTAGTGCACCACTGGCAAAACTGTACTGAAAGTTTTCCCATGACCAGCAGAACTGCTGGTCTTGTGGGTGGCATTTCATCCTTCCCTTCATACTTCTCTTTCTGCTCTCTGTCATCCTGAAGAGCCCTACTTGTACAGGGCCTGTTTCCATGGGTGTCAGGAATGTGGAAATTCCATATCTGCTATCTGTGTGCATTGCAAGATGTCTCCAACTTTCAGTTCAGATTGCCATAAGAAACACTTCATCACTGGGTTATGCATTGGGTGCTGCCCTTCTGAATGATGCAGCATAGGGTGCTCTTCTAAATACAGCAGGTAGAGACATTTGCCTGTTTATTGTAGGCTCAAGTGAGAATTTCTTCTGCAGTGCCTTGTGAAGATTAATTTTCTTTGAAATCCTAAATGAGGCTGTTGCCAGTGTCAACAATCTGTCTTTTGCTGGAGGTACATACAAAAATGCTTTGAGGAAGTTCCTACTGCTCTTGCAATATCATGCTGAGAATATTTTGTGCTGTTCCCAGCAGATCTTAGTATTATTTCTGTAAATATTTGCTCTTAGGAATAGCAAACAACATTTTGGAAGACTCGAAAAGGCATTATTCAAAATTGTGGTTAAAATTCAAGGAATGTCCTCTTGAGTGACTATTGACTCTCCTCCGGTTTTTTTTCTTTCTGCTAATATTATGTGGAATCTAAATTCAATTTCTGTATCAAAAAATAACAGGTGTACAAATGCCCATACAGGCATATCTTCATTATTTATATGGCAGCTATATCTAAGGACTACATGCTCTTCTAGCTCCCATACATGGAAGTCCTCTTCCCTGAAAAGGTACAACATAATGATTAAATGTAATAGAATGATTCAACAGTAATTGGGAGACAAAGCAGTCTCCATTTCTAAGCAAAAAAATGAGAAGTAGCTTGCACATGGTTACATCAGTTATCTGGCAGACCTGTGAGCCAGAATTGAGTCTCCAGTTAAGTCCTGTAATGGTCAGAGGTGTTGGTGTTAGGACACTCCTTTCTGTAGCAGACATTGTGAAAGTGAAAAACAATCAAACACGTTTGATTCAGCTACTTGTGACTCATTGTGTAGGAGATCACAATAATCTATATGCTTATAAAAGGTTCTTTGATGTTTAGCTTAAACTTAATTTTTTTTAAAGCATCGTGAATAGATTTATTGTCATGACACTCTTTAAAATGAAAATAAATTCTATAACTGTTGTTCTAAAACTTAAATTAAATTTAGACATAGGAAAAACAGGTTGTCTCAATGGTGTGATCTAGCTGAAGAGTATCAGGATTTGAATTTCAAAATCCTGAACTAGCCACTCCCCAACATGCATGTCTCAGAAGTTAGATTATAATTTTTAAAATACTATTTGACTTGGGTGTGCAACTTCTAAAGATCATGTTTTCAAACTTTTGAAATTGCAATTATTGTGGTTAGAAATTCATTTATAGTCTCTAATGAAAGCTGAGATTCCCATGTAATCACTTAGCTCCAGTAGATGGGCTCCAAGAATTACATCGTAAATGCAAAACTCGTGATACACCATGAAGCCTGGTAAGGCTTGGGAATTAATCGAAGATCACTGATAACATTAAGCAGTAGCAATCAGTTTATCCCCATTTATCTCTTTGCTGGGGAAAAACTCAGCCCAATGGGAGGGCAGAAGAAGCTTCTTTGTTATCTGAGGAACTATTTCTGCTTACATGAATGCTAATGCAATGCTCTGCCTCCTACTTATTTTCTCTTTAAAAGAGGTTGAGCTCCATCTAAGTTCTCTGAAACGTTTCCTTTTCTGAGGTGTGCCTCCTCTAGTTCTTTCTGTCCATTCTGCACCTGCTCCCACCTAGGCAGTAGTGGGAAGTTCTGTTGGGAAACAGCAGGGGAAAAGGATTTGGTAGCCAAAATGGACCTTTTTACCACTAACATCTGTGATTCTCACTTTGTCGTGTTCCCTCTCCAATTCTTACAGCAGGTCCCTAATTACAGCACTGCTGTTAGGATGAAGGTTTTTTAAGTATTCTGACATCTTACCAAATCTGGTGAATAGATTTAATTATTAGACAATGGGATTTTTCTATTCCTGCCCACCAGCACCCCCTTCACTGACTGTTGCTTGTGATTCTATTATTATCTGGCATATTCCAACAATGTTCTTTCTTTCAAAGGATTTTGAAGAGTGCAGCAAAATATCAGAGAAATAATTCAAATGTGTGAGCTAAAGTCAGAAAGAAAGGACAATGGTCTTTATGTTCATTTCACCACATAAGCAATCCCAAAGTGCTTTGTGTCTTAACATACCATTCTCCAGTAACATAATAATTTTACAGGCCTGTATTCAGAGTTGGTACGAAGTCCCCTCTGTTGTTATTCCTACATATTAAGTTGTGATAATTTCTGTGGGAAGATGAGCATTGGGTCAGTGATTTTTGGATATTGGGTTTTTTCTAATATATGCTGTGTGGATTCCATTAAATTGACTTCTCATCTGCTTACAGTGCATACCTGGGTATCTTCTAAGTCTTCCAGACTAGCAAAAAGAGCATACTACATGTGCTACATGAACACTACACATCAATACCTGGGATGCACACTTTGAGAAGGTACTAGTCTGTAAGACCTTCCAAAATATCACAGAGGAAATCAAGCACATAAAGAACACTATGAAATACAATTTAAAAGTTGTTTTACTTGATAAAATGGGTTATGCAGTGAAGAAGAGAGAGAAATGTATGGGTCTGCATGTTGCTGTTGTTCTCAACAGTGCCGCCACATCATCATCTATGTCATTTCTGGATGCACTGATTCGATACAGGGAAGCTTCATTCTGTCACACATCAAGCCTGTAATTCTTCCACACAAAAGTGTAGGAGGGAAATTAAGTAAATTCCAACAGCAGATTTTTTTTCAAGTGCTGTTATAGCTGAAAATATCAAGCAAATAGGAAAAAAAATCAAATGGTGCAGAAACCACACAGCTACATCTCTTCCTTCGTTGTACAGTCAGCCTAAGCTGGCTGAAATGTTCAATGCAAGGAAGAGAGAAAAGGTTTCCTGAGTCCAGGCTTATCCTTATTCCAAGCTACACAAGTCTGCACTAATTCCACAGACATAAGACTAGGTTTTTAGGATGGAAATTATGGGAAAGATCAAAAGTCAAATGAAAAAATTACTTTCCTCTAAAACAAAAATCTGACTTGTATAGGTGTCTTTTATGTACAGTTGTTAGCAAGCTGACTAGAGACAAGGGGGGGGGGGGGGGAAATATCCAAATATGCCCCGAATATGCAAAAACTTCTTCATATTCCATATACAGATGAAAGAATCTATTTTCACCAAAAATGAAGGAGATCTTCCCCCACAAAAAAGGGCTGTTAAGCAATACAATTAGCTTCCAACAGTTTCTAAAGCCTAGGTTGTCTCTGACTCCAGTCTATTTAGAGGACAAGGGATTGTGTTGTGGGTTTTTTTTTTTGGTTTTTGTTTACATACATATGTGCTTCTCCTGCTTTGAGTCTACTAGGAGGACCTTTCTCCATCCTAACAAAGCTTTGCATCTGAAAGCTCTCTGAACTTGTGACATGTTAAAAGATGTGAGAAACACAGTTGCTGCTGTTACCATCTCTACACTGAGCTTTCAGCAGAACTTGAACAATTCCTTGAGTTTGGATTGTCCCAGTCTAGATCTCATCAAGAGAGTTTCTTTTTTCATGGAGCAAGTGCCAGCAGATACCAAGTGAGGTCAGCTCCTTTGTTTATAACAATAACCTAAAAAGGGACATGCCACTATAAGGAATTATTGATCAGCAGAGATGAAGGTTCTAATTAAACTTTCATTGAATTCACTGGTGTGAAAATTTTTGAAAAGATGAGGAGACTGGTACAGAAAAAATTCCTTATGCAATTTTTGTAGCTCACTTGATCATCCCCAGATGTATGTTCAATGTGCTAATTAATCATCATTACAAAAGCTTTTTATTCATGGCAAATGAAGGATATCACTTTGTTTTCTAAAAGGGATACATCCTACTCAGAAGACAGGCAGAAATCACAAAATTGATTGTAGGATGTTTAGGAGTTAATTTACAGCAGGTTTAAACACATATTCTGTTAAATTATGCCAAAACAGCCTGTGTGTGGGGAAAAATGTGGGCCCTTTCCTACCTAGCCTGGAGTTTAGTTATCTACATGGTATTGGTAAGACTAGATACAGAACCACTAACAGGTCAACATCTGAAGCTGACATTAATGGTTTTGCAAGGTGCTGTAGGTACTCTCAGGCTTGTTGAAAGGGGAGTGTACTCCAGTATTGTAGAGTGGAGGAGCTATACAGAGCAGCATAGAGCAGATACATGGTTAACTGAAAGAAAAATAGTTCTTGATTTGTTTCCCTGAATCCAAGAGAAGCACCAGAATTACAATCACCAAGTACCTCTTAAGATGGTTTTGTTTTTCCAAGACTGTAATTTTCTGAAACATTAATAGTTTTTATATATATGTCTATATATAATTTGAGCCTGTATTCTTGAGGGAGAAACTAGGACAATTCACAGAATTGTAGGGGTTGGAAGGGACCTCCAGAGATAGTCCTACGCTCCTGCCAAAGCAGGTTCCCTAGAACATATCACACAGCTCAGCATCCAGACTCCACAACCCTGTCCCAGGGCTCTGTCACCCTCACTGTGAAAAAGTTCTTCCTCATGTTGGTGTAGAACTTCCTGTGCTCCAACTTGAAGAAAGGGCTTTAAACTAGATAGGAAGGGGGAAGGGGATAAAGCCAGGTCTGCTAGAGATCGGCCTGGGGAAGTGGTATTGGGATTAGGAGAGAGGCAAGGGGCTCAGCTGAGGTGCGTCTACACTAACGCTCGCAGCATGGGCAACAAGCAAGAAGAGTTGGAAGCCATAATGCGGCAGGCAAACTATGACCTGGTTGCCATAACAGAAACATGGTGGGATTGCTCCCATGACTGGAGTGCTGCAATGGATGGCTACAAACTCTTCAGGAGAGACAGGCAAGGAAGGAGGGGTGGTGGTGTGGCTCTATACGTTAGGGAATCCTTTTCTGCCACTGAGATTGTGACTAGGGATGATAACATTGAATCCCTATGGGTAAAGATCAGAGGAAGGGCTGACAAGGCAGACATCCTGGTGGGCGTCTGTTATAGACCGCCAAACCAGGATGAAGAGACAGATGAGGTGTTCTACAAGCAGCTGGCACGAGCTGCACGGTCATCAGCCCTTGTGCTCATGGGGGACTTCAACTTCCCTGACATATGCTGGGAGTACAGCACAGCACAGAAGAAGCAGTCTAGGAGGTTTTTGGAGTGCACAGAGGATGCATTCCTGATGCAGCTGGTCAGAGAGCCCACAAGAGGAACTGCCCCGCTAGACCTGCTGTTCGTGAACAGGGAAGGTCTGGTAGGAGATGTGAAGGTTGGGGGCTGCCTTGGACAGAGTGACCATGAAATGATACATTTCTCAATTCATGGTGGAGCTTGGAGGGGGAATAGTAAAACTGCTACCTTGGACTTTCAGAGGGCAGACTTTGATTTGTTCAAGAGACTGGTAGGGGGAGTCCCTTGGCATTCAGTCTTAGCGAACAAAGGGGTACAAGAGAGCTGGTTGCTCTTCAAGAAGGAAGTCTTAAGGGCGCAGGAGCAGGCGGTCCCCCTGAGCCGCAAAATGAGCCGGCGGGGAAGAAGACCAGCGTGGATGAATAGGGAGTTACTCTTGAGGCTCCGTGAGAAAAAGAGAATCTACCGCCTGTGGAAGGAGGGACGGGTAACTGAGAATGAATTCAAGGAAGTTGTCAGGATGTGTAGAGGTGAAATCAGAAAGGCAAAAGCCCAGCTTGAATTTAACCTGGCCGCTGGGGTGAAAAAGAATAATAAACTCTTTTATAAGTACATTAACAGTAAGAGGGGGACAAAGGAGAATATCCACTCTTTACTGGATGAGGCTGGGAATGTGATCACTGAGGATAAGGAAAAGGCGGAGGTTCTGAATGCCTTCTTTACGTCTGTCTTTAAAGGTCAAACAGATCCTCAGGGTACCCCTCTCTCTGACCTGGTAGTCTCAGCTGGGGAGCATGCTAACTCCCCTGTGATTCTGGAAGAAACAGTCAGAGACTTCCTACTCCAACTGGACTGCCACAAGTCCATGGGGCCGGATGAGATCCACCCGAGAGTGCTGAGGGAACTGGCAGAGGTGGTAGCCGAGCCGCTTTCCATTATCTATCAGTCCTCCTTGCTGACTGGTGAGGTCCCAGAAGACTGGAGGCTTGCCAATGTGACTCCCATTTACAAGAAAGGTTGTAAGGAGGATCCGGGGAACTACAGGCCTGTTAGCCTGACCTCGGTTCCAGGGAAGGTTATGGAACAGATAGTCTTGAGGGAGATCATGCGGTATGTGCGGGATGGCCGGGGGATCAGGCCTAGCCAGCATGGGTTCATGAAGGGCAGGTCCTGTTTGACCAACCTGATCTCCTTCTATGATCTAGTGACCCATCTGCTGGATGAGGGAAAGGCTGTTGATGTGGTCTACCTAGACTTCAGCAAAGCCTTTGACACTGTCTCCCACAGTATTCTCCTGCAGAAGCTGGCAGCCCGTGGCTTGGATGGGTACACCCTCGGCTGGGTAAGGAGCTGGCTGGAGGGCCGGGCTCAGAGAGTGGTAGTAAATGGAGTTAAATCCAGCTGGCGACCGGTCACGAGTGGTGTTCCCCAGGGGTCGGTGCTGGGGCCTGTCCTCTTCAATATCTTTATTGATGACCTAGATGAGGGCATTGAGTGCACCCTCAGTAAGTTTGCAGATGACACTAAATTGGCTGGGAATGTGGATCTGCCTGGGGGTAGCGAGGCCCTACAGAGGGATCTGGACAGGCTGGAGAGCTGGGCTGAAGCCAATGGCATGAGGTTCAACAAGAGCAAATGCCGAGTCCTGCACTTTGGCCACAACAACCCCAGGCAGCGCTATAGGCTTGGGGCGGAGTGGCTGGAGGACTGTGTGGAGGAAATGGACCTGGGGGTACTGATTGATGCACGGCTGAACATGAGCCGACAGTGTGCGCGGGTGGCCAAGAAGGCCAACGGCATCCTGGCTTGCATCAAAAATAGTGTTACTAGTAGGAGCAGGGAGGTGATTGTCCCCCTGTACTCAGCACTTGTGAGGCCGCATCTCGAGTACTGTGTTCAGTTTTGGGCCCCTCACTACAGGAAAGACATTGAGGCTCTGGAACGCGTTCAGAGGAGGGCTACTAAGCTGGTGAGGGGTCTGGAACACAGGCCTTACGAGGAGCGTCTGAGGAAGCTGGGATTGTTCAGCCTGGAGAAGAGGAGGCTTAGGGGAGACCTTATAGCTCTCTATAACTTCCTGAAGGGAGGTTGTAGTGAGCTGGGGGTCGGCCTCTTCTCCCGTGTAGGCAGTGACAGAACTAGAGGGAATGGTAGCAAGCTGCGCCAGGGGAGATTCAGGCTCGACATTAGGAAGCACTACTTCTCAGAAAGGGTAGTCAGGCACTGGAATGCACTGCCCAGGGAGGTGGTGGAGTCACCAACCCTGGGGGTGTTCAAGGAAAGACTGGATGTTGTATTGAGGGATATGGTTTAGTGGGAGCTAGTAGTAATAGGTGAATGGTTGGACTGGATGATCTTCTAGGTCTTTTCCAACCTTGATAATTCTGTGATTCTGTGATTCTGTGAAGCCATTGCCAATGTCAGGGTGTGGACACTGGGCTTCTTAGTATCATATTCAGATCCAGCATTACCTATTCTAACAGTTTTCTGTTTTTGATATGTTATCTTCTGAAGATAACTTAGCATTCTGTTGCTTATTATCATTCAGCAGCTCTCTAGGGAAGTGACTTAGTGCTGTGCCTTGTGTCTGTCCTGTGACCTGTTCTCTTTTGGGGCTTTTTGTTTTGTAAATTCATCTTGGACTGCAGGAGAAGTGGATTCTTCTTAGTTTCATTGCTTTGTCGAGGGTATGTATATACATCCTACCCTTCTTTTCAGAGAACTCAGCAAAATTTGCTTTCCATTCTTTCATGCTTTGCCTTCTTACCTTTTATAAGGCCATTCTCTTTTTATACTTATTTAATTCAGAAAGAACCATATAAAAAGAAATTAGTAATACACATGAATTTGTATCTAATAATGAAATTAAAACCTTTCTGCTGTGGTGGCCTTCAGATCTCTAATTTTGAGTTTTAATAGAAGAGGAGCTAAGCTATAGATGTGAGGTATTGTTTCTCCTTGGATAACAACCCAGCATGAGTGCAAATGAAACTAAACTCTAAGGCTTTTTGGAAAATGTCTCAATCTTACAACCTAAAAATAGCCCTAGGAAATTATTAAGCTATAATCTTTGGCCAACTTTATGGACTGTTTCTTTAGTGCTTTGGAGTTGAGCAAGTCAAGGGTTTTTCTAAGCATTATCCGGCTGCTGCAGATAACCTGTTTGAAGCTTTTTCAAGGTTTTAAAGGGGAAAAAGTTCATGTACTCAGTCCTTCCACTGCCCTTCCTTAAGTATACATGCAGTCACAATGTGTGCACTTTCAACTATAGTGGCAAAACTCCAAGGGGATAATAATATTCAAAGGGTCTTCAGACTGCTTGCTGAGGTTATGCTTCCAAAGTGATTTTTGTATTGCTGCCTTCTCTGGTTTGGTTTGTTGGTGTGTTTTGGGTTTTTTCCCCTCCACCACCTAGATTGACCTGAACCAGGATTCTTTATCCTTCAATGCACAGCAGTATGATTTGAAAGAAAACAAACCAAAAAACCTCAGAGCTCGCACTCTCACCAATGTTTCATTAATCCCTACAGACTTACAGTTATACAGGACCTACGTGTGAAAGATAAATCATGGGAGCACTGGTGGATGCTCTGTAGGTAACATGCATTTTTATCTTAGTGCACTCTCGGGCATGGACAAATGGGAAGAGTATCTCAGTTAAGAGAACCTCTTTGTCTAGCATTCAATTAAATTCTGTCTTTTGTAGAGATCTATTTAGTCATGGTATATCATTTGAGTTGCCAGTCTTCGTTCTTGAAATTACCTACCAGCTTACTGCAAAATGTGGATACTAAAACATCTTGAATAGGTTTTGGATTACACAAGTATCTGTAGTGCTTTGTTTATTATAGAATATGAGCACATTCAATACCATGTGCTGCATCCTCGCTTTGATGCTACCCTGGTGTAAGTCCCAAGACAGTCTTTCAAAGGGAATGGAAAAAGTATTAGAATTACACTGCCATCATAAGATCAGAGCCTTGTCCAGTTGAACCATTTTAAAGAGGTTACTTAATAAAGGAGAAGCTAGACAAATCTTGGAAGCATGGTCTAAAGAGATATGTCAAGTCACTCAGTCAATTCTGGCATGCATTTGGTGAGCATCGAAATGCTCCCTGGTTCATTCCAGCAGTACCTCTTTGTTGTCCACCCTCCCCTAGCCCTCAAATCACATGATAATCAATTTGGTAAAGTGCTAACTGCATGGCATCTGGTGATAGGTGAAGCTAATTCTCTGGAATTAGGTCCTGAAATGTATTTTGTCTTTGATATTAGGTCAAAAAAGATCATATTACTGTACGAGCATCTTGGCTGATTCAAACCCTTAAAAGCCCTTCTAAGCTTGGCGTCTGCCTCTCCAAACAGCAGAGTTAGATTTTTTGGATTTAGCATATGTTCTGTCTGATGAATCTACTGTGGATAAAGGATCAAAATCTCCTGAGCTGACTAGTTCTGAAATACAGGAGGGTCAGCACGAAGAAGGAGCTTTTTTGTCTATCAGTATGCTTCAGCATTTATCCTTCCAGAAGGATTTTTTTTTTTTTTTTTTACCCCCCCTCTGCCTTTGGTTCATCTACCTGCTCTGCTGTATGGATTGGTGCTCTGAGGGAAGGCTTGCTTGCAAGTGTAGTCAGCATGTTGTGCATTCCAATAGCTGCTTCCCTTCCCTGGATGTGTTCAAAAAAAGGGGTAGATGAGGTTAGATATGGTTTAGTTTAGGATGAGAATGGTTCGACTTGATGATCTTCAGTGGTCTCTTCCAACCTTGTGATTCTGTTGATTCTGCTTGAGCTGTTCTGCACTGTGTATTTTGTGTTCTTTCCATTTAAAAAAATGTTCCTTTGGCTCACAGCTTCAAATAGTTTTTGCTGTACTAATCTCTTATCACAGCTGCTTCAGCATAACTTCCACAAGTCAGGATGGCTTTGTCTCTGTATAGGATGGAAGAGGTTTGTTTCATGTCTGCGTAACCTTATTCATATTATTAACAGGTAACTCCACAGTATATGGTTACTACATGGCCTGCCAAAAGATTTATAGGCTGATGCAGGCCTTGACAGAAAATAATTTTAAAAAACACTCTTCACTCCTCCATAATATGCAGAGGAAATGCACATCTTCTCTTTTCAAGACACAACTTTTACTGGGTCGAAAGCAGGATACAGAAATACTAACATCAGATATAACAGCAATGTAATTTTAAAGCAATAAACACTAATCTGTGTAAGCGTTCTGGTCTCCTAGACTGAGAACAGTGTATATGAAATCTTTTTCCACTTACATTTAAATGAAGGCAAAACAAAAGCTCTAGCTTATCAACTGAAAAATTTTGCTTTCCTTTCAGGGTCCTTGTATGTTTTTTGTAGAAGTACCGTTACCATATGACTGAGGCTTGCTGACACTAATGCTTGCTCTTGTGTCAATTTTCAATGTCTGCTTGTTCTGACATTTTAAATAAGGCAAACCAAAAAAGAAATGCCACTAGATATCTCACAATGAACAAGATGCATAATGGGATGTTACACTGTTAAATGACTTCATGGTGTTTTGTGAGGGAGCACACAGGTATATGAGGTCAAAGAGGAAATACATTCCCATTCTCTCATGTTACGTGTCTCTAGATTAAATCTCAGACATCATGCGGTACGTTACACACTGGCACACACTCCTCTGGCCTGGCTTTGAGACATTAGTGGCCCACAACTAGGAACTCACTTGACTGCAGTGGGATTCATTCCCTCCCAAGTTCCCCTTGGTACTAGAGCAAGAGGCGAGACCTATCCCTCATGGAAGGTGTCAGGAGGCTATCCATGTTTCTCTTTGGCAATCTTCCGGTTCAAGTATTGCATCAACTTTGTCTCACCACCTAAACATTTGTATTCACTCTCATGTAAGCAAACATGGTGTTCAGTTTATATGTTCAGATTGCATGGAGCCATTGATTGTTTGAATAAGAATTCCTTGTGGAAAATTAATGATGAAGAAAATAGTCTATTGCCCTTTCCCGTTGGGAGCCACTATCATGTTTCAGGATGTCTTTAGAGAGACCATTTGTCTGCAACTTGTGTTTCAGCCTAGGGTAATAACCCAACACCAGCTGCATGTGCCTTATTGGGCCTGTTTCTTTGCTGTGCTGTGCCTTTTGCAGGCACTGGTACAAGTCCAGATCAAAATGATGATAATGTAATGCCAATGTTCAGAGACAATTAGCTAGAGAAAATGCCATGAAATGGAAAACCAAGTCATTTAGTCCCCAACTCTAACAGCCATGCAGAGCTTGCAGCTACATGGAACCTCAGTGAGAGAAGATGAAGCTGTTGGGTGGTTGTTTTTATTTCACAGTAGCCACACATAATGCAAATCAGCCTGGTTGCCTAATGTTGCTTAGGGAACCTTCTCCTCTATTTGAGCCCTGTAGTGATTACACAAGGCTAGCACCTTCTGCGGACACTCTCGTTTACAGGTAAAAGTCTTCTGAATTTGCTTTTAAGTTTTAGACATGGGTATAGTCTGGTTTGAGTATATACCTTCTGTGTGAACATTCTTTTGTGCAGAGCAGATGTCTGCTGTGTTTGGAAGCTAGGAAGGGCATTTCATTGCTTATATGGCCTTCGTTCCTGTCAATTCTTGTAAATATATCTGCATTGTGTGGTGTCTCTGCAGTGACTCCCAAGATGAAATGAAGAGAATCAGAGAATTACATAGCTAGTGGTAAATTGAGAAAGATACAAGTGCTTTTGAGCACAGAAATAGTTGACCAAGACCAAGTCAAGGATCTGGCTCAGAGTTCAACAAGACCTGACTAGGAAAAATGTCATTTTTAATACTTCCAAAGTAATTCTGTGGCTGTGAAACCCCTGAAAATCACCTTCTGTGGGAGCATATTGGACAACAAGCCTGCATGTAAGTGAGAGAGAAGCTGAGCTTGAGGGAGATTTGGCCACTATGCTTGGTTCTTGTCCATTAATTTCTGAAAAAGAAAGTTTAATAGTTCAAGTTTGGGTTTTCCCCCTCTCTTTTCCTGAAGTCAGTTTGCCTCACAGTCAGGCTGTGATCCACCGGGCTGACCACTGACTACATCTATTTTCCTAATCATTGAATCATTGTCTGCAAGAATACATTCACTGAAGCTACTGCCCACGTCCAGCTTCAAGAAAACAAATCCATTTTCATTATTTCCAAACTAAAACTCCTAATCTAGATGGCTGGTTGCCCCTTTACCTGGTGTGACAGGTTTGTTCTTCCTCTGACATTTGATTATCACGTCCGTGTGATAACTACACTGCCACCCTGCACTTGGTATGCTGCTTTAATACAGTTGGCAGCGGCAGGTGGGAAGAGACAGGCGGAGTGGGCATGAGTGCTGATTACAAACCTGTACAAGCTCTGGCACTGAATATACTTAGGAACCCAAAGCAGTTACAACAGGTCTTCCCTAAGCTACCTAAGGCAGAGCTTGAGAACACAGGCACATTTGAACAGCCTTTGAGGCAGATGAGAACATTCTCTGATGTAACTGGAATCCAAGTTGCTGCTGTTAGCATGGCATGGATCCAAGCTCATTAGACTTGCCAAGCATTGGGCTTATTAGCTCCAGTCCTGTACTGTGTTAATGCAATTGCACAACTTTCAGATTCAAGCTGCTTCTTGCATCCTGTGGCTTTGTGTGCACGAGCAGCACACTGGACTCGCCTCACAAAAGGCAGTGTAGATGCACCAGCACAAGAGTTTCTGACTGGGCCAGGAGGAGCGGTTTGGGAGAGCAGGGCTCTGCCCTGAGCAGTCTCATGCAGAATCACTGCATGTTCTGGAGACCTCAGTAACTGCTGGGCAAGTTTCAGCACCAAAGACTCTGGTGAGGCACAAAAGGCAAAGCTGGTTGATTTGTTTACTGTTGGAAACAAATGGGCCAACCTCATGTAGATACGCTCCTTGCCTTGATCTTGACTTCCACACATCCCCCCCCACAACTATCTGCCCTTGATCATGTTTATGGCAAGTTATGGATATTTTGTTTTAACTAGGAATTGAAATATATTATACAGCCATTAAAATTCAGAGTTTTGTTTTCAACACTAGGAAAGTATTAAATTAAATCGTCCTCATCCTTGATGGAGTTTAATTTTTTTTTCAGTCTATCAGTGTTTCTCAGACAAGCCAAGTGTCACATTGAGGCACGATTTACATATTCATGAAATGATTTGTATTCAGAAGCATTGTTTAATGTTTTCTGGACAGTTTTTCATACTAAGAAGTGTATAACTCAAAAGACTATGCAGGTAACCTCAAAAATGAAAGTCTATCATAATTTTTGCAAAATACTACTTGTATGTCCAAAATAAATAAATGAGCTCTGAATTATTGTATTTCTTTGCTCATCAAACAAGTTACTTGCACAGCTATAAAATATACTTTTTACAAGGAAATAATTAGGAACATCCTTATTTGAGGCACATTTTTTTTCTTCTGCTTCTTGACTATAGATCAAATAGATATTGTATAGTTATTTTCAAGTAATAGCAGGGTTCAGTTTTAAGTCTGATTTATACTGGTCTTTCTCATGCATTGAAAATGCGCACTTGTGCCCCTCCAGCTAAATTAAACTTTGATTTTTCAATTTATATTTTTGTCAATCAATAAATACATTTGATGTTAGCAAATAGACTCTCCCTCCTTTTTTGCAGTAAATAAACTTTCTTCCATTTTTGCCTGTTAAATGCTGAGTGCTCAACTGGTAATGCAAGAGCCTTTCATCCTGCTGTGCTTCATGGAGATGCTGAATTCTAAAGAACTAATGGATGCTACTAGGTAGCTGTGTGCAGATGGCCAGGCAGCAAGGACTGGGTTGAGGAAGCTCAGCAAAGTGTGCTGTGCAGGCTGGTCCCATGCAGATTCCAGCACAGACAAGCTTGTCACTTTATCGTGACTTTGGCTATGACATGAGAAAGTCTTAGGAAAATGAGGGGAAGAGCATTACCACTGCAAAGCGTCTTTACTGTGAAGAGGAAAAATTCTGGACTGTTCTGTGCACCCTGAGAAATTTTCTCAGCAAAACAAAACAAAGAGAAAACAAAAGAAAGCAGTTTAAAACATATAAATTAACAGTCTTTGCCGTGACCCTGCCTAAAAGCATCCCCACTATGCATTTACTCTCTTATGGTTGGATCTTTTGACAAGAACTCTACTCTCTTGGGAGATACATCACTTGGAATCACATTTGCTGTGAAGTTTTGTGGTTGACTATACCTGCACTTTGCACAGTGTATTTGAAGACCCATGTTAGAAACAGAATGAACCCTTCCTAGTGTTGAAGTTGAGAAAGACATCAATGTGGATCCTTGAGGAAAAACAGCATATTCCCAAACCCGAACTGTCTGGTGGAAGAGCATGAGAGTTGTTTTCTCTGTTTGATGGAGCATGAGTCTTGCATACTTGGTTGTGACTAGCGACTTATTCCTACTATAGCTAATGGATTTAAGTGTAAAAGTAGCTATCAGAGAAAAGCTAAAGCACCCTGTATTGCTGTTCAATACAGAGGCACTTCCTGAGGCACCCAGATCCACGCCTTTCCTTGCAAGGCTTGCAAGGAAATTCCTTGTTTAAGGAGGAGAGGATCATAGAACAGTCATTAGCAAAATGCTTGAATAGACAGGATGGCTTTTACAGATTGCATGATGGTGCTGAGTAAGCGTCAGAAGATTGGAAAGTGGCACGTGGGGGACAAAAGAGAACCCAAAGAACCATTTCCTACAATGACAAACTTGGCAGTGGCACTTGCTGCTGTGGGAGGCTGAGCGAGTTGGGCAGAACTTGTTACGGCTCCACAAACGGGCTAGCTAAATTCCTACAGTAAAGTTGCTGCCATCGAACAGCTCGGGTTCACACAACCTTCACTTCAGGATATACCAAACTGATTTTAGGTATCTATCTTAAATATCTGCTGGATTAGAGGGCTCTTTGGTCTAACTCTGGGTAGCAAAGCACATAAGGATGTTTAGGGTGTGAATCGGTGTGTATACATATATAGGTCTGCCACAGGTTGCCATTCATAGAGTGCAGGGATATTCAGGCCAAGGGGTCTCTTGATATATTCGGAAGGTCAGACTGGGCACTGTATTGATTCTTCCAAAATCACACATATTTATGAATGTATGCCTATGATTAAATTCATCTACTTTCAGCAGCAATGATTCAATTTGCATTTGCAATTATATTGATTTTGCATGTAAATTAGATACCTGCTTTGCACTTACAGTCGTAGACCTATCTTTTTCCCTGTGATTGACAGAAAGTGGGGCCCTCCTTTCAGAAGCAGGTTAGTGTTAGAGGAGAAAAATGCCAAAGTAAAATCTTAAAAGCGCTTTCTTTGGTTGCCTTCCAAGCCACAACAGCTGCAGCGGGTGATTAGCTTCATGTGGTGTCAGTTGCATTTTTATCCAGCTTTATTCTCTATTTGTTTTCTCTTTCAGACATTTGTCCTTGCTGAGACTACAGCTGTGTGTTTGCTCCACCACTACAGACACTTCTCCAGGAGGGAAAGAAGTCAGTCTCCCAGGAAGGGTAATGCCTTTTCTTTCCCGGCCTCATGGTGTCTTGTCATTCTCTTCAGGTGAGACCTCTCTGGAAATGTATTTGGTGGCTTGTGGAAAGAGATGGCAAGGCAAGCACCATGTCTCTTGGGGTGGCAGGGAGAAATGCTGTGGGACTTGTGACCTCACTGCAGTGAAAGCTTTCAAGGGTGCAGGTGTCATTCAGCCCAAACTTAAGCTGCATCCTAGCTGGTTGTGTCACATGACAAAAAGTGATGCTACCACCTTGAAGAAGAGGTTAGAGCAGTTCCCTTGTTATTACAAGTGCTGGCTCATTTTTTTTATCTGGGGTCTCTTATTGCACATCCATTCCTTTCTTCAGGCCAATATGCTTTTCTACCTTTTTTGCAGAACTAGGGTGTGTTGTGGTTGCAGTCATAATCTCCCTAAAAAAAAAAAACTTAAGCTCTAGGGGCTTGTATTGGACAGGGAACCCAAAGACCTGGTCTGGTTCTGGGCTCAGCAGAACGCTTAACAGCTTTCTGACTCTGGAAAGGAAACAAAAGACAGATCCTGGCCTAGGCTTTTTTGAGCACTTTGGAAGTTATGAGAATATTGGTGCTAAACTGTCAGACTGAAGCAGATAAACCAGTACTGGTCCCAGGGTGCCATCAGGTCCCAGACATGACAGCAGTGTCATGACCCCATCACCAAAGTCCCTGTATGTGCCTAACAGCTCTCAAAGATAAAATTATGCCCTGCTTTTTGTAGTCAGTTGGTGTCCCCTGTTGCAAATTCCACGATGACTGGGTAGGGATATGGAAGTGGTAGGTGAACTGTGTCAAACTGTGTATGTGCCCAGATACCCAGTTTGCTCATGGATTGATGGAGCTTGTAATGCTTATGTCTGAACACTACAACCATGGTATAGAAGCAAGCTTGTCAATCAAGTCCTGTATTTTTTACACTGGTAACTCTTTGACTCTTTCAAAATGGCTGTGCTTTCTAGTTAAATGAAAAGTTAAAAAGTTAAAATCCATGCTAAATGAAGTGACAGGCTGCTGGTTTAAAAACGGTATAATATTGGGGGGTTGGACCCGATGATCTCTCGAGGTCCCTTCCAACCCCTGCGATTCTGATACGATTCTGTGATTCTCCTACCCCATAGGAGACTTTCATAGCCACACCATGACTTTGTTCACCCCATCCTTTGTGACTATGTAATCCCATCACTGTGGAACAGAGAGCAGGACCCTATTCTCAGCAGCTAGCATATATTTGAAAATATATATTTAATGACACCTCACTGAACAAAAAATTCTCTTTCAACTTTTGGTTCAGTTCAAAGACCTCCATGTTTTTACAGTTCTTTTGTCAACTGAACTCCTCAGCGCAACCCCCGCTGCACTTACACTCACCCACTACTCTATTAACATCTCATCAAACTGCACCCCAACAGCAGCTTTCTCCTTACTCTGTAAGGACAAATGTTTGGAGCATAATAACTTCTATTTGCATAGCTCCACTCATACAGACATCTTAGATAAGAACTGTTCAGAACAAACAGTTACATCTACCCAACCTAGCTGAGGTGTCAGGAGAAAATTAGGTGGGCACAATTCCAGGCACAGGGATGGTCAGAGCCTAATGCTAATAATTACCGGAAAAGAATGCCACTATGAGGTTTCTAAAGGTATCTTGCTACCCATAACTCCTTTCCTTCCACATTTTAACTTCAGTTATCCTTATTGAGCCAAAAAATATTTAGTGCTTGTCTTTTAAATGCCCTAATGTTTCAGAGAAATAATAAACAGCAAATTTTTGCCCTAGCACTGCCAACTTCTCCCATCCTTCCATGACTGCCATGTAGGCAGGTTTGAGGCAAACTGTCAATCAAGAAGCACAGGAGTACCAGCCTGTGGCAGAGTGAGAACTACCAGAGCCCTGTAGGGACAAATAAGCTCTACAGTCTTGTCTTGCTGTGGACAGACAAGAAAATACCTTCTCACAGGCACACCTCCCTTTCCTGCTTTTGTCTGCTCATGACTGCCATAGCTGTGAGTGTGAATACTGAGCTCACACAACCTGCTCTCCAGGAACATCAGAGATTCTGGTCCCCAGCAGGAGCCTTGGGTTTAACTGGGGCTTCAGGGTTTTTTTTTTTCCCTTTTACATGAGGATCTTTAGGAGCTTTACTTAGCTTTACTTACCTTTCTCTAACTCCTCCACCATTTTACGGTAGACCAAACTATTCTAGCAGAGTATCTGCAAAACCAAGGAGAACTGTAAAACTGGTTCAGGTCACCCAGGGGCCTTACAACTGACAGATGGCAATGTCATGCTGGGCAGTGCTGGTATCACTGGCAATATCAGCTTGCATTGAATGTGGCTTTACTCTGGCATGAGTTGAGCACAGTGTCTTGAGAATGTGGAAAAAAACTTGTGCTTCCAGTGGGATTTCAGTTGTACATGTCCTGCCAGGTTGTGCTACCAGGTCAGACTGTGAAACCCATTCAAGGAGACTGGGGCTGTTTGGCTGATTACGAGCAAGTGATTATCACAGAAACAAAATCCCTTGTACAAAACTTTAAGTCTTTTGACTTTTGAATTTTTTAGTTGCCTATACCTAAGTCACTGGCTGCCTATTAGGCATTACGATTTGAAAGACATGTATGGTGTGAAGGCCTCATCAGGTGACCCTCAGAACACTGAGTTAATCTACACAGAGGAAGATTTCTGTAGAAATCAACCCTCTACGAAGCATTTGCTTTGCTAACTCCTATGTAAAGGGCCACTGCTGCTACTGTGAAAATTAACAGGATTTACACTCCAAGCTTTCTCTTCTGCTGCCTGCCTTCTAAGCTGATCTGGCTTTGCTTCCAGCTTTCTCCGTCTTGCATCTGTAAGGCTTAAGCTTTCCTAATTCTTTCCTCTGTTATTCTGGCCTTCCCTGCAGGCTGTCATCTGCATGGGAGTGAAGCTGCCTCAGAGCCTCAGGAATCATAAAGAAGAGGCAATCTCTTAACAGTGTGCTTTACTATGGAGCCAATTTCACTGCTGTCAGACATGAATGAGAGGTTGCCTTCCTCACTTGTTACATCTGAAACCACCACAAACAGATGTGATCAAACAGCCAAAAGAACAGGGGACAAAAATAGTCAAAATGTTTTGATTCTTCCTACAACTGTATGCGGTGAGGGAATGCAGGACTGCTGGGATACTGTGCCTCCAGAAGACGTAATTTTGTCCCATGGAGGGAAGGTCATTATTTTTTTTCTGCTTCAGCTTGACATTTTCTAATACTGATTAGGTCTTTGTCGCTTGCCCCTTTTCCTCAGTCACCTCTAAGCACTGAAAGAACTAGACAAGAGAAAAAAGCTACAAAAAATAGGGTTTCCCATTCCATCTCACATGATTTTTAAATACTTTAACTTTGATTCTTGCAGTAACAACAGCTCATAATTATGGAGTTATTTCAGCCAAATACATTAGTGTGCATTAAATCCTCCAGTCTCTTATAGGTCCTTAGGGGATGCTACAGACAATGTGTTTCATGGATGGGTAAACCAAAGCTGTGGGAAGGAAGGCAAGCTGTACGGTTGAGATTATAATGCTGGTATCTTACATTCCTGCTCCTATCTTGGATTTTAATTCCTTTTCAGAGCATGAAGTAGATGGAGGGAAAAATGCCTTGCCTTTCACACTTGTAGAGGTAGTTTGTATATGTAATACTAAAGACCACAAACACAATAGGACACAACACAGTGAGAAGCAAAGGCACAGGGCGTTTACTTAAACCTACAGCACCAGAAAGTAGAGGAATATTTCCCTGCTGTTTCATTTTGACTTGATTTGACAACCTCATTTCATCCTAACGTCACAGGAAATCACAGTCTAATTTTTCTGTGGCACAGTGTTAGATACAAAGAGCCCTATATATGTTTTGCATGTTTTGCTTCAAAATAGAACAAAGTTCACATTTATAGGCTTTGCCTAGCAGGGGCTGCCTAGAGCACCAAAACTGCCTGTTAAGTCCCCTCCCAATTAAAACAAAAATGGATAGGTTTTACTACTCCTGTGTTCTTTTGCCTTTTCACTTGACTGAGCATTACTGGATCCTGTCTCTCTGTCAGTCACATTTCATCTTATCCTTTTGCCTCTAGCCCTTTTGGTCTAGAATTGAATTCTCACCACTCTAAGCAGAAACGGAGAGGTCTGTATATTGGTGCTTTTCTTAGAGCTTTATGCAGCAGTGGCAGTGGGCTGCATCCTACATGCAGCTGCTGAATATCTTTATTCCCCTCTTGAAGGCAACGGAAGTCACAGACTCTCAATAATTTTAGCGGATGTTTAGAATTTTGCATAATCAAATCCATTTCTGATGCTTCTAGCAAATGTTTCTGTGAATGTGAACGCATATGTATGTATGAATTCATACAAATGTGTGCAGGCCTGTGTGCATCTCCATGTATATATGCACATGTTTTCCAACTGGAAAATTTTGTATTATAAAGAAGTTTGTCTTTCAGCCGTGGGAAAATACTAAAAGCTCTCAGTCCTTTAAAGAACACTTAAAACCACATTCCAGTCATATTCTGTTGGTTTATTTTCTAAATAACTAAACCTCTGAATTAATTTGTGATGTGAATTGAGTAACTGTCCCTCACATGAGTAAGCTCCTGTATTGCAGTTGTGAGTTCAGGTAAACTGAGCCTTAGACAAGAGACACTTGTGATGCTTCACTTCCTTCTGACATCTACTCCCTTGTCTGAAACAACCAGGGATTACAGTGGTGTTATGACTTCCTTTTGATAAGTCAGAGAAACTCTTGGATTTTAGGTGGTTTCAACACTGAAGTAGAAGACAGAGGATAAATGGCAGAAATCCCTCCTAGGGTTAAGTTAAATAGCCCAGGACACTACACCCTTAGTTACAAGAGGGGTTGCATCCATCCCTACATGTAGACATAGGGATTTATTCACTTATAATCCTTTAAAGAAGTGGGTCCAAGCTAGAGTGGGGATTTGGGGGTTTATGTTCACTTCAAAACCATGGTGATTTACTCAAATATTTGAAGTAAAGGAAAGGCTGTTCTTTTGCTTCAATGCCTATGTTCTCACACCAGTATGTATAGGTCATAGTAGTGCAGAGTACCACATGTAACAGTCATTCTGCAAGGAACCAAAAAGGTAAATGCAATGCAAAGGGGTCAGAGGCAGGCAGCAACTCGGGGTAAGACAGCCAGCCTCGCTGGCACATGTGTTTCAGCCAAGGGAACAGCCTTTATGCAGAAAGTGCCCTGAGCTTTTGGCTCAGTAAATAAAAAGATAGAAAAACAACCAAGGAACATATCTTCCCATCATTACACAGCATGAGGCGTTGTGTCAAACACAAATAATACTAAGAAAATAAAAGGCTCAAGTGAGATCTTTCTTTTTCTCCTGTAATTTACAGCGATTTTTGCACTACCTGGCACACGGGGTGCTAAACAAGAAGAGTAGTTATACCTTGAGCTTTCAAGATCTGTCTCACTCTTGCTGCCATTAGTAGCCCATTCTGGCTCCATGCTAATTTACACTGTCTAGCTACACCAATAATGGCAGAAGGAACATCTGGCCAGACCCCTGTGTATATCCATGAAACATGTCTGGGCACATGTGTAAAACACAGATCGTGTGTTTGCATGTGCACATAAATGCATGTATAGTTTTTAAAAATTCTATTTTTTGTGGAACTTGCAGGTATGAGGAACAGAGCTGGCAGAATTACTTGCTGGTGTGGTGTGAAAAGAACAATGAGAGTCTCTCAGAAGCCACTTCCATTACTTGAAAGGGTGTGTGACTGTTCTCCAGCAAGAAATATTTGCTGTATGTGGCAGCTGATTTCTGTGTTCTACTGTTTGACAGCACTCACCCAAGTTACAACACTTTCCTGTTTACTTGTTCTACAGTTATCCTTTCGACATGCAATAGCATTCTGAGTGGTACCCATGTGGAGTACCACTCTTCACTGAGAATGAGTGAAGAGGTCTGTGGGCAGCTGGAGAGTCTGGGCGGGGGGAGGATTGTCTTTGTTGGCTTCTCAGAGGGCTGAGGTTTAGCCATGCCAAAGGAAAAATACTACCCAGTGTAGGGAAGGCTTGTGGAACAAACTGCATTTCCCTTGACTTCATGGGTCTTTCTTCAGTTCAGCATGTAACTGTCTTCACTTTGTTTATAGTTAATGCCACGGGCAGTTATGTTGCAGCCTTATGTCGCTACTATCACTCTACTGCTAATTTCAAGCATCTCTGGGTAGTGGAGCAGAGCAAACTGTCCTTTCTTAGTTAAGTTGAGTAGCAAAAAGCTTTTTCTAGAATCAAATACATTCACTGCATTGAATATTACCTCTTAATTGTCATTTCTAGTAGCAATTACTCTGCTTACAGAAATCTTATACAAATGATCTGAAGACAGGAGGGCAATATTTGAGAATGAAATCTCTGATAAATAACAATAAAATTTAAAGACTGCAGCTGAAAATGTTTACATGTTTCTAGTAAGTGTTTCTTTGCGTTCCTCTTTCAAAATCTATTTTTAGAAGAAAACTAACACTGATAGATATCTTTTTCGCTTTCACTACAAACATTTACTTTCTACTCTAACAGCTTCTTATTTGGCTGGACAGCATGAAATACGCAAGCAGATCATGATTAGTCTCAAACAATGTTTAAAACATTCTTCCCTACTTCTTACTATGTAAGGTTAAAGTCAGAATGTGTTTTAATTTCTGAGGGATGATATTGTCTTTTTAATAAATATTTTTAAATATTTTCACTTAGATTTGTAAATACTGTAATAGACCAGGAGCTGATCTTCTAGATCACATTTAAGAAAAATAAAGTTTCTCCTATCTTAGCACTCCAGAAAAATGCAGCATGTCTTGCTTATGATCATACAGCTGTGGCTTTTTCCATTTCAGAAAAGAGCTGCTGTAAGACAAATGCTCCCTTACCTTTTTTTTTCTACCTGAAAATTCATCTCCTGCAGTTGATATGACTTCCCTTTCCAACAGCAAATGCTTTATTTCTTGCTACTGGTCTAACTACTGCTTCAGTAGCCCATACTGTTATCTACCATCAGCAGTGCTTGACTTGACATGAGTTGCGCCATCAGGTCAAGCCACAAGTCTTTCATTTATTGAAAGAAATTCATTAATCAATTCTCTCAGCCAGACTGAGTAAGATTGGTCTCATTTAATTTTACAATATAAATATTTCTTTATCAAATAGTCAGTGAGGTTTTCTTTGGAAGGAACAAATGGTCTTTTTCAGGGCAGGTTTTCATTGGACCTCTTTTAGACATGAATCAGGATGACAAAATTTGGCTCCTAGACTGTACTAGACTACTTAACTAGGTTTCCACTGACTATGAAGGGATCCTGGGTGATTCTTCACATGGAGATACCTACATTTAGTCAGATTGATCCCTCCATTTGTGTCAGAACTAGGGTCTTGCATTCTTCATTGCATATGTGAATGAGAAGCCTTTGGTCTGCAAGAAGGAAAAACTGAGCTTCCATGATAGATGCATTGTTTCTCCTGGGATTAGTTGTTTCACATGTTATTCTTATGATTCCCCAGATGGTATGAAACTAATAAACAAAAACCCCCACAAAAACCACTAAAGCACAATTAAGTCACAGAGGCATGAGAGTAATAACAACACCTTTAGTATTATTACTGATGAAACCTGCAATTGCCATGGCTGCTCCCAGTTAATGCACAGCCTGCTAGCACAGAACATAGGTCACTGAATCCAAATTCCTGCCCTAACTCTGTATTTCATGGTTGTTCAGTCTGAATTTGCTCATGAGAACCTTTTATGGAAGAGGAGAAAATTGTACTCAAAAATAGGACCCATAAGAATGATTGTTTCATGCCGTGAGAAGCAGCCTTGCCCCTGGCAGCATCCATTCTATTATCTATGACCCCATACAAAGTTCAGCATATATTACAATATCTCAAAAACTTAAAGTACTCCAGACTCACTAGCAGTTCAATTAGAGTTCACCTTGTGGAAGCTTGAACAATATTCTATAAAATAAAAATAGCTGCCATCCTTTCACAGTTTACCATCCTTAAGGCACATTAGGATTTAAGCACCAGTTTCAGACACAAATTTTTAAAATATCCTTTTTTGTTCAGCTGATTCTCCAATGGAACTTTCATTAGAGCTGTTTCCTGTATCCTCCTTCATCTCCCACAGAAAATACCATTTTTCAGAATCTATCCCTGAGTTTGTCAAGCCAGCAAACACAGTGTTCCCAAATTAGAAATGTGGAGTTTTAAAAAATTCCCATTGTATGTTAAAGCAGCATTTAAATTTTACTCTGAATTAAGTAATATACTTAGTGTGCTTTTCTCTGAAGCTGTGCAGACAAAGAAGATGGACACTATTCCCCATGCCGAGACACTTTAGGCCTTAATGGCCCTGACCAGCTTCAAGCCTCCACCCACATGGGTCCATGAGCTCTGTGATGTGGCACTTAGGGACATGGTTTAGCAGTGGAGGACTTGGTAGTGTTAGGTCAATGGCTGGACTCAACAGTCTTAAGGGTCATTTCCAACCTAAATGACTCCATTTAAGCTCAGCTTAGGCACATGAGCTATAGCTTGTAGGAGTAAAAATTCTCAGCTCAGTCACATCCATGCCTATGCCAGGCAATGGACCTGTTGATCTTGACTTTAAGCTCACTTCCTAGATTGATCTCAGACCTGTCCCATCACCATGAACTTACTGCTTCTCTGTTCTCTGGGTTGACCAGCTACCATCCCCAGGTGTGTCCTGCTTGTCTTGCTCGGGCATTGCAGGGCTGGGCCCTGGCTGGCAAGGCCTCTCTCCTGCTGGCTGTGTTAGCCTGAGAGCTCTCAGCATTTCAGGAGCAGCTGGACCTTGCTGTGTCGTTGAGCAAGGTCCAGCTGCTCAACGACATGTTGTTACATGTCTCTCTGTAACAGCAGACCAAGACAGATAAGAGCTATATAGACCTTTCTTTCTAGTAGAAGCTCTAAGACAATCTTTTGTGTAAAACTATGTGAAGGCTAGGTGGTTTAGTCTTAGTGTATTTGTGATTGGAAGCGACATGTATAAACTGTTAGTTTTCAGTTCCCTCTCTTGGAGACATTAGTGTGTTCCATAACAGGATAAGGTAGACACTCCAGTAGCTATACTGTATATTGCCATTTTGAATACCTCTAGTGTATCCATGTCAGCTCAAGACCATGGAGAAGAAGCCTCTGGTGACCATACTGTGTGCCTTTGAGGACCAGATCTAAACAGGGAACCTCAGTATTTGAATTGGTTTGACCATGCATAAACCTATGAGCTTAATCAAATAGGTTTCTCTCAAAGAGGGTGCTTGCAGTTAAACCTTACTGTCCCTCTGTGTTTGAGCATGAGAGAGATCCCTGTGCCTGAAGGAAGGCAGCAGCTTTGCTGGAGGGGAGGCAGCTCTCCTGCCTTTCTGCAGCACAGGGCTATGCAGGATGTTTGTTGATGTCCTTGGTATCTCAAAAGTAGACGTCTATGGAGTGCATGTAGGCTTGCTGGCACTGCCTCAGTTTGTTTTGTTGGCTGGGCAGATCATCAACTACTGTGAAGGAGGTTACTGTCAGGTAGAAAGGAGTGAGAGCTTGAAGAGAGGAAACCTGTTGGGAAGGATGAAGCTCAGTTTCAATTGGAAGTTACCAACCTCTCAGATTCTTCTGTCTAGCTTGAAAACATCTCACATCTTTCATCTTACTGCAAATTTAATAGACTTTTCCAAAGTTACTCCCATGGTGGCTTTCTACCTTCCCTCCCTTTAGTGCACGAGGCTCATATTAACCTCTGTGGAACTTCTGTACTGTGCCATACCTAACAGTTTTCTAGTATTTGATTTCTCAGAACATATAAAAAGGAGAACAAACCAGATCTGTTTCAAGTATTTGAGGGTGAGGGTTGGTTTGTTTGCACCAGTAAAGAAATTAAACAGAAGAAAAGGATGGAGTTAGAAAGGAGAGACAGGCAGGGGAAAGTAAAGGAAAAGACCCACCTGAAAGAGTACTCTTACTGGATTCAGAACTGCTGTTCAGCCATGCAGAGCAATTTCAGAAGTTTTCTACAAAGCAAGCACTTTCAGCAGGAATTATTCTGTTGTGTTCGATAACTACAAGTCTGATCACATGTATCTACCTATTCCTGGGATGCAATAAAGCCACAATGACACACAGAATAGACAGCTCTCCAGCTCCTGTTCTGGGAGCAGGCAGCCTTCCAATGCAAACAAGGAGCTTTAAGCAGTGGTGATTAATTCATCAACCCAACAAACTGGAAAGCTGTATCTCACTGAATGGTTCATTAACCTAAACCATATTAAGCTGCTAACACTAGTTAAAGTCACATATAATAGTGACTGACACTAAAGGGAACACCAACTGGCACATTCACCCCTTACTCCTTAAAACCTTGTGCCTGAACAGCCTGATGAAGCACGGATATAGACTACCTTGGAGATGCTCCCTCAGGAATGCATGGAATCTAAATTTCAGCCTTTCATCTCTGCACAGCAGAGCAATGTCAGATATGCTGTGAATAGTGGTATCAGGTGTACATATAAGTCCTAGGAGATCAAAACCCCCACATGTCAATCAAGCACATATTTACCCTGACACACAATTGTGTCTGAATTTGGGCTTGAATTAGAAACCTATGAGAGCTGTGCATGGCATTTCTGTGCTTCCCCCAACTGTGGCCAGAACATCAAGGAAGAGCTGGTTAGTTGCCTTAAACAGTGATTATTCCAGTTGCTCTCCATGTCTGTGTTCTAGCCAGTATAAGCCGTTGCTCAGGGCAGAACGCCGGTTCTGCTGCAATTATTTCTGTACCGCTCTGGTTTGCAGCTGAGTTGATACACGAGTTGACAAGTAGTATATACTTTTGATACATAATTGAACTGAAATACAGTTTAAAATAAACTCTTCTAGAATGCCTCTTGGAACAGCTTCTAGAGTTGTTTTATGTACGGGTTTTTCCATAGACTTCACTGTTTGGGACAACAAACTTTCTTTAGACTGAGAAGCCTCTACCTTTTGTCTTTTGTCCCTTTGGATAAACACTGCTTCATTGTCATGAGGGACATTATTTTTAAATGTTTGCCTTTTTTTGGTTTTGTTTTACTTCATCTTTTTTTATTATTATTATTCATACTGGGAAAACCTAATTATAAATACCATTTCTTTCTTCAGCTGTACTGGTTCAAAGTGCGGAGAATTAGACATGTGAGTCCCATTAATGCTAACGAAAAATTAAAGGACACCTTAGTGTCCTTTCCCATCAAGCTGCAATGTTTGGTGTCCTTCTGAGTCTTCCTGTCCCTAATCTCTTTGCTTTACTACTTAGCATTCCAGAAGCCAGCTACCTGAAGCTTAGTGGTTTACTCGCTATAGTTTAAATTGAATTTGCAACTACATATGCTTGTAGTTAGCTGAACTGCAGCCTTGCATGCAGAATTCTGCTATCTTCTTTTGATATAATATGCTGCTTACATTAGCAAAATCCCTGCTGTCATACCACCAGTCATTCTTTAATCCTGCTTATTGCCCCTCCGCCTTTTTTATCTCCTCCTCTTTCTTCTGAATAAAGCAATGTTTGGCCACCAGCAGACTTCATTTAAATGGGCAGGATATCAGGTTTATTCACATTTCCAGCTACCATTTAAAATAAGTACAAATGGTTATTACCTGACTGTAAATGATGGCAATTAGTTCTGCACTGTGTTCTGGCTACCAGGACTTCTGCTCACTGATTCCTAATAGAGGGCAGCAGCCATTCCACAACTAAGCTCTTTGGATAACCATCTGTGAGCAGTATTTGTTTAAACCCAACTCAATTTCTCTGATTTAGCAGCTAGTGTTGGAAGTGGCTTGAAGATACCCTTCTATTTTACCGATTTGGCACTGATCTAGCTCTTGCTGACTTCCACCGACTGGGTGGCTTGGTTTTCTTGCTGGCAATTTGAAGGCAGTATAAATTTCCAGCAATATGATTAACAAGATAAATCTGTGGAGGTTCTCAGTGTTGTTCTTTAACTAGAATTCCTCCACCTTTGAGTGAGGGAAGATGGAGAAAGTTTTCCCTATGTTGCGCCTCGTTGGGGGCTGCAGGGAAAGAAATTACAGGTTCCCTCTGCTTAACAACTGATAAAATATGAACTTCCTTTTGTCAGTCATCAAAATACACTGAGTGAGACTAAGAGGCAAATGGATAAACAAAAACAACATCTGTATCTAATTACTCTATGAAAGCAAGAAGAGTTAAAAAAAAAACCCCAAAAAAGCAAACTGCACAGGAACAGCAGATCTGTTGGCAGGATGGTGCTTTTCTGTCCCTGTTTGCCCTCCAAAGAGACAGATTCCTGGCAATTGAAGTCACTGGGATTGGTACTGCTTGTCAACATTGAATGGAAACACAAACACCACTTCCAGTCAAACTGTATTTTTGTTTGGTTGTATGAGTGACTTACTGCAGTTTCCATGTAACACTGTTCCCTTCATCACAGAGGATTTAAGGGTATTTTTGGCAGGTTGTCCTACAAGGGTGCTTTGTTCTCTGCTAACTCCAGATGTGTGTCTCTAAGCTTGGTATGCATGGGGGAAAGGGAAAGTGTGATTCAGAGGGATTTAGCTTCCCTCTTACTCTCCATCTGCTATCTTTCATTCAGTACAGATGCTAATGCAAGATTCTATTCTGGATTACGAAATTCCCACACCCTGTGGGATACCCTGTGGGTATGTATATTGAGTATGCAATTTTCCAATAATATTCTGTGCAAGCGCACTCCAGGGGGTCTATGTGACACCTCTGGTAAAGCAGCCTGAGGCCATAGCTGTGTGATAGTTGGAATATAAGCTGCAAATCACCTGTACCTTGTAGCAAGGTATGGTCAGGTATAAGGAGAAGGGTAGATGATCAATATGCAAGGATTTAGGAAGGAAATCTCATCAGGCAACATTCACAGGCAAAATACAAAGTAAAAAAAAGAAAGGACTACTGAGTACTGCTGATGGCAGATGCTGGTTGAGCAGGATGCAAATTGCAATCAACCCTTTACAAAAATAACTGGAACAGACTTTGTCTTCTATTTGGAGAATTATCCCTTTGCATTTGCTGCTATCTCTTTTTTTTTTTTTCACCCCATTTTAGGATTTTTTTATAATTTATTTCCTTATCAGTATTTTGGGATGATCCATGCTTTCACAGGTCCATCCATAGACAAACGTAGGCAAAAGTCCTCTGTGACATTTCTGAGGGGAAGTGCAAGCAGGATGACTTTGGCTTTTACTTTTTATATATGCTATAGAGTTGAAATAATCAAATCCACTTTCAGCACCAAATACCACTGACCCAATAAATAAGTTTAGAGTCAAGAGTCAACAAATACTCAACAGGAGGATGTGAAAAGTCTAATGTTTCCAACAGAAGGGGCAGGATTTGAAGGTAATGTCTTGTTAATTTAAGAAAATAAAGAAGCCCCAAAATGGATTCTTGACTTCAGATGTTTTAAACTCATGTTTTTATACATAGAAATGTTTCCAGCTTGCTGACTTGCTAATTGCAGCTTGTTTCTTTCTCCCAAAGTGTTAATTCAGAGGACTAACAGGCTAGTTAGACTTCTGATTTCAACTATTTAAAAGATAATGATCTAGTGCTAAAGCATCCTCCAAAGTAACATTGCCAGTAAACCCTCCACAGGACTCAGGCTGGAGTGTATTTGCAGGGAAATTGTGACTACATTAGGACTCTCTACCCAAGAATGCAAACAGGGTACTTCAGACACAACCCTTGGCAGGACACATGGGGTCTTAGCCTGCTGCCAATAGAGTAGTATCATTTCATTTCATTTGTACTCATGAATGTTCTAGACAAGGACGAGAACTTTCTTTACAGGCTAAAGTACCAAGTGAGTTTGGCAGTTGAGAAAGAGGCCAAGTTCAGGTCAGCTCTCAAGATAGTTCCTAGCAGAACAGTGGTGGGAATTTAGGGAATTTACCCGCTGAGCTCCCCACTGAACTCGCTGTTACACATCTAGCTTTTGGGCAGATGGTGCTGTCTGGAACAGATATACTTGCCTCTGCCCAAGTTCCCTGTCATCCCTAGAAGCCGTTCTGCTCTAGCTGTGACCTTACCACATCTGGACAAGTACAACTCTCAAGAAGTGAGGTGTTTTAAATAGAGTATCAGCGTATTAGTGTTTTGCTCATTCTAAATCAACTTGGAAATTTGGCATAAAATTTGTCAAGTAGATTTTCTTCCACAGGTTAGAAGACGTAAATTCTGGCAAAGTCATAATGTTTGAGTTTGACCCTTTCTTTTCAAAAGGTTTCAATGAGAATCTTTAGCCAGATGTGTTAAGGGTGCTTAAAATGCAAACAAAACGACCTGCCCAGATCTAAGCATCCCACACAAACACTGACTGCAACCAGACTGAGTTACTGAGTAGTGCAGGTATACAGCTCAGAAATGACTTGCAGGCTCTGTAAGCAGATAAGACCTCTTCACATTCACTATGCTTTATACAGGACCTTTATATGGCACCATACTGGTAGGCACTAAATCCCTTTTACTAAAAGCATTGGAAAATTAATAGCTACCAAGAGCAAATCATGCTAAGTGAAAGTAACTGTTGAGCAGGGAGGTAAGGGGGGGACAACAAAGCAAAGGGAAACTGAAAATCAAATTCCCTTCCCAACTTCAGTCACACTGTCTTCCTGACACCTCCTGAACTCTCCGCAGTACTATATCTCTATCTCTTGCATTATATTGCTTTTAATGGTGGTTCCTGATTGAGTAGATGGTTTTGTAAGTATTCATGCTGTTAAGAACACAGATTGCATTTGCTTTAAATAGGAAGCATGTCCTTAAACTTCTTGGGTTTTCTAGGAAAACTTCCTACAATATAATTTCTAAAATGGCACAAAAATCTAAGTATTTTGTATGATATCCCAATGAAATGTGCAGTTAGCTTGGAACTTGATTGTAGCCACTGGTTATGAATGCACCACCAGTAATGCCATAGAGCTTTTCTGTCTGACCTTGGTGCTTTCTGTAGCACCCCTGTCTCTCAGCATATCCAGCAGGTAGCTGCTACGGATCCTTCATGTTCTCTTCAGTCAAACTAGCAAAAAGCTAGCAATAGGTGACAACTCAAAACAGGATAAGGGACTCAAAACATTAAATCCTGCGAATTTTATTTATGTGAGTAACTCTAACTGGCCTGAATCCTAATTTCATGCCTAACTGCCTTAATTACGAAATGAGCCCTTCTCTGGGCAACAAAGCAACTCCAGAGAGAAAAGAGAAACATAAAGCCTATCTCACAGAAGTCATAACTTGCATACTGACAGCCCTCCGAGGGAGAGGGCTTTTAGCCTTACTTTCCTAAGCAGCCATTTTGGGACCACACTCCTATTCACTCAGACAGCTGCTTCACTCTTCCAGCAGGGACTGTTTTATCTTTGGCTGTTGGCTTTGCTGTCATTGTGCACAGTTTGTTTTCAAATGAAGTTCACAACGTGGAATTAAAATACAGTGTGTTCAGAATGTAGGACAGAGTGGTAATTTATAGGCAAGAAAAGGTCTGGGAAGCCTGTAAGGGATATCAGAGAGGAGAAGTGGTTTCCATGACAACAAATCCACCAAAATCTTTGCATTCATATTGATTCTAGTGATGGATGAGCCAATTTGGGGGCAGGGAAGGAAAAAAAGGATAAAAAATATTTAACCCTGATGAAGAATGCATTTTTCTTGAGGAAAAAAAAAAAAATTACAGAAGTCTTTCTTCCTGAAGTCCTTAACTCAGATCCCAGCTACCAGAGACTTAATGCAAAGCATGGCTAGCCCGGCTTATTTCCCTGGAGTCTGGTTCAGTCTGTAAGGTGTTTTGTTAACTGTGTCCCCCAGCTGAGCATAGCAGAGGAGAATGGTACTGCACAAAAAGGGACTGAAACTGCCTGAGTAAAATTGTCAGGGACAAAAGGGGGGATGTGTGTCCTCTGAGCTCAACGCTGGGTGCCTCCTCCGAGCAGCGAGTGCTGGTGCTGGCAAGAAGCAGGGCAGGAATGAGCTGTTTGTGTTGCAGCCATAGGACAGCAGCGCTCTGCTGTGCTCTGTTCTTCATTTCTTCCTGTTTCATCTGCACCTTAGCTGGCTCTGCAGCCCATGCCAGGCAGTGAGTGACACACTTCCCCCTGTGCCGATGTGAGCATTTAAGCAGCTTTAGTGGTGCCAGGTACTCAAAGAGCTTCAGGAGCACAGACTCAGCTGCTTTAACAGCTTTCCCACTCTTGAGTCATGATGTCATAGGAAATTAGCCCCTTGTAGACTATTATACTTCAGAGCTTTTTAAAATCTTCACTGCACATGCTTTTTAGACAGCGTGCTGCTGTAGGTCTTGGTTGTATATATAAGGAGCATGAAACAAAGGCAAACGGACCAATGGGTCACAAGCCTTCCATAAGAAACTTATCAAGGCGCAAAAAAGTATTTCATGCTGCATGATCTCATTTGGATGCCATATGCATTTCAAATAACTGACACACAGCAGCCTGAGCTTCATGTTATGCAGTTATAGTTATACAGTTCATAGTTCTGCAGTAAACAACTTTAAAGGAATCTGTAAACAGCTTTAGAAAGAATCCTTTAGTTATGATCATTTACTCTTCAAAATTTTACGTTCTGTACAGTGCCTCAAACACCATTGCTCTTTTAAAGAGATGACCGCTTTATCTTTTGGTGTATTAAATGCTGCTGCAACAGGTCAGAAACCTTGCAGCCAGTGGAGCTTTGGAGCAGAGTGTCTGGCTTATCATTCCCACCCCATGTGGAAAAGGCAGGAAGAAGTTTATTCTGCTGCAGTACTGAAAGCAAAAGCAGGAAAGCAGAAAATGGTGCTAGAATTGCTTAAGGTATCCAGTAAATGCCCAGTGCAGATCATGCAGCAGTTCCCTGCTAGACGTTTTCTAGAGCAAAACTTTCGAGAAATCAATGCCCAGGTGCTGATCTTATTCTGCGTATAATTTTAATAATTGCCATGTGAAAAGGTGATAGATAGATAGATAGATAGATAGATAGATAGATAGATAGATATATTGCACAAACATTAAGGGAATTAACTTGTGACTATAGACCACTGTGTAAGCAAGAAAAGGCAAAAGCATGAACACAAATGCAGATGCACGAAGCTACTACTCAATGAAGGACTGGGCTGCAAGGAAGCAGGCTTTCTGGAAGCAGGTTGGATGGCATCTAATGGAAACATCAGGGACACTGTTAGTGAGAAGCTCTTCAAGTTCTTACACTCTTGCCCTCACTATTCACTTAGGTTTTGTTGCTTAATCTTATTCTTACCATCTGCACATCTCTAGCTTGACCTAAGAAGTGACTTGAAGATGAAGCTAGTTTGCCCATGATGAAACTCATGCTATTAATGCAGCCAACAACAAGAGTGAGACTGATAGTGACAAATATGGCTTGGCTTCCATACAAGAACAAGTCATAGACTAGGACTTATAAAGTCTTAGAAAAAAGACAGAAGTATGATATGTCAATAAAATCATAGATGTGTGGAGATAACTGACACAACAAATAAGCATTCCCATGATGTAAGCAAGAGGCAACCATGGAATATAGCAGAAAGCAGAAAACTGTGTTACAGTCCAGAGTTAGACTTTGCTGTGCCTTGCTAGTGCAAGTTACAAATCAAACAATAGATAGCTTCAAAAACAGGAGGACACCTACTTTCTTTCCTGCTCCTAGAGTGTGCTTGTGGCTGGGTTAGGAAGACAGGGCCTGAGGTGACCACATCTCACAGGAAGCACTATTTTTTGTGGATGGCTGGGCAGCTCTTCCCCCTTGGCTAAGTAGTAGCATCTTGGTCCTATGAAGCTAACTGCTCTGTTCTTCCACACCTTTTGAGGCAGAGCTGTTCAGGAGAAGAAAAAGCGCCATATGCTGTTGAGAATCAATGGATGGAAACATTATTATTCTGTGAAAATGTTAAGTTTTCATTTTCATTTACATATTTTGGAGGTCACATTGGTTTGCAGTCTTGCCACTTACACAGTAAATGAAGCTCAGTTGTATCTATAAAGAAACCAACCATCAAGTCTCTGATTTTAAATTCATGTAAGTTTTTTTCCTATGGTGGACTTGTATAAATTTGTGATTTAAATGAAAATGTGCCTTATTTAACTTTTAGGTTCTTCTGAAACCCACTGAAAGAGATGAATATAGCATTACATAAACAGCTAGCATTACATTTACTCTTCATAATACAGCAACAGATAATCAACATTATTTAGATTTAAGTGAACGTGTTTTAAGTAGCTGTTTCCAGTAGTCGTTCTCCAACATTCTTCCAAATCTTTAGAAAGTCTCTGTGGATTTGCTAACAGTTCCACATCATGTCCTGTTATAATAACAGTAATGAAATGAGTGAGTAGATGAGGGGACTTGTTGAATATCCCAGAGACAAGACAGTATCTGTGCCCTGCTCACACCATTTGGCTCATTTTTATGAGGAAAAGTCTTCCCCTTCAAACAGGGAGAAGCAAGATGGACTAGCAATTCAGGTCCTACATACAAGAGAAGAATTCAGTGCCTGGACATCCAGTGTGTACGTAAAGTCATGTGTAGGCTTTCTACTGTCTCTCTGCCTACAGAGATATTCACCTTAAAGTACCAGTTTCTCAGAAAGTTTCTGATTAAGCAGAGCAGAGAGCTCATCTCCTGTAACTTGACACAGTTTCCTTGAAGTCAGTGGATTTAACTAGGGGAGAATCTAAATCACACTAGTTAGCACTGCTTTGATATTCACAAATTATCCTCTTGAAATGGATATAGAAATCAGTTATCCCTTATGAGAATAAACAAGGACTCTCAAACCTCAGCAGGCATTATGCAGTGTGTTAGAGGGGTTTCAGACATGCTGTTGAACCCAGCAGTGAACTGACTCAGTCATTCATAGGAGCTCTACAAAATGTAACAGCAGAGGATTGTCTCAGAGATAACTGGGGCAGGTTGGTTTGTGGGTGGTTTTGCACCAGTATAGGAACGTGACCGTGTTACTGGAGCTGACTCTAGAGACTGATCATTATATTAATTCCCACTTACAAGAATTACTACTTTGTAGTACCCCTCACAACTTAAAAGAACTCCTGGAGAGAGAGGAATCCTCTAATTTAGCTGTGAGGCAGGTGAACAAGTATTTAATCTCTATTTCACAGCTCTGAGAATTGGTTTGCTGAAGCCTCTCAGTTGACCAGTGGCAGAACCCCTGTGGGACTGAGAGCAGCTGCTGACCACTGGCCCCACACATAATATGGCCATGATTCCTCACCCTGTAGGAACTGTGTTCCTCACTTGGTTGTGCTCCATAGTGGGAATGAGTCTTCCAGTAGTTCCCATGCATATTGTCCCCATCATCCCATTTGTATTTATTCTTTATTCTTTGGCAAACAGAAACAGTATATTCTGTTCTTTTATTAATCTACAAGTCAGATGTATTATAGGAAGCCTAAAGATGAGACTTTCCCTCTAGCAGTCAATGTGGGAAAGATTTGGCCATAGGGAATTCTCTGTCCTCGTAAAAACAATACAGCTGTGTCCTTCACCAGCTGCTATGTGGGAAACAGCATCTGAGGGAGAGGAATTGAGTAGGAAGAAGGTAAAATAAGAAAAAATGTAAACAGAATAATCTGAGATGTCTTTAAAATAGTAAAAAACAGCCATCAGAATTAGGAGCTGGAAGTCTGACACCCTTCACTAGTCCTGGAATTAAACAAAGGATCCATGTAAGCCGTTGCCTCTTTTTAAGGTCAATCACGCATGAGATAGGAGGTCCAGTCTCAGGCTCTGAGAGATGTGCTCTTGCAAATCATCATCTCTAGTAGAAATATTTCCATTAGTGACTGTTGCAGGAATGTTAAGGACAGCCTGGTAGTCACAGACACCTTAAATTTCCAAGTATGATGAAAAAAACTGTGCAAAATACCTAAACAAAGGTATATCTATGCCAAAGCCATGTCATTAAGATTATAATTTTTATATCTACATATCTATGCTGCTGACGGATTATGTGATACGACTGGTGAAATCTGAGAAATTAAGGCAATTATTAAATACATTTCAAAAGCTAAAATAATTGACCCTGAAGAACTTAGTAGCTTTATAATTTAGTGTAGATACAATGTTCCAAAAAGACATGTTTGACCTGATATCTTATAACCTTTATTTTTCTGTACAAAATACAGCAATATAAAAAGCAGCCCCTCAGACACTATCCAAATATCTCCCACAGTAAATCCCAAACGTACCTACAGCGCTGAGTCCAACCTAATTAAAACAAATCGGGTATTAAAGCACTTTTTTTATTAAGCCAAATGCTAGTTGATGTTGGTGTTTTGGTAGTGGATAACACTAAATGGATTCTGGTCTGCTATGCTTACTGGTTGTTATTTCAACACAGAAACATCTGGCTAAGCCAGGCATTAGTGAGATGTTCTCTGTGCATGTGAGTGTCCCTGCTGCATGTGTGCATGTTAAATACTGTGTACTGGGATTTTTTTCCAAATGGTTGGTCCTGGTGCCAGCATCAGGGACTGCTACCAGAGTTATGAAAAAAATAGGAGGAAGGAATCTGAATATACTGCATTACTGAAAGGAAGGTAATGCACAAAAGAACTGTAATTTCAATATATAAACCAGTATTTAAAAGTTTGAAATATACACATAACCCCCCCTTGAATATTAGTAATCATAATAATTTGAATCACTATTTTTATAGATACTTTGCATTTCTTTTAAAAAGTGGGATTATTTTTTTGCATGTTACCATTGGTATATTCCAGAATCACTAAAGCAATTGATGTGTTGACTGTTTGTTTATGATTTCTATTGCGCCGTTTTGGAGCAAAGTGCTGATGTCAGTATATGTGTAGTTAGGATTAACATAGAGAATAATGGATCTATGAGAAGAATAACCAGGATTTGAGTTATTTTAAACTGTATCTAAATTGCTTAGAGTAAAGGAAAAGGGAATAGTAAGTCACAAAATTTCAGGGAGTGCTGAAATCAGAATGTAACAGTATCAGGGCTGGTAGCTGTCAGGAAACCGCAGTTAAGCAGCGTGCTTTGCAGCTCTCTGCAATAACAATGTCTAAAACCCCCAAGCAATGAGCACCCTGTGAGGGTATGTAATTGCTACCTTCTGTGGTCCCTGAGGTTTTGCTATCAGTTGAGCAGTCATGTGTATGTTTCAGCCTATTGCCAGGGACTCAAAATTACATTACAGGCTCAGAAATGTGCAGCGCTTTGAGTAAATCCACACCCAAACCCTGGAAGACTATTTGAGTGTAAAGGCATTCCAGATGGGAATTTAAATGTTAAATTTCATGTCATATTATTTAGCAGGTTAGTTTATCCCTCATTTGTTTGCCATCTGTCATTATTTCAGAAAAAAACCCCTGCTTGTAACTCATCAGCCCACAAAACCAGAGAAGATTGCTACCTCAAACCCAAGATCATCACTGTAAGATGCAATTTCAGAATAATTACAAATTATAATGCCACTGTATAATGACAACTGCTTTGCAGTTGTTCGTTTACTTAGCAAAGTCAGGATGGCTATCCAGCACTGCTTCACTTTTGTTAGGGGTTTTTTTGGTTTGTGTCTGCACACACAACTGATGAGATCAAGAGTGGGTACATCTGTCTGGCAAACGTGTGCTGTGCACAGATCATAGCCAACAGGCACAAAACCGGGCCGAGACCTCACTGTGTTTGCTCTGTTGGCAAAGAGCATTTTCAGCTGTGCTTAGGTTTAATTTCTGCCACTACCAATATGGGTATGAAATGCTATACATAAAACCTCAGCGAACCTGAAAAAGGACAGCTATTTGTCTGCCAAAGAATAATGAACTGCTCTTCACCTACCTGAGCTTCATTACAGAGGGAAAACAGAGTGACTCTTCCAAACAGGAGAGGAATTGCAAAAGCCCAAAAACCAGTATAAAAGAAAAACAATGAAACATAATAGAGTTTCTATTTATAGGCATACCTCTAACAAAAAACAAAATGTGGTAAACCTCCAAATTTATCTAATTTGAAAATTTATTTAAATGAAACAAGCATTCTTTTACTCTCACTGATTTCCTATGGAATAGGCATGGAAGAGCAGAGTTTCTTAGATACTGGGGTCAGTCTGTCTTTTTACATCTTTCAGTCCACCAATGTAATGGAGAATCCTACTGCCTCAAATTATGTTCTTGCCATTGGTCAGAAAATTCTATTACATGTATGTGACCAGAAGGACTATGATGACAATCTCAAGTGCCATTTTAGATTTCATGAGTTGATTCTTATTTTTCCCTGGTCTGCTGCTTTAAAAAAAATTCTTCTCAAATAGTCCATGGTCCAACCTCAAGCATCTCTGTTGCGGTCACATGCTCACACCTGGGCTTCCTGACATGGCACATGCAAATGTTTTGGTATCATTTTCATTTTTCTTATTGTTTTTAAGTCACTTGTGCCCATTCACAATGAGTAAATATCAAAGCTAAATATAAAGTAATATTTTATAGCAGTAGAGGAGAGGATGGATTTAGCATGGAATAGACCTGTCTCTGGAAAGCTGTCAGATTTTAGAAGTACATGTGCCTGAGTAAAGCCTTTGACACTGTTTCCCACAGCATTCTCCTGGAAAAACTGTATGCTCACAGCTTGGTCGCTCATACTCTTTGCTGTGTAAAACACTGCTGGGATGGCTGAGCCCTAAGTGTTGTGGTGAAAGGAATTAAATCTGGTTGGAGGCCCATCACCAGTGGTGTTCCCCAGGGCTCAGTGCTGGGTCCAGTTCTCTTTAATCTCTTTATCAACAATCTGGACAAGGGAATTGAGTGCGCCCTCAGTAATTTTACACACAACTCTAAGTTGATCTGAGGAGGGTAGGGAGGCTCCACAGAGGGATCAGACAAGAGGGATCAATGGGCTGAGGCTAACTTGTTCAAAAGGCTCAGTGCCAGGTCCTGCACTTGTGTCACAACGACCCTGAGCAGCTAAAGGCTTGGGGGACAGTGATTGGAAAGCTGACTGGCAGAAAAGGACCTGGGGGTGTTAGTTGAGAGTCAGCTGAACATGAGCCAGCAGTGTGCCCAGGTAGTCAAGAAGGCCAATCCCATCCTGGCTTGATCAAAATAGTGTGCCCAGCAAGAACAGGGCAGGGATTGTTGCCCAGTACTTGGCACTGGTGAGCACCACACATCGAGTGCTGCATTCAGTTTTGGGCCACTCACTACAAGAAGGATGTTGAGATGCTGGAGTATGTCCAGAGAAGAATAATGAAGCTGGTGAGGGGGCAGGAGTGTGACTCTGATGAGGAATGGCTGAGGGAACTGGGGTTCTTTAGCCTGGAGAAGAGAAGGCTGAAGAGAGAGCTGATCACTCTCTATAACTACCTCAAAGGAGGTTGTAGCAGGTGGATGTCAGTCTCTTAAGTAATAAGATGAGAGAAAATGGCCTCAAGTTGCACCAGAGGAGGTTTAGGTTAGATATCAGGAAAAATTTCACCAAAAATGTTGTCAAGCACTGGAACAAGCTGCCCAGGGAAGTGGTGGAGTCACCATCCCTGGAGGTATTTAAACATTGTGTAGGTGTGGTACTCAGGGACATGGTTTTGTGGTGGACTTGGCAGTGGCCTTGATGATCTTAGAGGTCTTCTCTAACCTAAATGATTCTATAATTCTAACTGGGAGAACATACTGCAAGTTGCAAAAATGAATCCAGAACTAGTCACAAAATGCAGCTGTAAGGAAAACAAAAAGTAGAAAAAGAAAGAAACAGTGAGATTTTGTCAGTTGTGGAGGAACATAGGTAGTGGTTTATCCTTTGAAGAGATCTGTATCTTCAGTGCTACTAGCTGGATACAAGAGCTACATGCTGAGTGTATTACCTTGAGGTATATTTGATCTTTGCTCTTGTCTGCTCTACCTTACTTTGGCTGACTCTGTTTCCAGTTCCAATGTGGGAGAATTACATTGCCTAACCTCTGCATTTCTGACCTCTACTTAGAATAGATGTAATTTACCTTGGGTTGTAAAGTCTGTATGTAGTCACCAGTTCCACAAAGTTCTTGCTGTCAAAATTGAGGGAAGTCAAAATGCTTGATTTATTATCAAAATCTGACTTTAATGCTATCTACAAGGGATGAAGATGTTCTGCATCAGTCGGTGCCAATGTTAAGTGTACAAAGACTTACTGCTTCCAGAGAATTAGTGGGTAGGACTAACTCAGCACCTTCATAATAACAGTCAAATTATTCTCTGTATCACTCTATTCCAGGGAAGAGGAGAAGATAACCCCAAGATCCCAGGGGATCTGGCCTTCCTGGATAAGGAGCTCTCTGGTGCACACACACAGCCATCCCTGCACTCTGCCCATATCCTGGCAGCCACTGGCTGTTATCATTTCCCTCACAATTTGGCAGGCAGCACAGGTTAACATAAAGCTGACCCTGTATGGAACATGCTACATTAGCAGGGCCTTATGCTTACTGACAGACTGACAGTTGCTTCTCCTGCATCCCCAGCTGTGCCCAGGACACAGCTTCTCCCCCATGCAGATGTGTAAACTTCTAGAAATCCAAATCCTCCTTAGTAAATCTCTTCCCATGATCAGGATCATCTTTTATGACGACTTAATTGGTTTAGCCTGTGCAAATTCATGTGTTGCTGACTCCTTAAGCTTAATTTTTGTGCTACTTAAAAATCCTAAGACACAGATCTAATATGGTTATTTTAAAACAGTAATCAAACATTCTTTACCTCTTATATTACTTAAAATAATAAAGAAACAGAAGAGAAAAGGGTTGATGTTACATTTGCTGGATACACATATTCTGGCATTCCTATCAAAGTAGAACTCAAATGTGGGAAAGGAGAAATGGCTGTATGGATAAGAATCTGAACAAGAACTAAGGAATGCTGCTGTAGACTTTGCCTCAGTGCCTCAGTTTCCCAATCTGTACAACACAAGGTTACAACATGTAGCTGGATCAAGCCTAAGGATTGGGATAATAGGCAAAGCAGAAATCTTTTCCTTGGGGTTTTCATCTACCCACTCATGTACACTATAGTAATTTCTAAATTAAGTTCTTGAAAAGACAGAAGCTAGTTGATAACAGTAAGGCATTGTCAATCCATTATGCAAATGGAAAAATAAATGAAGGGATTGGAGAACTGGGTAGAACATAAAGTGATTGTGGTTTCACAAGACTAAGCTATTGCACAGAGGGATGCAGAATTAGGGTGTTGTATTATTGTGCAAACAAAAAGGCAGAGAGGGGGGTCTAGGATGTAATGGAAACAGTGCTTCAGGGCCAAGGACTGCTGTGGCTCCAGATGTCAGTGGTTTGTTAAACATAATACAAAACAACATAAAATGTAAAAAATGCAACTGGAACAAAAGGTTAGGCTGTCTCTCTCCATGCCTCAGTGAAAAGAATGAGAAGAAAAACAAAGTCACTTGTCAGCTGGGGTTTCTCAAATCTTGCCAGCACTCTGCGATCTCCTCCATTGCCGAAGCAGTTGTACCACTACACAAGCAGCACCCTACCATTAAGTAAATAGGGCGCCTCTCATCCCACCGCTACAGTAACAGTCCCCTACCACGGCTAAAGCAGCCTTTCATTACCATGCAGCCACTCTCTATTTCAAACACAGCATCCCTCTACTGCATTACAACTCCATTACACAACGACGTGTCAGCAAACTCATTAAGTGGCAAGTTTAAGAAAGCATTACTGAGCTAAACAAACAGGCCTGGGAGGTGTTCCCTTTTAAAGCTTGTCCAGCTTTCTTTCGCCTTCATACTCCCTGTCAAAGGGTCAGGTTGACTTTGTGTAATGCCACTGGTAGGGAAACAGTTACAGATGAACTTGGGCCACCATGTTCAAAGGTCTTACCTGGTGCCTTGGGAGAAAACAGGCAGCATAGCCTAATTGTCCACTTTGCTTCTAGTGCTCATCTCAGGCCACTCTCATCACCCTGAATAAGAACATTCCTTCCAGGAGAATGAGGGTCATCCCATCTCCATGCTGCTTGACTCAGCTCTTTTAACAGAGCTAATCCTGTTATCTGTAGTGTGGACGACCATTAGTTGGACCTAGTTTCCAGTACAGATACATTAAAGACAGCATTGGAGGTTCTTCCACAACAAATCAGGTAATGAGGTGAAAGGGGCAGGACTTAGATTCTCTGCTCTGAAAGATAACAAGATTTCAAAAATCTTCACATTTTTGAAAAATGATATTCTTAATTTGGCTTTTTAAAAATGCCTGTTCTCTTCTAATTCAACTAAAAATGGTAAAAATTCAAAGCAGCAAGTGACTGCAAACTTTGAAATTAAAATCTAGGAAAGCTTTGGAGGAAACAGCTATAAATTTTATTATACCAGCTGCTATTATTGGTAAACAAGTCAGGTTTAGGGGCATGCAGCTCCTGCTTCAGGTCTGAAGCAGAAACTGTCTTTGACTCCTTTCCAGATTCATCATCTGGTCTAATAAAAGATATTAATTCTCCCAGCATGCCTTGCCTTATTCATATGTTTAGGCCTCCTCTGCTACAATAAATAGTAATAATAGGATATTTCTGTAAGAAAAATGACATTGCAACAGTGTTAGTACTTCTTTCATCAAAACATCATTCAAGAAAAGTGGGCTGGTTTTGTCAAACTATCTTTTTCATCAGGCACAGACTTCCATATTCTGTATAACAATTCAATTTAGCAAAAATTATCCGTGTTCTAAAATAATACATAAACATTGGTAAAATGTGATGATAGCTTTCATTTGGGAGAAGCTTAAACAGGCTGGAAATGTATCAGAAAGAAGACTAAAACCGCATACAGCAGAGGCACTGCACAGAGCCTAAGATCCCATGGCAGCCACCGCCGCAGGACACTGCTGAGGCAAATGCTATTATAACTGTCCACTGGCAATTCTTAATTTGTCAACAGTGGAACCATCTACAGCTGAATTAAAAAGCCACATATCTTTGAGCACAATCGAGTCACCAGCTGTGATCAGAGAATGATTGTGCTGCAGTATATATAGCAGGGAAATCTTTTCAGCTTTCCTTAGAAGTATCCTGCATGACTGACTGGGGATTTCTAGCAGAAGGCTCTTTTGCTGGGGTATGTTGCTATGTACTATGTGCAAACAGACCTTGGCTTTCCTCATCTTTCATCTGTGTGTTCCTAAAGGTGAAGGAAGTTCTTTTTGGACAGGTTTTTCTAGTATTTAATATTTTGTGACAAAATATATGTTAAAAAAAAAATTACATAGGGCAGTTCCCAGTTTCTGATGGGGTGCCCTAAGCCTTAAAAAAATCAACATTCCCTTTTCCTGGGCTTCTACACAGGCACCACAGGGGATCTCTGTTAAGAGCTGCTTGTTCCTCCTGTTTTTCGCTCCCGCACTAGGAGCGGTCACCTCTCATACCCAGACATGGAGCCGTTCCACACTGCTGCCTCCACCTGAGCCAGACACAAGCCTCTTTGGTGAAAGGGAGTCTCCTACGTGAAATGTTGCAGGACTGGACCAAAGCTGTCAGTATTATATTAAACTTTAATACTGCCCCTGACTGAACTCCAAGGAGCTGCAGTACTTAATCATCCTGGTAGCTAGAGCGTCTTGTGAGAGGCACACCTGCCCAGAAACAGCAAAAGAAACTCCCAGCTAAGAGTAGATACCTGTTGCACAGAATAAATCATCATATCCTTCCCCATATTATCCTCTTCTCCCCAGACCAGCTGGTCTGGATGAGTAGGGAGAGCTATAATCCAGCTGCTGCCTTATTATTATTATCCTGCTCCACTCTGTAATAAGTTGAGGTGCCAGGACAGCCAGAGCTGATAGTAGCCCTGCTACAAACAGCCAGCCAGAGATTGTGTGGAAATATTAAATGCAAGGCAGCCTCAACCACTGACAGAAGGGACCTCACAGCCAAGCTTATGATCTCACTGAAGTATCTGGTCATCAGTTTCAGTCTATGTCCCTCTATGGACCAGCAGTTTGGGTGCCTTAGACATTCCAGAGATGTCAGCAAAGACAAAATGAAGACATCAATGACTACTAGTTCAATCACCTTCTCCTGTCCGTTCCACACAGCATCAAATAATTATAATATTAACCTTAGATAGGCAGCAAGTTATTCATTATCTGTGAGTGCTGGCAGTCTAAAGACTTTGCAAGTCCATCAGATTTTTTCATGTAAAAATATGAATGTACATTTTCCTGAAGAACCCCAAGACAGTACTGACCACGAGAGGCTAGATTTGGAAAAGAGCAGATCCAAAGAAGGTTGTTGCTTCTCTTGAAACATCACTACTAATCTGCAACAAAGAGAGTTTTCTGTGGTAGAAAGGCCAGCAGAAAATTAAGACCAGGTATTTTACACCTGTCTGTGTCCCCAAGCATTTCATTGTGCTTTCTGTATGTGCTTGGTTGCTTTGATGTTGGAGAATTGGGAGGGGAGAGAGGGGGAATTTTGTCTGTGTGACTAAAGAAAGCCTGATATTTATCTTAGAAGTACACAGATTCAGAACCAACCTTTCTGTTGAAAAGTTAGTTCCATCTCTAAGCAAAATTCTGCCAAATTTCTGCATCCATTTTTACTGGAAGAGCACCTTGGTTCTCTCTTTGCAGGGTGGAACCAATCATATGAAGTGATTCACACGAATAACATTGGATTTTCTTCTCCCTCTGGCAAACACCCATCACCCTGTTTCTGATACACTGTTGAGGAACTCCACCTGCTTTTCTTTTCCGAGTGCACAGCTTAAATTGTTTTAGCTCCCAATCCTGTTCCTGATTGTTTCAGTTGTCAGTGAGCTTGGAGACAGGTTTACCACTGAAGTGTTCTTAGAGACTTTTTATCAGTTGCCTGTTTAGTGGTATCCTGGGATTTCTGTTTAATGTTTAACCCTAGGATTTCTAATAGGATTTCTAATATCTCATTCCCTAGAGCTTAAAACTGCACTTCCATTCCTAATAAAATATAGACAGTCAATCCTCTTATTGCAAGTCTTACATTAAAGGGCTCCAGACAGTACCTAGAGTGAAAGGTACCTTCTGTCAGTAATAACCTCAAGAGAAATTGTTCACTAAACTTTTATTTTAAATATCAAAAAAATGGTGATGAAAATCCACTTGGAGCAGCTGAGATTTTGACTAGTTCTGTATTACACTACCTGCCATTACTTGTTCTGTATCTCACAGCTTGACCCAAGCTCAGTACCCTCAATACCCATGATGAGCGTTGATTCCCCATAGTCTTGACACCTTGCTGGTGTGTACTAAATTCACATGCTGCTTGCGTGGACCTCTTGAGAGTGGAGACAAAATCATCTAGACTGACAGCTCAACAACAGTGTGCTTAGGGAATGTGTCCTTTGGAAAGCAAAATATTCCCAAACTCATCTTGCTTGAAATAAAGCATAGCTATTCTCCTTCCTCAGAGGGATACAGTCCACATTGTTGATCAGTAGTTTATTATTTAGATTTAATTTTTTTTCATGGATTTGAAATGACTATTAGACACTTGATTACACATTCAAAGGGATGGCTGAAGCACTGCTTTATCTGTATCATCTATACCAGTTAAAATTTCCAGGAGAGAAAGCTACATAATTTGCCTTAATTAATTTTATTAATTTCAGTAGTAGACAGCTATCTGGTCTTCTAAGACAGCTTTGAAAACCCACAGGTTTTATTTCAGCATGTAGAATATATTTTAGTGAAAATTATTTCCTGTATCTCACCAAACCTAAATCAGAATGTCTTCACCAGGTCTGCAAGATGCCGCCCTTAGAAAACATATTCTTCTGGCCTGTTTGTGGTCTCTATGTTCTTCCAGGAGACGCTAACTTGGGAATGAGCTCCCCAGTGAAGCCATGTAATGCTGAAGCATCTGAACAAGAAGGACCACTTCCAATAGTCAGTGTAATCAGAAGGATACCATCCTCCTCAACTGGTTAGTGTGCACTTCTTTGCTACAGGAATACTGCCAAAATGCCACTGGTGGGGCAGCCCCCAAGGCATCTTTTACAAATGTGATAGACAATGTAACACAAATACCAAGAGAACCTTGATGTTATTAAAATATCTTCAATTGTGAAGCTTATTATTGCTATTGTATCAAATGACAGTGCCTGTCAGGACTGTATAAGTGCTCTTTATTATTATGTCTTTGTGATTTTCTGTTTCCTCCTCCACGTATTTTCTTACTAGAGTAATGCCAAGTATTCGAATGCTCCTGTGCTTTTGCTTATAGCCCTCAGTTACTTGCTTTTTACTGGTACTATTCTTAGAGACTTCTGTTCTTGCCATTTACTTCATTTAAAACATTTCTTACCTGTTAGCTTATTTATATCATGCCTCCAAGCACTGAGACTCCTTAACAGGAATTAGCAAACTTCCAACATCCAGTAAAACCACTATCAACCTTGGCAAAGTTGGTTGTTTTTTTTTTTAAAACTACCACCTTCTCACATTTGTTTTTCCATCACACATCCATGTGTCAGTGCATTTCTGTGTGCAGCTTACTGAGGTCAGACTTAGCATCTCCAGTTCCAAATTCCTTTATTAAAGACAGCTAACCTATACGATGGCAAAATAAATGAAGATAAAGCAGAGTATCAATACTGCACTGCACTACTAAGTGATAAAAGAAGCAGCAGGACAATGTGATTTCACCAACTGACTCAGTGACAAGTGACAATCCTTATCACAGACAGAGGTCTTGGATGGACCCAGCCTCGGGACAGTTTTCCCTAGAAGGGCCATTCAGCAGCCTTAGCTAAAAGCAGGTGATTTCTTTCATCAAATAGTTTCTATTAAGGAATGACTCCTTAATCTGGGGTGAACTCAGGATATTTTCTACCAAAAAAAAGTATGTTGCTTTTCCTATGATGAGTCCCATTGGAACTTGAAATAGTCTAGTACACAAGAAGTCTAAACCATGAGCAGAAATACTGACTGCCTTCCACTAACTGCTGATATTTGCAAAGGTTTCTAGGGCACCTACATCTCTGACCCTCCTCCCCTTCAGGTCCAGAGCTCACAGTTAGCAATATAAAAATCACTAAAAATTGAAGCACTCCTTCAGTGACATCTCTCACAAGTAGGATGATTGTAATTGTCCCCCTGTACTCAGCACTTGTGAGGCCGCATCTCGAGTACTGTGTTCAGTTTTGGGCCCCTCACTACAGGAAAGACATTGAGGCTCTGGAACGCGTTCAGAGGAGGGCTACTAAGCTGGTGAGGGGTCTGGAACACAGGCCTTACGAGGAGCGTCTGAGGAAGCTGGGATTGTTCAGCCTGGAGAAGAGGAGGCTTAGGGGAGACCTTATAGCTCTCTATAACTTCCTGAAGGGAGGTTGTAGTGAGCTGGGGGTCGGCCTCTTCTCCCGTGTAGGCAGTGACAGAACTAGAGGGAATGGTAGCAAGCTGCGCCAGGGGAGATTCAGGCTCGACATTAGGAAGCACTACTTCTCAGAAAGGGTAGTCAGGCACTGGAATGCACTGCCCAGGGAGGTGGTGGAGTCACCAACCCTGGGGGTGTTCAAGGAAAGACTGGATGTTGTATTGAGGGATATGGTTTAGTGGGAGCTAGTAGTAATAGGTGAATGGTTGGACTGGATGATCTTCTAGGTCTTTTCCAACCTTGATAATTCTGTGATTCTGTGATTAATCTTGCTACATCTGCCATCACCTAGGTCTTGATAGACATTTTCCAAAGACTAATTCTGGCAGATAGGAAAGTGTGCCCTTCTGTACAAAAGCTGGTATGTTATCTTAAATGACATCTTAGTAAGTCTAAGCCCAGAAGTAAAATTAAGACAGCTGTTAACTACGGTTCCTACAAGTAGCAAACCCACCTCAGGACTGTGAAATATGTCTCTGTGCCAAACACACATTCCCAACAAAGCTACAGGGTAGGAATACTATAGCCACTAATACACTCTGAATGATATTCTTTGTCTAATACTGCCACCTTTGAAGTCAATGAACACTAAAGTCTAATGAACACCAAAGTGGAAATATAGTTAGTGCTTGTGCTCTGTGAAAAATCCTGATCCAAAGCAAAAAGGAGAAGTATGGTACTTCTTTAGTCTCCTTCTGATCCTACTTCCCACCAAAAGCAAAGTTAGGTTCCCAGGTTAGCCTCAGGGGGAGGCTGGTTCATTCATTTGATTTTAGAGGAGGGTGACTCTTATTTGTCATTATTATGTTATGGGAATAGACTTGACAGCTGGTGGTAGACATCATACATTGGAAATGGACTGTGCAGTCTTTTTAGAAAGCGGTAATAAGCCAAGAGGAGCAGGTGTCTAATGTTATTTACTCTTACCAGAGAGCACAGGCATTTGCCAATTCTTACTTTTGACTGAAAAGATGGAAACAAGCAGATGAATGGAGGAAAGTCACTATAAAATTAAGATTACATCAAACCAGGAAGATTTAAAAAGAACCAAAATTATTCTGAATTCCAAATGTCACTGGATAGCAGAAGACAGACACATTACATGTAATCTAATTCATGTTCATTTTGAATCTGTTCTATGCTGCCACATGTAGCAAGACAGCATTAGCAGAAGCAGCTGTGCTGCCTTCATTCCCTTCACCCATTCTTCCAAGGAAGTAAGTTACAAATCTTTTGGAGTTACAAGTTTGGGTTTGCAAGACTTTTGAATATTCCTGCCTACTGATCAGGGTACCAACAATTACAGTATACAATATACCATGTTGTTGTGGTTTAACCCAGCAGGCAGCTAAAACAATCACATGGCTGTTTGCTCATTGCCCCCCCACAGTGAGATGGGGGAAAACCCCCTGAAGTTCGTGAGCCATGACAGTTTAATAAGACAGAAAAGGAAGATGATTATGATAATAAAAATAATAATAGAAAAATAATAGAAAATCTACAAAACGTATATGCACAGCACAATTGCTCACCACCCGCAGACCATCAAGGGCTCATCTAGTTCCCAAGCTACAGTCTAGCCTCCAGCCTGCTTCCCCATGTTATATATTGAGCATGATGCCATTTGGTCTGGAACATCCCATGGTGAGTTTGGGTCAGCTGTCCTGTCTGTGTCCCCTCCCATCTTCTTGTCCACCCCCTTCCTACTCACTGGCAGGGCAGTATGAGATGCTGTAAAGTCCTTTACTTGGTGTAATCATTGCCTAGTAACAACCAAAACATCAGTGTGTTATCAACCTTATTCTAGTCCTAAATCCAAACTGCAGCACTATACCAGCTGTAAGGAAGATGATTAATTCTGTCCCAGACAAAACCAGAACACGTTTTTATATTTGAGGGATTGGATCAATCCCAAACTACTGGGATTTCGAAACCAGAACCACATTGTTCATGTTTATCTTAGTTATCAGTATTCAGACAAACCAGTCTCATTATAATTTTATGCCATCCCATCAAAACCTGAAAACTGTTTGGAATCTCAAACATTTTTATGTTCAAGTTATGTGTTCTTTTTCTTTATACGACCAGCTAATTAATGTTATCAGCTTAGGCTTCAACTTATCTCTTACCTACGGAACATTTATTTTAAATGTTCTTATCAGAGCAAACCAGAAATGATCTTTACATTGGCAATCTCTTTAGTATGGTAAAAAAGCCACTGCTATTTTCCTACTATAAATAACTTGTAATAAGTTGTGCTTTGACTTCCTCAAATAATTCCTAACAACTACCTTGAATCTGAACTTTTGAAAGTCATCAGACAAATGGCCTTCTTCAAGAAAGACAGAAATGTACACTCTACTGTCATGTGTCACACAGATTGCAAGCCTGTTTTGCTTTTTCTAAACCAACATGGAAAATCTTTTCAAAAATAATGTAGTAATTTTGGTTGTTCAACTTGAGGGACTAAATAGGTTTGCAGAGCGCTGCTGCTCAGCATTTCCTAGAAAGCAATCCTTTTCTGACTTGTTGAGGATCAACACTTGAAATCACAAATCCCTTTTAACAGTCTTAACTGGTTTTTCTATCTCACAAACCCAATTTGTATTACAGCTAGTGTCCCACTGATGCTTCTCTGGCAAGAATTAGAATAATGCCCAGTACTGTTTCAAATGGGTTAGTGCTTTATAAAGAGAAGTAAATTACATTAAGTGCAATGTAACCAAGTAGCAAGCTTCCAAGGATTGAGTAGTGCCAGGGTGTCCCACGCCACAGGAACTCCCTGTGAGCAGCAGCAGGGCTGCTGGCTGATCTTGCTGTAGTGGAAGTCAGCTAACAAGGCATTAACTGGATTGCCTGAGACCCGGCCAAAGTCATGTGGCGATGGATAGCTGAGACTGCTGGGAAGCAATGCCATCCCTCACCTGTGACCAACTCCTGGAGTCTCCTTCCACATGGCACTTAAGGTACCTGCTAAGTGATCTGTGGCTGCTGCCCATGTAAAGATGGTGCTGGATAGCTCACAGGACCTGGAAAGCTGGCCAACCTGAAGTATGGTATTTAGTAAATATTAAGACATTTTCCTTGATAGTGTAGGAACACAGTGGAGAGAGTATCACATGAATGTAAGCTTGTTAACAGTAACAGAGCAAAATGTCAAACAGTACCACGTCAGTAAAGAAACCACAGCACAACTGTTGGTACTAGCTGATGTGTGTGTGAGGAGAGAGAGATGAAATGGGTCTGGGAAGAGCTGGTTCCTCTTACGTTGTTTATGGTGATAGTCATGACTCAATGTTTTAACCTACCCTAATTATTTTCATGGCGTGTTTATTCCTTAAGACAACTGGTTTCCTTATACACTCAATTGCTATGATATCTGCATAAAATCTGTAGTATTAGTATATCAGTAGTAGTGTTTGAACTCTCTAACACAGGTGGCTTGGCCATAGTGGGTGAAGCTGATGTAGTTGCACTATGGGCACATAATGCTGGTCAGACGACATACTCAAGTTGCTTATGGATGAATTTGGAAGAATTTTAAGGCTGCTTAAACAAGGTTGGGTTTATTTCTTTCCAGAAGCCTACTGGATTAAGGAAAGAGTCTTCTCTGTGGCTGCTGAGTGGCACTGACTGCCCTGGCAAGGGCAAGAAAACTAAAGACTTGGTACACCCGCCTCCATGAAGGAGGGGTTAAGAGAAGTCACCGTTTGGTTGTGAGGAAGCAGGTTAGTGGCCCTTTGACTTCTTTCCCCTAGGCAGTCTGCAGAAGAAATGCAAAGACTGGCAGGTACTAGAAAGATACTTTCACTATGGAAGGAAGGGCAAGAGGAAACACATTAAGCTCTACTCCTCATAGGCTAGCAAAGGTCAGCAGTGAGCACTGTACCAAAAGAGACTGAAACACTGGACCCCCCCAGGTATGTTTGTTGGTTCTGCTCAAAAAAGCTGCCTTCATTGGGATTTGAGAACTCTCCCTTTTTGAGTTACTGGAGAAAGTTGATAGAGTTCCCACACCCTGAGCTCCCCACACATCTTGAGATTATGCAGAGATCCAGGCACGGTCTGTTTCCTAGCACTAGCTATGCATGGCAGAATTGCACTGTACTGCTGCTACGTGCCCATGAGAAACAGCAGGTGCTTTCCAGGAGCATTGGACAGAACTACTGTGGATATGTAAGCCAGTTGCATAGATGACATACAGACAGTCCATGTTCCAGAAAGTCTGCACAGGGACTGACCCACACATTTCTGTCTGAAAATTTCATTCAGAAGTACTCTTGCCCTAGAACAAGATACTGGTGCCACTTTAGAAGCATTGCCCACGCATCTGTACTGAACACTCCTTTGCTCCTTTAATACCACTAGCTTGTTCTTGAGTTAGGATGACAAAGTGGAAAAGGCAAGAGAGATTTCCTTTTCCAAACTGCTGCTGCTGCTTTTCCAGCCACTGCTACAGGACTGGAGTGTGTGGCATCCAGGAAATTATAGGGTAAGGATTGAAGAGACTTCTAAAAATTGATTTTCTTAGCACACATAAAAAAACAGTGCTGCCTTTCAATGTGCTTTTAACATTAACTCTTACTGGGATATGTGTGTCTGAGTGTGTGCACATACGGTGTTTGTTTTGTTTGGGGTTTTTTTGACATAGGAAATTCTTTTTTAATAACTTTATATAGGCATTAATAAACTAGCAAAATGTGAGGTACTGTGCTAATGGGACCATACAATCACCATCATCAGTAGAACCCAATTCAAAACAGGAATACATAATACCTTTTCATCCCAGTGAAAAATCAATTCTCTTGTAGCTGCTTAATTGCTTTTCCCCTCACCCTCCTGTTCTACCAGCTAAAATTGATTTTAGAATGCTTTTGCAAGGGGTCTCCCATTTATCAGGCACCCATGGCCAAGTGAAAAGAACATCAATAGAACAGTCTGCATGTTCATAAAACATTTTGTTGGTGGGCTACAAATATCCCATTTGGGGTTAGAGTTACATTCCAAAATAAACTGCAACTCCATTATGGAGGACTTCAATGTCTTTGCAAGGATACAGCTTTGAGAACTTCAGAAGAGGAGAAAAAATACTTCAGCACATTTTTGCAAAATGATAGTGTCTTACCCTCTCCCCAGGAAATTAATCAGAGTGCAATCAAAATATATTTCCAGCTGCCGAAGTTCACTTCTTTCCTTGTGGATTCTTCTCACATAAATCAAACGTCAAATTCAAAGTCATGTTAACTGGACAGCTGTTCTCATAAGCTTCATGAAATGGCAGTATCTGCTCTTATCTTCATTGTGGTTTCCGTAGTCTTGCTTGATGGGACTTCCTTATATAGAGATTACACATGGAGGAGAGAAAAAATCCAAAACACAACCCCCTTTTGGCTAATATTAACTACAAACCAAGCAGAAACTTCAAAAGTGACAGTGGAATGCACACAGGCCTCACTTATTCAGAATTTCTACATTTGCTATGGTATTCCAACCCTGCAACTTGGGATCAATGGAGTTCGCCAATCCACGGGTTGAAGTAAGTTTTGTGGGTAAAGCAACAGCTTTACCTACAGAAAGCAAGCAAAACAAGGAATTAATGCACTCTATCTCAATGGTAGGCAGATATTTAGCCATTTACAGGAAAGCAGGGCTTCATCATATATAATAGTTACTTAGAATCATAGAATCATAGAATGGTATGAGTTGGAAGGGACCCCAAGGATCACAGAGCTCCAACCCCCCTGCCACAGGCAGGGCCACCAACCTCAGGCCTGGATCTACACAAGGTCGCCCAGGGCCCCATCCAACCTGGCCTTGAACACTTCCAGGGACGTGGCATCCACCACCTCTCTGGGCAGCCTGTTCCAGCACCTCACCACTCTTTGTGTAAAAAACTTCCCCCTAATATCTAATCTAAACCTTCCTTCCTTTAGTTTTAATCCATTCCCCCTTGTCCTGTCATTGTCTGTCCTTTTAAAAAGTTGAATCCCCTCCTGCTTATAAGCTCCCTTCAGGTACTGGAAGGCTGCAATGAGGTCCCCCCGCAGCCTTCTCCTCTCCAGACTGAACCAGCCCAGCTCCCTCAGCCTCTCTTCGTAGGGGAGGTGCTCCAGCCCTCTAATCATCTTCGTGGCTCCTCTGAACCCTCTCCAACAGTTCCACATCTTTCTTGTATTGGGGGCCCCAGATCTGGACACGGGACTCCAGATGGGGCCTCACAAGGGCAGAGTAGAGAGGGACAATCACCTCCCTGTCCCTGCTGCCACCCCTCTTCTAATGGAGCCCAGGATACCATTAGCCCTGCGAGCTGCAGGAGCACACTGCTGGCTCATGTTAAGTTTCTCATCCACCAGAATCCCCAAGTCCTTCTCAGCAGGGCTGCTCTCAAGAAGCTCTTCTCCCAGTCTGTACCTATGTCTGGGATTCTTCCGGCATTTGTGAAGACAAATGCCATGACTCCAAATGTCTTCCACCCCTCCTCCTCTTTTCCTCCAACTTTTATTGCTGAGTATGACATCATATGGTCTGGAATACCTCTTTGGGCAGTTGGGGTCAGTTGTCATGGCTGTGTCCCCTCCCAACTTCCTGTGCACCCTCATCCTACCTGCTGGCAGGGTAGGAAATAGAAATGTGTGAGACACAGAAAAGGCCTTGATGCTGTATGAGCACTGTTCAGCAATAACTAAAACATCCTTATGTTTGGTCCCAAATCCGAAAACCAGCACCATACCATGTACTAAGAAGAAAATTCACTCTACCTCAGCCAAAATCAGTACAGGAGGAAACAAAGAACAATTACAGCTGCAAGGAAAATATAGGGCAGGCAGAATGTAATTACCCAGGCTGGAATATGTCCAGGACACCTGGGAGTGCTGTTCTTACTGTTGTGAAAGGAACAACAAGATGTACTCCCACTGCAGCAGTCGAGCTCTCTAGTTTTGCTTTATCTGACCCACAGCACCTCCCATGGCACTGTTCTCAGCAAGGTGGTAGCCATGGACTGGTTTTGCTCCTGGGGAACTAAACCCTTTCGATGTTTATTGCCTTAGGTATGAAGACTGAGGAAAGAGCCAAGTCAATTCAGAGACAAAAACAAAAATCATCTGGGTAATTTAAAAGGACATGCTGTCAAACTGCAAGGCACAGCACCACTGAAACAGGTGGCTGCTGGGAACCCGGATTATTCAGGTGACTTTAAAACTTATTTGAATATCCTACTGGAGAAAAAAAAAACAGACTAGAGAAAGAATAATAAAAAGAAGCATCACAATATTGAAATATTGCGCTATTGAGCTAGAACTAATTAATTTGCCTAACTATCCTGAACATGCATTACACACACACCACTGCAAAGTGCTGGTAGCTTCTAAAATAGCACTGAGTCCAGTAAATGGCTCTGCATACTAAAATCACAGTGAAGATTTTAATTATTGTTTTTAACTAATGTTAAGGCCTGGCACATGGATCAAGGTATCCCAACTCCCGAAACAGTATACCAACTTCCTGTAAAAGGATGGTAGAACTTTCACTATGGAAGATTTTATCCTGATAATTCAAATTTGAAACTTGAATGAAATCACCGTCAGTTTTTACTCTCTTTTGAAACAGATATAGTCATATGTTTGTTTTAGAGGTGTGAATGTTTTTATCATTCATATAGATATCTCGTATTGCAGTGAACGTTACTTGGTTCTTCATCTCAACAACTTCCCACAGCACAGCATATGTGTTCCTTGCTGGATAAAAAAAGACCTTGCCCTTTCACAAATCTGAGGACTCCCTTTTTAAAGTTCCTTTTAAAACTTTCTGATATAAGTGATTATGTTACATTGGTAGCTTGTTAGGAGGTAAGAGCAGGGGTGACATTACCTCAAAGCAGTCTTTATTCATAAGGAAAGATAAAAGTTTTTGTTTTGCTGAATAACAGAACTCAACAGAAACTCCATTTCTTGCTCTCCTTTCAGCTATCTTGCACTTTCTAGAAGGTCCCCTCTGAGATGGTAACAGAAAAGGTCCTTCTCACTTCCTTTATTCACACAGCTCCATCAAAACATGCTAAGGTCCCCAGAATTTGGTCCCCAGAAAATCCCCTTAGATTAGAAAATCAGGTCCTATGCATAGACATGTGATGCTCCTGTTTTTTCAGCAAACTATTTTGAAACAGAAACACTTATATTTACTTCAAAGATTATAAGCTTTTGCATTACCTGCCTCATTGTATCTCAAAAAAACCCCAAACAAACAACAACAAAAAACAAAGCCCAAACAAAAAAGAAGAGGCACTGAGAAAATAAATTGATTTCTTTTCTGTAGTGATGTTTAACTTTTTGAGGTATAAAATCTGGAGGCAGGTATGTCAGGTAATAGTGATACATTGGACAAACACTACCTCCCTCTTCAAGGTACACTATAAACTGTGGGCTTTGATACATAGAAGGTTACAAGAATAGAAGAGGTTTACTTTCACCTCTGAAGGAAGACAAAGGAAAGTATAATGTTGCTACTCGCACCCTTTGAACTTGTTCAAGAGTGTGTGAAGGATGGATCTTCTGCTTATACAATCATCCTTCCAGGGTTTAATTCCCCTTTGTATGAGCAAGACACCAAACCTCATTCATACCAAGCAACATATACACACAGAGCTGAAGATTCCGCACAGGAAGTCTCGCTGCTTCAGCGCAGCAAGGTACCTGTCACGCACGTGTGAGAAACACGCTGATGAGGTTTGATTAAGCAGTATAAAAGAACCACCCCAACTGACTTGCTGTGTTTCCCACAGACAAGATCCAGTAACCCCCAAGAGTGCAATGATCAATGAATGGAGTACTAAATCCTTTGGATTCCTCAAATTCTCAATCTCGGAAACAATCAGTTGTGGCTGCAGACTAGAATGGCATGCACAAGCCCAATCCCTGGTAAAAGTGCTCTGCAATCAGAAAACTCTGTATTTCAAGCAGTGTGTTTTGTGTGCCTCTACAGAGAAGGAAAGTAAAAGGTCTCACTCTGGTTAATTGTTTTCTGCTATTCACTAATAGCTTAAGCAGCAGTTTCAAGGTGAAAACTAAACCAAAACAAAAACCTATGAGGAACATATCTTTTCTTCCCATGACACAGAGGAATGAGTTCACCCTGTGCTCCATCCATACAGTCTGTGAACTACCTTCTCTCCACCAGATTTGTGTTGTTGCAGCACTGTGGCACTGGTGCCATGTGAAATAGTGCCATGCAGTAAGGCTGTGTGAGAGAACATGTTTCTGTGCAGGAAGATGTCTTCCTAGGCAGCAAGGTATTCTTTCTGTTTTTTACAGAAAAGCACCCAACACACTGTTCTGGTGGAAGGAAAAAAAAATATGACCAGTAACAGATTAATTTGATGTGATTTGGGGTATGAAAATAATGTTAACTGCATTTTAAAAGTGATCTCTCTCTAGGTATTTATTAATAAATAGTAAAGATCTGTCTTGATGCTAGGATCATGTTGGTTGGAGGCACAGTATGTTGAAGAAGGAAATTTTGAAAACTTTTTTGGATGACAGGAAATGTTGGCACTGTCACCATCCTCACAGCTATAATCACTGATGAAACTGGCTTTTGCTACTTCCTCAGCCACACAAGGCCCTCTATAGTCTCTATTCTCCTTTATTTGAATGCTGTGATGAGAGGATCAGATCTTTTGTCCCTGCTATACTTAGTATTCTTTCTTGTATGCAAGTTTTCTTTCCCTTCCAGATGTTATCAAAGTCCAATAACTGCTCTTGAGAGCCAAGACAGATGTAGGCTATTTTTTAAAACACAATTCAAGCCAACTTTCTTTCTTTGAGATGTAAAAATATAATGAAACATTATGAATGCCTTTTAATGCTATAGAAATGCAAAAATAAGTGCTATAATAATCATTAGATTATTTATCATCATCTGTCAAGGCCAAATCCTAGCTCTTAACAGCAATCGCCATGGCTAGGCTCCAATGCAATTATTATCAGGGACCTGCTCCAAAGACCATCATCAAAGTCAGCGAGAAACTTTTTCCCAATGAGTTCAGGGTACTGTGGATCAGGCTCCAAACTGACTAATCTTGCAGAAGCTGCCTTTGGTCCTCTCAAAGCCACTACTCATAACACAGAGGTTGCTGTTGGTGGAGATGCTTCAAGACAGAATCTCCACAACACTTCCTGGAGAAGTTTGGCCAACTGGCTTAAAAGAAAAAAAAAAGCTAAGTCCTTTCTTACATCTGGTTCTTGTATCTCTTACTGTCACCTTAATAGCTGAGGTGTGCTGATCAGTCTCAGAACTGTCATTCATACCTGAGGACAGTGACTATTAAATGCCCTATATTGACTTGGCAGCCCAGAAATGAGTTGCAGCTTGGACAGCCAGTTGCTCAAAAAATAGCAGCAAGACCTTTTCCTTGCCTAGCTTCTCTACTTCATGCTTGAATAAGATAAGGCATAAGGAGCACAAGTTAAATTGTGACAGCTAAATACTTCCAAATCTAACCCAAGTTTGCCAAAGCAATATAAAGTTTTCATTGCTGTTTGACCCTGTAAAAAGGGGTAGCTTTCAGTGACACACATTCCTGCTGGTTTTAATCAACACATAATTAATAGCAAATTATCATCATAATAGCGTATTTCATCCCAAAGGCTCCGAGAGCTTTTGATAACAAGTTGGCCAAACGCTGTACTTAATTATACTCATGCAATCAAGTTCAAATGAGGGTGGACGTTCTTTAACCTCTGCAATGCGGCCACTTCCAAGAAGGAACATAGCACCTGCTCATCGGAACACACTGCTTCATGCAATCAGAAAGGGCAAGAAGTTAAAAGACTCTCCGAAAAAGTCAACTGAAACCCTGGATAATACTTAGCAATTATTACTCAGATAGAAACTGGATGAGGGAAACGTGAGTTAGAGAATGCTATGGGACCTTGCATGAAAAATTCTAGCCAGAACCTTAAGATTCAGCTGATCCATTTCCAACACTCCACACAAGCACTCTTCTGCTCAGTAAGGAATGTCACGCCATGAGCACGTGCGTGATTACATTTCTTATCCAAGTCCTGGCTAGCCATAACCTTGCTGAGCTTTTCAGTCTGGGTGACTGTCAACCAAATGGGTAATGACCACAACCTTGACAATTTAGCAAATTATTGACAACAAAGGCTAATTGCTGCTGTAGGATATGGTGCTTGAACATGATACATAAGCACATGATCTTTATTTGCTGTGAGTTAGTTCCTATCTGATATCTAACCATAAAAAGCTGCAATATCAAAGGAACAAAAAAGCGTAACACAACTAACACTGACCATGGGATGTATTTCCCTTTTGGCAAAAACCCAGCAGTATAAATGCTACCAGATTACGCTTTGGAATTGTTTAGGCAGTTGACAAATAGAATGATCAGAGTCACAGTCTGTTTATTGTGTCATCTAGAATAACATTAAAAATACTGTTGCATGACAGGTTTAGTAGTATTAAAACTGGTGCAAACACAGTGACAGGAACAGTTCTTAAATCTGCCAAAACAAGTACTGAGTTGCTTTGTACTTACCAGTGCAACTGTCATCTTTCTTCAGGTCTGCAGAAACAGCTTCCAGTTTACACATGGTTTCCTCAACTGAACTACCACGTTTAGGGTATTAGCCCTCTAGCCCCTAACACTGCCTTTCTTAGACTGCAAAGGCAGTGCCTCAGTAACACCTCTTGCCAAAAGCACACTGTTGGACTCTTCACTGAAGGAGATTCAGTGCACAGAGCCAGAGAGACAGGTCTGTGCATCCAGGAAGCATACATTCAAGAGATTCCCCTAGATATGTGCTACTGAGTCATCAGCATGCCAACACAGAAGGCGAAGCCTAGCACATTTATAAATAATCTGGGGGAAACTCAGGGGAAACCGTAGATTTCCTCCCTCACAGGAGCTTCTTTAAACAGGATCTCCCTTCTCTTAGATGTTTGTAAGGAATTCTGCAGCATGTAACAGTATTAAAAATCAGACGCTCGGCATGTTCAGTGGACAGAGAGAGATCTTTAGGTGAAGGTACCAAAAGCGGTACAAGTGCCAAGGGCACCACAAGCGTGTGCAGCCTGCAATGAAATACATGCTGTATTCTCATGGCTTTTAGTTAAAAGTTAGTTTGGATGCATCTGTATGCCTTGTAAGTCAGTAGAACTTTTTCCACTGGACCCTGTCACAGCTCTCCTTGCAGCTGAAGTTTAGTTAGAGGTTATGACACTGCCTCCAAAACAAATCAGACTACTTCTTCCTTTCAAGGGATGCAGCCAGGAAAAAGCTGTGGAAGGGAAGAGAAGGGTCTGTGATACTACAGCACCGATTTCCAAGCCTGTTAGATTGGTCAGGTAATTTTATCTTTCCAAATCTCTCATGGATCATAATCAAATCAAGATGAATTGAGGTGATTTTGAAATTTACTGTCTTAATACAGGTGCACTGCTGACGTGTTGATCACACACAGTGACTGGCAGCTCTGGGTCTGCTAGCACTTGGTCTGCTAGCACTTGGTCTGCACAGTGTTGGCTAATATTTTGCCATATTTATTCTCTTAATGCAAGTTATTCTACAAAATTGGAGCTTTCAAGTAAAAAGAAATACATTGAGGCTAAAGCACCTAACTCAAAACTATGAGGAGAAGCGGTACAAATCTCCTGCCCACAGCTGCAGATGGCTAGTTTAAGGTAGCTGCTCTTCAGATGGTAGTTTTGGCCTTACCAACGCAAATGATCATGGAGGCAAAAGCCAACCCCACTGCATTGTAATCAGAGCAGAGGAAACCTAGACAGTCACAACATGGCGAGTAACCCACAGATGTCTCACCAGACAGCGCCAGCCGAGTGGGGAGGGCTGTAGCTTCTTCTACACTCACTGCCCAGAGAAAGGAAGCTCTCGTGTTTAAGATCCAGCCTCAAGAGAACTGAATAGTCAGTATTAGCCTAGGAGCATGCCTTAATAACTGAATAGATCCTATATTTTAAAAAAGACAAGTCAATCAGAAACAGTGCTTAGCCTATACACGAGGACAATGGGACTATGATGAAGACAAGGGCTAATCAAGTACTAAGCAGTAGCAAAATCTATAATCCTGAAGTAGTAGTGGGGATATCAGAGCAGTAGTTCATTGCCACTGTATAAATCAGACAGCTTGAATATCATTAGCCACTACCTTTTCAAACAACATGGGCAAAGAAAATTCCTGATTATTATGGTGGATTACAGGACAACTCAATTATTAGTCTCAGCATAAATACTCCTTGTAATTAATGGGCAACAGTGTTAAAATCTGCTAACATAGTTCTACATCTCAACTCACGAGCAAGTCATTGAAGATTTTGAGCAATCTGGCAACCCCTGCACACTTAGCTAGGTTTCAAAATGGTAATTAGCCAATTTTATGAGATGTACCCTCTCTATCTACGTCCTAGTAACATCAGTGTTTGTATTTCTGTTGCTATATGATTATCATACATTAGTTGAACATTAGTTCACACACCATCCTTGAATTCACATAAAGCAATGTAAACATTAAGAAAACAGAGAAAAATTTGGGGTGGTTTCATTGTCTATTGATAAGGTATATGGTAACCAAAGAAGCCCTCTGGGCTTGCTTGGGAGGAAAAGGAAGCTAGGTCATCCCGACTCAACCAGTGTATGACAGGGCAATGCACCTTGGTGTTCCTGTTACCAAGTTTGTGTATAATACAACAGATGTTAGAAGAGATTGTGAATGTTACTTCATCTTCTAAACAACAGAGGCTGTGTTTTACTGCAGTGAAACATACAGTACAAGACATGGGGCTGACTTTTCCACTCTGGTGATGACTACTTTAATCCTGCCGCAAGAGAAACCAGCTTACCTTGTAAAACTCTGGAAGATGTTCTTTTGGTTCAGTCCTCTAGCCAGCTGTCAGTGCCATTCACTCATTTCCAAAACTCACCTGGGAAGTCAAAGGCACCAATGTGTTTTTTTCTTCTAGCTGTTAATCTCATTAGATATCTGGGATGCAATTGTCTGTGGTGGAACACCACGTATCATGGGGTGTATCATCATCTACTCTCTGCCATCTTGCCCTGGAACAAAGCTGTGCTGCTTCAAGGTGTCACAACTGAGGTGAACTCAGGCCGCTCCCTGGGCCATGTGCCCTTTAGAGAGGCATGTGGCCAGCCATTTCTGACTGGAATCTTGCCGTGAGAGATCACCACACCGAAAAGGATTCCAGGAATCCTGCAATTTTGGTCCTTAGACATTTCTGAGGAAGTTTGGAAATGTGTCTAAGTTTCAGCACTTTCAAACGCAGGTCTCAGCAGCCCTGTTCCGCTTGGAACGTTCCCACACCACTCAAACTCGGTTGCAAACTGTTAGTTTAGCTCCTCTAAACTTTTTTCAACTTTAGTTAACTCGGGCCGAGGGGACACCGGCAATCGCCAGACTGCTCCAGAGGACCCGCATGGGTCGGTCTGACAGGGTCCTGGACATCCCCTGAGGACGGCTGAGGTGGGCGGTGAGTCAGTAAGAGGTGTCGCCTCCAGGCCGAGCCGCGGGACGGGCCACGCCTGAGGGAGAGCCGCGGGGCGGAAGCGGTCCAGGTCTGCGGGGGAGCCGGGGTCGGGGGTGAGGCCACACCGGACCGGGCCTGAGGGATTGCCGCGGGCTCGGCCCGGGCCGTGCCGTGTCGTACCCGCGGGCCCCGCCGACGGCCGGTCCCTCTCCTCAGGGGCGGGCTGGGGGCGGGGCGGGGCGGCGCGCGCCCGGCCCCGCTGCTGCGCGGGCGCTGCTGCGTGGGGAGGGCGCGGCGGAGCGGCGCGCGCCGAGCTTTAAATGAACATTACTATCGCTCGGGGAGGGCAGCGCCGGTGGCTCGGGCCGGTTGGTGGCGGCGGCAGCAGCGGCAGCTCTTCGTCCTCTTCCCCGCCGCGGTGGCAGGCAGGCAGGTAGGGGGTGCGCGTTTGAGCGCCAACTTCAGCCCTTCCCCGTGCCGCGGTCCCGCGAGGCGAGGCCGGCGGCGTTCCCGGCCCCGCGGGGGGACACCGCCGTGCCCCGGGCGGGCGGGCTGGCTGCCTGCCGCCGGCGTCGCGGGGAACGCGGCCGCCCTCGGGAGAAGGAGGCTGAGGCGGCACCGGCGGCGTGTCCTCGGAGGGCGGCGGAGCCCTGTGTGGGGGAGCCGGCCCCGCCGGGGAGTCGGGGGTGGCCGCGGAGCTGCTGAGGCGAATCCCCCGGGAAGCGGCCGCGGGCGGTCGCCTGTTGCCGTCGCGCTGGTGGCAGCGCCGGGTGCCGAGGAGGTTCGCGGTGGCGCTTCGTTTCTTTCCGAGGCGCGGTGCTAGGAGCCGTTTAGCCTTCGTCCTGCCCTGCGCGCCCTCAGAGAGGCACGGCGCTGCCCCCGCGGGCTGGGGCGAGCGGACCCGCGGGGCAGCCCTGGCTGGCCCGGGGGCGCGGAGCTCTCCCGCCACGGGCACCGCAGCCAGCCTCGTCCTAATAAAAGTTATTTGTGGAAGGTGGAGTGGTTTATTTTCTTTCGTTTAACGCCGAATGTGTTGCAGTGCCGTGTTAGTGTGTAGCGGAGCCGGGTTTGAGAACGCGAAGCGTCGGGCTAGTGCTCTGCTTCCAGCCTGTTGATAATGGGTTTGAAGATTCGGTTATCCTTGCAGCTCACGTATTATCTTTGCTCAGTTGCTTTAGAACTCGTTTAAACTGTATTTTCAACAGAGAGGAATGAACTTTAAAGAAAACCAGGTCAGGCGCAGATCCCGGGCATCAAACCCTTTTCGGGTCCCAGAAATAGCCGCAGAAGGAGCGTGACCAATTCCCTTTTCACGCCCGAAGCTTTTTAATTTTTATTTTTCTCAGGATATCTGACAGCTACTGGAGCTCATCAGCTGGATGTGTTCAGCTTCGTTTATCGACATAAACACGGTTCCTAAGCTCGTGTCCTTATGCAATTATTTTAGCCTCCCTCGAGTGTATGAGGCCCGAGTTTCTGACAGAGATTGTAGTTCTTCAAATAAAGTCTGTCTGGCACAAGCTGCTGCTTTTTGTGTTTTTAAGCTTTAGATATGTGAAAAGGAGGATGACTGTGAGGCAATGTGCATACTAGCTGTTATAGGGGAGAATGTACTTGGGTATTAACAAGAAAAATGCTTCAGAGGGAATGATTTATTTCTGATGTTCTGGAACAATGGGGTTCTTAAATCACTGTGTGTCTTACAAAGTGCTGAATGAAGAATCGACAAATATTTATCTTGCAGTAAATGGGTCAGATGATAACATCTTCCACTGGATCTCTTACTTCTGTATTGGACAGCTTTGGTTGCTAAGTAGCTATGAATTTCTAATCCCAAAGTAAATGATGTCATAATGACATCATCATGTCCTTTCACTTGATTGATTCTCATAAGAGAACAGTAATGGGATTTGATATACATGTCCCATCTCTTTAATATTCTTCCTCTGCTTCAGGGTATTTCCTGACCTGCCTGGCAAATTCCAGTGCATCACACGGAGCTCTAGTAAAAAGACCTTCCTTTTGGAGACAGGGTGGAACATTAAAGGGACAGTGGCTGATCCTCAAAATCCAAGGAACGTGGCGGCTTCTGTTTTAAATGTGGAGATCTAGATATGAAGGGCAGAGATTTAAAACTCGGCGTTGTTAAATTTGTGAGCAGGTGCAAAAGTGACTTGAATTTCAAAGACATTCAGTTTTAGCTGTTCAAATTGACTTTAATTGGGTATGTGGAACCTCAGCATTGATGAGGATTGCTTAATGTATTTGTGTGTCTAACTACTTCAGGTGGGGCAGGGCGAACAGAGAAAACATGAGCTGCTATCTTCCCTCGGGTGTCAGTCCTTGTGGCAAATGGTTGAAATTTGTCAGAATTGCCATGTTAAGCTGTCAAATCTTAACATAGTATTTTCTTGTTTGGGTGTTTTTTGGTTTTTTTCTTTTCTGTAATTTAACCATTGATAAGGTTGGAGCATTTTAGTATCACCACTGGCATTGTGGGGAGCTCCTTGTTAGGGAGTTGTAAATCTTTACCTTATAGAATATGTAAGAAATGGATGGGTTTTGTTTCTTCTGGGCTTAAAAGTACAGATGAGGTCGTTCGGTGATGATCAGCATGGACTGCTAGTTTTTACGGTTTAATGTTATCATGTGTGTGTTCATATGAGCATGGGTCTGCATAAATTTTGGGCAGTTGTTTTCATGATAAACAGTTGGTTTGTGATCACAGATTTATTCTTACCCAATGAGTCTGACATGTTCTAGACAGGGCTGTGTGTGGTTTATGTGTGTAAACCTTACTATTTCGTACGCAGGTGGAGAAGGGAGAAATGAAGTAATTTTCATGTCTGCTTTATTGAACATGTAGTTTTGGTAAAGTTAAAAGCTGAGTGTTTCTTTAGTGCGTGCAGCCTCTAAACATGATAATCTCTCTTGATTCATAAATATTGTGGGCCGCTAAAAGTGTTTCCAAAGTAAACAATGATTTGTTAGCATGGCCCAGTTAGTGGTTAATGTATTTGCTGAAGATACGGGCGGCTGGTGTGACACTCCTGTTATTGCTGAAGCACTGCTGCATTGATGGCACTATTAAGTATAACAGAGTAGTAATTGAACATGAGGACTGGGAACAAGCAAAGCAGGAAGGTGGCGGGGGAAGAGGTTTTTGACTCTATATTTGAATCTATTCACTATCTAAGTGCAATCCAAGCTACAGATGCAAAAAGAAAATTTCTAAATAATCTCTAAGAGTTCTGTACTCATCGTCCTATATGCAGTGACAATTTTCCACAAGCTTTAGATGCTTTCTGGGATGACTCAACTATGAACAAGTGATTTGGAAAAAAATATTATCTCTGAAGAGAATCCTTGGTGACAATTTCTTTTCAAGTTATCTTAGGATTTTCTGCTTACCATGATTTCTTCTAACTCGTGCTTGCCTTGAATGTTGGAAACGAAAAATGAATTTGGACTTGGGGACATATCTGTGCTTTTTCAACTGCATGTTAGATGGTCATCTGTGACATTTGCATGGTTGCGCTTTTAATACGGTGACACATTTTGTTATGTAAAATGCAGAAAGCAATGCACCTCAAAGCTCTTCTGAATGCTTGTAATGGAAGGTTGATGCTGCAGTCCTGACCTCTGTGAACAGACGATGACAGCGCAGAGGTGGCCAGATAGAGAGAGACAGTGAGCGCTTTCACAGTTGTGACAGATCTCACTTAAAAGACAAGGTCAGTGTTGCAGTGGCTCAGTAAAACAGGCGATAAGGCAACCAAGTCTTTTGTTGTACGAATAGCAATAGGAAATTAGACTTGTGTCGTCTACCGCAAGGCTAAGCAGCATTCAGATCACCGGTGAATTATCTGGTATCTGGCTTGAAAAGACCACAATTGATTTGCTTCAGAACTTATAGCCACTGAGATACTTTGTTCCCCTGCTTCAGAGGCATGTCCTTTGGCTGTCAGCATGAGGATAGCCAGCATTTCAGCCCCAGCTTCTGCTTTTCTTGTAAGTTCTCTGCGAGAATAGAATGAAATACAGAGTGGATTATCTGATTTACTTTTTTTAATTTAGATTTTTAAGGGGAAACAATATCTATAAAATCTGATGCCTTCTCAGGCCACTTGTTTGAGCTTTTTTTATAAGGGCAACACAGGCAGTTGTATGTTTAAAGTGTGTTTTGTTCAGTCAGATTGGAATGTAACCTGGTAAGCAAATCAATTTACACCTGGATCTCATCTACTGAAGAAAAAACCCCTCCAAGCTGCATAAAGAGTGTTATTTATGGAATGCAGATAGGACTTTGACCCTCATATTTTAGGAAGTAAAATAATATACAAAAACTTATATATTTCTTAATGCATTAGATGCTTTTCTCCTTTACAAAGGAATTGAAGAAGGAAAGTCACATGATGTAACACAAACAACAAATTGTTACTTTCCAAGATACCCTTTGGGTTTGGTTTTTGGTTTGTTTTGGTTTTTTTAATTTTTGCACAAATATATTTTGCAATAATTCCAATTGTTCAAGATCTGGCCAACATGCAAGCTTGTGAACACAGACAGTGCTGACCACGTCCACAATAGAGCTGATGTAATCTGCAAACCAAGGACTAAATGCTGCTGTGGGTTGCACCAGTGCAGTTGGAACAACATTAGCATGAGAGGTCATGCTTTGGCCTTACCCCAAGGAAACAGACCCGAGCCACTGACATTAACATTCTGATATTGCCATGCTGCTGCTCTGATCAGACTCAAGCGTGCAGCAAATGCCACTCTTGTAGCAGTAATTCTGCTTTGTGTTGGGTGAATGACAGCTCTTTGTTCCAAAGGAGCCCTGTGGGTTACAGGGACCCCACAAGGCATAACAGGTACAAGTTGTTTGACTTCAGCTGTAATTAATGCAGCTTTGACTAATCGCTTTGGTGTCTCAGAAGCCCTGCGTTTGTCTTACTCTGTAGGAATTCTGATGTGCCACTGTTGTCTGTTTAAAAAAAAAAAAAAAAAAAATCAATACAAACTCCACCATCAAAACCAACAAAATCCAGAAAGAGAAAATCAAATCCAGCTACGGGCCTTACTTGCTGTTAGATAATATTACCCATTCGATAAGAAAAGGCTTTCTATTTAAGACCTGAATTAAGTGTATTTAGGTATCAATTGGTCCAAAAATCACTTTTCTGCTCAAAATCATTTCTGAAAGAATCCAAAACCAGAAGGTATTTAACAATTATTAATAGTGATTTGTCAAGATGGAAAATTTATTTTATTCCAGTTTTGGTCTTTATATTTTAAAAGATGTGATATGTTGTTAGCAAACTTAATGCTGACTTGTTTGAAGTGCTGTCTTAGAATAACCTTTCTGTAAACTGAATCTTTTCTCGGCAAAATCACAATTATTTTACTGCTTAATTAGAATGATGTTATAATGAAAAGCATACAATGGAAAATCAGTACATCTCATAACAATTGTATTTGTATGCTTATCAGCAGTGCCTACACAGTTGGGGTTCATTCTGTAATTTTACAAAATCACGTCACAAGACTAAAATCTAGGGCAGAAGAAAGGAAGAGAAAGTCATGTCAGTGGTAAATAAACACATTGCACAACTTTGGAAAAGAAATACCTTTAGATACCAAGCAACGATTTCCTTTCACTGCAAACAAAAAAATCTGAAGTAAATTGTCTGGGTCTGATCTTGAATTCTGCTTGTGTAAGAAATTGTGATTATTTTTCTTTTTTTCTCCCTCTGAAATAAAATAGATAAAACTAGGCTCGGGGTGCAAACTGTTCTCCCAGAGGAGTTTGCTCAGCAGTTGCATCGTTTCCGAGTAGTGACAGTTGGAGGGGAGGGGGGGGTTTGCATGGCTTGTACAGTCACCTTCCTCCGGACACTGGACTTGCAGTATATTCGCCCTTGAAGGTAAATGGCACATACCACCGGCTCTTCCCTCTTCCTTCACCGGGTCTGATTCCTTGAACTAGTTAATTTGGGGTTCTGTGATGTATCTCAGGGGACTGGGTTTTCTTGTTCATTGTTTATACTTTCCTGACTGAAACGTAGTGGGAACTCAGTCTGACAAATGATACACTGCTCTGAGAAAATATTTTTCTCTATCAAGGTGATACTGCTATTTAACATAAGTCTTAATTTCAGGCTAGACAACTGTTTCCCCACTGTATGGGTTTTCTCAGTGGAGCTGAGATGAAATGAGGCAGCTGTTTTAAAAACAAGTATTGCAGGAATAAACCACGGCCTCCAGTTGTGGATACAACAAGGGGGGCACTGTTTAGTATTCTTTTCCTCAATTGTTTTTAAAGGCTAATGAAAGCCTAAGGAGACACTCAGACAGTCACACTACCACAAATCCCTATTATTGCTCCAATGATGAGCCTTGATGCTGGAAATTTTGCATGCTGCATCTTTGTTGCCTTCTGTAAATGCCACAAATAGCAGGAAGGGATAGATAAAATGACACAGATGCTTTAATTATGATTTGATTACAGAGCAACCAGAGGAGTCTATTCTGAGGAATATGCAATTAGAGAAAATTCTGAGGACTATCTAACCTTCCAAAATTAAAATTAACTGGGATTATTTGAACGGGGTTTTAACATTTTCCTCAAGGGTCTCGTTGCTCTTGTGTGATAGACCCTCTCTAGCTTAGCAGATGGGTTTCATGGTAGCACATCATCTTCCTCAGCTGTGTCTACTAGTTTGCTTCACCTAGAAGTCCCATCTTAGCATCACTCACTGGTCATGTGCAGGAGGGTGATGCAAAACCCGCATTTGAACTGGAAGTAAGCAGCTGTCCCACGGCTGAAGCACAAAAGAAGGAAGAGCAGTTTCAGTATTCCTGGATCATCTCACTTTGTGAAACGCAGGCTTTTTCAATGTCATGACCAAGAAAATTAGTTGTACAAACTTCTTTGCAAGCTCTAAAGAGGAGGTGTAGATGGAAAATTCCATGCCGTTTTCCTCTTGCAAACTATTTAATAGAGGAAAGCTTATATGATTAAATATGGTAAGCTTCTTTCTGGTCTTAAGTGGTACAAATAACTTGAATTTAATTCCATTGATTCCACTAGCTGTCAAACATGAGCAGAATTCAGAACCTGTCCCAGTGTTGAATAGCAGCATGCCTTCAGCCTCAAATGTAAAGACACTTAAACATTATGGAAATCGCATTGTCAGATAGTAATCATGCTTTCTTGTCTTTCCTGAAACAAGTTTACCTATTTGGACAGGCAGCATCAGCCACAGAGTTGATGAAACAATGGGTCAGTTAGCTGCAGGAGCAACCAGGTGAGGGCATCAGCAGTTCAGGAGGCTTTTGGGTTGCAAGCAGCACCATGTGCACCTAGCAATGACAATAGCTGTGAACAAGAAATGCTTGATTTACTTTTCCTCAAAGCTTAGCGTGTTCATTTACCAGTAGTAGAAATAATTTTTCCTCTTTTCTGTAGAACCTAGTATTTAAGTATTTATCACTTCTATGCTTGAAAATCATTCTTCAAGCATAATGTCAGTTCTCTCCCTGAGCTAATGCTCTTTGGCCCCAAAGAACTGGATCTGCCAGGGCTCCTCCAGGGCACTAGTTTGGGACACAGTGTTTGCTTTGGAGCTAAAGTGTGACAGCAGTGCAAGGGAGAAAGGCTCCTACCTTAGTGAACTTTCCAAGACCTGCTGTTGCAGCTGTTCCTGTGAGACTGGGCTCTGTTGATCTCGATACCTGGATGTTCTGTGAATGGTTGGGGGCTTGTGTGAGAGGTACCACCTAGTTTCTTTCATCTCCCTGACTGGTCTGTCCTGAAAACAGACCTTGCTTTTGACCTTACTTGCCTATAACAGCAAGGGATGCACCTGACCTGGCACAGAATGCAGCTGGCGTACCTGAGGATAGATGGGATCCAAGGCACTTGCTGTTCTTTCTGAACAGGCTTTAAATGTAGCTAAAGATCAGCTGGATTCAGCAGCCTGACAGTTTTCTTTGTCAATTATAAGGGCATTCTTCATTTATTTTAACGTTTCTCTGCAAGAGCCTTCAAACCCTCCCAAGTTCAAAGCATTTCCGTTCCTACTGACCCACGTGTATTTCACAGGGATAAAACCTCTAGCTAGCAACTTAAGGATGATTTGTTAAGGGTTGCTTTAATAGATTAGGTTATTTTCTGTTTGAAATTCCCTGGTTGGTGACTAAGAGAAACTTTGTATTAAGCTGTGCACAGCGTAATGAGGTTGCTGTAATGATTTGATGTGGAAATGCTTAAATGACCAAAAAAAACCCAAAAGTGGTGTTTGAGAGAGCTTAGAGTATCTAGGGACAATTTATATATACCAAGTGTACAAGTGTAGATTATGCTATAAAGATGATAGCTTGTGATAATTGCTCTTTAAAACTTTAATATTGGTCATCATAAAAAGGTCAAAATCAAATTATTTTCTTGAACTATTCTGCAGATAGTTACAAACTCAGTCCTTTTAAAAACTAAAGATATAATTGCTACCAATGACACATAATATTGGAATAGATGTACAGTAAGATTTTTGTCTCCTCATAGCTATTACAAAGACACTCTTCATCAACAAACTTACTGAGCTGCTATTTTTTCTGGAATTGAAAGGCTGCATGTAGTGAATTTGCACTGTGTTCTCTTGCTTGCTTGAAGAAGACTGTTACGTAAGTGTCGCTTCCGCTTAGCTGATTGAACTGTATTTCCCATGCCACTTTTTGCCTTTCGTGTTGCTTATAGATTAACAAAACAGAGTTTGCTGTATTTTCTTCTTTTATTCTTCTATCTATTCTTGAGGTTTATTAGCACAAAGTAGCTCTGAGCCATGGCTTGGACACCAGAGATTCTGAAAGCTTCAAATAGCCGTAATAATGGAGTTGGATGAAGGATGCTGGTTGCCATGGCAACAGTGCATGTGCCACACAAGATAATGTAACTGCTGTAGTGCAGAGATCTGTGCTGCATATTGATTGCAAGATTTCTTGAATTCCTTGTGAATTTTGTGCAGTGTGTTCCACCTAGCAAGGGAGAGAAGTTTATCTGCTGGTCTAAATCCAGAGAGATTTTGCTAATTTGAAAGAATTTGCATGTGAGGGGAGAAAAAGGGGTTGGAACTACTTGAGAGTAGTTACAGCCTTTCCTCATTGAGTTGATGGTGTCCTAACTGTTGTGTTAAATCAGAGTTAAAGAAGTATTGGAACTGAGGCACTGTGGGTGAGTGCCCTGAGTTAAAAATGACAACAGAAGGCCTTGGGAAACTGAGCTTTCACTTACATGATGTTTGGATGGTGGCTTTTCACCTGGACACCTGCATTGTATCACAGTTCCCCAGTGTACCTGTTCATTGCTGCTCTTGGTACACTGCTGAAATGTGATTGTTCCAGCCTGCAGAGGATGAATCCAATGGTGGGATAGCTCTGCAAAACATTGTGATTAAGAAATATCGTGCTCACTGGCAGCCAGGAGGATGAGGCCAGTATTGGTCACTTCACCAAGCTGGGGGAAGGTAAAACTTGCAGGTTTTAGTTTGGAGGAATGCTGTGTGAGCAGGAACACACTTCCTTCTGTTTTCAGTAAGGGTTTTCAGCTTTCTTTTTTTGTTTTTCAGCTTCTTTTTTTTCTTGAAATTTATGAAAATCACACCTTTCAGAGTGGCAGTGTCTGCCAGGTTGGTGTAGTACTAGAATTCTCTGTGATCTTTCATTAAAATGGTAGATGTAGGAGTAGTTTTGCTATAATTCTGCAGCCTAAGCTCTCTGAGTCCTGAAATAACAACAGAGAAACTCTAGTAGTTGACCCAATACACCAGCAAAGGTCTAGCAGCGGTCTGCTTGAAGTGCTGCTTTGCTGCAGGTATGCCCTTGCATGAGATCTCAGCAGAGGCCACTGTGCTATGGACAGCTGAGACTTATTGGAAGGTCTCTGTCTTTTTTTTTTTTTTTTTAAATCCCTGGAAAGCCTCCTGTTAGACCCTGTGTACTTACTGATCTTGCAAAGTTTCTGGAGATGATGTATATTGCTTCATACCTACCTCATGCTGTTTGAATCTCAGGGTATTGTCTGAATCAACCTAAAGTGTATCAGAACTTTAGGAACTGTTATAGAGAGGTTTTTTAGGTCTTCTCTAATAAGATACATATCTTGAGGGAGAAATGGGTAATTTAAAATATGCGAGTTATTTGTCAGAAATGTGTTTGAGAGGACATAATTAAAAATGCTAGGCTATTGTGCCCTCAGGGCATCATTTGCAGGGTTGTGTGACTTTGTTCATCAGTAGGGGTCATCTCAAATGTGGTGCTCAAATATCCATTCAGTTTATTCTCGACTATTATTTCTGTTTGGTTGTTTTTCACGACTGCTTTTCCTGGCTTTAGATCCTCTTGCTGCATCCCAGCAGAGAACCTAGTTTTATTGCCAATCCAAAAACTGATTGTAGAGAATCCGTTTGCTGGAGTTGTTCTGGGCTTTTTTTTTTTTTGTACAGCCAAGACAAATAAGATACCTGTAAATAAACAAGATGCCTGCTTTATAATGTATAGATAGTTATGGTTTAGGCTGCTGAAACATACATAGCAAGGCACTAGTGGCACTGAACTCCGATGTGTTCAATTAAACCATTAGCTTTTTAAAAACCCTTTAAGATTTTATGGGTTTATGTAATAATTCATAACTGAAATCCTTCATCTTTTTTTGAAACAAAATATATGTTGAATTTAGAAAGAGAACTAATTAGTGAACTTGGGCATAAGACATTGACTTAAATATTTGTAAGACTCCTTTGCGAATGAAAGCTGTCTCTAGAGCTGTCAGTCATCCACCCATTTGGCTGAGCCCTTCCTGCTGCCCTTAATTTGAGTAGTGCCTCTCATGTAAATGAAGGCTGGGACCTTCTGCCAAGTGCCCAGGGATTAGCTCATGAGGCTTGCATACATGTATATATCCATATGAATACATATGCGCCCCACTCTGTGTGTGTATATCCTCTACCACATAGGGTATGAGAACTGTCAGTTAGGCTCCTCCTGTCAATGGCGATATTGAAGGTGACTGCTTGGATTAGACAGGGCTTCAGTTAGTGTAAAAGTGGGTGCTCTGTGACTCAATGTCAGTTGTACCTTTGGTTTTGGTCTGCCCCGTGCACCCAGCTGGAAATGGCTTGTCACCATTGCAAGGCACTGTTCTGGGTGAGTGTGTAGCAGTGGCACAGTTATCAGTTGTCACTTGGGTGTCCTCAGAGGATCTGGTACTGTCCCACTCCTATCAAGATTCTAAGGAAATACTCATCTTTTAAGTGTGGGTGTAGGTATGGATGCCTATAAATACATTCCAATTGGCTCAAAGCATCTGTGAAGAATGCTAGGGATGTGCTTGCTCTCTGTGGTGTTTGATGGTGTTGATGTCTAGAAGTCTATTGCATTGTCCCCAGGAATTTTCAATGTCAAAATGGTGCTGTGTTTGATAAAGGTGCAGACTGAGTTTACTTGAATTTTTTTTTCTGAACAAGACAGAATCGGAGGGGCTGGATAACAAACAGATGTGAGAGACAGGGAATTTGCTGCTATTGTTCTATAGAAAACTGTCTAGTTACCGACTGTATCAACTTTCATGTTATCCCTTAATTGACTTTTCTGGGCTGAACTCTGCTGAATATGAAAGCTGCTACCGACTGAGGTCTTGTGTAGCATCTCATGTACAGCAGTCTACCTTGTTTACTGTACTAAAGCTGTAGGAGTTGAGTGATTCTAAAGTAACAACCGAATAGATTTTAGGAGTGCAGGTCTGATAAGAAAAGCACATGCCACCCCCTCCCCTATTCTGAAAATAATCCCCAAACCTGCAAAAACTCTGGCATAGTGACTGGATTGAGTACAGTCAAGTTCCAGTGAGCAGCATGTGTAGTTGAGAAGGTAGAAGAATTAATGTTTCTGAAGAAAAAAAACCCAAAACAGCAAGAAAGTGAGCCAAATGCTTACCTGGGGAAGCTCAGTGACTTGAATGGTTCAACAGAAATTTTTCTGAGTTCTGAATCTGGCCCTGGCATCTAGGTCTCCTGAGGAGTAGAGGAAGGGTTTTCCTGGTTTTTTGGATACAAGCAAATGGAGACTGTCTATGGCTTATCGCTCGGAACTCCCATTTCCAATGCTCAAAGTAGCCTTTAAGCCTTCAAGAAGTAGTAGCAATCCCTGAAAGTGCATGGATACATATGGTAGAATTTCATCTTTGTGTCTGGCTGAAAAAGGAGATTGATGGTTCTGCTGTGGTTCCGCTTCACAGTGACGCTCAGAGGACTGTGAGGAAGATTGTTTCCCCATATTTGCATTCAGCTACTCCTAGTATATCACTTTCCACTGAGCATGAGAGTGATTTTGATTTTACACAATAAGAGTTTCCAAGGAGGCGCTAGATTTACAAAAGCGGTTGCCAAGGGTCTCCAAGGGACTTGACAGATTTACAGGGTGATGACATACTACTAGCAGAGTCTCAATGGAAATTGGGTGTGATAAGTAATACTAAATTGGAGGTGCTCAAGGACAATGTTCAAAAGCAATTTGGAGAGTCCATGGAACATTTTGATTTGTCTCAGTGTAATTCCTGAAATAAAAGGGAGCTCAACTGTGACTGGTGGAATTTATTTCTTATAGCTTTTTAATATTGAAAATTGAGCTTCAGCATTATATTCCACTTCTGCCTGTCTTTATGCAAATTACATAAAAATAAGTGACTACTTTGTAGAAGTAAAGTCTTGGAGGTGGGGAAGGTTTATATGGAAGTTATCAAAGAATGGCTTTTTATTTTAAAAGAATATGTATATCTTAGCCAAAGCAGTTTAGTAATGGACAAATATGGGCTTGGGGAATGCTTAGATGGACCTTCGGAAAAACCTCACAAGTTTCCTAGATACTATTTTTTCAAAGTCTATTTAAAAAAGAACCAAAAAGCCACACTATTATTTGCAGATCATGTCTGTGCCAGTACTGACAGCATTGGAAAAGCGACCCTATTTAGTTGGTTTTGTTCTTTGTATAACAACTTGCCGCCTTGCCTTCTGAATAGCACAAAAGCTATTTTATTGCTGAGGAGCAAATGCTTTCTGGGTGAATCCTGTAAGATATTGTTTTTCTTTCACGAGGCTGCTATGTTTTCCTTTTACTGCTATTTTTGAAGTTGAAGAGAATCACAAGAGAATTGCATTGCTAGGGCAGAGCTGCTTCCATTGTGATTTGCTTCAAGTGGCTCAAGAAAGAATTGCTGAGATGAGCCTAAGATACGGCAGATAAATATGTGAATGCCCACGTACCTGCCAGTTAAGCCTTGTGTGTTGTGGATACGCATAAACTCTTTTTATTTATAAATGCACTGATGCTAGAGGTGAGATGGAGGGGCAGGAGAATAATCTTCCTTCTTTAAAGGCTATATATATGTTGTCCTGAAACATATTGTAGCCCAGCTACCTCAAAAGCTAATATTGTGGCAAAAAAATAAGCTGGAATATTGTGGGATTAGTCACATTCATGGATTTACAGTCAAGATGAGCTGCTTCCTTGCTCTGTGCAGAAAACCTAAAAATCACATTGATGATGGGTAACACTGATAAGCATATACTAAAGCAAACAAAAGTGCAGATTAGTGGGCAGGTGTCTTGCTAGGTGCTGAGAAAGGAGCACAGGTAGAGGGGCAGCTAAGCTGGTAGCAAAGGCGCTCCTATTGTTGGAACACAGAATGAGGAAAACTAGCTGTGAGTGCTCCAAGGTGTGGGAAGACAGACACCTAACGAATTAACACTACAAAGGAATGGCCCCAGTGGAAAGAGTCTAGCATTATCCTCTGGTGTCCTCTTTAGACAGAGGCCCAACTCCCTGCCTGCCTTGGAGACTTTGGGCAACAGTGGAAGCAGCAGCGCTGAAGTGACTGCTCCTTCGTGCTGCCGGTGCTTGTGCTTGATTAAAGAACGGCCAAGGAACAGAACTGTGGGCTCGTCCTTCATACACCATTTTATTCCACTTGGTCTGGTACTTTTTGGCTAGAAGGTAAGAAACAGGTCTGCTCCAAGCACTTCAGCTTGCCCCAGCAGGTGTGGGACTTGGTGCCGGCCCCTCGAAGTTATTCTGAGAGAAGAGCTTGCAGCTGAGGAGCTTTGAATAGTAGCAGGTAATGACCTCAGAGAGCAGTACCTCACACTTGTCACTGTTTCTTGTTTGCTTCTCAGTTAGAAGCATAAGCAAGCAACAATTCTGAGTTAGGAAATGCTATAGCCTTTTTTTTTTAAGAAAACAACAAAGCCCCTAAGAATTATTTAAGAGCAAATACTCTTTGAGTGAAGAACATAAGCAGATGTTACACTTACCATCTGGCAAGTGTGTCAGTCTCTCTCATGCCTGAAAGCAAAATATATGGCTGTCTCCAGATAGTTTTCTTCATCAGTGCTGTAGTCATGCTCTTCACCAGAGAGTGGCTGGTGTAAGAGGATTTACCTGGGTGCTGTATATTCTGCTATACTTACATTATCAGTGGTTGTGCTGAGTTGGGTTCTGTGTGACACACACTGTGAGCCTGTATGTAGATTCATTACATTTGCTTGTTTCTGTTTATTTTTAAAGGCATTTGCTGTATTTCTCTGAAGTAATTTTGGTTTTATCCTCTCTGAAAAAAGGTAACTCTGTACTCCTAGCTATGGATGTTAGTTGTACAGCAGTCCTTGTCTATGATGTTCCTGCCTTCAAGCTGGAGGGTTTCTGCTCAGTCACTAGAAAGGAGTGGCCTTTTCCAGCAGGAAGCTTTTGTAGTGGGACCTGGGGAGCTGAAAGAGACCATGGAAGTGTAAATGGGAAAGCTCAGGGCTCTTTGTGGAAAGATGTAGTGGCTCCAGTGACCTTGGTTACACTTGCCATAGTGGGCAAAGCCATGGCATTTTGCAGGGGGAGGGTACGTATTTTCACCAGGAAAGCTGAATCGGGTATTGTGCTGCCTGGAGGATGTGTGTCACAAAAGAATGCTGCTTCCACTTACTATTTTTTAATAGGATTAATTCTGTCCCGGGTCCCTAATGTCACCAGTGCTTCCATTAAATACTACAGCCAACTGAAATAATCTGCACTCAGTTTAAAGTGAGACTCTATTTTGTTTACTAACAGCTTCCTTAAAATTGGAGGTGAAATTCCATCACTGGATGTGCAGAGGAATCTGAAATGCATAATATGCCATTGAATGAGCTATGTTTGAGGATGTCTAAGCTGTCTTGCAAATAAATGTCTCCAACATCATGGTTTATTTCTAGGGAACTTTATTTAGCAGGAGCATGAGTTATCTTTGCCATGTAGCAGTCAAGATTCACAGTTTTCATGAAAGATCTACTACTACAGGAATAAAGACTTCCTTTGTTTACAAGAGAGGGAGGAAGAAAGCAGCCTTCAGGCTGTTGTTTATAGCTGCTGACATGTGATAGAACACGAACATGCCTTTGCTTGTGGGATCTCAGATTGGCATCTTTACAGGGAGGGGGAATCTTCAAGGGTAGCTTAAAGCTGACACTTTGTCATCCTGCAGTGATAAGCCCTAAAAAGAGCTGTTGTATGCACTGGAGTATGTTATGCATAATAAAAACTGAGTCCTGGAAGAGTTAGGAACAGTAGTTTGTATTCAGTAGCTAAATTATACAAGGTATGGAGTGCTGTCTTGTGTGGAACGCTCTCAGTTAATGGGAATTTCTCTGCTAATAAAAGGCTTCAAGATTTGGTCCAATGGATCTCAAAAATGGTAGTGCTATTTGTGGATATGATTGGCAGATGTAATCCCTTTCCTGCTCTCATCTACATCTTTCCTTTCCTGGCCTGTGCCAGCCATTAGACCAGAGCATAATTAAATCTAGTCTTTCAGAACCAAAGTAGACATTAATCATTCAAGGTACTTTTTTTCTTTTTCTTAGAAGTCTAAGGAAGATAGACACCTTAATCCCACTGAAATGCAGCACATATGTATTTTTGGCTCCTTTGAAAAATCCAGCCACATTATTTAATACAATCCAGTGGTGATCTTTTACCAACACTCCCTTAACATATAAGTCTTTGACATTCCCTTTGCAAATATCGTGAATTAATTTGAAATGTCATAGATTGTTTAAAAAATATTGCCACTATAGTTGTTTAATTATATATTGTAAGAACTAGACAAGTTTTACTCTTTTCCTGTCTTTTTAATTGTACCATTGGATATCCACAAATGGTTCCATAGCATAAGAGAAACCATCTCTCCTCAGTTTGTCCTTGTGTTTCACTGAGGTAAGTGATGACCTGCTGGTAGCCGTTGTACCAAGCTTTCTTCTTCCGATCCAACCTGGGAAAAAACCAGAACTATAAAAATGTACAAAGTATCATTGGCCCTTCTAAAGTGTGGCAAGCAAGTAAAAAAAAGTTGCTGCCTTATAGGGTGTACCAGGCCGGCGGGAATGTAGTTACCCCCTAAGGTTATCAGGAGAGTTTGATGTGTGTGCTGCTGGGTCCCTTTTAACAGGTGGCCATGTAAATGGTGATATGGAATGGTGGAAGTCTAAAAGTGGTGATATCTTAATGTAGCCTACCCTCCAGAGGTTGGAGGCCCTTCAAGTGAACGTTCACATAAGTAGGGAGTGATCTTTGGAGTTCCTCCGATCTAGTTAAAGCCAAACAGAAACCCAACCAAAATCAAACAAAAACCAACCTGAAAACTAGACAGGAAAACTTATTCTGCCTTATTTGGAAAGCTTTGTCCACGGCAGCTTGTTTAGTATGAGCGACTATGCAAGAGAATTGCAGACCATGAGCCTGACACTTCTTCCTCCTTCTCCCAGGATCTCCAAGCACCTGTAGAGATCTGGTCAGCATCATGAAATTTCATGGTATAAAATCATATAAATTGGGAAGAACCTGTGGATGTAATCGGGTCCATGCATGGACACTGTGTGAGCTGATTTTGTTACTTGCCTGCATTTGAAGGGCTTATAGGAAAAGATTAACAAACCAAGAAATTATATGCATGTCACTTGGGTCGCTCTCTTTCTCTGCTTCTTCCAAGTGGATCGTTGAAAGCAAACTTTATAGCTATAAGGAAGTAAAAGTTTCTGTCCTTACTGCAGTAGCTTTATAGCATGGTGTGCTGTTGGTTTGTTTAGGCTTCTTAAAATATGCTCTGCTTAGCCAGATGCCATTTTCTTTCAAAGTAGCATGAGCTCCCAGTGGAAGCTGAGGGTATTCCCTGCTTAGCAGAACCAAGCCCTCTGTTTGCAGAAGCCCTGCTGTCCGACAGTGTATGTGAAGTCCATGATGACTGCTTTAGCACTAAATCAGGGGAGAGAAACCTTCACTCTGTGCTAGGCACATAACTAAGATTGGTCTGTGAAGAGCTCTGATTCATTTTGACACTTGCTATTTTATTGCACTCAAAGGGATGTATGGTTAACTAATTTGTGTGTGTTACTCCTTAGGAGCTCCCACTTCCTGGTTAATACCTGGATGATACGGCTTCAGAGGAGCCAGGATATGTTGCTTTAATTCAGTATTGTGCCATGCAGAAAGACTTCTTTTCTTGTGCAAGGAATTAGTTGTTGTCTAATAGGCAGAAACAGATCTATTTAATTGCTTTTTGCTTTAGGAAAATGCATTTTAGAAGGGAGGTATTAGTAAAGAATAAAGGAATGCGTAGGAATATAAATCATAGCTTTATTATTTCTGTCCAGGCTTCATGGGCTCTGGGAAAAATAACTTCTTGTGTTGGTATGAACAGGTGCAGCAATTGCTTTTGAAATTAGTCCAAGCAAGTAACATTAAGTCCTCATTTTACACCTCACTGAATGCTGTGCAAAGAGCAGAACTTCCCAGCAGCATAAGCAGATATAATTCCATTGATAGCTTTGGCGCTGAGCCTATTCACTTAAATCAGGGAAGTAGTATCTGCTCATGCCTCAGTAAACAAAACCTATTACATTATATAGGTCAGTATTTGTTTTGGGACAGTTCTCAGTCTTTTGAATGCTTTCTCTTCAGAGGTTAACTCTGTGTTCCCAAAAAGAGCTTGTCCTTCTTCAGCCTCCTGTTCCTGAGGCTGGGAAGAATTGTGGGACAAATAGTGTCTGTCTTCAGTGGAGACTCTTGAGGCCTGTGTAACAGGGAAAAGCAGTTTGCCTCCAAACTCTTAGAGTTTTAGTCAAGCTCTTGGCCTGAGGGGAAGGGCTTACAGGATGGATGGATGTGTGTGCTTGTAGGAGTGGAGCCTGAGGGACAGTTTTAGTTCCTTCAGAAATACTGTGGTGATGTAGGACTACAGCGTTCCCAGTTTGAAATCTAGGGGTAAGGTGGTTAGGGACCCTTCCTAAAGCCAAGTGCTACGATGGTAGAACACAGACAGCTTTGTTTCTGTCTTGGTAGATGAATGAGATTCACTGGAAAGTTGTCTGTGTAGTCACCTGTATTTGGTAAATAGAAAAATAATTTTAAAACACATGAATTTGTAACACTGAGCTCTATAAACTCATTGTTTGTGGAGTGGAGTGGTGGCTTGGTCATGAAGTTTTAACAGCCATGAATGAATTCATTCTTCGTGAATAAAGAGCTGTCTGGGGATACTCCATGGCAGGTAAGGCAATACTCTGCCTGCTCTCTATTACTTCCTTTACTTCTCTTCCAGTCCCTCCACTGTCCCTGGCACCTGGATGGTAAGGGATATTTCTTTTGGGTTCCCTGTGCCTGTAGCTAGTATCTGGCTGTGTTGCTGATCAGTGGTCTTGCATTAGGCTCAGCTTTTTTTCAGAAATGTTGGTACTGAATATTCTTTGTTTTATTTTAAAATGCATTGATGTAAGAACATATTTTCAATATTTCTATTAGTTTTTGTAATCACAGAAACCAGAAGAGTTAACTGCTTACTAGGGTTCTCTCACTTAATTGCTGTGACACCTTGGACCAGTTGTTAAGGTCTCCCATCTCTTTTTGTTTTTCTTTTTTTTTTAATTGATACATTTGAAGTGAGACCAAAAAAAGGTTGTTTAGCCTTCCCCAATAAATGGAACCATCTTCCTTGCAGGTCTCCTTGGACCCATGCCTGGTGCTTTCATGAACACTTTCTTCCTGGTATCACCACAGCATGGATAGAAATTTGAGAGAAGCAGCAGAGCAGTTCTTGGCTTGCTCATGAACAACAGAATGTTTAAGCAATTTGTCTGCAGGCCCTAGTAAAACAAACAATGCAGAGCAGCCCCCAGCTAATAGTATTTTTAGCTATACCACACAGGTAATATAGCTGTGAAGAGAAAAACTGTGGGGGAGGGTGAAGGACCATACTTACCTCTGTTTCAAAGGGGTCTTGCTCCAGTTCGCAGTTTTTCCACTGCTGTGGCCAGACAGCTAATAACAAAAAGGAAACAATGCTGAGGGGCATTGACACCCCTGACCGATGTTAGGAGACACATGGCAGAAATGACCATCCAGCCCACATCTCCTGACACTTGGATTTACTGGCCAGAGCAACTTTGCCTCATGTAGGGCCCTGATTCAGCTATTCTAAAGTTCTTGAGTGTTAACTTTATTTCAAGCATGTGCCTGAATCACACTAGTTTAAAGTAAATTATATCCATTTTGGTGTTGTTTTTTTTTAAAAAAAGGGCAGAATTAGATTTAAAGAGGTAAAAATATGCAATTCTCCTCAATTGTGAGAAGGTTGTGCTCTAGTAGAGCTTGAGAAGGCAGCAGTGATTTGCTTTGCATTTGTTAGGGGACATTCCTAGCTATGTGGCCTAGGAAATTGTTTTCAAAAAGTAAGAAAAATTAGTTCAGGAGGGTGTATTGAGCAGCACTCACCTTGGCAAGAAATTGCCCAGTACCTGGCAGTACACGACACTGACAAGTGCTCAGCCAGGGGGATGCTTCCTGACAAGCTATTCAGAACGCCTATTCAGACCCTTTCAGGTCTCAGGTGAGCTTGTGCAGGTGCCACTACAAAATTCACACACTTAGGGCTTTTTTTTGAAGTTCATAAACTGAGCCAGGAGGTTCCATTGGCATACAGTAAACACAGTACCTCACAATACTGCTGTCTTTTGGCTTTCTGTTTTTAAATAAGTGTTGTTTGAAGCATGTTTTCCAAATTGTTTGAAGTTAATGGGCTCTGAGACATAACCCAAGGATAGAAAGATGTTTATGTCACTTGGGGGACTTCTTTAGAGTTTTCATGTGTGTTTGCTTCTCCACCCCCTGAGGAAGCTGTGTTTTAATTGGGTTTTGCAAACATTTCTTTTTGTTTTACTTTTGCTTTTAACTATGACGATTCGCCTCATAAAAACTACAAAGGGAAATTATGCCAAAATTCATTATTCCATAATACACAGGACTTTTGTTTCCCTTTAGACTTGTCTGTCGGAAGCTAGTATTTGGCACTGTTACCCATGTGGCTGTGGGACTTTCTTTTCAGCTAAGGGTTGGAAGATTTTAAATGGGAGGTAACTAAATGCTACTGAGCTGCTGCTGTAGGCAAGGGAAATGAGCTTTAGTGTGCCATTGGTATTCTCTCTGGGTTTCTGACCAGCATTTCAAAGAGAAAGTGTCATCAGAGATTTACTCCTGTGATTTGTATTGAGTCTAGCTATTGTTGTGATGGGATTCTGGGAGCTGGAAAAGAGCATAAAATACCAGTAAAGCAAATACATGAGAAACAAGGTTTATAGTTATGTTGCTCACTATGAAGTTTGCTCTTTGATTTAACAGCTTCCTGGAACCTGGGATATGTTACTGTCCCATCTGGGGTAGAATTCATCAGCTGTTTGTTAAGAAAGGAACTACAGATAGACATAATGCAATTATCAAAGCTGAAACTTTGCCAAGACTCTGGATTTACTTTTCAGAAAGAGCCAAGGCATCTTTCACAGTCACAAATTACGACTCTTACCTTTTGGATGGGATACAAGGATGGGCTTATTGTGAAGAACATGGTTGCAGAAATAATTTGCCTGGCATATAAATAGCATCTGTGTGTCATAGTATTCCTCAAGAGAAGGGAGAATGTCAGTTAAGCTGCCAAGAAATACAGATAAATTGTATCTGAAAACAGGCAGCATTGGTTACAGGAGGTTATAGGTAATTGGAACCATATGTTGTTCCAAGCTTCTTTCTTCCACTGAGCAGTCATGGATTACAGTGCAAATAACTGAAATGGCTTCAGACACATCTGTAAGTTATTTTGTATACTTAATGATCACCTTGACTACTTTGGGACCGTGAAGGCCTTCATCCAAAAATCTTGGTTATTGTCTTTCTCAGAGCCAGTGGTATTGATTAGATAGAGAAATGATAGACAAAGATGAACACCACTTGTGAGGTTGCTGAGCATCATGAAGCAAGCAGTACTTTATAGGTATTTGTTAGCAATATTCATAATATTTAGTAGGTATTAAACATAAGAGAGATTGTGATGGTAAAAGGAGCTTCCTTCAGTTCTACAGAAACATATGCTACCCCAAGATCTCTGTGAAGAAGAGGGTGAAATGGATTAGAAAATGTGTGTGGTCCATAAGGGATGGATTTAAGCTATGCTGCAAAGAACAGATATTTTCCAGAAAGTTTAGTCAAGAATAAAGTGCTTTTTACCAATAGAGGGAATTCTCCTGAGTATGAATGACTATTCAGAGTCTTGTAGGTAAAATTGACCTCTGGCTTTCTGAAGGCCAGTGGAACAGGACTTGGCAAACCCCAGAAGGCACATTAGCAGTGAAGAGTATCTAAATGACATTTCAAACACTAAATACAGTAACTCACTCTTCTCTTATATCCCATCTGTCATTCTTCTGTCTGTCTAGCTTATTTCCTGGAGTCTTGTCATATACTGTCGTATATTTATCCTCATCACACTTATTTCACTTATCGAAGATCTCTGGTTTGGATGAGTGAAAGAATATTGCTGCAGTGTAATTCTCTTCTGAGAGAAGCTTCCAAAATCTCACTGTGGTCCCTTGGACCAGTTAGGCATATAAATTAGTCCTTGACCCTTTGCCACCTTATTAAAAGCCAGAAATCATTTGCCTTCAGGATTGGAAAACTGATAGTCTGTGCTATAGTAGAGGACCCATCTTGCTAATTCTGGTACCTGTACATCTCTCATCCTGTTAAAATCTTTGGTCATTTCACATGAACACCTAAATTGCTTTTGTTCCCTTTCATAATTCTTTATTGTTGTCTTATCACTGCTGCTTGTCAATTTTTGCCACTTGGCATGGCATCATAAAAGGAGCGTGTTCTCAGGCTTCACCAGGGGCTGATGAGATCCTTCCAGCCTGGGGAGAGCAGGGCCGATGTGTGAGCTGCCTGGAGATCAGTGGTTGTTTCTGTTGCATTATCTACTACCGTGTTTAGATACACATCCTCATTATCTGGACCTCTTCCCACATCCAGTGAGAAGCACAGACAAGCTAGCACCTTTTGAACAGAGACAGTAGGTGAATAAGTGTATGCAGGCTCTGCAGATTCAGAAGCTAAGGATTCTTTCACACCACAAAACACCAGCTCTCGAATACTAAAATGTATGCAGTCATCTCTGGCTGCTGCAGTGGTTGTCCTCTCCAAACATGGAGAGGATGCCTGTGTGGATATATACTCTGCTTCTTAGTGGTGTTCTTTTATTTTCTTTTTTCCTCTTCCCCCCGCCTCCTCCCTTCCCCCCTCCAGGTCAGCTCAGGATTCCCAAAGAGCAAGGGGAGTGAACAACTATAATCCCAGCTGTCCCAAGGATGAGTTAATCCTACAACCATGATGTGTTTCAGAAGTCTGAAGTGGGGAAAAGGGAAGAATAGGCGCTGAGCTGAGTTTCAGAAATGCTTGGTCTTTAGGCTTTCGTCACTGATACAGGGTTTTTCTGTTGTGGTGGTGGTTTGGGAGTTTTTTGCCCCCCTTCCTCTCCTTCCAGAACTGCAGGCTGTCGAACCATGGCTGTCTGTGGGAGTCTTTTCATGCTTAGTCTTGGTGCTGCTCTCTCCAAACTGCTTTGTGGTGTTGTCATTACCGTGATTTTTTGGAGGTCTGTAAACTCTCAGGTCAGGCTTGTAAATGAAAACTTTGCCCAGGAGTGTTCAAAGTGTGCCTGGCAGTAGCCTTTCCATCATAAAGAATGATTTTGCCGTGATAAAGTTTGAAGACAGTAGTTGGTGGTGTGTTTTGGGTTGCAGGGAGGATGTGTGTGTTTGTGTTTCCCCCCTCCCCTTCGCTGCTGCTTCTGAGAACTGCGCTCCCTAGCTGGAAGACATAATGGCTGTATGAATTGCTATTTAATCAGGGCTGCTAATTAAGTCTTAGCTCTTTAATGCTTTCATGGGAGAGCTGTATATGATTTGCAGTGGCTGGAATTGCAATTGCAAGCAATTAAGCTGCTCTTGGCTCGGTAGGACCTGAAAGCGCAGTTTTATGAGGGATATTCGGGACTAGGAGAGATCCTGCCACCTTCATTTTCCTTGCTCTGAACCTATTTGTTTTTAAAAGGGAATAATCTGAAGTAGTGATGCAGTGAAGAAATTCATTCACTTCAGATTTTCAGTGTTTTTTTGCGTGTATAGTTCCATCTAACATCCGCTTTTATGACACAGTTAATATAATTGTTGGTTAAATATAAAGCCCATTCTTAACAGAAATCTTAGCTCTTCAGTACTGCTCGTTTAGTTTTATAATGCAGTTGAGAGACTAAGATTTGTAGCACATAGCCATCTCATTAGATGCCAACAAAGGGTTCCTACTTATGGGTCTTGGCAACACTTTTCAATCAAATAGATCAGATTTAATACACTGGGTAGTCTTAAATGACAAATTTTGCAACAACTGGCCTAAAGAACTGAGGTGTGTGAGCTCAAGTGGGAGAAAATGTGTGGAATACTTGTCAGGCTTCTGTAGTACAGACCAAACCAAACCATGCTGTTTCTGCATCGCACAAGGGACAGAAAGGAAAAGAAAAATATTCTTCCTATTTCTTTGCCTTTCCAAGAAGAGTTTGTCTAAAGAAGACTTCTCTTAGGAAGAAAAGTAATTCTGAGAAACTTCAGATACTCAAGGTAGAGGAAAGAGCACAAGGTGAACTTAAGAGGCTTTAAATGAGACAGGGTATGTGATCATAGCCTGTGAAACTAGAAGAGTGTTTTTTGTTTTGTTTTAACAAGAGTCAAGTCTGACTTTCCCTCTTTCTCCCCCACTACCTTGGCAGTGGCTCCTCAGTCAGCTAGGAGCTAGTGAAAATGGAAATGCAGAAGTGATGAAACAAACAGCTGGGAAGTCTGAATGGGCACAGTGATGTGATAAGAAACTGTGTCAGATCTCACAGAGCAAAGGTCAAATGATTGGTCTTTACCTACTCGGTGAGCACAGGTCAGGAAGTTTACTTTTCCCTTGGCTGTGTAGTACCGTAGTGCTCTGCATTGTTTTTCAGCTGTGTACTACTCGATTGTGTTGCTAAAGTAAGCTAAGCTGTGACACTGTGATGATAAACTGACAAATATTAATTGAGGGCAACAGAAGCCACATACTGCAGTGATGCAAATAGCGTTGAAATTGCCAGTGCCAACATAGTCAAGCAAATAAACCTAACTCAGCAAATTAGCTTGGGTACTAGAAATGCTACAGTGGGTAAGTTGATGAGCTTATTCAACTGAGCTGCATGCAGTAGCTGAGCTAGCTTTTTTCAGAGGCATTTTAACTGTCTTGGTGCTGAACTGCAGTGTTTAGTGTAGATAAACACTCTGTAGCTTGTGCTGATTTGTTACAAGATACAGGGAATCTTTTCCACTAGCACTGTTTTCCTTGTCTGTGCTTAGCCACAGTGAAGTAGTTTGAAGTGGTACCATCCTGACTTCAGCCTCCTCTGCACTGCTTTCAGTGAGTAACATAGATTAAGGGCTGGAAAAGCAGCAGTGATGATTGTAACAGTTGATAGTAAATGGAGGATCTTTCTGCTTTGCGTTGGAAACCTGTTCTAGTGCTGGGATTAGCTGACTGTCTTTCAGTATTCTTCAAGGTTTATTCTATGTGAAGCTTTAACAACATAGTGGCTTGAGTTTTGGCTTAACTATTTTCCTGCCCCTCTTGCGACCAAACTCCACAGGTGAAGAGAGAAGCTGTTTACAGGAGAGATAGTCAGGCTTCAGATGCAAAGAGTTCCCGAAGACTCTGGATGCCCAATTAGTACTAAAGGGCTCATTCAAATACATGGAAATTGGTGAGACAAATCTTTTGGACACTGTGAATTGCACTCAGATTTCGAGAGAGGAAAAGGACAGGCATTACGTAAGCCATTCTTTAAGTTCATAGTCAACAAAATTAGTGACCTTTGAAAACTTGAATGTTTTCCATCATAGACTGCTGTACTGACCTCTGTAAGGGAAGAGGCTGCACCCTGGAATCTTTACAGCCACTCAACCATCCAGTCCTCTAGTTCCAGGGAATGTGTGTTTTGAATTATGTGGAAATATTTGAGGTATAAAGCAAGATAATGGTCTTTGTGGAGAAGACTGGGTTCCTATTCCAGGTTAATCAGATCTTGTTAGGTGGTCTCAGTTTATAATTGCTTTAAAATAGATGGTATATTGATTTGTATTGTTTAAAAGCCATTACATATAACAATATAACAGCAAGGAATTATTGCTGGTGAGAGAACTCGTAGGCATCATGCAATATTTCCCTAATTTGTTCCGGTGTGTAAATGTTTTCTAACATCTACTCCATGCATTTGCCTAGAAATCTGCTCCTGCTTTGAAGGGTTGTCAGGGCAGGATTAAGATGCTAACTGAAGTATAATGTGTCGATCCTGAGAAGCCCCCGCAGGAGAAAAGACTGAAGTCTTTGAAGGGGAAAAACAAGGAGTAACACATGAACTGTAGTGTGGCAGCAGAGGAATAGATGCTAATCCAGCCTAAATAACGTTGGGAAACTGGAAGCCTGCTGATGAATAACGCTGCTCATCTATTATCCATAAGCAGCTGAGAATACAGATTTTTCTTGAGTGGCAAGAAAATATGACTGTCCCAATTTTCAGGCTGTTTTCTCAAATAAATTGAGAGAGTATTATTGCATCTGTGGTTGCCTGAGGACACTCTTCTGAGATCTTCACTGGAGAAATTCTGGCACAATAATCTAATTTGGACACACTGGAAATAGGGGTCATTTGTTAATACTTGAATGCCAGAAATATGCTCTATAGTGTTTTTATGCATGGTGCTTTTTTTCTGTCAGCTCAGAGCAGGGCTTGGTTATTTTACAGGTGGCTGAGAGTGGGATTTCCAATGTGCTTAAGGATCACATGTGAAAGTGACTTCTTCCTGATTTTGGGGGCTTAACGGCTTAAATATCAGTTATGGATTCGACCCAAAGCAAGGCTAAAACACAGGAAGGAATAATATAGAACTGTTTTATTTCCCTTACGCACAGGTCTCATCCACATATGATTTTTATCTTTGTTGCTATTTGGGGAGTTTTAAAGAGAAATACTAAAAATGTGATTTATTGGAGAATGTGAAGCAGAGTCTACTGATTAAGTAGATGGGTTATTCCCCCTGTTGTAAGCAGGGAATTGAGTGATTGCTGCCTTAACCCAAGATTTAGGCTCCAGCTGAAGTTCTTGGAGTAGTCCAGGTAGGGGAGCAGGCTTGAGGGGTGGTTTTACTGTTAATTACTATTCAATTTCTTAACAGAAGAGATGTTGTCCAGGAAGAGGCTGAATTCTTGAAACAAAAATATGCAGAGGCTTTAAGTGCTTCAGTTGAAAGGTGCTTTTATTTACTCTCAGAATGTATTCATCAACATAGCTTGTGTTCCAGATATTTTAATGTGGTTTTTATACATGCTTACAGTCATTAGTTTGCAAATGATGATTGAATTAGCAAATTAGATTCCTTCACCCTTGGCAAGTGCCACAAACCTTGCAATTGCAAGGCTGTAAAAGTCTGAAGGAGAGAAAAAACAGTTTCCAAAAAGGGGGAAAAAAACACACCAGATTATATCACATCAGACAAAATTTGTATAAATAAGTACATAAACCTGGGGTTGTTTTTTTTTTCTAGGCAATCAAATGGGATTGAAGTAGTGCCAGTATGAATATTCAAATCCCCAAGTGTAGACCTGGAAAAATGTTTTCTAGTGTGTTATTGTTCAGGTCAGGCAAAGGGAAATAAAGCTGCCAGCCTTGCCGATTGCCCCGGGCCCATCCATTCTGGGAGCAAGGTAAGCCCCGTGCACTCTTGATACAAAGCCACATTCTTCCTTTTTAAACTTTTTCCTGGTAAACTGTGTACCTTTTAGGAAAGGGTAAGCTTCACCTAATCTTCTCCAGGGAAAGATCAGAAAAATCTTATTTCCCACGTATAATATTTTTTCTCAGGTGGCTTGAGACTGATGGGGGAGAGGAGATAACCCTCTCTTGACTCCTCAAGAAAGGTGTTTGCCTTCTGAGGCTCCAGCTTGGACTTTATCCTGAAAAATATGCCCTTTGGGATCAAGGAAAACTGTGTCTTGTAGTGACTGATACCAAGTAATTAAATTTCTGCCTTTGAGCAGCTGTCCTCTTAGAACATAAATGGTCAGTTCTTTTGAAACTGAAGATTTAACACACTTTTTGATGAGGCCTGACATATTACTAGCAGGGTTACTCGAGCACCTTCACTGTCTCTCAAAGGAACTATTTGCCTGGCCCTTGTGAACAAGAAGCCTGGCACTTACCCTGACAGCATATTTTATCTGGGACTTGTGGGTTTTCTACTTCTCCCGCTTGTTAGTTTGGACTCCAGACTTAATTATCACAGTTAAGTACTGGGCCAGAACAGTATCAGCATCGCTGATACAGTCTTCCAGAACTGGTGAGCACTAATTCTGGAGCACAGTCTTTGCAGAGGGGTGGGAACTGTTACAGATTGTGGTTTTCAGGTTGCAGTGTTAGCCTTTGATTTCAAATTGTCTTGTCTCCTGGATGTGTTGATGTTCACCAGATGGTACCTTATCCTTCTGTTTGAAAGTAGCAGATTTTGATTCATGACAGAAGCCAACATTTGGTGTTACCTGGCTTCATGACCCTACCAGTCAGCTCTTGCTTATGAGTAATGTCAGCATTGGTACATGGATAATTCCTGGTAAGTTTACCATAAATAAAATCCACAGATCAATTCCTTGATGAGGTAAAAAGCTGATAGCCTATGTGTATATACTGCACTAAGTTAAGTGGATATTTTTGAGTTTGTCTTTTATATTTAAAATTAATGACCTTGTGTGAGAGCTAGCTATTCTTAATGGTCCCAAACAAGAAGAGATAGTGCGACTAGTGGATATTTTCACTCCGAGTGACAGAGCCCTGGGACAGGCTGCCCAGAGAGGCTGTGGAGCCTCCTTCTCTGGAGACATTCAAACCCTGCCTGGATGCGTTCCTGGGTGATCTAGTCTGGGTGATCCTGCTCTGGCAGGGGGTTGGACTAGATGAACTTTGGAGGTCCCTTCCAACTCCTGACCTTCTGTGACACACAGTGGGTGCCTAAGCAGACTGTTCAATCTGTTTCTTTTGACCAAAGCAGCAAAGTTTTGAAGCTGCTTACTAGCTAGAGACAGGGGAAACCCAAAATTGTAGGGATTGGTTTACATGCACATCCTCCATACTGGAAACCTTTGTACTACATTTCAATGCATTCAAAATAATCCTATGCTAAAAGCTGTCTAGAATCATCCCTATGGTCAGAAGGTAAAAAATGTCTGGGTGCTCTGTTTGGCCTTATGCCACAACACAGAGATAATACTGCCCTAGACCAAGGGATCCCAAATTCTCTCAGCCCAGGGCCTGCAGCTGACAGGACAGCAAGATGCACAAGAAACACATGAACAGGGTCTGCAGCCAGAGCCTTAGGTTTGGTACCTTGCCAGGTCAGAATATGGGCCCCATTATCATGTGTGGAAGACTTGCTCCCATGAGTGTGTGGAGAATATAAGACAAGATTTGCATCTCTTAAAGGTTACAGAAATTTGAGTCTGAGATGTTGGTGAATTAGTGGTTAAGGAAACCAGGGCTTAGATACATGGCTGCAAAGTGCACAGCATGCATTTGTGCTTTGTTCTGAGGGATAGCAACTTTTTGGATTGTCTTGAGACATGCTTTCAATGTAGGCTTAAAATAAATTTGGACAGGAGTGAAACCTTGCCCCATTGATATTGTAATGCAATAAGCCATCAGTTAAAACCCACAATGGTTTGCATGTATTGACCACTTGCAAAAGCTCTCAATTTTATCTTGAGCTTTTCTCATTTTTTAAAGTGAAATGAAAGCAAATTGTTCTGCTTATCTCCTACCTTCAGAGTGAGCTTCCTCATTGTTTGGTCTTATCACTTCAAGCCAGAAAGTTCTATAGATTTGCTGGGCAACTCAATATTGCAGCTTCAAATTCATGATTTGGCAAGGGTGGAGAGGGAAGAATTTATTGTTTCCATTTAAACTGCTTTTAGTTCAGAATGAAATCCCATTTAAACTTAAAGGTTTGGATTGAAGTTGGAGGATCAAAGAAAATAGAAGAGAAAGAAAATGGGGCTTTAGGTTGGAGCTGTATTTGAAAGGGGTAACAGGGTTTTTCTTTCTCTCTTCTGCACCACTCTCCAAAAGGGCTTGCTGCTGCTTATTTGTCCTGAAATATTAACTGCATTAACGTGTGCATGGCCTGCAGTGGTCTCCTGTTCAGTTTGGTTTGCAGTATATGATAACTGGAGGTAAGAATGACAAATGTAAAGTCTTGTCTTATTCAGAAAATTGGGCTATTTTAAAATAAGCCCTGATCTAAAATGTAGAGGCAATACTGAAATTAGAATCTTTTGGAGTTAACAGTGTTGGCAGCTGCTGTTGTCGGTCAATAGGCTGCCTCTGCTCCACCAGGCTTGGGAGGTTCAACCCTGTGTTATCCAATGGTAACAGCTATACATAAGGGGTTTTGTGGGGAAAGAATTGCAATAAAGTGATACAAACTGAGGGAAGCTTGACTTGCATGAAGATGAGGCATACCTAGCCTCTAAGAACATCAGCCATTACCTCTGTTTGTCAAAATGTATTTCTAGCCCTGAGCCTGATCGATGGAGCTTTGTGGATCCTGTCTGTTGGGTGGGTCTCTAAGCTTTAGACAACATCCCATGCTGGATGTCATCCAAAGCGACTTGCCCAGTCACACAGAGAAAATCTGATCTCAAATATGCCAAGATGTCATCCTGTGAAGACTAAGCTGGCCATGGCACTTCTCGACAGTGTTTTCAGATTTAAGACAAACCCAGATATCTCCAATTTTAGAAACTGGAGGTGGCAGAAGAGGGAGTACATCAAACCAAGGGGAACATCCAGCACAAAAATGCAGTATTGTTGCCTGAACCTCTATTGTTTTTATTAAACCACAGCTTTTGAAGTTTTGTGACTTTTTTCTTCATTATCACTTTACAGAAATTTTCTGTAGTCCTTTTGCTTCACAGCAAAGTGTGAAATTGAAACTTGTTTTGTGGGTTGTTTTTTTTTTTGAGCTAATAAAGCATTGTAAACACTGTAAGGTGTTCTATCTCTCTCCCATCACTGATGAAGAGATGCCTTTTCAACTTTAAAGAGTTAACAGCCTTTTCAGGTTAGATATGCATTTTAAGACAATATTTGGTCTAAATTTGGCTTGACTAGCTACTGGGAATTACATGGGAAATTATAGGTTGAGGAACACTGTGCACTTAGTGAAATTCTGGGGTTTTGGATCGGGTCCTGTGAATTTTGGCTTTGAAGGCGTAGGGCAGTGCAACACTGACTGCTGATACAAAACAGGAGTTGGTCACAGGTTGGTAATCAGTGTCTGTATTGAATTGGGAAACTTCAGACTGGAATGATGCTCTTTCTCATGTAATCTGACATGTGGAGCAACATGTTTCTAACTACTCCTCCCCAAAACAATAACAATCCAAAAAAAATTACACAGCAACAGCTGGGAGATGCTTACAGACCTCAGATAAACCAGAATCCTGGGAGACTTGATTGACATATAGAGAAGGAAGGTGGAATAGTTTATATCATGCTTTCACCAAAATAAATATTGGGGCCATGATGGCTCCTATGGAATTAAGCACTGCACTGGTGTTCATGGGCTTCTACCAAGGCTAGTGATCCCAGGCTCAGGGCTGTGCCTGCGTGGGCTGCTTTGCCCTGAGCTAAGGGACGCTGGCTTGCTAGACCATAGAATCTCCTGAGCTGCAAGGGACTTGTGGGGACCATCAAGTCCAACTCCTGGCTCCACACAGGCCCAGCCAAGTCGGAGCATGGCACTGAGTGCGTTGTCCAGATGCTTCCTGAACTCAGTCATGCTCAGTGCTGTGACCACTTTCTTGGGGAGCCTGTCCCACTGCCTGACCACCCTCTCAGTAAAGAGCCACTTCCACTGTCCAACCTGAACCTTCTCTGTCTTAGTTTCATACTGTTCCCTTGGGTTTTAACCCTGGTCACTATAGAGAGGAGATCAGTGACTGCCCCTTTGCTCTCCCATCATCAGGAAGCCCCAGACTGATGAGGTCTCCCCTCAGTCTCCTTTTTTCCAGGCTGAACAAGTCATGTGACTTCCCCTCCAGACCCTTCACTGTCCTTGGTGCCCTTCTCTGGACACTCTGCAATAGCTTTGTGTCCCACTTGTACTGTGACATCCAAAACACACACCAGTTTCATACCATTAGCTCTTCTCTCTTGTGTCTGACAGCCTGTGCAGAATGCAGCCCTCTGCCATCTTCCAAGGAGCAGTTCCAGCAGCTCTTTAGTCCAAGTGAGACGTGCCACCATGCTTCAGTCCAGCTCACAGGGACACCTTGGAGCAGCACTGCAGGGCTACCTAGAGCTGGCTACCTGCCAGCAGATGTGGCTGTAGCATATCGGGGTGTTCTCTCCTTTGGGAAGAGAAATAACCTGCAACTTGCCAGTTTGGTAAAAATTAAGTAACAAACACTGTCCCTGGGTACTTACACTGACATTTGTATTTCTTTGTTTGTTTCTTGCGTAGAGGGAGGCTGGGATCTCTATGGGAGCCTTTATTTGCTTTTGCAAGGCAAAGTGTCTTTCATACCTCATCTTCTCTACATGCTGGAAATAAAAAGATGTTATTAGAAACGTGTAGCATTATTATTGAGCATTCAGGGGTTGTGCTGGGCCTCAAAGCTGCTGCTTTAAATTCTGCCCCAGCCTACCCCTTGGGCAAATTACTTTGCCTTTGTTGTACTTGCTGCTCCCTTTTTCTGTCCTGGCTTCCTGCATTGGTGTGTCTCCAAGGTCTTGTCTTTGTGCAGCTCTGGGAGCCAGCAGAAGTTCAATGCCTTCAAGCAGGAAGTCAGAACTGCCCAACTCCTGCCCGCACAGCTCAGCGGAACTGCTCCGGCCAAGGCAGAGGCTATTGCTGCAGCTGCATCACTAATACTGAAACGGGCCAGTGGGGAAGAGGGAGGTGGGCAGGCTGTCTGCCACCCTCCTCTCCTCCCAGGCAGAGGGAAGAGTGCTGAATGGGACAGAGGGGTATGTAAGGGGAGCAAATTGTGCTATTGGCAGTACCCCTAATTCAGAACCGTGTCTGATTTCTGTAGTTCCGAGCACAACGGTAGATCTGCTGCTCCATTAGACTTGTCTTTGGCTTGCCTCTGTGGCCAGGGGAGACCTGTTATGTTGGGTTATTTCCTGGGTGTCAAAAAGGGGGTACTGGAACCTGTCTTGGCATCAATCAGGATGCTGTCACCAGCCATGACCTTTTTTGAACCTCTCTGTGCTCCCTAGCAGTTGCATTCTCCGCTCTGCAGACCAGTGTGGGCTCTGAGGGAAGGCCTCTGGGCTTGTGCAAGACGTGCTTGCTCATTAGTATCAATTCATGAAGAACAATGGGCAAAGCCATTGTTACACAGCAGTAACTTAGATTATTGCCCTGCTTTATAACCCATCAGCTGGATGGGAGCCCAGTCAGTAGGTAAGTATGGAAATGCTGTCCTTAGCTTGACAGGTTTTCTAGAGCAAGACTTGCTGTGGTGAAGCTAGAAGTGGGGGTGTGGTTGCAGAAGATGGTAATTATATTTTGTTGCAGTAGTCAGCCTAGAAGATAATAATAGAAATTGTGACAAATACTTTATTGCAAAGAAGTTCAATAATGGGAACTGTTAACAAAGAAAATGCCATGTTCAATAAGGGAGGAATCAAAAAAGGGTCTAAACAAGTGGGCGCCCCATGCTGTGGGGGCCACTTGTTTCTGTTGTAAATTGTGGGAAATCTAGTCAAATTTTGGTCCAGAAAGTATTTGATGTGTAAATATAGAGTGGTAGGGACAGGTTGTGCTAACATGAGCTGAGCAATGGTATACTCAAGTAACACATGGCTACCCACAGCCATGCTACAATCACTGGGATTGATTAGGAGATAATGTTAGTCAGTATAAAAGCCTTGTAAGAGCCTGATTATCGACTACTTGATTTTGATATAATTCCATGATGAGTGGAAAAAGTTTCTTTCTCCTTCCATCTCTCTCCATGATCAGTGATCTATTTAAAGTAAAAATGATACACACTCCAGATGAGAAAATCATTACAGGCTTGCAAGAAAACATCGTAAATTTTGAGACAGGCTTCAGGTGGACTCTCAAGATTGTCAAGAGCATTTTGTACTTGTGGAGTGTGTTTGCGTTGTCTTTACTCTGATGTTAACAAGGACAACAAAATTCATTTTCTTTCAGAAATACCCTTTCGGTGGGCTATATGGCCAGCACCTTTCAGGACTTTGTAGCTTCCATTTCTTGCTTGTTTCTCATTTTTGGTATCTTTTGGGATAATTACAAAGGCATACCTTTGCTAGTAAATTCTTTAAAAAGAAATATGAAACACTTTTGTGGAGAGTATCTGACCATAATGTGTCCCGATAGCATATTTAAGAGATATAAGAGGCAAGCTCTTTCTGCAGATGAAAGATGAGAGCAAAAAGCTCACTCTTTTTGCATCAAGTGAGTTTCACACCAGGAGACCTCTGTTCACTACAGAAGATGAGTGTAAGGCTCCTTACTGAACTGAAGCTGGACTCAAGGAGAAAATTCTTGTGGCTTGAGCTCAAAATTGCGCCGGTGTCTCTGGGATCTCTGTGTGCCACAGAAATGTGAACAGTCCTGGTGATGCTATTTGGCTTTTGTTTTTCATCTTTGTTTCTAAAGTACTGAGTTATTCTTGCATGTGAAAACTGGAAAAATTGAAAAGTTGCTGGTTTTCATTCTTGGTGGTGGTGTGACCACACTCACATCATAGTTTTAGATGCCATCCTCATCACTGCCTTGGATTCTTGTGATCGACCACTTGTGCATCCCACAGAGACAGCTCAGTGCTACAGAAATGCTGGCACACCTTAAGGAAAGATGGAATATTCTTAGGAAACTATTTTTTTTCTTCCCTTCACATGCAGGCTCTACTGGGTAGCTGGAGAGAAAATGTGTTCCTTTAAGGGCAGCTAGAACTGGGAGCAAACAGAAGAGTTCCCATGTCACGCCCTAGAGCCTGAAGGTGTCAGTGCATTTCTTCAGTATGAGCAGACTCTCTCTGTAAATTTTTACACAAGGGGGAGGGAATGAAGCTCCTACCACTTTCATCCCATTTCCCCCAGGCTGATGCCTTCCAGGCATGTGTTCTAGTCTGAAGTGTGAGCGATTGATGCTGTAGTGGTACTTAAGGTATTGCAAACCTACAGTTCACATCTGTTGTGTCACCTGACTTTGAGGAGGAGGCAAGGCACATGCAGTCAGTCTGATGGCATGTTGCCTGCTGCTTTGCTCCTCCCAATAACTTCTGAGCCTGTTGATCAGGGTCAGCGATATTTGACAGAGAACAACTGAAATTCTTAAAGACTTCTGTTTATGAGCTTCATAAAATCAATTAGAGGTAGATGAAAGCCCATTTGTTGAAAGTTTGCCATTTACACACTTGTATTAGACATCAGAGAAGTCACACAAGACTGTGTCCCAGCACTTTGAGGAGAAAACGAGCAAGTGTCAGTCATGTTGGATCCTGCTGCAAGATGCATGCTTGGCTGATCTTTACCTGCTTAAGAGCACTCAAAGCCATGTTCTTTACATGTATTATTTTAGATACCTTCTTATTTATTTCATCAAAGCCACATTTTTTGGCCAGCCCTGCCTCTCATTACTAGAATGACTATACTTGCCACATCACTTATTTGATAGAACAGTATTTATTTTTAATTGTGTTTCTGTATTTAAAAACCCTCCAATCCAGGAAGCACCTTTGGGTAACTTTTTCGAAGCAGAGGTGAGGGAGGAGAGGAGAAGGCATGTGGGTGTACAGGACATATTTGCCTCTGAAATACACCGTAACCCCATCTTCCTGAGGCTTGTTTCATAATTCTCTATTCAACTGAGTGTTCATGCTTTTTTCTCCAACCAAAGCAGTGTACTGGTCATAAAATAAGGCCTCTCTAGTGCAGCATGTAGGTTTTTAATGCATCTCTTATCCTTTTATATACCTTCTGATGATTTTCCAGCACACGGCTCACCTTTCCTCAGCTGACAATGATACACCAGTTTACACCAGCTGCAGATGTGCCAGCTTTTGGGGATTCAGATTACCAGTTCATATTTAAGCAGGCATAGCTTTCCAAAACGCCTCAGCATAGAACATGTATGGTGTATACATGTATAGTTAAGAAGAAAGAATAGAGATGCATAGAATGCCTATGGATGGCTCATACAACCAGATGTTCAGGGGATGTGTTATTTAGCAAATGCTGCTGTTGTCAGTAGTGAAAGAAATATAGCTGTCTGTACAGATTTAATCAGACAGATGCTTAGATCTGTGACACTCCTGTAGATCTGATTAATTTTTTAATTTTTTTTTTTTTTTTTAATCAAGGGTAAGGTTATTTTAAAGGCAAAATGTAGACCTGTGTAGGGAAAAAGGAAGCTTTAGCTTGAAAATAACAAGCCGCTGGGGCAAGCAACCATCTAATTTAGATACCACATACAACTCCTTTATTTGGACTGACTTCAGAAGCACTAAGATCCAGCTAAGGTCCTTCATTTGTCGCTGTGTTATCTTTGGAACACCTAATGTGCTTCACTATAAAACATGGCAATTTGCATGAAATCATATTTTATTAGGCAGTAAAGGTATTAAGAACCACTATTTAGTTTATTCCAGCTAAACACAATAAAACTATTACAGAAAGGCTCGTGCCATTAAAATCACCTAAAATCTTGCTGCTACTGAGCTTTTCCACAAATAGGTATTTGCACACATCCAAAGCTCTTTGTAATTCCTTTAAGGAAAATTGAAGTGAAAATGTGGGCAGTGGTATTTAGCTTTTGTTCCTTTTTGTGGTGAAAATAAAATTGCCTGTAGTTTGTCTTCTGGAATGGTTATGCTGTCCTGCCCATGTGTCTCGATCCTGATCATTCTCCCAGTTGCTGTTATTTCATGTTGCAAAGGATCAGGTCAGCTCTGGTTTCTGTTTGCTGGCTGTGGTTTGGCAGTGCTCTGTGGAGCACTCAGCTGGGGAATTGGATGCTGGTGCAGATGCCACTAAGGACTTGGCTTTGGCACGGTGGTGCTGGATTCCACATGCCCATCTGAAGAACTGCTTTTTGTGAGCAGCAGGGATTACAAGGAAGTTCAGAAGAGGTGAACCCAAAGAAAAGGAATCGGTCTGATTTGTCTCAGTGGGTTGTATTCTTTCTTTCTTTCTTGTTTTGTGTTGTTTGGGTGGGGTTTTTGTTTGGTGGTTGTTTTTTCTTTAGGTGATATCATTTAGCAATTGTCCATAAAGGAAAATTCTCCTCCCGTTCAGAAACCAAAGGTGGCATGGGTGGCTGCTTGGGTCAGAGGGCATTGCACAAAGTATTGAGTTGAAACCAACACTTTGGGAGTCCACGTAACTGGGCCAGGTTTTTCATGAGAGACCTGAAGTACTGGTGGGAAAGTTAGTAGCAGCGTTCTTTGCATACGTGTTTCTGCTGTGTGTATGTGGTAGAACAGTATGTGTTGCACCTGGCGTGAACTACATGCACAGTATTTTACTTACTGCTTCCAAACGCTGTCTGTCCTTGAAAAGAATAATAAAACAAAGCTCTCCTTGTGCACAGCTGAGAATGGAAGTCCATGGGCCCAGTAGTCCCCATTTTTACACTCTCTGTATTTCAGCCCCATTTTATACCCCTCAGGACATTGCTGACGTGAGGTATATGTTTGGCTATGAAACTTAGCCTATCTATTGACTTGATACCCCAACACAAATAGAATTTTAAGTTCAGATAACCTGTGGCCACAGTGGGCTTTACTGGAGTCCCACTCAGGTTAGATCAGTAATACCTTCAAAGTTTTACAAAGCCACTGTGATGTTCTATGTAACAGCATTTCCTCAGCATTTCTTGAATGGAGCTGCCGTAGTCTTGCCTTGTGGGGAGCCCTTGGAGCTGCTGCGTTCTGGGGAGGGAGGAATACAGTGGATTGGAGGGGAGGGAGTAATGAACTTTGAATGTAAGAGGTTCATCATTTAAAGGAACTAGGGTTTCCTGCTGACTCTGTGTGCTTCTGAACTGTTCTTCATGGCCTTTTGATATCACTTGTGAAAGATGATCGTAATATTGCTGTTCACTTTGATTTTATGCAGCCAGTTCTAAACTCTTCAAATCCACTTTCATACAGACCAGGAGAGAGAAAAATGCTTTTATTAATTAAGTGGCACTCTCTTTGTTCCAGTTTCCCTGGTTGTGCTTATTACCTTGGCTGCTATGTGTGCTTGGCTCTCTCAAGCCATTCTCTCTGTGGTGGTGATGCGGGACAACCAGATGGTATCCAAAACCCTGTTTTAAAGGGCTTTCTCCTCCTGGCTGAGCAACCCTAGTAACTGAAGTCAAGGAAGCTCTATTGTGCCCTGAGGAATGTGGTGGGAAGCTGCTGTGCCCTTCCTAGCACACTCAGTTGTTGGCATGAAGGAGCTGGGGGAGCACAGACCAACTTATTTAAAAGATCTCTCCATCTTCTTCCCACAAAGCATAACATTGCACAGCGAGTGTCATACCTGCTCTGCTGGCTGACAATTTGTATTTCATTTTGCCCAAGCCAACCCACAGAGCTTACATAAGTGTCTTTCTGTCCCATTCCATGTCAGACCAATTTTAAATTTAAAACCCAGTGTTATGGGATATTGCCTAATCAGATTAGAGGGCAAGAACCAAGTATCTTTACTGCTGTATCGCCAGTTCTTCTGGGCTGTTACACTACTGCATATAAAGGGTGTAGATCTGAGGTTAGGGGCTACTTCTGTTGTCATTTATTGTTGTTATTTTTTTAGCCTAGGGAAAAATTATTCTTCACAGCATGGGAAACACCTTACTTTCAAGTATATGGAATGAAAATTTTCCTTCATTGTCCTATTCTGTGATGGCCAGTGATAGGACAAGGGCAGCGGGCATGAGCTGGAGCACATGTGAATATAAGGAGAAACCTTTTCACTGTGAGGGTGTCCTGGTTTTGGCCAGGATAGCGTTAATTTCTTTCTATCAGCAGGTTGTTTGGGAGTTAGGATGAAAGCAGTGCTGATAACGCCCTAATGTTTTCAGTTGTTGCCAAGTAATCAGGAACTTTTCAGTTGTTCATATTTCCCTGCTAACAAGAAGGTGGGGTGCCCTCAGGATGCTGGGAGGGGACACAGCCAGGAAAGGGCACCCGAACTGGCCAAAGGGGGTATTCCATGCCAATCACGTCATGCTCAGCATAAAGGGGGGCTGGTGGGGCAAGGAGCAGGCAGCTCCAGGATACGTGGTTTTGGGGACGGTCTGGTTTCGGGACGGCTCTGAGCTGTACTGCCTGAGCTGTGCGGTTCCGTGAGAAACTGCATTCTGTATCACCAGTCTCCTATATTTTGCAACAAAGTTGTGTTATTATTGTTACATCTATCCTTCTGTTATCCCAGTAAACTGTCCTTATCCCAACCTGCAAGGTTTGTGTTTCTCTGGTTTTCTTTTCCCTCCCTCGATTCCCCCCCTCTCCTCCCCCGCCCTCCTCGTTTCCCCCCTTAAAGAGTGAGTGGCTGTGTGATGCCCAGCTCTCAGCTGGGGCAAAACCAGGTCAGAGGGTGATGGAGCACTGGAACAGAGTGCCCAGAGAGGTTGTGGCGTCTCCTTCTCTGGTGACATTCAAACCTACCTGGATGCGTTCCTGTGCGATTTAGTCTAGGTGGTCCTTATCTGGCTGGGGGGTAGGACTAGATGATCTGTCGAGGTCCTTTCTAACTCCTAACATTCTGTGATTCTGTGATGCTGATTTCCTATATCACCATATATGCCCAAATGTCCATCCACTGACACCAAAATCTCCAGCATGTCTTCAAACAGAATAATGGTGTCAGCAGCGGTAGGGCAGGACAGATGCAAATCAGTCAGTCCCCACCTCCATCTTCTCGAAACGAGCCTCTGAGCTCTCCAACACATGAGGTTACTGCTAATCTAGTGTGTGCAATGGAGTGTTTGCCAAAGGTGGTGCTGTATGAGAAAGCTAAGCACTTCTTTCTCTACACGTGATTATTTGACCCACCATTTTCAGTCTCACTTAATATTAAAGCTCCAGGCTGCCTGGCACCCTCTGGCACCCTCCACATACACAGGTGCACAACTGTCCTGTGAAGTTTCAGGCTTACATTCAGCATGAGAGTAGTGCCAAAACAGGTCTGGGTATCTTCCTCCAGAACTCACAAAATCCCAGGTTCTTTGGCTTTATTCATGAAGATTTTCTAACTAACCCTCTGCTTTATCTTTGCCGTGGGCTCTTAGGCTGGACTACATTATGTGCTGCATTCAGTGGAGGTTTTAATGCGTGCCCAGAGCCTGACAGGGCTGGCACAGCACAGCCTCACCTGCAGAGCCTGTTGTAGAGAGCGGGGTGTGAAGCCAGGCTCCTGTTGGCTTGGTTGTTCAGGTCTGAGGTTTGGCACAGGTCCTTGCCCTGGGTGCCAGCTGAGAGGATGAGTGTCTCACTCATCATGAGCAAACAAGACATATACATACATGTGTATGTCTCTATGCAGTGTTGGTTTATTTGGAAGGGATTATGTTGCTTTGGGTTTCTTTTTCCATTCAGCTTCAACATACTCGGCCTCTTCCAGTACTTGGAGGCTACTACTGATCCTAAAGCACAGTCCAGATGTAAATTAGAAGGACAACAAAAAGCTAATTATTTCAGGACCTGTTGGTAAAAGTACTAGAACACCCTGATGAAGATCCTGTACCTCATACAGCCTGTGTTGGCTAAAAAGAAACACTCCCAGTTCTGTATCTGCATCAGTAGGTGGTGCTGGCAAACTGCACTCAGAGCTGTGTGCGCCATCGACTCACAAACACCTCGGTGTGCAGGCCCGAGTTTCAACGTGATCTCAGTCCAGCCTCAGAACCAGAGCCCTGTTTCACCGTCAGGCACCTCATGCATTTCCTCATGCAGAAGGAAGTGTAGTGCCTGAAATAACTCCTGGCCACAGCCAGAAATGGCATTAGTGATACACAAAGCTGGACAGGCTTGCATGGAAAAAATCAGTGACCTCCGTCCATGGTTCTGTGTGGGGGAGAGATCTGCACACAGAAGGACTTGCAAGGGACCTGAAAGTACATAGATGGACTTTCCCTCTTTGGGTCCCATCTTGAAGTGGAACAGAGAGGAAGCTTAAAAGCTTGGGCCTTGTGTCTCTTCTCATCCCAGTGTATCTACAGCTGATTCCTCTTCAGCTTCCAACTGAAACAAATATTTTTTAATTGCTGGATGTGCCCTGCCAGTAAGCAGTGTAATTGTGCAGCGATCTGAAATGAGAAGTTGAAGAAAGTACAGTTTATAACAGCATCTTTGTGTGTTTTGTTTCTTTTAACATAATTTACTATTAGAAGTGAACAGCTAATGATGTCAATCTTCCTATGCCCAAGTCTGTGAATAATACTACTGCTGTTGTGTGCCTGACCCTGTGGCCGATGTTGCTAACATTGCCATAAGGTGCAGCGTCCCACTGGCAAGGGTGTCCTTCGTTGCAGTCTCTGGTTTGAGGACTGGTGAATGACTTAGGATAAGAGAAGTTTAGACAAACTAGACCATAAATCAGTCCCAAATGAGCATACAGGAGACAACAGACAGAAGCTCACTGCGTTTTTTTTCTAGTCCAAGTGGAGCTGTGGAAGTTTGCAGGAGTTATGTGTGCTTCAGACTTGACTGAAATATCCTGGGTCATTTTTTGTAACACACATTTGCTTCCTTGATTTTTCCTTTATTTAGATTTTGAAAATTTGTCTAGTGCTAGTAATGGTGTTTGAAAAGGGGCAAGAATGCAACCCACCGTAGGAGACAAAACTGAGGAGTGATTGTTGCAGCCTGTCATCTTACAGTGCTTATAATTAAAGCTTAGTGAAAGATTTGTCTTATATTAATAGCTAATTATAACCACATGTAAAACTTACCATCATTACTCAGGATGAGGTGCTTGATCTGGTTTATTGTTTAATTCATTTGGGAGTATTTTAAAGAAAAAGGGTTTAGCTAAGTGCATGCTGCTTGTAACTTTTTTTAATTCCCTATTGAAGTTGGTAAGTGCTATTTCTTGATAGCCACAACTTCTTGTGAACAAAGGAACTTTGGAGTTATGGGAATTCCACTTTACTCTTTAAATGCAGATCAATTAAAAAAAAGGAGTAGGTTCATTGCCAGGTTCCGGGCTGTTATATACATTATTGGACTGTTAAATAGAAAGCTTATTACAGATTCACCTTTATATATATGTATAAAACCCCCTGGGCTGTATGCCACATACAATACAGGGCTGCCTTGTAGAATTATTTGGTTTCAGTAGACTAGTAAGAGATCTATATGAAAAAAGATCAGTAACTGTGGCTTGAAGCTTGTTTGGGGGCTGTGTTAGTTCTGCCCTGCTTTCTCCTGAGCCAACAAGAACAAATCCAAAGGGTCAGGCCAGGCTGTTCCGTGAGACACCTGCATGGCAAAGCTCTCGGCAGCCAGGCCTCTGGTCGGTTTTACATTGCATGAAGCCCGGCTGAGGCCCAGCTGAATCCTGTCCCCTTGTGCCTTACAGCTTGAGCCAGAAGCTGGCGCAGGACTGCGGCCTGGCCAGGGAGCGCCTGTGAGCCCGGGGCGCCGGGGGCCCCGTTTTTCCTGCTGAAGCCGTCACTGCCCCGTTGGGTGCCCACGAGCCGCAAAGCTGCTGTCCACGTGGACTGGTGCTGAAATCTCTCGTCCGGCTGCTGCCAGAGCCTCTCCAGCCAAACCCAGAGACATGGCAACAAACGGGACAAAAGTGGCAGACGGACAGATCTCCACAGAAGTCGACGCTTCCATCACCAATGACAAGCCTAAAACCTTGGTAGTAAAAGTGCAGAAGAAGAAGACGGATCTTCCAGACCGAGATACTTGGAAAGGAAAATTTGACTTTCTTATGTCCTGTGTAGGGTATGCCATTGGCTTGGGGAATGTGTGGCGATTTCCATATCTCTGTGGCAAGAATGGTGGAGGTAAGTTTGCTGTTTCACTCTTCCAACCTCTGACAAAATTGTCTATTCTAATTCACCATAAAACTGTCAGTAAAACAGAACTTGGGTTTAGTAGCTTTTCCATCTCTCTAGGTGTGTTTTGGTTCGGGATTTGTTTTATTGGCTTGGGTCTTTTTTTGCTTTTCACTTGTTGGAGCTGGAGCCATTGTGCAGTGCGGTGCTCAGCTTTGAAGTTTGCTCTGGAGTTTATTCTAACTTCCAGTTGGTACGTGCTTTTAAAAAACCAGAAGGTATTAGAGCAGAGCTAAAGCACACAGCTAAAGTTGGCTGCCCTCCAACCCTTCAGACCCCTCTCTTTTGGACTGAGTCTTTGAGAGGATTGCATACGGCTTGTAATACTGACTCTGAGCCTAGCACAGAAGGCTAACTTCAGCTGGAAAGCAGACAGGTCTGGGTAAAGCCTTTATGGTACCTGCATGCTCCTGTGACAGATGGAGGAACAAAATACAGCCTTTTAGATGTTAGCTTTCACTTAAACAAACATTTTTTAATTATGAGGGGATATACTTCCCCCCTTATTTTTCACCTCTTGAGGTTCATAAATATGCATGTGTTTTCCTTTAACTTTTTTGAAATGTTACACTTCAGAGGAAAAAAAAAAAGTGGGTTTCTTTTCATATATACTAAGGATGGAAACAGTGGAAACTCAGTAACAGGCTTTTTCTTATTCCTTTTTAGGTGCATTCCTTATTCCCTATTTCCTTACTTTAATTTTTGCTGGAGTGCCACTGTTTCTTTTGGAGTGTTCCCTTGGTCAATATACATCTATAGGAGGCCTTGGGGTGTGGAAGCTTGCGCCAATGTTCAAAGGTAAAGTATAAAATGCGATTACTTTCTATTTGGCTCCAAGTTACACAAAATGTCAGGGCAAGGGTGTTTCTTTCCACCTTTGAATCCCTACTTGAACCACAATTTTCTACAGACAACCCTAATTTTCTGAGGTGTAACTGACAATTTTGACACATACTAGGATATTATTCATTCCCCTAAAAAAAGCAAGATTTAGGCATTAGGAACTCAACAAACTTATCTTTGAACTTCAGAAACTTTTATTATTTGTTAGGAGCATATAAGGACTGTTTTAAAATAGCATATTGAATCTAGAAGTAGTTGTCTGGGCAGCTATGGAACTCTGCAGCAATTTGATAAACATCATTTCTGTTTGAGGCCACAGGTTTGTTCTTCACTGAAATAGACACTTCAAAGACGGCAATTCTGTGCTGAATTGCTTAAGACAAGCTCACTCCATACTTAGATTTAGTTATTTAATCTTTTTTAGCTAGTTTGAGGTATCTTATTGCTGGAACCTCAAGGTTTTTTATCTGGAATCTGCATAGACTTACCAGCCTCACCAACCACACTTTTCACCCTCTAATTCCCAATCCTTTGACACTTAAAAGCCCCTGAACTGACTTTGGGGGCAGTAGAGGAGCAAGTTTCACATTGATTTACAAATTACTTCACACAGTAGGACCGACAGTTTGCATAGGGTGAGCTAGAAGTTTGTTCAGAGGAGATTTTGTTCTAGGAAATTTTATATTGGGAGAATTCAGAGGTGTGAAAATGTTTCTCCTGGTGAAATGTTTTAACTTTGTTCAAGTTCCTGGTGTTGGTGGGGGGACAATGCAAAATTCCTTTGCGTTATGCTGATAATTTTAAGCGCTTGCTCATGTCTGGTGTCCTGGCAACTGTCACCAGCTCAAATGGTTTAAAATACCCCTGAAATCTCCGTGTAGAGTAGAAGTGTGAAACCTCTGACATTTCTTCAGTCTGAGATGATGTAACAGCATTGCACTGAGCTTCAAGCACTTTGATCAGCGCACGAAGTGGCTAGCTGGTCTTGTAACTCATGCTCAAGCTGCATGCATCTGCCAGAAGTGTCCATGGGACTGTGGTTTCCCAGAGTGAGCTGGTACTTCTTTTCCCTAGAAGTAGAAACTGCCTGTAAAATCTCAGCAGCCACAGATGTGACTGCTTACTGCAGCAGCTGGAGAGGTGGACACTGATTACATTTATGGGAGGCTGAACTATCACTCAAATTAGCAACCTGGGCTGGTAGAACGGTACTTCTAGAATTTTAACTTGGCTTTTACAGTGTGATGAAGGACATCTGTCCCACGTTGTATTTGTCCTTCTGAATTGTCACTTTTCAACTGACACTTGTACAGACATCACTAAAAGTTACCTGCTTTTGTTTCTTTTTGTTTCCTTTACAGGTGTGGGGCTAGCTGCTGCAGTCCTCTCCTTCTGGCTAAATATTTACTACATTGTGATTATTTCGTGGGCCATATACTACCTGTATAACTCCTTTACCACTGTAAGTCTGTGGGTGTGTGAATGCAGAGTTGTTTGCTGACTGTAGCAAAGTGATATACAGATGGGTTATTCATCTGTCTCCCTGTAATGGTGTGAAGTTGACACGAAATACATGGAAGTCAGTAGGATAAGTCACTTCTTAATAAATTATTTTGGAACCACCAGCTTCTCTTTCTTACTCATTTATTTGAATTTCCTCATTGATTGAGAGCACCACAGCTCTTTCATCTGTACCCTGTAGTCTCATTTGTTACCTGTCTCTGCCCTTAATGGCAAGCATGCCTGCTGGCTTCTCTGCTTACCTGCCAGGCAAGTCATGCTCAGGCTGGGGACTCCTTGTCCTGGCAGTGCTAGCTTCCCCTTGCCTTTGAGCCCACAGGCAGACAGCCATTCCCCAGAGAAAAGTTCCAGTCTATGACTGATTTTATTTTTATGTTTTTCCTTCAATGGCAGCCACACAAATGTTGGTTCTTTTGGAAGTGGTGTCATTGCAATGTGCTTCGATGGCAGGGGGGTGTTTATTAAAGACGTCCCCAGGGGGTGGAAGGTCTGTGGTCTGATCAGCTCTGAACTTCCGTTCATTGTTGTTATTTTCACTTCGATTTCTTTCTTTTTCACTTTATTTTTAGCTGCCTTTTTGTCCCCTCAAGGATGACTCATCAGCTGAGTCTTATCTGATTTGTGGGGTTTGACCATCTGAGGAAGAGTTCTTACATAAGTGCAGTAATTAATGCATTATTGTTCAATTGTTGTCTCTTCTACAAATCGTGTTCATGCTTGCTTGTTCTCAGCTTTAAATAACTGTCCCTTGACTGGATTTGTCTTAATTACTGTCTGGGAGTGACAGGATCATGTCTTTTTTGTTATCCTCAGACTTGTTATCGATGTGAAAGGTCAGTCAGTCTGTAGTGGTGCACTGGCCCATATTAGATGAATATTGACTTCTAATTCCCTTGAAGCCTCTTATCCTTGTATTTAAAACATGCTGTATGTACCCTGTTACAACATTTTCTGTGAGAGGATTTTTCCAAGATTTGCCATCAACAAAAATCTTAAGATGTATCTAAATCAGATTAATTCTAATAGATATCATGTGTGAACAGCTTCTGCTCCTCAGAACTTCTGTAGAAAATAGAAAATTTACATTTTTTTAATTGTTCCCTGACCTGAGGGCAAGATGAAAACCTCTGATCAATAACCATCACAGCTTCATTGCCTCTGGGGCAACAAGCAGGAGCAGGGCCTCCAGGAGGTCCTTCCTGCTGCCCGTCCTTCCTGCTGCCCGTGTGTCTTGTAGCGCTCATGCCTTTCACATGTGGAGAGGCGTATCTGACTCCAAAGCATTTGGGTTGATATATTAAAGAAAGGAAGAAATATTTTCACATCTGATTCACAAAACTGATAGGAAGTTAAATAACATACGTGGCAGACGTGCACCCCAGGGAGATGTGTGCACCACAGAACTCGAGGTGTATTAGTTCTCAACTCGACTGTCACTTCCAGTCAAGTCAGAGATACCTGAGGTGATGTTTACTTAAAAAGTGTTTGACTGCAGAAGTTTTTCTCTCTCTTTCTTAAACAGACTCTTCCTTGGAAACACTGTGAGAACCCATGGAACACTGACCGCTGCTTCTCCAATTATACCTTAGCAAACACCACCAACATGACAAGTGCTGTAGTCGAATTCTGGGAGTAAGCCCATAGTTTTTCTCTGTATCATTCCCGTGTGGATGCAAGGATCAGCTTGTTATAATTCATATGCTATCTCCTGAATTTGTTGTCAAATGCACTGTTCTGTTGTATCTCATTCCAGGCGCAACATGCACCAAATGACCGACGGATTGGAAAAACCAGGGCAAATCCGGTGGCCACTAGCAATTACTCTAGCAATTGCCTGGATTCTGGTGTACTTTTGTATCTGGAAGGGGGTAGGCTGGACTGGAAAGGTAAGATTGAAAAGTACTGTAAATACATTTCAATTAAACATGTCCATTTTACTCAAATATTCTGAAAATTCTTGAGGTAAGAGGCACTGGGAACAGTTGTTCTGCAATAGCTCTGTGGAGTACTGCATTTCTGTCTTTCATGATAGATACAACATCACGTTTTTGAAAGAGCTGGCTCCTCTGTAGCTAGCTCTGACTAGTCTTGGATGGTACGTTCACCTACAGGCTTCTTTGGGTATAACATTGCCTAAAAATGTGTCTGCTTGTTCCTGGGATGAATATCTAGCTAGTATGGACAGCAGCTGAGTGGGGATGCAGTGTTTTGTCTTCAGTGAGAAGCTTGCATTTATTGCAGAGCTCTTCCTGAAACTAGACTGAAGTGTATTGAAGGGATATTGTATGTGAGAGTTACTCCCTCCTTTCCTTAGGCTAAATGAGAACCAGAGGTCTCGCCAGGGGCATGCTTGCACGTGGTGCTTCTCTAGTCTGGCTGGTTTCTGGCTGAAAAACAGAATTTACTAAAGAATTCAAGGAAAATATATTATTGACAGATCTTTCTCCAGTAATGAAAGGGCAACAGCATCCATCTCCCCAAAACAGCACAAGATCTCTTGGGGAGATGGAAAGCCACAGCTTTGGTGAGCCCTCATGGCAGTGTAAGGCTTGGGTTCTGAGGCTTCAGGCCTGCTGTAGAGGACTAGGATTGTTTTCACAGAACAAGAACAAGCTGTGGACTTTTGAAAAGACAGCTCTAACTGTGACCCACCTCAAGCTGTGTGTTGAACATGGCCTAGTTGAGCTCAGACCAAACTTCATTTCTCCTGTCCACAAAGGCGGTGGCAAAAAAAAAGGTCTGAGTGTTTCTTTGGAGCCTGACTCCAGTGTCTTTCTGTAAGGCTTTTGGAAAGGCCAGAGACTAGGGTCCTGTAGGGCAGTTATGGCACAGATGAGCAGAGAGGGATGAATACAAGAGCAGGTGAAAATAAACTACCAGATGTTCTACAAGCAGGGTGGGAATGCTTCAACCGTGTGCTTTTGGGAAGCTCCCCTTGCTGAATACAGAGAAAGGAAAGCGTGAGCCCTTCATCCAAAAATATCCTAGCCCACTATATTCCACCTTCAGGAAAGTCAGCAGCACCCACCTGCCTTGGAGAGATGGCATTTAGGGAATTCTGCAGTAGACACTCCCCTTTCCACACCCAGCTTTTCAAAGGATCAGTGTGTCAATGTTGAAGTCAGCCTCAGCTGCTGTACAGTATTTTTAGGGAGCAAATATTTTCTGAAGTGTTAACAAGCGCAGATCGTTCTTCCTTCCACACTTACAATGTCTTGTTTCTTCACATCAGGTGGTATATTTCTCTGCTACTTATCCCTATGTTATGCTGCTTATCTTGTTCTTCCGTGGTGTAACACTGCCTGGAGCAAAGGAAGGCATTTTATTCTATATAACTCCCAACTTCAGTAAGCTTTCAGACTCTGAGGTAAATATTTAATCCTTGTAAACAAAAGTTTCACTACTAACTGTTCACCTTTCAGACCTATGACCTGCTCCTCAAGTGCAGAAACAGATTTTTAAAAAAATTATTTCCTGCAATCAGGTTTGGCTGGATGCTGCCACACAGATTTTCTTCTCCTATGGTTTGGGTCTTGGTTCACTGATTGCCCTTGGAAGTTACAACCCCTTCCACAATAATGTTTACAGGTAAGCAGATGCCTGCACAGGTTACAGTGCCCCTCTCCTATCTCAGCTGGAGCTGGCTCCTGGCTTTCTGAGTACTGTATCACTGAAATAAAGTGCATGTAAAAATGAATCTTAAATGTTGTATCAAAGTAGGAACCAGATGTGTAACTGTGTTTACACTAATGGGAGAGGCAGAATGGCTTGTCCAGCATGAAATGGAACCCAAACTATGAAACCCTAAAGCAGTACATCTTTTCACGGGGAAAAAAGTGTAATATCCTTGATGGACAGTAGCATTGTGTTACCTACTGCTTAAAGCACCTTACCTTTATTGCAGGGACTCCATCATAGTGTGCTGCATAAACTCATGCACAAGCATGTTTGCTGGCTTTGTCATCTTCTCCATTGTTGGATTCATGGCTAATGTCACAAAGAGGCCTATTGCAGATGTTGCAGCATCAGGTATTCAATATATTTTTCTCTCAGTTGTTCAGTGGCATCAGTTATCTTTTGTTTGCAGGTTGTGTCCGACTCCTTCACCTTAATTGTTTAAAATCCCTCTCCCCAGACATTCCTCAGCTCCCTGTCATTTCAGTCACACTTACTGATGGCAGAAGGGAGAGCATCATTTCAGTCCTCTCAGGGCAGCGCCAGCAAAGTCATTTCATGTTGAGCAGACTGCCTGCCTGCTGCCCCGTGCTCTCAGACCTTTGGTGTGGAGAGCCATCAGCCAGAGACTCCAGGAACAATAATGAACACAGCTCAGAGGGAACAACACGTTTATAAGAGGTGGAGCAGAGTTACCTGCTCCAGTGCTTAGCTGTGACATCAGACGATGAGCCTCTCGCTACTGAAATTCTTACAAGCAAACTGAAATGATGGTCATTATGTTATAGGACCCTGTGTTCTCCAATTCAGTTAGGGTTTTAAATTCCTTTTACTGTTTCTTGAGGTTAAGCTCTTTGAGGCAGATCCACTTCTCACCTGTTCAGACCTACAGCTCTTGGCCAATTTCACAGGACCCTTTATTATGAAGCTCATTTTACTTGGGGCAGTGAGATATCCATGGAAAGATTCAGCTATTCTCTGCAGTTCCTTCTCTTTCTTCCAGATGAAAAGGCTTAAAGCAGCAGAGCAGATGGCTGCCCTAACCCAGCTGGTGTACCAGACACTCTTTTAGCAGTTCTGGCCACAGGGAGGGTTCTGAGAACTGAAAGCTTGGTTGGGAGTCACTGGTGGACAAAATATGTCTTCTTATACTAGCAAACGTATCCCATTGATGAAGTATCCCCTTAGTTAGAAAAGCAGTGAATTTAAGCCCTAAGAATAACCTTCAATAAAGTACATGTGCAAAGAAATTAGCAAAAACATCATGATGGCATTTTCTGTAACCAAAAAATGCTCTGGAAAGGCAGTGGTGTGTGAAATAGCTTCTGGGATGTCTGCATTTGACACAGGTGTAACTATATAAGGGCTACACCTGCAAACAAAACAATACATTTGCATCATATTAAGCTCCTAACTACATTTTAAGGTCCCTATGATAATAGACTTTTGGAAGATGCCCAGGACCTCTTGGGGCCTGTAACTGCAAAGGATATTTGGAAAGCTGACCTTTTAATCGAGGCTTCTGTTTCTTCTCCTAGCAAGCTCGGAAGCTGATTGTCTTTTTTAGCACCATGAGACACAGTTTTCCAATCTCTTACACATCTTTGTAATCAAACACTAGTATTAAGATCTGTAATGCATTGGTGAAACGTGTAACAGAGTAAAACTGAGAACATATTTACCTGAAATTTATTTTGCTTTTACTATTGCCATTCAGGAGGCATTCCAATCCTACCTGCTATTGCCAGCAAGTAACTCTTTCAAACTCTGGATTGTGTTTACTTGGACTATTTGGGTGTCTAAAGCCAAACCCTGCTTTGCTGGTCTGAAAGCTGCCTGTGTCCAACCGATTGTCACAGACTTGTTTTTAATGAAAACTGAAGAGTCAGATACCCCCCTTAGGCAGACACACTGATTTTATTTCTCTGGCTATTTAGTTTGCTACAGGTTTCACTCCTAACCTGACATCAGCTGGTTTCCAGGCGTGTTGTGCCAACAGAAGGTGCTCCTCCTTTTGTAATACTCTCCTTCCGACACTATAGCCTGTCAGCAGTCAGTAGGAACACGAATGAAAAGGGCTGCCTGTTTCCAGCACCATAGCTTACTAAAATGCATATTTTAAGGTAATTAATGGAATGGAATAGCAGATGGGAATACTCGAAGTGCTGGAAAGTGTCCTCTCCATTTCTGAGCTGTCTTCTTTTCTCTTCTGAACTACTCCAAAGCAGAAGATACAGCTACCAGTAACTGCTTGTGAGGGAGGGACGGCTGGTCGGCACCGGGAGATACAATCCTGGCGAAGGATAACACTCCCTGTCTTTGCTGCACAAAGGTGTCTCGCAGGAGCAGCTTCTGAACTGCATCTAGTCGTTTGCCTGGCTGGTTGGTTTGGGGGTTTTGTTTCTATTTCATTTGGTTCATTTTAAAAGCAAGCTGTGTGCAGTCTTGGGCAGCGAGCACTGATGAAGCTGAAGTCCCTGGTCAGATGCTGCGTCCGTGGCCGAGTCATTCACAGAAACAGAAACCCTGTCTGTCAACAGGAGCAAATAACCACACTGCCCAACCAGTCACACCGACCTTGTCTCTCCTGTCTCCTCCCAGGCCCTGGACTGGCATTCCTCGCTTATCCCGAGGCAGTGACACAGCTACCAATTTCTCCTCTGTGGGCAATACTGTTCTTCTCCATGTTGCTTATGCTTGGGATTGACAGTCAGGTAAAGCTGGTGTAAAAATTATTAATAAAGACAAATTTTCTGCCCCTGTATTGTGCAAGGTTGGCCTCTTCCTCTGCATTCTACGCTGGCATCAGGTCGTGGTGCAGAATGGTTTCTGGAACAATCAGACAGGTCACAGGATGTACTGAGGAGAGGAAAGACGTGAGACAGGGCCCTGGGATAGCCAGAAACTGATGCTAAGGCACTTTTGCTTTTTCATGAATTGTTGGAAGCATATATGAAATGGGCAGGACATTTATTCTGCAGACTAAAGGAACTTTCTTTGAAATCCAAACTGTGCAATCCCAATATTAAAAATACCTTTGTAGTGTTCATCAGCGTAGGAGACGCTGGGCTGTGCTTTACAAGACTTAGATGCCACAAAGATTTCTGAAAGGCGACTTCAGAACTTTCCCCATCGAGCAAAAAGATGCAGCACAGTCTGTCTGAAGCATCAGAATGGCAGGAGAAAACTCAGGAGGCAGTAGGCTCATTACTTGAGGATGTTCTGAGCATGCATTTATGGGATTGTTGCTGATGTGCATGTGGGTGACAGAGCACTGGAACAGGCTGCCCAGGGAGGTGGTGGAGTCTCCTTCTCTGGAGATATTCAAGACTCGTCTGGACGCCTATCTGTGCAATATGTGCTAGGGAGCCTGCTTTGGCAGGGGGGTTGGACCCGATGATCTCTGGAGGTCCCTTCCAACCCCTACAATTCTGTGATTCTGTGATTAACGTGTTCTGAAGTCACTTCCCAAGGACCAAGAGTCTATCTGTTCAGGCCTTAGCTAAGGGTAACAGAGGGCATCTGCCAACAGGAGGAGGGTGGCAGGGCGCAGCCTAGACGTCGGCAAATCCGAATAAGCTACTCGCCGGCGTTCCTGTCGAGATGAAGGAATGGAACAAGTCCTGCCATCATTTCAAACAGTGCTTTTTGCTAAACAAACAAAAAGGCACACAGAACAAGGAGAAGCACTTTACATGCTAGACAGGATGTCCAACAAAAGCATCTGTGAATCTCTGATAGTTTTAATACAGATAATGCTGTTGTAACCAGTAAAGCAAGCACCCTGTCTTATTTTACGAGCACTCTGTAAGGACTCTGCCAGGGAAGTCCCTTCTGCCTCATCAAATGTTGGGTTGTTTGTATGTGCCCAGTTGCAGGCAGATGTGGTAATATACAATGTGCAGTCAGCTGCAGCTCTCACACCAGCTCCTGGCAGTGGTTAGCCCTGTCTTCAAGCACAGGAGTGTGAGAATTACATGTGTAGTACTGTACCAGCCTTTCAGTAGAGACAGTCCATCACTTCCTATAAATCCAAGTTGAATTCAGCCTGAGACTCAAAATACAAAAAGACCAAGAGGGCATTTTATCCTGTGACATGAAAGGAAGCTGAGAATTTATGTTTTCCATTTCTTTGTTTTTCAATAAGCTTCAGGCTCAACGTTAAAACCTATTGCTCAATCTGGGGCAAAACTACTGAGAAATTAATTGGGTCAAAAATATTCTTGAAAGAACTTGTCTCCAGGCAACTACCAGCTGAGGAAGGTAGTCTAATATTATTAAAAAGAATATATATCTACAGGCTGTCGTGCTTTCATCATTTTCTGTCTATCAGTGAAACATTTCATAGGCTAGAATTTATGGGAACTGACTATTGGTTAAATTCTCATTGCACTGCTGGACACGAATACAACTTTGCCTCCATTCTGGCTTTCACTGTTTCAGCCATTATATTGGTTAATGTTTATTTTGAATGTAAGCATACAGAAAAAACCTGAAGTACAGCCATGCTTTCTATTTGGAGGCACAGATCCTCAGTGGAAATCTTTTCTGGGGACACAAAAAGTGTTTGATTTATTGCATCTGAGAGTCAGTCTTGTGTCTTTAACCTTCATCCCGAAGCACTAATCTGATTGGACTTCTTGTGTCTCTTGCCTTTCATGCATGTGAGTGAATCACAGAAAGGAGAAGCGTACGTTTTTGAAGGATCTAGGGTCAAAGCCTTCAACTGTAGGTGAATCATCGTCTTCTATTACAAGAACGAGCACTCTGTGTTCATAAAGCTCATACTGTAGTTCATAGTTTAGAATTTTGAGTGTTTTTCTAGCTGGAAATATTTTTGCACAGATCTTTTTAGACAGAAACTAGGATATTCAGAAGCAGTGCTTCCACTGAAGTCAAGTGAATTTTCATTTATCATGTAATGGATGCAGCCTTAGGCCAGTGATGAGCACTATTGAAAACTTCGCCCCTAAATGTAGTCCTGCTGTGGATGTGCACTGCATTGTGTTTTATTTCTGACTTCCCTTGCAGTTCTGCACTGTGGAAGGATTCATAACAGCTTTGGTGGATGAGTTCCCGAAGTTACTGCGCAATCGAAGAGAGATCTTCATTGCTGTTGTGTGCATTGTTTCCTATCTGATAGGGCTGTCCAACATTACTCAGGTATGATCTGCAGAGGAACATGACCTCATGTCTGACATACAGCACCTGGTTCTTCTCTCCCTTCCACTGCTCCAGCCAGGACTCGCTGCCAACCATTGCAGTGGCAGGGGCTGAGGAGCAGCGCTGCCTAAAGGCTTCAGGCAGCAGACCTTAACTTCTGGGTGTAACGTGCCTGTGGGCCGTGGGTGCAGCTTGTCATGCTTCTGGTTCAGGTGATGAGAAAACACACGTCTCTGCAGGCTGCCTTACAGTCCCAGAAGTGGGAGTGATGGATGTTCTCCATTGCTTCCCATGCTCTACAGGATGGCAAGCTGTTTGAGGGAAATGATGGAATTACTGAGCAAAAACCATTAAAGTGGAATTAAACCAGTTAATTGAATTCTAGCAGTAATGCAATTTTTGACAGTGTTGACCTCAAGCGTTGTAAGACTTTAACCTGATAACTTTAATTAGTGTACATTAATACATCCTCAACCTATTCACCGCTGCTGGTTTGTAGCTTGCTTTTTAATTTATCTTGACACCAGAGTCCCTACTATTTATTTTAACACTTCCTTCTTACGTGTTCTAGGGTGGAATCTATGTGTTTAAGCTTTTCGACTACTACTCTGCCAGTGGAATGAGTCTCTTGTTCCTTGTATTCTTTGAGTGCATCTCGATATCCTGGTGCTATGGTAAACAATGTGTTTTTCATTTTTCCATGAGTTTTGCACATCGTAAGTGTGTTTATTCGTGTGTGCACATACTGAGGGTGGAAGTGAAATTGCTCTTGGTTTTTATCCATATATAAGCCACTGGGGACTCAGAGTTGCCTTGTGGAAGGTACTTGTGCCTCTATAGGAACACCCCATGTACGAGCCTGGAAGGCCCTGGACACTAAGTGTCTCAGGAATGCTAAAGAGGGGGCAGGCATCTCCCTCCTTTTTTTCTTTTTTTTTCTTTTCCCACTTCCCTTCCTTGGAAAGCCTGGCTCCTCAGAGCTGCCAGCTACTGCTCTTCCCAACATCATGACTTAGGTCCTTGGAGTTCATCATGCTTCATTTCCCAAAATGACTCTGTCACTCTAGGATCTTGCAGTGAGAGCCAGGTTCCTTGGTCAGCTGTGTCTGGCATAATTGCCTTAAAATATCAGGAAGTCTGGACTGGAAGGTCTGAGTGTAAAGATAAATGAAGATGGATCGTATTCTTGCCAGAGTGTTGTCTGCCTTAGACCTTAGGTCTGTGTTCAGTCGTCTAAGGACCTACTCCCCTGATTGCTGCATCACTTCAGCTTATATTAAAGAACAGATTCGAAGCTAGATACCTGGGGTCTGTCTTTGAATGGGCTTAGGAAGATGACCCTGGTTTTGTAGGGGAGGGATACTATATATGAACCCAGCAAATGCATGTGGAAAACCACACCAGCTAAAATTATGAAGAGGTTATAAATAGCATGGGAGACATCATCCCTTTCAGAGGGTGATGGAGTGCTGGTAGGTAACAGCAGCAGCAGAAGGGCTACTCTTTGGTTTCATATGCAGCTCTGCATGGATGTGGGGTGCATATAACTACACAGGGGGACCTGGTTGAAGCTAAATGCATATTTTTATTTATGTTTAATTTAACTTGTAAGATAGCATTCTAAATCGCTCATTCTGAGAGAGATTAACTCTCTTCAGAGTTGAAATTAACCAAGGGCAATTCATTGCATGTGACCTTCAGATGTACAGGCTTCCTTAGCCTTTGCAAGTTTTCTGGTCAGCAATTAATTCATTATGATGTGGAAGAATGAGAACAAATGACTCTCAGTGCTTCTGAGTTTGCACATTTCTTTCCCATTCAGATAGATGAAAAGTTGCGTTAGGGCCTGTACAGAGCTTCCAGATACACCTCATCATTTATGCCAGAGTCTCTCAAAGCCACAGAGCTTTCAACAGGATCAGTTCTCTGACATGTTTTTATACTGAATTTTATTTCTATATTTAGGTGTCAATAGATTTTATGACAACATCCAAGAGATGGTGGGATACAGACCCTGCATCTGGTGGAAACTCTGCTGGTCCTTTTTCACTCCTATCATCGTGGCAGTAAGGAACAAACTTTTATTATATGACTCCAAGGATGTCAGTGAGGTGGCCCATGTACCACAGTGTCGTCCTTTCCAGCCCAAGGGTTCATACTAGCTCTGACCTCATTCCCTTTTTAAGGATTAGAGCAATTCCACTGAAGGAGGTAGGCAAACCCCAGTGTCACTAGAAGAGGCCTGTGCCCTAAGAAACAAAGCCTTGTGCAATTTCAGGAGTTGTGTTAGTCCTCTGGAAATGGTAACTACTCAAAGAGTTTGATTGGCAGAGGTAGAAAACTGTAAGAAACAAATTTTGACCATTTCCTCTATTCTTACATAAAATTTAGCAATCTCTCAACTCTAAATTTCCCATATACACAAAACCAGCCACATTTTGTGAACCAAAGTCTTTCCCAGGCACTATTCTGGAAATAGGCAAGGATTATAAACTGATGTTCTCTTGTGGGATTCTGTGGAATACCAAGTTTGTACTACATGGTTAGCAGGTTTTCTAGCAAACCTTGGGGGATTCTGTGCACTGGAAACCACAGTCTCTTCCTGCTTCTAAGCTTTATCCAGTTAAGCCCGTTTTAAAATACTCAGCAAACTAATGTAAATTCACTATACATGATGTAAATCAACCCAGATGCAATATAGAACACAGTGCTGAAGTAGGCACTATAACACAAGACATAACGCTTCCCACCCACTGGTATTTGTCTGATATTCCCACACAGGAAGCCCAGAGCCATGAGGAAGCACAGGAATGAGTTTATCCTGAGGGTTCCTTGATTTGTCTCTGCCCAAGTGAAGGTGGCTTTTTTTTCCCCGAAAGGAAGTGTCCAGGAAGGTGTAACAGAGGCATTTGGGGTTTTTTGCAGTGGTATAGTAGGAAGATGACTGATATTGTATGTAAAATTTACCAGACTGTAAAGTCTCCAACGGAATTGGCTGCCTGGTGCAAGTTCTCAGGTGGTGACGTAAAGTCTGCAGTAAAATCTGCCACTCTGCAGCCTCCTCCCCAGGAACTGGTGCTGTGCAAGGCCTGAGCCTGGGATCAGAATGAGCTTCCCTCAGTTTAGCAGGCTTCCCTGATGCAGGCTGCTTTAGACAGTTGAAACGGGCCAGGATAGGTGTTGTCCTCAGGAACTCTAAGTTAAAAATACCACATTTGCAGGCCATCTGTTTGGAAACACCACAAAAGCAAGCCACAGGTGCTGCTGAATACGTGTGTATGGAGGTATTCCTGCCCAGACCCTCCCTGCTTTTTCCAATAGCCCCCTTCCCTCTGACTTGGTGCAGTTTATCTGGGGATGCTACTAGTACCAGTGGATTCCCCGCCGCAGCATGGCTGGATACCCTGAGACGCAGGTGATATGCAAGAAAATACAGTGTTAATGTGAAACATTAATTTTGGTAAGAAGCTACTTGGGAAACAATCTCCTCATCTCTTGGCATTGACAAATTCCAAGTGGGGTTTGAATTTCATGAGAAAAGTTCTGTTGTACAAACCTGTTGAACCGCGGGTTCCGTTCTGCCCGCCCCGATCTCCATTATGAGTTTGCTCAGAGGGTCTGGATGACAGCAAAGCCTCTGGGCCCGATACTCTCAGGTGGTGATACTGGAGAGGCCAGTGCAGAGCCAGGCTTTCAAGAACATTTCCTATTCAGAGCCTCCAGGACTCTGTGGCTGTCCAGTCTGGTAGAGCTGTACAAGTATTTCTTACTGGAATTAGAACGCTAGCAGTAACGAGCAAATGACTTCACAGTTGCAGGAGTGAAGTTCAGTTATTTACAAACTAGAGGTTGTCAGGGAATCGGTGCAGGGGGCTGACACTTGCCTGTTTTCTGCAACCTCTGCTCAGAAGACCGAGCCACAGGCCCCACCTACGAGCCAGTGCCTGGCAGCCGTCCCTGGGCCCAAAGGAACCCGGTGCTCCCCGCCTGGATGTAAAGGCAGAGTGGAGCTCCAAGTCAGTCTAGAAAAAGTCTTGAATGCAGAACGCTCTGGGAATCTCATCCAGACCTTCTTTTCCACTGTCTTTTGCAGGGAGTATTTCTCTTCAGTGCTGTCCAAATGACTCCTCTCACGATGGGAAGTTATGTTTTCCCAAAATGGGGCCAAGGGGTTGGCTGGTTCATGGCTTTGTCTTCTATGGTGCTGATACCAGGCTATATGGCATACATGTTTCTAACCCTGAAAGGCTCCTTAAAACAGGTGAGTGAGTCTGTCTCCTGAGCAGGCCTTTCCTGTTGCCAGACCTGTGCACACTGATAAAAGATTCTTGGGCAGTTATTTCTGCTGGGTATTTCCTGTGGCCCCACATGCTTAGCCCAGGTACTTTGCATCAAGCTGAGAAAGCTAAAACACAAGCCCCAAACAGGGAAAAGACAATGCAGTGTCTGTGCCATCTGTTGTTAAACATAATGCACCACACGAAATGGCATCCCTACCTCCGGGTTTGACAGTTCCAGACACTTTGTATCGCAGCTCCTTACACCTCAAAACAAAGGAGCAGCTTACAAAATACCTAAATTTGTCCTTAGACTGTCATGTGTCAAGACAGGTGATGCTTTAAGGAACTGGAATCAAATTCTTAGGACTAAACCTAGGTAAATTTTGGTTTCTGCTCGCAGTGACATGACGTAGCATCTCCCTGCAGCCTGAGCAAAGATTAGAGCTCCTGTTCTGCATGACCCCTGCTCTAAATTGCAACAGCTGTCTTGAGGGAAAGTACGTGTCAAATCCTGGGAGAATATTTCATGGTTGTGCTGCACCTCCCTTTAGTTTTTCTTTAAGGAGTTCCCATGAATGGTTACTTCCTGAAGAACACTGGAGGCTTCTCCTCACTGCACTGTGCTCTTAGCTTCTCCCTGACCCCATATTCCACCTGTAAACAGAAGATGACGCTTCCCACGTGTGAGAGGCGTTGTGTGGCTTAAATCCATTTTAAGGTTGCCCTGGCCTCAGAGAAATGTGAAATGTTCTTAAGGTCCTCGACCAGTTTAGTGATACCGTGCAACCGCCACACATCTGGGGCGCAGTCTCGCTTTTCCATCCCGGCCAATGACCTCATTCCGTGTGTAACAGACACTTCTTCAGCACAAGCGCTGAAACACACATCTCTGTCCTCTGTAACTGTGGGAACCAAAGATTGTCAAAAGGAATTTGTCAGAATTTCTGGAATGTTCTAAAACCAGCTGACAGAGCCATCTTTGCAAAGGGACAGATGATCGTAAGCAGAATTGACGAGTAATGTCTCATGAATTGCTCACATCTTGAACCAAATATTTGTCTTCAGCAAAAAGAGACTCAGCAATGCTTCAAGGAAGTCTACAAAAAAGTTTCTGGGTTTTTTTCTCCCTCCCTGCTTGTTCTTAGCGCCTGTGTTTTGAGTATCTTTCCCTTGGTCTTACAGAAACCTTTACAAGCAAATGGAGAATTGTTGCTCTAAAAGACACCTGCTTCTTGGACAGAGTTGTGTAAGACCACAGTGAAAGTCTCATTTTTGTCTCATTTTTGAAAGCGTTAATCTGATTGTTAGTGAACAGGAGGAGCCTCCGCTACTCCCAAACTTTGACAATCAAAACTGGGCTGGCTTGGTTGATGCGAGTGTGAGCCAGGCAGAGCGGCTTCGCGAATGGAGAACGTAAAAGGACTGGGAAAGACAGCATAGAAATAAAACGATCTTAAATACAACTCCACTTTACCTGCTGTATCCTCAGAGGTAGTAACTCAGGTAGTAACTCCCAGAAGCTGCAGCCAGTACTCTCTAGTCCCTTCTGCTCCCTGAGGGAGGTCACCATCACGTATGAGATCCAGCTTTGAGTCCCTGCTTTTAAAAATAAAAAAGGTAAGCTTAGAAACAGTTCTTTGAGTGCCCTCACATCTACTGTTGTTCTTTAAACAGCGCATCCAAGTCATGATTCAGCCAAGCGAAGACATTACTCATCCTGAAAACGGGCCGGACCAGGCCCAACAGAGCAATTCCGCAAACAAAGAAGCCTACATCTAAACTTCTCTACTGTACAAGTACCAATACTACTCCAGAAAAACAAAAAAATATGGTTGAATATGACCACAAATTTATATCTGAGAATATAATTACCTACCTCTAGTGGCAAAAAAAAAAAAAAAAGAAAAAAAAAGAAAAAAAGAAAAAAAGAAAAAAGGTCATCTCCACTCCAAGGGAATCGCCATGGGTATGATCCAACCATTGCGTGAGCTCAGATGTTGACAGTGTTTTGTGTTCTCTGGCAATCCACGGACTGTTAATGTTTTTATCCTTTCACAATAATAGTTGCATATCTTGGAATTTGTAAATTGATGTGCCAAGACCTTTTTAATCTACCTTTTAGCACGACTATTTGAAGTTTTGTGCTGCTGATTTTTAGTAGTTTATCAATATTTCTTACCGCTGAATCCCAAGACTGTTATTTCTGACTTTGCAGGAGTAAAAATTAAGTTTGGAATTGTTTTGTACAAAAGAATGAAGTATTTTGTAAACAAGTGATTTCCAGTGAAAAAGTCTGCCCTTAAAATTTGCTCCAGTCGAGGCCGTTTGAGGAGGAAGAGCCCTCCTTCAGTTCACAGCAGACACGGCCTTTATGAACATTCCTAGCACAAACTGAGCGCAATGGCTCTTTGTGGCAATGCAGCACAGACTGCCTGTAAATGCTCTCTGTACTCAGCCTTTCAGGACAGCTTCCCAATGAGGTCATAAATTTATTTCCCAATACCTGTACCGTTTCTTACCAAAAGAACGTACCTCTCTGAATCGATAGGACACAAGTCGCAGCGGGTTTGGGGCAAAAAAATATCACTGGAACTTTTCTAGCAGATCAAGAAGTAATATCCCAAGAGCTCTTAATGATCCCTGGGAGTAAAAGAACTACAAAGTCTTTGCAATTCAGGCTCAGAGTACTGGAGCTTTTATTACGCTGTTATTATTCTACTTTTATTGCATTGCCACCAAAATAGAAACCAAAACAATGGCTGAAAGATTGAAGCTTATCCTTGTAATTCTCATTTAGGGTTTAATTCACGACTGTTCTTTTTAATCCGTTAAAGGTCTTTAACAGTTTCTAATAAGCAAATTATACAACATGGATCGTTAGCACTTTGAAAACAGTTGTATTTTGATTTTCATATTATTTGTGGTGATGAAGGCATAAGGGAAAGCTATTTCAGTAATACATATATCTCCACTCTGGGCTCAGGCTGCACTTGCCACAGAGCTAGAAAGCCCATTGGGCTCGGAGAAGCTTTTCCCGGGTGGGAAATGCAGCGGATAGCCCTGTATGGTATTTCTCGTTTGGCAGCTATATGACAGGCACAAAGGAGTATGGAAAATGCAGTAGTTGATGTTTGATTGTAAATGACTGTGACAGAACTGTGCAATGAAACATGCTTTTCAGCAAATTTTTGTGCAACGTACAATGTTAGATAGCACAATTTATGTAGAACTACTACGTGAAAAACATGTTAACTGTGAATGTTGGGTTTTTCGTTGTTTTTGTCTGAAGGTGACAAACATGTTCTTGCAATAAGGTATTATTCTCAGAATGTCAAGCACATTATTGTAGAAATAATATATATATAAAATACACATGTATTTCAAACTGCATCATAAAATCTCCAAGTATGTTTGGTAGATTCTAAACTGTTTCATACATAGATCGATTGTAAAATACGACGAGATCGAAGCTCCATCCTCAACGGCCATAGCTGAAACGCTAAAGTCCTGTACGTCTTTGGGATTTAGAGGAAAACTGTCCATCCTACACAAACATTCCACGTGCTACATACGCATTATAATTGTGAATTTCATTAGACTAAGGATAAAAATTCCGACTTTCTCTCTATTGTTTAATGTAATCAAGTCCCATGTTGTTCTAAGAAAAATGCAGTATTTAATGTTTGATTGTAAACAATTATGACAGATGTTTGACAGACCTGCTCTTTAGCAAAAAGCTGTACAAACGTATCATATAGCACAAAATAGTGTTGTAGAACTACTGTGTGTAAACTGTGAATAGCTGTATCTTTTTTGTAGTACTTGCCCTGAAAAAAAAAAAGATTATTGTATGATCATATATGCTTTTTGCAATAAGGAAATATCTGAACACCAAGCAAATCTATCTCTATATAAAAATATATATGTAATATATACCTATTCAAAAATATATACAGAGCCTGTTTAAAAGAGTACAGTATTATTTAGTAAATTGCAACCTGTTCTATGGACCAAATGTAAAATATTTATAAATTAAGATGCATTTTAAATGTCTATAAATGGTGTCATAATTAAAGCACGATTGTTATGTAAGTTTCCAAGAGTTTAGAGGAAAAAGAATAAAGGTTATATTATACATTAAGTTCAGAATTTTGCAATCTTTCTTCAGACAATACCAATGTGTTCTTTTCCATGAAGCAAGTCCTAAGCTAAATATATATATATATATATATGCACACCCCATATCCTTTATTTATACTTTAAAAGCATATCCCTTAGGTATCAGAAGGCTGTATCACCCCTGTGATGTGTGTAACTAATCCTGTTTCTCTAATGTCAGTGGTAGGCGCATAGATTGTCCTCCAGGCTTACAAGGGGGAAGTCAGTGGCCTGACCTGGTGTCCTGCTGCTTCAGCACTCCTGGAGGAAGAGGGCAGGACCTCAGAGCAGCCCTACATTTTAACATGAAGGGTCTGCAGGTATATTTCTGCTCAGAGTTCGGGGGTGCAGCCCCCACAGTCACTGATTTCTAAGCCATCGGGGAGGAGCGTGCCCTCCCAGGCTGCAGCCAAGGGGCTGGTGGAACCGGGGCCTTCAGCCAAACAGACAGATTACATGTTTCCACAAAAAAAAAAAATTTAAAAAATCCATGTTCTGTGTATCAGCTGCCATTAAAGTGTGAGACAATGTCAAGCACGTTGCACAGCAGTCTGCCTTACATCTGCATCTGTGCAAGACTGCTGAGGAGCCAAGTGCTCCTATGCGCTGAATTTAATTATCTAACTATAAAATTGGAGCAGGACATCATGCTGGGAAAGAGTCTAAGCAATTTAGAGAACATGATTAGAATTGAAAATGCTCCTGATAGAAACATCTAAAATCATAGACTTCAAATTCAAAAGGCTGACCTCAGAAAGGGGCACTCAAATGTACACATACATGGCGAGGGCAGATCCTTCTGCTTTACAAAAGGCTGGGGAGGAAGGGCAGGAGGGAACAGCCCAGGTCGCCCTGGAATTGAGAAGGAGCAACTCCCATGCTTTTCAAACAGGGAAAAATGTAAAGCATCTTTAATGCTCGGTCACATGGGTGTTGTGCTGCTTTCACAGTATATTGTAGGGAGAAGAATGAGAGTCGCAGCTGAGCGAGCCGGACACATTGCTTAGTGCTGGGTGGCCGGCCAGCCGGCAGTGCGAGGGGCAGAGGATGGTGGAGGAAAAGGAACCTAGTTGAAGGATATTGTGTTAGTGCTGTGATATTTCCATGTTCTCCTGGAGGAATTTTCTCTTGCTGTGCTGCAGAAATCCCAACAGCAATTCAACAAGAAAAAAATGCAAATAAGGTCAGTTCTTCCCTACAGGCCTGTGCGATGCCCCGAGAGAAATCCATGTCCTTGCTCGTCAGGAGTATTAGTTCAGCTACATGTGCTTTTATTCCAAAATAACACTCTGTTGCTTTTGGGTTTTCTTTGGTTGGTTTAAGCCTGATTATTTCTGTTTTGTTCTGCTCAGGCCACAACAGTGTTATTATAATTAACTATTAAAATTACTCAACTCCTCCTGTTGGCTGGGCTGTAACCCAAAGGTGTGGCTCTGCAGCCAGGTGCAGATGCTCTGATGCTTACCATGGTCTGGGAGGAGAAGCAGAGGGCAGCAGCTCCTGCCTGCCAACACCCCTTCACAGTTGTAACCACATTTGGCAGCCACCGTTGAACCCGTCGGGGAGCAGCAGAAGTGGGTTGAGCTAAAACATTCGGACGTTCACGTCCTGGTCCAGTCCACTTCAGGAAAGATTCCCAATGAACAGTCATCTGAAAGCCGCTGTCTGCTTACAGCCACAGACAAACAGACTTGATGAGAAAAGCAACAACATAAAAGCCTTATTTCCCAGGCGTCCAAACTGGTGACTCAGAGCTAAGGGTGAGCTGCTGACCAGCCATAGCTGCAACTCCTACCTCAGCATTGGTGCATCTGCCCAGGTCCCACAGATGACCTGCACTCACTGCTCGCCCATCAGAACAAGGTGCCAGGCTTTATAGGGTAAAGGGTCTTTTTACTTCACCACACACTCCCCCTTCGTTCTCAGTTTCTCACACTTCTCAGAAACATTGGGGGAGGAATGACAAAAGCCATCACCAAATCAAAAATCTACCCTCCAAAAAAGCCCTCCAAACAACTAAACAACAAAACACACACCCCCTGCCACATGTCTGTCTATGGCCAGTTAGTTCTAGTGCCCAGAGCGGCCGCTGAAATGCCAGAGGTCATCTCCACACCACCTCCCGACCATTGCCCGCATCATCACCAGCTCTACCCAGCCTCCCTGGCAGCTGCCGAGACTGTGGCATGGCTGTGATGGGGCAGGTGTCACTCACTTCTCCTCCAGGCAGAGTAAGCAGCCTTTCAGCACATGCATGGATGGCAAGTGATGACAAGGAAAAAGCCCAGCAGTCAAGATTATCTTCGTGACAAGTGGCGCTGACAGAAAAGAGTGCTGCTTAAAATAAACCAGATACAAATGAGGTGGGAAAGAGCGAGCGAGACAGAGAGGGTTACCCACATTCAATTTGTCCTGGGTTTGGTGTTTCGTTGTTGCGTTTTTTCCTCCCAGTCTTACTTTCTCTCTCCTTCTCATGAAATATAAGAATTTATATATAAATAAAATAATTTTAACAGATCAGAGCGCAAAGGGGAAGTAAAACAGGGTAAAGGGAAACAGCATTAGTCCCTCCAGAGCGTTCAGTTGTCTTCTGCTGCTGCCACTTCTCATGCCTGCCTCTGCAGGCTGAGGCCAGTCAACAGTTCTGCCACTCTTTCCTGCTGACACTTTCTGAACAATAAGCAATTTTTCTCTACTGCCACAAAAATCCCATTATTTTTAGGGTACAGAGTTGTATTGCTGCATTTTTGTTCTATTCTTCTGACCAGCCACGTAAGTCATTAACTGAAGCAGCTCAAGAGTTCACTGTGTGAAACTTATGACTTGGTGGGGAGAATGTCCTCATGCCCCTTGGCAACTAACATCTGATTCCTTCCCCCAGGTCTGCACGTGGTTTCACATTAAGCTCAGCCGCACATATTCTGTTATTATTTTGACTGTCAAGCAGGCTGCAGTAATCTGGTGTGTTATTTCTGAGTCATACAACACAATGGTGTTAAATGTGTCCAGCACTGCCTAAGAGAAGGACGGGCTGGATCAGGCGATGTCACAAGGACAAAGCCTAATGTGTTCTGCCAGCAATGGTGCTTCAGTTGTATCGGCACAACTGCCTTACGTGTCTTCGGAGCTAAGGGGCTGAGGTGTTCCCAAACGCTGGTAGAGTAACAGTGAGGAGAAAATAAAATAGTAAATGTCAAATTTGTGTCAGGAGTCTCCCCCACACTTCACCAAACTGGATAGCCCCTCAGTCCTGGAAGGGCATTAAAGTCGAATGGAACATGTCGCTGCCTTGTTACATTACATCAGTGCAATTTCTGTTCATTATGACTATGCTAAAGCAACCTGGGAACATCTAAACAAGTTTAACATTAAAAAAAAAAAAAGAACAAAAACCTAAAGAAAAAGGCTTGTTTTAGTCTATAAAAAGATTTCCCAGTCATCACTGGCAGCATCAGTCACTGGCACTGCCACAGGCAAACACTCAGCCCCTTCCACGTCCCATTCCTCCTGCAGGTCACTGGCAATTAGAAGTAACTACAGCCAGCACAGTCAGGACTCCAGCCCCGGCTCGGCTGCCCAGCCTGGCTCAGTGACCAGAGCTTCATGCCGGCTAACTGCAGCAGCTCCCAGCCCTGCCCAAACAGCGAGGCCCTCGCAGCAGCACAGGGGTGCTCAGCATCTGCGCACCACCGCAGAGCCTGGCTGGGCCTCACGTTCTGGTGCTGCCAGGGCTGAGTGCTGAAAAACAGCTGCAATTCCCGCTGCTGGGGCTGTACCTCTGGGCAGCACCCCGTGGGTCTCTTCTGGAGCTCCACGAGCAAAATTTCTGTCCCAACACTCAACTTCTGCAGCAGGAAGCCACCAAATATTACCTCGCGTATATAAAGCTAGCTGGCAATGCAGGAATGGAAACAGCTACCCTGGAATGACTGAGGAGCAGTTTGGTGAAGATCTTCTATGAGTAAAACAATAAATCTCTCTCTGAATATAAGCCAGAGCGTCAGGTTGTGTTAGGGAATTATTTCTAGGTCATTTCAGTTCACTGCACTGCACTGCAACCATTTCACTGAACGAATGACCAAAATAATTAATCAAAACCCTGGAGAGAAACACCAACTCGCACTGTAGGCAACTAACTTTGCCCTAGAAGTGACAGAGCTCAGCGTTTCTTAACCTGCTCTTTACCAGCTGTCATACAGCAGCAGCACACGACCTTTACTGCTCTTTCCAGACTCATTCTTGGTCTGGGGGCATATGGATGACCTTTCCCAGCCTGGTCGCTCCTGCTGTTAGCAACCTGTATCATGACAGAACTTCAGAATCACAAAATTAAACTCAGATTTTGGTTAAAAACCAATCATCTACCTCAGTCCTCCCAAACTGGTCCTTCTGGTCCATGTGCCACCACTGAAAATGCTGAGCTTCCACCAGCTGACCCCAGTGACCGACCAGGCCCAACACCCCATCAGAAATAAAAGTGCAAACAAGCCAGGTCTGTTCTTGCACGGCTTCACTGTCACAGCCTGCCCGGGGTGAGGTCTGCGGGGACCACTGAAGAGTCATCAGTACACCTGGAGAAACACCAGAATTTGGGCTCACCAGGGAATTGTTCTAAGAAATATTTATGTCGAACTGTTTCAGTTCTGTTATTAGTGGAAAAGGGCCTTAGCAGTAATTATCATATTGCAGACTGGCCACACTAAGGTGAAAAACCTTCTCGGTGAGACAGACATGCCAACACCATGCACCAAGCCCACCCTTGCCAGGTGGCGACTGGGATGGCAAAAAAACCTCAGCAGCCTCTGCAGCAAATATAAATACACTGACACACTAAAACCAACCTGATGCTCTGCTCTAACACTCCACACTGTTAACTTGATGCTTTATCTGGCCCAATCAGCCTTATTCAGCCCTCTACAATTTGTTGCTACAAGAATTATGCAGTAGAAAAGACAGGTCAAGGCTTCCAACTCTGATCAAACAAATGAGTAAACAGGGTACTGGCAGTCTCAAGTGAAATGACAGCAAATATGTCTTTTTAAAAAGAGAAAATAAAGGAAGAGAGGTCTCAATTGGCTAATAAAGGTGTTAACAGAGATTTACTACAACTCTGTACTATCTATATTAATCTATTACATTCATTTTTGGGTGGGGTTTTGGGGTTTGGTGGGTTTTTTTGACCAGGCAAGGTAAGGCAGAGAAAAGCAGGGTGCACCAGAGAAAAGCAGGGTGCACCGTGACTTGGATTCAGGCCCTAAAACACTGTTCTATGGAGCGGTTGGTGAAGGTTTTAAGGGGAAAAGATGACATAGACTTGAACACCTGCAATAATAAACTGCAAGATATAAGCAGGCATTAGAGAACAAGTCTCAAGAACATTAAGTTACCATCTACCTACTTTGCTGCCCGAGAGTTGTAATTGTGCTCAGCACGATCATTTGAAGTTACTCTGCTGGCAGCGTGGCAGTGTGTGTGTGTGTGTGTGTGCATGTGTGTTGCTTTTCTCACTCTCATTGAAAGCTTCCACATATCTGCTCAGCTCAGTTTCCTAGTTCCTTAACATTATGTAGTACTTAACAGTCAATATTTTATGACACATTATGTTTCCAGCTCATCCTTTTCATTTGTAAGTCACACACTTCTCCAGGAGTTTCTGGCATCTTATTTTCCATTTCCACATTCAGCTTTGATTTCCTTTGATTTCTTATGAAATTGAATTTTCCAAGATGAAGAAAGTAGGACTAGTGGATGGGGGTTGCTTTATTTACCACTGGCTTTTCAGGAACTATTTCATTTAAAATTTTCCAAGATGAATTATGGCTATGGGAACAGCCTCGCTGGCAGCTTACATTAACATAAAAATGCAAATCAAAAGAGTGGTATCTGCCACTGTCAAAGCAGCATCCCTTTGAAAAGACCCTGTTTGCACCAAGGACACGCATTCACATCGCCTGCCCCATCCGGCTTTTTATTGTCTCTCCTTCAGCACCTTGCTCCCATCCTTTCCACAAGAGCCACTCTTCCCTTCCCTAGCCTGTGTGCCTCTACACGCAGCTTTGCTCTGGCAAAGCAGGCTGGGCAAGAAACAGAGCCCCTTCTGGTGCTGGAGGCATTGCAGACGGGGTGCTGGGGTGCTCCCAGCTGCAAGGAGCGGTCCTGGGGCACGTGTGCCAGAAGCAAGCAGCTCTTAGGGACCGTGGCATCAGCACAGGGAGTGGAGAGGAGGAGGGGGGCAGACCACAGCCCACGGTACATTAACCAGGGAAGTTTGGAAACGTACAACTCAATGGGCTGTCAGAACAATGTTCCTCCAGCGCTCTGCACACACCAGCATTTTGTCAGTGTAAGTACAAATGCCAAAGCTGGCCAAGTCTTCAAATAAGCCACATACACTGTTCTAGTGACTGATGTAAGTGAGGGGAGACAAAAGAGGAGAAAAACTAATTTTCCTTAAAATCTCTAATAAATACCTATGCTGTAAAGCTGGGCAGCCCACAGCTGGTAGCTTGTATCTGAGGGCCAGCCGGTCTCTTCAGTGAAGTGAGAAGAAGGGTCTCAGCTCAGGGTCTGGGGACAATGTTCACCACTTAGATGGCTCTTGGTCAGGCCTGCTTGGCAGATGTTGCCCTCATGGGCCCTGGCAACACTCTGGTGAGTTTTAAAGGGAAAAAACTGTAGCTTACGTGTTGTGGTTTAGCCCCAGGCTAACCCAGGACATCGTGTGATTATATCAGTTGTAAATATTTTAACTTGGCAACCATCTCTCGGTACTATGGCAGTTGTCTGTGTTTGCTCCATGCAGTCTATCATTATTTCTCACTGTTACTGGAGCAGTCCCAGGGTCTCAGCTAGGCCAAAATCTCATTATTTTGCACGCTGCACAAAGGAAAGCCAAGAGCAGTACTTTTTGCTTTACCTTAGCTTTGAGATAGGGCAAAAGGCTCATTCACTGATCTCTCTCCATCCATTCGTTGCTGCTGTAACAAACCCCAGGCTGAGGTACAGCAGCGACCAGTGGATCCCCATGGCAGCACAGCACCCTTGTCTGTGGGATGTGAAGTAAAGGCGACATTTTAACTTCACAAACCTGTGCTGCAAGTTGCTCCTTACAAGCTTCCAGTAACTCCTCATGTTCCTCTATGAGGTGTGTTAACCTACAGCTCCTCACCCAGCTCAGAGCTAGAAGACCCCCCATCATGCTGGTGTAACTCAGTGGACCTGGGCCCAAAGCCACAGTGCAAACCAGGTGAGAATCTCCCCTCCACCCATGGCTACAGGAATTCAGCCCCCATGTCACAGCCAAGGTGACCACCCTTGTCTGGGTGCCCTTTCCCAGCCTGAGATGTGCTGAGCCTTGCCCAAGCTAAGCCAAATGATGCAGTCTGTTAATAAATTTGACCTACATTGTTTAAAGCATCCTGTCTTATTTTGATTAAGGCATGTAAGGCAGCACTCAGACCAGCAGCTCAGCTGGCAAGAGGGACTGCGGAGCTCCAATTGTGCGACACGCAGCTGTAGACAAGATGTTGGGGGGTAGCTCTTCCCCCAGATCAGTTATCTGATGAATGCTCATCTGTCTGCAAACCAAGATGCTGACTCGGTTTGCATTCCAGGCCCGTCCAACAGTGCAGTCAGTTACTGAGCAGGAGGGATGCACCACCTTCCCCAAGAAAATGCACCTCAAAACCACGCCCCTCACATATAAGAAACATTCAGTGTAGGCCAGTAATGAAATGCACTATCACTATCATTTTAGATTTGACTCCAGCACGATGCTCCCCTAACTGCAGACACTGCAAGGAAGGCAGAGGTGGAAATCAACCCTCCAACTACACCTCCTGGAAGGCTGCATCCTAACCAAAAAGGAAAAGAGCACCCCTAACATGGGAAGTGCTCAGCCCCTCTTAAGAATGGGCCCCAACAGATGCAGCTTCCAGATCTGCTTTGCACACAAGTCTTCCCCGTAACATTTCTTCTCCCTTCAAACAGTCACTTCTGGACAGTTTTGCAATTCACAGACAATAAATCCTCTTTGTACAGACACACCCCTAATAAAACTTCTAAAACCCAGAGGATTTATGCCAACCACACTGGGCAAATGCTCAGTATTACTGCACACCTCCCATTCAGGTACCGTGTCCTTTCTAGGGACGCCTCTGAAGTACAGCACTGATGATTCAACTTGAACAAGCTCCTGCCTCCCTCTCACACTCTCTGAGAAGAACATTGTTTTGTCTGCAGAAGCAGCTATTTACTCACTAAGGCTGCCTAGCAAACTTTATAAAAAGCTTCCAACATCTGGCCCCTAACTTCATCAATTAACAGAGACTCTACAGCCTGGTTATTTTACATACAATGGGCAAGAAAACTGACTTTAGGGAACAACAATGGGAATTCTGTTAGAGGAAACAGCATGTCGGTCTGAAAAATGTCAGTATCTTCCAGCAAAGGTGATGTATAGGTGGCCTTATTGATTAGTTAACAGCCAAAATGCTTCTCAACAGCAAAGCCTCATGTAATCACTCTACCCATTCCCTTTCTGAAAAATACAGCATGAAGAGGCTCAGTAGCACCAGAAGATATCTTAAGTTTTTTAAGATAGATAATGCTTTGTTCATGGAGAAGCAAAGAAAGAATCCACTTCAGAAATTGTCCAGAAGTCTGTGATGAATAAATTAGGAGCATGTTATTCCCCCATCAAACAAGCAACTAAAACTCACTAATAATAACATGCTAACAACATCACCATGACTTTTAGCATGTTTTACACTGTCTCCCATCTGTACATGCCATGTACACCTGATGTGATTTTAACATGCTAAATTTACCTTGCTGCTGAACATTAAGCATGATTGCCTTGAGACACAAGAGCGACTATGCTAAAAGAAACACGGTGTGGTCATTTTAAAAGTCTGTAGGCTAAAGAAAGCCTTTGTAGAGTTGAAAGGCATCAAGTTAGGCTCCCTTTTTAGAGTCCAAAATTATTTGGGTTTGAAGCAGAGTTCTGCTTAATAGCATGTTAGAAATGCTTTATTCAGATTCCATTTTATATTCTTCAGAAGCAACATTGCTATGGAGTATTTTTTCATGTAAAAAGAGAAGGAAAAGAAGAAATTCAGCCTGGATGCTCTGTATGGACTCGACAGCAGCCGGGAGCCCCAGCCATTCACCCACCCGCCGCTGCGCTACGGTCTGGACACAGCCCAGGCACACGGCAGCTTCAACTGCTTCTGTCTGCAGCCCAGGGTCTGATGAGGCAGCCACCTGCTGATTTACATGGAAACCATCGTAACTGCGATTTAGAGGCCACACGAGGAGTTTTTTCTCCTGAGAACCTCATGGCAGTAGCTTGCCCAGGTGCTTCCTGGCAGACACCCCGGCACGGCTGATTGGCACTGCATGGGAAGGGAGCTGAAGCGGCTGTAGCTACAAGTAACGCCGCCACGCACAAGCAGCTGACCGCTCCATACAATTCTATTTCCAGACAAAGCTGCTTCAGGGCCATAAAACAGCCCAGAACCAAACGGCATAAAGCCAAAGCTCAGCTCTGTCAAGAGCAGTAAATGCATCACAATACCTGAGGTGTTTTCCCTTTAGTACCCTGGCACCGGAGGGAGGTGAATGTTGGTGAACATAACTTCTCGGCAGCTGGATCTTCTTTGGAGAGTAGCTCTTCATTCCTCTAGCAAAGTATGCAGTTCAAGAATGAGCGCTCCCCAACGGCTTTGCTCTGTCAGTGCCAGGTGTGCTGGTACAGCTATTATCACCTTGGGTATTCACTTTATTTTATTTAACGTGCTTGGCCATGCTTTCGATCCACAAGTGCAGGGAACAACATTCAGCAGGTAGAAACTTCCATATGAAGCTAACAGTAAAGCTACACAGAACAGAGGACTTGAGATTTGTATTAGCTAAGACGTACCTATGAAATTTCTGAAAGAACAGGCACTGAAGAATGGCAGACATCACATAACACACCTCCAAACACCAGTTATACTTCCTAACATTTGTGAACCTCTAGAGAGGCATAAGACAAATATAAAATGCCTACATGAAGAGAAAATGGCTCAAGTCGGGTTATTAAGTTATAATAAAATACATATTTTTCAATTTGCTGACTTCCATTCCTGTCTCATCTCTATCTCAGCATCTCTCTGTGACACCACAACTGGTCATAAGTGGAGGAACCATTTCAAAAGGACAGAGAACCCTTGCAAACACTGAGACAAAGCATTAACAAAAAGAATGTGGGACTGATAAAAGGACATAATTTGTAAAGACCTATTAAGAAAGTTTGGAGCAGGTAGGCAAGGGATATTTTAATGGAAATATTCTCTGTGCAGTTCAGAATCTTAAAAGGATAAAAATTGTAAAGTTTTCTGCAACTCGGAGCCCCCTAGCTAGCTTCAGATCAGTAATTTAGTCCTGAAAACAGTAAAGCTGGGAAACACAAAGCTTCTCGCAAGGACTCATTCACCCCGTCAAAGAGTGCTGCTGGCAGCTCTGATGTGCAGCACCACCACCTTTTGCAGAACGTTAATGACAGATTAAAAGTCAAATAAAGAAGAAACTGTATGAAAAGCTCAGCCTCCCTTTCCAGACAGAGGATAAGCAATGCTAACACAACAGGTTTCACTGACAGCTAAAAATAATTAAACTAAGCTCAAACACTTCTTTTTGGCCCCAGTGCCTTCACTGAATGCTTACAAACAAACCAGGGAGGAATGGCTCTGGGTTCCTGGGTGTCATGGATAAGAAACTCAGCTATCAGACACCACAAGCAGGTGTATTTATTCTGGTGGCATGTGTTCTCCAGTGTGCTGTCATCAGTAGATGGATGTCGCCAGCAATATCTACAGATGAACTGTGGGGATTTTTAGCCTGTAGGAACCTACTGAACTTGGCTAAGATATGAGCTCATCAGTCTTTAGCAGTAATAATCTTACAGTAGTATTTACAACTTGTGTAGTGTCATTATACAGACTTAGAGCACATCTTCCTACTCTTGAGGACTAAAGCTCATATCAAGAACAAAAAGCAACAGGGATATTATCTATATATAGTGCAGGAGGGAAAAAATGCCTTTTTTTTATATTGTTAGCTACATTTTCCTCTTTGTTCTAAAACCTACTGTAAAACCAGTAACAATTATTTCTAAGCAAACACTGGCACTGCTTCTTGATGATGCTGAACTAAATAGAAGTGTTAAACAATACTGCTGCTTCACATGCCTGAAGTATCTTACAGTGCAAGTACCAAGTAATCACGTGTACTTCTGACTCCTGCACCAAAGGTGCAGCCCATCTCGTTACACATCTTTATTTGGCTCCATGCAGAGATCTGGCAAGGAGGGTGAAAAATGCCATTCCCTTCGGTTACTGAGTGCCCCACAGTAGTTGCTGGTAGTCTGCATTTGTCACAGAAGGATGCGCAGTAGCAAGGCCAAAGACTCATGGAGAAGTGCTGCTGCATTTATGTGACAAGGTTCTCAATTCCTACAATTAGTGTGAGAGTTTGGGTCTGGCCTCTAAAAAGAGAACAAAGAAGTGATCCATGTCCCTTCTCCCAAGGCCAAGTACATCCCCTAGGCAGTTCAGTGTGAACTGCACTTATTCAAGAGCTAAGAACGGCAGCATTTAGGATTAAAAATGAAAGTCAGCTTGACACAGAAGAATGGGCATTAGATCACTTTGTTCTTCTTACCAATTATTACATCAGGAATGGGTGATTTTATTTCTAAAGAAGCCTGAACTACAAAGATTTTTTTAAATGCAAATAACAGTTTAGAAATTAATTAGAATGAGAATATTGTGAATAAATTATTGCAGATGACAATTTTTTTTAGATGGTTAAAATTCATGGTTAAAAGAAACACATTTTCTTTTCTTTTGAAGGACTTTTGAAGTAAAACTTGGTTTTGATCCATATGAACTCACTACAAACTTACAAGTGGCTTCAGGTACATAGGAACCATCTAATGGCACTTGCCTCCAAGGATTTAACAGAACGTAGTCATCCAATGCTCCAGCCATGAGCTGTGCCAAAGTGCTTGGCTCTCCCACACCAGCCAGCTGCAGTCGGTGGCATTTGGAGTGTGCCGAGCACACATGCAGGGAGCTTGACCATGCCAACTGAGAGGGTATTTTCTTAATCTCTATGAGACAGGGAATGGGTGTTGGGGACAAAAATGGTTCAGTAGACTTCAGCCGTGATGGAGCAGTGGGGCCTTCCACTTAGAAATGAGGAGCATTATGAAATTGTTAATTAAGAAGTGTATTCTCAATCTCAAGCGCTGTCTGATAGAGCACAGTGTGCCTCTGGGGATACAAAACATCGTAGCGGTGTTGGAAGGAAAGAGGCTGAAGGAAAAACGTGGTTACAGAGTGGGGAGAAGAGGCAGGGCTTAGTTTTGAAGTTTGTGGCAACTTTTCTCTTGACAAAGCTGAAACCTGAAAATTTTCACTTGCGCTAAACAGAACATCTGAGGGTAGAGCAAGGAGCAGCAATTCAAATAGGCCTTCAGCCCAAAAGTCCCCTGTTCAGGGCAAGAGTGTTTTCTCTGCTAAATTAAAAAGATCCATTGTGTGGGCAGGTGATGTCAGTTAAATAAAACCACAGGGGAGCATCATCTCTTCAAAGGCACTTGAAAAACAAGAGAGAAATGGAGAAGGAGGAAAAATCTGTTCGAGCAGTCTCCTGTCTAGCAGTGACACCAAGGAAAACTCATTCATACTAACAGTCTTGTACCTAGAGACCGTATACAAACAATACTGTATTACGGGTTTCCTTAGGTTGAACTGTGTGTAAAAAAGAAGATTGCTCTGAAGACTTTGTTTTCCCTTAATCCACCTTTCCTCTGAATTTAGAAAGAACCCACTTTGTTCCCTTTTGGTCTCAGTTCACGTGAAAAGTAGTGCTGACTGGCTGCATCCTTGAAGTGCCTTCCTCCCCTGGGCATACAGCAGGGTAGCGCTTGCTCAGATACACAGGCAGTAGCCAAGAGTTTGCTTGAGATCTCTGAGCTGTTTCCTTGGAATCAACACAAGTATGTTCCACTGTTGCTCAATAATGGTGGGACCACACACGTTCCAGTATTCAACCCAGTGGCAGAGCTGTGGCCAAACTGAGGACTAAAAAGCCACGGTTGGCAAGGATTCTTTCAGTCAAGAATCTCTTGCTGTTTGAAAAAGTGGACCATTGAGTTGGAAGGTACCAGTACATACTGCCTGACATCAAGGGAGGGCAGCTTTCTACAGGGTTTGACTGAGGTGTTTCTCATGATTTCAGCTCCAGGCACCTTTAGGAGCTAGGAACTTCTTGTTGGGAAAACTGTACTGTTTGATGCATCTTATTCAAGTGTGAACCACCCTAAAACATATGTACAAATGTGATGCACATGAATAATGCAAGGAATAAGTATTTGCAGGCCACATATGTACAGAAAGCCTCTTCTAGACCTGATTTAAAAGGAACTTGTGAAAATACAGTGGCAGATTTGCCCATGTGAGTTGTGGTCATCTCCACCAACAGGAAGAGGGCTTAGGAGCTGTGTTTTTGGTGGTGAGCTGTGCTAGTAACAGGCTATAGGTTATATACAGGGTTTGCAAGGCCTCAGAGCTGCGGTCTGGCAGAGCGATTCTATCTGAACATCTCTTGACCTGCCCACAGCTGTTATGCTTGGTTTAGCTGTGACAGTGATTTCTCCAAGTGACCAGTTATGTATGGGTAATCTGATTTATATTTTTATCTTTGTATGCTATAGCCAGAGTTTTACAGAAACAGCAGTAACAAGCAGTAATTCTATGTAAAATGGAATTTTAAATTAAAGAAATGGAAACTTTGAGATGGACAAACCTGGTTTTAAGGGAAACAAAGAACAAAGAAATAGTATTTGCAATACATGAAAGGCACCAAATATAGTAAATTCAGACATCATGTGGAGCTGCACATCAGTGAAGAAAGGAAGAAAGAAAAGAAATGTAAGAACATGTCAGCACAGATATAAGAAATGACCACAAACGAAACCTGGAATGAAGAAGTCATCAAGATCAACCCCATTTAGACTACTAATGAATCCTGAATTAGTTCATTAGGATTTCAGTTATACTAATAGTATATTCCAAGGTACGTTTCCTACTTCCCAAAAGCAAGATTTAGATTTACAGTGCAGCAGTTCCACTGAGCCCCTCTCACCACAGTAAAACTGCCCTCCAACACCAGCGCTTCCCTGAGGATCACACCGTGCTTTGTGACTCCTTCTGCAGGTCACACTGAAGTATGGTCACCACAACATGTCACTGCCTGAAGGACAGGGATGAAAATTTCCTTTCCTCAAAATAAGCGTTGATTAACGTGTATCAGTATCTAAAGGGTGGGCGTCTAGAGGAAGGGCCCAGGCTTTGCTCAGTGGTGCCCAGTGACAGGACAAGGGACAACCGGCACCAACTGGAACACAGGATGTTCTGTCTGACCATGAGGGAAACCTTCTTCACTCCATGGGCAACAGACCACTGGAACCAGCTGCCCAGAGAGGCTGTGGAGTCTTCTTCTCTGGAGATGTTCAAACCCGGCTGGAAGTGATCCCGTGCAACATGCTCCCAGTGGGCCTGCTTTAGCAGGGGCTTGGACTAGCTGATCTCCAGAGGTCCCTTCCAACCCCTGCCTTTCTGGGACTCTGTGAAACTGTTGTGAGCAGACAAAAGACCTTCCTAATGAAAAATGAGGAGCGCCTGGATTTTATTATTTCAAAATGTGTTATACATCCCTTCAGGATTAATGTTCAGAAGGAATTTTGGGAGTTGAGGGGTGGAAATTTAAGGAAAGCATAGATCTTTTCAGATCACAGTCCTCTCCAGATGGTGAGAGAATCCATTTTCTACAAAGTGTGTTAAACTAGTCCCTGCAACATCATAATTTACTTCATTAATATGTCTTAAGAGTCATCTTGTTTTGCCTACCAATGAGACTAATAGCCATGTCATATGATTCTTGCAGCTGGAACAAATTTGAGGTCTTGGGAACCAGCTGGAGTTGAAAACCAAACACTACAAAAGGTTCCTCAGAGTATATGCCTCCATTATTTTTTTTCCTGGAGTTTAGAAGCAATCCAAAGGGTGAAGAATTTCCATTTCCTCATAATTCCTCCCAGCCTGCTACAGATGGTTACTATATGTGGCTGCATTCATCCCATGCTTTTGCAGGGAACAGAGAGTAGTGCTTTGACCACCAGATATTTTTCAGGAATACCAGTGAGTCATCTAATATTTCCCCCTAGTCCTTTCTGCCTTGGATCAAAGACAAGAGGCAGGAGTTGGGATGCCTGCTGAGTAAGGTATCCTAATTGGTTCCAGCCATACATCTGGACTTCAGAATTTGAGAGATATGAAGGTATTTTCCACAATAACATTTTGCTGCACTCTGAGAGGCACAAGATGGAAGTATAATCCATGTGCAGAGTGGGAGTGCTGTTGTAGACAACACTAAGCATTTTTTTCTATGCATCTATTCAACAGTGTTTTTGTAGTAGCAACTGACTCATGTAAACCTACAATATCGGTTTACAGATTTCTACAATGGATGTTTGTCCAGTGTTCAAACAAGAAACTGTAGTAGCTTTAACACATAAGTACACAGCCAATTCATTGATTATCTTGGCTCTATCTTCCTCTCTGTCAAAAGCTGTCATCTAAAGTAGGCAGTAGTTTTTTCCTAGTGGAGCTGCAGTGATTCAGATCATTGAACGCTTTGGGTTGGAAGGGACCTCAAAGATCAACTAGTTCCAACCCCCTGCCATGGGCAGGGACACTTTCACTAGACCAGGTTGACCAAAGCCCCATCTAACCTGGCCTTAAACAGTTCATGGGATGGGGCAACCTGTGCCAATGCCTCACCACCCTTATAGTAAATAATTTCTTCCTATCATCTAATCTGAACCCACTCTCTTTCAGCTTGAAGCCATTGCTCCTTGTCCTATCATGGGTGAACAGCTCCTCTCCCACTTACCTGTAGGACCCCTTTAAGTATTGATAGGCTGTAATTAGGTCACCCCAGAGCCTCCTCTTCTCCAGGCTGAATAAGCCCGACTCTTGCAGCCTGTTTTTATAGGAGAGGTGCTCCAGCCCCCTGATCACCTTCATGGCTCCCCTCCCCTGGACTCGCTCCAACAGCTCTAGATGGGAGTGCTGTGTTGTGCTGCACTGTATTTCACATCTGTAAAGCTGAGTAATGAGCAATACAAATATGAAACAGAAACAATTTTCTGAGGAAGGTCAAAACTACTGAGGTGCTTTAGGATGAACTTTAGATATATAAGCAAGAGTTCTATCTATATTAATGGGTGTTTTCTACAGGTTTCTGAGAGCAAATAGGAAATTAGGCCATCGCTGAAGTTAAGCAGCGGTAATTAATTTTACTTACACAAATATTTTCTTTACTGCTTCTTTAAAGCACCTCCCTCTTCTCATTAAAGCACAGTCATGAGGACTTGGGATCCTGCTTCTCTTCAGAAATTCTTTTGTCTTCTCTTCAGAGATTTTTTACTTGTTGGGCTCAACGCTGCAAAAGTGAAAACAGCCCCTTGGCATATTTTATGCTAAATCCATAAAACTCCATTAAGTTCACTCTATTTAAAATAAACCTCAGGTTTGAAGTTAAAATTCATATAAAGGAAAGCACAAAATACGTTGAAAATTCATTAACACTATTAAAATCTGATAATTTGGAACTAAAAAACACAAAACAAGCAACAGGGAAGTCCAAGACTTCCCTAGTTCACTCATGCTATTTCACATAGCATGTAGTAATTTTTGATATAAAATATCTAACTTATAGTGACTTGATGCAAGGGTATTAATCTTCTTAAACTTGTTAAAATTAACTTATAATTGATAATGGCAGAACACAGATAGTCCAAACTTCTCAAGCCAAGTCTTACTACAGTTAGATCGTTGCTTGGGGTCTTACCTAGTTTTGTAAATCTCCCAGGGTGGAGATGCCACAACACTGGGTGACCAGCTCCAGCCTTCCCCACTCTCACTGTGAAGACTGATGGCTCTCAAGCGTGTACCAGGACAGGTTTTACCTTATATTCCACAATTTACTTAAAGCTTCCAGACATTGGGCTGGTGTTCCTAATTATACAGTCCTCACCAAAGCTATTTTGGAGCGAGTAGGTAGCTCTAGCTACCCAGCTACACAGACTGAGGCAGTATCCTACCAGAATATGGTCCATTTATATGATACATTTAAAACCAGTTTTCCCCATTACAAAGTGCATTACCATTGCAGTCAGTGGAAACTAGACTGTAGAATGAATTTTGTGGAAAACAACCTTACAAAAGCATCATCTGCCACCCACAGCTCAGGTCCCAGGGCCTCCGTTGGAAAGGAACCTTCTTTTCCTTCCCCCAGCACATGTGTTTCTGCTTCAGCTGCAAATCTTAGACCAAACACACCGAACTGTCTGTATCTGCATCACATCACTGCTCTGCACACGAGCAGCGTGCCCAAGGAATGTGCAATAAAGATGACTTTAAATCATACATACCCTTGATTTCTCTGCAAATTAGCCCACAGTACCCTGCCCATCCTTTCTTTTTGCAATAGCCCTGGAATTACACCAATTAAACAGGCTGTGTTTGCTTACACTGGTATGCCAGGGCAGCAAAAGTGCATGTTGTGAAAACCCCTTGTTTTCTGTTCAGCTTGCTACTCTCTCCAGCTCTGCAAAATTCAGACTCCAGAACTCTTGCTCGCTGTCTCTTGTGTCTTGCTCATGAAGAGGCAACTCCACACAGTTCACCACAAACAAGGTTTTCACAGTATCAGAATCTGCCTGGATGCTGAAAGGAAAATCAGTTGAGTTTGGTTATTTGGTAGACGCTCAGCAGAACTGCTACCATGGAGTCAATTATCATTAAAGCCCAAGCTTCATCTGAAGTAAAATGAAGTTTCCTAAAAATTTCCTAGAAAACTCAAGGTCAAGAAGGATACTGCTGATATAACTGATCTCTGAGGGATGATAAATTCCACATGATCGCAGACCATGGGCAGCCTTCACATGGAATTTATAAAATCTACTGGCTTATGTTCATGCTTTCGATTTTACACCAAATTATTCTATTTTTCTTGACAACCCTTTTGTTCTAGGTAGAAACCTTAATATGACAATGTGACATGCATTTAAATAAATGACAGATTTAATTAATCCAAGACAGGTTTATGAACAGAGTAGATCACACTTCTTAGCTCTCATTATTTGATCAGTCGACTTAATCCGAAATAACAACACTGGCAGCTTTTCACTGCATCTGTCTTAATCTCTTTTTTTTAAATTTATTTTTTATTTTAATCACAAGCCTTTTGTGTTTTACAACCTCTTTTACAAAGTGAATCATAAAGACATCAAGGAGTAATTTCAAATCCTTCCTTACCAATCTTTTTCACTGTTCCCATTTTGCCACTGATTTCCTCCTTCCTCTCTAATAAAACAACAAAACACCCCAACAAAATCCCAAACCTAGCAACAGAAATATCTGTTATCACAAATGAACATTTTTCAGAAAGTTCCTGAGCAGGATCCAGTAAGTGTTCTTCACCTTACAAGCCTTCTGGCATGGAGCTGACATCGTTGTACATGGGGTTCTTCGCTGAGACTTGCCTCCCAGCAATTCAACATCGTTGTCAGCAAAGCTTAAGGACACACCAAGGTCAAAAGGAAAAAAAACACCCAACAACAAACACCAAACAAATAGTAGCAGTGCAGCTCTCTGTTACAAGCTTTAACTGCAGGCAAACAATTCTAAAACCTGGACAACAATAAAATCTATCTGGCTATTATTGGGTGCAGTATGCCCCCAGGAAAACATTGCCATGCATAATTATTTAAAATGAGAAAGGCAGTGTAGATAAAGCAGAGCATGACATCATTCATCTAAATCTTTTAATAACATCAGCTCCAACTTAAAAAAGCTATCTTTTTAATCAGAACACGCTGGGGATTAAGCTGATACACTGAAATTCTTTCTGAAAATACACTGGTTGAATTTAAATCTGAATGGTTTATATGGAGAAAAAATCTTAACAATGAATATTGGCAACATTAGATGCTAATGAAATGTGATATTGTGTCAAAGCTTTTACACAGCCCAGAGTTACTGGACGTGCTGCTTCTGGATCTTATGTTGAAATAACAGGATTTTTTTATTAAAAAAAAAAAAGTCTCACAAATGATAAAGCAAAATATTCACTAAAGCTCCTGGAGATGACAGTCAGGTACAAACAGCCCTTCTTCCGCTCTGGAGTTAAACTCCATGCAGCTTTTCAAAGCTCTCACGTTACCTCAGCTCGGAGCTCCAAGGCAGATGACAGATCAAATGTGTGAACCAAGTGGCTGGCAATCACACGTGCTTGTACCTCTGCCGTTCCTCATGCACACATGTCCAAACACAGTGGTCTCCTTCTAAATCCTGAAATTATACAAAAATGCCAGTAAAGAATTAAATTTTCCCCCGTAGCAATTCCCAGATCAAGTGGTTCCCATCACTGAGAATTTCCTAGTGTTGACTGGGTTTCAGAAATTGGTCTGTAGGGAAAAGCTGTGAGTGAGGGAAAGCGAAAAATGGCTTGGCAGTGACCTCTGGCTGGCATGCTGCTTGGGTGCTCTCCCAAAACACACAGGGAAGTCTTCAAAGTGGCATGAGTTTCTTTTATCCCACCATTTTCCTGTCCACTCTTCCAGCACTGAAGCTGGTAGGGCTGCCTCAATGACATCCAGATTTAGAATCATAGAATGGTCAGAGCTGGAAGGGACCTTAAAGATCATCAAGTTCCACCCCCCTGCCATGGGCAAGGACACCTCTCACTAGACCAGGCTGCTCAAAATCCCACCCAACCTGGCCTTGAACACCTCCAGAGAGGGGGCATCCACCACTTCCCTGGCAACCTGTCCCAGTGCCTCACGACCCTCATAGTGAAGAATTTCTCCCTAATATCCAAACTAAATCTACTCCCTTCCAATGTAAAACCGTTCCCCCTTGTCCTGTCACTACATGGCTTTCTAAAAAGTCCCTCCCCAGATTTCTTGTAAGCCCCTTCAGGTACGGGAAGGCAGCTATAAGATCTCTCTGGAACCTTCTCTTCTCCAAGCTGAATAAGCCCACTTCTCTCAGCCTGTCTTCACAGGAGAGGTGCTCCAGCCCTCTAATCATCTTTGTGGCCTCCTCTGGACCCATTCCAACAGTTCCATGTCCTTTTTACATTGGGGATCCAGAACCAGACACAGTACTCCAGGTGAGGTCTCATGAGAGCAGAATAGAGGGAGAGAATCGCCTCCATTGACCTGCTGGCTTTTAATGAAGCCCAGGATACAGTTGGCCTCCTGGGCTGCGAGCGTGCATTGTCAGCTTATGTCGAGCTTCTTGTCCACCAGCACCCCCAGGTCCTTCTCTACAGGGCTGCTCTCTATCACATCATCTCCCAGCCTGTACTGATGACAAGGATTGCCTCAACCCAGGTGCAGGACCTTGTACTTGGCCTTGTTGAACCTCATGGGGTTCATATGGGCCCACTTCTCCAGCTTGTCCAGGTTCTTCTAGATGACATCCCCTCCTTCTGGTGAGTCAAATGCACCGCTCAGCTTGGTGTCATCTGCAAACTTGCTGAGGGTGCACTCAACCTCACGGTCAATGTGAAAATATTAAATAGAACCGGTCCCAGTACAGACCCCTGAGGGTCACAGATCTCCATCTGGCCATCGAGCCATTGACAACTACTATCTGGATGTGACCATCCAGCCAATTCCTTATCCACTGAACAGTCCACTCATGAAATCCATATCTCTCCAGTTTAGAGAGAAAGATGTTGTGGGGGACCGTGTCAAAGGCTTAGCACAATAGCATCCCACACTTCTTTCCCTGGAGTTGTTAGACACAGTTTATGATGTAGGAATTCTGCTCCCCTACTTCTCTGCCAAAAAAAAAGAAACTCCAGCAGTTGTCCTCTCAGGACTGGAAGCTTTGTACAAATTTGGATTCTTTGAGATAACTTGGGGCAGATTTAGCCTCATTTTGGGGTCATCCATCCAACCACAGGCACTAGCCTCTCTGTTCAGAAGCCCTTTTCAGCTTCTCACAAAAGCTAGCAGAGAGCTTTCCACACATGAAGATGACCTAAAAATGACATGCAGCCCATCTTCAACATTGTAGGACTATTCCTTTAAAATGACTAACCTGAAATCAGCATTCCTGCATTGTAATGGACACGGCTTCATTACGCCTAACATACAGCAATACAAACATCTGACACATGCAACTTGCCATCAATCTTCATTAGCCCATCTACAGCCAGTGCTGCTACACCACTGACTGGTGTGTCCTGAGAGCAAAACAGAACTGGAAGCTCACTGGCTTCTGTAGCCATGCAGGACTTATAGGCCCTTTCCATTTCCATGCAAGTTCAGCATCCAAAGACGGTGATGACGCTGTGGATTGTAATGGTGCTGGCTGAAAGGCTCTCCTAACTCTTCCTGAAAGACAGAGTCCATTTAACCCCCATCACTGGCAGCTGTGTAGAACACATAATGAGCATAAGGGTTAGAAGAACAGTAAGACTCTACTAGGTGTTTAAGATACCAAAAGTCACAAAATTCCCTTGGTGACCTGTAACAAAGCTAAGGTTTCCACATGGAACAGGCTGCCCAGAGAGGTAGTGGATGCCCCGTCCCTGGAAGTGTTCAAGGCCAGGTTGGATGGGGCCCTGGGCAACCTAGTGTAGATCCAGGCCTGAGGTTGGTGGCCCTGCCTGTGGCAGGGGGGTTGGAGCTCTGTGATCCTTGGGGTCCCTTCCAACTCATACCATTCTATGATTCTATGATTCTATGGCCTTTCCAGAGCTGCCAGATGAAAGTTCTTTGGCTCAGATCAGAATTACAGAGGCACCCAGTCTCTCTACTGGAATCAACTGGAATTAGGAATCTACCTATTTTTGTGGATCTAAATCTTAAGAATCCAGTGGGAGAAAAACTCATTTGGCTGCTTACTTGGCAGTGACCCCTGTATAAAATACCCAACACTAGCATGTTACAACTTTGCTCTGTATTTCATAGAATGTTTTAGTTTCAGTTCACTTCAGATTTGATTTACAAAGCCACCACAAGAATCTACTTGAGGAACTATCCCCTCCCTGTTTCCCACCTCAACAGTGGAGCTCAGCAGGGACTTTGGGGACACAAGGCTGGACATCTCACACTGCACACTTGTTATATTTTCCAGACTCAATAGAAAAAGACAAGCATTGCTTCTGACATTTTCTAGCAGGCAAGAAAGTAATAGGCCTAGTGCCATGGGCTGGTTAAGTATTGTGATCTCATCCTGCTGTATGTCCCCTGTATGCACAGCCAGAGCTAGTTTATCTGCTTAGTGCTCCACCATAAGCTCTGCTGGCACGAAGTGTTTTGCATACAAATACCATTTGCAGCCTCTTCTTCCATCCCCCATTTCTTGAGGTGTGTCTTGAGGTGGGAGGACCTGGATCCCAGCAAATGCATTTAAAATGTGAAACAAATTCCAAGCAGCACTGTATGGGCCCTGCTTCATGGACCACACTGCCTCCACAGCCTGTTGAGAGGAATCCATTTCACACCTGATTCCTCAGAGTCTTTCGTACTCTGTGAGGTCACAAGCCAAGTTAAATCTGGTGTTTCTGTTTGCAGCTGCAGGAAAAAGTTGTAAGTAGGTGGAGTTATTTGCTTCGAGTCTGTTTTAGATGGTCTCAGATGTGATTCTACAAAGCCACCTGATGATAAAAACCCTGAGACAGGTATCTTGCCTGTTTTTTCTCCTAAAATCTGTAAGCAGTGAGACATATTGTTTCCTCTGCCCAGATGATCTAGCAGAGTGACATGCCATCCCTTTTCTTGGGCCTTAACACAAACCAGAATACATTGATGAAGATAATTTCACGAAAGCCAGACCCTGAGACCAGACTCTTACCATGGGACTTTGTTAACAAGCTCTGTCTCCTCTAATTTCTGCAGCCATTAAAAGGACTTGTTCAAAAGTGCATCATCCCACTTTTGATGCAAGGGATCTCCTTCCCTCATTACCTCAATTCATTCCAGACTTTGCAGAGTTCAGCCCAAGCAACTTAACCTTTTGTATTCCAGCCACCAAAATGTCCCCCAGTGTATTTTTGTATTTTATTCACTCTGGGGAAATTTTATGATTTTCAGATGACCAGACTCCATTGCTGCAATAATACATCAGCTGGCTGCTTCCTGCTTGGTGAGAAAGGCAGAAAGGACACTTGTTTGGGGAAAGAAATGCCAAAGAAAAGAGCCTCAGGAAAAGATTTCCTGACTCATTTCTAAAAGGAGCAACTGAAATAAGGGCCATATATATTCATGCTCCCTCCTCTTCCCCGCTGTTATTTCTCTGCACAGGTTGTTCACCTCCAGTTGCTAAGCAACGTGCTCCTCTCACATGCCTTACATCCTAGAGCACAGAAAAAAATAAGATGCTGCAGGGGCAAAATTACGCTGACAAGGAGGGAGCATAAACTTTTTCCTCTCCTCCCTCCCTTTCTCCCATGCTCAATGTCTTTCACACCACATTAAATCTCATCTCACCGTTCTCCACTAAGGCAAGCAGCACAGTCCTTGGGTAACCAGAGCACACTCCCAGGATGACTATTAAAACAAAAGCAGAAGAAAGGAGATCAATTTGTGAGCCATATTATTTTCTGCTGAGAAGTATTGAGATTTCCCCTGAACAAACAGCAATGCTCCCGAAGGACTGATGCTCTTAGGAATGTTTAAATCCTGCACATGCCACGGTAATCTAGGCCAGGTTACAAACACAGAACATTATGCATTCCACAGCAACGTAAAATCCATTTTCTTTACCTTTCTTATTATCAAAGGCTTTAAAATGTGACCATAAAGCATAACTCCTCCGGGCTGCAATTTATTCCTAATGCAAGGTCTCAGTGCTGCCTGAACTCCTTTTTCTCTCCTGTTATCCACTCACACAGACTACAGACATTTTGAAGAAATAATAATAAGCTAAAAAAAAATAAAATCACTTAAGCTATTCAGCAGATTTGAGAAGCTAACAGTTCCATACACTGTGCTATTCCCCTGCGACCCAGCTGTGAGAGGGGAATCTCACAGGACTTAATTTTGAAAAAAAACCCTAACTTTACTACTCCATATGCAGAGATATGTTTGTTTAGAGCAAGAAAACCCACACCTCAAATAGATGAACTGCAGTGTTCTGCTTGATATTGATTCCCATTGGTTTTGGTCTACAGCTTCCTCTCAGCCCTCCTCATTTCCCGTGAACACCGCAGCGTGAAGCTTCCACTAACAGACTGTAACATGCAGTACACATTTAGCTACTAGGAACTAAAAGATTTTCAGATCTTCTGAAAATTCAAGGCTGAGTCACTCACAATGGAACAAAACACTCTGTGTGTCTAAATTAGTTTCTGAAGAAACAGAAGATGGTACAGCACAGCCATGGCAGTTAATATACCAATGGCCATAAGTGATACTACAACAAGTAGACACAAGTATTAATGCACAATTCAAACCAAAAGATGTATCCCACACTCTGACACTTCCCTGCGGTCCAGCATTACCATGGTACCCTTTGCCCCTTCCTACAAATAACTGTGAGCTCTCTCCATTCCTGAAGTAAGGAAAGACCCTCATAAATGGTGAAGGGATAGGATATATCTCCAGGGTCATCAGCACATGCCTTCTACTCTGTAAAATGCAAAAAATCAGCAAGGACCTGTGAGTCCCTGCACCTGCATAGGGATCCTACAGTCCATGTGGGCTGCAGATCTCCAGAGTTCACCTCTCCCAGCCTCACTTTGCCTCATGGGGTCTTCTTCAGACTGAAGTTCTTCAGACACAAGCCCCAAGGAGGTATCATATCCCACAGTGTACATGTACTATCTGCCACATAAATCTGGAATGGATTTACAGTTCATGAGACTTTTAACTATCACTGTGCTCCAAGAGACTTCAGTTGCACTATCCATAATCATTCCTCTATGACAAGACACATTTATATCTTGTAACATGGCGGCCCCATCACATTGAAACAGGGTAAATACAACCTTGCATTGACTCACAGTCTTTTTTTAAAATAAAAATCAAATCTAAGAAACAGGAAATAAACAAGAAGATGCACAACTGAGACTGAATCATTGCAGACACTTGATTTTCTGTGTAATATGAGCAATGGGGGGAAACATGATTGGAAAAAGATTTAGGGTGTTTTGCCCACAGTCATAAAAGCAATATATTTTGTTTTCAGTCTCAGCCTGCCAGCCCAGAGAAACATTTAGCAATATAGTATTCATTGTTCTTCAGTACAACACTATCCTGTTTCACCTGCTCATTCAGTAAGAGAGTAACATAAATCTCACCTAAGAGAACAGAAATAGGCATTCAGTTCTGACAGTCTAGTGGTTAAAATTGATGTTTGCAGGAGAAATGTGTTTTCACAGCCAGCATTTCCGAATAGGAGTGCAATCCGTTGTGCACTCTTGTTAGAATGCTCTTTGAAAGCATCAAAAGAGCTAGGTGGAGAAGCGTGACTGTTAGAGCTAATTTAAGGTGATTAGAGGATTAGTGGGTTTAGGATGAGAGACTGGTGAAATACAAAAAGCAGGTTTTGAGGGAATGAAAGTGCATCTTAAAACTATCACCCAAATAAGCATAACAAAAAATCTTTCTGAACTGTTCTATAAATTCTTTGAGACCTGTTCCTCGTGAAGACCTCTCCCTAGCAATGACAAAAACAGGGAAAACAACTGCTCACTGCTGAATTCCTTAGGTAAAGCCACTCCTATAACATTTGACCTCTACAAGACTTTTCTATACGGGTACATCTTCTGTAAGAATCACATCAGAAATAAATTATCCAAAAGGAGACAAGTAGGTCTGCTGACATGTTCCACTTCACAAGACAGTCATTTTACAGTCCAATGAAGTCAAACCAGAAGGTGTCTTCTATGGTGTGTTCCATACCAAAAAAACATCTCCCTTGGTCAACAACCAGGCAGTACTGATTGAGGCACAAAGACCATGTAGAAGAAAAAAACCTTTGGGAAACAAAATCTGGTAAGAATCAACACATGCTCCAAGCATTAATATGTTTTCCTCTCAAGACAGTATTTTAACTTAGAGCTTGTCCCAGTGAGAGATGTCACAGCCCAGTTGAGGCTGGGTGATGGTGATAAGGTATCTAACAGGCACTGGTTGCCCTTTCGTTCACCGATGACACTTTACTTAATACCAGCTATTAATACATGATGGCATTTTCTATCAAGGGTGTCATAAAAAGGTCAGATTCCATTACTGCAACTTCTATATATGAGGACAGGCTCAACCCTAAATCAACACTAATATCCCACTACTTCCAGCCAGCTTACTCCAAGTACAGCTTCATTCTGCCAAGTACTGTGTACAGATAGATTGACATGCCCAACCTCGCAGGTCTGAAATCAGCAGCAAGATGGAGGTACCAGAGCATCCAGCCTCCACAAGTCAGTCCCAGGTGAGATTATTTTGACAGCATTTTGTTCTTTCTTTAATCACTTCTTCTGTAAATGAACATTTGCAGCTACGGTACCTCTCGTATCTCCAGAGTAGGTCCCGACGGTCTATGTATCAGTGTCATGCAAACCGTTCTGTGGGACTGCTACTTAAAATAGTCTCTTCTTACATAAAGAATTGCTGAGTTGCTCCTGATCTTGTTTGTTATATTGATCTGAAAATTGTTTAGACGACTAATTCCCAGCCTAAAAGTTGTGTGCTCTGAGTTTTTTTTTTTCATCTTGTTTACTATGAGTTGTTCCCTGGTCATTTAATATCCCACTGTATTAGTCTTGTTCCCAGGGTGGAATGCAACTTGTCAAACAGCAACATGAAATACTCAAAAGTGGTTGAAATAAGTAGTTTTTTTAGGTCTATTATCCATACTGAGTCTAAGAAAACATAACTGATCATGAGTACCAAGTACATCTTAATATGCAAATCAGAGAACTGTAGAATCACAGAACATTAGTAGTTGGAGGGGACCTCAAAAGATGATCTAGTCCAACCCCCAGCCAGACAGAGCAGGGTCACCTAGATTAGATCACACAGGAACACATCCAGGCAGGTTTGAATGTCTCCAGAGAAGGAGACTCCACAACCTCTCTGGACAGCCTGTCCCAGGGCTCCGTCACCCTCACAGGGAAAAAGTTTTTCCTTATATTCACATGGAAATTCCTCTGCTCCAGCTTGCACCCACTGCCCCTTGGTCCTATCACTGGCCATCACTGAGAAGAGTCTGGCTCCATCCTCCTGACACTCACCGTTTACATATTTATAGATATTGATAAGGTTACCTCATAGTCTCCTCCAGGCTAAAGAGACACAGCTCCCTCAGCTTCTCCTCATATGGAAGTTGTTCCACTTTCTTAATCATCTTGATGGCCCTATGCTGGACTCTATCAAGAAGTTCCCTGTCCGTCTTGAACAGAGGTGCCCAGACCTGGACATGATATTCCAGATATCAGCACAGCCACCTATATCTATTTGTAGGCATTACTACAAAGCTTGCTTTGCCCCTACAACCCAGCCCTCAGGGTAGGCATCCAAAAATGGCATGTAGGAACCAGTAGTGGTGGCTTTCCCTCTTCAGGGGCAGTGATGAATTGGGACAGGCTTGCATCATCATTTCAGTGCAAAAACCAAGATTCATACACCACCTTTCCCACCGTGCTTGAGAGTGACTCCAAGGAATATTATCTTCTCCATCCTGCATAAGAAAAAGGGCTGTCCTTGCTCAGCCCTGCCTGAAGCAGCTGCATTTTTGTCATTGCTGGACCCTTTGCTGAAATAGTTGAGGACCACTATGTTTTAGGAAACTAAAGCAAGGGGATAGCAAGCACACATTAGGTATATTAATTACTTAAAAGATTGGCTGACCAGACTGTTCCATACATTGTCAGGTTCATCAAGCAGCTAAGATATTTCGAGTTGAAAAAGCAACCCACTATGAAAGATTGTTTCTTACGATACAGTGGCACTGCAGAATTGAAGCAGCATGCTAAGGCTGGGCATCCTCTAGGAACCTAGAATTCACAGGCAGAAATATTTTCTGTCTAAATATGCCCTGGTTTGAACCCTTCAACACAGCAAGAAAAGGGCGCTGCAGTTCCACACCAGCTCAACTAGACATAAAGAAAGTGGCATGTGCCACTTTGAAGGCAGAATCTGGGAGAAGGGCTGGGAATTCAGCAAACAACAAGAAGCAGTGTGGCAGCTTTGGGAAGGGAGACTTGACAGCACTTCATTTCTCCTGACCTGTTTGTTCTGCCCTCCTCTGTCAATGACAGTTACTCAGACACTGAAAGGGAAAAAAACTGCCAGCAAACAAACTGCCTATTCCACTCTAAAAAGACATTGCATCGGTAAGATGGCAGCTGAGCCAACAGGTGAAAACGAGCTCTATTTGCTACATTAAACCTCTAATTTAATTTGTCAGAAGATCACTTGCAAATCAAGCAAATGTGACACAAGCATATTCCCCTGTGTTTGGCCGTGTCCAGAAACTACAGCTCCAGCTGTTCTGCTGGCCATGCACTACCCTAACGCGGGATCAGTGAACAATAATACACATTTCCATCACTACAGAACACTAGCTTCCCCTTTAGACTTAGGTGGATTTTTTTTCTTTTCCATTCAGGCTCAGCCTTGTCTCGTAATTACAGTAACCCTGATCAGTGCCTGCACTACAAAATCTGAAGTTGCCACCCGACCTTCCTGTACAACACAAACTCTGTGTGCTTTACAGGCTCAGCCATTAGGTTTTGAGCAGTGCTCATTTGTAAAGACATCAGTTTGCATGACCCATGAGTATAGAACATTGGGAAAGGCTGCCACCACCACTGTCCTCAGCTCACGTTTAAGGAATGGTTTTTGAAGTGAGGGCTCACAAAGGATTCTCGCAGCTTCTTGGGTTTCAGCAAAATCTTTGGCACCCGATGAAGTCTGACGCTGATATGTATACATGACATTCAAACTGACTGATGTCCCCAAAATGACGTGCCAGAGGCAAGCTGTAGTGAGATGATTCTAAAAGGTAAGACAGATTTACTCATAAGTACGGATTTTATATGTATTTATATTTAAAATAAATGTATTTTAAATATCAACCTTCATCTGCATTCTTCTGGTTTGCAGGTTACCTTGTCTCCGTACTGCTCTTGCTGAGCTTGGTGCTGGAAGCTGACCTTTTATTGCAATGAGAAACAGGGCCTTGGGCAAGGGAAGTACAAAACAAATGGACCAACGTAAAATCTGATGAGTTGCTTGAGTTATAACATCAAGCTGCTAATGCAAACGTTATTCCTCATAAATCACTTTACTTCCCTAAACTTCTTCCACGTAAAACGAGCCTTTATATGTCGTAGCATTATATTGCCTGGCAATTTACATTGTGTGAAACACAATTCCAACCTGACTCTTCTAAGGGTTGGTTTAATTCTTCCAGAGAAACTGTGAAAGTCTTAAATTCCTTTCTTCAGATAGATGCTATGTCCTCCTTCCATGACACCAGAAAAACAGCCTAGAGCTGCGTGTCACTGCCGTTCATGCATGGGGGATGAGCCGTGAAGCAGCCACTTCAGTTGGGTACCACTGAACGCTGCTAACTGTGCAGTTCCACTCAAAAAAACCAAAACCAAAACCCAAGTGATTTTACCAGCGGATTTGCTTCAGAACCAGTGAATAAAAGCCATCCTGCTCAGGAATTTCTATCAACATTACCTGCCAGGTGTTGCACCAGACGACACTGACCAGATGGTTGAGATGTTACTATGTCCTTGTGAGATGTGGTTTCACAAAGCTAGTGGGACAGGTTCAGTCTGACAGTACCCAAATAGGACATCCAGCTCTTTCCTGAACCTAACACTACGGGGAGCAGATGCATTTTATATCAGCCAACTCATTCTTCACTTCATCAAGTCCACAAGTATGTGCTGAACAAAGCAGCAACATAGTCTTCATTAATTATGCAGAAGCAATAATTCAGGTGCCATCTCTTATACTCTGCTAAATTGTGGGAAAGAAGGGCAGGAAATGTTTCACTATTTTGCAGAGTGTACTAGGTAATTCCCCACAAGCAATAAAGCAAATTTTAAGAAGGTTTCAAGGGGACCATCCCCCAGTTCAGATCCCAAAAAAGCAATTATAATCATGCTAAAAAAATTCGCATCAAAGGAACTCTATGAACAGGAATCTCCAGAAAGCTGAGTTCTCCAGAGGAATCTCCAGAAGACTCTCCACTCAATTCCTTCTGCAGGATTTAGCCGAAGTGAATTTTGAGTCTCCTTCCAGGATTACAACAGCTCCTTTTGTAGCCAGCAGAATTTCTCAGCTGGGAACCTTTGAGTTCAAGAAGTAGCCCCAAAACAGATCCAGTGTTGCAAGACCTGATCTTCTTGATCTCAGGAGAGAGACTTTAATAAAGAAATCCATTCCATGTGTGTAAAAATGTAAGCATCAGTGCCACCAGTTATTCAGTGCTCTGCACACTGCTCAGGATCCTATCCTGTAACAGACTTCTGCTGTCTGAAAGCAAACTAGCAGTTCTCCTCTAATGCCACAGGAAATCTTGCTCTCACAGGCCAGACTCATTTTGGGCAGCTCCACTTGATTTGTCTTGTTCTCATGATATAAAAATCTGGGAGCTGGCACAAGCTGCTACTTGTAATAGGGTTTTTCCTGGCAGTATGACTATGGGAGAACAGGCACTATCCTTACACTTGGAGTTTGAACGCAGTGCCAACCCACCACACAACCATCCCCCTCATCCATCTGGAGGGGCCGGTTCAGCCATCGCCAGGTGACATCTGGCTCTGCACTGGAGCAATACCGGCGTTCTATCAGTTCTCAGCCTTATTATACAACAGGCTTCTACAGCCTGATAGCCATGATAATCATCATTTACACTCAGGAGCTGTGGAACAGTTTATGAACTGTGGCAGGTAATTGCAGCATCATAATTGTTCTTCCTCTAAATTTGCTCTGAACAATGAAGACACTAATGGTCTCATTAACCTAATCTTTCCTTAATGCCTGTATTATGTTTTTGGCAGACCATGCTTACTTTACTTACTCAGTTGACCCCTCTTAATATCACACATAGACAGCTTCTTGCTTGCCATCATGTTATCAGCTCTTGGTGTGAATACTGAGAAGAAGGGAAACCACTGTTGAACCACAGGGAAAAGAAGTTCTAATTATTTGGTCAAAAACCCTAGTAAATTGGAGAGTCAGAATAAGACAAAAAGTGAACCCAGTGTTTTCTGGGTTACTAGTCAAACAAGGTTCCTTAATTATATTTCAATTAGTGTTTCTCTCTCTCAAGAGGCATATCCATAAAACTAAGGTGTGCTCATGGGAAGGCAGAGATTAGAATATATTCACTCCAAAGTTTCAAGGGATTGAACTGACAGAGCAAACAAGCAAAAGACACAAAATGACCTGGTAATCAGTTCTGGGAAATAGCTACCTGGCTGATTGCTCACTTACAATCATCAATAGAGTGATACAAATCAATAGAGTGTGAAATAATAAAGAAATAGTAAGTAACTAATTTACAGAAACTTTGAATTATTAGCTGATGCCAGCATTAGTAGCTTAGGTAAAAGCCTTTAAAAACTCAAACTTATTTTCAGATGATGCACAGCCAGTAAGTTTTTCTTGATGCTGGAAAATCAAAGTTCTGTAGTAATGACATAACTATTTAACCTGTTCTAGGTTTTACACTGACTTTTTTAGTTGCTGTTTTGATTTTGCTACTCAAATCCAGACTGGTGGCATGTGATCTACTTCTGTATGAAGCCCATAATGCTGATATAGTAAAGCTGTTTAATCCATGATGATTTAAGGCTATGAGGAAAGCAAGGAATTTTGGAGAGGTACTATGTAAACTTCTTTTTTGTGGGTTTTTAGACTAACAGTTTGCACATCTAAAGCCTTTTTTGGGACTAAAATAGAAGCAGCCTACAGAATTAAATTCAAATTGAGAATGCTTGCTGAACCTCTTAACAGCCAAAACAATTAACACTTTTCTTATAAAACAAAACCTTAATTTTCCTTCTAAAAGAAGGACATAAAGCGTATGTCACGCAGTGACTTAACTAGGGTTGGGATTAGTCATTGGTCTCTGCTAGGTCTTCAAACAAAAGATAATTGACTTCCCCAGGAACCACCAAAGAAGTGTCTCCTCCATTATACAACCAGGGGAAAAAATATAAAAATCTTATTTATGTTACTTCTCTCAGGATTAATGCAGGAAGACCAAAGGGCTGAGGTTTCTGCAACACGTCACTCTTTCTGCTGTTCATCCCAGGTGTGCTGTATGAGTTCAATGAGTTTTTCTCCTCTTAGTGCTATTTAATGGACAGATTAATTCAACCAACTACCTCCATTGCTTGTCCAATTTCCAAATCATTCTAAACATGTCTCAGACTATTTCCATCTTTTTTCTGGATAGCTTTGGACTCTGACAAGTCTTGGCATATATAATAAATTTATTTCCTGTAATATTGGAAATCTTCCTGAAGCCATTACTTCCAAAGGCATTCTGATGTCCATCTGTATCTTTGGTGAAGTCTCAGTTTATTAAGGTAGAAATACACGTGAGCTGCTGCCAGGGAACAGCAAAGCTGAGCCTGACCTTAGATTGTAGATTTTCAATGACCAGAGTCTAGTTAGCTGCTGAACTGTTTTGCAAATCGTGTACCTTACTTCTGAGTGTCTGCTTCTGCCAAGCAGAGCTCTGCTAATAGATTGTTCTCCTGTGTTGCTTTACCTTGCAGAGTATGGCTACAGTTGAGGCTTTAGAGCTTGAAATAGATGTTTTCTTTTCTCCCACAAGTGATTATAACCATCATTTTTCAAGTGCTAAATAGCATTGGTGCTGGCTGTATGTGTGTTTAAGTTATGACACTAAAAGCTGTCCTGTCCTAAAACTCTGTCTCCCAGCAGTCCTCAGCAGCATCATGCCAAGCACAGACAAGACAGACCTACACTTTGCCTCACACAAAGTCAACGTCAAGGCCAAAACGGGAGAGGCAAAGGAATACCTCTGGTGTTTCACACCAATGTCTATGCTAACATAAATGCAGACAGAATACATGCTTTAACTGTGAAAGCTGCCCCTTTAGAGACAACCCTGATGGAAACCAATTTTATTATCATTCCCTAACATCAAAATGCCCCAGAGTTAGTGGCAGCAGATACTGTCAACACATTGTAAAGTTCATGACAAGACTCCTTTTGCCATTCCAAAAAGGTTTTAATTATGCTCCTCACAGGAAAAAAAGTTCTCCAACCATTCTGGGCTGAAACACCACGTTTTTGATCCCTTAGCTTCACCTGCCTCTTTTCTCCCCCCACCCCCACTTCCCCTGCTCCTCCGAGCAAAGGCTTCCATATAACCTGCTACCAGCTACCACCTTTCATGGCACAGACAATTCCTTTTTTTCTCACACATCAACATGACAAGAGACCACAAAATATCACCTAGGGATAATTACCCAGTTAAACACAAAAGTAATAGATGTTATATTATTTTCAATGAGAAAATACCTCATTGTCTTAAATTGCTCCTCCCCAAACCGCATTAATTTATCATTTGTCTTCACATGGAAATGTATCACCTTACTTTCTTATGTGGATATACATTCCATAGGTTTGCTTATAACTCATTTTATACATACAATTTCCAAAGTCAAGCAAACTTAATTCAGGAATAATAATTTAACTGCACATAAGTGAACAAACAAACAAAAGCTTTCCCTTCAGGGATTATGGAGGCTTTCGGTAGTCATCATCTCATTTATACCTCATGCTTCTACTATTTTCAATTTCCTATTAAAGACAATGACTCCTAACCACATTTCTGACGTGTGAGAGTGAGTCTTTTCATCCTCACAAGGTTCTAAAGAAGAGAATCCCAGGGAACTGTGCCAAGGAAACTCCTTAAATAAAAGCAGAATATGTAGACAAACCCTTCAGGTTACTGCACTCCAAGAGAATCTCAGGAGTAAGGATATACCTCCTCTACTATGACACATGAATCTTTTTGAGGACCAATATCACCAACCACCAGGTCTTGAAGTGAATCTACCCCATTAAACAGAATGTTTCAAAGAGCAATAGAAGAGAGACTCACAACTTACAACACTGCATAACTATATTTGCATGTTTCAACACCCAGAAACCAATGTGCATGTTACAATGGTTTCCACATCTGCAGTAAGATGATACTCAAACTCTTTGCATGGGCAAATAGCCACCACACACAATAGGTTACCAGAACTATTGAGTTCCTTGAATTTTTCTTTTTTCTGCAAACTGAGAACCAGTTTGATTGTATCTTCAGTGCTTCAGCACGTGAAGAAAAGAAACTGGTTTTTTCCCCCCACTTTTTTATCCTCTTTCATGGAAGATGGGGGAGATAAAGAAAACTTAAAATGTCATTAAATCTCTGATAACTGTTTTTTCCTTGAGGCCCTTTACTGTCTTTTCTGTTAGGAAAGACAGTGAGCTATGTCCTTCAGGACAAGGATTGTGAACAACTGTCAAGTTAATATCACGGGGTTAATATTTTCCTCATGAAGGATTTCAGGAATTGATGCTTAAACTCTGAGATTATCTCATTTTCTCTGGTCACCACCTTTTAGTCCCATACTATTTTCAAATTCTGCTTAGAGAACATTTCCTGTAGTCCAGCCCCAATCTCTCTTCCAGTGAGAGACAGATCTTCTTCTTTGGTATTCCACCTTGTTCATCATTTTCAAAAAGCCTCCAAGCAACTAATTAGGCATACAATGTCATTAGCCAGAATGTCAAAAAAGCCATGCACACTTAAGTCCTGAGCTTATGAAAACTGACCCATGAGCTTCACACTAGCAGTTACCAATCCTTCCGATTTTTATTTTCTTTTAATTCTAGCCCTTATTTTAATAGCAAAATATTCGTGCAAATGCATGCATTAATTTTACGAAATCTAGGTGCAGTTTTATTCTACCTACATCTTCTTTTATATCATTAGCTATAAAGATTGAACTTAACACTCTCTGGTGAAGGAGCAGTAGTAAAGCTATGTGCAGTAATCATGCCTGGGATAACATGAATTTATGCTTGTCCACAGACAAAGCAGGGAGGCATTTGGAGAGAGTAGGACCAATAATTAGACTTTAACTAAGAATGCAGAAAAGAAAAAGTCATCTGCTTGAAGCAAAGATGGAACATAATAATGAGAAATATCTGTGAGAGGGGGATAATCGGAAGCCTAAAAAAGAGGATTATATCGCCCTGCTAGATTTCAACATCACCTCAGAATTCACTGTAACCTAAACCCCAAATTCTAGCTGACCAATAAATCCTGGTTTGCTTTAATATGGAAGATGTGTCACTGCAGCATCCGTTTCTTGAGGGGGAAGGAGGGGGGGGAAGCTAAATTAATGAAGGTACCAAAAGACATGGTATTATTTTTCACTAGCTGAATGAGCTATGGAGTGATGCAGGAGTACTGATTCAGTGCCCACTTCTGGGTAGCAGAGAAGGAAACCACTTTGAGTTTACTACTGCCACACATAAATGCATGTGGCTTGGCTCCAAATGGGAACAAAAAGCAGATTCACATCTCAAAGGAGTTTGTTGTGCACAGCACTGCTTCCAAAAATGCATGCAGAGTGCATGCAAAACCAGAAGGTTCGCCCACCTTACTGGTGAACTGAAAGGCACACAACAGCGTAAGGAAAACTCCAATACCAGTACTATTTCAAGATGGGTAGTTCTCAAACACAGCTGCATTCTGCAGTATTTATACAAGAGAAATCAGCTGCCATTGCTCCTGTGGGGTATAACAAAAGGAAGCTCAAGGATTGGATGGCTTAGCTGAAGAATCTGGAAGAGATTTGGTTAGAGATGACTTCACGCTGATCCTGAGGTACTCTGGAGACATAACAAGTAGCCTAACTGACATCTGATAGCCCTGACATGTCTTGTCGCCGCACACCCCTGCGGAGCTAACAGCACACTACATCTTTATTAGATTGGATATCTGTGGCGAAGAAAATGTTGCCTGTCATGTTTATCAGTGATAAACAACTGCCACTGTATGTGCTTGAAATTAACATCGCAACGCAGGGCAGATTAATTAGTAATTCGGGGCTTCAGCTGGGAAAGGGAGGCTGATCTCACTGGAGCCAGGCTGAACGCGCTGTTCCGCAGAGTGGTTGACTTGGTGTCTCTCTGATCAGGGAGACCTCAGGCACTATGGGAAGCAGATCTCTGACGTGCTCTGGACTTGCCAGTGGGAATCCAGAATGAAAAAAAGAAAAAAAAAAAAATAGGACAACAGTATTCTGTCTCTCAGTCTCCAACCTACACAGGTTACACTAATCCATTCCCACTTCATGTTCCCTGTCTATCAAACAAGAGTAATTCCTACCCACTAGTGAACAGTGACGTTTAATTAACATTTATAAACTACTGCCTAATATTCATGTGGAATTAAACAGAGAAAGAACTAGTACTGAAGAGAGCATACAATTCAAAGTAAATCTGAATGCAAAATGTAGGGCATATAGACATGAATCTCATTTTCCGCTTATACATGGTAGAATTTAAAGTACAATTTTAGTCTACCGTTTGTCTAGAGGAGGACAAATACCATGAAGCTTTAAATAAATACCAGTTTTTAAAATGGGTATCAGTGAGACCAGCTGGCACGTTACCCAAGAGAGAATGCAGTGGTCCTCTACTCTTTTGTATCACTTTATGTCTCCACCTTCTGCTTCCACACCACTTTATTCTCTGTTTCTTTCTCCCACACTCTGTATCTGTATATCTGCTTGACCAGCTCAGAAAGCTCTGCTCATGTCCAACGCATTCCAGAGGGCTGGGCCAAATGGGTTTGACTATTTCTAGTGACCTTATGTGAGAAAACAAGCACAACAACTAACCAGACCTCACAGATTTTGAACATGAACATGTCAGGATAGATACGAAATACAAAATCAAAGGAACTAAATGTGGGATGTAAGTTGCTAAGTGTTGCTTAGCAACACTTCACTGATGTCACACAAATCATGACCTTAGCATCAGAGTCAACACCATTCACGCAGATATCTGCAAACAGATCATCTGATATGGCAGGAAACAAAAAAAACCCATAACCATTTCATGCCAGCATGAGCATGCACTGTAGATGCTCTAATGCCACTTACGGGCAAAGAGCACGTTTGCCTCCTGATAAGCTCTAAGAATGCATATGGTAATTAAGGGAATAATCTTCTTAAATTAATAAATTCTGACCTCAAAGAAAGAAACAGCGGCTGGAGAGAAATAATTAGGCCATGACTCAATCAGATTTGCATGGCAGATAGTAGAATTCGATTGAGGAGCAAGCTTGAGTGAGGTAGGCAACAAATTGTTTATCTCTCCAGCACGCATCAAGCCTGCTTTTCCTATTTCTCATGCAATATTTATTTCTCATATTCTATACTTTTATCCTTTAATTATATTTATGAACATATTAAGTCAGAGTGCAAACATTTTTCTTTCAAGAGAATTTCATAACCTGTCTCCTTCATTAAATAGCAAAAGTCAAAAATCTTTGAGATATAAAAGACGATTTCTCAGTAAGACAAAAAAGCATAAATATTTCATAACAAATATCATATATATATATGTTCTGGGTTTTTTTTTAAAATTAAATCATATTAAATTTTGTCTTTCTTACCTTTAACTGAAATTAACCTTTCCATTCAATGTCAACCTCTTTATTCTTTGAAAAAAAAAAGCAGAAGGCCAAATTTCCTCCTTTATTGCAGATCTTCAAGTGTGGAAAGCACTTGATAAAGCTGTAAAAAATTCTGCTCAAGGCACCCACCCAGCAAGAGTGTTGTCATTAGGTTAAAGCAATTCCAGGATGCTGCTGAACTGACCTTAACACAGCAAGCTATGAAGATTCATGAATATAAAATGTTCTTCACCTCTGGGTTTTCTAAATCAAACCCCTAACGTACTTCTCAATTGCCTTCAGAGATATATATCCAAAACTATGTATCTGTCCTCTTCCCACCAACATGCTCGCACTCAAAAAACCCACAAAAACCCCCAAACAAACAAAAAAAGCCAAACAAAAAGTCCAAATATTAAAAAAAACTAAGTCAAATTGGCTCACAGTAACCCTGAGCTTCAGTCTAGCCGTCTGCAGCCAAAAACTTAGGAGAAAAAAAAAAGGGTCTTCCATCCCTTTTTACAAGTCCTAATGTTTATACAGACATTAGTATACCTGGCTGCAGAGTTTGTACATGGAACCCAAATAATCCCTTCTGGCCTTGGACTGTTTCCTAGTCTTCCAGTCTATGCAGTATCCAAAAATAACATTATTTGATAAATGTTTCCATAAACATTTATTTCCTGAACTTTGACACGTACCCAGCCCGCGTCTTCCCTTAGAGATACCTCAGCTCTGCAAAAGCAGTAAAATCAGAATGTGTCTCAAATCAGGCACGTGACATAAGCCAGCTATTTAGTTGCCACACTATAAAAAGGAAGAAGTGGAGCAGCTGCTGCGTAGCAGGAACACAAGGACAGCGGATGCTAATGACACAGTGGCCATTTCTGAGGAGCAGCATGGTCTGCCAAATGTAAACAGCTCGCCTTAGGATGGTGGCAGCTTAGGAAAAAAGCAGCTACCCATGACAGTATCTCAACAGAAAAAGTATTATAAACTTGATGGCTAGTCCTGGTAGAATTATTACCTGAGCAGAGCGGTTTTATGGGATTCCCATGGAGTCTGCTGCCAAAAAGACACAGTGAGGTTTGCCAGAGTATCTTTTAAAATATCACATTACACCAAGATAACTCATGTGAAATGCTGTAACTGTGGTTAGATCAAAGTGTGTCAGTCCTCAACAAAATCAGCACTTATGCACCACCATAGAGAGTGACAGAGACCAAAACTCCACCAGTGCTCAAGGCCCTGCAATGGTAAGGGACTGATTTGATGAGATACTTTCAAGTGGACCCAAACACGAATCACACCCTGTGCTGTAGAGGAAGCCCAACTTCAAGAGTCTACTAAACTTATCTGAGAAGAATAAACAAATAAATAAATAAAATAAAAACACCTCTTCCCTTACCTGCCAATCCAGAGGTGATTAGTGATCTAAGGGTATGATGTATGGCTCTCCAGCCAGGCAGGCATAAAGAGAGGATCCATACCAGTGGCTCATCCACTCCTTTTCTCCCTCTGCACATGAAACAAGAGCAAACCCTTCCTTCATTTCCCAGGGTACACCTTCCCAAGATAAACTGGGGAAATGTTAATTTCCTGAATCATAAAGGCTCCTGACACACAGAATGTGATGACACGATGGTTTATGGCAAGTGCTACGAGCATGCTGACAGCAATGTGTTAGATTTACCATAGAACACTTCATAGAACGTGTGTCCCTACAAAATAATAGCACAAATAATAAGAAAAATAAGATGATAAAGAGGGATTAATAGAATCATGAACAATGCACCCAGTATAGAACTGTAAAGAAAACCAAATGAAGGAACCAATGAAAATCCAGATGGTTTCCATATGTATATATAGAAGGACTTAATAACGAATCCAAAGTTTTAGTTAAAAACTATCACATTGGTTTGAATAAAAACAAGTTCTGTGCATTGATTCACCTTGAACAGGAAACACCATACACAGCAGCCAGCACCTTCAATCCTTGGAGGGATCAAACAGGAACCCAAAGGTCTCTACAACAAGATGACTTACTTCTTTCCTCTTTTATAGCGTGCAATTTCACATTTAAATCAAGTGTATTAGATTGAAGTCACTCCCTGGAACCCTGTCACTCATGACTGTTTTTGGAAGATTACAAGGCATAAAATAAGAAATACAGAACACGAGAAAAGCAAACCTAGGAGCTCTGAATTTATTTACTGTAAGCTGTAACGAATGCCTGCTCTGATTTGCAATAGTGTGTCCACTCAAAACTAAAGAATCCCATGTGCATCTTCCCCTTCAGAAGAGCCAAGCAAGGACTATCAGAAAGTCCACTGCTTTAACTTGGTACTGCTTGAAAAGTCAAGAGAAGCCACTACTGTGTTCCAAGGAGAATTTGAGAAAACTGGTAGTTGCTAACAAGAACTGTTGTCTTTGCACTCAGGCTGGCATTGTTTCCAGTCTTTAGTGGTTCCTCTGATGCTTGTGCTGGTTTGAGCACAAGTCCTCCATGACCAAGGTCCTTATTTACCTGTAGGTACAGAGCCCTTAGGGTATCTCTAGGAGGAATTAAAATTTTAATGCAAATTCCACCGCATTTCATTTAAAAATTAATTCTTGTGTCTTCTAGATTCACAGCTGGAAAAATTACTACATTTTTGCTGTGCCTGCTGTCAGATGTAACCAAATGTCATACTTCAGTGCTGCAATCCATTGGAGTACAATGTGCTCACTCATTTGCAAAAGTGAAACCTCAAGTTTCCTGTACTGCTTTAAGTCACAATGAAACATGGGACCACCTTCACCAATGTGACTAATGGCCACCACAGAACCACCTTGAGTATGGAAAGTGTTAGGCAAACAGAAGACACAAAGCCAACCTGCATCCTGGGCTGCACCAAAAGGAATGTGGCCAGCAGATCGAGAGAGGTGATGCTGTCCTTCTGATCTGCTCTCATGAGACCTCACCTGGAGTACTGTGTCCAGCTTTGGCACCCTCAGCACAAAAAAGACATGGACCTGTTGGAGCACATCCTGAGGAGGGCCACAAAAATGATCCAAAGGCTGGAGCACCTCTCCTGTGAAGATAGGCTGAGAGAGTTGGCCTCGTTCAGCTTGGAGAAGGCTCTTACAGTGGCCTTATAGCAGCCTTCCAGTACCTGAAAGGTGCCTATAAGAAAGCTGGGAAAGAACTGCTCCCAATGGCATGTAGTGATAGGACAAGGGCTAATGGATTTAAACTAGAAAAGGGAGATTTAGGTTAGATATTAGGAAAAAAATCTTCAATATTAAAGTGGTGGATCACTGGAACAGGTTGTCCAGGTGGTCTCATCCAAGGAAACATTCAAGGTCAGGCTTGATGGGGCTCTGATAAACCTGATCTAGTGAAGATGTCCCTGCTTACTACAGGGACTAGACGACCTCTAAAGGTCCCTTCCAACCTAATACATTCTATGATTCTATCATAATATGTCTCTGATTGGCATGTTTCACTTTAACCTATTGTAAAAGCTCCTGCTGAACAGTTTATTCTGAAGCTTTTAGAAAAGCATCTACAATCTAATACAGGGGTGTTGTCCATCAAAAATCCAAATATGTTTTCAAAGCAAAAAACCCAGGACAGGCAGACTGCACATAGCCTGCTCACAAGGGAAAAAAGAGTGTCGCCAATATCAGGAGTTCCACAGCAGCTGACACAGTATCTGAGGATTTTCACAAAGTTCAGGCTTCTGAAGTCAGGGCTCTAATAAAAACAAATCTAACTGGGAACAAGGTTTAGCTTCAGGCCAGTGATGTGGAGCGAGTCTGAAAATTTAATCTGAGCATATCTTGATGGCTTAAACACAGGAATAAGTAAAACAGTATTATCATTTTAATAAGAATTTCAGGGTTGATTCTCAAGTCACATCATTAACGCTTGGAGCTGGAAACCGTTAAGCTATTTTTTATATGCTATTTATATGAAGATGAAGATTTATATATCGCTGCTGTCTTGCTCAAACTATTACAGAAAGGAAACTGGAAAGTACCCTGAAAAGCACCTTTCAAAGACCTAATACTTTCATGGCTCACTACTGTGCTTTCAGACAATTAGCTCATGCTAACAGTTCCAGCTCTTCATAAATCTCAGCACAATGAAGTCTGCTGACAGCACAATTTTGGGGCCTGGTTTCCTACTGATGACATCTCCTCCTCTCTGACTCCATTGCCTACCTGAGCTGCCTGCTTAATTGCTGATTTACTGCTTTCTGTTCTGTGGTTCTGTCATATTAATTCATCTCTGTTACCTCCTATGTCACCCTGTGCTTACTGTTGCAGAGATCTGATCTAAGGTCTGGCATACCTTCTTAAGACTCTCATTGGTTTTCCTTCCTTACCTTTCCCCATTCATTACATTTTCTTGCAGCCTTAGGTTCTGTGTGCAGCCAAAGCAGCCTTACTGCTTTTACTGTCACACCACTGGCAGGTTTCTGCTCTCACCACTGTCTGTTGCACACTGAAACAGGTAGAAGCCAGTAGCAGAGAGGAGTTTATCCCAAAATACTATTGGCACTACATATACACACCGCACTGCAAGACTGAAAACACAGGCAGCCTCTTGCCTTGCCAGTCAACTTCTAAATAACATAAGAGCAAACTCTGGAGGATCGTACAGTCTCTGATCAAATTTAAAATAGATTGCTGTGATAAATACTGGAGGCAGTGATGGGACTTTAAATCATCAAACCATCAAAGCACTCTAAAAATAACCAACCGCAGCTTGCAGACGCTTGATTTCAATTTATAGTTTAAATAATTGAGGGTTCCAAATATTTCCAGGTTGCACATTTAATTTCCTCCTTTTTACACTACTGTAGCTCTTGTGACATTCATACCAGAAGGAACACTACCCATCTCTCATTTATCTGAAGGACTGGTGAAAGGAGTGCTTCGCTTCAGATGTTTAAAGCTGTGGAAGTCATGGCTTGTTCATAGCAGTCAGAGATTTTGGGAAAGGGAGCAGGGAAGGGGGACTCTTACATTCTCTGCCAGTGCCTTTTCTTACCAACAGTGCAATGGCTCAGCTTTGCAGTGGCAAGAGCTGGGCTTTGAATACCTGACCTAACAGACTTTTGAATTCTGCTTAAATGGCCCCAGCAGTTTGAAGGGAAGATAAGCAGTAATCAGAATGGTTGCCTAGAGCTCAGAACATGCAGGCTGCTGTCCCATACAGTTCTTCTGAGTCTTAAGACACACCAACATATAACCAGCCACAGTAGTGACAGAGTTAGCAGTGAATAAGGCATGATGCAAGCACGCACATGAATAAAACTAGCATCATCAGTTCATAGCCTACGTCCCTAGTACAGTGAACCACCAACTGATCCTACTAAGAAAACCGTTTTACCTCATTTACAGAAGTTCCACAGTTTGTAGATCAGTTTCTCCACTACTCCCTTTTTAAGAGAGAAACAAAACCTTTAAACAGCCCCTCTCTCCAGGGCCACCAAGGACCCAGAACTACAGTGCTAGTCATAAGAAAGGAGATGCCAGGCAGACATTGCAGAATGCCAGCGAAGAGCTTGGATGCAACAGATGGAATACGATGTATTCCAAAGGCTTTGCATGCCCTATGTTGCAAGTGCTGTCCCCTACAGGCACTGCTTTGTATTCTCTTTAGCAACAGGGTCTGGCTTTCTGCAGAGCTTTGCTGATTCCCAGAAGTGATGTTTTCCGTGCTAGCATGTCTGTCATCTGTCATAATCAGAGAGCAGAACTTGCTCATCTCTGTTGTCTGCCCTTGGAGAAGAATGGCAGGCACAACCTAATCAGGGATTCAGCTGAAGAAATAAACTCTCTGTTATGAGCACTCTTGACAGTTACTGATAAGCTGTCTTGTTCCCCTTGTTGTCTACAGCACAGGTCTTAATTTTGGATTATTTTTCCCCTGTACTATCCGGTACAAAACAGAACTTTATGAGCTTTTTGGCATCATGTTGGCATACTTCCATTTTGTCTCTCCAAGTATTAGGTGACTACTATAGAAATCAGAGTTTTATAGAAAAGAAATCATCTTCCTCCTTCAGCTAGCTTCTTCATGCCAATAGTTAGACCCTCAGGGACCTCCTTCTGCCCTGAATAGGAATCACAAGGCAATTAAAATCCATCTTAACTGGTAATAAAGGAATTATATGCAGTGGAACACAAAGGATGGAGAAAAATCACTGTGATGGCCTCTATCCCACTGACCCAAGAACACAGCACTATTTCATATATTTCACATGGAGATGGACTAGTTGTCTGGAAGCTGGCACATGTTGTCCCAATTTTCAAGAAGGGTAAGAAGGAAGACCCTGGCCTGTCAGTCTCACTTCAGCACCTGGTAAAATTACAGAGAAGGTTATTCTGGCAACTGTAAAAATCCTTGAGAGAGGAGAGAGAGCCTGGTCATAGCCAGCACGGGCACACAATGGGAAATTCCTGCCTAACCAGCTTGATTTCCTTTTATGACAAGGTCAGCCATCTGTCAACCAAGGGAAGCCAGTAGGCATGTGTTTTTTTCAGATTTAACCAAAACTTTTGATACTCTCACAGTACCCTTCCAGCATACATCTAGAAAAGTCAATAATCTGTTGGGTGAACAATTCACTGGTGGGTCAGGCTGAAAGGGTTGTAACAAATGAGGCTACATCAGGCTGGCAACCAGTCACCAGTGGGGCTTCTGAGGACTTGATTTTAGGGAATTTCTAAAAATTATCTGGATGCTGGAATTAAATGTACACTAAGTTTGCCGATGATACTAAGTTAGGAAGAGCTCCAGGTTCCCTCGAGGGTAGAGGGGCCTTACAGAGAAATCTGGATAGATTAGAGAGCTAGGTTTTCCCAATTCTGGTTAAATATACAACCTAGGGGGACAAGATACTGGAGAAGAGCCTCACAGAAAGATGTCTGGGGGTTTGCGTTGATGACAAGTTGAATATGAGTCAGCAGTGAGCTGTGGTAGCCAAAAGGGCCATGTTCTGGGGTGCATCAAGCACAGCATCACTATCTGGCTGAAGCACTCTACACTGCACTGGTGTGACCCCACGTCAAATGCTATGTGCATGTTTGGCTGCCTCAGTAGAAGGCCATCAGACTGTTAGAGTGTGTCCAGAGGAGGGTGACTAAGATGGTGAAAAGCCTGGAAGGCAAGATTCACAAGGAGCAGCTGAAGTCAATTAGTTGGTTGAGCCTGGAGAAGAGAAGGCTGATGGGTGGCAGCACAGTCTTCAACTTCCTCAAAAGGGGCAGAGGAGGGGGACATGTTGATTGATGTCTTCTGTCTAGTGACCAGCAACAGGACATGAGGAAATGGAATGAAGCTCTGTCAGAGGAAGTTCAGACTGGACTTTAGGAAAAGCTTCTTCACTGAGAGGGTGGTCAGTCACTGGAACAGGTTCCCTAGGGAAGTAGTCGTGGCCCTACGCCTGCCCAAGCTCATGGAACATCTACACAGTGCTCTTAGTCATATGATTTGGTTGTGTAGTCCTGCAAGGAGCGGGGAGTTGGACTCTATATTCCTTGTCGGAGTCTTCCAACTTGAGATGTTCTGTGATTCTATGATTTATTCCATGCAAAAAGGCAAACATTTGGGTAGATCTCAGTGAAGTGTGATTGTGCTGTGCACAGCATTATGAATGTTCCTACCCAGAAAGTTCTCGGATTTGAGCTTTGCCACAATGACTAAATGGACTACTTGTGTCATTTGTTGTCAAGCAAAGGCCTCAGTTTTGTTTCCAGTATTTCCTGAACTCTTTCTTTAAGACAATCCTACTATTAAGTGCCAGCTAGAGCAGCCCTCCCTCTTTAAGTACACCCTTCAGCAGAGATGCTTTTCCACACTTCTGCAATTCCACCACTACTACCTCTTTCACTTAGGCAGTACCAAAGCCATTAATTCTTTACTTTTTCTTGAAATACAGCACAGCATATCTGTTGCAACATTCAAGTCAGAACATTCCCCTAGAGTGCTATACCCATCATTGTCCTATACCTTCCCAATTTATTATCATCATTCCACCAACTCTGCTCTCCCCTCTGCCTGCATAACTCATACTAATGTAACATGTCACATCGCACAGCCGTGGTTCTGCTCGCTTAGTGTCCACCCGAGTAAGAAATGTACCAAGGAGGCACTGAATCAGGACACAGCTGCAGGGCCAACACAGAGATGTGTTTCAAATCCACCATTCTGTCAGAGGTTGCAGAAGCATCAAGGAGATGGCTCACATTAACAGCAACGGACAAGCCATTTTCTATCGGCTCCTTCAGCCATCCATCATTTGTGTGATAACTAAATCAAAACTGATCCTACCCAGATTTGGAGCCCTCTGAATTATTATAATCTCTCACATGTGCAAATTGTACATAGAACATCAAGTGGTGGGGCTGGGATTTGTCTTTTTTAAAGATGAGGGTGAATAAACACAGCCTCAGAGCATGGTTGTAATAGGAGAGCTCTAAGTACAGGCAAATGTGACTTTGCCTTCAGCTGCACCTGCCCTCATGTATTCCAAAAATACCTTGATTTGAGGAGTTATTCCCAAAAGCTTTGCCCCAAGGAAAAACAGTCTTCCAAGAACTCCAAATTCTGACATGAACTCCTAGAAATTACATCTTCAGGAGCTCTCCTTCTGGGAGTACTGGTGAGGGGATGACATCTGGCCCATAAGCAAGAGTGAGACCAGGATAGTGAGGAACTTCTGGTTTTTTCTCTAGACCAAGAAAGCTGCTCCAGCAGGTAAAAGGACTGAAATATGTTATTTTCTTCTTCATTTTCTTCCTCACTCCACCTTTTATTCCTTAAAAATTCAAGCTGTCATTCGTGCAATGCTTACATCTGTGCAAACATCTTTGCTAATTACCTAAGTTATTAGTGTCTAAACAGAGCCCATTAGCTCTACAAACAGTAGCAGCCTGTCAGTGCTGTGTCAAGCACTGAGATAATCCACTTCAGAAGAGGCTGATTAACAGAGAAAATACACTTGGTTTTGGAGACCAGTAAATCACAGACTGGTTGTTTTGTTTATTGCCTCACTCAAGATACCACAAAACATTCAAACAATTAGAAAATATGACATGAACCTGCTGAATGATGTCTACTTTTGTGGTGTCTCGCAGTTACGATCACCAAAGAATGCAACAGGAATTTCTGTAAGATACTGTGGGTCTCATGCAGAGTCTGCTGGAACAGATTCACTTCAGAATCAAATATTCACTGTCCAGATGGATTGAAACAGGTATGTCTTGTCCAAGGAGAATTTCAGGCTCCACAGATATAAAACATATAAAATTAACATATACATTATAGCAAGATTCTTCAAAGCAACTGGAGCATCAATCTCTGAGAGGAAAAGAGGAAAAAGCAAGCAAGCACAAAAATGTATTACCCAGAGGACAGTTTAATACAGTGTGCAAGGATGGGAACTCTGTCTCTATCCATAACTATTACATGGAGATGAAAATGAAGACAAATCTATCTGAAGGACAAAATTAGTTGCAAGACTAATCATTCCTGAAAGTCTTTCCCGGTCATTTTCTGGGTCATATTTCTTTCTCTTCTACAGCAACTCTGCCCCAAAAGCAGCATTTTTTGAGAGGATACGATGTTTCTAAGAGCGGTATTTGACTTAGAGAAGATCAGAAGTAGGTATGCATCCTTGAAAGTGTGACACTTGTTTGGATACAGGGGGTTTGTTTCCATGTCTGTATTCACAACAGCAGCGTAACTGCCCTGTGATCAAAAGCAGGCTCCATCTCAACCCCGAGGGGCTCAAGTGCTTACCTGGAAAAAGATCAAATTGTGACTTTTTGCCTGCCTGTGGGAAAGAGATTATGGTTTCATCCTTCTTTAAAACGTGCCTGTTAAAAAAAGTCTCCAGAAACAACGTGTACAGTTTTTCCCAGTGGAAAGCTAAACAGAGATGTGTCAGGGAAAATTACTCTATGGGAGGAACCATTTCCCACTCCAGGAAGTCACCCTGACGGGCAAGGGCTCAGCCTTACTGGCAGAGCTGCTTAATACCATTTGTGCATTTACTTGCAGTGAGTGATGTAACCCACTTTGGTGCAGTTAAAAGAGGAATGAATGGGCTGAAGAAATATTATACTTGGAAAATAAAACTGAACAGTTTTTATGGATGAAAGCTGCACAGTAATTTGCCATCACGTCTCCACAAATGAAAAGAGCAAATTCAAAACCACAGAAGAGTTCCCTTAGAACTTTCTTCAGTGCAAATAACAGGGTGTTGATTTTGAAAGGTGTTTGTTCTTTTGCTTCTGAGGGAGGACTCACCCTAGCAAGGGCAATGAAAGAAAGTGTAGGTACATTGAGGAAGCTGCTCAAGCCCAGATGCTGCTGCTGTCACTTCTTAGGGGGTATTTGGATCTGCAGCTGGAAGCAAGAGTGAAATGTGGTCATAGCAGAGACTGGAAGATCAGAGCAAGGACTCTGACACCAACCTGTCTCACAGACAGCCAAGTGCTTTAAGAATCTCTGCCCCTTCAGCAGGTGTCCAAATGGAAGCTGAGCTGAAAGAAAGGTCCTTGATAAACGTGGGGTTCAAATTCTCTGGAGCAGGGACTTGTTCTGCTGTTGTACACCAACTGGCTGCTACTTCAGAACAAACGTGAAAGACTCATGGATTTCAGGTACTACTGACAAATCTGTCTCCAAATGCTTACACACTGTCCTACAGGGACCCAGAACACACTTCAAATCATTGTTGGACTAGCAGTCATCCCTTTGTGTGATTTCATGCTTGCCTACCCCAGTTTTTTTGCATCAGTAGTCCCCAAAGGCTCACTCTGTACACAGTGAATACACCTACTGGAACTGTGTTTTTCTGGAAGTAAGCCAGGCAGAGATCATCCAAAAAGGTAATGTTTCATAATTATTATTTAATTGCTACTTTCAATTCTAGTCCCCTTGAGTCTGTAAAAGCAATGCTTATCTAACCAGGCAGCATGCAACTTCTCTAGCTAATTACTGTTCACCAATAGACTTGATTAACAAGTAGAGATCATCAGATGTTTTTTGTGAAGCATTCATCTCCACAGAGAAAGAGCAAGGCCATCACAGCTCAAACAGAAGCAAAATTCAATTGAGCTGTCACTGCTGATGGGTTCTACAATAATCTGGTCATATCCAGCGCCCACCTTTGCTTTGAAGTCAAGCATGGGGAAGGAAGAGGAAAATGAAACACCAAGATCTTCCCCACACACCCCTGCAAAGGCACTTTCCAACACAAAGATGATCAAAAATCCCTAATGAAGCCCCAGACTGCCAAAAGAGTATCCTAGCCCTATGGCTCCCTCGGATAAATAGTTAAGTAGTTTATATGAAGTGGTATAACAGTAACGGGAAAGAACAGGCCAAGGCACTTCTCTGGAAGCCAAGAGGTACTGGCTGATAGACTTCCAGACAGAAGAAAGAGCTGAATTCAGGCATGCCATATTATGGAAAAATTAGCTGAGAGACATTAGTCTCGTCTGGACGCCTATCTGTGCAATATGAGCTAGGGAGCTGCTTTGGCAGGGGGGTTGGACCCGATGATCTCTCGAGGTCCCTTCCAACCCCTACGATTCTGTGATTAGTCCAAAATCAGAGCAAGAAACAGAGAGAGAGAAATTATACTGAAATCTATCTTGTTCTTTTCCTTCCTATGGTCCTTCTCAGATTCAAACAGTCATTTCAGTATGAAAACCCAAACTTTTCCTTTTTGTCTTTTTTAAATCAGCTTCCTCCCCCCATTTTCAATTCAGCTCTGAACAGAAAGAAAATAAAAATGAAAATCAACACACTCTGCTTATAGCTGAAGGCCAGCACTGCTGCTGAGTTGGAACTGTGCAACACCAAACACTCCCGGATGACAGATTAATTTATAAAACGTTAACATTAAAGGCAGAACTCGCCCCATGGGGATGGAATGTACCAACAGCAGCTTCATAAAAGCCAAAGGAATAGAGACCTACATGAAGTGGCTTCATTAATGCAACAAAGGGGCATTAAACTGCACCTTGGTGGGGGAGCAGCCCAGCAGACACGACACAACACGTGACACGTGGGATGGGGACAGGGATGGGATGGGGAAATGTCTTTTCCTTCAGCTGTATGCTTTGCTGGAATGGAACCCTACTGTCATTCATTCTGGGTAGCTGGGACGGACTGTTTCTGTCCCATACCACACCTGTGGTGCCAGACTGGTAAGCAACAGGCAAGTCACAGCAGCAGTAAGTGATACCTCTCTGCAGGAAATTTTGTATTTAAAAATAAACATTTGCTCCGTTTCAAAACAGCAATGGCAGAACAAAGGTTCCTACAGAACAGCCCTGGAAGGAGAGTGGGCTTCCCTACTTAGAACTGCGTGACATGCATCTCTGGTCACCTGCTGCAGGACTGCCACAGAAACAGCTTCAAAGCAATCCCGGAACAAGGTCTCCCCATCTTTCTTCCAGTTAATAAGAGATGATTAAGTGCTTTTCTAGAATGTCAGCAATATTGTACTGCAAGGTGGAGGAGTAATTGTATTAACCCTAAGGATAACACTCCTCTAGTGATGGGGGTGTGGGGAGGGCAAAGGGAGTAAGACGTTTAGGACCAAAATACACTTTAACCTCACATCAGTCAAGATACATAAGACAGCAGCAGAGTAACCCACAGTCACATTACTGTCAGGTCTTTGAATACACTCATTAATTTGCAAGGAAACTAGATCTATTGAAACATCTTAAGATCTGCTGTATCTATATATGAAATATATTTTATATATTAAATAAAACAAATATTCACTTCTTTGCTATTGATCAGTTATCAGCTGGGCCTCACAAACACACAGGGTGTAACAATGACCCTACTGAGAATGCAGCTAACTAACAACAGCATTTACCCCAGGATTCACAGAGCAGAACATATGAAGCAGCATGGTCAGACCATCAGGACTACAGACATATCCTAATACATTACTTGTCCTCCTAAACTTTTGCCATGCAACAGAGTCTCCAGATAAGGCCTTATTTTCCAAGCATTAACTTTCTTAAAACCATTTTAAAATAAATCTTATTTTCCAGTAAAAATATGTTTCTTTAAAAATAGGCACCTGCATTTTCTTAGCCATCGGTACCGCTCCCTAGCCACATCACACCATGTCCCCCACTAGACAGGGCTAGATCAAACTGATGTCTTTTTCTTCCAGTTAATTGGACAAACCCAGAAATTTGGAAGAGAAACTTATGTCTCTTCATGTATGCTTCCAAACTTTAGAAGTACTTCTACACCTGCAAAGAGGTAGCTCTCACGTCGACCGACAAAGGGATAATTTTGTGAATAAATTAGCAACAAATTTCAAAACCAGATCAAATGACCCCATTACAGCCAGATTTAACTGCTGAAACTTTCCATTACAACGTTCCTTCACTTTTTGGATGCAGGGGGTTACATTGTGTTCTCAGTTACCAGTATTACCTTGTAGAAGAGGCGTCTGAGGTAACATAACTCGAGATCACATCATTTCTAACAATGCTGCGGGCACAAGAAATTGCTCCTTTGTATACCTTCCCCTCACTTTGCAGCCAAAACAGAATGTCAGGAATCTGGAAGGAAAGATAAGAGACTTACCTCTGCAGACTGAGACACCCAGCTATGATTTCACTGCAATTCAAATTTACATTTCTTTGGGGAAATGATTAGTCAGGTGAGATCTTAAAAAAAAAACCCAAACCAAACACACAAGTAATCATTAAAAAAATCTAGTCAGATACCTTGGTTGTTTGCTTTTTAATGGCAATTGTACCCCACACAACACCGCCTTACAAGCAACTATGTCAACAGCGCTGTGGCCAGCACATGGGGAAAGCAATCAAGGGAACAGCCTCCTATCGCAGGCTTGGTGCCAAGTGCTGCACTGCATGAGCTGAAGGCTTGGGACAGTCAGACACAGTGTAACTAGTTAAATAGCATTGACACCTCTCTTATCCATGAGAATGGATACCCCAGAAGTTCATTCCACATGATTTTGGTTGCACAGCACATGCCCAGTTGCAGCACCTCATTACTCACCCTATCAGGCAGACATCTGAGATTCTGATCGAGGGTTGCAGAATTCCCAAGACGTTATCCGCTTCCTGTCCAAGTGGACCTACAAACGTGTATATACTGCCAGCTGAAAGAGAGGAAAGCCTCCATTCAGCGTGAGGAGGAGGAAGGAAATGAACTCACTACTACTCTTGGCATGGGTGGTGTCATTGTTTGAAATGGAAAGCCATTATTAGCCACACCACTTGCCCAGTCATAAGTTGCAGCCCAAGTTTTCCTCTCAACATGAGAAGGAATTTTACTGGTTTCACTGCAAGGGACAATAAAATCAAGGTGAAGGAAACTTTCCTCAAGATAGGTGAGAGCTGCTGCATTCAGACACACACACTCTGAAACATGTTTCTATCATACTTAATACAAAGATGCAGATCTGGGTTAGCATGTCCCATCAGAGCCCGGCTAAAGCCATAACGTCTCTTTATCCAAAATAACAATCCTCTGCAAATACTTCCAAGATCAATGCTTCCTGAAAAAGATCAGAAGGAGGCAGGAACTGCTGATGGAACTCGGTTTCAATTCAACATCAGGCTAACCTAAAGCAAAACAGAGCAGTTTCAGAGAGGATCAGTTCATTAAGTTTTAATGCAAAACCATCAGAAGCCAGTTATCAGAACTTAATTTCCTGCTGCTTTACTCCTCTAGTAAAGTTCAATAATTGGAAATGTTGCAAATCTAATTTGTCTTAATAATACTGTTGTGATATTGGCACAAATGAATCTCTTCAAAGAAAGTAATCAACCAAGCAAAATTAAAATCCTTCCCCTGAACCAGGAAGATACGCCAGATATTTTACCATATTGGTTTGCAACACAGAGCAGGACTGCCAAGAGAAACACTCCCAAACATCTTCTGTTAAATAGATGTCATTTATTTTCATATTCTATGAAACACCCATGCAGTTTAGGACCTGCCAGACCTCCAGCATAGCAGAGACATATGCACCAGCCAGGCACATCCACAGAGAACCCAATAATTTGCGTACCTGATACCTAATTCATGTTTATCTGGATTCAGATTCTATCCATTGCCTTACACTCTTCTTCGTAAAGAGCCTTGACATGGCTGCAATTCCTTGTTGTACAGCATTGTGTATCAGAGTAAATTATGGGATTAGCACTGAAATCCAGAGGTTTTGGGGTTTTGATTCTACATGCACGTGCATGTAGAATCAACTGGCAAAGCTGAGCTTGTAAAATAAGGCAGACAGATTTTGGCAGTGTCAAAGCCATGGAATTCTTCAGAGGTAGAAGCAGAACACATATTTTCCATGATTGTGCATGAATTAGAAATATTTCTATTTTTTGTGCCTTGCTGGATAATTGCACCCCTCCTTACCCCTCCCCCCTCCCCTCCTTTTTGCTGTGTTTTTTCCACAGTGAGCAAAAGAGCCCATGCAGGAGGAAAGATGTGGATACTTGGACATTCTAATCAAGCCACCACAGGGAAAAAAAAAAAAATCTGAAGGAGAAGATTTCCTCCAGGCGATTTTGGAAGCTGAAAGTCTATTTGCAATGGCAGTCCTTGAACAGCCAAAGCTTTTCAGTTCAGCATTAATCAGGATATATTTTAATCAAGAAGAAATAAGTGACGGGGAAATAAATCTGAAAATTAAGCAACAGCAGTGGATTTAGAAATAAAATTATGAAGGTAAATTAATTTAGTTTGTTGGGTGTCTTTCAGCATGAACTTGGGGTTATTAGTGGGTTTTTAGTAAATAAACCAAAGCCTTTATTCTAGGTAGAGCAGCTTAGTAAATACACGTTGTATATTTTTATGATTCTACTTAAGATCACTCAATTAAAAAGTAATAATGTTTATTTTTAATTAATGGGTCTAATTAATGGATATAGTCTTTCTTGTTCTGAAGTGCAGGGTGAAGCTGAACCAAAAGGTAGACAAGAGAATTAGCTTGACTAGTACCCCATTCCTAGACTCAGCTGTGGACACACCATGACAATGCATGGGGACAGTTCAGCACCCTGGGATAGGAAGAGAGCATCACTGAAAGATGACATGTGTTTGACATTGCACTCCAGCTCACACAGAGTCAGTTCTGCACTGCACATTCATGCTCAGAGCAAAAGTCATAGCAGAAATGATGCAGAACAAGCCAACATGACCATTTCATCTGTTCATAACAATAGCTCCTTACACAAGAGTCAGAAGATGATAGTGTCCTTGACCATTCTTTTTTCAGGAAACTCATAAAAATGAGTTACGGGTCAGGGCACTGGAATGCCTTGGAAATGTGCCAGAAGGTATTGTTCAACAGTTCTGGTCAATATATGCAGCTGTCTATAGGGAGAGCTGACTGCAAAGCTAGCTTCAGATGGCTCCAAGAAGCTGCTTTTAATGAGTAGTGGTTCTCTCAACACCAAGATGTCATGGCAAGTAAAGGTCCAGGGCATGAAAAGCCATTGTAATGGGTGAAATTGCAGTTGATTATTCAACAAGATTTGAACTGTGGCTTGACCACATAGAGTGGCAGAGGAAAAAAGAAGAGTGATGCCATTTAGGTGCCTCTCAAAGCGCTCAAATGTGAAGGAAACCAATTATGAATAAAAACAGTGAAATAGGAAGAGTAGCACCACTATATGCTGCTAGACACTGAAGACCATTTGGAATTTGTTCAACACTTTCCATCGTAAGGACAAAAGGAAAAGGAAAAAGGAGAAAGGAAAAAAAAAAAAAGAAAAAAAAAAAAGAGTGCAAGCTTTTAGGAATCACAGAATGTTAGGAGTTTGAAGGAACCTTGAAAGATCATCTAGTCCAACACCCCTGCCAGAGCAGGATCACCTAGACTAGATCACCCAGGAACGCATCCAGGTGGGTTTTGAATGTCTCCAGAGAAGGAGACTCCACAGCCTCTCTGGGCAGCCTGTCCCAGGGCGCCATCACCCTCACAGGGAAAATGTTTCTCATTTTTCACATAGAATTTCACATGGAATATTCACATGGGACTTCCTATGCTCCATCTTACACCTGTTGCCCCTTGTCCTATCACTGGCCATCACTGAGAAGAGCCTGGCTCCATCCCCCTGACTCTCACCCTTTACATATTTATAAACATTAATAAGGTCACCCCTCAGTCTCCTCCAAGCTAGAGAGACCCAGCTCCCTCAGCCTTTCCTCATAAGGAGGCTGTTTCACTCCCATAACCATCTTGGTGGTCCTGCACTGGACTCTTTCAAGGAGTTCTATGTCCCTCTTGAACTGAGGGGCTCAGAACTGGACACAATATTCCAGGTGTGGTCTCACCAGGGCAGAGAAGAGGGGAAGAAGGACCTATCTTGACCTCCTAACCACACCCCTTCTAATACACCCCAGGATGCCATTGGCCTTCTTAGCCACAAGAGCACATTGCTGGCTCGTGGTCATTCGGCTGTCCCCCAGGACCCCCAGGTCCCTCTCACCTACGCTGCTCTCCAACAGTCCAGTCCACAACCTATACTGGTACCTGGGGCTGCTCTTCCCTAGGTGCAAGACCTCACATTTGCCCTTGTTTAATCTCAAACATGAAGGAGGGAGACAGAGAACTCAGAACTCCAGGTAGCAGAAGGAATATAAATGACAGGCAATAAGTGAGGCAGAAGTGCTCATTTTCTCTATTACACCCTTCAGATGTCCATGTTCAAGCAGTTCACAAGACAGCCAAACACCATTCCTTTTGCTTATAAATGGGAGAACAGAGACAAGCATTACCACAGCGATAAAACTAGAAACCTGCTCTCCTACAGCCCCACCATTTTCATTGCTACCTACAATAACCTACCACATAAACATTACAGACACTGCTTCACCAGCAGAATTATCCACAGACCCTGTATATACATATATTTCATTGATTCCCTCCTTTCACAGGTGCCTGGTAACACTTACAGTTCCCTATTACTTAAGGCCTAAATGTCCAAACATTAATAATATGTACATGTGTTGGAATTTGCTCCTCTTTATGTATTTATGAGTTCCTTCAAGAATTTGGAGATCTGCTGGAACTCACAGGTTACTAACTCTTCCAGTCCTGAAACAACTTTATAGCCCTTATGTATTACATTGTGAATTCTCTTCCTACAATTTATAATAATTATGATAGATGGAAGTACCTTAAACAGCATTACACACATTAATCCATTCCACACGCTCTTCAAATACCATTTAATGGTTGCAGTAAACATGACAACTGCTCCGTATCCCATGCCTCAGAGGACTAGCCATCCCCTGAAGTATTAAACCCAACCATAGCTACCCTCATGTCATCTTTATGATTACCTTTGTCTAGCATGGCTGCTCAACTAAGATGCATTGTGCATATGCTACTTCTCTCTGTTATATCTCATACATACATATATTTATATTTGGATGTTATTCATCTTTACTAGAGTTACTCGGTCGCTGTCCTGTGAAGTTAAATATCTCAGATTTGAAAACTAGTGCCTTTAAAAATTCATTTGTCTGCTCAAAGTGAAATACTAAATTTAGAAGTCTATATACTAACCTGAAGACTATATACTAACTTTGAATCCTATTTGTAATTACTTCATTGGCTTGAATCACTACAGACCACCAAAGTATTACGCTGCATTTAATATCTGTAACATCAGAGGACACATGGCAAGTGTTGTTTTCATATATGTCTAAAATACAATACAAACTTTATGCCATAGAAGTAATCTTCTTAGTGGGAGGTGTGAAAGCGTATAAAGAGCTTCCACACACAGGTGAGCTTACCCAAATATGACTGGCTGGCTTACTGGTGTCCTTCAGTAGATAAGAGACAATCACAGTTCTCTGACTTTAACTGGATGGTACAAGTCAGTCAGATGCACCACTCCTCTCTGGTCAGCCTTCAGAAAGATTCTATCAAAGAAAATGATATGGCAAGAGATACCAATAAGCTAAAGACAAGAAATCCCCAAACATCTCTGCTTCCTTCTTCTTCATCTCAGGTACTGCCTTGTTGAACTTTAATGCTTATCACCAGAGTTTTGGTCTCAGCCCAACCTGTACATTACTGTGTAGCAGAGCATTTTGTTATCATGGAGAACAGCATGGTGGAACAGATAAACACAGAAGGAGCTACACACTAGTAAAGTGCCTTTAATATTCAGCTGGTTTCAAGCTTTTCAGAGCCAGGAATAATTAATTAAAAAAGGAGGAAGAGGACATAACTTTACAAAAATTAATTGTTAACCAATGCTCTCCACATTGTATAACTGTCTGAAGCAAATAATGATCTGTCATTGCTTGAATGAAACAGCAAAGATCATGTGCCAGGACGAATGCACAGTGCGAGAGACAGAGAAAGCTGGAGCCACCTTTTAAGCAGAGGAACTGGTAACAGAGTGCTCCATCATCATTTTAGATGTAGGTCTCCACCACAACCATCGTGTATCTGAGGTTCAGTGACATATGTGAAGCCAGCCAGAGGATTCCCTCCAATTCCCTAGTAGAAATAGAAGCTGTGTTAGACCTTTTTTTAAACATTGCTACAAGTCTTGCGCTTGCCTTGGCTTTCAGGAGGGCTCCACACGGCTCGACATTCCTACAACTGCCAAGCAAAATCAATTCATCAAAACCATCATAACTTTTCAGTATCAAAATGACTAGAACTTTGAAATGAACATTATTAGTGCCCGTGAAGTTTTAGGTTCAATATACAGCACAAAAAAACCCTACAGAAACTTCAGCAGTTGCTTACATGTGAAAGAAGAGATGCTAAGATATATTAAATATCTTCAATTCACTTAGCTGTGAGCAAGAAGGCAAACCAGGGCTGAGCCTCCTGAGATTTAGAGTTGGAACAGTTAGTAACTCCGGAGCTGAAATTCATTATTTTCCCCATGAACCCTCCTTTTTAAAAGCCTCTCCAACACCTTTTTTCTTTTTTTTTTTCATTAAATAAAAATCCAATATGCAACATGGCCACTAGCCTAGTTCTCACATGCCTTGGAAAAGTCAAACTCTCTTTCAAAACTGACAAGGTACAAAACTGTTTGAAAATCTAGTAAAAGAAAAATTCAACCAGAAAGAAGGTGGATCCTAAATCCAGAAATTATAGGAGTGCAAGGGTAACATACAACAGAGGTCTTGTTCATCATATATTGCTGTCAGGTAATTAGAAAACCACACACCTTCCTTAGTTTGCTATGGAATATACTATACTGATCCATCTGGATCTGTTCAGGTCTCCCATTCTCTCTCTGACAGGCAATATTCTATTTGCCTTACCCTCACATAAAGGCAAGTCTTCCCTCAGGCATTTGGAAGAAATAAAGTACATGGAGTAGAAGGAGCAATTAGTTACATCTGTTGAGTGTTTTCCTCTCTCTTTGTGCTAAATGGGAAAATGCTGCTTGCATTTGTAAAGCTGTAACACTTGTACCATTTCAAATGTCTTTTCTTTTGCCAAGTGAACTCTCAAAAATTAGATATTATTGTAGAAAGCACTGCCTAATGAGCCAGTGCCATTTAGAATATTCAGATTTATATTACTACCATCCAGTTTTCAAGCCCTAAAAATGCCATTAATAGGCTTCAGAAATATATGGGATGGTCACAAGGACAATAGACCTGGGTTACAGCTGTTCCTGCAGCTGCCATAAGCTTCACATGCTCCAGCAATGACAGTGATTGATAGTCAAATTACATTGCCAGTCCTTTTCTGTGTCAGGCTCATTATTAGACACAATGCCTTGGTTGCTCTTGGGAATATGCTTCATTTAGATGTTCTCAAGACGAATTCTCCCATCTCCATAAAATAAGTTCACATAGGAGATTAAGTTCAGAAATATATGTCAGAAATAAACACTTGAGGTGGTATGAACAATACAGCCAATAATATTTGATAATGAACAACCACTTTTATAGTTAAATCTATTTTTACAGTGAAAAAAAAATTCGTGAGATGCTTTTTTGCATCATCATGGTTTCATCTTTTAAAGATGACTTTTATATGTTCATAATATATTTAATAGGTATTTTGTGACAGATTCTTACATTCACACCAATATTCCAAATATCCTTAGTCACTGTTTCTCATTTCACATCTAAAGGAAACAAAATTCTGTTCATATCACCATTCAAGATCAGGAGCAAATACAGACTCCAGCCAAGCTGATGATCAACAGAGAGCAACAGGCTGAGAGAGTTGGGGTTGTTCACCTGGAGAAGACAAGGTTCCAGAGAGACCTTAGAGACCCTTCCAGTCCCTGAAGGAGCTCCAGAAAAGCTGGAGAGGGACTGGTTACAAGGGCAGGGAGGAACAAGACAGGGGGACCAGCCTTCAGCTGAAGGAAGAGAGATTTGGCTTTGATATTGGGAAGAAATTCTTCACGAGGACGGTGGGGAGACCCTGGCACAGAGTACCCAAAGAAGCTGGGGCTGCCCCTGGATCCCAGGCAGGGTTCAAGGCCAGGTTGGATGGGACTTTGGGCACCCTGGGCTAGTGGAAGGTGTCCAAGGGGCGGTACTGGCTGAGCTTTGAGGGCCCTTCCCACCCAAACAAGTCTGGAATTCTATAAAACGGCCCCAAGAAAGTTGTACGGGTTTAGAGAAGAAACCTATGGTTGTTATAGTGCTCTGGAGCAGAAAACTCCACACTACTGTGCACATGATGACCCATTCAAAGCTTTCCCTTCTGGCTGATCACAAAGCCTTGTACCTTCACTACCCATAGCAGCAATATTTTCCCAGGTTAGAAGCCCGTACCAGTTCTCAAACTATCAAGGAAAATGTTCTTGACTCCTCTGTAAGAATGGTAGTGGGCCCAAAAACTTGTAAAAAAGACAGAGAACTATTACAAGCACTATTTCTGTAGGGACAAAGTTACCTGATCCTGTATCTCCCATTTCTCCATCTCATGTAGCACTACAAACATGTTCACCTGTGCTTTGCTTCCCCTACCTCACACTTCCCAGATCTGTAGCCAAAACGCAGCTATAGCCCAGATGAAGAAGGAAAAGGGGAAAAGCAGGGGGAGAAAAAAGTCTCTGATGCCTCGACCCAACAGAGGGGATTCATACAGGCCTTAAAAAAGACACGTCATTGCACTGCAAGCACCATCTAAACAGAGTAATTTGCTGTAAATACTGTAGCACTTTCATCTGGACAGGCAGAAAAAGAAAGCGATTAAAATAAATCCAAAGGAATAACATTCCTCTGATCTCCATTAGTGAAACTATAATTAGAACTTCTTCAGAGTAGTCTTCTTCCTTGCTTCATAATTGCAGTTATCTTTGAACATCCTACTGAAATGTCTTCAAAAGTTTCTCTGCAAGCAAACTTTAAATGGAAAGATAAAGGGACTTAATTTTCCACCACGTAAACAAAGAGACCTCCCTCCCCTACAAACCTGTGCTATTTTACCAAATACATTGGAGCTGCAAAGGATACAGATGTAGAATCATAGAATCACTTGGGTTGAAAGAGACCTTCAAGATCATAAAGTCCAACCATAGCCTAACCCTGCCTAGTCCACCTCTAAACCACGTCCTCAAACCACGTCCTCAAGTACAACATCTACACGCCTTTTAAATACCTCCAGGGGTGGTGACTCCATCACTTCCCTGAGCAGCCTGTTCCAGTATGTGACTACCTTTTCTTCCTGATATCTAACCTAAGTCTACCCTGGTGCAGTTTGAAACCATGTCCTCTCATCCTATCCCTTGTTACCTGAGAGAAGAGACATACCCTGACATCTCTGCATCCTCTTTGGCAGTAGCTGTAGAGAGTGATAAGGTCTCCTCTCAGCCTCCTTTCTTAAGACTAAAAAGCCCCAGTTCCCTCATCTGCTCCTCATAGGACTTGTGCTCCAGACCCTTCACTTTGTAAATATATGTGGATTAAAAGGAGGAAGCTTCCAGATACAGTATTGGTCAGTCACTTTAAACACCACTTTAAAAAAAAGCCAAACACAAATTCAGTGTTGTTATCCTTCATGTTATACCTTTTCTTTCCCTATTCTTCTCCTGTTCCAAACATCTCTGATTTCTAACACAAGTTTCACCTTGGTGTTATAGCAGTAGCACATAAAAACTGTCACACTTGTCGCTGCTTTTCTTTCAAGTTCCCTGCTCAGTGTCTCAGTAAGTATGCAACAGCTGGGAGAAGCAATGAAAGCAGCCCCTGGCACACGTACGCTGGATCATGCTCAGCACAGATGGAGTTCTAAGATAATATAGCTGTCCAAACCTCCCTGTCTCTCCTGAGATTGTAATTCAGTCATACCTGCCCAGATTATTGCAAGGATGTGGAAAGACCCCGGCACTAAGGCAGCATTTTAAAGGAAATACAAGTCCTGGCAGCAAAGCATTAAGGAGCTATAGCTTCTCTGTGAAAACAGCAGTTCAATTATATTTTATGCCAACAAAATAACATATTTCTCTCAATAGAAGTCAGACTTGCAAACGGGTCAATTATCCTATTTCCCCTGAGCCCAAATTCCACAGGAAATTGCAGCCCCAAACTTTTTCTTTTTTCTCCCCACCAAATTCCACACAACTAACTTGCAATGGAAAACACTGAGCCATCTAAATTATACAGTGCATTTTCTACTAGGTGTTACTCATAGCAGCTTGCTCTCTTTCCATGCTTAGATTTAGTGACAGCAAGTTTTTCCTCTAGTAAAGCAGTCAAGACTCTACTACGCACAGGTTGTGGGGGAATAAATCTGATGTTTGGTTGAATGAGAGAGGGAAAAAGGCTTTCATTTTATGGAGAGAAGCAGTTGTTAAATCTGAACCACAGAGTCAAGAAGTTTCTATGAAACCAGCTGATGTCTCTGCCAGATTACACCAGGTTACGTGTTACTCAGCATTTATGTCACCACCAGGACGGAGGGAAATAAGATGTGAGAAAAGCAATTTGTAAAAAGAAAGAAAAACAGTCAACAGAAGAGAAAGATCTAACTTGCTGCTTGTGGTGTGTGTTTATGAAAGCAGCTCCAGATATCTCCTCTTAAGGAAAATAACAGTAAGAGGAATGTGAAGAAGTGCTGAAGAGACAGCATGCTTGGGAGAGAAAGAGAATGTCCGTGAGGACTCCAGCCTCCTATTCTTGTATCAGTTCTTGCTGTGAGCCAGCAGCTATTCTGGGCTCTGCAGTACCCAAAGTGGCACTGGGAGGTAGGAATTCCCAAGTGAGCTTTAAATGAGGGCATCAGAGTGGATCAGTGCTCTACTGCATTACAGAACATCGAACTGTTGGAACGTAACCTCAGAAACCAGCCTTTAAGCTGCTACAAATGCCTGGCAGATCTGGCCCTCTCCAAAGCATGAGCTAAGTGAGAATGTATTCAGTGAAACATATTTTTATAGAGCATAAACAGAAGTGTTTGGATGTTGGCTATCTCAAGCAGAGTGAGCTTAGCTTCTGAGAAACAGGAGAGGAAGCACAGCATAGTATCAGACACACTCTGCACAGTGAAGCACTAGGTAGGGGATGTGGCCTCTGCCAGCTCTCGAGACTTGAAAGTTTTCAGTGATAAATACATCTGAAGATTAAATTTGCAGGTAAAAGTCAAGAATAAAATACCATGAGATTCAAAGCATCAAGGAAGGAAGAGCTCAGCATTCATCTGAAAAGTGTCTTTTTGCTCCTGGAGAACTAGACTGGATTTTTAATTTTTTAAATTTTTTTTTTAATGCCTACAACTGGTACCCATGCACACAAAGGCTTAGACAGTCATCCCAGACAGTTTTGGAAAACCTGGCAAGTTTTACTGTCTGGGGATTTTTGGGACAAAAAAACCCCAACCCCAAAACAACAAAAAAACCCCCACAAACAAAAACCCAATAGCCGTAGAATGATCAGAGATCTTCCATATCTCTCTTTCTCCATCACAATGAAATATCTTACACTTTAAAAGCTGTCTCACGTGCACTTATTGCTGCTTCGTCCTGCAGTTTATAATCTATATGGCTTTTTTTTGATTCTTAAATTATCTGCATTCTCAAGGACATAATTTACATTCTTCAGTGACTACAGACACAATCTAAAGCTCAGGATATACAGGAAAAAGAAAAATCAAAAGACCAAAGGCACATCTTTCTCCCCATTACATCCTGGATTAACTGACAGAAGTAAATGCAGCCAGCAGAAACAGAGAGGGGAAGCAAAATGTCTCATTTGCACCCATGGCTGCAGAAGGTCACTGGGGCTTAGCACAACTCCTCAAATTTCCAAACCCTGCTTCTTTCCAAGCTCTCCACTGCAGCACGTCTCCCAACTCACATTTCTGCTATAACTCAAAGTTTGTAACTACAGAGTTGGAGTCCATATATGGCTAAAAGAGGAGAAATAAACCTTGGAAAAGTAATGCTTTTATACTGCATAAATCCTAAATCCTTTTGAGTGTTTACTTCAAAGGAGAAAGGAATTCTGTCTTTGACTAAAACAAGATTAGCCTTAAATTAATTAGACAATAATGATTTTAATGCAGAACAAGGCTCTCTGTGCTTTAGCTGGAAACTAAACAACACCAGCTCTGTGATTTGCATTCTGCTATGCATACAACAACGTGCTGTGACTGCCAGGGCTGGTGCTTCCACAGCATGCTCCTACACAACCACATTGTGCCTTCCTGAGGCTGAGTATCCAGCAGGTATTCCATCTCTGAGCCAGGCTGGACAGCTTGCATTTCACCTTTGGAAATAAGCCAAATATATCTGGTTACCTGTTAGGTCATTAGTAGGTCTTTGCTTGGAGCACTGGTATAGAGGTCCTCTCTTTAGACAAATGGCCCCTTAAAGTAACTATGAATTAACCTCTAAATCCAGTCAGCCAGTTACAAGCCCTCTTAATTCTTATCTCCAACAGGGGCCAGTGGCAGGTAACTGGGAAAGAATGTAAGAATTGGGAAAACCAGATTCAAAAGTTTCTTCTTTTGAGAGACTTCTTTTCACTAACTTCGTGGGGTTACTCATTCACGTCCAGTCTCCTCAAGTTCGCCATGCAAACAAGCACTGGTCCAGACAGAATAACAGACCTTTTAATCCTACCTCCACTGCAATCCACTTTTTTCCTTCCATGCTGTTTTCAAATGAACCAAACAAAATGGGTTTCCAAGCAACTACTGGACTCAGGACAAAACCTAATAATAATTCAGAGAAATTCTGGCTGATGGCAGAGCAGGACCAAAAATACTGAGATTTTTCTAAGGTTCTGACATGCTTTTCCTGTACCACAGGAGGAGACCAAACCTCAAAGGAAAGCAGGTACTTGCACAAAATGTAAGAGCTCTGTGGAACTCATCTCTGCAAGATATTCAATTAAAAAACCCAAAAAAACAACACACACCAAAACTCCAACAAGAGGGAATGGCTGCAAGTTGTGCCAGGGGAGGTTCAGGTTAGAAATTAGGAGAAATTTCTTCTCAGAAGGAGTGGCTGGGCATTGGAACTGAGTCACTTTCTCTCAGGGTCTTCAAGGAAAGGTTGGATGAGGTACTTAGGGACAGGGTTTAGTTAGTAATATAGGTGGTAGGGGGATGGTTGGACTCCTTGGTCTTGGAGGTCTTTTCCAACGTTAATGATTCTATGATTCTATAAATAGCCACTGTAGCAAAATGTATACACACCAGTGTTGGAATTGCTTGTTATGGCAAAAGTCAGGTATGGAAAAAGTGGATACTGAGACTCGTGTTTCCCATGTTGCTAAGCTCAGAACTGTCTGCAACCTACACTTACATAAAGCAACTGAGCTCACAGGGTAACAAGTCTATTACTTTCACACAGAGAGTATAAGGTATAACTGCTTACAAGGCCACACTCCTGCTTTCCCTAGGCTTATTACTCAAAAAGCTGTGAAATATGATCCAGTTACAATAATATTTAATTTCTGGTTCACATAGTTGGCCGAATCACGACCTGGATTACCAAGCACAGTGTACAGAGCTGTCTGCAGCTCAACAAAGCAGCCAGAGGACTCTGAAGTGTCTCATCGCAACTTTCATTCTAACACTCAGGAAACACCTCATCAGCCTCACCTTCACAAGGACAACTGATGTGCTGGTACACACTTATAACATAGTTGACATAATTTACAGACTTTGCTTCTTTTATACAGCTTGAGACATTTTAAAATACTTCACTGGAAAACAAAAAAGGCTCAGCTTTGGGGTCTACCATTCATAATCTTAGAAGAAGGTGCTGTGAAACACTGCAGGCTATTGAACTCTCACAGGCATGGCATGATTTACATACATTTTCTATAGCATCTAACACACTGGAGTTCAAAGCACAAGAGGTTTCTAAGCACTATTAGAGTAACGATAATAAATAGAGCAAAGAAATCGGGTTCATTTTAATACAATATAATATTTTCCTCCTCTTCAGATTCCAGAAAGTCATATATTCAAAGGAAGATGTGCATCTCCTCTGCCAATAAAAGAGGATACCAGTTTCATGTTCTGTTGTTTCCTCGTATTTGGTTAGGTATTTTGGTCAAACATTGCCATCCAGTGGCAGGAGGAAGGGCAGTGTAAACGCCAGCTAACAAATCCTGTCCATGTTTCCAGTACCATCTGGCCTCAAAATGACACAGGCAAATTACCAACTTCGTTTTGTTTCCTGCTACCACACACACTTCTGATTTTACACGAGGCAGCAGAAAGATTACATAGGCATCAAAGCTCCCAGCTAGAAGTGCTTCATCTGAGTAAAGGTTGAGAGTTGAAAGACGTTTTTAAAGTTTTCCTCATTAAACTCAGCTAGTACTTTCCTGGTACTAGTCCAACACTTCAGGTAGCTTAGGCTGCCCCAACTAATGCTCAAGGCTGGAAGTACAAAGTGAACCTGATCAGACTGTGAAATGGAAATCCTCCTCAGCTATCCACAAGTCACCCCAGAAAAGGTCAGTCTCAACCCGACAGCTTGGAAAGCACAACCCTTGAAGCTTCAGCTGCTCTGCAACATTTGCAATTCAGTTGTGAAGTCTCTGCCAAGCACATTAGCTCTTTTCTTCCTGCTGGGACTGGTCTTTTCCTACCATTCATACCCCAAGAGGACAAGGGACTACAGGAAACAGCTGGTGCAGCTCTTGCTAAGGACTCCATCAATGAAGAACTGTGACCAGCTCTGGTAGGTGCTTTTTCTCTGCCCGCTTTGCAGTTTATCCACTTTCCAACTGTGGTTGTCATAACAAGTCTAGTTCTGTTTTTTCCCCTACAGGAAACATTCCCCAGAACACCTAACCAGGGACCCAAAACAGCTTCTTTAACAAACGAACAAATAAAACCCTATGCAAGAGCACACATTCTCCTTAACACAGAGACTCATATCTTACCAGCACCTTTTCAAGAAAAAGGGGCAGGAGATGAGACAGTTAATGAGAAACTGGGAAGGAGAAAAAAAAAAAAAAAATTAGTGACCTTTACAATTCCCAGAAGTCCTGCAAGAGTTGCTAACCTTTTACCAGAATCCTTTCATCATTCTCATTATCGTTGTTAGGAAAAGATCTCAGGGACAGAAGAATTCATATCTAGTCACTCCCAACAGTTCTCCCAATCACAGCAACACACTCAGAAACATTCTCAGAAATAGCTACACTAGACATTATTCTAGACATCAAGTCTCTCATTCTGGTTTGGTTTTTCTACAGGACATCTTTTGGAGTACTGAGATCCACTGCTTCAGTGCAATAATCTCTGCCTTGTAACTGCCTCACATTTCCTAGCATACACCTCTTGTTTAACAACCCAAATGTGGTTCGGAATCCTTAAAATTATTCATTACATATTCAGTAAAATTATTCATTATTTTCCTTACATGAAAAAAGTGCTACAGATGGAGGGCTTATTTCTTAAGATTAAATTCCTTCAATATCACAATAAATTTACTGGAGAATTTTACTGCTCGAAAAAACAGTGGTTGATTTGCCTTAGAAGGAAACCTTTTTAGAAGTAGCTGAAAGATGGGAAGTGTTCAGTGTAAGTAAGTACTAAGGTTTGTGTTTGGCTGGTTTCATTTCACAGAATCACAGAATTGAAGGGGTTGGAAGGGACCTTGAGAGATCATCGGGTCCAACCCCCAGATCATCGGGTCCAACCATTTCTCATGAAGCCTCTCTGGACGTTGCACGTCCCAGCCCTGCATGATTCTTTTTTGCTAGGTTGTTATTTTAGTGCACAAAATTAAAAAGAGTTACCAAAGATTGAAGTGGAATTACCACATACAGCACGTACTAGCCTGTATTATTAGTAGTCCTTAGCCATATTTGGCAGCAGTTTATCAAAACATACATAGAAAGATGGCTTCCAAATAACTCACCTAAAAAGATACATCCAAGGACCAAACACAGCAAAGTGGGTTAACATGTTAAGGTGAAAACTAGTTTCTTAGAACAATTCTGGCAGAGGTAGATGCTCTCCTAGCAAAGTTCACACATGCTGCAGAACCTCAAATGAGATAATGGCCTTTAAGCACACACATTAAAAAAAAGACAGAAGAAGCATAGCTGCTTTCCTCCATCTGCTCACCCCAAACCAGAAGGGGGAACAGGTGAACAGGTAGCCCAGGATAGCCAAACACTTTCCTCAAAATCCCTACATCTCCTCGAGTTTCACAAACATGGGTAGTTCCAGTGAGGCTCAACCCGCGCAGGATGTGGGGCCAGCGGATGGCTCAAGCTTTGGAACAACTACAAATAGATTTGAAGACTGCAGGGTAGGTTGAATCGAATAGACTTCAGAGACGGTGATGTAACAACCACAGTCGATGACACTTCTCATTAGGTTTGGCTTTTGGGGTTTTTTTCCCAAGAGTTTCAGGCCCACTAAATAGATGCCAGAACAGACAGCTTAGTAACACTTTTGGGGGGAAAGTCAGGCAGGTTTTTCATGGAGGTTTTTTGCTTTTTGGCTTGGGTTTGGCATGGGGTTTTTTGCCACCAGAGGCTGCTATTCCCTTTTACTTCAGAAAACAAGTGCAGCAGTTGTATAAAGACTGAAATACTGAGAACCAAGTGGTGAGGAAATTGCTTGTTATAATGAAATCACTAACACTTGTTGGCTCAACTGCCTAGTAGTTTACTCTAAATCCTACACTGCTTATTCATCTTCAAATGTTTTTCAGCAAAAGCTCCTAATTTCAGCTTCTTTCATTCAGGTCAAAGAATTGGAAAGTTACAGTAACCCCACAGTTGAAGCCCATTCTACAAATATATTACATTTCTGCAACTTTTACAGGCTTTTCTACAATATTTATTGCTGGGATATTTATGCACCTCAGGACAATAATAGATTTATTTTTTCAGCCTCACAGCATGGCAAAAATGCTTATGTATCTTTGCAAATGGGGAAGATAACAAAATACCTAATTTAGCTGTGAAGGATGTCCAGATCTCCAGAGTCTCCTCCATCAGCACTAAAAACAAGGCTACTACTTGTTCTCCATTTTAGGTTTAAGGGCCAAAAGTATTTCTCAATGCTGTTTAAAAAACCAGGTATATTTCACTTCCTATTGCAGCAGCTTTCATACTTCTAAAAGAAGTTGTAAGCCATAGAACAGCCTTGGGGTTGATTTCATTTAAAGGTCACCTTTTGGTGTCCTGGGGTGCATTAAGAAGAGTATAACCAGCAGTTGAGGGAGGCTATCCTTCTCCTCCACTCTGCCCTGGGGAGGCCACATCTGGAGTGTTGCATCCAGTTCTCGGCTCCCCAGTTCAAATCAGACAGGGAGCTACTGGAGAGAGTCCAGGGGAGGGCTACCAAGCTGGTTCAGGTACCGGAACATCTCTTGTGTGAGGAAAGGCAGAGCCCACTGGGCCTCTTTGGCCTGGAGAAGGGAAGACTGAGAGGGGATCTGACCAAGCCTTCTAAATGTCTAAAAGGTGAACGTGATGAGGATGGGTCCAGACTCTTCTCAGTGGTGCCAATAGATAGGAAAAGGGACAACGGGCACCAAGTGGAACGCGGGAAGTTCCATCTCAATATGAGGAAAAGCTTCCTCCCTTCGCAGGGACTGGTTGCCCAGAGCAGCTGTGGAGTCTCATTCTCTGGAGATATTCAAAACGCACCTGGATGAGCAGGGGTTTGGACTAGCTGATCCCCATAGGTCCCTTCCAATCCCTACCTTTCTGGGATTCTATCCCTTCCAACCCAAACTAGTCAATGATAATCCAGCTTTAAGAACTGTATTACAGCATAAATTTGACTGTCACTTGAAGCCTCACCCAAAGGTAAAAGATTTCACCAAATCAAGTATTGCACAAACATGAGCATTACCTGGGAAAGTCAGCCTGGAATATGACAAGGTGAGTAATGAGAAGAACAAAGAAAGACAAGGCACAGGAAGGAAATGAACAAATAAAAGCAGTGGGTTATACTACTGCTCTACTTTACTCAACAGCCAAATAGACTTGATAGTCATATTTATACACCTTAGTACTGTAGCCTAGGATGCCTTCCTGCAGCTTAAGACTTCAGCTTGCAGGATTCTTCTAGCCCAGTGCTTTGGCTGAGCCAAAGACCACTGATGCCAAAAAGAAATCTCACTTTTCTTTTCTGCCACAACCCTCCCCAACTTGTTTTTTAATCAGGGTCAGATTTTGGCAACCTATCAGCTCATCAGCTGGAGTTCAGATTTCAAATGTATAGACTATACATAGATGAACCAGAACATTTTCATTTAAATAGCAGCTAGCCAGTCTAACATTAGAAATCACTTTGGTCTTGGGTAGAACTTTAAGAAATTAAGATTTCTACAGCATTTCAGATACACTTTCCTGGCTTGTTCCAACTTCCAGATCGAGATGTAAAAAACCCATGAGATTGTGGTTTTCTGCTCTATAAACAATTTCCCACATTTAACTTCTTTCCTTTTAATGACAGAACACAGGTAACTTGGTGAGAGGAATTTCTAAACATGTTTTCAGTGCCTTAACACAGTCTCTAGATTAAATAAATAAATAAATACGTGCTAACAAGGGAAACAGCCCTTTAGTGTCCCTATGGACCACCCAAACTAAGTTGGAATCCACATGACTACTTTTAAGAGAACTCTCTTTTGTTAACAAAACCCTGGAAGATTCATTGAACTTGACTTTCTTTTCAGCTCTAGAGTCATAAAGCAAAGGACTGAGAGTCTACAGGGCAAAGTCAGCAGCAAACATTCGTGAAAAGAACTGCAATAAGATGACAGGTCACAAGAGTGTCAATTATCAGAGTAAGACCTTTCAACTATTTTTTTCTTGCTTTCTTTCTAGGATCTATCTGGCTTCTGTATTCCCATTAGACCTTTTACAATGTACGTACTGACAGCAGATCCTCCACATCAGTGGAGGAAACCAGCAGCAAAATAATCATATCCTCCAGCCTCTGATATTAGCATCCCTCAAGGAACACCTATTCCCCCTTCTATTACAGAATATACATCTGGTTACGTTCTGCAGACTGGTTCTGCTTCTCATTAGCCCAGACAGCCACTAACTCCACACTTACTTCCTCCTGAAACATCTACACTGCTGTTCACCTGCTCACCAGGAGTACTAATTGTTTTGAATGGAAGAAAGTTGGTTTATCTGTATGTTTTATTGCAAACACATAGAGTGCCTCTTACTAAAACTGAAGGGGTACTGGCTTAAGCCTACAGCAGTGAGCATTCAGCACGAACAAATTAAGTGTTTTCCTTTTCACTAGAGTGACATACAGGAGGTAAATCCACTGACCTGTGCAGAGAGGGACAGCGATTCACATACACAGAGTGGCATAGAATCACCAGCAGCTTCCCCAGACTGCTCTGCTGGTCCTAGAATTCATTACTGGGTGGGGGGGGCGGGGCGGGGGTGAGGAAAGGCAAAAGAGAATTCAGAGAGTTGTCAGTACTTCAAAAATAAAACCTTAAGGAAACCCAAATATTAAGAATATTATGATCCAAAGATTACATAGACAGAAAACAGAGTAGTGCCTACCATACTGAGCACACAGAAAAAGTAGAATGTGCTTGCAACACTCAGACAGGAATGCATTTAAAACTGGGATGCACACACGGTTCCCCAGGGCTTAGATCATAAACTATGTCCATATGATACAACTGTATTTTGCAGGCATCAGATGAGCAAGTCAAATACTTGCAGCTGCAAGTTATTAATACTGTATTTATTATGCATGGTCTGTGGTCAGATTATCATATAAATCAACAATTGAGATTTTCAAAATTAGAATAACAAAGTGTAATTGTTACTTTCCAGTTCAATAAGAGCACTGTTGCCTGCATCACAGCCAACAACTACTTGGCAGTCCTGACTTGTTTAACCTTGATGACTATTGGACAAAAGTAATGACAGCACACTGCTGGAAGTAGTCACCACACTGAGCGTAGGGATACCTGCTCGGAGAGATCTCAACAGCCTGCAGACCAGGCTGATGGAAACCTAAATGCAGAGCCTCACACCTGGAATGAAACGGCATCACACAGTATGTGCTGGAGGCCAGCGGCCAAGGTAGCAGCTTTGCAGAAAAGGGCCTGAGGCATAGAAATGACAAGCTGAGCATAAGGCAGCACCATGTCTCTAAGGCAAGAAAAGGCTTACTTACCACATACAGTTCAGTACCAGCATGAGTGTAGCTAGCAGAACAAGTGAAGAGATTATTACCCTGCAGTCCAGTAACTGTGAGATCATGTCTGGAGTACTGTGTCCAGCTTGGGCTTCTATTACAGGAGTAACACTGAAAAACCACAGTGAGCCCAGTGGAGTGCCACTACACATAAGATGATAAGGTGTTTAGGGGACTGAAGAACATGTTAAAGAGAAGATAGAGCCTGACCCATCTTGTGGGTGCTCTACAACAGAAGGGTAAGAGGTAACAAAAACAAGGTGCAGCAGAGGAATTTCAATTACACATAAGGAAAAATGTTCTTCGTAACAGAGCATTCAAACACTGGAACAAGCTGCCAGAGGAATTTCATCATTAAAGATATTCAAAACTTGACTGGACAAGAACCTGATCTAACTTCAAAACAAGATCCAAACCTTACACTGACCCCATTTTAAGTAAGGGGTTGGACAAAATGACCAGTCAAGATCCCTCACAACCTTTATTATATGAGTCTACAATATTTATCTTTCACATTCACTATGTGACCTCAAGGCCTTAAAAGCTCAATGGCAGTATTCTTCAGCAGAGCTGTTAGAAGCCAATTACTGGAAAATCTTGGACAGCTTAGAAAGAAATGAAAAATAGAGGGCTTTTACAGCTTCTCCCAATAGAAAGGAAATGGCCTACTTCATCGGTCTGATCTAATATTATATTACTCTTAATGAATTATATGGTGAGTGATCAATGCCCTGCATGTTCTTTGTGTAAAATGCAGAAACACATCAGAAGCTGTCAGGAAGAAGCCAGAGAAATTGGCAGGCACTGCTGAGACTTCGGCGGGTGCTGTTCAGACTCTGGCACAGCAGAAGGCAGCTGAAAGGTTGTAGAATAAACATCCAGCTCGATGCTTCTGGTAAAGTTATTAGAAGTAACATGGGAAGTTAGGTGGCAAGGTAATTATCAATGTAAGTTTCAAACTTAACGCTTCAGGATTTGACACAGGTGATTGTTTGTGATTGGAAAATAGGGTTATAAATAAAATTGTATTATTGTATGACTTGCAACAGTAATGTAATGGGTTAATTCCTTTCCATTTTAGTTTCAGACTCTCCCTGCACTCACACGCAGGTCATCACACTGACCTCTTTTCTGCTCACATTTGGGGGTTTCTTGTTCAGAAGCTCTAAGTGCAGATTTCTTAGTTTCCAGAAATATGCTAAATTAAAGAACATTAAGCATAAAAGCATGCCTAAACCAGGTGTCTCATAAAATCCTCATAGGGACATGTTTTTTTCACTACCCACTACATAAGCAATAACCATCAACCTCTTCATTGATGGTACCAACGGAAAAAGCAACTTTGTCCCTCTCCATCAGGATTTTACACAAATGGAACAAGTCTTTTGCCCCATTCAGAAAAGATGACCCCGCTCTAATCTCAGGAAATGTGTTACTGAAGGGCTTCAAGAGACAAAGGTCCCTTCCAACCTCAACCATTCTACAATCTCGTGATCTTAAAGGAAATTCCGTTTCTGTTCTAGAGCTAGAAGAATCATATCTTCTGCTTGCTCTTCTTTCATGAGAGGGTATTGCAGAGCACAGCATTTCCAGGAAATACCACCAACAACCCAATCAACACAACACCCAGCTCCTTGAATTCTTGCAATTCTTAAAACGATGTGTAATGCACATATTAGGCAATAAGTGTCTTTTTTATTTTTTACAAAACATCATATTGTATTAGATTGCTTTTTTTTTTCCTTCTAGCTTTGTGCATGTCTTGTATTGAAAACTGGACTCTTTGTACTGTGTTTCTAGTTTCTGTTTGAATTAAGAATAATATAAAACTAGAACAAGTTTCAACCGTCTGCCACATTTTAGGCAAAGCCACACAGTGCTTACTTAGGCTTAAGTTTGCCATATCAGTTTTCCATTAATTAAAAAAAAGAAAGTTTGTTCCAAATAAAAGCACTGCCTATAAAGCCCATGACATAACTTACACTCTGTTGAACCCTAAGTGTCAGATAAAGCCTTTATCTTTGTATAAAATATTTCTGGAAAGATGCAAGTCGATCGGACAGTCCAGAGGAGGAAAAGGAATCTGTGGAAATGTCTCAGAAATATAGCCTAAGATAAAAAAATGGATTGTTTACTGGTGAAGAAGCAGCTGTATTTAGAGAGGCAGAATAACTTTATTTTACCTACTTTATTTCTTATGGAAGGTGTCAAAGGGCTTAACTGGTGGAAAAGAAACTTTTAGGTCTCAAGAAGTATTCAAGGAATTGTAGGGGTTGGAAGGGACCTCAAGACATCGAGTCCAACCTTATTGTCTTAGATCTGTCAAGACCTGCACCTGTACAACCTCACATACAGAGAGCGACAGGCAGTGGGTACTGCAATGAAACCTGTGGTTAGAGAACCATGGATTATTCAGCCTATCCTTTATCAGAGCCTGGAAGTAGTTCACAGCAAAATTCTGTGCCTGCCTGTCCAGCAAGAAGCGAGGTAGCAGAATGCACAGTCCTACTGTCTGCACTGTTAAATCCTGTCACAGGCACCAGTTGTACCGCGATACCCTTCCTCAGGGTCAGAGGCAGCGTTTTGACTGACTCATGAATATGCAGTGTCTATGACATAGATATTTCCCTGTCCAACCTGAATTCCATCCAGGAAACAGGCAATAGACAGAGTAGTTGTGAAGACAGCAGAGATTTCAAAACAATGTCTCATCAAGCAGACTTCTAAATTATGTTTGGAAAACTGATCCCACAGCTGCAGAAATTCATTAGAATTATTATTTTACAATATCTTACCATTATTTGAAATAAGTAATACTCAATACTTAAACCCTTTCAAAAAGGATTTTCTTTTTTTCAGAACTTCAAGAAATACTTCAGAAGTATGCTGTATGCTTCTTTGGAATAACATAGGTACTTTCCAGAAACAACAAAATTCCAGGTCAGAGCCAGCTCTTATCAACAGTTCCAGACAAACAGATAACATTATTCCCCACACTCATCAACAGATCTTGAAGACGACCATATTTTGTTCAAGCATTGACAGCCAAACTTCTTGGCCTTAAAAAAACTATATGACAATGTACACTGTCAGAGAACATATTGCCACATTCAGATGGTAGCTGTGGGAACGAGGCCTCGTGGAACGGCTCTCCGATGAGCAAGAGAGGCAATGCTGCCTGAAACTCACTTCTGCACTGTGGAGTGCAGCTCCCACAGACTTTCAGAGGAATTTTGGAGTTCAGATTATCAACATGACCCAACCCTACTCACATCTCAACTGCCAGTCGCAGAATATATATCCCCATAACAGCAACCAGACACCAAAGATTACAAGATGCTTGCAGCTCTATAGCCCATGTGTTTGTCATCACTGCTCTGGAATTTCAAGCCAGGAGAGCGATATCTTTTATTGTTCTTACAATGACAATTTCTAACATTCTCAAGCTCATAGGTCTATTGGCAGTTAAAGACTTTAAGAGTAATTCAGTAAATTCCTGAGCATAAAGCTAAGTTTTTTCTTTATTAGTAAAAGGTGTATACAACCTCTGGAAGAAGCCATATGAATCCAAATGTTTACCATGTTACCTGGCAAAAATGACCCCTGAAGCAGTTCCCTGATCACTCCATAAAGAAGTTATTGAGTTGTCATGACCTATTTTACACAAGACTGTATCAAAGATCAACAATTTTATTATAAACCACACCAGGATGTGTTTCTATTTCTTAAACTTGAAAGAAAAAAGTTGTCAAGAGGACCAATATGCCATCGTAAACAAATACCAGATGGTAGAGTGATTTCGCTAATGCCCTGTTTAATTATGAGTAACCATGAGCACAACAAAACAGAGTCAAACAAGAAAAAGAGGATATGTAGCCACATTAAACAAAAGGTCATGATCTCAATTCTATTTTCCCTCAAAGTATTTCCTAGAATGAGCCAGAAGGAAAATGGAGTTCTTCATTTTTAGAAACCAGCATTTAGGTACAGGAACTAGCATTAGCTCTTCATGGTTTTGCACACTGTGAGCCAGATTCTTCCATCATTATTCATTATATCATCCAACAGAATGCAAATACTGCATTGAACTGTAAACACTCCCAGCTGAACTACCTATTTAAAATTCACAGCAGCAGGCACTGGATTCATTATTTCACATACTGGAAGGAGTTTCAGAAGTAATGAATCTTATTCTAATTCCTTTGCTCTTGAACCAGAAGTGGTTGTAGAGGCAATTCAGATGTTCTATTTCTATCCCACCATAAAAGGAGGCCTGTCATCCAGTAAGGTATCCTTTCTGTAGCAATTTCAAGTCAGGAGGTAAAGCAGATGGGGAAGGAAGCAGCACCAAGAGGAAGATATGCTATATCCATGTATATTCTCAGATTCACAGAATTGTAGGGGTTGGAAGGGACCTCCAGAGATTGAGTCCAATCCCCCTGCCAAAGCAGGTTCCCTAGGACAGGTCGCACAGGTCGGCGTCCAGATGGATCTTGAATATCTCCAGAGAAGGAGACTCCACACCCCCTGGGCAGCCTGTCCCAGGGCTCTGTCACCCTCACTGTGAAGTTCTTCCACATATTGGTGCGAAACTTCCTGTGCTTTTCTCCCTTAACTTCCCAACAGTAAGAAATAAAGGTGCCATTCCTCATCTAAATCCTGAACTATCTTATCTAAAGAAGATTTTAAAATCCTTCTTTTTCTCTCACACTTATTTTTAAAACCTATTTTCAAATTAGAGCAATGTCTTAAATACCCATATATGTATATATGTATACTTTCTAAATCCAGGGGTAAGCACTACTCAGTAATTAGTACAAACATTAAACATTGCACTTTTTGTCTACAAAACCTCTGACTGGCTAATGTAACTCTCAACAGGACATTTTCTAACAAGCAATTTTCTGTGAACTTCTAAAAATTATTAGAGCACTGTTAACATCTTCTGCTCATAACTTGCATAAACACTTCCCATTCAAACCACCTCATCAAATCTTTCTGGTGACTTTTGAGAAACACCTAATTACTACTTTCATCTGTAGATGACACCACAGTGCACCAAAAGATAAAACTTACCCAGATCCCCATCCTAACAGTGTTGTGTAAAGCAAAGAGTGACGATTTTCTGGGCCTCTTCTCTCTACAGACTGCTTTCTTTCCTTCCCTTTCCCTTGCATTCCTCTTCCTTTGCTGTACAGCCCATTGTCCTGAAGGTTCTACAAAAGGTCACTCTGTCAAATGATGTAGCCATTCTCCTCAGCTGCAACACATCCTACAATTTAATCCTGTCTGGGGGTGCTGATAGATCTTTGCCAACCCCTTAGTGCCAGAATTGCACATAAACACAAGGCTTTAGCATCCACGCATCCTTCACCTCATCTCACTTTCTGCACGTGCTCTGGTATTCCAGGATCCAAAGTGTTTGCTACCCCACCAGCCAAAAAAACAAAAACCACAAGAGAACAATTACACCAACCTGGCACAGACTGCCTCTCTGCTGCCGCCAGAACACTTCACAGACCTAGTGTCTCACACAGGAGCTTAAAGGCCCGTGGGATCCTGCTGATAAGGAGAAGCACTTGGTTTACTTAGTTCTACCACTGCAAAACAAGACCAGAACCAGCTACTCCCGCCCAGAGCACAAAAAGGCCACAAGAAGCTACCACCTCATCTGTACAGGCAGCTTGTCTGCCCGCTCCCCAACCACCCTCATAATCTTCTGGAGTATCTTCTCAAAAAAGAGATGCCAATTTTAAGGAAAATACATCTTTTCTGGGTTTTTTTGGTCAAACTGCTATTCCTTGCTGTCCTGATTTCTTTAAAAATGTGATCTTCTTTTCTTTTGCTGCTTGTAACTCTTTCCAAAACAAATCCACTTGTGTACTGGAATGCAGGATATTCTGTAAGTTTCCTTGTACTGTTTGCCCACCTCCCCCCCCTTTTTTTTTTTTTTGCTAAAATTTGTTAGGTAGAATAGCATTTACGTCTCCAAAGCCACAGACCAGTGGGTTATGAAAATGAAATCAGCACTATCAAAATAGTTTTTCCTGTATTTTTTCTTCTAGGCTACACCCATCCTCAGAGGAGCATAGCATCATTTAAGCAGCATGACTGTTGCAGTTTCAGGACATTTCCGCAGAATCCCAGACTGGGGTGGGTGGGAAAGGCCATCACAGGCCACCCAGTGCCACGCCCTGCCATCAACAGGGACACTCTCCACTAGCCCCATCCAACCTGGCCTTGAACCCTGCCAGGGATCCAGAGGCAGCCACAGCCTCCCCGCCCTCACAGGGAAAGGTTTCTTCCCAATATCTAATCTCAACCTCCCCTCCTTCATTTTAAGGCCATTCCCCCTTGTCCTATCACTGCATGTCCTGACAGAGCCCCAGATGTGTCAGCAGGAAGGGGTAAATGAGCACAGTGGAAGCTGTAAGCACAAGAAGACAGAACACCACATGTCTAGATACCTACCTAAGTTAACCGAAGACAGAGTCAGCAGCCCCCAAAGATGCTCCTACACAAATCTGTTCTACCATCAGCATCAGAAATATTTATGCCAAAGTACAGAAGAAACTGGAAAAGAAGAAATCAGTAGGATGCTACAGAAATCACTCTGGGAACAAATCAAGGTGAATCTTACCATCTCTGTCAAGCCAGCTGTATTGACACAAGCAGGACACAAACCAAATACCCTAAATAGACAGATAATTCCAAACTTCTACACATCAGTGTTGTGGCAAGTGTGCAAATACACACTGTACCCCAGCTGCAACACACTGTCAGTTAGCTAAAAGACAAGTTCGCTACACAGCTCTTTAATTGTCTAATATAAATCACTCTGATAAGACATGGAAAATGAGATAGAAGACCTCTGTAACATGTTCTCAAGAGAGCATGAACAATTTTTTTTTCTGACTACGTTGCAGAACAGCCTCAGGGAAAATCAGCAAGCAACTCTGTAACAAACAAAGAATGGGAAATTTTGAGGGTCACTGAGCACCAGACATCAGGGAATCTGATTTCAAAGCTATTTTGTTTGGACATTCTGCAACTGATTCTGAATTGGAAAGCAAACAGTGCTCCTTAAAACCGGCATCCAATGCATATGACAGACAGTCCATGATATATACCACAGTGAGGAACAACCCCATGAGGAGCGCAGAGACTTTAACACACCCTCTTGTGTCTTTACTCAAGTAGGTTTCACTGGGCTGCTTAGCTCGTCTCAGATTGTCACAGTGCTTGTTCTCTCATTTTAGGATGCACCTCTACACTTCAGTTTTTGGTAGCCAGCCTAACACATTCACAGATCATGAGAAATACCTACAGCTTTCTGCTGTCAAAGCACTGACAAAAATTGTTGGAGTTTTCAGCAAAGCACAATCGTTTCATTCTCATAAACCAGCACTTCACAGAAGTGGGAAAGAATTCCCACAAGGAGCAGAAAGGAAGCTTCTGGCTGGCAGCCAGACAGGTTAGCGCATGCAGAGGCACAAGTTAGTATCTGCATGTGCTGTGGAATCACAGAATCACCAGGTTGGAAAAGACCTTTAAGATCATAGAGTCCACCCATTCCTGTCCTATGCTAAACCATATCCCTAAGTACCTCATCTAATTCCCTCAGCCTGTTGCTCTGTGTTGATCATCAGCTTGGCTGAAGTCTGTATTTGCTCCTGATCTTCAGTGGTGGTGTGGGAACATAATTTTGTTTCCTTTATGTGTGAAATGAGAAGCATTGACTGTCTCCATAGCAGAGGTGCTCCAGCCCTTGGAACACACTTTAACACAGCTGTAACACAGCTTCAGAACCAGCCCACTCAGTTCTTAAGAGGTTACTGGAATAGATTCCTATCCATCATTAAATTATTCCTGTGCTACATCAGTTAATAAAGATTTGTGGTGCATTAAAAAAAAACAACATTTCATGCACTTCACAGGCTTTAAAATAATAATATCTTATGTCCCAGTTACAGTGAGAACATCTCTGCCATTGGTTCAGCAGCAACATTCTTATTTAATGCACTCCTGAAAGCCTAACTCATCCTCAAGTTGCTATCTCCCCTAAGAGTTTTTGTCTTTCCTTGTCTTACCTATGAGCTCCATATTTGTCTTTCACATACTTTCCACAGTATCAGTATCTATTTGCTGAAATCAGAAATAATTAATCACTAAATGCAAAATAATAAATACAAGGGAGAGTTATTTGCATCACCCCAGGAGAACAAGACTGAGTTGATGACACAAGCAACACCATTTTCTATTAGAGGGATCAAAGAAGAGTTCAGACCCCAAACCACTGAAGCCTGCAGAACACTGACAGTTTAATCAGGCATGGGAAGCCGCCATGCCAAACAAACCCTCATTAACAGCATGACCCTGTACAGAAGGTTTTAAGCTGCAAATGCCAGTGGATCTGTGGTCATTGAAGAAGGGCGTCACCCCAGGCATTTTTTGCTGACTGACAGAAGCAAAGTGTTCCTATACTCAACAAGTCCTGATAAATGGGTTTGAGGTTAGTTTTTTGGTGATAACACATATTCAGTGGTCAAAGCCTCATCTTCACGAGGTTCTGTCCCAGCTTGAGAAAAAAACCCAGTAGCTGAAAAGTTGGCTCAGAGTTCTGTTCTGCCCAGCTGCCAGGCTGTGATGGATGGGTTGGTGCTGGCGGTCCCAACAGAACTCTGAGACGAGATGACCAAAATTTTCAGAAGGAAGACAGCCTGACCCTGGACAGTGTTTACCCCCCACTGCTAGCTGCACTAAGGTACTTAAGTCTGAACAAGGCCAATAAACAACAATACATCATATTCTACAGTGTTAGATACAGGCAATTTTTTCCCCCATATGTCCAACCTGTTTCTACCTCTTTAGTTGAGGCTGAGGATATCTTCATTACCTTCATGATCCAAAGCCAAAACCAGAAGCTCAGTTAATTAAGCTTAGCTTCTGGCTTCCCTTGTAAGTTATCCTAGCTTAATTAGATTTCAACTCTCATTTAGAGTGTTCATTTACAATGGATGCCCTGTGCATCTCTTAATAACAGCTACAATATTTGTTTACTGGCTGTTGCAGTTTAACTAAGCTGTGCTTTAGCTGGTAGCTAAGCCCCATGCAGCGGCTCGCTCTCTACCCTTCGTGAGACGGGAGAGAATCAGAAGTGAGAAGAGGCATGGGTTGAGGTAACAGTTTAACAGGTAAAGCAAAGTCCACGCACAAGCAAATCAAACCAAGGGATTATTCCCCACTCCTCAGGGCAGGCATGTTCAGCCATCCCCAGGACAGCAGGGCTCCATCATGCCCAACGGTCACTTGGGAAGATGATCGCCATCACTCTGAACAGCCCCTGCTTCCTCGTTGTTCCCCAGTGAGTTTTTTTCCCATATGGTCTGGAATATCCCTTGGGTCATTGGGGTCAGCTGTCCTGGCTGTGTCCCCTCCCAGCTCCTCGTGCTCCCCCAGCCTCCTCGCTGGTGGGGGTGTGAGGAGCTGGCAAGGCCTTGGCTCTGTGTGAGCACTGCTCCACAGGAACCAAAACATCCCTGAGTTACCAAATCCAAAGCACAGCTTCATGCTGCCGACTCTGAAGAAAATTAACCCTGTCCCAGCCAAAACCAGCACAATGGCAACCGTACCACTTTTCCTAAATGGTTTTACTGGAAGACAATTTTATTCTTGCCTTTTTTCCCAAAAGCTGCTATTTTCTAGACAATGCCTCCTCATCCCCACCCATATACCAAAGCCAACACAACATTTTAATTCAGTATTACAACTTAGATCCATTTCCCATCCTGACTGCAGAAATCCTTCTGAGAATAAGGCAAGGTGGCATGAAGCCAAATGCACTGACTCTACTTCCTGACCAAAATCAACAGCGCTGCCCAGACTACAAGCACTTCCTGTTAATGCTATCTGTATGGAGACCTACTCCTATCAGGACAAAGAAATCACTCCTTCCTTTCATTAATCAGGAGCTTAATCCTTTTGTAATTCTCTCACTTTCCACTCCAGTTAACTGAAAACTACTTCTAACATTTAATCCAAAGGAGTTACTTGTTTGATTTGTGATTTGACATTTTGTGAAAATGTTATATTTTGTGAATGTTTATGTTAGAATATTTTAATTATTACAAAAAGTCAGTCTCCAAGGCAACTAAAATTGCCTGATTCTAGCAGTATAATTGCCTTTATACTGCTATATATAAATAAATATATTTATTTATATAGAGAATTTTATATAATTTTTTATATTTATATAATATATATAAAATTCTAAGTAACTTTGTAGATACAAAGATACAATCTAGTCGTAAAGCTCTACTATTCTATGCTGGTGAGAAGCAATGCATAAACATCCTTCAGTGTTATCACCATCTTGTATTTTCCATCTGAATCATAGGATTCCTATAGAAATTCTTCAAAACGCAGCGTGGAAAGGCTGATTTTATACAGAAAAATATATTTCCCAAAATATATTTTCCCAGGAAAATAAATTTTAGTATAAGAAGAGACACAGGTACAACTACCACCCTCTGTGAGAAGTGCTACCACAAATTTACCTACACAATTACTTTGTCAGTGCTGAGCCAGGCAGGCTTTCAGGCATGCAGTAACTCCACTACCCGCTCCGCAGGGCTACAAGCATGCTGTGCCTCCCAAGAGCAAGGAAACTGAGCTATGTCAAATAAATTGGCATCACAGTGCACAGAATGGAAACCTGCTTTGTGACTGTCCAGTATGGATCACCATCCCTGGAATTAGGAACTGCAACGTTCTTCAAGAACAATTGCTGGAGCTTTAAAAGAAAGTGCCTTTTTCCACCGTAATGCCTTCCACACACACATCCCACACACAACACCACACCCTCCCCCCAAAATTTAAGCAAATTAATTCATAGGCAGAGATGTCTAACACAGTCTCACATTGTAGGCATCCGCTCAAGAGTACCATAGCAAAACCCTCACTGTGATGATATATGTTCAGGTAACTCGTTATTCAGATACAGACCCGCAGATTGTTTGGATTTCTATGACAAGTATTAGCTTTCTTAAATAAAAGGAATAAAGCTGGAATTCAAAACTGCACTGAATCCAGATCTCAGAACATCCCTGAAATAAATGGGCTTACCTTAGCCAGCTCTGATGGTTACACTTGCTCAGTTCTTCCAGCTATTCCTCATGGTCAGTGCCAAAAGTGACTGATCTCTCTAAGGAGCCTAGAAATAGTATTTCTTATGCAATGAGCAAGTTCCAAAAGACAGCATCTGTTCCTCATCATATCCTGCCCAGGGATTTCTTTATGGGCTCATCCTGCTTCTGTCTCAGCTGTTCAATTCAAATTCTGCCTCTGGGAAGTTTGATGAGTCCTTTCTTCCTTTACCACAAGAGCCAAAGTCACTGCATACCTTTATTGCTCTGCATTTAATAGGAGGAGCGCACATTCACCTCCTCTTGAACATTTCTGAGCCTGGGACCCACGATGGATCCCTCCCAAAAATCATGCTTTCCTCCCAAGACTTTTCTCTATGCAGCAGTTCTTATTTCTTTGCTAGAAAACAGGTTCTTCCTTTGCTCCTCCATAGCTTTGTTTTCATCACAAGATTCTGCAGCTTATCAGGATTCTGACCATGAGGAATCTCTTATTCAGTACTGTGTTCAACTCTGGAGAAAACAGGGCCAAGTCAACATTTGGCTACCTTCACTGCATTCTTTTTTGACTAGTTGTAAACAAATAAACCTAAGACATCACAGGGTGACTTAAGGAGAAGTTACCAGGCACGTTAATTTTAACTCTTGGTACTATTTATTTATTTCATTATCAGAACAGAATTGGGTGCAGCTACCTTTCTGTGCACACAGGCTGGCCTTCCACGTACTGCCAACCTGCAGAACAGGTTACATAACAGACCTTACAGCAAGCAGGTTGTAAGAAAGACATGTTCACACACTGGTTTCTAGTTCCAGCCCTTCACAGGAATACTAGTGCTCAGAGGTTGCAGGAGGAGATACGTACCAGTTCTGCAGCTTGTACAATTTCCTTTGTTGACTCGGATCAGCACTGTCAGAGAACACTTCTCCAAGGAATCCAGTCTGGTTTATTTGTATTGCAACAACTCCCTTTTTCCTTTTGCTACCTAATGTTTTGTTTGACTGTTTGCTTAAAAACCCAATAGCTCTGGGCTGTTCCTTCTTAACTTGAAATAAAGTCTTCAGCCACTGCTCCTTACAGATTTGTCTCCTCATTAAAGCTGTTAGTTATGGAGACTAAAGTGACCAGGTTTGTATTTACAACTACATCTTCAGTTGTGTAAGTTCTACCAGATTGGCTTACATTGCTTTAGCTAGTCTTCTTTCTAAATTACAGGGTACAGAGCAGCTAGTTCACACTAGAAGAGCCATAAAATGGGAACAAGGAGTCTAAATGCCCCTGTGTCCCAGCAGTACTTGTTAAAGCAGCTCTGCCAGAATCAAATACGTGCCAACCTGAAGATAGAGACAAGGCACACAGGGCTAGTCTACAGAGGGAACCAACTAGGGAATTTGTTCATTAAAATACTAGTCCATATTAATTCTCCAGAGAGAAACATATACTGCAAGCAAGAGTGTGACCACAGAACTGTGCCACACGAGGACTGAAAATTTCCACAGGCCACTAAAGCAGGAGAGCAATTTAGTTACATTTCTGCATTCACACAAATTCTTGATCTTAGCATCGTGTTAAAGACAGCTGTACTTCACCAGCGACTTTAAATAAGATTTCCCTTTGGCCTCCAGTCATGGAGAAATCAAATTGGAGAACAGCCACCATCTTTGCATTGGGTCTCTGCTCAGAGAGCCTCTGTGTGCAGGAGATGACAACACTGCCAGGCTCAAGGGCAGCCAGACACTGAATCACTACCCAGTATTACTGGCCAGAATCAAATCTTTTCATCCCATCAGCAAGGTGAAAGCTTGAGGCATGTAGAGAAATGCTGTTTAACATTTATTGTCTAAACACAATGAGAATATAAATTTATATCTGTGGTCTCAGACTGTCAGAGTGCTGTATTTTTTCATTCTTTCACCCCTTTTTCTTTCTTTCTGTACTGTTTAAATAAGGCACATTTGTCACTTTCCAGTTAACAACAGCTATAATTTGTGAAGTAACTGAAAGTTTAATGAACCATCAAACATTAGTCAACACAAAAACATTATTACATTTCTATTCCTTGATGCCTCCTGTAGTTTCCATTTTCTCTCCTTATAAAAAACACATTTTCTATCTTTCAATTCCCTTTGTGTTCCTATCCTTCTTTCTTCCTCTGATTTCTTCATTGTCATTACGGCAAGGCAAATGGAGAAAGAAAGAAATTAGGTCCATTAAAAAGAAAATCAGAAAGCTCTTTCTTTGCCAAAACTCATAAACAATAATTTTCCTTTCATTTATTTTTATTATATTTTTCCCCCAGTACTCATAGCTAAAGACAAATCCCAGCATCACAGAAACTTATGGTCCATTCCCTAACTTCATGGATGCTTACATCAAGTGTAAACTTTGTTCAGAAAGAGCAAGCAGGGGAAAAAGAGCAAAAAGGAAACTAATTACAAAAATAGTAAACCTCAATCTATTTTTCCATCTTTCATGTTTATCACTGGCTTAACTTTTTATTTCTCTGAAATTACTACTTCTTTATATATAGTGGGAGGTCACATTAAAATAGTAATTCTTTTCTCAAAGGTAAATGCTGTGTTACAGGGAGCAGTGTGGTGACAGCAGTTGGGAACTAGGACATGCACATGTCCTTGAAAAGCAAGTGCAAGAGCAAAGAGGACTCGGCTCTTGTTTATACTTCCCAAGAACATAACACATCTGTTGGTGTATTGCCCCCCCAAGTACAATTCATGGTGTTTCCCACAGATTCCCTGGATGGCCCTAATTGTTGTTCTTCTCTTCATAAAAACAGAAAAATAAAGTTGGTCTGACCATCGGTCTGATTAACAATGAGAACGTGGATGCTACCTATTCCTTCTTATATGATCCTGGAGCTACTAATTTGTTTTACTGGGAAGAGTCCTAAATCACCTTGAGATGGAGATTTGTGTGTCTGTAGCACAAGAATTCATGAAAAGTGCTCTACCCAGCAGTTACATCCCACGTTTCTAGAAGTTATCTAAGAACCAGTAAGGAGATTAAATGAAACCTATTTACCAGATTTTTTAGTATCATCTTTAGTCATACTAAACAGAACTGGAGCTCAGAGTATGAACTACGTACGGTATTTTAGCACTGATCAACTTTTCATCCCCGAAAAGCTTATGAGGAACATATAAGGACCTTGTAATTGATGTTAGGAGAGTATTACCAAACACAATATGAACAATGCTTGCCAAAAGCAAGTTTCAAAGTGATTTGTACTCCCTCTAGACTGCTTCCAAAACAAAGGGAAAAATCTCTCCATGCTCTTAATCATGAGAACAGGTGAAACTCATGCTTTCCTCTGAAGTAGTTTAATCCTGTTCAAAAGGGATTTGGAATTTTTATCAGCTTTTGTATTGGTATTCTTTCATACATCTTCTACAAAGCATATGCAAACTGTAAATGTATGTAAGCAGTTGCCAGCTGCATACGTACAACCCCCTGTAACGCAAATGCAGCTTGTGCCAACCTGCCGCTGAGGTTCCTCGAGATGCTTTCTGCACAGAGGTCACCCTTACGAAGCATTCGTGATAAAACCTTACAAACACCATGCCTATGGGGGCACCAGCAGGTTTCTTTCTCTCCACTTTGAGCATTTCTAAGCCATAAGCGTGTGATGACACAAGCACAAGCATAATGGAAAATTAAAAGACAATGTTTTGTTCTGGCTGCCAGGCTTCCTCCTATCGCTTCTTCAGAGCCAAGTTAATAATTAGGGAAAAAATTAATTTAAGTGGGAGTGTAAATATACTGGATCCATCTGAAAGAATTCCAGTCAAAGAGATGTCGCCAGTATTTCTTTTCAAGTAGCTTCCTCATATTTGAGATGGGTTGTTAAGCGACTGTAAAATTCTAATCAGAAAATGACTACTGGGTTGCAAAGCAAGCATTACAGCACAGCACTGCTAAACCTCAGGCTGTATTTTTCAAAACCACGGCTAGAGCCATGCTATAACCTGAGTTTCAAAAAGGGCATATTTGATGCATGTCACAAGATAGGCAAAAAAACTCCACAAAAAAAAAAAAAGACACAGACGAGAATCTCATATTCCCAAGTAGCTGCAGAAGCTACGAGATAATAATGAAAGTTCCTGAAACTGCCAAAAGTTTTCTCTTGTGACTTCCCAGCACATGCTTCAGAAGCTATCAAAAACCACACACAGTCTTTCCTCCATCTCCAAATAAAAAAGGCTGGATGCAATACAGCTTAAAGCAGAGGGGAAAAAAAGCAGAAACTGGGAAAAACAGGTGAAAATAAGAATATGGCAATGGAAGTGGTTTAGGGTTTATGCCCTGCACTTACCACACTTCTGAATCTACAGAGCAAGCGTTTCATCTGACATAATTCAGAGTGCTGCAGTTTGGTAAGTCCTGTTGCACCTATGGCATCTTTCTTCACAAGTGATCATATCTAGAGATCGTATAAAAACAAATAAAAAGGGGGGTTCTCACAAAAATTGTTGGCTTTGTTGGCATCTTGGCTTTAACTTTAATTCTTAGGGCAGAAAGTTTTCACTTTTTCACTAGAAATACCTCTGAGCTTTTTGGACAAAATGCAGTAATAACAGCACAATTCAAGTTGTTGTGTTAAGCCCAGTCAAACTTGAATTGGAGCACTTTTGGAAGACATCAGGTTGAGTTGAGTCACATTTTACAAATCTTAAAATACCCATCAATTTGCAAACAAGTTCTTATGTATTTTCTGTGTTACAAGGAAACAATTTCCCACCCTTTCATATAAAAACTGAAAGGGATTAGAGTCACTTCCAAGAAAGCCAGCCTAATTTCAGCAGTCATGTGGATCATGATATTTTAAGGTTTCGTTTATAGAAAATAGATTTCTAACAAGAAAAAGAATAATAGAAATTCCAGCACTAGAAGCACAGTCACACCCTCATTCACCAAGATAAGAAAGCTGCATTCACTCTTCATTTTTCATATGGATTAAAACAAGCCAAGATTTAAAGGCAAGTGAAGCAATTTCAATACCTTTGCTGCTTTGAAAATTATCCACCACTGAACCACTAATGGAGATCTTAATAGTGATTAGTTACTCTAAAGCTCATTAAGACACCCGATATGTACCATATCCCCAGAGCAGTTTCTTTCCACAACATCTAATCTTAATGAAAATTTATTTTGCAAGATACAGAACTGTAGAAGGAGCAGTTCTCCACTCCAGAAAATTTCTACCTCTCATTTTCATATCATTAGAGAAACAACAGTCAAGCTAGTGACCAATTACAAAAATACACTCATCTAATTGAGGTTCCTCCATCTAGTGCCTAATTGCACCAGCTTTAGTTTCACCTTCAACTATATGTGTGCAACATAATAATTTAGTGGTGCTGACTGCAGCACTAAAAAGCGTGCAACAGGTGCGAGAGAGACCACAAGTCATTTACAACAGCCAAAGGATAGTCTATAGAACTACTCCCTCTCAACTGAAAGGATTACAAGACAACTAATCTTAGCACATAATACTGCAGTACACAGATTTCACTGATTGGCTTTAGTAAAAGAGAACAGATGATATTTTTGTTCAAAGAGTGAGAGGCATGTAATTTCACCCCACATTCAGTTTGTACTTCTCTTTCGCCCTAAATTGGCAATTCTTTTTGCATTAAAGCAGTATCATTGTGTTGTCACAATCTTCATGACATTTAGAACCAGATGTAAGATTTAAAGCCTGATATTTTTGTCCTCCTGAAGCCTAAATCTGATTTTAAAACCAGGAGACTCATTAAGTCACAAAATACCTTTGCACGTATTTGTGCATTTCTCCATCCTGTTCTGTGCCCAACAGACTGAAAATGAGACCTCCTGAGTTTCAGCTTGTGTGCATCACCCTAATCCAAGGGCCTACCATGGCCCTTGAGCCCTGTGGAGAAGCACTGGTATACAAGAGCCAGAAGAGCACACTGGAAAGAGCAAACATAATTACTGAAGGCAAGTGCTATGTAAACACAGAGCAATTTGCTGGCAGTCGTTTTGGAAGTGGAAATGCAAACACCTCCTCTGGCACAGCAGTGTCTGAGGTGTTACAGACTGGGAAACACACCAAGAAGGCAAGGTGCTGATCATTTACTGGCCTGGAAGGCCTGCAGAGATTCAAAATGTAGCATCCATATTGAGCAAAACTTTTCCAGGCCTTTTGGAAGTCATTTTGCAGATCTCTGCTCTGATGCAGCTGGCAGCATTGGTCTTCCAAGGAAAGAGGCATGGTGAGTGCTAGCCCACTGTTAACACCTTTTCTTCTCACTGGTCAGTGCTGCTGGCTTTAGGAAGGATGGGCACTTAAAATCACACTTCAAGTCTTTGTCTTCTGCTGTTGTCTGTACTATGGATTTCTCTTTCGCTTCAGTAGATTAAAACAAACAAAATATATATATAGCCAGACCAGAGTCTGGTCAACAAGAAACACAAGAAGAAATAGAACACCCTGGTTCAGATGATGTCTAATAAATGGCAGCTCATCATCAGTTGGCACCGAATACAAACCTCGGATCAGAAGATTTATCAAATTCGCGACTGGAATTCCGTGCCTGGAACAGGATAAAAGCAGAACCAGTAATCTTAAAATCCTGAAATCTAAATCTGAAATCCAAGACGCTTTCTTATTTACAGTTCAGAAATGTGTTTGGGTTGAGAGAGGGACAAAACTCAGAATTCTTTCATTATATTTTCAGTAAAACCGCATGTTCTCATGCATTCTTCCCATGATCTAAAATCAGTTTTTAGAAGCCCTGTTCTCTCACTGTAGAGCGTTTTAACTGTCTAGAAACTAACCCTGTAAGTTACTTCATTGTTTTAACATTTAGTAAAACTGGAGTGCTCACTTCTTGGAAAAATAATTCAGAACAAACGCTTTTCTCATTAACAATGACAAAGAAATTAAATGACACACCTGACTTGTCAAAACACTACTACTGAATTTGACTGGTGACCACAGTGGATCACAATGCCCTTACTCAATACATAACACTGGAAACAGGGGCTCCAAGAAATTGTGAAATCACTATTCTTAGAGTTACTTAACTCCCCAAGGCCCTGACCAACCCAATCCAAGTTGGTCAGTACTCTAACAACTATTTTTGCCTTTAATTTTACTAAGAATTGACATAGGTAATTTTACTAAGAATTGACATAGGTACACAAGTCTCCTGCAAATAATTAGCAGAATAAAAGCAAACAAAAAAGCTGATGATCCATTGTGAGAAGTTGCATTTTGCTACGTTCACTGCAAGTCTGATTCCGCCACCTTAAGACTTTATCCCCAGCTTAATATTCCATAAAGCCATCCCATAAAGGCTACGTAACTTACACCTCTGCAAAAGCACAGTAGAGCAGGTCTTAAAACCACTAAGCACTTTCACCAATTTTATGTATCAGTGTGAAAACACAATCAACATGAAAACACAATTAGGAATCAACAATCAAGACCATGAAAAATAAATGAGGTGAGTCAGTACAGGCAAATTACGAAATCCATTCTACAGAAGCATTAGCTATGTTTACTGACTTGCAATCACAAGGACACACATGTGATAGCTGTTTCTTACTATGTAAGAACAATAGGATACCACGGGAAAAAAATAATGGAAAAATGACTACACCATTAACATACACATGGAAATAAACCCGTGGTTACATTCTTCTAACATCACTTACACACAAAGCAATACATATGAATAAACACTGACTTAGTGCTCCACGCTAAATAGAACATTCATTACTACACACCTTCACTGAGCATTATTTAGCATTCAAAAAAAATTACACTTTTCAACTTTACAGTGTGTTTCTCATCATCAACAAAGTGAGCATCATTAATTATTTTCCTTCATAGAGACCAGAAGGACCTTACTGATATCAGCGCACCTTCTCCAGAAGCTAGGATGAGAAACTGTGTGTCCAGTTTGGGAACATCTTTCTGAGAGCCATCTTAAAGCAAAAAACATAGCAAGTTAGATCTCTGAAGTCCTTGTTATACTGGCCCCCCAAAGGAAGTATTTCTGTAAACACTGTAGTCACAAAAGCCCACATTTTCCAGCAGCTATTTTCTGTCCCTGTTCTAGATGACTTCTTAATGCATATGAAGCCAGAAGCAGCATTCATTTGGTAGGTAGTTCATCACTGCCCTGAAGTTAGTTATTCTGTGCCTGTTAACTGGTGATTTGAACATAGTCCCTCCTTGAATCCATATGTAAGAAGTGGATATACACTCTCAAGTAGAGACAGTGCAGAAAGTTATCAAGCAAAGTGTACCTAACTTGCTGCCAAGGGCATGTTTTTGCCTCAGAGTCAGACATCACCATTGGTAGAGCTCTGCCCCATGGCATCATACCACTATCTCGTCCCTTCTTACTCTCCACACACCAAGGTACATGAAGTTACACCTTTCCCTCCATTATTTCTGATAGCAGAGACAGAACTTCAGTACACCATCTATATTAAAATGGGAAGGCACGTTCGAATGTGTAATAGGTGAGTGACTCTTCAACACACACACAAAATGGTTTCAAAATTTTATTTCCCTTGGAGACCTCAGTTCCTGAGGCTTTGTGGGCAATGTTCTACAGGAAATACAATCAGCCACTCTTCCTTCCTACTGAAAATATCTTAGAATAGTATGGAACACACCATCAATGAGCTAGCTCTCCTCTTGGGTCCGTACATTTAACTACATAATTATTTCTGAATGTATCATACAGAACTAATGTGTGTATGCATACAATATATATATCACTATATTATGCACATACACACATGTCCACTATATGCTGTACTTCCTGAAGTAAGGACCATCTTGGAATAGTCAAGATGGCAAACTTTACAAAATCTTCTTCATGAAGAAAAGCAGGGAGGGGGAGGAAGAAGCTGCATAGTCCTTCTCATCCCTAAAACTCAATCTCGCTTGAGAAAACAATTCAGTTCCTCTTGCTGGATTCAGTCAACAAAACTGAATTCAAGTTTCACCTGCTCCAAGTCCCTTCAGGAACTAAAATGATTTCCTTTCCTGGCACCCTGCCAATGAAAACCAATTGGATTTTCCTCTCTCCCCTACCTTCCTTTGAAACAGAGAAAACCAAAAAATTATTCATTTTCCCTTATCTTGAAGATATTTTTTTTTTCCCTTAGCAAAACAGTCACAAAACCCCAATAACTTCCCTAAACATCTAAAACCTACTTAATTTTTCCTCGTCAAAAGCCCTCTCTCAAGCTTACGCATTCCCCCAGATTGTTTTTCTAGTGCAGGAGTTATTTTATGGTATAAGAAACAGACCTAAATTAATTTTAAATTAATTTTTTTTAAGATGTAAGCACCAGATGGTAGCCTATGAGCACTTCCATATGGTTGTACTGGTGGCTTAGTAACTAGAAGGGGCACTGCATTTCACACACTGAAAGAGCACTTAGATACCTGTGCTTGTTGTGGAACTATTCTCACCTTTCAGCTCTGATTTAAGAGAGATGGATTTAAACAGAACACGGCAGCATTCTTTCATTGGCTAGGTTACCCCACAAAGACAAGTGGGCCAGTAATCAACAAGTCTGCTAAAATTCACAGAGGATTATCTACATTAAGGGTTCCAGTGTGGAAGACAGAATATAAATACTATTTATGTTGCTAGTTACACTAAAGCCAAGATTCAATTGATGCATATCAAAACAAGAAATACAGTGGGAACCAGCACTCTGCAGTCAAGCACAGCACTTCTGGGAGTACGCTTCCCACTGAGCCAACTGTGAGAAGCTCCAAAGCAGAGATGCAGATTAATTCCCACCAATTACCAGAATCTATCCATATAAACACCAAAGAACCTAATGACAACGAAATTTCATTCAACACCCCCAAACTGGCTTGTTCTGTGGCTCAGTCCCATGTCAAGAGACCATCACAGTTTGTCAGGTAACAGTGTTTCCTGCCTCACAGCTACCCCCAAACTAGGCAGAGAGATTAAACCACTGCTGGAAATAGTGAGTTCACAAGGAAAGGATGTTTTTGAGCACCATATTTTAATACTTAACCACACAGATAAACAATCAGCTGCACAGACACAAATTAAATGTTTTTCAGGTTTTCTTTTCTCTCCAACTGATTCAGATTCGCTAAAACTTCTTTGCTTTCCTAGGTACAAGGGACTTAATTGCTCCCTCACCAGGAAATACTGAATTAACAAAGTTACTCTTTCACTTAACGAGCTGCTTTGTTGCCATCAGATGCCAGTATTTCCCTTTTACACCTAAGCAGCAGCGCCCTTCCCTTTGCTAAGGTCCATTCAGCATTTTATCAGAATTTTTATTTATTTCTTTGTTTTTCACCAAACATTCACCACTTTGAATTGAACACTATCTACAACAGCTGACCTGCATGGACTTCAGCTTAATACATTTCCTTTAAAAGATTATGATAAGTGCTAATATTGGAAAGTATTGACCTAAACTTGTATAATGGGATCGGTTTCCAAATGTCATGATAATATTAGAATATCTTTGCTTTTACTTAAAACTGAGTCCAACTTCTCACACCAATGTGATGAAGATGTACTATAAAGGTCTGCCACACTGCCTCTGTTACTCTAACATAATTTGAGCATGGCTTTATTCCAGTGGCAAAAATGTACCTTTCCATATAGAAACTTAGCAGTACTAATAGCATTTTCAAAAGACATTTGCAATGACACTCCCTTAGCCTTATTCATGTGTTTAAGATGTTCAAGTTCTAAATAAGTACACAGCCATAATATATCTATTCTTTAGTATTAAAAAAAAAAGTGTTCAAAGACAAATAATTCCAGGCTATTTTATCCTTTCCTTTCCCCCCCCCCATACAACCCCCTAAAAGATAATTAAATAGCCTTTATAGAATATATCATAACCCTTTTAATGCCTTGCACCATAATCTCCTTCATTTAGTGCCTGAACATTTGGTTTCTTCACAAATTTCACATGAGGAGAGAAGTGAAACACTAGAGCAACCTGCCCATACAGGTGGTGGAATCTGTGTCTTTGGAAGCTTTCAAGACTTGGCTAAAGCAAGCCATGACTGACCAGATCCAGGAGCGGCATTAATCACACTTTGACAGGACACTGGACTAGATGAACGCCGGAGGTTCCTTCCAACCAATGTTCCTGAGTTTCCTGCCACCCCCACTGTACAAAGTACAGAATGCAAACAAGATGACAGGCTTCTGATGCTGACTTGCAGAAGCTGATACTGAGAAGACTATGGTGCAATACCTCGGGTCAATCACTGCTTACTATTCACTGGGCGGTAGATGACTGAGTACAGGGAACGGGCAGATTCTTCTGCCTTTAGCAGACTCTGGATGTCTGCAAGTTTTCCTGCTGGATGATTAACATGTAAACTTTGCCCTTCAGCAGTGCTTCTCTGCTATTACAGAACCCAAGCAGCTTTAGAAAGTCAACACTCCTTTTCATCTTTTTTTTCCTGGTTATGGCTGACACATTCAACCCTCATGACACCAAACAGCCCCTTCAAGGACTATAAGCCTGCTTCTTATCTATATTGTTCTATCATTACTTCTGCTTCTCTTAACAACTGTGTTTTATCCTGTTCCAGAATAACTCATCCTCTGCAAGCATAAAGGAACACTGAACATGTTTATAAAACAGAATTCGTTTCCCTTATCATAAGAGGTGCTTATCACAATCTACAAGACAAAAATCAGGCAATTTCACAGTGACAGCAGCCAAGTTCCGAAGTGTTTTGTAAAGACAACTATTTTGAGATTTCCAGGGAAGTTTTACCACTCCACAGACCTTTAAGGCTATAAATGTAACTTATAACAATATTCTTAGGAATTTTAAGTTGACTTTCTGATGTGAATGTGCTTGACCTAACACTGAAATAAGCTGACCACCCAATGGACAGGCAGGGTAATCACCTAAAACAGTAAAAAATTTCTCAGAGGTACTTGGCATATGGGAATATGCCAATATAATATAATGGGAATTCTACGTTTCCATCTCAGTGGTTTCTCAGAAGCTAGCAGTCTAAGACTGTCCACTCAAGAGAATACTACAGTCACAATTGCACCATTCAAAAATAAAGCTGTAGACATAAAGGGACATTCTCCTTAAACCATTGTGCCACCCAGAACTGTAAAACTGGAGTGATCCTTAACAGGGAAAAGCCAACTGATCTCCTTACATAAAGGCAAGCCAGAATATACATCATACCTTTATCAACTGGCCACACAGGCAGCAGTAGAAAATTGCCTTATATTAAATACTCCATGTTTATACAGCAATTTCATTGCTCCATTGATATCAAAAACCTCCTAAGGATTGTCGTGGTTTAGCCCCAGCCAGCAACTAAGCACCACACCACACAGCTGCTTGCTCACTCCTCCCCGCAGTGGGATAGGGAGGAGAACTGGATGAAAAAAAGTCAAACCTGTGGGTTGGTTTAAGGACAGCTTAATAGGACAGCAAAGGAAGAGGAAAAAACAATACTAATAAAGGAACATACAAAGTGGGTGATTACACAATGCAGTTTGCTTACTGCCCAGAACTTGATCTCCATCCCGCCCCTAAACAGCAACCCCTCCTCCCCAGCCAGCTCCATGATCATATACTGAACATGATGTCATATGGTATCAGACATAGGTTTGGCTAGTTTGGGTCAGCTGTCCTGGATGTGTCCTCTCCCAGCTTCTCGTGAAAATTAACTCTATCCCAACCAAAAACCAGGACAGAATAAGAGTAATACTTAACAGAAAAGGAATCTACAAGATAGCACAGTGCTTTATCCAAGGTCAAAGACAAAGACAAACAGGAAACTGTGGAGTCATGGTACATATTCTTTGAACCTCAACAGAGAGCTCCTGGTCTACGCAGCACATAACATACTTGTCTCATTGTCCCTCAGTCATAGCTGAGGGAAAGGGGGTATGTGTGGACCCCAGGATCTTCATGGAGAAGCATCTGTAAGTTCAACAGAGGCTGCACAAATGTGCCTGAACCTCACATGCCTCCTGCTTCAGGTCTGTGAATGCCTAGAATGTTAAGATGACATACTACACCTCAACTTTTGCTACGCAGGAGATGTTTGATTTGAGCCTGGGGAACACAGGTTTAATCATCCAGTCCCAGACTGGCAACTCAGTAATTGTACTTGATAGGCACACAGTTTCATGTGTATGCTCACCCAGGAATAGAATCACAGAATTGTTTTGGTTGGAAAAGACCTTTCAGCTCACCAAATCAAATAGCCACCGTTAGAATGAATGCATTCCTTTGAAGCCAAGGTTATGCTTCATGTCTAGACCTGGAGCAGTTCCAGTAGATAAAAAGATCACGCAACATCTTTTAGCTATAGCTCCCATGTTTTTGTCTTATTGCTCTATATCCAGGATAAAACTGCTAAAATACAGATTAAAATTGATTTCTACCTAATTAATGGAATTAAGTCTCTCTACATACTACTCCATGTTTAATTTCAAATATTGCATGAAGAAAGTGAACAGAAAAATTTCCACCATTAAAGAAGAGTCACATCTAGGTCCTTAATCTCAGAAAGACTAAATTATGTTACGGCTGATACTGTTCAGGAAGCAAACATATGTTCCCTTTTGCACTATCTCCACCACTGTGCAGAGCTGATTTTGTTAGCAATGTTCTCCAAAAGCAGGAGGAGGTTGGAGGGGTGGAAAATAGGGATTAGTGTTGGTACAGGCACATAACTAGATCCTGAGACTGGAACCTTGGGATCCAGTTTTGAGACCAAGCCAATAGTGATAGCTTTTCACAGCTTCCCTGTTCATAGTCCGTGCATACCAATGCAATCACAGGATCAGTAAGAAAACACCTGCACTGCAATAAAATCATGAGAGAAGAGTGTCCCTATCAGTTATCAGCGTTAAAATCAGTTCAAGAGAATAATAGGTCCCAAGCAAATTTATTCCCAAGGAAACAGAAAGGAGCTAGTGCCTGATGTCACAAATGAGATGACAGGGAATGCTTTACAGCTTCTTAAATGTATTAACTTTTCTAGGTATTACAAGGTTTCTTATTAGCTTACACACATAATGCCTCCCATAATCACATCCTCTCATCTAGAAATGGCGTCAGTCTAACACCTCTTCCTTAAATTGTTGTTACCTGTGGTACTGTCACTTTCTATCTGCTTTTGCATAAAGGCTCATACATTACTTTAATCATATTACAGAACTGTGATCGTAAGGGTTACAAAGTGAAATATTTAAACTGATTAAAACCATGAGTCTTTGCTCTAGGGAATAGATAGTTTTTTGTTTCTTAGTTATTTAGTGTAATTATGTATGTCTTGACAACAGTTTTTTAACTGCCATAAAGTACGTTTTTTTATTTCAGTGATGCACGTCAGAGATGGTAAAACCTTCAAGATTTTGAATTCAGAAGAAACACTGATGTACTCAAAGCAGTAGGATCCCTGTATTTTGCAATAGAATGATGACAGAGCCCTTGTATCATTAATTTATTTCTCAAAGTCCTAGATTTTTTTCTCCTAGAGAGTAGTATAAATACTTCCTCATTTCATCCAGCTACAATCCAAATTGAAGCTCAGTGTACCATGTGAAACGCCACTGACTTTCATGTTTTATTATTACCTCCTTTGCATATGGGGAGAAAGTTATGCACAAATCAGCAGTTTTCTGTGTGCAGTGGTGATACATAGCACAGTTGAGAATAAAAAGCCACATCTCATGGCTGTTAAATTTAATTGGAATGGAACACAGTGGATGTCCTACAGACTTCTTTATCTTACCTCACAACAGTCAAGCTAAAATTTCATCAGCTCATCTGTTGCTGAGTTTCAGAAATGGGTACACTTCACGTTGAGGTGAGCAAGTAACTTCAACTACATAACACGTCTTAGGTTTTACTCCTTGGACGTAGTATTAAGATACTGTTAGCTTGCTGAAAACTACATGCACCGGCAAATAATGCTGACAGAATAGCAAGGAGTCAGTTTAGACCATCCTTACATGACAGTTTTTTTACCTATCAGAATGGTGTTTGTCATTATCAAAACCACAAGAAACCCTAACTATTGCTCTAAGCACTTCTGGCAGCAACTGAGCATAAGAATTAGCAATAAAAAGTGATCTGATATACTATCAGAGCATTTCCGAGTTGGTAACAAGATCATTTATACTGCCTGTGCACCCAAAGGTATGCAAAGCAAGCAGTCAATAAAATAAGGAGCAACAAAAATGTAAGGGATAATAGAAAGTCTGAATTGCTGCAGAAGAGAGTTATTCCTACAACACAGATGGCAATTAACTTCACACCTTGCTAAATTACTGGATTTTCCAGAATAACATTCAGATCTGTAGTGCTAGAGGACACGCTGTCACCTTAAAAGATACACCATAAACACTATTAAAAAGCAACAGTTTTTAACCAGAAAGGAGATAGATACCTACTTTAATATTATTTTTAAAATTTTAACGCTCTTCCGAGTGTATCTTATTAATAAAATTTCTTTGTAGCATCACTGTTCCCTTGTTAATGAGAAAGATCTACAAGCCCAGAACAGATGCACGTCAGGCTGGAGGTGTGTGACAAGCAGCGTTCCCAGTGTGTTACGCTGTCACTGGAGCCGGTGAGGATCCCCTGAGGCAAACCTGGTGAGATCAATACTGCAGAAGTGGGGTGGCACTGGTCTCACATACCTGACTCTTTCTTAAAACACCCCAGAGAAATATTCTGTTGGAGTTTTATAGTAAAATAGCTATTAGGCACTTCTTACTTTACAGAGCTCACTATCCCCGTTCTTGGCAGTTTAACTAACTTGTTAGCAACACCTTTATTTATGTGAAGTAAAATACTGGTACAGACATTTTTCATACATTAGCAGACGGTGTTAATTCTTACAGGGAAGCATACAGCCAAAGTACACTTGTTCTTTTTTGGATTTTTTTTAACTTGCAGATGAATTTTAAGTAGAAGCAGCAGAAGACATTTTGGGTCTGAGAAAAGTTACTAAGGTATTACCCTTGGTCACCAATTCCCAAAACCATGAAATACAGATATACTCCATATATACGAGGCCAGTAGGAAAATAAGATAATCAGGAGTTTCTCTGAAAAGCAGATTAAGAGTTAAAGTATCAGACCTGGAGGTGAGCTGTAAGGTACTGGAAATATGCCTTAACAATCACCAACAGAACCGTACCCCTCATTTTCCTATCACCTACCACCACCTACCAAACCTCATTCCTACCACCACCCCTCAGGCTTAAAGTGGCTTGTGCCATATTAGGACCTAGTGACTTGTGCCAAGGACCTAAGGAGCTACCCTGAAGACATCAGGAGAGCATTCCTTCCACATTCCACCCAAAAGATATCAGGAGAGACATCAGGAGCCATTCACACATCATGCTTTCCATCATCCACCCTGAAGCATTCCCACAGCCAGGTGGAAGGTTGTGGCTATGCCAAGGATGACTACAAAAGGGGAGCATTCTGCCATGGAAGGAGAACCAAGCAGTGGGAAAAAAAGCAACCGAGAACCAAGCAACAGTGGAACAAGACAACCAAGAAAGACGTGGAGACATCAAGGAATGTCATCCCCCCTACATCAGACCTGGAGACACTGAAGAATACTCTGCCATCAGATGGGATGCCATAGCTCTGTGGTGGTAGATATGCCCGCCCCCTGACACCTTCCTCTTTTCCACTCTCTCTCTCTCTCTTCCACTCTTTTCTCTTTCTTCCCCCGCCTTCCCCTACACGTTTGTTGTAGCCCAAATAAAGTAAGCTGAACCTTGACCCCGTTTCCAGTCTTAATTCTGTTTGCCGAGAATTGTGAAGAACTGATCACGATAAAACACCTAGTAATTGGACCTCACTCAGGGGTTAAGCCCAGCTGCCCCTAGCCACCCAGAGTGATCTGAGGTTTGGTTGGAACACAAGGGGGTTTAACCTCTGCCAAATTAAGTCTTGTCTAGGTTGTGGATAGTGACATTATAAATGGTGTAGTCGGCAAGATTCTCAGAGAATAGAAAGGTGTGAGAGTGAATAGGGGAAATTTGGATACTAAGGTGCAGCCCTCTCAGGATGTATTGCCCCTTTTGAGTTGTATAGAATGGCCACCCCTAAGGCAGCCAATGTCCACGATAATGTCCCTTCCCTGGCCGAGGGGATAGATAAGTTATGCAATCTTCTTGAGATGCACCGATCTTGCCCCTCACCCCAGGGACCGGATTGGGCAAAAACCTGCTGGTTCCAGCCACACAGTGTGGTAGACAGGAATAAAGTACTGCAAAAGGAAGCCAGAGTCAGGTCAGGAAAAGGAAAAGATATCATTTGTGCAGTACTAGGACCCAGTTTGGCAGCAGCAGTGGAAGATAAGAAACAGAGGCTTTGTTACACCAGTGCCAAAATTGATGCCCTGCAGGTTACGATATAGTTGCTGCAGGAGCAATTAGAGGTAAACAAAACGTTGCTGAAAGAGGCAAGAAACCAAAATTCCATTCCAAAGGAGGCTGTTGTACAATTTGGAAATGATTTTTAGTGTGGTGAGTGTGAGAAACCAGTTAAGTGAGAGAACTCCTGCCTGTCACGCAGGAGACTGGGGTTCCATTCCCCAACAGTGAGTCACTTTTCTGGTGACATTGATTTTTTGGTATTTGCTTTGGATATCTCCGAATTTTGAAAATTGATTTAAATTTGACAAATTGTTTGCGTGAGTGAAATGAGTTAACTGGTGTGAGTGATGAGTGAGTGAGTTGCAGCCGGGAACCACGTGTTGTTTGAATGACCTGGGTGTATGAGTGAACAAGATGCAGTCTGGCTGCGCAGGGAGTGCGGAGGCCTGACCTGCAGTTCCGTGTCTCCGCGAGGAGAGCGGCTGGAGACGGACGGAGTGTATGGCAAATTTTAAATTGTTTGTGGAAATACATAAATAGGAGTCAGAAACAGAGTGTGTGTGGACAGTGTTCCTGTCAGGAGGAGATGATTAGGGTCCAGGTGTGTTTCTACATTTAGGCCTTCAGAAAGGCATTCTCCGAGACCTCATGGATGGACCCCAGACTCAAAAATTAGAAAAACTAGTACAAAATGGTCAGGGAGAAGTGCTACCCTTGGATTAGCCCCTGAGGCTCCACCCTTGATAGACCTTAAGGAAGAACTGGCAGGAAACTTGACCCTCTGCTCCCCGAAGCTGGTGGGGTAAAGGGAGAATGGATGTTTTTAAGACAACTCACCAGGAACGCGAAAGGGATCTGTAAATCACCGTTACCATAGGGCTACAGAGACCGGTAACCTTTTTGATTGATACTGGGGCACAAATTATCGCATTAACGCGAACTGAGGCAAAACAGTGTGGGGTCTCCATACCATCTAAAAGATCTAATCATTTTGAATGTTCTGGGAAAAATGTAGTCAACGCCTGTGACTTTGGTGACACTGTGGCTGCCAGGGGAGGAATCCCCCATTAGTACCACGGTGGTCATAGGATCTTTTCAGATGAATCTTTTGAGTATAGATGTGATGAAAGGGAGACAGTGTCATGACACCCAGGGAAAAGGGTTTGTTTGTAGTGAGTTTAGCTCTTAGAGAAGTGGAGCAAACCATATGCCAACAACAACCTATAGTTCTAAGGGGACCCTTTAAAGTAATCAAGTCTGTGCTGGCAGGGACCCCTCCGCATGACAGGGTGGCTCAAAGAGATACTGTGAGGACAGTCACTGAAGGCACCCCCTAAGGTGTTGAACACACAAGAAAGATAACAAGACTACCAAGGAAGACATGGAGACATCAAGGAACTTCCCCCCAACATGGGGCCCGGTGACACTGAAGAATACTCTGCCATCGGACGGGATGCTGTAGCTCTGTGGTGGTAGATATGCCCCCCACCCCCCTTCCTCTTTTAGAACGCAAGGGGGTTTAACCTCTGCCAAATTAAATCTTGTCTAGGTTGTGGACCGTGACACGAGTACATTCAGGAGCAAAGTATTTATGGAATTATAATAGCAAAAAATGGTTTAATTTGCTCAGTACTTAATGTGTTTTTTTAAGAGCTACAGAAGTTGCAGTTTGAGCTTCCCTTTACATGTGCCTGCACTTTCATCTGTCTTCAATGTCTGCCCATTGATCTCTAATAAATTTGAGAACGTTGATTAACATCAGAGATCAAAATTCCCAGATATGAAGCTCTTATTTACAAATTTAGTGAACTGTAGGGTCTGGGTAGAGAAGATACTTAAATGAGCACACTCACTGAGGGAAAGACTGCAGAATATGGTCAGAAGTTTTTAGTTTGGGTTGCTCTGAGCATTAGCATTAGCTAGATAATAGCATGTATACAGATTCAAGCTATTCTGTCTCACTCTTGCCCAGGTGGTACAGGGATGAAATGGCAAAGGAGGCTTACACAACACCACAGTCACTACATTAAACTTCAGTATCAGTGGCACTATAAGAAAAACAGATAATTACTTTAGGAGATTTAAGTCTTGCTGTGAAGAATGTCTCCATAGGCTGTTTATACTTTCCTTAAGACTCTTTTAAGCAAAGCCCCTTTTTTCCACTGGAAATAGAAGCATGCATGTCAATCTATAAGCTCATACCACGGATATCAATTTCATTGATGTTGAATCCATAAACTAAATCCTTACAATTTGTACCCACCATTCAAATGGGGACATTTGAAAGAAGGACAAAGTGAAATCCAAATTTATCCGTACAAAGAAACAGGATTCATTGCATTTTCATGTTGAATATTAAAACTGAAAAGATGTCCAACCAAATTTCAAGTGTTGAGTTTCATTAAAAATAAAAATAAATAGATTTTTAAAAGGCTTCTAATTTTACTACCTTGCAAATAAACGTGGCAGGTGGAACCTTAATCCAAACAGTTCTGAGCATTCCCTTCTGTCCTTGGATACCTGTGACAATTGAAATAAGTGTTCAGTTTTCTGAAGTTCATCTTGCAATAGGCTACTTCCCTGTCAGGAAAAAAATTAAGTGACTTTAATGACATCAAGTGATCTCCCAGAATGTCAAGAAGATAATCATGTTAACAGTAGCCTACACGCAGTGAGTAGCAAGAGTCATGGTATTCCACTAAAAATAATAAAGCTTACAGTAATTTTAAATACTTGCTGATAGTGAAGACTGCTTGTGGCCAAAAGAATCAATGGAAGAAAAATTGTAAGAAAAATACACGAAAACAACTGTCAAAGACCACCAGCACCAGTTTTAGCCATCTATCACATATTACTACTTTTTGACATATTAGACACCAACAAGAACTTGCAAAGATTTACTCATGTGCACAGGCAGATTAGTTTATTGGGTCATTATTTATGATAAAACTGAACCTGTAAGTTACGTTAAAAATGTAATTTCAGAATTGCTTGCAGTACTCTGAAGTCTAATATTTTGCAGAACTAAAACCAAGAATAGCAGCAATGTGGCCATTTAAATGAAATATTTTATATATATATATTAAATATCATTGGAAACAAACATTGACAGACATTTGTACTATATTAGCCTGTTGCTCAGTTTTCTTGGGAAGTTAAAACAACGATGGTGTAAATCTGTAACACTCCATATCACAAACCATAACCCATTTGATTTGTTTGAAATTTTATCAAAGTTTGTTTGAAAGGTTCTCTGTAAGAATTCTTTAACAAAAGTAATCCATGTTAGAGGCTTATAATAACAGGAGGCTTCGAAAGCCCTCCAAGTGCTGTACAAGTATTTTATGAAATTCCTCTTTTACATAAGCCTCTGTGTGAGCTCGTTGATAACAGATGTAACAGTATCTTCTGTAATTCTGGTTGCATCCCAATACAAGAGTTAAAATTTCAAAAGAAATGCAGAAATACATTGCATGACACCACTGAGGCAGACCTGCCAAGCTCCTTCTAGAGGTAATTCTCACTCTTTCAGCTGCAGCATAGAGTGCAAGAGCATCCTAGTCTCAATTTTCATCTGCAGCACCATACTGCAGGGATAATTTATGCGTGTCCTTCCTTCCTCAATGGAAGTGCCACCTGCTACCTTCAACAGTACAAAGCCCCTGACATTCTAAAGGAGGTTACCTAAATACTGTTTGAAACAAACATGTTTGTTGGGGGATAGAGCCATCTCGCTGCAAAACTGATTTAAGGATCCCAATCCATCTCTGGCTTCGCTTGCAGAAAACATTGTTTGGATGGAAGAAGTCCAAAGGAGAATAAGCACACAAAGGAGTAACAACTTGGTGTTACATGGGAAGTTATAAACATTACTGACTCTCAATGTTTTTCCAAAGAGGCCTATGTAAAACCTCTTTAACATTACAAATAGGTCAGCAAAGGAGAATGAGCATGACACCACTGCCAAAGTGAAGCTACTCGTTATTGAGTTGGTAATGGATAAGCATAAGCTGGCAGCACAGAAGTTGTGCTTCAAGTAAGTGTGTAACAGGCATGAACAAGCCTTTCCCTCCTGCAGAACTATTTTCCAGTGTGAGCCTCTCAGCATCATTAGTGTACATCCCAACACCAACAGAGAGAGATGGTTTTCCACAGAATTGCTCTGACCACCTGCAGGACCAAAACTCTACAGGAGAGGGCGATTTAAACAAGACCCAAGCACACATTTGTTCAGAAATTGGTTTTATCGTCATTTTAATGGGACAGTTAACACTTCAATCAAGAGCAAAAAGACTGCCTTAGTAGCATCAGAAAAGTAGTTTATGAATATAACTCTTCTTCACTGATAGAGGTGCCCTTTCTGGCAAAGGATATTATTCTAGACTGAATGCAGGCATCATCTGTTTTCCTGTTAGCCCATGGTAGAGAGAAATTGCGAAGAGTTTACAATTCTTACGGGGCCATAAAGTTACTAAGTACCTAACAATGCTGTTCGCAAAAACATCATTGCATAAATTCTTCATGACTTACATAAAATACTCCTTTTGAATCCACAGTACTTTGTGCAACACATTTCTAAACGCTAAGCGAGGGGGAAAGTGAGTATGAATTTAAAGTAAGGAACGAAAATTGGTTAGTTGCTCTCCTTTGAAAGAGGCCCAGCCCCTGTGTGTGCGGAGGCATCGAACACATGGAAGTCACGCACACAAAAAAAAAAGAAAAGAGAAAAATCAGCTCAGCCAAGATACGCAATAACGTGTTCTACATTTCGGATTTTCCAGGTCTTCAACTAGTTTTGAAGATGGCTGCACCAAGGACGCTGCTACATACCGAGCTTAAGAACATGGGCTCGCCCAGAGCAATACCGAAGGTCCGCGGCTGCATCAAGCGCCGCCACGATCGCAACCCCGAGATTTGACTCCGGATCCCCCGCGGAGCCCTGGCGTTACTCAGAGAAATTCAACCCCTCCGGCCCCAGGGCGGTTTCCCCGCTGCAGACGGACAGCAGCTCTGTTTCCACTGGTTATCAATACACCGGGGTTCCACCCCGAGCGGAGGCGTCGCCGGCCGTGTGCGGGGGGGCGGCGGCGGCTCCCCCACGGCGCAGTTCCCGGCCGCTGCCCCTCGCCGCCCTGCCGCCGGCCCGGCGGACCCGCTCGCCACGGCGGCGCGGGGGATGGCTCGGGACGGGGCGGGGCGACGCTTGACCCGAGGAGGCAGAACTGCAGCGGGGCTGGGTCACGTCCCCTGTCCCTTCAGTGAGGAGCGCGACACGCAGAGCCGAGCTCTTCTTGGCAGCACAAGACCGGAGAAGGGAGAAACTTGCTCTGTCCGCAGCAGTGAGGAGGAAGCTGCCAGCTCCGCACCGGCAGGGCGGGGCAGGGCAGGGCACCCCAGCCCAGCCCAGCCCAGGGACGCGCATACCGTCTGGAGAACGAGAAGGGGAGCGGCGAAGCGCGCGGCTGCCGCCGTCCCATGCGAGCCCTGCACCGTCCGCCCGTCCTCTCAGCCCGGGCTCCCTGCACCTCCCGGAGCTCCCGGCGGCCGGTCCTTGCTCTCCTCCTTGCTCTGCCGGTGAGTGAACAAGGGCAGCGGAGTGGGGAAGGGGACGAGAGAGAGCTGGGGCGCGGGGAAAGCGGCACCTCGCCGCGGTGCCAGGATGGGAGCGGCTCGGAGGCGTCGGGAAGGCTGCGACTCCTCCCCCCGGCTCGTCCCAGCCGCGGCAGAGCGTGATAGCACTGAGCACAGGGAGGAGAACTGGAGAAGAACAAAACAACCCACTTCAGTTTAAAAAACTCTTCCCGAGCATTAGTTTAAAGCACTTTGCAGAAGTTGGCAGCTCCTTATCCTAGCAAATAGCTGACAGCCCTTTTCCGACCTCAGCGCAGCCCAGACGGCACGGCGGGGCGAGCGCGCAAAGGGTCTCCCCTACGAGCGGACACGGCTGGCCGTGCGCATCCGAGCCGCGCACAGCTCGGCCAGCTTTCTTCCCCAGAAGACGCCTGTGCTCGCCGAAGACCCGTCAGCGGCAAAGGGCGGCCCGGGCTCCGGTGCCCGCCAGCCCCCGCCGGTGCAGGGCTCCGCGGCCAGGGCTGCCCGCCGCACCGGGCAGCTCCGAGGAGCCCGAGCTGCTACGTGCTAGCACGGGACAGCGTGAAGGTGAAGGGGGAAGGAAGGGAAACGGATGGACACAATCCACGTTTTCCATTAGACTTAATGGTGACACTGAGGACTTGAAGGTTAGGGTGAGTTTCTGTCTACCCGCAAAATATTTATGCCTTTATTTTGCGGATCTTTCTTTTGCTAAATGGTAATTACCCATGGCAGAGTACACAGCTGAGAAGGGAGGGAGGGATTGCTTGCGTATTCCGAGGAAAAAATAGCGCCTTGCCTGAGTAAAGAGGAGGACTTGCCTGATGTTAACCCTTCTTCCCTTTCTGAATGCAATCGTACTTCTGCAGGTGGGCAAAAGACCTAGAGCATTAGTTTCTTAACGGCATTTCTCATAAACATAAAAGCCTGCCACAACCCGAGGTGGAACTACGGGAATGGAGGGTATAATAGGGACATAACCTGCTCTAAACCCAAGCCATAGGGAGTTACCGATGTAGCCTCCCCAGTCTTTCCTTTATAGACACTGAGAAGGAAAGATGGAGAAGAATCAGGCTTCTTGGATAAGCTGCTTCTAAACTGTTTACTTGCAAGGTGCCAGGCTCACTAGCTGTAAGAGACCTTGTGCTCCTCCAGTTCATCTTAGCTACCTGTTTAACTCAAAACAATATTAAAACTTCTTGGGGAAAGGTAGGAAGTTAAGCCTATATACACACAAACACAAAATGTAAGACATTTGGACATTCAATGCACTATTGCTAAAATATGAAGGAATTCATCACATTACCACAGTAAGGTTACCAGATATTTAAAGAGACTGATAACTCAATATATATATATTCTAAAAAAAAAAATATATGTGAACGTATCTAAGTGATCTGAAGCCAAACCTTTCAGTAACAGGGTTTACTTTTATTAGCAGCACAAGGAGACAGTAAGTCCCTCACATCCACTGAGATTTCTAAGTTTGTGCATTTTTTGTGAAGAAGTCCTTTTTATATCTTAAAAGCACAAAAAGTCTGCTTGGGTTGAAATTCCAAGTTCATTTTGGTAAGTCTCTGAAGAAATTTCTTTCTGATCTTTCGTCAGTAGCTTTTGGAGGGTGGCAGGGGTACAAGATTCAGTCAGGGTTCAGTATGGTTTTTTTAAATGTTAAAAGTACTCCTCTGTGGTTTGTGGGGTTTTTTTTTAACTAGATCTGAATAAAGTCTCAGGAAGACATTTTCTATTTTGAATTGCAATATTAGTGATTAGGAACTACTCTGTGCTTATCCTGAACAGATAACAACTCTGGGGCAAGTGGAGTTCTAAGATACTTTCCTTCTTATGAAGGATAGCAACAATGGATTCTTAAATATCTATACTAAGAGCTACAGAAAAGAAAGAACATCTTAAAGGATGTGAATTTGAACTCAAAAAATCCATCCGTGTTGAAGCTAAATTGCTGTAAAACAGTAAGTTCACATCTAGCCTTTCCTCAGAAATCAGAGAAGTTACTCACAGGTGGGTTCATCACTGGCTTCACAAGCGGTTAACTTCTGTGAGGCAATGAAACTTCCTTTATCCGAAGCCAGTTCTTTCTATCTGAAACCATTACACTGCATTGCCAATAGCAGATACAACACTGGGGTGTATGCAACTTCAACATTTACAGGGCTAACAACTCTTGTCATGGTTTTTGGTAGTGATTCTGCAGTAGTGACTTGCCACTCACAGAGAAAGAAAACTGGCAGATCTTGATACCCGAGTGTCTGGACGAGTTACATTTTAAAGAGGTAACTCTATTCCTAGTGCAGAAAGATTAAAACAAGCTAGTTTTACAGTTTGTCAAGGGTTGAAGTTAAGCAGTCACATAGGGTGGAAGATGTTTTGCCGTCCCTGTATGAAAGATGAGCTGTTTTAGTGAGTTAGATGAATGGATTCCAGTAACAGGAAAGATCTGCACTAAAAAAAGCCACTGTGGCTACTCAGCTGTAAAGGCACCGTAACACTGGAAAACTCCCCTCATTAAGACATTTTATGCCACATGGTTTAGGTTACTACATTCAAGGAATTCTCATCAGTTACAAGGTCTACTGCCAATAGCAAAAGTCTGTTTTTACAGCTAGGTAATGGAATAGAGAAGATAAGACTCCTCCAGAACTGTACTACAATGGCACTTAATAACTGGTTGTTAAGAGGTGACATTGACAATCAACTAGATAATGCTGATGTTTAAGCTAGCAGGGAAAATGAATACCATATCTGGAAACTTTAGGATTCTAATCATGATGTGGTTTCCCCCAATCTCTGGGCAAAAATAATCCATATATGGGAACTACCACCGCAGGAACAAGACTGCATTTTTTTCTCCCATGGAAAAAACTGACATTTAGAAAACTTAAACTAGAAAGTTGAGCCTTTGTAAGAAGAGTTTAGTAGAAGTCTCAGCTTACATTTTGAAGGCCAGAACATTCTTTGGAATGTGTCCATTATCTTTTAGCTTTAATACTCTAAAACTGGGGCTATATGAGAGTTATTTAGAAAAGCCAGTCAGAGGAAAAAAATGGGTTTATCTATCTCCTGATAATTTCAGGTTAAGACACAGACTTTTAAAAAAATTGTATTTCTTATGGGTAAAGCCCTAGAATTGCAAGTGTCTATAAAACTATTTCATTAAGTTATTGATTATATTGCTAAACACACATATACATCAACAACTCAAAGTTCAGTATCAGTATATAAAAATGAAGGCAAATCATCAGAAGACAGCCATATTGTACCTCTGGGGGTGTGAAGTGGGACAGGACACCAGAATAAAATAGAAACACCCAGACAGTCAATAGATTTCCAAGTCTCTTTTCATACAACCAGTACGTGAAAGATACTAAAGCTACACTTTCAGACTACCCAGCTTTAGGTGATGCTATTGGAAGTTAAAACATATTTAAAGATCTCCACCTACTAATACTGACTTTACTAATGACATAATATAAAACCACCCTCTGCTCCAGGTCTGTATTGCTCAGCACACTTTAGAGCTGTCAATGATACACAGTTATTAACAGCAATCTTTAAAAAAACAAACCTTGATGATATTAAAGGTCTTTTCCAACCTTGTGATTCTGTGATCGATCACAGAATCAAGGACTACACAGCTGTGGCAAGGACTACACAACTTTCCTGAGGATTCTCCAGATGGGCTTAATTTTAAACTTTAATATATCAAAGAAAAAAAGTTTAGGTGCTTTCTTAGGATGAATAGATTCCAGTAATAATCTAGGTGCATATAGCCAGATACTGACTGCTACCAGATTAGATGAGATTTTTAGGCTGCTTGTTGGATATTTGGTCATGTACTTTGTTCACTGAGTCAAAGGACATGGATCTACTATAAGCCATGTACCAGAAGAAATTCAAGTTGATTATAACATTACAAATAACTTGATCACTTTCATTTTGATGTGCTACCCTTGAAATTCACTACACCATGTGTGGTTTTTCGCCATCCCTTTCTTTTCAGTTAAGCAGCCCCACTTCACATTTGTTTGGTTTTCCTTTTCCTAAACAAACAGCACCAAAGCCACTGCATTCACTGTTTCTGCTGATGAGTAATGAGCCTGCAACTGTATTCCTGTAAATTAAAGGCCTCTAGATGATGACCCACATCCAGACATTTTTTCTTCATAAATACGTAGTGTTTCCCTAGCCAAGGTTCTGTCAGTAGCTGAATGCTGGGGATATGTAATAATTTTTCCTGATACTATTCCTGTAGCTGTCATATTAATCATACAGGCCAGCTATTAAATTCCCCGCCCCCCAGAAGAAGGGGCCCAGGGAAGATCAGGAAAGACCAAGTAACACTCAGGAAAGCTGAAGCGGAGGACTGAAAGAGGAGAGCATCACGGCTTTAGTGCAAAGAGGATGTATTGAAATGCACAGGAAAATACATTCACTTACACTCTTCCTTTGCTTTCTGTGCCTGCTTTCAGTTACTGATTCATGTCTCCAGGAGTTTCAAAACACGGCTGAATATGCATCCGTATTGGAGCAACACGGATTCAAATAAGCAAGATGTGTTTTGGAATATACAAACTCCAGCAATACAAGAGACACAGACGGTCTGTCCTTAATTATGCATGGAAAATTAACACTCTTGAAGAGTCAGCTCTTAGTCTAAAAAACCCCCAAACATTACAAACCAAGCTCAGTGTCATGAACCCACAGAACTCTAATTCACTTAAGCTTTCAACACTATCTGTGAGTTCAAAGATAAGAACCAGAAAAGAGATGGCATGCAGTGAAGTCTGTACCAGAAAACCACCAGGGAAAAACAGTTTTGAAGGGATATAACAGATGAACTGTATGTGAATCTGAAGAGTTAATGACAAACTGCTTTTAGGTAAGAGCATACCCAGAGTGACATTGCTTGCCACCATTCTTTAAGGAACATTATTAAAAATACCTTTCCCCTTCACTACTACTCATTAAACTTTGAGTAGTTATATACATTTTAGGGGAGCATTTCTGCTCCTAACCACTCTATACCAAATCAAAATTCACAGAACTGAATTTGGGTTTGATGTTTAGCTTCCTATCTTGGCACAACCACTTCATATTTACAGTAAATTATTACTTAGCATTAAATTGTATGCTCGTCTCTGCAAATTAATTAGGACACATACAATTAAATGTTACTACTGCTAGTACCTTCTATTCACACAAGGATTTCTCTACACAGGAAAGCATTTTAGACCCACATTACGCTTCGCTTCTTGTGTACCTTACATAGTAAAGGTAACCGTCACTTCTGAGGAAATATTTGATATTTTGCCGTGTATCCTATATTAGTTATGAGAACATTGGTTCAGACTAACACTTTTGTATTTTGGATTCAGTTTCCATTTTTGACAGACTGCCTCTGCTCTAAGAGTATGCCTTTCAATCATAACTTTCCTAGATTTAGTGGGGTTTCTGTTATGTACTGTCAACAATACCTAGCATATACTTCTGGGTTCACATATTCTCAGCATCATATATAAACCATTGGGTAAAATTGTTATCTTGTCATCTGGGGAGATTAAATAATCCATTTTATTTTAAAAATGCAGAACATGGACATAGGAAATTATTTTTTCAGAAGCGATTTGGTTCTGACAGGTTATAATAGTTTGTATAGTTCCCCTGCAGTGATGTGCATTCACAACAGCATATAAACTGCTCAGTTAAGCCAGAAAGTGACGGACCACCCTGCCATGCCACAGAAATACATCAGTTAACTCTGGGACTAACTACCCATGCTCCCACATTTGAGCAGCACAGCATGCTATTTTAGAGAGGAAAGAGTGTAAGATCAGTGAAGGAACACTACTTTCATATCCCACATAGAACTGTCTACACAGTCTGGGTTGGGTGGGTTTTGGTCAGTTTTTAACAACGGCAAAGTTTTATGTTAATGATCTAAAAGCACTTTAAAATAAACCCTGAGAAATTTGTCAGTGGTAAAAGTAACATGTTTGTTCTCACTGCACAGAATGAAAAGCTGAATCTTCCTTCTTGGAAATCCCAACAGCAACACATACACTCAGTAGTTACTCAAGGATATTAGACTCTGCCACGGATTCTTCAGGGTTTTGGGTGCCCACAACGCGGGGAAGCAAAACGAACTCAATATGAGTGATCCAACTTCACTTTATTGCTTACAACACAAGGCTTATATAGCCAAAGAAACATACGTGGCAACATCTCATTGGTTATTCTAAACATATACGTTTACACCTATTGGTCAACTGCCTTGTTGCTAGAGCTCCTGTCTACAAGCTAGCTGATCACATGCAAGCCAGCTGCTTGTGCCTACGTGCTTCATGTGCACCCCGTCCTGCTTAGGGCTCCTTAGTTCCCGCCTTGCCTGTCTCTGCTGCCAGTACTTTTCCATTGTTAAGGCTTCAGTACCACCACAGAGACCTTGCTCCTACACTGGTTCATGTCCTCCCTGGTCCCTTAACCATTCACCCACAAGACTCCAAAGCAAGAGGAAGATTAAAGATAGGATCCAGTATAGCATTCTTAATCCAATGAAGAGAACAGTACACCAGTAAGGGAGAGCTGGGGAGAAGGTCAGAACACCAGAGACCACTGTTATTTCTGAGAGAGAGAAGTCTTTTCACAAGCAGATGCTGTACAGCATCTTAATCAAGGTTTGAGCCCAGACAGCGCAGCGGTGACTCAGACTGAAGTCTCTGTTTTGTCACAAAGTTCAATGCTTGTTGTAAAAAGCAAAGGACCCAGGATGCATGTAGGCAAATAAGGAGGGGGATCATAACTGTATATAATAATTTGTGTTGTTTGTGCCAAACCTTTATTTCAGAAGGCTGTGGAGGTCTAAACTTTTGGTGGCAGACAGCTAAAATTGTAGGTAATTTAATTCCCACTAAAGCCAGCTCCCCTATCCCCCCCAAAAAAGCATAAAGATCAGCAATCGGAAAAATCTGTGTTGACAGCAGCATGGTGCCTGTCAATTTGGTTGATGTATGGGGCTCTAGAAGCAACTGCTGTGATTCTGTGAAAAGTAAAACCTGAAATTATCAAGTATATTCAAGTCAAGCATCATTTACAAGTCCTAAGCTGAACTTTCACTTCTATTTTCAAGCCTTTCAGCCTGACCAAATATTGTCTTGCTCTTTGAATGATGCTTCACTTCAGGAAACTGAATGTAATACTTCACCAATTAAACACAAGCAGAAGTATTTATCTGCAATCCTGACATCTGTTCCCTGATACCCAGATATGAAAATAAAAATAGCAATAGCATGGTAGAATTGCTAGAATCAAAATATCCTGACAGAAGCAAGTTACAAATGCAGTGTATCATACAGTTATAAGTACTTTTCAGTTTTCCACCTTGAAAAGCTTCATAAAGCTACTTCAAAACTTCAAGATGCCCTCACAATAGGCCCTGCATTCTTTCTGTTGTGCTTAAGGTCTCTTGCTATCCTTAGAACGTCACCATCCAAGTTAGAGGAATAGGAATAAATTTGATATCACAGCCCTGACAACAGCCAAGCAATTAGAGGTCCCGTATAAAAGGGTAGAAGTGATGACCTCACTCTAGTCCCTTTGCAGTACTGCATGAAGTGTTCCCACTCAACAGTCCCTTTGCAATGCCACTCTTAAGTGTGAGAGGACCATTCACACTGTAACATGCATTCAGAACAAATGGATAAGCAAATTCAAGGAGTCTTCAGTGGAAGTAAAGTGAGTTGTCACATGCATTCCTGGAGATAATTGAATAAATATGTCTTGGGCGTGTGGATGTAACCACATCACGCCTTCTGTTCTGCTCTGAAACCATACAGCCAATTCACTGTATTGTTTAGACAAGCGACTGAACCAGGAGGGGAAGAAAATGTGCAGGACCTTTGCCAATCACCCCTGGCCTGCTGAAGGCTCGCACCATTTCTCAGGCCATCCAGCTCCTGGAACCAACATGCTAATCACCAATTGGACAACTCGGCAATTCTTTCTCTGCAGTCTAGTCTGTAAAGTAGATTTCTGCAGTAGTGTCCATAGCCTCATTTTCCCCCAAGACAGCATTTTTCTCAAGAACCACCGAAAATTTTCTGCCACTAATTGCACAGAATACAAGTTTATACAAAACTAGACAGCCAGATATCCAAACCTGCTGGTTAAGAGTTCTTCACACAAGGAAGAGTTGTAATAAAAACAAGAAATGAAAATATTTATAAACAAGGCTGGGCTGTTTGTTCACATAATAAAACATTCATCTGTAACTCTTACTACTCTTAAAATAGGTATGTGGGAGGAGGACAACAATTTCAGAGGATTGACAAAATTTGACTGGTCAGTCACTAAAGCTTCAGATTTTGTAGCAGGTGTTCTTGTCATTTCAACCTACCTAGAAGGGTCAGCTCAAGCACAGACAGAATTCATTCTTTCCTTTAATAGTGGTAGGCACTTTTCTGAAAAAAGAAGCTAGTCCTTCCTGGCCTGAGACACTGGGTGATTCAAAGGGGAAAAGTAGGCAGGTTAACAAGTTTTTTTTCCATTTACTGTTTATCAAAAATATTGCTCAAATACTGGCAGGCATTACCCAGGGATTGTTTTCCTATAGAGTAAGTCTTTGAGAGGATAATTAATCAAACCTCTAGCATGGTAATGCTTTCCACAACTAAAAAAAAAAATTAAAAACACAGGGAACAAATACATTTCTTAAATAAAACATAGTAAATGCAGGTCATCTGAAATTAAATCTTACCTTCTGCCTTGAACCTAGTCTGATGAGCAAGAACAGTGCGGCCAGTAGGTCTAGGGAAGTGATTGTGCCCCTGTACTCAGCATTGGTGAGGCTGCACCTCAAGCACTGTGTCCAGTTCTGGGCTCCTCACCACAAGAAGGACATGGAGGTCCTGGAGCTAGTCCAGAGAAGGTCAGCCAGGCTGGGGAAGGGGCTGGAGGGCAAATCCTATGAGGAGCGGCTGAGGGAGCTGGGGCTGTTTAGCCTGGAGAAGAGGAGGCTGAGGGGAGACCTTCTCACCACCTACAACTACCTGAAGGGAGGTTACAGAGAGATAGGTGATGGTCTCTTCAGCCAGGTGACAGGTGATAGCACAAGGGGGAATGGCATGAAGCTGTGCCAGGGCAGGTTTAGATTGGATGTTAGAAAAGAATTTTTGACTGAAAGAGTTGTCAGGGCCTGGAACAGGCTGCCCAGGGAGGTGGTTGAGTCACCTTCCCTGGATGTGTTCAAAAAAAGGGTAGATGAGGTACTTAGGGATATGGTTTAGTTTAGGATGAGAATGGTTGGACTTGATGATCTTAAAGGTCTTTTCCAACCTTGTGATTCTGTGAAGAATTGTGTTCTAGCCTAGCCTCTTCCTGTTGTAACTGAGGTTTCTTAAAACCTAACCCTGAGAGACGTGCCAGCATCTGTTTCTAGAAACTTACTCCCACTTAGTCAGGGCTTAATAGGTTGCACCTGCACTAATGAGTCAGTAAAGCCTCCATTTAGCATCTCCCAGTAGATTCTTGTTCCTTGGAAGAATTATCACTGTGATACAATAACAAACAAATCAAGATTGCTGATTTTCCTTAAAGAAAAAGCTCTTTACAGACAGTGTAAAATAAAGAAGGTATTTCATGGTGAGGTCAGGGTTTAGAAATTCCAAAGAGCTATCCAAGATCTTAGGCTGTTTTCTTGAAAATCTGTTCTGTATTAAGACAGTTTTGGCTCAGTGCGATGAGACTTAAACCACCCAAATATTAAAACACACTATTTTACTTGGTGTTATCACAGTTCCTCTATTTGGAACTGAGTTACAGAAAAGGAATTAAACCATTAACTTCTGAACAGGGGTACCTATACCCCAGATTACAGCCACTAAAAAATGGCCTGTGCCTCAACAAAGAGAGAGAAAAGCTGCTGTTGCAAATCACAGTGCTCTCGTGATGACTAACTGCTGATGACATTTGGTACCAGCATGACTAGTGATGATGGTAGGAAGTTTAAGGAAAACAATTGCAGATTGCAATCTTCCCTAGAGCACAGAAGAGGTGATCAGTGACTTTCTTAACGTGGAGCAAGGCTTAGTATTTTGTAGTTATCTTCCATTCTTCTGGATGACATGTTGGAGCACATGAGGGAAGAGCATGTGATCTGGGACAGCCAGCACGGCTTCACCAAGGGAAGGTCGTGCCTTACCAATCTGGTGACCTTCTATGATGGAGTGACAGCATCAGTAGATAAAGGGAAGGCAACCGATGTCATCTACCTGGACTTGTGCAAGGCCTTTGACACAGTCCCCCATCACATCCTTATCTCTAAATTGGAAAGATGTGGATTTGATGGGTGGACCATCCAGTGGATAAGAAACTGGTTAACAGACCGTGGCCAAAGGGTGGTGGTCAATGGGTCTATGTCCAGGTGGAGGCCGGTGACAAGCGGGGTCCCCCAGGGGCCTGTCTTGGGACCGGTTCTCTTTAACATCTTTATCAATGACATCGATGATGGGATTGAGTGCACCCTCAGCAAGTTTGGGGCTGACACCAAGCTGAGTGGTGTGGTCGACACCCTAGAAGGAAAGGAAGCCATCCAGAGGGATCTTGACAGGCTGGAGAGATGGGCCCGGGTGAACCTCATGAGGTTCAACACTGCCAAGCATCAGGTGCTGCACTTGGGCCAGAAGAGTCCCAGACATAGATACAGACTGGGAGAAGAGCTTCTTGAGAGCAGCCCTGCTGAGAAGGACTTGGGGATTCCGGTGGATGAGAAACTTAACATGAGCCAGCAGTGTGCTCTGGCAGCTCGCAAGGCCAATGGTATCCTGGGCTCCATTAGAAGAGGGGTGGCCAGCAGGGACAGGGAGGTGATTGTCCCTCTCTACTCTGCCCTCGTGAGGCCCCATCTGGAGTCCTGTGTCCAGAGCTGGGGCCCCCAATACAAGAAGGATGTGGAACTGTTGGAGAGGGTTCAGAGGAGCCACGAAGATGATTAGAGGGCTGGAGCACCTCCCCTACGAAGAGAGGCTGAGGGAGCTGGGCTGGTTCAGTCTGGAGAAGAGAAGGCTGCAGGGGGACCTCATTGCAGCCTTCCAGTACCTGAAGGGAGCTTATAAGCAGGAGGGGATTCAACTTTTTAAAAGGATAGACAATGACAGGACAAGGGGGAATGGATTAAAACTAAAGGAAGGAAGGTTTAGATTAGATATTAGGGGGAAGTTTTTTTACAGAAAGAGTGGTGAGGTGCTGGAACAGGCTGCCCAGAGAGGTAGTGGATGCCCCGTCGCTGGGGGTGTTCAAGGCCAGGTTGGATGGGGCCCTGGGCAACCTTGTGTAGATCCAGGCCTGAGGTTGGTGGCCCTGCCTGTGGCAGGGGGGTTGGAGCTCTATGATCCTTGGGGTCCCTTCCAACTCATACCATTCTATGATTCTATGATTCTATGATTGGGCAGAGTTGTGAGGCAAAGTGTGCTAATTCTAGCAAAGAGTGGTAATTGTGTAGCAGTTCAATGTCTGCTTCATGAGCAAGACTGAGATGTGAGGGCTCAAGCTCTGACTACAGGGTGGTATCAGTGAGCACTGACCAATAACAGCATTTCTGCAGCCATATGCAACTTCTCTGCGTGCAATTTTGTGTGCAGTCACCTTTGCTGCTTAGGAGAAGCTTACTGTTTTATCTTGTACTGTTCTGCTGGCCTGTGTAGGAGAAGGAGATGTAGGCTCTCTGCAACTTACTCCTTACTGAAAGAGCATGGATACTCAAGGGTGCAAGTGTACAAAGACTCCTGTGTTGGAAGATGTGTGGGAGCCCTAAGAAGATTCAAGAAAGCCACAAAATTCTCTTTCCTGTACACATATGAATGTGGGATTGCAGTTTATCTGAAATGCCTCTAAATGCCCATCATAACTTCTTATTAAGGAGAATTCTGCGTGGTGTGAAAGATCTCAGGCAGAAGGAGCAGCAGCACATGGTGTCATGCTAGGGAAAGCAAAGAGACAGTTGCAAGGACTACATGATACAAAGGCAACATTGTATTTCTGCTCTATTCTAAGCACTTTGTGGCCAACTCAATCCCTTGGTACATCTTTTTAATGGCTTCCAAGGTACAATTTACCATCAAATAAAAATAGATAGGTAGGAAGTATGTGCTGGGTATGCAACTTTCATGCTGGATGTATGGAGACCCTCTTCCAGTTACCTCCTACAGTGGTTTTCTCATCAACACACTCCAAAACATAAATTACCAGAGCCCTACAATACTGTCTTTGGTGGGAGAAGACCCATAAAGTCAGGGTTGTAAATAATCATATGTGAAAACCACAGATTGTTCAATAGGGAAAATGCAGTGTTACTGCAAAGCTTCAATACCCTAACCCAGCTCTGAGATCAACTCACTCTACACTAGGGCAAATGGTTCTTGCAAGCCTGTTAATACTGTAGACGGTCGTTACTGGGGTCGTTACTCAGCCCAGCCATATTAGATCCTATCATGTAAATGAATTTATTACAGTGGAAGATGTCATAAGGTTGAAGCCAGAGTAAGTTGCTTGCACGGCATATGAAATTATTTTCTAAATAAACACTGCTTGTCTAGGGTATCTGAAAGAATACAGACCCAAGGTCTAGACAGAAAAAAAGAGTAGAGTAGTCAAAACACTGGTTTAGATCTAACATTACTGTATGATGCTTGGCAGATCACTTTGTCTTCTTTAATTTCACTTTAAAATTTAATAGTACATGACCAGCTCTCTATAAAGCAGATAAGATAAAATCCATCAGGGAGTATGAACTGCTTAGATGACACTTTGATGAAAATTACATTATAAGACAGAATTATTATAAACATGCGGTACCTGTTAGCATATGCATTTTTAAAAGAACAAATGCATTATCCTGATTTTTTTCTTGTTCTTAGCATTCTCAAATGATTTGCATCTCTTGAAATTGTTCTTGGATTGTTATAGCCTTTATAAGCTCTTCCAAAGCAGAAAAGTAATCAAGACTTGTCCTTTAATAAAAGACATTTTAATAGAAGTGGAGCATGAGTTGAAAAGCTAGACTTTCATGCCTTCTTTGGAGCAGAAGCATTCCAAATCGAGTTCTGCAGACTGCTTCCTAAATCCTACCCTGTTTGGGGAAGCAGTCAACACCATTTACTGTATCGTGCTCTACGTTTTATTTCGTATGCAGTTCATAAATAACTGAGAAGAGCTGTGTAATCAGATACCTTTCCTAAACTCAATAAAGTTGCTTTCTCTCCCTTTATTTTGCCATAAGTTTAAATGAAAGTATGGGGGGGATGGGGGGGAAGGCGAGTAATTTCTTTATGACGTCCCTGAAGCAATTAACATCAACTTCTTGACCAGACCATGCCTCATATACTTAACTCCAGCAGAGGGGTTACAGCATATAGCTGTGGAAAGGCCAACAAGAACAGACTGGGATGTAACTATTTCCCATCACCAGGCACGGTGTTTTAAGACCCATGGAGTAATTTCTGTTCTTATTCTCAAACAGGAAATGCTTGAGGCCTTTCTGATCTGCCATCTGTGACAAGCTGTCACTGAAGAACTATACATGACAGAACCTGAAGGCTGTACAGAATACGGAATTACACAACATAGTTCTTGAGCTCATACCCCACAGTGTCCATATTTCCTCAGCCTACAGATGCTGTTGCTACCAAGGACACATCTTCTTTCATAATACCAGGCACTTGTAAGTAAAACTTAAGGAAGAAGGAATCTGACTACTTGTAAGAATGCACACAAACATTTTAGCTTCAACCCATTTCCAGGAATAAGAAAGAGATGAAGTTGCCTTGAAATATTGTACTACTGAATTTCAGTGAAATATTAAATGTTATCTACTGCACTGTATTGTTTTGATCATGTTTAGAATAACAAAGATGAGAAACCTCATACATGTCTCTCAGTGTTAGTTGTGTAAATACTTGGACTGAAGTGTCTACAGTCCCAGTTTCCTTCCTCAATGTTTTAAGAGATTTACCAGAACATAAATTCAGTGAAGCACTGTAAGAGAAAACCAGCAGAAAACATTTATTGCTCTCACAGACATTTTTCTTATATATCCTGGAGACAGAATTGGTCAACTGATCACATGCTCCAAGAATATTTATCCTTTTCGGACATTACATCATCTCATGAAGTTACCTACGGGGACCTAGAAGAAGCCAAAGGCACAGAGAATTTCTAGATAATGGGATAGCTTATCTACTCAGCTTTGAAAAGGTGCTTTTCTTACTCTACATTCCCTCCATTCCCTTCCCTGTTTTATTGCAAATATTTAAGTTACTATGCTTGTGTTAGAAAATGGAAGAAATAACACTTTATATAAGGCCTACCTTGATACAGAACCTCTATGTTCACAAGTGAAGTACGCACCCATAGTTGTTTCCGAATGCAAATCAAGTCACCACACTACTGTGTCTGTACAAATGAAACCTGCCACTCTGTAACACCTGCAAAATAGAATGTAGAAATGAGACCAGGAAACAAGCCTAAGCGGGCAATTGTAAAATAGGTTCTGTATGTGCCATGGTGAGTGTTAAGTGGGTTGTCCTTTTGATTTTTTAACTGCAGTGCATCTAGTGGAATTCCTGGGAAACTTAATCAAAGGGATATAGAAGGTTTTAAAGAATTTTTGTTCTGAAGGCTCTACACATGGCTCATACCCAAGTTCTAAACAAATAAAGATAGCTCATTTATTGAAGATTAATTTTAAGATTTTCTTTGGCACAGAGAAAAGGTCTGCTGTGTGTTCAGTCTCAAGTCTTATTACCAATTCACTTGCCACTTGAATGCAGCACACAGCCACAGCAAGCATCCAGGCGTGGCGTGGCTTCTCCAAGGTATCAGAGAACAGTTCTCACATCTGTTTCTTAGCCACCTGAATGACTAATAAACTTCAGCCTAAAAGACCCTTTACTCTTGAGAGGTTGCAAGATGCTTATTAATCCTGAAAAATCCTATTTTCCCTGAACTTTTATTAGTTTGTATTTGAAATAAAATAGGGCTGCCATCATTAAATGTTTGAAATTTGTGTAAGCCCAAATTGGGTAGGAAGAGATTACTCATTACCTATAATTTGAACAACTGCCAGCAGTGCTAATTTGAAGCAGAGATTAGTTTTATTCATTTCATTATTTTATTTTAATACTACAGTGATTGAGCTTTTTTCTCTCTCTTGTTTTATTCCCCTATAGCTCTGGAAATAAAAAGCACAAAGCTATCCAACAGATTTTTATCCAGGAGTTTACACCAAGACTGAATTTCCAAGGCCTGGACATCTTCTCTGATTCTCATTCTGTGTTCTTGCACAAAAGATGTCAAAAAACACAACAGACAACTCAACTAACCCTCACTCAGCTGTTCTAGGTCTGTTCCTGGGAAGCATTTCACTGATCACGGTTGTCATGAATATATTAGTCCTGCGTGCTGTGAAAACTGAAAAGAAGCTGCAAACAGTTGGGAATTTATACATTGTCAGCCTCTCTATTGCAGATTTGATAGTTGGTGCAGCTGTTATGCCCCTGAACATTGTTTACCTCCTAAGTCCTGTGTGGACTCTAGGCTTACCAGCCTGTCTGTTCTGGCTATCGATGGATTATGTGGCCAGTACTGCATCCATTTTCAATCTCTTCATACTGTGCATTGACCGTTACCGTTCAGTTCAGCAACCGCTGAAGTATCTCAAATACAGAACAAAAATGAGAGCGTCGCTAATGATTTTGGGGGTTTGGTTGCTCTCTTTCATGTGGGTCATTCCAATCCTAGGATGGCATGTTTTTGCCAATAAGGGGGAAAGGAAAGTAAAGGAAAACAATTGTGAAACTGAATTCTCTAAAGTCACCTGGTTTAAAGTGTTGACAGCCATTGTCAATTTCTACCTACCCTCTATCATGATGTTATGGTTCTACTATAAAATATTCCGAGCTGTTCGAAAACACTGTCAACACCGACAGCTCATCAATGGATCATACCGGTCTTTCTCAGAAAAAAACACCATACCTCATAATAAGACAAAGGATGAGCAAAACATTTGCCTCCAAATGCAAGTATCAGACGAGAACACTCCTCCCAAAGATGAGCAAAGCTCCCCTCAGCCCCAAAATATGGAGGCAGAGCTTCATTCCAGTAAACGTGACGAATCTTCAAAGGCATTCATTAGCAAGAGTAATAGGGAAGTCCTTAAATGGGGCTGTTTTCCTCTCACCACTGTCAAGCCTGAGCCAGGCCTGGATAAAGTAGGAAAGAAGCGTGTGCATGTAACAGAAGAGAACGCGAAAGAAGAGGAGCCTTGCTCACAAGACAGTGATTTAAGTGATGCATCAGACCCTCATACCTTCACAGAGGAGGCACTCTCTAGAGACCACTCCAGGCCAAACCGCAAAAGAGCTTGCAGTCCTGAGGAAAAGCCCGAGAACAGAGATTTCAGAGGACTCAGTTACCTGAGGAAAACCTGGAGAACTCTGAATACCCACTCCAAAAGGGAAATTCAAGGACTGCATGAGAACAGGGAGAGGAAAGCAGCTAAGCAGCTAGGGGTTATAATGGCAGCCTTCATGCTGTGCTGGATTCCCTATTTTGTATTGTTTATGGTGATAGCTCTCCATGGCCACGAACAATATTCAAGATTACACATGTTCACTATATGGCTTGGCTATGTGAACTCCACCTTAAATCCATTCCTGTATCCTCTCTGTAACCAGACTTTCAAGAAGACATTCAAAAAGATCCTTCACATTCCCTGATGCTTTTATGATTTGAGCTAAAAAGCAGCTCAAGAGTTCAACCAAACAGTTCCAAGGAGGAGTACCAAGGGTAAAGTAGAGGACTTTGGAAAACTGTAATTTATAAACAGGTGTTAGTAAAAGTGGGAAACATGCATTTAACGGCATTAATATATTTGAAGCAGAACTGATTCAGATCAGGAATCTGAGAAACTCGGGGGCAATCTCAGAACTGTTACACTACTGTACACATTCTACAATTTGAGATTAGCTCTTTCATCATGTAGAACAAAAACTGGGGATACAAATAGAAATCTTCAGTGATTATAAATTAACCAGCTACAGAAAAGGAAGAGATAGAATAATGTTTCTGTGATTGGCCAAATAATGTTTTTCACCTTACTCTGTTAAACACAGGAACACGTTGCTTGGAGGTACTTTGCATCACAAAGAAAGAAGCTTCAACTGTTAAAAAAAAATTCTGCCCTATTTATTTATAGCTTCCCCCAAATGATAAACTTTTTTGAAATGTCAAGTCATATTGTAACCTCTCATGTCTCTTTGATATCATGCTTGTTTTGTTTATACCTGTACATGTTAACTTCACTGAAAAAAAAAGTATTTTTATGTCCTAGAAATTTTGGTAAGACTTCCCCATACTCAACATACTCTCACTGTCTATTCAAGAAGGGTATGCTGTTGTTTCTAGTCTTACAGTTGATTACAGACTACACATATTTTCATCCTTACAAATAACCTAAGCTTGCAGTGGTAATGTTAATCCATATATACTTATCTTGTAGTAGGCAAACTCTTCCTACTATAATGAGGCAAACTCAAGAGCAACAAGTCAGACTTGCAAAATAGAAAATAAGATACATGGAGTATGTTTACATTTTCTATTATTTATTTTTAATTGCATTTTATAAACCATGGTGTAGAATACTTCAGGAGAAACACAGAGAGATAGTGTAGTAGGTTGGAAGGTTATTACACACAGTAATAGTGTAGTAGGTTAGAAATCTAAGTGCAACCTACATCTCTAAGCTGGGCTGGCTTTGACATTACATCATGTTGCTCAGGACCTCATCCACAACTTGAATGACAAGCTGTAAAAACAGCTTCATCTGGAAAAGCTGGGAGGCAGCCTTGACAGACAAGTTTGCAGCTAAGGTTCACTCCATCAACTTCGAGCATTCACTTGCTCAGCCACTGATGTAACCGTTTCTAAGTACTAATTAATTCTCACAGCCAGACATGCCCTGTTACAGAGCAAGAATCAATCCCCTCTTCCTACATGTAGGCAGGTATAGAACTGTTACCAGAGGAACAGTGGAAATGTATATCGTGGCATACAGTGCATGAGCTATCTTATCAGGGAGCTTACAGCTTTACAGAACAATTACACCAAAGTAATAAAAAAAAAAGCATACAGATTGGGGAGTGAGGATGAGAATTCAGGCAGAGGAGATCTCAGAACCTACATTAGCTGAGTTTCTCAAAAGCACATACTGCCTTGTTTGTGGCACAGCAGTAAAGCAGTCATTCCTATTCTTCTGCTACAGAACTGAGAGAAACATTTTTAGCAAACACTGGGGAGTATATTAGTTTTAAGAAATCCCAGACCAGATAACTTCAGCAGCTAAGCTCACATTTGCATGTAATGGTAAGTTTATAGAAGTCTTCTCCATATATTTTCGGAAGGATGACTAGAGAGATTGAACCTGAATGTAAAAAGAATGCACTCCCATTTTGTTGTGCTGATTAATTTACTGCTTCCTGAATGCTTTTGTGCTTCTGAAATTGCTTAGTTAGCTTAACAAAGTTCTGATGGAACTGGAATTCCTTCAACTGAGTGCTGCCAGAACTTTGGTGGGATGACTTGGAGGGATATTCTATGTAATATCTGTATTACATCAGAAGTGAAAAATTGTAGTTTAATGGTCAGAGGAGAAATTTTGAATTCTGGGATCTTAATTAATGATCCTGAGCTACTTAGAGTCCCTCTGTACCACATGTGCCTATTTTGTAAAGTGAGAATGACAAGACTTACAGCAACAATGCAGCACTTAGGATAATGTTTGCACAATGCTCATACATTTTGGATATAATATGCTAACTAAATGCAAAATATTATTATCCTCTGTCAATTTTATTTCTCTGAATTGCACACCTGAATGTCAATAGTTGTATTTAAAGTATTCAATATTGAATGATGTCCTAATATATCTGCATTTTAATAAATGGGAAAACTGTGTCAAAGGATTAAACTTAAATTCAGTCTATCTCAGTGTATCATACAAGGCTCAGAGCTTAGTTGACTTTGGTGTCAAGTAGCATTCAGGAAAAACTGCAGTTAGGGAACTCAAATATAGGAGGAAAAAATAGCAAAATATGGAGACAGAATACGGAAGTAGCGAAATTCACTCTGGAATTCACACAACTGTTTATTGCAGGAGCAGTATCTGCACAAGTATTAAAATATCCCTTAATTTGGACTACAAAGCAGCATCTTTGGTGAGGCTGCACCTCGAGTACTGTGTTCAGTTTTGGGCCCCTCACTATAAGAAAGACATTTAGGTCCTGGAGCATGTTCAGAGAAGGGGAACCAGGCTGGTGAAAGGGCTGGAGAGCAAAGCGTATGAGGAGTGGCTGAGGGAACTGGGGATGTTTTGCCTGGAGGAGGCTGAGGGGGGACCTTATGACTGCCTACAGTTACCTGAAAGGAGGGTGCAGAGAGATGGGTGTTGGTCTCTTCACCCAAGCGACAGGTGACAGGACGAGGGAAATGGCCTCCCGCTGTGCCAGGGCAGGGTCAGATTAGACATTAGGAAAAAATTCTTTACCCAAAGGGTTGTTGGGCACTGGAACAGGCTGCCCAGGGAGGGGTTGAGTCACCGCCCCTGGACATGTTTAAAAGATGCGTAGATGAGGTGCTCAGGGATATGGTTTAGGAGAGGATGGGTATGGTTGGACTCAATGATCTCAAAGGTCTTATCCAACCGAGTGATTGTGATCTTTTAAAAGATATGCTCTAATCCAACTGCCTTTCACAAATAACTTCTCGGCTTCACAGCCATTATGATCTTTTCTCTGTGGTGATATGCAGCAGCAATTCTAGCCAAAACGCATGGTGGTTTCTGTGATCGCTGAGGAAATAAACAGCAGAGTCAGCTACACTTACAGGTGTGCAGTGCTGAAACGTGCTCACCCAAGGGCAACTACGAGTTATTGAGAAGTCTATCCTCTTCATCATGGCAACTGCCTTTTTATGTATTAATACATGAAAGAGTAAACAAAATCAATGAAAATTGGTCTAAAAATTATAACAAAAAGTACCTTTGGTACAATTAAAGAATATTCAAACACAGAACAGCCTAACCTAGGCAGATAAAGGGAACAATGCCTGAACATTTTTTAATCTCCCTTGATTTTTATCCACAATCTTAGTGTAGCTGTGTTAATAAAGATAGTGGAAGTTGTCATAGTGGGCCCTTCCCATGTGACAGTATAATAGATAATAATGAAACAGAAAAATGGGATACTGACTATTTCAAACTTCCTATTAGCAAGGTACTAACAGGATCTATCAGTTTATTTTATTGAATAAGCAATTCAAACGGCTCTGGATGCAAGAGAAGCAGAGAAAAGCAAATTAGGGTAAGGAATGGAGAAGCTTACTACCACTAGGGCCATGCCTCAAGAGAATATCCCAGGTGTGGTTTCCTGTAAAATATGTGCAGTGTTTTCCAGTTATTAAAAAAGGCCAGAGGCCACACAGCTTTAAGAGAACAAAACAACTTTCTTGGAATTTCTTGGACTGGAGTTCTACTTTGATTAAGGTGTCGTGAGAAGAACCAACCTCCCTTTTGAGAGGGAGAAAAAAAAAATACATTCTCTTTTTATTCTGGGTCAGTGGTGACATCTAGTGGGTAATGAGAATAATTCTGGGCTTCTGCGGCAAATGCCGTGTATCAATGCAAGTTTATTGAGGGGTGCAATTTCCAAGTGGATCCTGCCATCTGGTAGATAGTTCCCATATACTTTTCAGGAAACGTGGCACTCAGCAAAGGAAACGTTAGTGTAGGTGCAGATGTTGGCTCCGCTGCTTCATCTAAAAGGACTCCATCTCATTCTCTGTGATAGCACAACTAATGAAAATGACTGAAAGATTCACTTCCAGTTAATTTCTAATCTTAAGATATTAATACAGAAGCACTGTAGACACGTCAGAACACTTCCACAGCAGGTCCAAAATTCTGCAGACTGCTGTATCATTCGGCTGTCATCAGACATGCTAGAGGACTATCCTAACTTAGCTGGGATGGCTCACGTTCCTAAAGTTGAGGTGTAAGAGTACACCTGAAAGTTTGGTGCATGTATTATCCCCCCCAGAATGAGAATTAGTTCATTCAGAAGTGCCAAATTAAGTTTAATACTTATTCATAAATATTGGCTTTTGTTTATTAAGTACAATGGCAAAGTTATGAAATTTTATCAAATTATTTGTCTAGTTAAGGATTAGTAATAGAAATATTGTTAACACCATGAGAAATAGCTCAAGAAAACAATTTACACTCCTGATATCAAATTCAAAATTATCTTTAAAAATTATGCATGCTTGACACTGGAATAAGTAATTTCTACACAGTCATCTTAGAGTCTAAAATAGAAATATAAAAATCAAATGTAAGATGTACGGTCTATACAGGCACAGCCACATGAGTACGCATAACGGGCTAACACAAAATTGCCTCTGAGATCTCCACCAGTTAAAATCTGTAAGAGTTCGTGCTGAAAGAGATGTACATATGTGTATGGGAATGGTTAAAAGCATCTTAATATCCCCTAATTCCTACAATGTTTCTATTTTCAACAATATTTGTATTCCTTATAATTTTGTTAAGTCTATCAAGGTATCTTGTGTTTAAAGTGACACGTTTCAACTAAAAAAATGCCTCAAAAGAAACATATAGCACCCGTTGCTACATATTGCACTGTGCAATTAAAATTAATGCCTACTGTAATTAAATTGAATGCCTTGAATAAAATCCAACACCTTTCATTCTGATCAGGTATAATTTAGTTTTCAGAAATAACATGGTCAGACCTGGGAACTGAACTCAGGTCTCCTACCTGGCAATCTAATTTCCTCCTCAGTAGATGTGAATAATCCCTCAGCTCAGTTCTTTGTGGGGGTGACAACTGTTCCTCAGTATAACATCAAAGTGTTTACAGGACAGGCACCCTGCCTGTGCCAGCAAAATTAGTGACAATGCTCACAGAAGTCTCCCAACATGGCAACTGCAAGAGATGCCTTTTTCAGCATTCTTCCACTATTGATTCGAGTATTCATTGCTACAGCAGACTTCCAATTTTGCAGCTGTATGGCATGGGACTACATGATTTTTGACAGTATATTTTGTCTGCCAATGTTTTGTGATGTTGTTCACTGAGAATGTTGTACAAAATTCATTTAAATCCTTAAATGGAAATCATCATATAAACTTTAATGTTTTTCATTAAAACTTAGAACAGAATCTAATTTGAACTAAGTAATTCAGAGAAGTTATCTTCTCCAAAACACGTTGAGTCCATGTTCCTCAAGAATCTGCTTCTATTTTATTGTCTTCAATCTTCCCTTGCTGCAAGACTTTGGTTGGGGAAACTGGAAGTCCTATCTACAGAAATACATGCCAAAACTGCATTTCTTTTTGGCATGTATTTGTTCCTTGTTTTTAATAGTTGATTACTATTTTTATGTTTACCACGCTTTTATTTGCTCCTACAAAGATCTCACAAGGTACACCTTAGCTGCAACAATCGATCAACTCCAGCATAAATTCCAGATTAACTTTGTTCTAGCCACTTCCCTGAAGATCCAGGCACAGAGAGATCTTTGAAACTGCCTCTTTTTCTTACATTGTAAGACTTCACTGTGCTCATACATATACATCAGCAGTTCCAGGTATAAATTTCATTTACTTCCCAAGTCAGCTAGTCTGTATAAAAAAAATTATAGTCCAAGACTGCAAGTCTACCAGATGCATCTCCCATTTCACTGAAGCAACAACTGTTCTGTGGAAATCTAATTCCTTGGGTCTGGATTTCTTTTCAGGTACAACATGTCTAGTTAATATGGGAATGTGGGCTCATAAAAGAGTGTCCCCCTGGCCTGTTTTGGTATTATTTCTCATGACCTATGTTATGGGCTGACAGCTGTTTCATAAACCACATAATTGAACTGGAACTGTTCATAGGTTAAAAATCAAAGCTAGGTTATACTTCTGTAGAGTCCGGCAAACAAGATTCCAGCTTCTTTTATTGGATGTCATCAATTTTGTCCTGGTTCTGGCCAGGGCAGAGTGTTCAGCAGAGGTGAGCTGAGCTAGCCCAGGTGAGCTGAGTTAGCCCAGGCTGTTTTCCACACCACCTGACACCACTCACCCATAAGAGGGGCTGCTTGGGGAGGGGTTACTCCTAGGTGCTTCCAGGGCCCTCCAAGCCCCCTCAGCACCACCCCTGCCATGAGCAGGGACACCCTCCACCAGGATGCCCAAAGCCCTGTCCAACCTGGCCCCGAACCCTGCCAGGGATCCAGGGGCAGCCCCAGCTGCTCTGGGCAATACCGTACCTCTTCATTTCCCAGTTCACACTGCTTCATTTCCCACCGCCATGGCGGCGAAGCCAGCGTACCTCATGCTAGCTCGCCGGTTCGCGCGCTCGCCTCACAGGGCTGAAGCCCGTGGAGACGGGGCGGGCTGGGCTGCAGCCGGGGCGCACCCCCGCGCCTTTGGCGGCACAAGACGAGGCGACGCCGGGGCAGAGCCGGCGGGCGCTGTGGTAAGGCCGCACGAGCCGCGAACGGCCACCTCACCCCGCCCGGGCTGGTGGACAGCAACTCGGACCGGACCAGACTGGACCGGACCCCCCCTGACAGGACCGCGAGCTCAGCGACCCGCGGCGCCTGCGTAAAATCCGCCGCTTGGCGCCAGCCCCCGCTCCCGTCACGTGGCGGGGGCGGGTGACGTCAGCGCGCCGTGCCAGCACGCAATGCAGGAAGTAAAGCGCGGTGTGGCTGGTGAGCGGTTCGCGCGTGTGCTGGGGGCGCTGAGGGTGGCTGGTCCGCCCTCGCCCGAGCTCCCGCTGCCTTCGCGGCCCCGCTTCGCCCCCCTCGAGGTCGGTGCGTCCCGGGTCGCTGGGGCCGGCCCGCCGCGCGCTCCTGGGCGGGAGAGCCTTGGGGCGGGAGCTGGGGCTCCAGGCACGCAGAGGCGGGCGGGGGCCGTCCCGTGTGGTGTGGCTGGTCCCGGGCCGGCCTCAGGAGCGGCCGAGGGCACCGCCTGCCGCGCTCCGAGGGGGCAGCTCGGCCGGGTGCCGGAGGCGGCCTTGTGCCGTCGGTCACGGTGTGAGGATGGGTTTGAGAGCGGCGCTGGCCGGGGTGCAGCCTTCCCTGGGATGCGGGGGTGGGAAAGGCGATTTCCCTGTCCCCTGCGAGCGGAGGAGGCCCTCGAGCTGCCCGCCTCAGGGCTGCAGGAGCTCGTAGGAGGGCTGCGTTCCAGGCGCTACGCGGAGTTGTTTTAAAACCTGACACTTCGCGGTAGTTTTAAACTGATAAATGTACTTCTACAGCACGTTAATTGTGTCTGATTTTTTTGTGTTAATAAAAAGAGATTTGAGAGGTTTTCCAAGTAGGCTATTAAAGTTCACACTGCCAGAAACTCCAGCTGCTGTTAAAAATCAAGAAAATTAAAAAGGAAAGAAAAGGAAAGGGGGGGCAGGATATTATATTTGCAGTATGCCATTTAAACTGAGACATCACGATAACTTTCACCGTGAAAAGTAAGGAAAACCTCAAACTTACACCCAAAAACCCACATTCTGCAATTTACCGGTGCGTAAGGAAATAATTTACAGTAGAAGATAAGCTGTATAAACTGAGTGTAGAAAGCATAGCTGGATTATGCCAAAGACTAAGGAAGTATTGTGTAAGAAGAAGCATAACTTACTTTCCCGGGTTGGCTTTGATACCACTGAGAAGTTCCCTCAGAAGAACTGGCTATTTGGCAGTTAAGAAATTAAAATCACTTCTTGTTGCCTCCCCTTGGCTCCAAAAAAGCATGAAAGAAAAGCATGTAATCTCTGTTTCACAAATGTCTTCACAGCACAATAAACTTGGAACTGTTTGATTCAGTCCAGGTTCCAGTAAAGCAGGCTGGATTTAGGTGGATGTCAGATAATGTAGCTGTGCTGGGAACTTTATTTTGACTTTTCTATATGTAGAATCCTATCAAACACTGTTTCATATGTAAAGGTATGCAGGGTCAGGAACAAAAGGCAATCACTTGGTGTTTTGTGAACTAAAACGTTTAGTTATTTCAAACACAGGAAGGAATAATTTCATAAATGTTTGAGTTCACATGGTTGATATGATAAGCATTGTGAACAAAACCTAAACTCATAGCTGTTGATCTCCCTTTCTGGGCTTAAAAACCAGCAGTTACTAGCTTAGTAGGTGAATGTGTTATGATAAATAGCATATGCTCCTATCTCCGAGAGGAGTTTTAAAACTAGCATTTTAAAATGTTATTTTTACTATGTAACAAATCTTTGTTTTGCAACTTTTCTTATCTTAGCCAGATAGTCAAAGGCAGAATGGAGTGTGTGAAAGGAGGACCTTCCCTCCCCTAGGTGTGTGTTTGAATACACTGTGTCATGGACTGTGTTTCCACAACTCCTGTCTTAGTATGTGTAGGTGTGGACAGGAGTGAGGCATATGAACGGTAAGAAAAGGAGATTTCTGGAGGGCAAAATTTTTTTGAGTTTTCAAGAAAATAAACAGATGGAGCCAAATCACCTCATGGTGAAGTGAATGCTGCTGCTAATGTGAATAAGGTGACTTATGCCTAGTTGAAGTAGAGCTTTGAGTAGTCATGAGTAATCTGGTTAACTGAGTATGTACTTACCAGGTGTATCTGTTTCACAGTGATCATTAACTAAAATCATGGCAACTGCCAGTAATGAGGTGCACCATCCTGTAGAACCTGGAATCTCAAAGCTGCAGTTTGCTCCCTTCAGTAGCGCCTTGGATGCAGGATTCTGGCATGAACTAACCCAGAAGAAACTCAATGAGTACCGCTTGGATGAGACCCCAAAAGTTATCAAAGGATACTACTACAATGGTAGGTAGGAACTGAACTTCTTAGTTAATAGTTTGGGTTCCTCCTGTCACTCCTCTTAAGTATTTGGGTAACACATTTTAGGTGTTTTGCTGAAAGATGAGAAAACATGGACAGGTGAGCTGTGAATTCTGGTGTCTGTGGGTAATTTGTAATTTAGATTAACAAAAGGAGGCAAATTAATCTATGTATTGCAGTTTAAAAGAAGCATGTTGCTGCTTTTTGTCCAGGTGATCCTTTGGGTTTGCCAGTTCGCTTGACTTTGGAGTTTAGTGCCTTTGATATGTAAGTACAAATGTGGTTTACCTTAATTTGTATGCAAAGACACTTTCCTTGCATAAAAATAATGCTTTGTTGCATAATATTACTTGAACAAATTCTACATGACAATAAATACACGTTTTCATGAACTTTATAACAGTAGAGAGACTGCTTTGAGTCACAAATGTTAGCTCCCTGTGTCTGAAGTAGTATATTCACCTGAAGCCGGTAAGTTTGACTGACTCACTGTTTGCATGTATGTTTATACAAAATACCATTTCTTCCCATTTCTTTGGCTCTTCTGTGTAAGGAAGGATATTCCACTAATCTGACTTCGGGTCAAGTTTATCCTTAGATTTTTATTTACTTGAATTAAGATATCAAAACAGTTTTTACAGTCCCTAGTTGTTACATTGTAATATCTTCCAAAGTATTTAACCTGTATGACTGGAATTTTTGTACTTTTCCCTTTACCCCCAAAGTGAAAGGCAGCACACACAGCAAAAAATGAAAGGGGAAATATTTTTTCCATATGCTTTTAATCTCCAGCAAATGCCTGTTAGAATAACTAACATGGGAACAGGTATCTTCATATTTAATGCTTTGTCTGTTTTAAATCAGTGGATTACAGAGTTGTAAATTACAGACCTGACTTTCTCTGCCTTGCTTGGTGAAAATTTTAGGAGCCTGATGAGGCTTTTTGAGATAATTTTATGACACATAATTCCACTGATTTTTACATAAGAACTTTCAGGTACAGCACCAAAAGCATATGCAGCTAAGTGCAGTTGAAAGAAAACTGATATTGGGAACAAAAGTTGCAGATTAGGAAAAAATGGATGGCACCAAAATATTGATCTCTCAAATGTTATGACAAAAATAAATGTATGAAAAGTTTGTTTATGCAGTGCTTAAATATTCCTCCAACTGTAGTAAAGTTCTTATGCTTTGAGTAGTCATTTTAGATGGACAGCTTATAGTTGAATAGATTCTGAATATTTTCAGTCTGTCATGGAATGCCACTTGGCCAGACATAATGCAGGTGCCTGATGGGTTTTTTTAAGTCATAATGTAGATGCATATTTGCACAGGTTCTTACAGCAATCCGTCTTCAGTAAAGCATTATGACTGTAAAAATGTCTTCATTAGAACTGTTGTTAACTTTTTTTACTGTGTCTTGTCATTTGACAATTTCAGGGCAACCTTACACCATAGGGATAGCTACCAATAATACTTCTGATGATGTTAAAGACATTGGTTTCCAAGTCTCAGAGGTTTCTTTCTTGTATTCAGGAACGCCTCAATTCCAGCACGTTGCTGTCCTGCTTTTGGAACCTTGTATAATACCAACACTTTTGAGACTTTCAAGTCCTGTGATAAGAAATCTCTTCTGGAAAAAGAAGCAAATGAGGTAAGATTGAAAATAACATCAACTGGTAGAATGAAAGGTTTTGAAATACCCAGTGAAGTGCTTGGTAGTCTCTGCCCCAAATATTGAAGATACTGTCCATACTCACCCATATAGTGGCCTTGGGATTTGCCTTCTGGAAGGAATAGCACAGAATAGAATATCTCAGTTGCAGGAGACCTACAATAATCATCTGTTGCAACTGCCTGATCACTTCAGGGCTGACCAAGAGTTAAAGCATACTATTAAGAGCATTGTGCAAATGCTTCTTCAACACTGACAGCTTTGATCTTTGCTTTTTACTGTTCTTTGCAAGAGACTAGAAAGTAGCTAATTATACTTGGAAGACTTAATTCAGCATTCTACTAGGCTGCATTTTAAGCTTGACAGTGGTATTGGAGCTGCCAGTGCCTTGAGTTCTGTAGACAACATTTTAAATTTTTTTTCTTGATACCAGGAAACCAGTGAGTGCCTGGTTTAACCTTTAAGTTCTTGCAGTACATCTGTGTGACAGCGATGATTCCAGAACAGCTAGAAGACTGCAATAAAGCAAGAAAAAAGTGGCTGTCAAAGGAAGGGTCTAGTCTACTTGCACTGTGCCTAACTAAATTAAAGGTCACAGCCTGAGGAAAAGTTGCAGTCAAACTAAGGCAACTTTTTTCTTTTTGAGAAATTTCACTTTGAACCAGTCCTTGATTCCATTAATTAGATTGACTTGTCTGCCTGCTGGCCTTGAGTAGACAAGTTTTCATGCATATCTCCAGTCAAAGCTATGAATATTTTGTGTTCCAGGCCTAGTGCTTCCCTGCCAGTGGTAGGTATGATGCCTGGAAATGTCAGAATGTTTCTTTACTCTTATATTATTTGATCTTTGTCATAAAAGAAGAAAAAAAAAAAAAGAAAATAGAAAAATAGGGGAATGCCTCATACAGATGCTAGCTTCTTTTCTCACCAAAACACAGTGTTCTGCCTTGCTGGTCTCCCATTTTTTTTGGAGACATTTCCTAGTATGTTATTCACACCTCTAGTACATATAGATCCTGTGAATGAAAAAGGTAAGAGTGCAGTACAATGCTGCATTAAGATCACAGCGTGGTCTGTCTTCCGCTAGTGTTAATAGCTCATATACATAAGAGGCTGTTGCTGATGGTATTTGGTTTGTTTCATTTGGTGGTCCCTACCTGATCCATGAACTAATTAATGTTCCTCTTGTTCTCCAGCTTCCATATTTTTTTGTGTTAGATACTGCTTATCTTACCTGTAGAATCCTCTTAGCCTAGATCATAGAATGGATGAGATCAGTCAGGAAAAGACCAAAGTGCATTGCTGGGAGTGTTAATTTTGGTGTTTTTAAGCTAACTGGAAGAATTAAAGATTCCTGCAGCTGTTCTCATGCTACCCTGGTATTTTTTTTTCTCTCCCCTTTCTCTTCTTGGCCTCACAATCAATGACAGATATGGGAATCAATAAAATCTGGAGCTGCTCTTGAAAACCCCATGCTCTTGAACAGGTTCCTGCTGTTGACATTTGCAGTGAGTAATGATAATATCTCGGGTACTTTAAGAGCATTGCTGTGGAAATGATGAAGTGATTTCTTTTTAGGAGAAATATTTAATATTAGCATATTAATGTATCATCATTCATTTAAAAAGTCTAATAAGCCATTTTCATTTACAGATAAAAATTAATTTAGAATGTATTCTTTAAAAAATGATGGTGCTGTCTCATTCTTTTCTATAAATGTATAAGATTGTCTGATAGCCTCATAGAAATTAGTGAAAGTAAAGCAACGGTTTCATGTTTAAGAAATGAAATATTTTAATAAATAATGATCCAGCTAAAAAACCTTGAAGTATTATACACACATTGTCTGTCTAAATCTTAAATAGAAACATAACAGAGAAGGGAAGTCTTGTAGTATTTTATTATTTTCTAAAATGATGACACAATGCCTTATGGCATAGAGAGCTATTTCTAGTATGGTTAATATCATCAATCACATTTAGTATTCCAAACCATAATTCACTTTGATATATATGTTTATTATTATCTAATTTTGCAAAAATCTTTTTCTAGGATTTAAAAAAGTATCATTTTTATTACTGGTTTTGCTACCCTGCTCTCTGCTTCCCTGAAGGAATACATATAATTCAGAAACCAGTGTGTCTTGGTGACAGATTCCCATTAAATCAGGTATTCAAATTACTACCTGTTATGAAGTCTGTAGCACTAAGTAGGTCTGTAGTCTGTAAATCATAACTTTTTTGTTAGCACGTGCTGAATTCATTTGAAAATGCAATTTCTTAAAATCTTCACTTATTTCCGAGTCATTTTTTTGTTTACATCTTTTTTTTTTGTTATTGTATAAAATCCCTCAGCTTAACATTACTTGAGCTTTATATCTTTAGATGCAGATATGAATAATTATTGAAGAAGTGGTTATGGTTTTTAATTTTATATAAAGCTTATTGAATACATATCTATGGTTTTGAAAGTCATATTTTAAAGAAACTTCTTAAAGCAGGCATCCCCTGGGAAAGCTAAATCATTAGGAATTACAAACTACTTAATAAAATGCATGATTGGACAAGAAAAACAACTGGGTAGGGATGATTGTTTTAAGGAGAAAAGTAAACAATACTTTGTAGGTAGCTTCCCCATGTGCCTTTTTGCTTTGACAGAACTTAACGTAGAACCTTGGATGTGTTTTGAATGGTGTAATAATCAATGTGAACCAGTTTGGTTTTTTCCAGTGCAAAATGCTTAGTTCCCTTCTTTGAAGACCCCCATTAGTTCTGTAGTAATAAATAGTATAAAAATACCTGTCATGATCCAAAGACAGAATTTCAACTAAAGGTTGAAAATACATTTAACAAAATATATTGAATGGGACTCTGTTGTTTTGCTAATGATAGAGGGACAGATTTATTTTCTTATAAAGCTGCTGGGACTCTCAGAATGAGATTTTTATCTTAGTTTTATGCCTATTGGTAGATCAGTTTGTGGCAATGATAGAAATGTCCCTGTTTAAAATTTGCATTGACAAATGCTATTTTAGCAACTGAATTTTTGATACCCCTTACTGTGGTTGCAGTGGGTTTTAAAACTTCCGAGTATGCTCTGTTCTAAGATTATTTCAGTAAGCTGGCATTCCCAGATGCTAAAACACTCACTGTGGTTCTGTTAAAATGGTTACAGCTGTCTTTTTGCTTGTAGATTCAAGCACTTCAGAAAGCATATGATGAACTTTGCCAGGAAGAGGGTGTTACAGCCTTGCCTTATTTTTTAATCAAGTATCATGACAATTCTGTCGAGATATCTCTGCTGAAAAAGTGGGATGGTTTCTTCCAAGACCAAGGTGGAAAGGTAATGACCTTTTTAAGTCTCTTTATAGCCTACAAATGTTTTAATTGACAGGTGGTTTGAAAACGTCTGTAAAACTGACCTGGGCATTCATCAGTAGTTAACTGATGAATGGCCTGGGTAAATAGTGGAAGACCAGCTATTTTTGTGTTGAGTGGCTCAAAACCCCAGTTACATCAGATTAGTGGTCAGCTTGGAAACAAAGTTCTTCATGTTCTGACTCCCTCATTATCAAAGCAAAAATGACATAACTCTGTGAGTTAGCATAATGATTAAAGTTTTCAAACTACTCCACCTGTAGTGCAAAACATTTGTTGATTGCTTTTGTGCTAAAAAATGGTCCTTGGATGCTTTTTGTTGGCTGTGGTAACTAATCAGAGTTATGGGAGTTTTCAGCTTTGTTTCCAACTTTCAGTGTGTGTTGTGCCACATGTGCATGTTATAAAGTGAGAGCTTTGTCTAAAAATTGATGGGAATGTGTGTGAAGAATGTTCAAGGTAAATGCATTTTGAAAGGCAGGCAGGCTGTGCACCAGAAGAGGCTATTCCTGTTAAATGCAGAGATCATGCACATCCTTTGAGCATAAAGCAAGTCCTGTCCATTGCTTTCAGTTAGGGAAGAATTCTAATAATGCATGAAGCGCATCTCATCACAGCAAGAGTTGACTGGCTTGGTTTACTTACATTTTTGTCCATTGAATTCAGTGTTGGATCATGTTGCTCAGCTGCTGAACTTTGCTGGGCCTTTCTGAATGTGTTTTTGATGAACTTCAAGATTTTTTTATCTGTATCTTATGTCACTGAAGTGTTGGGGAAAAAACAGTTATGGTGAAGAGCTAATAAGTGCAAAAAGAATTATAATTTTTTTTTTTATAAGGAGGTCTTCTCATGCCTCAAAAGTAATTTAGTTCTGTTTTTATAGCACTTTATCTTCAGGGGTTTTTTGCCTTTCCAAATTAGTTTTTTTGAAATTAAGACCTTGGTCTGCAGTTGCCCTTTGTAAAATGGGAAGGCTGAGGTTTTAAATGGTAATGTAACTACAACAATGGGTCACAGATAGGAGAGTACTTGCTTAGGGGTGTTCTCCACAGGAGAGAAATCCATAATCACCTGGAATATATTTCTTCATTAACATTCACTTTGTTGGGAAGTGCCAAAGTTTAAGTCCTGTTGGATAAGATTTATTGCATCAGTGGTGCCTGTAGAGTTTTTGAGAGCCAAGTAAACGTGTCCCTCTGGAAGAAGAAGGATATGGTTTTACTGTTCCTGAGTTCATTTCCTGCTAGTTTATGAAGTTGAATCAGCTTACTAAGGGGTCTTATGCCCGAGTTGGCAGTTGCAAAGAAGCAGCAGTGTATGGCTGGGAGGAGGGAAGGGGAGTGGGCCCCTGTTTCTGCTGTCTGCGTGGCCTGGATTGGCTCATCTGCATTTCAGACTGTTCCTAGGGACTCCTCGCTGATGTGGTAGAGTTGAGACCAGATGCACTTAAATCCATCTATAGGCAAAGGAGGAGGAGAGAAGGGGTCTGTAGGTGTGAGAAACACTGGTGTTGGTAGTGATGGCTGAGTTCAGATTTTTCAGCATGTCTAAAGGTAGGCAGCAGGAACTTTCTAATTTCTGGATGTGCTTTTGTTCTGCATTAACTGTGATTTAGGTTCCAAGTTTAGATGCCTCAGTTATGTGCATGGTGTTGCTTGGTTGAACGCGAGACAGAATGTCCAGTTCCTTCAGATACTGTCTTGAAGGATGGTTTTACAAGTGACTTTTATGCTGTTTTTCCTTTGATTTGATGTCTCACTGTCCTGTCCCATTTCACTTTTTGATGGTCTTAAAATCAATACAGAATTTTGTTTGGAGAGCAGAACTTCAGTTGTTAGTTAGCCTTCTCCCATAACGGTGTGTTTAAAGAGGGTAAGGAAGGTGCTGCACATGCTGTAGTGAAAAGTGAAGGTCCATAAAGAGACTAAACTGAACAAATCTGAAAGCCATGGCAAACACTTGACTGAAATCGAGAGTTGTGACTGTATATTAAACACTTGTAAATAAATAATGTGTGTGTAGGCCTTCTCTGTCCAGAAGTTTTACAGTAAGAATGCCAGACAACTTTTACTGTGAACTGATTATCAGTGTGGATAGATGACTTCTCACTTAAAGCAATTTTACTTGCAGGTGACGGTTGGAGTTTATGATCCATGTAATTTATCCCAGTATCCAGGATGGCCACTGAGAAATTTCCTGATCCTGGCAGCCCACAAATGGTATCTATTTTATTCTTTCCCACAGTGATTATTTATTCATTGATATGAAGTTAGGCACTTTACTCCCATCACCCACCTGAGATTTAACTGCTCACCCTTGACATGACTTGCCTTCACTGATTCTGATTTTGCATATTCTGTTTTTTACTTCTATCAGTCAAAAGTTCCTGTTATTCCTAATCCTCTCAAGCATGCATGTACCTGGAAATACACGCTTTGGACCTTGCCACTGCCCTCTAGCTCTTACAAATCTTGTTTAAAGTATTATATGATTTTATGTAATTAATTAGTACCAAGTAGTGGTAGACCTAAATTTTGAAAATTGGATACTGTTACGTTTTCTTGTAGTGTATGTACTATCTTGGACTTCTTGTTGGTCAGAAGTTGGAAAGACAGGACAGAGTTTTAAATTCTGGTATTTGGAAAAAAAAATCATTTAAACTATTATATAAAACTGAGTCTCTCTCTGTATTTATCTTTTTTCCATTGGCAGGGGCAGCACTCTCCAGTCAGTTGAAGTGCTTTGCTTCAGAGATAGGACCATGCAAGGGGTGAGAGACATAACACACAGCATTATCTTTGAAATAAAACTTCCAGAAAGAGCTCTTGGCCCAGGTAATCTGTGTTTAAAAAAAAAAGAAAATTTTTTTCTCCCTCAATCCCTAGAAGATGGAAAAAATAATACTGTGAAATCATTGCTTGTGCTAAGTTATTTCAGATGGATTTTAAATCATTTGAACTTCTGTTAAATATCTACAAAGGAAATGGTTCCTTCTTCAGAAAGGAAAGAGGAGAGCAATTCTTGTTTTTCCCTCCTTAAATCATGTTTGTAATAAAAAAAAAAAGTCCTCCTGGTGTCATGAAATACAAAAGCTAGGCAATTAGCTATTTGTCTCTATTTTCTTGTTAAATTCGTAAGCAGTCTCTCATCTAGAGAAAACCAACATGTGATAGTGAACGTGTGCGATGCAAACTTTCTATTTCTGAGGTAGAAGCCTGCTACAGAGTGGATTTTTTTCTTCAATCCTATATTGAGGTAGATGTCTTTTAAAGCAATAAACATGTAACATAACATAAATTTGACTTAATTTCTGTGTACAGGACAGCATCACAAAATTTCTCTACCTCATCCAAGAAGTTCTGAATGCTTTAAATGTCATCTTTGTGAATTGTTTAATTATTATATAATTAGGATATACAGTTCTTTGCTGAGTACATATAGGGTCTGGGGGCACGAAGAGATGATTGAACTTGGCAATATTGACTGCGTTGTGAATTATGAATTTGCTAAGTTCTGAACATAGTCTGACAAGCAGGCTTGATGAGGAATGCTGCCATCTCTGTCCTAGGTTTGAAGCAAGCTGAGCAGGCAAAAGCAGCACCTTGGACACCCAGGAGTAAAGCAGTTCTCCAAGAAGCATTACTTTCAGCTGATATAAAACAAGGACATTTGTATAGCAGTGTAAACTAGGTTGTTAAGCTACAGATTACTTACCAAAAGGTTTAGACTTTGGGTATTTTCCTACAAGGTTAAATCTAACAGAATTTCTGTTTTCTATTCTGTGTTGTTAAGGCTTTCATTATTCCCGTGTTGGTTTTTTTACTATGTCTAACAGATTGTCCAAAAGCTGTTGGATGGGAGAAAAACCAAAAGGGAGGCATGGGTCCGAGGATGGTGAATCTCAGTGAATGCATGCATCCAAAAAGGTTTCTTTATTATCTTTCTGATTTTAGTAGTTTTCTTTACTTGGTTATAAGCCATAGCAAGTTGAAATGTGAAATGCCAGAACTATCTCTCTCTGTTAGGTAAGAATATACAGTCACACCTACAATGTATGTACTTTGGGCAGTCCAGCTGGAGGTAAGGACGTGAACAGAGCAGAGTGGACTGCATGCAGCAGAGGTATTTGCAGGTTTTGGCTGTAGCTTCAAATTTGAAATGCATTACATTTTAAACAGAGTGGAATGTAGGTCATAGTGTTACAGCCCTGTGGTTTTCATTGAATAATATAACCTGCAAGTGGTTAAATATAATGAAGCTAAGCATGGAGAAAAGTTCAGCCTTTTGGAATTGTTAGGGTGTGACAGAAAAGAGCTCAGGAAACATGACCTTAGTAATTTTCATCATTCTGCACATATGTATGGGCAATGGGTTGGAAATAGTCTAGTTAGCCTAGAACGTTCATCTTTAGCTCCTCTGCTTTCACTGCCTTATTGTGTGTTCTTGGCTTTGCAAAACTGCAGGAGTGTTGATCATATTTTCCCTATGAAGCTAAGCCCTTTTTGTCTTGCAGTTGTGGCAAGTCAGAGTATGTTCATAGACATTAGAGAGAGTTCATGTGAGGGCTCGTAATTCTTTAAGTAAATGTAACTTGACCTTCTTACTTGTATGCATGCTAACTTCTGTTAATTTCCTTAGAGACTGTGGTAATATGCCAGCCCTGGCAATTGTGATCTTAAATCCTTGTTTGACAAAAAATATTTATGGGATACTGCAAAAATTAGCTTTATGATGTATAAGGGAATGAAACTTAGGCATCTGAGAACTGATTTGAAGACAAAGGAAAAAGAATTTTAAGGAGCTATGTAAGAGTAAGTAAAGGAATAAACATTACTGTTTATGTGAAGCAATATACTCCTTTGGAAAGAGGAAGGAGGAGAGTGAAGGACATAGTTGTGCTCTAGGTGGATTTATTTATTTTTTTTCTACTGACATTCTCCTCGCTGGTTATTGCTCTGTAGATGACTTGGGATGGCCTGACTTGATGAGAGTCTTAACACCCCGTCTTATGATAAATACAAAAATCTGACAGTAGGTTAAACATGGATTTCCCACCTTATTTTCCTTCTAAAACTTCCACAAAGAACTGACTCCATTCCTTAGAGGGCGAGTGTAATATTTCTTGTTGAGGACAAATGTAATTGGATTCAGGAAACCAATTTTTTTTCCCAAATCTCCTTGCCATGCATTATTAGGTGGAAGAATGCTTGTGGGGACTTGGTTTTTCATGTTACCTGTATGTTGAATTACTAAATTCTTTCTCTCCTTAAAATATAAATAAATAGGACTTCTTGAGTTGAAATAAAAATAATTGTTTTGTTGAAGAAGCCCAAGAACACTGAGAAGTGTGTTGTTTTATTTCATGGTATAGGTTAGCAGAATCATCAGTGGATCTTAATTTGAAACTGATGTGCTGGCGGTTGGTGCCTACTCTAGATTTGGAAAAAATTGTGTCTGCCAAGTGCCTGCTGCTAGGAGCTGGTACGCTGGGTTGTAGTGTTGCAAGGACCTTGATGGTAAGTCCTGAGTTAATCTTAAAAGTAATCTGCTGCTTCTCATAAATTTTTTATTATTTTCTTTTTTTTTTTTTGAGCAGCTGCCATGGCACATAAGAGACTAGTTGTGTTCATCTGTATTAATGTACAAGTAATATGTATTAAGTGATGTTATAAATTGCAGGGAAACAGTAAGATCTGTAGCCAGTGGAAATGCTTGAAGTTCTGCTAGTAGTAGAATACCTGGTAGCAAGAGAATGTTAGCACATTAGAAATTTGGCTTGAATTTACATAAAAGATTGAACAAGGATTTCTGGGACAGGTTACCAGTCTAATATAACCAAACTCAACAGCGAAGAACTTGAACTAACTGTGCTGATGATTACTTTCAAATTACATTTTTGTTTAGGGTTGGGGAGTCAGGAAGATTACGTTTGTGGACAATGCAAAGATCTCCTACTCCAACCCAGTGCGACAGCCACTGTATGAGTTTGAAGACTGTCTTGGTGGTGGGAAGCCCAAAGCACTTGCAGCAGCAGACAGGCTGCAGAAAATCTTCCCAGGAGTGGTAAGATCAGTATTTGAAATGTGTTTGTATCTTCCTTGGAAAGAACCAGTGACTAAGTAACTATTACAAGTTCTAGTAATAAAGCATTATTATGAGTGGGGAAAATACTGTACAGGTGTTAGTGAAAAATCTGTGTTTTACGTCACCTCCCTAGCTGTTAAGCTTTGAGATAATAAATATTTGTAGTAATTAACTATTATTAAGGATCACATGAAACATCTTGTAGCTCATGAAAAGTAAAAATTCTTCAGACTGAAGTTGATTGTTCTGTTGGTTTTGCTTGGAAGAACTCAACAGCAGCAAGTATTGATTAGAAACTGGCTCTACATAGAAGTGTAGTACAGAGTACTAAGATGACATTAGAGAGCTTTCTTGTCTGTGATTTCTTCAAGAGCTAAGCATGAATCAGATCCAGAAAAGGGAAGTACTTCATAGCAGCCTTGAGAAGATACCAGAGTGCTCCTCTTCTGGGGAGTACAGTGGCAACAACTTGCTATCAGAATGAAGTAATCGAAAGGGAGCGAGGACAGGAGTGAGATTTTAGGGTGTTTTAGAAGCTTTATGATGAAAGGCCCACCAATGGCACCCTTTATTCTCTGACTCCAGGGTTGGGTATCACATGAACATTACCTAGGGCATGTGTCAAATGCACCTACTTTTTAATGCTGAAAAAAGTACATTTAAAAATGGAAACAGTCAAGTTAGAAATATTTGCAATTCTCTTTGATCCATCCTTCATTTGGGAGAAGAATTTATACAGCTTATAATTTCAGAATAGACACATGCCCAGCTTGCTCTATCGCAAACAAAATTGGTTTATACTCAATTTGGCATGTGATAGAAGTCATTCCACTGTTCCTAGTTTCTGCTTTGGAACTGAGACTCTCAGAATTGGTACCAGAGCTCAGCTGGTGTTGTCTTAACCACTTAACCTGCAGAGAAACTTCTAGTAATAGGAGGGAACTAATAGCAATGTCTTAGTGAGCCTGTATCAGGAAAAAAACACTTTTTCTGTTCAGTAATAGCACATAGTTTGTACAGCCTGTACTGTCTGCCAGGTGCCTGAGATGTTCTATGTTGGCCACTGTCAGATCAGTACGTTACGCCCATCGGTGTTGTGCCTTCTCTGTTGCTCCCTTGTGCTGGTCACATACTGATCAGCCTTCAGCAGGACTCAGCTAGTTTCATAGCTTTGTGGCACAAATGAGGACAAAGCAGTTGCACAGATCCTCTGTACCCTTATGATAGAATGTTTCTAAGACACTTTCCAGTCAAACTCATTTCTGCAGTGGAATTTGTGGAGAAGAGGTATTGTGTTTGACCCTCAGTAAATACACTGAGAAACAACATGCTAACATTAACATGAATTAGTAGAGCTTAATAGTAAAAGTTGTGGTTCAGACAGTTAATATCATGCTGACAGTATGTGAGAATGCTGAGCTTTCAGCAGCAGGCCAAGCACATGGAGTAGTAAGTCTGTAATTAGCCCAGGTAAAGTCTTGGTGCTTTCAGACAATTTGGGTAGTGAAGCCACTGTAGCTGGAGATTTTCTTAATCTAACTGATTTGGGTAGACTTTTCAAAATAGAGTTGCACGTGTTACTGCAGACCGGACTGGTGCTTGTTACCAAAACCCGTATCTATCAGTCTAAATGTCTTTGAATAAAAAGATTAGTTATCCAGGATTTTGAGCCTGCTTGTTTCTGTCATGCTGAAGGAGCAGCCAAAGCTGTCTCCTGCTGTTAGAAACCCGGAGAGTCCTTTCAGGCCCATGGGAATCCAAGCAGTAATGCTGGTTCTGAAGTTATTTCTGAATATTTGATTCTACATTTCTGTGCAATTCACTTGTAGTCTAAATTACTTCCTTTGTTTTCAGTGTGAGTTAACACTTTGCACACAAAATGAAGTTTCTCCTGGTTGACTTTGAAATGCTTGACTGCTCTATGCGGATTCTTTTTTTATTTTTTTAATTTTACATCCTTTCTAGTTAGAAGAGTAACCACCTCATCATTGCAAATGAAACAAGAAGGAATGCTTTGGCAAGGAGCTTTGATTTGTTTCATTCCACTTCTAAGACTGTAATCAACAGTAGCTTAGAGTTTTATAATAAAAAAGAAGGGAGGATTTGGAAATAGCAGGGATTCACAGCCTTTCATTACAAGTAGGTAATGCACAGAGTCATTCATATAGCTGCTGTGGAATTTAACTTCATTGACTCTTATACAGTCATTTCCTGAAGTATTCAGGCATGGAACTCTCATGTATTCAGCACTTTATCATCCTTTGTCCTGTACTTTGTGGGGGCCACTGTAGGTATTTCCAATAGAACAATTTAATGTCAGAAGCATCACACTTAGTATCTGTGTACCTACCCATGGCATGCTTCTGTTCAGGTTTAATATGTTGAGCACAGATATTTTCTAAGTGATCTGAGCCACAGTTTAACAAAAAAATGCAGAAAGTTAATAGAAATGGGAATAAAAATGAGAGAGGAGGCTATGGTAGCACCACGAATTGCAGTAGTTTGATGTCTGTTTGCTCCAAAAACCAAAACAAGCATAAGCAACCAAAAGCCCTGGAGCCTCAAAGGCAGCTTTGGTCAGAGACCTTAATGAAAGCACTGAAAAGTGTGTTCTCTTTTATGATTTTGCATATGTCAAACAAATGTCCCTATTTTTTTAGTAAGTATGTGATTCTGATGCTTTATGGGATAGTAACTAAATATTATGTAGCTTTGGATAATTTGGAAGTATTTTAAATCTCCTGTTAGTATGAAGGTTCTGGTCTTAAAATGTCAGCCTTTTTGTGAGCAGTCAAGTACAATTCTTTTTGTTGTGTAGAAAAATCCCTGGGACTTATGAATTCTGTTGAATGCATGAGATCTCTCTTTAGCAATATATGCACATTTACTCCTTAAAATACTGTGCTTGTGCCATCTCAGGGTCCCCTTTTAGCTCTTTTTTTGACAGCGCTTGTCTGCAAGTATCCCCTGGATGCTTTTCCTAGTGACTGGTGTCTTTTTTTCAAGGGACAGTTACTCAAATAAAATGGAAGCTGTTGAAGCTGCCAGACTTGTATTCCTACAGCTACAGTCACTGGATAAAGGGATAAAGGGGGTTTTTTCCTGAATTCTGGTAAGGTTTTAGTATTTTACAAACCTCATTACCATATTTCTCTGCAGATAGTGTTCTACTTATTTACTTGTTCATTTTATTTTTTTGAACAAAAATCGATCTCCTAAGTCACCAGCGGTGTCAGTTACCAGCACTTGTAAGTCAGTGGGGGCCTGACAAGTTATTTATGGATAAGTTGTATACAGCATGGATTAAGTTTTGCGTTCCTGATGCAACTTTTTGGAGGAGATAAGTGAAGGTAAAAACTCCTTCAGTAATTGTGCAGTGATGGTGATGCAGAACCCAGGCTGTCCTCACGGGGACGCAGTGGCGCTGCCCTGCTGACAGCACTCGAGATCCCTGCCGGCTCTACGTTTTCCCCTGGGAGGTGGCAGGGAGGTGAGGAGATAGAATGCAGAAAAAAGAAAAAAGGTGCCTCTGTTGGTATGGTTAATGCAGATATTACCCAACTTGCTATATGTGTCTGTTTCATTTTATCTTCAGTGATATTTGTGACGTATAGAATGTATACTATGCTCTTCTGGTTACTTGACTCACCTGGATTTGAGTTGTGCTTAGAATTGGGTCTTTACAAAAGCACATTGCTTTCCTCTCTTACCATGTAATTTTATGTTAAATCCACCTAGCTTTTAAATTCTGGCTTCTAAATTGTTAGTTGCTTACAGCAAAGGGACAAGCAAGGAGACTTTGGCAAGGCCTATGCTTCTGTAACATATATGAAGGTTCCATTATTCTCTTATAGCAGATGGCTGGCAGATTGTGTTAACAAATTTCCAAACGAGTGAGTTAATTGTTTGCATTGTATATGCATTGTGTATATGCTTATTTGGCTCTTCAGCCATTTTCTGCTCAATATGCCTCACCCAAATACGGGGTTGGAAGAGGCATATGTTTCTGCAATAAAAACAGGTTCTTTCAGCATCTGCATAGTGCAAGCCTCCAGACATCCAAGTGCTGGAGTAACAAGTCTCAGAAGTGATTTTCTTTATATCAAGTTCACATATGGCTGGTCGAACATGAAAATCATTAGAGACTATTGTTCTTCTTGTAAAGAATTGAAAACAAAGAGGAGACGCGTGGTACTTTGCATCTGTCTTACTGTAATCGAGCCAGTATTCAGTATCAGAAATATAAACTACATCCCCTGAACATTGTGAGTGAAGTGGCTGCATCTTACATGCTTAAACAGTGTGACCATAATCATATGGAAGATCTTCCTGCTTGCTTTCGTAGTGATGTCTGTTACCTCTGGGATTAGGAGCAGTTCAGCTAGCTGCTTGTAGCAATTTGCAGACCTGAGAGACTGGGCTTGTTAGTTCAGGCACCGAGCAACCTGTACCTGGTTGGTTTGCGTTGAGCTGTGCAGCTCAGTGTAAGTACAGCAGCTGAGGTTGCTGTTCCCTCAGAAACTTTAGCTCTGTGCTGCAGTGCACAGCACTGATACACAGAGAGATGTAAAGAACAAAGCTGCTGTTCTGCTAGACAGTAATTGAATTTGTAATCTACAGTTTTGTATTGAACTCCATAATAATTCTGTACATTTACAAGGGTATGATTTTCATATGTTGCTTTCCATCTGTCTCCACCTAGAGTTCAGAAGGCTATAACATGAGCATCCCTATGCCAGGCCACCCAGTAAATTTTTCTGAAGTAACGATGGCACAGGCTCGGAAGGATGTGGCTAAACTCGAAGAGCTCATTGATGCTCATGATGTTGTTTTCCTGCTAATGGACACTAGAGAGAGCCGATGGCTTCCTGCTGTCATTGCAGCCAGCAAGAGGAAGGTATTGTACCATACCTTACTACTATCCTTGTCGCTGTACTTCAGCTCCTGTGTATCAACCAGCTGTGTATACCTAGAGGAACTTTATGGGAGATTGAAATTGAGAAGTATGCCAGCACTTTTTTTGGTCAAAAGTGAACACTGGGGTTTTCTCATTTGCCTTTTGTACTGTTGTGCTGATGCAATGCATCCAACCTCTCTGCTCCTGGTTTTTACTTAGATTGTGTTGAATGCTTCAGCTATTTCTGTAGCCTAAAAGTAGTATCTCTATAGTGCAGGCAAAATAAAATGGAGAGGGCTGCAATACATAAGATTCTGAATTCTTACATTAAAAATAACCCAACAACAAACAAAGCAGTATCTGAAGCTTTATAGATTATACTCTGAATATGAGACTGTATGTATGAATTCTTATATAGTCAGAATTTTAAAACATCCATTGCAGTCAGTGTACAGCTCTGGCCAGGTGAATCACATTGAGAAATAAAAAATAAGAACAGAATTTTTCCATGAGAGTCACAAAACTAGATAGGGAGAAAATTTACAGAAATTGAGAAAATTTTTTCCTCTTCCACAAATCTTACTGAGGATTAGATGTGAGTAATAGTCTTTACTTGTGGGTGACTTCTGTTCGTGAAGATAATGTGGCATCCGAACTTTTCCCATGAAAGAACATTCTAAATTGCATTGGATTCTGGATGCAGCATTGTTCTGCAAATCACTGCAGTGTTGAAAATATGCCTTTGCTGAAGGATCCAGCTAAATTATCCTGAACACTCACTTCCCGTGCAGTCACGGCGTAGACTTCAGTCAACAGTCTATCTTCATATTTCTTAATTCATTAAAGAATTGTGCAGCTTCATATTTGCTCAGTTAATATAGCACAAAATCAGAAAACACATATACTAAGCTTTTAACCTGTCAGTTTAACCACAGTGCACATCCTGTGTATTTTGTAGCATAAATATGATGTCCGTGGTAATTTATTAAGTTGTGAACTTAAACAAGAGAGTAAAAGAAAACAGGCATGTGACACAGCTGAGTCAATGTTGTTATTTGATCTTTGGCATTTGTATTTCCTGACTTCTGTGATTCTTTCAGCTATGACAACTCTAGTTTCCTCAAACTCATTATTTGTTTCTGGTTTCTTTTGTTTCTGCCTATATTTATTTCCAGAGAAGTGGACAGTAGAAAGGAGAGAGAGAATGCAGATTTATAGTATTTACAAACTAGTTTTATCTCATAAATTCCAAGATGCTCCCTTTTCTGCTGAATATTATTTTCATTTGAGGTTAAATAAGTTCCAGTATACCTACTTGCTTTGCAAGCAGTTTTTTCCAGATCGAAAAGCTCTTCAGTTTGAAACACTTGGGGTTTTTTAAGCCAAAGTCTTAAATTATTTTCTTTTCTTTTGTTCTTTATCTGATATAGATTTCTGATCCTGAGCAGTAGGGTTGTGTGTTCAAATGACCTTCCCGTTTCCAGTAACTACACTGCTTGTGCAAAGATCAGTGTGTCCCTTTGATGTGGACTTCACTGAAGTAAAACCTCAGGTGTACCTGTGTGTAACTTGGTATCTTTATCGGTTCCTACTTAATCCTGCTGTCCTTTCTGCAGTTTGCACCTGTGGTCTTTCAGCAATCATTTATCAACACAGAAATGACATTAAAAAAGTGAGTTTGCAAAGCTGGGTATTGAAACTGGAAAGTGCCAGCCTACTGTTTGTATGCATGGTGGTTGGGGGCTGTAAACAGTATCTGCAGTTTTATATACAACCCCTTGCCTGGTTCAGTCAGGATAGGGGTTGTTTTAATGATTGCTGAAACTTTCCTCCCCAAATGTGCATAACTCACAGCCCCCACTATATTTGCCTTACAAATTTGTACTTTGAGCACAAATTTTGTCATTTTTTGGTGTCACTTCTCTGATATTCAGGGGCATAGTGTGTCTGCAGCAGTTACTTGATTTTTGTAAGATCACTTTGATATGAGGAGATGGAAGTCACTGTCACTGAATAAGCACAGCCCAGAAATCTCAAGGTGTCCAAACTGAAGTGCTCAGCATCTGCTTTTCAATGGTCTCAATTGACAAACATTTAACGAGAGCTGTACTTCGAATGTGAATTTGTATGACAACTGCAAACCTGAAGTACTGCTGCACCTTGGATCCCAGGGTCTCAAAACAACACAAATCAAAAACATAGTGAGTGATAATCTGCATAAAATTCTCTGTAAGGGGTAGATGTAAGAGTTGCTTTCCCTGTGTAATCATTCAGTCGCCTTGATGAGCTTTGATCTGGCAATACTTCCTTCTGAAACAAGGATCTTAGGCAAACAGAGCTCAAATGTTAAATCCCTGCGTCAGCTGTTAAATCCCCTTCCTGCTGAGCACTGGAACTTTTAAAATTTTGCTAGGGTTTTTTTGTTACTGTGCTGTTTTGGGTTTTTTTGTTTGTTTTTTGTTTTAAAGGCATGCCAAAAGATACACTTTTCCATAGTCTCTTTATCAAAACCAGATGATTTTTTCGGGGTTTTTTTGTTGTTGTTGTTTTTTAAGGGTCAACCAGTTAGATTCAAATAGTTGCTGAACAGTAAACTGGAGAGAAAGTGTGTTAATCTGTATCGCTTCTGATAATATCCATGGTCCATGTTCCTCATATTTTGAAAATGGAATACTTTCTTCCCTTTTACATGTCCATTTTACAGGCACGCATAGTGAGCAGATGCTCAGTCTTGATTTTTTTGCTATAGACCTGGCTGTGCTACTACAGATTGGACAGCATGGTTCTGCTTTAGGACTGAGGAAAGACCACACTACAACAAAGTTAAAAGCGAATATCCAGAAGTTATTTGAAGTACCAAGAATGACGAGGAAACTCACAAGTTACTAGTAAAGATGGCTAATTCTTGACAGCTTCCCACAACATCCTCCTTTTAAATAATACCTGGCCATAAGAATGGCAACTGAACAAACTACTGTACTAGAATTTCTCTCTGAAATGGCTGCACAGTATCTTCCTTTACATTTCACTGGCTACAGTCAGTATTGTGTAACTCTTTTTGCTACATCTAAATCATTGCCTGCAGTTTTAGTAAAATCTGCTATTTTGTAGTATAATGTTATGATATTTGGTCATAATGTATATAGCTTCAGATAACTCTAAGCAGTTGTCACAAACTGAAGGAGAAGGGGAAAATTATGACAGTGTAATTGTGTCCCACAGCTGTACGTGCTCCCCATGTGACTAAACAGATGCATATGAAGACCATAAGTAATCATTAATTGCTTTCCTCACTGAGCAGAATTTTTTTTGGATAACAGTCTTGCATTTCATTACTTTGCCACAGAGGAGTGTTTAATGAGTTATATTTCAGACCGCAGCGAGCTGAAAAGACTATGTATAGAATTTCGTATGACATGGAAACTTGTTATTGATAGCCACTGTTGTACTTAAATGGCACTTGGAATATTTTAGCACTTAGAGACTACCAATATACAGTATATGCAACAGACCTGAAAATAAATTCTGAGCTGGAACCCAGATATGTTTTTCAAATCAAGATGATGATCATTGTATGTCTGTTGGGCCAAATTTGGATATATGGATGTTAATTCATATCAGCACATAGCAGTTTCAGTAACTTTAGTGAGACACCGAATGTTAGTTGGTGTGAACCTAGCTTCATGTGTTATTCATTTGGGAGTTATTTGTATCCGATTTCCCAGAAAGAAAGAGAAAAAGGTAATGGTTTGTCAATTTCTGAAACAGATTTTTGTTTTTTTCTGACTGCTTGACAACTGGAATTTTTACACCTATCAGAAAACCTGTTTATGGCCAGGGTGCCAGATACGCAGCTAATAGGTTGTTCACCCATCTACATGTGGGTTTTGGAATTAGCTTTTTTTTTAAAATCTACAGTGAATAAAACCTTGAGGGCTTCTTTTCTCTTCCCCTTTTGGCACACTTAAAATCTGTTGTTCTTTCTTTATTGTTCACAGTTGGTCATTAATGCTGCGCTGGGATTTGACACATTTGTTGTTATGAGACACGGACTAAAGAAACCAAAACAGCAAGAATCTGGTGATTCATGTTTCAGCAATGCCTCTGGTTCTTCAGATCTTTTGGGATCATCACTCTTCTCAAACATCCCTGGCTATAAACTGGGTTGCTACTTCTGCAATGATGTTGTGGCACCAGGGGATGTGAGTAGAACCTTATGCAAATGATTACTGTATATCTGTCTTGCTGTGACTTGAATTTTTATTTCCTTTAAATGGTGTTTTATAAAGGAATTTTTTTTATGTTGATATGCAGAGATTAAGAAATACATCTTTATTTGGAAGATCATAAAAACTAATTGCACAGAACTAAAGATGTTTGGTGTAGTGGGGCAGCTACTTTGGAGTTACTTATTTCTTCCGTGTAGAATTGTCTGTCTTTGTAGTCCACCAGGGATCGGACGTTGGATCAGCAGTGCACAGTCAGTCGACCTGGATTAGCCATGATAGCTGGAGCTCTGGCAGTGGAATTGATGGTTTCTGTCTTACAGCATCCAGAAGGGTGAGTCATTTCTGAGACAACGACTGGTGTTCAAAAGGTGTTCTCTAAGAAATAAGATTTATTTAATAATCTTTTGGGAGAAGGAGGAGGAAGTACACATTAAATAGGACAATTTTGTAAGGTGAAATGTTCCTTGTAAATTAACATATTGGTCATATCTACTGTATTAGCATAATTTAACAGGGTTTGGGAGAAATAATTCTTGAATTTTTATCTTGGAAATTGGGGGTTTTCACTCTTTCTGAGTTTAAAAGTAGAAGAGTATTGAGAAAAAAAAGAAAGTGTTCCTGTTAGTGATATTCAGGAGAGTGTAATGAGGAGCTACCATAGCTCATTTTGTCACGTGAAGGGCTTTAAGATAAGCTAAATACTGCAGAATCTTAATTAAAATTAACCGAGTTTGCAGAAGTTACTCTGAAGTTCTGTAATCTGAAATTTAGGCTTGTTTTCTGTCTTTAAAATCTGTGGAAGAAAAAGTGAGTTAGGAGTTGGACATGAGTATGTTACAAGCCTGAGACTGATTCTGAAAAGGGTTTTTTGAATTCCCATGCTGCATCTTAGTTACTATGAAACAGATTTTCCAGATCGGTTCCTTTCCAGATTCTGAACTGTAAGCTGTAACAAAATGTCTTGAAGCTTACTGGAAATTTTGACTGTTCAGTATGTTGTCTTGTTCTAATTTTCCTTCTTGGATTTTTGGCAGTGGTTATGCTGTGGCCAGCAGTAGTGATGACAGAATGAATGAACCACCTACTTCTCTTGGACTTGTTCCCCATCAGGTAAATAATTTGTGAGTAGATGCTTTCCTTTAAAAGCTGGGAACTGATTTAAGGCAAGGATTGCAGGTTGAACAAAAACATAGTCTATACTGCTTCCCTTTTCCTAAAAGACTGCCTGTCTGTGTTTATTTAAAAAGAAATATTTAAAAAACCCCAATAATCCTTCATATAGGCCAAGGTAGTTGGGTTCCTGGTTTTGTGTCTGTCCTGCTTGTGGACATGCAATTCCTGTGCATTGCAGGAATTTATTTGGAGCAGACAGTATGTGAATAGGGCAACCTCTGACTTTCTGTTCCCCATCAGAGCTGACAACATGAGCATCTCCAAGTTAGTTTTGTTCACTTTTTAAATCCCATCTGAGTTTGAAAAAAACATTCAAATCCAACCAACTCACCATTATTATAGTTCTCAAATACTAATGTATTTCTGGTGCAATGCAGCAGTCTTCATTCTTCTCTTCAAACTCCAGTCACTAATGCATGAGGATACCATTTTTCAGACTGCTGAGTAGACTTCTCTTTAATTGATACGGTCCTTCAAAACACAGCCTGCTGATCTTGTCCCTCTAATACTAGAATGTTGGAAAAGCCCTTTAAGATCAAGCCCAACTGTCAGCCGAGCATTGTCAAGTCCACCACTAAACTATGTCACACATCTGCATGTGTTTTTAATACCTCTGCTTCCCTGGGCTTGTCAAGCTTCAAGTGCTTGACAACCCTTTCAGGGACAGAATTTTTCCTGATATCCAAACTAAACCTCCCCTCATGCAACTGGAGACTATTAACGCTTGTTGTATTGCTTGTTATTTGGGAGAAAAGACTGACACTCACCTGGTTACAACCTCCCTGGGTAACAAGTGTTCTGTGCCTGTTGATGTTGCTGATCTAAGTGATTCTGTTCGGATGCTTCTGTTGTATAAAACAATCGTTTATTTGTTGAAGTGGCATGTTTAGATTCTATTGATATTATTTCTCTTTGGCAGTAAAAATGAATCTTGATTCAGAAAAAGGTAAAGGTAGTAGTGTGTTCTCTATGCAGCATCTGGGTAAGCATCAGGTCTGGTCAATATAAACCTAATTGTCTTTATAATTTTATGTAGTAGCTAGTGCTTACACATGGGTCACTTCAAGCCTTGGGGGCCCCAGGCTCTCCATGGGTGTTCTCCCTGCAGTAATTTCAGAGTCTGTGCAGTTCTGTCTTGGGAGTCTCTCTCCCACACACACCCCAGCTTGTTACTGTGGTCAGTCAGCTGCAGGATTAGCAGGGAATACCCAATTCTCTCTTGCTGTGTTCAGGTACCCTCAGTACGTGGCTTTTGTCCTTGCTGGCACTCAGTGTGCTCCTTTGGAAGGTTCTGGCAGTTTCCAGCCTTGGCACTGTTTGCCAAGCTTGTAGCACAAGGACTGACAGTTTGTGGTCAGGGTCCTTTAGTAATCAACGATGTTACTCCTTACCCCACAGGGCTGTCTGCAGTTCGAATGCTAATACTGTTGTCAGCCAGGCCCAGGCTAGGCCAGCTGCTGCAGTGTGTCTGAAGGAGATTTCTTTCACCTCTCCTACCAATAGGAAGAAAAAGCCAGGCCTAAGTCTTACTCATTTGATGATCCAGATGCTTCCTTGTGATTTAGCTGAATGTTTCCTGTGATCATATAGGGTGATAATATGAAAGCTATTTTACTGATACTCGGTCAGATTGTTTATAACCATAGCTTCTTTAAAAAAGTTCAAAGTAACTTTGATGGTGGAATCTTTGTAAGTCTTATACATATACAGTGACTCTGTTTCAAAGTGGTGACTGTGCTCCAGGCCTCCGGAAAACAGATTTGTAACTTGAACTTTCTTTTAACATCTAAAAAGGGATAGTGATGAAGTGTTTTGTTTTGGGGGAGGTTTTGCCAACTAAAAGTTAGAAATACTATGTTATGTAGTAATTTTTTTTTTTTTTTTTTTTTTTTAGAATATTTCCAAGAAAACTTTCTAAAGTTTACTGTTTCTACCCGTGTCCTCCTGATGAGATAGGACTGACTGGACAGTTAGCAATCTCATTTGTTTTCTACCCCTATATGATTTTACTTGCATTATTGTTCTGGTTATGCCTTTGAGATACGAACCATGTTGCATATGGGTTTTAAATGGAAAACTTTTCATTGAATTATGATTTCTGGCAACCCTATATTGGTTTTCACATTTGCATTTAGTGACTCTCGTGAATATCTTCTGGTTTAGACATTCCAAAACAAATATAACTTCAGCTTTTCAAATACTGTGGCATCCAATCCTTTCACAAACTGCTGCTTTCGCTTAGCAGTCACCCACCTCATCAACTCAGTGACTGCAATATTTTCTTCAGGGGTCTAGAATTAACTATTATTACTTTGTGGTGTGGTTTATTTTGTGGTGGTCTTTGTTCAGTTGGAATACCGCAGTCCTCTTAATAAAGAAGTTATTCCTTTATAGATAAAAAATGTTGCACATTTGTAGTCTGTATCTCTCATCAATGAACTGAATTTACTTCCAGAAGGTGTCAGAGTTCCCAGGGTAACAGAAATACAAAGCAATGTGGTAGCAGAAAGGCTTGATTTGTTGTTTTCCTTTCTTTCCTGGGTGTGGGCTTTGTTTAAAAATTACTGTATTTTAGTGTTCTAACATTATGTATGGCTTGGTGTTTCTGCAAAAGTACCTTCTGTTTAAATTGGTGGTGGCTTCCGAGGTTTATGCCATTTCAACTGCCTCAAGAGTGTGGAGTGCATATTGGAAGTATTTTCCATAATAGACTTCAATATTAAGGTATTATTACTTGTATTGCAGGACTAAAGCTCTGGTTTTAGTGATGTCTCTTCATTGTAGCAGACCTGTAAAAGCACAGAACAAAAAAAAGATGATCAAGCTCCAAAGAGTTTTAAATGATTAAACCTTACTCCAGAGTGCTTTCAGTGCTATCTATGTTACCAGAAACAATGGCCTGGAATTTTAAAATTACATATGCCTAGTATCACAGTAACAAGGTGGTTTAGGAATGCACAACAGTGTTGAGATTGTATATTAGAGATCATACCATGACTTTTTATTTTTGATGTAACTTTGCAGTCGGAGAAGTCAAACTCCAGGTGGTGCTGTGCCTCTATGTTTAAGTAGTGTTGCTTCTAGATAGTTGTGTCATTACTTGTAAAAAGAAAAACAGTAATAGAGAGAGAGTATAAATTTACTACAGGTGTTATTGGGGATCCACTGTGCCAGAACAGCATTACCCTGGTCATAGCTGCTCTTTACCTTTTCACTGAATGTATGTGTTCTGTGCCTGTGGTGTTTTAGAAATGTATTTTGCAATTGTACAATAACATTGTAATTTTTTCATCTTCCAGATCCGTGGATTTTTATCAAGATTTGATAATGTGCTTCCAGTCAGCTTGGCGTTCGATAAGTGCACAGCCTGTTCAACCAAAGTAAGGCTGAGCTCCTCTATCCTTTGTTTATATAGAGAGAACGGTCTTGCTCTTGGTCAGTCATGGGGTGCTAAGAGCTGCTTTCTATTTGACACTTTCTCTTACTTCCCAGGGCTTGGAATCTGTGTTCTCACTTCAGTTAAAGTAGTTGCTGTTGTTCTTCCCTCGTACCTATCCTCTTTAGCTGCTTTCCAGATTTGTTTGGCATCCCCTATTAGCGTGCTATCTCTTCATAAACATTCAGTCAGCTGAAGGAACCAAGCCCAGACTAGGACTGACACATTTCTGAAAAGTTTATCACACAAACACTTTTGATACCTCTTAAGTTTTGTAGGAAGGAATAAAATTAGTATTGTTTTTAATTATTTAAGAAATTACTACTGGTGTCCAATGAATCAATTTATCTTTTTAGTTTTCTTGAACTTCTATTACTTACAAATATTCAAAGTTGTTTAAATTTCTGTTTTATCATACAAACCAAACATGTAAAGAAGACTTAAGAAAAAAAATACTTCTGTAGCATTTCTTTATTGAAAAGACTGTTTCATCTTGATACTAGTGTTGACAGTCCTGAGTCACCTAAGAGATGTATGGCTGTTACTTGGATGTGAGCTCCCTTGCCAGAACACTAGGGCAGCCCACTGCTGTGTCTGTGGGAGGCCTCCTCTTCAGTCTTGGATTGTTTTCCTGTACCGTGGCCTTGAAAAGTGTTTTTTTTCTGGCAGGTTTTCTATGGCCCTGTAGTACAGGCTTGAGAAGTTTTTGACTGGGATATTTCAATGTGAAGATTCAGAGGCTTCAACTCATGATTTAGACTGTTTGGGAGTACTGTTAATTTAGTTAGTTCTTATGTACCTTGAGACTTACTCCAAAAAGGTGCTTTTGTTCTTCTCAGACACTTGTCCTTCTTTCAAACAGCTGTCAACCTTTTGAGCCACTATCATTTTTGTGAGGACTTGCACAATTTCTTCTCCAGTATTCTTTTTCTTTCTCTGGGCTACCTGGGTACATTTGACAAGTTTTGAAGGATTATTAGTGTCCATTTTCATCCCAGAAGTTGAAGCACTAAACTTAAAACTGCAGTTATTTTTAGAAAGATGTATCTGCCCTCTTGAATAGCTGAAAGCTCAGCAGTAGCTTAAACTTTATGATGGTGAAGGCTGAGAAGTTAAGCTGTTAGAATAAGCTTTTTTCTTATTTTTCCTTTTACTTTATTTTTTTTACTTCTTATCTCTGATCCAGGTCATACTGATATATAAAAACATACATTGATGTAGATAAATTAAATGCAGGTATCAATTTTTTGTTAGCAAATCATTTCCTTTTGGAGGTCATTTTAAAAGAGCCCTGTTTTACATAAACAGACTTGATGATTTAATAAAAACTGACTTGGATTTTAGCAGCTGTGCTATTCCCAGAGAGATCACTTTTCATGTGGTTTGGGTATTAAATTACTTCTCTGCTGAAAAGGTTGCTTCATTGGCGCACATATTTCCTTACAGTAGAAACACACCATTTGTTTACTTTGCTAACTTTCTATTTATTAGCATAAGAGTATGTCACCCTGTATTATCTGGAAATCTGATGCTAATACTTTGAAATGACAAATCCAATTACAGTTTAATTGTAGTCTGTATGTTGGTTTGCTTTGTTTGGGTTTTTTTTAGTGCAGTGATTTAGCATAATTTAATCCTGATCTGTGTCAGATTTACTGTAGATTCAAACTTTTAGCACGGGAGAGAAGTGGCTTTTGTGATACAATTCAGTTCACTGGTACCATATTCATTTTCTTCTTTCTTATGTCAGCATTCTCTCTCTTGAGAGCTTGTCATGCTGTAACTCTTAAAACATAAAACTAATCAATCAGGGTATATATTTTTTTTTAAATCCCGGTAGTTCCTAAAGCATCCAGTACAGCTGAATGATCTGGGAGAAGCTGCTAACGATCTGCATGTTTAGAGATGAGATTCCATTTCATTTTGACTCAGTCATGACTTCATTCCTCTGTTTTTGAAGCTGAAGAGACCAGACGTCCAAGCAGCCAGCTATTCCTTACCCAGAATTGTCCTAAACAGGCTGCATGCCAGAGAAGCTTCCCACAGGCAATTGTTCAGGAATTTTGGGATGGTCGCAGCAGGAAACCAATCTATTTTTATTCTGGGCCAAATTTTCCTTGTATGATTCCCCCCTTTGTGTTGTTCCACTGCTGCACAAGCGCGCTAGAATGTAAAGTACCCTCTCTCAGAGCTAGCAGCACTGCCCTGCTAGCTGGGTAGTAGGTCCAGGGAGCAGTGTAAGTTCTTCTGATGCACGTCCTCTTCTATTTAAACTTACTCCCTTACTAGGAAGGGAAAGTCCAAAGTTCTTTACTTGTAATAACTGCTTTTCTTACAGAATGCGAATGTTAAGCTTAGTACACACTGTGCTTATTAAGCTGTCTGCCCTGTTGGGAGCAAAATAGGACTATTTTTCTCAGAATATTATGGTGAAAAGCATTACCATCCTGTAGAAAAATAGGTCCTGATCCTGTAGTACCTGATCCAGCAGGCAACTGACTAAAGTCTTGAAATATGAATGTTAAAATATATATCTATCTTAATGCAAAGCTGCCAGTGTTTGTATTTTAATAAGGGTGATGGACATCTTCCTGTTATTGTTCCTCCCTCCTCCTTGTACATCATGGAATGAGCCAGGAAACCTCCTAGATTTGGAGTTTAATGTCAGGCTAGATTATTCCTACTGGAAGAACCCTCTGCTTTTACATATAGGTCACTGATCTTATTTCCCCCAGAGTTTGGATTTATTATCCATGTGCTAGAAAGCTAGATTATTTTCCTTAAAGGTATTTCTCTCCTTCACCTACTAAAGTTATGATGTGTAATTATCTCCCATTATCAAATATTAGAAAAAAAAAACAACCCAGGAATGTATTTTCAAGTTCTTTCTCAACTTTCTCTTTGGTATGTTCAACAATTGAGCTGTTTTTGAAGCACTGAGTAATTTTACTGACCTATCTTTAAATGTGTTTCATTTTCATTGCATTTCATGAAGAGGTAAACACTGGGATCAGGGATGGTATTCTAAGTACCATGTCCCAATTTCTGTTTTCAGTGTAGATATTTCCCTACCCTTGCAGATGTTTTCCTTTTTTCACATCCCAGGAATACATTGAACACTTTTGCTATGACATTTACTAAGTGCCTGTGTTGCCTAAGTTATTTATGAGTGCTTCAGTTTGAAATCTATCATCATGTAGACATTAACAATGCTTTTATTATTCTCATCTGCTAACTGCTTTGCATGCATTTTTACTTTAAATAGCTCCAATCAGTTACGACACTAACCTGAACTATTCAGTAGCTTAGTGATTTTTTTTGTCAGTTCAGGCAATTTTCACTTTGATTCCAGCAAGACCCTTCATGTTTGCCCTAGCTGCACTGAGAAAAGACTTTCATATTTGCTTTCTCCCAGTAGCAGCATATTGTACAATCTGTCAGTGAAACTCTTTTATCTTTTTATATTCTACATCTCTCAGCTCAAGTATTGTGTTGATGTTAGAGATGTATGCATTGGGGGTGGGGGAGGGAGCCTTGGTGTTGTTCCTGCACTAAAAAAAGCTAGCTCTTGCAGAGTTTGCAGAAATGATGGGGGAAATGAGGAGAATGGTTTCTCCTTCAGGAATGAACACTGCAAAAATTTAAAAGAATGTTTAAAAGAATGTAATATTAGGTATAGGTAATTGAGTCCACTTATAACTTTCCTTATTTCCTGAATTTACATGTTAACATTTGACACTTCTGTGTTCAGTGTAGCATACTGCTATTGGACAGACTTCGTTCATACTGAAGGAATGCATCATTAATATACCTAGGCATATTTTCACCACGCTTGAGTTAAGTGTAATACTTTAACTTGCTAAGATACCATAGAAATTTGCTGTATGCTAAGTGACTTACAGAAATTTATTGCTTTTGTTTTTCCTCTGAAAAAAAAAATTAACTTGGGGGAAGCAGGAGGCAGGATTATTTCACCCATAACTTTTGAAATCTCAGGCAGTCTTTATGTAAATTTTCAGTTCAGTGAGAGAATTGAAATAATACATATTTTCACTTCAAAATTAGTCCAGTGAGCATGGCTTTACTGCTGTTGCTGGAAAGATGAGCATTCTTGAACATAATACCTGGTTCTACTGTTTCAAAAATACTGGATTTTTATAATAAAGTCAACGAAGTACTATGTAGATTATCCTGAGTAAAAGGGTACTAACAGAAAGAAGCTGTGATGTGTACTCAGAAAGCCACATTGCACTAAGAAATGATGGCCATGGTAATATGACCATTATGATGGTGTTTTTGTTACCTTAGAGGAGGGAAAATGTGATCAAAAACCCCAGAAATCTTAAATGTAACATTAACTTTAAACACTGCCCTATTTTGTTGGCAGAGATGTGTGGAATCAATGGTGTGTTCAGTTTTGTGCATTGGAGGAGGTGTGCATACAGACAGGATGGATGCTGATTGAAAAGTGGGACATAAACCCACACCTCCGAAATCTAATAAAGTGGGAGAGAGCTCATAATCTCTGTCCTATATCTGAAAAAACCCCAACAGGATGTTAATGTGTAGGTCAGTTGAGAAGTTAGGCCTTGTTACTCCCTGCTTGCTCTGTCCTGGTGAGTGGAAACATCACGGTAACCCCATGTGAAGGCAGCAGTGCCAAAAAAACTGTCTTGTGCATAACAGCCCTGCAGAAAGGGGGGTGAATGAACATGGGGAAAGATACAACATGTTTATGTTCAATCTTAAATCATACCATTTACCAAAATTCAGAAAGCAGGTTGACATTCCCCTGTGTTCACGCTGTTCTGGCTAGATTGCAAGAGTCAGAAATGATGGATGTTTTGCACCAGTTACACAGAGCTGTGGGGTGGAGATTTATTGACATTTAATAGATAATGTAGGTTGTTGACACCAAGCAGCCTCCCAAAGTCAACAGAAGATAGGATTTTAAAAAAACAGGAAACAAAGCAATGCTTTATCTTACAGTACTAAAAAGAAATTCAGGATTAAGAGAATTCAAGAGACTTTTCTTTTTGACTGCTCTTTCTTATTTTCTGTTATAAATTAATTGGAGTTATAGCAGGGGCTAATTTCGCGCTGCTGTTATTTTGTATTTCTCTTCAGGAGAAGAAACTAGTGTGTAAGACACTGGTCCGTTTTAGCTTATGTTAATGTATTTATCTGTATTAAGAATCAACATGGTTTATAGAAAGTTAAAGATCAGTTTGTGTCTTGTGAGACTAAACCACGAAGCCAAATATTTTCACATGGGTGAGAATTTGTTTTGTGTTCAGCTCTAAGAAGAGTATGTGTTTCCAAAACTGCTGATTTCAGGATAAGAACATCTTAGCCTCTCAGAAACTGGGAGCTGCTTGTGCAGAGTCAAAGTGCCTCTTTGAGTGTGGGTGTTTTAAATGTTGAAAGAGGACGATTATCTTTACACTAGCCACTCCATTTGTCTTCATCAGATGAGACTTCCTGGATGGCAGATGCAACCATTAGGTATTTTAGGAAGATTGAATACATCTTGGCATAGAAAATGCATCTAAAAAACAAAACAACTTTCCTCCCCAAGTCCTCATGGTTTAAGGTCTTCATAGCACAATGGAGTAGGTAGCTCAAGTTTCCTGAAGAGTTGTTTTAGGAGCCGTTCTTCAGTGTTGGCTTCTTTGCAATGGAAGTGTTGAACTCCAATGATTAAATTATCAAGCTTTCTTGAGAGGGTTTCTCTGAAACTTGCTTTATTCCTTTTGCCTTTTCCTCCAGAAAATCAGCAATTCTGTTGTTAGTACTTCTGGTTTTGGAATAGTAAAGTTGCTAGATTAAGAGTCCCTGTTTTGTAATAAGTAACACACTTCTGTCCTTCAGAGAAGAAAACAAATAATTTTTTTTTTATTCTGTGTTTCTTTTATTTGGTGAATTTGTGAAGTGCTTCCTGATGTTTAAGTCAAATAGCATATCGATTTCTGCTGATGTGACAGCATAACATGTTAGATAGTAGAATCAAAGCTCTGTTGCAGAGAAGCCCAGAATTTGATCCAAAAAGCAGCTGGTGTTACTTGTCCATGGTATTGACTAGTTCACTTGTCTTGAAGTTAAACAGCATTAAAAGAAGTAAAATTATATTCCATTAATTTTTCAGTGATCTTAAATGGATGTAAGACATTATTTTAAGCAGTTGTGAGAATGGTTTATAAGGTCCATCTTAAATAGAAATCTGTATTATCTGAATTAAAAGAAAAAACAGAACTAATTGAAGTGTCTAAGTGAAAGTGCTCCTATAATATAGCTTCTAAACCATGAATAAAATTAATTTTCCCATTTTCAAATTTAACTTTAAAATCCTGATATTATAGGAAGAAGAAACTTACCATTAAAATTTTTAAAAACAATTGATTCATGTTTCAGACGGGTTGTATTTCCGCTGCATTTACTATAATACCAACACTATGGGCCAATTTATAAAGAACTAAGTCAGTAGGAAAGTCAGTATCTCACTGGGTCTAGAATACTGCTTATAATTATTAATTCTCATGGCATCTTAATGCTGTCTGTCATCTCTCTGTCAAACCATTAGAGAATTCCTTTTGTGCCAGTAAAGCCAGAACTGAACTAAAGTGCTTCGACTTAAAATATATGCTGGCTGGTAGACTCTTTTATATAAAATAATTACAGAAACAAAGTTAGGGAGTACTGAACTGGATGGAAACTAGGATCATACAACATCTAGTGATGATATGGTGGTGATGATCATCCTACCATTGCTGAATGTAGCAACAGTTCAAACTGAATTCCATAGGTTTCTGTCTGGAACACAAAAGGTTTGTTTGGCTGGATATGAGTAGTTTCTAGTTGTTCTTTTTACTTCAGTAAGGCTTTTGCATGTTTGCAACCTAATGCCTTCTATTGCATTATTTATTGTCCACTTCTTCCAAGGATTCAGTGCATATTCATCAAAGGGAATATAGAGTATGCTTCAGCACTGCCATTTATGCCTCGAGTTTATTTGTAAGCTCAAGAATCGCTATAAGAAAAAAAGCTAGAAAAAAAAGGCCACATTTTTCTAGCTACAACAGGTGAGGTTCTTTAGTATTAGTGACTGTTAGAAAAAGTAATGTACTGACATATTCAGTGCAATAAATGACACGGAGCGCTTGTTCGTGTCAGTTATGTGTGAAGGGTGCTGTCAGCTGTTAGAGAGTGTGTAAGAAACTGAACTGGTTTGAAAAATTGGCAGAGTTCCCTAAAGGTTCAAGTCTAAATCCCACGAATGAAAATGTTCAGGCATACAAGGTTATGGTCCAGAACAGTCTTTTGAAGTGGTAATTTGGATAGCCAAGTACTTCGGTGTTAGACAGTGCAGCACTGTGTGCATTTGACCAATTTGGTCATAATTCTACCTCTGCCTGTTAAAAAAGTAATGTCAATGTGCAGCAGTGAAAGAATGGAAATAAGTTTCTGTCTTCATGGTCAGGTCTTGTAGCAGTTGTCTCTTAGAGCTGGGTGATGATGTGAGAGTCTGATCATGCAAATAGAACTGACTTTATTAGAATCTCAGATGTAAATTGTGCTAAAATGTTAGATTGTAATATTTGTAGTTTAATTGTCTGAATTATATTTTTAATCTCATGAGAATAAAGGGATGGGTACTACATCTTTTCCCACTTAGTTTAATACCTTCTTTTTCTTAACTATTGTAGCTTTTTTTTGTATACTTTTCTTCTCAGGAGCCTGCCTACTTCTATAGCTTTTTTTTTGTTAAACTTAACAAATCATCAGCTTCACTTGATTATGCAACTGTTCTTTTGTTAGCAAATGCCCATGTAGGCATTTTTGAACAGTTTAAGTTTACCCTTTATTCAATTTTCCCACATTTTTATGGGGTTGCCTATTATCTGTGTCTTTGCAAAAATGCTTCTGTTTTCTTTGAAACTGGAAAAAAGCAAAGGAAATTGAATTTTAAAAGACAGTAAAGTAACTGAAACTGATGAAACCGAGTAAATACGTGTGGTTTTGGTGTAAATGCTGTTGTTCCTCCAGTGCTGTTTTGCATAGGTATGGTAGCACATCCGAATAATAAAATCTCTGCTCTGAAGTAGTCTACAAAATAGGCATTTTTGAGCTGGAGATGTGGATTTAGAAACTGCTGAGCAGCTGCAATTTCTGCTTAAGGTAGTAGTGGTTTTGGGTGCTTAATGTGTGACAGATCATACCTTATTATTGAACTGCTGATGGCAGGGGAGAGCTTGATGGAATGAATGACTTCATACGCAGCAGCACTCAGTCATTACTGGCTTTCTGCTTGCTGAAGTCAGCCCATCAAAGGCGGGCCGCTCCAGTCTTTGTGGAACCAAGTTGCCCAGCGGCCAAAATGGTGTTCAGCATCAGACAGATGCTTTTCTGTGAGGAGAGTAATTTTCTTAGATGTTTGGGGAAGTGACCATGCTTCACTCCCAGTACTAGGGATGGTCCGTGGAAAACAGATGCTGTTTCTGGAGTGTTTCCTCCGGGGGAAAAAAAAGAGAATTGTGCTATAGATGCCTGTCCCTGTATGTGGGGAACAAACAGATTATCCAGCCACAAATTGTCAATAACCTAGGATGTGACTGGGGGAAAAGAAAGGCTTTCTACAGTGGCAGCACAATAGTGACTAATGCCAGTATGAACTGGAGCCAGAAATGTTGTAACTGCTGATGAGCTAATCAGCATAAATTTTGGACAGGAAGCAGAATAGGGATAAATAAAGTTGTAAATATCCATCCAATGTAAAATGTGGAGTGAGCAAGAGATGGCTATGAGGTGGCTGAAGAATATACCAGTGCATTGGAAGAGGTCAAGACAGATGATCTAATGATACTGTCTACTTAGAAACTGTTGTTCCTCTATTCTCAGTCTGTAAACCAGAGATGTTTATTTTCTTCTCTCTTTATTCCTTTTCACTTCTATTTACTAAGGCTTTCAGGCAGGGAATGTGTTAAACTTGCATGGTGTTCAGTACACAGTCCTTATGGACTGTAATCTGAAAATACCATTATGTTTAAAATAATTTTTAGGAATAGTTTAGAATGGAAAGAGTAACTAAAATTAAAATCTCTGTATTATTAGTCTCTTACTATCAGGAAAAATGATTACTTGTTGATAAAACACATGAAGGTTATTTCAGAAAGGCTCAGAGTGTGTCCAGTTCCTGAGATGTTAATGTTGACAAGACCATGCTTACCTGACATTTCTGAAATTGCTGAGAACTCTACTTTCCTTCTTTTGTTATTCAGAAGAAGAAAATGAGAAGTCCTAAGATTAAAAAAAAAAAAAAAAAAAAATCATTGAATGGCATGGGTTGGAAGGGATCACAAGGATCACAGAGCTCCAACCCCCTGCCACAGGCAGGGCCACCAACCTCAGGCCTGGATCTACACAAGGTTGCCCAGAGCCCCATCCAACCTGGCCTTGAACACCTCCAGGGACGGGGCATCCACCACCTCTCTGGGCAGGATTGAGACCTTTCAGGGTGAATTCTTCAGTAAGCTAATGCTCCATTTTCTGTCCATTGCAGTTCAGAACCAGTACAGCAACAGACAAAACCAGTCTGTATCATTACATTCCTACTATAAATTAAAACAACAATCCCTCTCTTAAATGAATTTTCAGCATATTGTGCTTTTGGATTAGTTATCGTTTTATACTCCTTTGCTTTCATTTTTAATACTGATTATGGGAAGGTAAGGAGAAAAATTGTGTATGCAGAGGGTGTTTTAATTGTCTGGATGTGAGCCAGAAATGATGCTGTTCTTGCCTTCTGGTTTATAACCTTCCAGTGTTTTGAGAATAACCGTCTTCAGTGTTCACCTAGAATATACAGCCTTCTTCAGAGCTTCGCTTTATCATCTTGTTCTTAATCGTGTGTGAATGCACAAGTGTATATGACCATTTGTACACACATTTTAGATAATACTTGGAGTATTATCAGAAGATGGAGTGTCTATAGAGTTATCTCTGTGCCCATGTAATGTTGTGAGGCTTTTCTGTCCAGTATCATGAACTGCGTCCCTGAAAAACTATTACATGATTTTCAGGAAAATGGTTTTGTTGCATTCTTTCATAGATGTATTACAGGATCACCTTACTGGGCTTTTCTTTACAATTTTTTAGCACCAAATAGCAATAGAGATTCTAAAAATTACCAGAGTTACGGGTCTCACATTAAAAACTTCGGCATGAACAGTGCAACTGCCTAGACCCAGGATCCCGGTGGTTCACGTGCCTCATCTTATTCTTTTCTCACGTAGGAGGATTCTTCACAGCATTGTAGTCTTCCACTAAACTCCGTGTTTTAATAGCAGATACACTGAGCTTTGAAGAGTTTAACTGGCGAGACTTTTACGAATCTTCCTTATTTTCCAAGCAGCTGCTGAAACTGCAAGATCCCTTTTCAGCACGCGAATGCTCACTGTAGTTTTCTATTCATTCTGTGTCGCCTCTAACTGGGTAGTTGGCAGTGTGCAAAAATACATCCAGGCATGTAAAACTCTAAATAGAACACTGAATGTTGTGGGTTTTCTGAAATGTTTAGTGAAATATCTGTCCCTTTTGGGGGAGGTAAAGTGAGGAGGGGAAGTGTGCTGTCTTTTTTGAGTGGAAAGTGTTTAAAGCCTGGAAGAGTGTAAGCCACAGCACTCATTTTGTTTAGGAGGTAGGCTACCCATATATCTCATTTAGTGTAAACAATAAACTTGGTAACATTAGTGTAAACAATAAACTTGCCTTATTTTTTCTGGAAATGAAACACGGCTGTTTCAAGCTCTGCAAATGCTAACTACATTCGTTTTGGCTTTTTTGTTTTTCAGGTAAATACCAGTAGAGAGTTTAAAAATTACGGGACAGAAATAAGGCATAAAATGTGAGCCAGTGTTACATCAGTGGCCAGGTTCTTGGGATTAGAAGCTTGGTTTTTGTAGCTTTACTCAACCAGATATTAACTTTTATAAAGCAATCTTGGAGCCAGATTCTCTTTCTGAATGTCTTCCTACCCAGCAATTGAGACTTCTTTGTGAAGAATGCTATTAAAAAGAATGTAACACCAAGGCTGCACATCTGTTTCTTGTTTCAAAACAAGTTCTTTTACTCTAAGCCTCTGTTTTTTTCCTCCTAGCATGAGATTAGAGGTTTTGTTCAGTAAACAGACAAGAATAAAAAGATTGCTAATAAAACGGGTTACTGTGTATCATTTACACAGAAGTCTTTAGCAATACATTAATTAATCCCTCTTGTGATAATGTGCGTTCATGGGGTCGTTTGTTCTGTTAAAATGCCATCATGTGAAAAATCAATTGTAGCTCTGGCTCTGTAAAATGGAGACTGAACCAAGGTTATAGCGTCAACCTGAGAGGAGATTTACATGTGTCAGGAAGGAGCGTGGTGTTAGAATGGGCATTCTCCTGACAGTATTTGCAACAGACATGAAATACAGAAGGCGTGCTACTTTCTAATTCTCCTCCTTAGCTCTGAAAAGTGACCTGCAAGTGAGAAAAAGACAAAAGTTCCTTAATAAATCTGGATTGCTCCAGCTTGCCTTGCTAGGCAGAAGAATTACATCTTCCTGGTTCTTCTTGTTGCTGCTTTGCAGGGATTTTTTCTGCTTGAGGAAATGAATTGCTCCGTAGTGACATGTCACAGAATGACTGGATAGTGACATGTTTATTCCTGGAAAAAGCTTGTGTTTTGGTGGGTTTTTTTACCTCTGTGGTCAGATAGTAGCTAATTTGAGATCAATAGCAATAAAAATTACAACATCTCTCAAGTATTTTCCTCCTGTAATGCTTCTGTTCAGAATGTTCAGGTTCATACTGAATGCGGTGTTAGCAGCAAAGAGAATGGTTAAGAACTAAAAAAGCAAACTCATGCCAAGTGTGGGCCTTTAGACTCTGCTGGGCATGATTAAATAGGAGAAAATTTCCTTTCCACACATCAACACGTGGGGCACTTACAAAATCTGGAAACATTTTTTGTTTTGTTTTGTTTTTTATTTTGTGCTTATTTGATGTCCAGGCTGGCTTTATTCCTCATGACCTGCAGAGTACTCCTGTGTGGTCTCCTGGCTTAGGAACTTGAGATTAGTTTTATTTTGCCTCCTTTTTTTTCTTTTTGAGGTGTGCACAGTGCCTAGAACAAATGTATGCCACATGACATTTATCCAAGGACAGCTGTTACAGGGTTTGCACAGTAAAGGTTAGATGTGAGCAAGTTAGTGGTGTTTATCCCTTTTGTGGCATTTATTATAAAGTTTTAATTATCTGACTTGGGAAATAGAGGCCCTGAAGGTGACAAAATGTTCTTTCAATTGCTGCCTGTAATAAGAGGGGTTTGTTATAGTGTATGCTGCCTTTAACGGTACCACCACTGTTCAGGTAGTAAACTGAGTGATGTTCCCAGGCCATTCTTTGGCTCCCTGATATGGTGTTCTCTGTGCCATAGGGCTGGAATTTTGGTTTTAAAATTACTTATCAGGTCCTTCTGTTCATCAGGCTCATCCCACTATAAAAAGCAAGAAATGATCATCAGCAAGTACACCACTTGGTGAAGTGTCTCAGGCTTCTGTGGTTGCTAATAGAGGAAAAACGCTCTGTATTGTGGTTTAGCTTCTTAAGATCCTGTGTCTGGTACCTTAACCTGAATTTGCCATCGTAGTGCCACAGAAAGTCTAGCAGTGACATGATGGAATTTTTACAGGGGGCAAATACAGTTTTAAATCTTTCCATAACAGCAGCAGATTTGGGCATATTGATGTGTCTCGTTTGAAAAACCCCACAACACTGTAGCTCACTAGATCCAAAAATACCTGCACTCAGCTCCTGGTTCTGTGGCCTTTTATTAGTATCTTACTAAGCTGACAGGAGACTCCCTCGTCTCTTCCCTGTTAATCAGAACACGGAGGGCACTTGCATGTAACAGAAATCCTTCCAGGTGATTCATGCAGAGCTAACAGTAGGCATTGGGGATGGCAGTGCAGCCATGCAGTCTGCTTTGTGGAGTATGTAAGCGTTCATTTCTAGCTCAGGAATATAACCAGGAAATACAGAGAGGGTAAGCACCTCTCTGAGATAAACCAGGGCCGTTCCTGCAGAGCACCCTGGCACGCTGCAGCGATGTGCTTACTGAGGAAGCAATACCAGGAAATTTTCACTTCAGGTTGAGTCACAGTTCTTTGGAAGGAGGATCAAGGCATAGTTAGCCTAGTAACAAAATCAATCAGATTTGATAGACTTCTTGTATATAGTAAGGTTGTACTCGGTTCCCTGCTCTGTTCATAATATTTGCATAACCCAAGGTGTGGAATACATCTTTTAGCATTTTTTACCTCTGAGAAGAGGCCGTAATATTTTATTATTGTCATCCCTGCATTTCTTTGATATGCTGTAATATTTTAGAGTAAGGCTGTGGTTTCATTGTGTATGGGCTGTGTATTGTCTCAACATACCATGAGCTATAATCTGGCCTACATCACTAAAAAGATGTCTCGTAAGCTCTGTAGTGTTGTTCCAACCAATTAAAGCAATAGCAACACATTTGACAATCTGATGGCTTTAAGGACTGCACACTGGCAGGGCTGTGAATGTAATCCAGGTTTATTAACTGATGCCAGTATGCTATGTTTCGCAAAGAGCCACATGCAAGAGACTTCTGCACATCTGGTTGTTTTATTAGAATTTTGCAACACCGAATAGTCCTTAAATTGTGTGTGTAGATCCACTCCTGTAATGAGTAATAGGAGGACACGTCTCGAACGGAACACTGAAGTTGTCTTGTTCTTTACACTGTACTGGGAACAGTCAGATGAGTTTGTCTTGGTGTGTTTACCTCAGGAATAAAACCCACAAAAACCCCAAAGAAATGCTTCTAAGAAATTTTTTAATATCTTTTGGGGTTTATTTCTTTTTAAATTTCTGATCATGGGTGATTGAACAAACACACAAAACCCCAGGTATGGCAAAAAAAACCCTTTAAATCACAGGGAACAATTACTCCAGACTCAGTAAGGGAACGTGAAGTGCAGTTTTTGTTTGTTTTAGAAGTGTAAAGTGTGGTCAAGAAGGTGGCAAAGGTTTGTCATAGTCACGTTTGTCTTCTTTATAGTTGTGTTTCAGTTGTTCCTTCTTGTGGTTTTGTGAAACCTAAATATGCAGTAGATAATTCAGACATATTACACGAAGGTCTGAGTGGAGATCCCAGTCTGGTTTTATCAGTACACTTACAATTCTGTCAGCTCTACAGATAATTTTTTTAATGAGCTGGAATTCCTGTAGAACTCTGTGTGAAAGCTCACTGGATGTGTTTTGCTCAAGAACACTGTTGGGTTGTGCAAGTTCCCACAGCTTTAAGATTTATCAGTGCAAAGGTTATTTGAGACCTTTAACAATTGTCAAACTAGAGAAGAGTAAGATGCTTAAAGAAGGGTGAATGGTTTCTTTGGGGGTTGGGGGGGAGCAGGAGTTGTCTGTTCATTTTTAAACCTTAGAAGGAAGCTCACTTGGTTGAATCACCCGTTTCACAGTAGAACAAACTGCAGTCCTTCCAGGACAGGTTTTTTTTCTTCTTTTCCAGAAGAAATTAATTCCTCTGGTTATGGGGAACGTGTCTGTCCAGTGAGAATGGATATGTTTAAGGAGTACATAAGCGGTACAGATTTCTCATTCTGCTTCTTTCCCAAAATAAGGATAGAATATATGGAGTGAAACTGCTTGTTCACAGCCGCTGCAAGGGTGTTCTGTATGAAAGAACTTCCCTGTGTTCTATTTGGAATAGTTGTGGAAGAACTAAACCAAAATGAGAAGAGAGATACTCAATGCACATAATTTGCACAGATAACCTATATGAAGACATGGATGGGCACAATACTGTGATTATTTTGGGAATTTCTCCTTCAGAGAATAATGAATCAGCTATTGATTTTAGGGCTTTTCCCATGGCTGGTCAGTTATAAAGTTTGTGGTTTCTCTGGTCTTTAGTAAGTGTTGGGTTTATGCTGGAGCTGTACCATGGAGGATGAGTTTCTGAACAGTGTGATGTGACAGCAGGGCAGTGTTGCTTGTCAAAGATGATTGGGAAAGAGGGACTCATGCAGGGACTTAAGCCATGCAGAGGCTTTAAATGCACACATGTGGTTGGGAGAGTGAGAAACAGGAGTAGATTATCAGAATCAGCAACTGGAAGAGGTGCTGGCTTTTACAGATGCTGGGTTTTTTAAATGATCTTCATTCTAAAAAATAACAACCATTCTGAAAAATAACAGCCATCTGTGAAACTACCTGATCATTAGGCCCCTTTTCTGTTCTTCTCTCTTAAACTGATGTTGATTTCAGGAAGATGATGATTGAGATGACAGTGTAAGTGTTGTGAAAGACAGATGTAACTTTCACAGTGCAAGGTTTTGGCAGGCACTCAGTTTCATAGATTAAGTCATTCCACTGACTCTCCTTGCATCTTCTCTGTATGGGGCAGTGCTGATCATCCTTCCCCTGTCTATCGATATCATATATACTGCTGCTTTGAATTAAAATATTATTGTGGGTTTCTGAAGTGCATCCTGCTCCGCTACCAGGATTTCTTTGCAAAAAGCTGTGTTGCAGTCTGTCGAGTTCAGCTGCTTCATCTGAGACAGGATGCCACATGATATGAAAATAGGAAAACAAGGACACTGGGATTGCTCTTCCGTAATTTCCTTCCATTTTATTGCTACCTGCTTTCACAAAACTTGTAGAATCGTGTTCTTCATCTTCTTTCATAGGTCTCCATCATGCTTGATTGAAACCAGCCTGCCAAATAGTTATTTAAAGCTACATGAAGTAAAAATCTTTATGGTCAGGGGCTTCAGAGGAGCATAGGCCAAAACCTTCCTCACAGTTCTTGTAGGAGTCTGTATGATTCTCAAAGGTAAACTGGGAAAAACAGTAGAAAATAGTACTTTAAGACACAATAGTCTCAGAACCACGAATCTCTGGAGATGGGGAGGATGTTGGACTTGGACACTGACTCGGAGAATTTTTCAGTCTGTCCCAGCATGGTTCTTTCCCTAAACTGATATGTTGAAACAGTCTTCTACTGTGTTTTGTGTAACTCAAATGCTCCTTTCATGACTTTGCAGTTAAATTTTTCCTCTTGCCATATAATCTGTCGTGTTATAAGCTTAAAAATACATTTAAACCAGTAAATTTAAACCTTAGTTCTCTTACCTTCACCTTTTCCTGCTTCAGACTTGAATTGGGAGAAATTATTCTTCTTGCTGCAATTTTTACCTGTTTACAGTCTACAGTAATTTTCGAGTGTTCCAAAAGATTGCACTTCTAATTTGTGAGCAAAATATGATGATGAATTACATTATGGGATCTTAATTGGAATCCTTTTCTGTTTGTTTATTTGACAGGTCCTTGACCAGTATGAGCGAGAAGGGTTTAACTTCCTAGCTAAAGTTTTTAATTCTTCACATTCCTTCTTAGAAGACTTGACAGGTCTAACTTTATTACACCAGGAGACACAGGCTGCTGAGGTAAGAGAATACCCTTTGGATGTTAAGAATAAACAGGTGGCAGTAAAGGATGCTTGGTTTTATGTTCAGCTGTATAACCATGTGATTAAGTGAATCATTGATAGAATCAGGCCAGATGATTTACACAAGCCACGTGCATGTTCCATCTGCTGAGATAAGGTGTGTCCCCTTAATGGTGTAGAATAAGAAATGCTGTGGGATGCCAGAGATCATTCCTCTGTAAGAATAGAGGATGGGATGTGTGCTAACAGCCAGATAGAAACGTGGTTCAGTGTTATTCATTTTATTGTTGTCATATTTTGCAAAATCACAGAATCATTTTAGGCACAGCTGTTGCTTGACAGGCCTGAATTTGTCAGGAAAGTTCTGGTATCTTTCAGCACGTGGTTCACTGGCAGTGTAAGCTTTACAAGGACTGTATGCAAGTACTGTCAGTAGTAGCCATGATAACACAGAGCGCAGTATCACCTAAGAGCCACAGTATTTACACAGGTTCCTGAGTAGAACAGACACTCTTAAATTAATCATAACTGTTTACATCTGAGTTTTCAAGTATTGCTTTTAAAGAAAACAAGTGACTTATGTGGCGTAAAGGAAATCAATTATCACTTTCAGTCCATCTAAAATGTAATTATTGTACTCTTTGATGGATATAACATGGGGAAAACAATCCTGCTCGTTTATCTAGTGACAGAAGTTGTAATATGGAATGAAATGGGGATGTGTTTTGTTCTCATGGGAGATAACCCTGTCTGAATGAGTTGTGATGCTGAGTTTGTCCAGTAAAAAAATAAACAGGTATTTGTCTTGGTATTGCATTTTAATCACGATTTGTAATTCTTGCTCTGTCCACAAATATCTGTACTGTTCTATAATTTAATTTTGCTGCAGTTGTATCATATGGATGTTTCCAAAGTTGGCTTTCTGAACTGATTATTCAGTTACTGTAGCCTGCAGAAATGGTATAGCTGTTTTTTCAGCTGGAAATGGCTCGACAGAGTTGCTTTCAAAGTTTTTTGGGTTCAACAGCGAGGTCTGTGGAGCAAAATTGTTGCTCATAGGTGGAAAAACAGACATACAAATGATTTGCAAAGTGAATGCATTCAAATTAGCCCAACTACAGTAGAACTAGTGACTTTTCTTGGTCGCTTCCCTGTGTATCGCTGCTCCATTTCTGTAAGAACTCATCTCTTTTATCAGGGTTGTCTGTCTTAAGGGTCTTGATAAAGTTTGTCTGTTGGACCTTACTGCTGATAAATGCAGAGTGTTTGGAGGATTTGGAGAGTGCTTACTTTCCTGGGATTCAAAGAGCTATTCTGCTTTACATTTTGCCACTGTTGACTCTGCAAGATGAAGAGGTGGTTTTGCTGTCCTCTGCTACTCCCCCAGTACATAATCTTGGGCAGGTTTTAAAATTTTTAGGTGCACAAGAGAGTGCTTTGAGTCTGTTTTCTGTTCAACTGTTGTATTTCGAACTCGCTTCCATCATACAGTGCAGCAGGTGCAGTTTATATCGCTGGCTTTGAAGACTGTGAAATGGCTTTTCAGGTGTCTGGCTGCTTTTCAGCTGCATTTGGCAGAATGTAGAGGCATTAGATTTGTCAGGATTGGTGATCGTTGGGTTGGTTTAACGTCTTGATGTGTTGCATTCTAAAATCTGCAACAAAAGCAGTGAGAGAGGTTTCATAAGGCATGTATGACCTGTTCTGGTAATTAGAATATTTGACCATTCTGTTGAGAAGTTACTTGTCTTCCTGCACTCCAAGAGATTTTGTAGATGATTGTTGGGTTTGTCCATAAAAATGGCTTCTTGAAACTGAAGAATTTCCTTTCCTCCTGTCTAGTAAAATTTGACCAGTGCCACTGCTCCGCTGTATGAAAATAGACTTGTAAAGTTGCATGTCATCCAACCTTAAATTTACTGTGGTGATGTCATGATTGTGTTGTAATTCCATATATAAAATGAGTGATGCTAGGCTAATAAACTTGAGTGTGATAGGGAAACTAGTCAATCTTGCTCTTCTTTAAAAGGATCGCTCTTTAAACGTTGTTGCATTAAGAGCATTCAATGGAAGGGTTTGCTCCGAGGTTTCCATGGAAACATTACCTCCCTGCATGCTTAGTGCAGCCCATGCTTGCCTGTATTGAAGCAATACAATTTCCAGTAAGATGTGGGAGACTTTGCACTTACTGAGTATCTTTTTAACTTGTAATGTTCAGTTTCCTTTCAGTGCTGTGCTGTTGACCTAAGTATTAATACCTTCCTGACATACTTCACCTTATCTTTTTTTAAATGACTGATAAGAATATAACTGCAATTCAGTGAGTAGCTAGAGTAGGAATCATAATACAAATGTAGTTTGTTTCTCAAATTTGATACTAATTGCAGGGATTTTAGTCAATGGAGCACCTATTTCTGTAACATGAGGTGCATCAGGCAATGATAAATGTTCTACATGTTCTACATATTCCTTAGCATGACAGTTTTCTCAGTAAATACCAAAATTAGCAAGTGTTTCTCTTCTGTCTTGAAATGACAGTAAATTTCAGGCATCTGATTTTTCCACATCTGGCTCTAATTTAGGTCCTGCAGAACATTTGTTGTTCTTTTAATACCAGTTAGATATTTATGTACAGCTTCAACAAGGGACGCTGATGACACGCGTTGCTTTGAAGGCCAATAGAAGCTATGGGAAACTCCCACATCAGCACTTAGGCCTTGTTTCCACTGGATACAGTTTGCTTTGGGAGCTGCCCAAGCTCATGTAAAAATGGCACTTCTATTTTCCAGATCACTTTGTCTCCTTGCTGCTAACCTCAACTTTTTGATGCTTGTTCAGTGTGTAGTCAGGTTTAGTAGCTGGGCTTGAAATAGAGGAGGCCTCTGCGTGTCTTGAGTGATTCATCAGAAAGTAGGGGCACTGATTTGGAGGCAGAACAACGACCTGAATGACTTCCAGTTCAGAATGTGGCTGGGCTGCCCAGTGATGGTTGCGTATCACCACCGTGCATCTCTAAAACCAGCTGGTTTGCTTGCCACGTATACCAGACTTAACCCTGCAAAGTGTATTGGGTTTTGCTGGTGTGGAGAGCTCTCTGTATTTAAGTTAGTCTAAAATTAAAGCTTTCCTGATATGCACTCAACTACTCAGCATTAAAAATTAAATTTTACTGATGTGGCACACTTCTGGAAGTGAAAACTAACACGTTAATAAAGCCCATGGTCTGCATTACTCCATAGCTGTGGAAGAACTGTTCCCATTTGAATTATTTTCTGAGAAGCTTGTTTCTTTCAGGGTACTCATTTTCAGGTTGCCCTTTTTCTTCAGAAGCCACTGAAGATATGGGAGTGAAGCATCTATTGAAATGTATTGATAGAAGGAGTGATAATAGGGGCAAAGTGAAATTGTTGCATAAATTCACTGTAGTGTGTGCAGTTGACCTTCTGTACAAGGCTTTTTCAGCTATATCCTTTTTCAGAAGTAGAGAAACTTAATTTCTTTCTGCTCTTAGTAAGACCCAAGTATTAAACGTGCTTTTGTCTGGATTTCAATTCCTATTTTACTTGGATACTTCATCAAGATGCAAGAAAACCTAAAGTACATTACTAAAAATTTTCACTTTGATTAAAACACAAGAAGAAGTGGCAGAACTCTTCCAGTCTAAAAAGACCATAAAGAATTTTGGAAGAAATTTATTCCAGAATAGAGTTTGTATTTCTGAGTATGATTGTAAAGATCAGATATTGGTGCCAGCAGGTCATGATGTCTATGTTTCTTTACTTCAGTAATGTTGTGCTTCAGGTTTTTTTGTCTCATATAATGTGTTCCATAGTATCTGTATTTCCTATGGCAAGTTCTTGTGGTCAGCAAATGCACCCTACTTGGTATTTGTAAATCCTGCTGTGCTGGGTATTCCCAACAATGCAGATTAGAACCCTTGTCCCATGGAAGGGTAGGACTCATTAAAAAAAAAAAAAAAATCATCATAGTAAAATACTTTGAGCTCTTTCAATAGGAGATAATATAGAAAATCCTTTTTAATTCTGATTCTTCACTTATTTGAACCATTCTTTCCAGCCATTTTTGGGGGAACAGGACTTAGTTGTATAATAGGCAGCTGATATTAACAGCAAACTTTGTGTTTATCCAAATTTGGAAGAAAATTAATAATTTCCAATTTTCCAGTGTGCTTTGTTATTAAAAATATACTGCTTGTTTCTGATACTGCATCATTTTAAGCCATGTATTTGATACTGAAATAATAACAGATGAATAGCCAAAAAAATCCCAAACCCAAACAGAACAGAAAAACCCAATTTCAACAATGTAATGGTAAGTTCTGTAGCTGCTGCTTTTTCTATTAACCAAGCAGTATTCAGAATTCAGTTTTACTTGACGTTACAAAAATTTCCCCCAAAAAATATTACTGATGGGTATGCCAAAATTAAAACTTGAGACTTTTCTGTGTATGGGAGCTTTTTTGCTTTCCTCCATATTTTTAATCTGGTGCATTTCTGGAGAAATTCACTTTGACAGATTCAGGTCTGCCCTGGAGTCTTTCTTAAGAGATTAAGAGATTAATCTGCTCTATCAGGAGGTGGGTTGGATTTTTCTTGTTGAGCTTTCTCATGATGTCGATTAGTGTCATCATTTTTCTTCATTCATCAAGCAGTATTTCCCAGATCTTCAAGTAATGGTGATTTTTTTTATCTGCAAAAGAAATTTTCTGTTGAACTCAGTCCAAATGAGGAAAGGTTCTCTGCTATGGTAGATTTTTAAATGGATGTAAATTTAAAATGCATTCTGATTATTCTGCTTTGCTGTTACATGCCCAAAATAGACTTAGTGAGTCTGTCCTTCAGCACAATGTTCTGCTGAATCCATGGTATTTCTGCTGTTGAAATTTTGCCAAGGAGAGGTAATTGTTACATCAGTGCAGAATGGTTCAAACTGAGGTTTACAGCTTTGAACAAGCCCAAGATGGTCTTTATGCTGACACCTTATGCTGCTCTTTGAAGAATTTAGAAGTCTCTGTGAAGTGTTTCCTCTGTTTCATACCAAAGCATGATCGTTTTGTCTTTCCCCTCATAATTTTACTCATAACATCAATTATTATTACTAATAATACACAAATGCACTTCCTAGGACTTATATCAGCAGCTGATGGGCACAAACACTCACGTTTCCTGGTATATTCAAATAAATGTATGTTTGTCCCTTCAGGACAGGGAGGGCCATGTGCAGTCATTGTACTTAGTTGAAGCCAAGGGAAGGAAGAAGGAAAGTTCACTGTAGGCTTGTACAGAACGGAGAGGATTCTTTGAGCATATCGTACCACAGGGAAGGTCTCAAGGATGAGAGCCTGCCAGTCACCTGAGCAGACAGCCCTCTAAGTCCAGAGCTTGGAGTGTTACAAACATACTTCCATCAGTCAACCCTCGATAGTGTTTGAATTCCAGAGAGATTTTTAGAAGTGAGGGCAGCTATAGAAACACTATCCATAGCACTCCAAATGAATACTTTTACGTTGTCATAAGCATCCTATGTCACTTTGTCTCAGAAACATGAAGCGACCTTATATTTTTGGTTGCAAGTTTTGCCTTCTAAACGCTGCCATCCTTCAATGAAAAGCACTACTGATTAGCTGCATGAATAACTTCTGTTGTTATTAGTCAAATTAAATGAAGCTCTGGAAGTTCAAATGCAGGAATTAATACTTGGGGCAGAGATAGAGGAAATGATGGCTAGTCAGTGTAAAGATTTATTTTCTTTTAAAATTAAGTTGCTGTTGGTAACAAGCTGTTTGGTTTTTGTTTGGTTTGAAATTTCAAATCTATGGAAAAAATTTAGACTAAAACCACTGAAGGGAATGGAATAATGACGTGTGGGTTAGCAAGAGATGGTAATTTTTTTTAAACTTCTTATGTATTTAACTATGAATTGCTGTCATAGTGCCAAAACATTGATAGAGTTTAAATCTATCTCTGTATAAAATTTCAGAGTAAATCTTGCATAGCTATAAAATGGAAAGTACTGCTATGAATAAACTTATAATCTCATCAGTTTTTATGTGAGGGGAAAAAGCTATGCAACAAATAGCAGTCAGTACCTCATTTTGTATGAGCTGTAAAAAAAATTAGCCTTAGTAATGTAGCACCTTCCCAGGTGCTATGAAACTGCTGTAGCATTAATATTTAGCTTGTGTTCTTCATAATGCCTGTGCAGCTTTTGAGTACTGGCTTGTGTAGGTAATAATTCAGCATTCTTTGTTCTCTTGATAACAGTATTGATCATATCAGACCTTCTCTACCAAGAGAGTCGTAGCTCAGTGTCTGTTACTAACAGTAACAGCACCTCAGGTACAATTGCAAAGGTATGAACTGATAATTGATTGATACTGAAGTACTCATGTCTATTGCGTGATATTATTTTTATTATATTATTTCTTAATAATATAGCATATTATTGTATCATTTTCCACGTTTCCATTTCACCTGCCCTCTATGTCATTAAGGAAATACTATCCCAAATGTTTTGGCTGCTCCGTCAGCCTAACAGGCACAAAATCTACTTGTCCAAGCACAAAATGTACTCCTCTCTAACCTAAAGGTAAAGAAAGGTGATCAAAAGAGTTGAAAAAGCAACTAGTTTGCCCATGGAGATAGAGTTCTGCAAAATTATTTTCCTGCATCTCCCTAATGATCATGCAGAGTTTTGAGGTAAAGCAGTGCTGAATAGCCATGCCTAGAAACCAACACAGAATCACTGCTGTATCGCTTCAGAACAGTGGAGTTAGGAACATGGATTTCCTATAAATTCTGGCCTAATTTTCTAGGAGTCTCACACCTTAAAATTCTTGGGGATTTATACACTGAAGTCCTAAAATCTTTCTTCATAATTGGATCCAAATGTTTCTGGTTTGTATCTGTTCTCTGTAATTGTTTAACTGTGATTGGGATCTGATTTTCTCTGCAAGGGCAGCACTAAGTTATTGATGTGATAAACAAAAAGAGAGTTATCAAGTGGTTATGATCTTGTTCCTGTAGAAAAAATGTCTTAATGTATCATTCTGCTCTCAGCTTCTTTGATGCCCCAAATACTGAAATAATGCATTTTTATGCCCACAGATAAAAAAGTGATGAGACATAAGCTTCTTAAAATTCAAGCTGTGCAAAGGGGAGGGCAAGGAAAGGCAGCATAGCTTAATGGTGAACCCCTCTGCTCCAAAAATTGAATTCTCTGCAGCTTCTTGCACTTCTTCTTTGTGGGAATAGAGGTGCTGATGAAATTGTCAGGTATCCCTCTTGGCACAGGGTGTACCAAAAAGTTCCCAGGTCTCCTTTACCCATTTGAATCATACATAGATGTGTCACACCTTACAGTGACTAAGTGCTCTTGAAATCACAGTGTATTCAAACTCTCCTTGTCTGCTAACAAAACTCTTGATGTCTCACTATAAGGAAGCCCAAAAGAGGTGTATCAGTTTGAGTATTAACAGGAAAAACAATGCTCATAATTCCTTAAGTAACCTCAGAAAGCTGTATCCATCAAAGAATGCAGTTCCTCTGCTGGAATTGCAGCAAGGGCAGGAAAGTCACTAAGCAAGAAACCAAAGTTCATGATGTAATGTTAAAAATACTGAGAGGAGGGAATGAGTGCATATCTAGAGATGGAAAGATGATCCTCTTGGTGTAGGGCTTTCAACCTCCTCTCTGCCTTCCTATGATGCTGACTTTTTCTTTGCCCTTGCTCTAATCAGTTTTCCTTTCTTGTGGGGTTTGGGATTTGATAGGTGGTGAGGACAGGAGTTGCATTTTCCAATATATCCAGCAATTTTTGGCAGAGGAGGCTTTATAAAAACAAAACTCTTTTGGTCTAGGCCACAATTTTAAACAAGGTGTGTATCACTGCTAAAACAGTATTTGGCAAATTAGGATGATAATTGGAATTTTCTCTCTTTTTTGGGGGGGTGGGAGGGTAAGCAAGGGAAGGGGACAGCGATGTTCTAGAAAGATTTTTCAACTTGTGTTGACTACTTTTCATCTGAAGGAAAAATCTCCAGTAAAGAATGGATAAGTAAAATATTTGGGTATTAAATCTCTTCCATTCCATTGCATTTTGTTACGATGAAGAATGAATAGACTGTTCAAGATGCACTGTATTATTCTCATGTGAAGAATTAGAAATTACACAACGCAGACAAACATGCTGATAAACTTTGGTTTATAATTAAGAACATAAATTATACAATGTGCATCTCAGTGCAAGTCAACAGTTGCAGAGTAAATGGGCCCCTGTAGGTCATTCGAGTAAAAAAGGGAAAAAAAGTTTGCTGCTGGACAAATTACTACCAGATGGAGATTTCAATAAACACATACTGTTGTAGCCTTACCCAAAGGTGCTATGAATTTCTTGAGGCGAGTCCGCCTCTGCAGTCACTAAACTGTTGAATGTGTGAATGTTAATTGAGTTACTGTATTATATATGAATACAGTCCATCCCCCGCTTCTAAATGTACTTTGTTCTTCTTGCAGAGTGTTAAATGTTGTCCGCAAGGGTATTTAATTATTAACTGTGTTTACATTCTTCTGACAGTCTATATTTCCTCTGGAAATGTCTCTAAAACTTCTCTTATGGCATAGCAGAGTTGTGCAAGAGAAATTGTGCTGTCAGCACAGACACATGTGCACTGGATTTTAATTATTGTCAACATGTACTTTTGACTACAAGGCCTTTCTGTACACACAGTAGTAGCTTTTTTCCAATTTTGTAAACTATTGCTTTGCCTGTAAATATAGGTGGAACTAATAAGTGGTAATAAATGAAGGTGATGCAATGCAAAGAGCTGTTGAAAAATCATGCAGATTTATCACAACTGCTCTTTAACACAAGTGATTGCTAATTCATGTTCAGAGGAGGCAAGTGGAGGAAATTAAGCATCACACCATTTAATAACAAAACATCAATATTAAGACCTACTCCTATGTGGAAATCTCATATGGAAAACCCTCCGTAAATGACTTCTCAACTTAAGTTTTCAGCATGCCTTAGGGTTTGTTTCTTTATGACGTATGGAATAAATTTACCAGCATGATTGTTTAAAGATTTACATCCATATTGCTACTCGAATGCAAATCTTTTTAGCTAAACTTGACACTAATTTTGCAGAGACTTATAAAACAGGCACATTTGAATAGCTTTTAAAATTAGTACTACCCTTGCTCTTAGTGGCCTGAGTTTTCTTTCTGTTTCAGTATGTTCCTGGTATGTGCACTGTAATAAGCATCTCGACAATGTGCTGGTATTTCCTTTGCCTTATTCTGGTTCAGGTTCTCTGCAAGTTTCCTTTTTACAACATCTTTGTCTTGAACACACTATAACTTGGCTTCTAGCTGAAATCTGCTATGCAACATACTTTCTTTTTATGGAATTGGCTAGAGTCCTGGAGAGCCCACCTGATAGCTTAGGAGTGATAAAAATTAATGACCAATTCCATAGTTCAGCCCCAGATTTGATTCCAAGATTAGCCTACTTGTGTCTGAGAAGATAAGGATTGCTTATCTTATCACTTCAGTGTTACATTTATCTTAGCAGTGACTTTTCTTAGTTGATTTAAGTGCGAACTGACCAAAGGTCATCTTCTAAACGAAAGTTGTCTGCCCTCATGAAGAGACATCAAAAAAGTCTGCAGTGTTATGTACATAATAAAAGATTTTCCCAGAGGAAAAGGAGACTGTCATGTTTCAAAGTTTTAGGATAGCTTTCTGTTTTCTTGGTCTTAACCTTTTTTAAAACACCGTTCTAGATATTAATTAATGTGCTTCAAATTAGCAGTGAGTCGTTGCATTATGTAGGTATTGAGTCTGGGGCATTGAAACTATACTTCATGTGAAGTGAGAGCACCTTCTGAGTTACTGAGGTTTTAATGTTAGTTTCATATACAGGAAAACTTTTGTCATTCTATGGGTGTGATAATGATTTTTAAAGTTGCTCAATTGTTATGTAGCAACCTTAAAATAATGCAGTTTTACTGGATAAATATGAATGGTTTTGATAAGGGGAAAATACTAGACCTTGAAATCTTAACAACATACAAAATTCAGGCTGAGCTGCAAGCCTTAGAAGTGAAAATTGTGGCTAAAACATAAGAATATATATGAAGCAAATATTAGTAGTTTTGTCTTTAACTTTCTCACCTCATTAGCACTTTGGCATCAAAGGCAGAAGGCCAAGTTCAAGTCCTTAGACCCTGTTGTTCATTTTGATCCTCTTTGAGAATGTGAGAAATGAAAATCAAAATTTGCATGTAGTCACTGGTTTTCAGTAGAAAATGGTTACCTGTATGAGAGTTTAGATCAGATGAAGTGGTCCAGATGGTTTGTGAGCTCTCTCTCCATCTTCAGAGTTAATGAAAATCTGTCTGGGCATGGTCCAACGTGCTCCAGGTGATGCTGCTCAGGCAGGAGAAGGTTTGGACAAGGTACCCTTTGCAGTCATTCGGTGAGTCTGGGAATTGCCTGTCTCTGGTTTCAAAGGGCCATGGGTCTGCCCTTCATAAAATACAGCAATCAATATACCACGTTTGGGAGATTTGGAAGGAACATTTCATCTTAACTATAAGCAGTGGGACTGGAGAGACCACTTCTAAAATCACAGGGAGAAGGGGAGCACACAGGTCTGCTCCAGCAGCATGTATCCCTGTGCCCAAATAGAGAAAGCCTGAAGAGAGGGGGGGCCCTGATCTGAGTGGTTCTTGTGAGGTAAGAGAAAGCAAGCCATGATTCTGTAGTACTTGAAAAGAAAACCAAATCTGATCTAGATAATTTTCATCAAATAAATTATTAAAACTTCTCCATGAAAATCCAGAATCATCTCAGATACATGTTGTGCTCAGTTACACCACCGTGTCCTGATGTGTGTTTCAGCCCTTCTGGGAGTTCTGGGCACTCTACGACTGCCTGGCTGGTGTGTGGAAATCTCTGTGTATGAAGGTGTACATGCAGATGCTGCCTTCTTACTGAAGTGTAAAATAGCACAAAATGGTTGTTTAATGGCACATGACACTTACATAGCAGATTCAAACAAGAAATGAATTGATTCTCTGCCAGTTAAAAAACAAAAGTAAACGTAATAAAGCTCGTCTGTAGCAAATGAACTTCAAGTAGTGAGATTATACAACTAACTTTTGAGAAATATTCTGTAAGTGCAAGCACATCAGTACTTAAAAAGTGGGTTCTATTTAAGTGCCTACTGTACACAAAATGAATTTCTGTAATTTGAAAGGCCTGACCGAAGCCTACCTGACAGTGAATTGGTCCCCTCCAAGTTGTGTGAGATTATATAGGTTAATGAATAAATAAATAAATAAAACCATAGTTCAAGAGTAGATACAAACTGCAATTGAGAGGGAAATAACGATGAAGATGCTTAATAATTTTGTCATTACTAAAGTAGAAAGAAAAGTCACAGAAACAGAGAAGCAATGTGCAAGTAAACCTGTAAAGAATTAAATAATCGCTTTCCCAACTCTCAAGAGGATAGGGGTTAAGAAATACAGTTTTAAAAGGGCTTATGTTGTTGAAAAGTTTGTTTATCTAGTGTCTACTGAGACAGTGTGCCAGCAACAGCAAACCCAAAATGCAAGTTAAAAAGAAAAAGGAAAACTAGTACTGAAGGAAGGCATAACAAAGCTATTTAAAATTATTAAAGTGCAGCAGCTGTTTTTGCTAATGTTTCTTGGTTATTTTAAAAAAAATGATCTAAGTTCTAATTTCCTTTGTCTTCTCACTTTGAGTAACTGTAGTATATGAAGTTTGCTATCCTATGACTCATTCCTCCCACAAATACTACTTCTTTGAATAGCCCTTGTAAAAACATGCATTTCGTATTAGTTGTCTTAGCTGGCAGTTGTGTGGACTTTTTTCTTCCTGGGCGAGTGATTTATATGTATAATCTCTGGCTCTGGCTCTGCCACACATGGTGCGTGCCAGAACAGTGGTAACGCTGCGCTACCTGTGGCCGCTGTGCTCGCGTCTTTAGAAGAACAGAGTTGGCTGGTGGAGCGTATCCATCACTGAAACTAGTTTAATCTCTTTCTCCACAGGCAATATTTAATAAATTCTCCTATCTTGTATGTGTTTTCAGGAACAGTTGGTCTTGAAATTGAGGCTTGATTTTAATTCTTGGTTGAACTAAAAAAGGTGATGAACAAAGAAGGGGCGAATGCAAAATAAGATGTTATCCCCAACTTCCAGAAGCAGTGTTTTTGCATGAGTTTGGCTCACCATAAGAAATACTAAAAAGAATTGTGTAAGCTAAATGACTGAGGTTCATTCAGATAGTGAATTAAAAGAGCATCTGTTGTAGCTTGCATATATGAATGACTGCTGGGCGGTCTATTTTAACTTTATCATTATAGGCAGTCACAGCAGCATTCTAAAGAATAGCCACGGTTGTTGGCTGTCCTTCTGCTTTCATCATACTTCACATTTTCTCTGCTGGCACAATGGAACAGGCAAACTCCTATGAGAGAATTCTATACTGAATTATATATGCTCTGTGAGTTGGTCCAACTGCGCTAGCACGCATTCATGACAGCAGCACGTAAGGATATTGATATGGCCATCATCCTCTCCAGCTGTCTCTGCTTCCCCAAAGAGAGGGGTGGATTAACTGGGTACAGCCTTTGGATTGAGTCCAGACTGTAAAACACAAGCTCCTGCTTTTAGATGGATAATGAAATGGTTTAAACCCTGCCGTTCTTGGAATTACAGGTTTTGTGTTGATTTGGGCTACTCTTTTGATATTTCTGCTTTCTGGATTTAATCTGGAGTTTAGAATTTGGCTCAAATTGCTCAGTTTTGTTGAATTGTTAATATGTAATTTACTAGTGTTTAATATGTAGACTTATGCTTGCGGACTATATTTTGAATACTCGACAAAGTAAAATCTTGATGATAGCTGGGATGTGTTGATAGAGTTCAAGGAGCTGACTGAATTTTTTTTTTATGCAGTGGAAATTAGAGGTGGTTATGGGAGATTTTGGGAAAGGAGGTTAAACTCACTGTTAAATATATATTTTAGTTAAATTGAGGTGTAAAGGTCAGAAACGTGATTTTGCCACTAAATGAAGTTAAACTAAATCAAGGTTGGTCATAAAAATTTATCACTTTTTATAATGTAGCATTAGTAACATCCTTATCTCATAAGTAATAGCATGTTACCCAAGTTTTTAGGATGATACTGGAAAAGGTTGGCGTATTTGGAAGACTGCCACTCAGTTTCAAGCTCACTTATGAAAGAGAAAAAAGTGTTTTCATAAAGAAATTTCTAAATTGAAGAGTGAATATTGTGATCGTTCAGCCTTTTGCTTTCAAAGGAGAATGATGTTCCCAGTTCTAACATAAAAGCTGCTATCCCTCTTACTGGTTGTAACATGAGATTTTTTTTTTTACACTTTTCTGCTGAAAAGGAAGAAAACTTGTGGCAGAAAAAATTGCTTCTAGGATAGAATGCCTATTTAGCTATGTTATTGTAATGTGAAGAGATGGAGGAATAGAATAAAGCAACAACCAGAGAGCTGCAATGTTTCACTCCAGTATCAAGATCAAATCCACAGTCTTGATATTTACTGTACTTCAAAAAAAAAAAATTGTTGGGGGGCTCTCCTAGCATGTGTGTTTCAGGAAGAGTGTCAGGAGTACTCTAATTTCATATTTAAATATGGGGTCTGATTAATACTTCAGGCATGCCGGAGAGCTATAACATTAAGACTGTTGTTACTATAGTGAGATGCTATTACAGACATCACAAGACTTGTTATACAAGGAAACATGATTACTTCGGATTAAAGAAGTTGCCAAAGGCTTGAAGGATTTATAGTTGCTGGCACTTTGAGTTATATATAACTTCATTATTTTGTTGAAAACATTTAGATCTAGAATTAATGAAGCACAGTAAATGCTGATGAAATGAATCAGCAGGTTTGACAGCTTTTAACTGACACCAAGTGAAGGATGAATTTAACTGTAACATTCTTTACAGCTCAAACTGCCAGATAATGTACAGAAAGTAATAAACTGAGCATTTGCATGGAGAAACGGAAAATAATACTCTTTATAACTGGCCTGACGTGCTTCAGAGTCCACATGGCCAAGACATCAGTTTAAGCATATTTCTTAAATGACTTGCTGCTCGTCTGCATGTGAGGGAGGAAATGGTCTATTGTGTTTGTAGAGGAGGTGGTCTCCTCTGTGGTCTGGCTCTTGGAGACAGAAACTGGTGGGAGCAGTCAGCATCTGCAAAGATGGGAGGATGAAGCACAAGGATGAGCGAAAGCAATGCCAGTGCACTGGTCCTGTGTGTCTGAGCAAGGCATGAATTCAGTACCATCAGAAATCTAAGCTGTGCTGTCCTGGCGACAAACGGGTGGCAATTGTAGTTTGAAAGGGGTCTGGTGCTTGTTGGAATGCTAGGTAGGCCGAGGGAGTTAGCTTCAAATGTTCTGAGTTTAGAAGAGCAGCAATTGCAAGCCTCAGGCAAAGAGGAAGTGGGAGAATGTGGCTTTAGAAACAAAAGACTTAAATTTGGCTTTTTTTATTCTGCAGCATCTCCAAAATTTAGTCACGGTTACTGTAATTAGAAGGGACGATGAAATATAAATTCGTAACAGCACTGTGGTGTGCTGGGCTGCTGCAAGGTCTCTCTTTTATGTGAATCAAGAGTTCAGAGAACGCATATCATGTCAATTTGATCATTCCATTAATCTCAGCTGTATAAAATTGGCTGCATTTTAACATTGCTTCATTAACCCAGCTCAAAGACTAGTGTGACATCCAGTAACTTCTAGACAGCTGCATTCCATTCCGTTCCATTATGTGAAGTCTGTAGTACTGCAGAGATGTTGCAAAACAATTATTGTTTTAACAGCTCGTTAATTGCAAATTATTTATTGGGTTGTTAGCTGAGCAGTCGTCATTTGCTCTTGTTACCATGATGCAGAATCAGTGTTACGTGTATTAATGTGAGTGTTAGTAAATCTGAACGAGAAATGAGCAATAACCCACACTGAAAGGCTTTTAAATTTTGAAATGGACTTACCACATTAGTTTCTTACAAGCAATGCTATGAAAAGAAAATATGTAATGGCAGAAATCGTTCTTGAGTTTCATTTGCCTCTCCCTCTGTAATGTGACTCAGGAATTTAGTTATGTAAAAAATATGACTAAGTCTGTTTTGCCTTTGAGGTATAGACCTGGATGAAATCCAGTCTGAGATTGTATTTCAGTAAATTGGAAAAGTTCTTTCCCAGTCTTTTTAACTTTGAATTTGGGACAAAACTACATCAAAAGCTCGAATACGTTCCTCATCTAACTATTCCATGATCAGGTGGTTGCTTTTTTCCTCTTCAAATAGTGTCTGATTACTAAATTAAGCTCTCAGCATTAATAAATCATTCCCCTGCAGAATAAACCCTATAATTTTTCATAGATGTTGTCTTTTGTACCTTTTGAAGTATAGCTCTTAGGGCTGGGGAGTGAATCCCTGGGTAGATACAGCAAAGAGAGAGAGTAAAAAACAATCCAGGTGCGTACAGCGTGGTTTTTTGAGGGTGACGTGCTTAACATATGGCAGACTGTTTGAAAGTGATGTATGAACTCCCGTTAGCGGTGTGCTAGTCGGGTTATTTTTTTAATGTAATGAAAAGTCAAGTGTGGTTTCTGTCCCAACCTGCCCAGTGACTGGTTCTTTTCACAAGTGTAACTCACTCTGCAGCGTAGCACGAGTGAGTCACACCAGCGCAGAGCTGTGTTTGTACTTGCAGCGAGGGTAAGGAAGCAGGGATGTGCAGAGGAGGACCACGCAGAGCTGCAGGAGCCAGGCCCCCTGAGTAGCCAGAACCAGGCTGGAATTACATTTCCCTTACCACTTAGGGAGCAAAGGAGTGGCTGCGGAGCCAGCGGCATGGGAAGTGTTTTCTGGTTTGAAGTGTTGCGTACTGGCTTGCCAAACCTATGTTCCCAGTTGCACTGGAGTATGTCAGCTCTTAATTTCTTGTTCCCTGCTACACAGGGCATCGCAGAACCAAAATCTTGAAGTGGTAACAGTCCCTTCATCCTTTATGTCTTTAGAGATGGGGGACAGAGGGGAGGAATGGAAATGATTCTATGTTAGTGGCACTTAGGAAAATCTGTTAGTCCACAACAAACAACAGCTGGAATTTGTCTTGTCTTGCAAGCTTCCAGCTAATTTTTCTCACTGTATCCCACCCAAAGGTATTTTTAAAACTCTTTGGATGCAGTCAGCTCTTACTCTTCGCTTGTGCTTACACTGACTCTTGCAGATGATGTTACTATGCAAACCACTATTATTATTTTTTTCTCTTAAATACTTCCCCATTTTCCGTTCTGCTGTGATGGTTTTTTCGCTCTTGTTGGGAGACGGAACTGTTTCATTCACGGGCCACAAATGTTTTCTTTTAAGTATACAGAATGTCTCATCCTTCTATTGTGTTTTTCCAGCTTACTATAAAACACTCTAGTCCTATTCCAACATATTTGTGTTTAAACCTTCTGTTCCCAGTATTTTTAAAATTTTCTCAGTATTGCTTTAGTTTTCCAAGATGTATCATTGCTGTCATTTCAGCGATGAAATTCTGCTGTCTCATGGCATTACTTGCTTCCTTTGTGTTTAACTGTATCATCACACTTCTCCCATGTCCTGTGTCATCCATAGTTTCTCTACTGGATCCACCTTAGCTTTGCCTTAGCTTTGAGTTTCTGCCTCGTATCATCTGCATGTTTTATGTTAAGTGTGAATGAAATTAAAATGTTAATCTTTTCAACTTCTAAATTTACAGACTTCATGGTTCTAGATTCCTAATGTATTTGGGTTATTCTATTGCAGTAGCAGTAGCAAGTTGACACAGGAATGCTTCTCAGTGATGTACAATTTCTATCAGAACACCATGCAAAAATGCTGTTCTGAAATGGTTTCTTTCTGAAAAAGTTCTTTTCCTGAGCTGTCATGTTAGAAGAGAAAAATAAAATCAGGGTTTTTTTCCCCTTCCATCTATTTTCTTTCACAGTAGCTGGCTGGATAAGTAATGTGGCATTTATTCTATTTATGCTTGCAAACACATTCACTTTCAACACCTACTTGATTATTTAAATGAATTACATTAGTAGTTACTGTGAAGCTGTTAACTGGTTTATATTTGTTCTTTACAAAGACCGGCACTTACGATTAGGATCAAGTATTGCCCTGGTATTTGATTTGTTGCTCTGTGTGAGGTGGGATGTGTGCTGCTTTCTGGATTCACACAGGATTGCCTGGCTTCCCTGCTCACCCTTTCTTACTGGGTTGATGGCCCATTCTTCTTGCACCAACGCTCATCTTCCAATCCTTGAGCAGTAAGAAATTGTCCATACCTGTTTTTCTTGACTGTTAAGTATCAGCTGTAATTTAAGAGTCATTTGGGGGAAATTCATCCCCCTTGCCAGCAGCCTTCCTCATGGGGCAGTTTGTGCTGATATTACTCTAATACATGACTGTGGCCAAGTCCTGATACTTCCTAGACTGGACAATTAAACATCAGAAGTTACCTTTGAACAATAACTTTTTATCTAGCAAAAGCGCCTTTCCCTGCCTTTCCCTGCCTTTCCCTGCCTTTCCCTGCCTTTCCCTGCCTTTCCCTGCCTTTCCCTGCCTTTCCCTGCCTTGCCTTTCCTTGCCTTTCCCTGCCTTTCCTTTCCTTTCCTTTCCTTTCCTTTCCTTTCCTTTCCTTTCCTTTCCTTTCCTTTCCTTTCCTTTCCTTTCCTTTCCTTTCCTTTCCTTTCCTTTCCTTTCCTTTCCTTTCCTTTCCTTTCCTTTCCTTTCCTTTTCCTTTCCTTTCCTTTCCTTTCCTTTCCTTTCCTTTCCTTTCCTTTCCTTTCCTTTCCTTTCCTTTCCTTTCCTTTCCCTTCCCTTCCCTTCCCTTCCCTTCCCTTCCCTTCCCTTCCCTTCCCTTCCCTTCCCTTCCCTTCCCTTCCCTTCCCTTCCCTTCCCTTCCCTTCCCTTCCCTTCCCTTCCCTTCCCTTCCCTTCCCTTCCCTTCCCTTCCCTTCCCTTCCCTTCCCTTCCCTTCCCTTCCCTTCCCTTCCCTTCCCTTCCCTTCCCTTCCCTTCCCTTCCCTTCCCTTTATATACAAGGCTATATACACTTGTATATGTATTTATACACACACACAAGAAGGTTTATTGCCTTAGATACAGAGCAACCTCTGCCTTTGGGGGTTTTTTAATATTACATATATTGGCGAAAATAATGTCTGTCCTCACTGGTAGTGAGTCCAGGTGTGAGCCAGTCCTTCGCTTTTGTATTAGGGCTTTCTGTAATTTTTATTTAAGTTTGGGGGGAGGTGTAGGGTTGTTTGGGGGTTTCGTTGTGTGTGCACACCTGTGTCTCCTAAATAATGCTGCTATTTCACCAGAACTCCATGAAAAGAGTGGAGTAGACTAAGAAGCTGGACTGGATCTGTTGTATTGCAGTTACGGAGTCCCTTGTATCAAAACTGTTGTTGGCTTCTTAGGTGGCGTGTTTTGTTCTTTCCTTACGAGCTGGAGCATGTTGACATTACTAACAGTTCCCATACACATTATCACCCCCCCACAGAGAAATAAAAAGGAGCCCCCTGTCTTTACTGACTGTTCATATTTCCAATGTACATCTCTCCATCTTTATGCACTGAACAGCAGTGTGAAATACCAGAGAGAAATTTGTCCTGGTTATTCTCCTGATTGACTTATGCACATTTTAAGTCGTTTTTATCTCTGGCAATTGAGTGTCTCTTCACAGAAAAATACTGGAAGTTCTTGGAATTACGAAGATATCGAGTCGCCAGCCAAATTTTCCCTGGCGAAGCAGTGACAGAAGCTGCCAGTTGATCTGAGTTTTATGTGGTGTTTTTTTCTGAACAGAACTACTGTTTGCTCTGAGATCATCAAAACTTACTTCAACTAGGAGTCAACGTTAGGTTTTAATTGTTGTTTCCAGAGCTAGAATGCGAATCCTCAGTTATGGAACACTGATCAGATCATAGCTGAAGTTATTCATCTTGAAATTTTGCAATTAAATTAAATCCCAGTGTATTAGTAATTTTAGCAGAATGTTCTAATCCAAAATGAAAATCAGATGTTCTTCATGGAAACAGGGAAGTCCAGACAATGGGTATTGTATTTAGGTTACCAGACTTCTGGGCTGCCTTTATTTAAAAAATGTTCATTGTTTACGTCGTAGAGGAGTCTTTGCTCATTTTAAGGAATAAAACTATTAGTTTAAAAACTTTTTTAAAAATTTATATCCAAAAATATTTCTCTTGAGTTGTATAAAAAAACAGGTCCTCTGGAAATTCATTGCTCTCATGAATGGACTCCTGGTGAGGGAGGCATTTTTATTACTCCAAGCATTCCACAAATAGACAATACATTGATTTGGGGGGACGTTTTAATGAGTATTTTATAATAATTTGTTCTCCAATGTTTATTTCAGTATGGTATTTCATAATTTTTAACTTAATTAAGCTAAGAATTCTCTTGTAGCTGCAGAGAGAGTAGAGCTTTGGGGCATGAGTCAATGCTGTTCCAATTAGGAGTGCAGATACTGGACTGAGTATGCTGATATTTCATTGATTTCCATGGGTTCTGGAAGAGGAGCCAGAATAGCTCCATTACACAGGCCAGCTGCTGTCTTTCTGCTTCTTTTTGCATTTTGCAAATATTTTGGCAATTTTGATCTTTTTTTCCTCAACCAGTTTTTCCTTCTGTATTTTTCATTAATAAATTTCACATGGTGTTGGTTTGGTTTTCCTATTTCTTTCAGGGCTGTTTTTGATGACTATTTGACCATAATAGTAGTTAGGTTGGTGCTGGCTTCTCCTGCCCCCTGTGTAAACTATTGCAAGTGACAGTTGATGTTTTATTGGCACAATAAACGGGTGTGCCATAAATGTGACAGCAGCAGCTCTCGGTGCAGCAGAAACCTTAATGTTGTTGATATTGCAGAAGAGTTGTGTTTGAAAAATTGGGAGTGAGGGGGAGTTAACATCATTGGATTGCTCACTGCCTCAAGGAGGGAGCAGTTGCATGCCTATAAAAGCTCTCATTGTTGCTTTTGGACAAGATTTACTTTCTACTGCTTAATCTGCAAATAATCTGGGAGATCCTGTTGTCACCAGAAGTACAAATTTTAATTCAGATCATGTTCAGTCGCTGCAATATTTTTTCCCTGATTTTGATTCATGTCAGTAGCACGCCGGTAACCCCGAGTGTGCTCACAGGGAAAATTATAGCACTGGGAGATGGAAGAGTGTTACGCAGCCAGTGTTTCAGCCTGGTGTTTCAGACAGATATTTTAGCCTTAGTTTCCACTCTTCCATCAAAGCTGTGTATATCACTTATGTTCTTCTCAGCTCCTTTACTCTGTTAGGTAGGATGGAGAGCTACAGAAACGTCGTGGTGCTGTGCAGCCCTGGCCATGCAAGTAGACCTTGTCCTGTGGCTGGGAGCAGGGAGTGAGTTGACAGAGGTAACTACAGCCGCCTGCTGTACCTGCACATGAATAACAGGAGTATGAAGCATAAACACAGATAGCAGCACAGAGACGCAGACTGATCAGGTTTTGCAGGTTCTTTTTCATTTAAGGGAAACCTGGCAGGCTCTCAAAGGTGACTGTTGTCAGAAAATTATAAAATGCAAAAACACAAATCAACAGTGATCTCCTCCCAAGTAAAGCTGTCTTAAGCAAGGGCAAAAAGTCACTCTGTCAAAAACCAGATCACTTCTTGGATCGCATCAGAATGCAGAAATGCCAGAGCATGCTCTGATCTTCATGGGGCGAAGGAAGGGAACAAGACGCTGTGAGTTAACACTACTGTCTGGACACCAGGGTTTGCTCACTGTCTCTGTTACAAAGATCCTCAGAAGGATTCCTTAGTTTCTTTGTCTAAATCAGTATTCCTAACTCATAGCTGTGACAGAGTCATTTATGTCATGGTTCAGCACTGGCTTGGCCTCAGCAAAAAGCTGAAGCAGTGGAAGTGGGTGTACAAAATGGGTTCTTGCAAGGCATCTTTAGGAGGGTAAATTGTTTCTGGTTGTGTGTAAATTCTGGCTTGGCTGGACTCCCCAGTTTCTAATTAATTAATGAATTTGCCAGAGTTTTTATTTCCTCAACATAAACCTTTCCAAAACGCAAGGCTTTTTATTATGGAGGAGCTAAGAAATGGTCTTTTGTGTGTACTCTGGTCTTCATCTAAAACTCGCAGAAGCAGCACGAGGCTCATTAAACCCCAGAACCTCTCACTGCTACACTGCTGTATTTAAAAATGGCATTTTTACTTTGTAGTTGCTGAAAAGTACTTTTTTTTTAGGGATTTAAAATACTCAGTGCTTTCCTGGCTATAAATGCCCTTGATCTCAGATGACACCATGCCGACTCATGGAACGTCACGCTGTCAGGAGCCATACAGTAAGCGGCTTGTTCGCAGACATCAGTGACAGTCGGTAATGATGAACAGTCCCTTCGTAGTGGGGTTATGCGAAATAGGAAATGTCACATCCTCTCTGCTGACTGGGGGTTGAATCGGGCAAAGCGAAGATTACTAAGGAGCATGTCATCAGTTCCAAGTTTCCTCCAACTGAAGGAGGAAAGCAAATCGAAACTTGGGTGTCTATATTAATAATTTAATAATGAAACTAAGGCCCTTTTCACATTTCTCTTGCAGCAGTCGGATTTTACACAGTTGTACCTTAAAACTATGTGTATACCAAACTGAAATAATTTTAAATTAATTTTGCAGACTCCTTGAAAACTTTATTGTGTAACTATTTCCCCAAATAAATGCCAGCAAATAGTTTTCTTGCCACTAAACTGTTCGGCACTTCAGTCAAAGTTATCAGAAAAGTGAATTACCACAAGGCAAACAACACTTTCACATTGTCTTTTCCTCAGAGTTCTTCACACCACCAAATGAACAGCCTCTGTCTGAAGCCATTAGTGGTGCTTTACTGGGGGAATTTTGGTACTTTCATATTGTACTAGCTTTTGATCAAAATTTCCCTGCGCTGCCTCCTTTAATTCTGGCCATCTGGATTAAAAGGTTCTCTCAATCTTAACTGCAGATTGCAACTTTTTGAGTGCGCTGCTATAAAATCCTGGCACACTTCCAGCTGTCTTCATTAAAGCTTTCTCTATTAGGGATTTTGGCTATTAAATGATTGTTATGCACAATGGGTACTTGATTATAATTTGCTGAAACTGGGAATCAGTTACAACAGTAATCCAGCTCTGTAATTAAAGGAGAGCATGTTTATACCTGCTAGGATCTTCTGAGAGCTACTAAGGGTGAGGAAAAACAGAGTTGAAAGGCAACAATTGCTGGTAATAAACCATTCAAGCTTTCCAATCCGGCAGTGTTTTGTGCTATGTTGTGGAAGTGTGACTTTCTGCAAAATAACTGTGTTGGAACCAGAAGTTGTGGTTGTGACAGGGAGAAAAGGACGATCTCATGGGTCGGAAATCTTCTCACAACTTTTATTATTGTTTTGGGTTTAGAAAGGAATGTGCATTTCTAGCAGAAAAGGAGCAATCGGGATCCTTGAATCCTCTCCAAGTTTTGTTCCTGGTCTTGTGTGGTTTTTGTCAGGGAGTTCACACTCACTGTTTTTTCACCTGTACAGTTTTGAAAAATTGTGAGAAAATCACAATCTTTAGAATTATTATAAAAGTGAGTATTTCATGGCAGGGGGGGTCATTTACTTTTGTATTTTGGCAGCTCTGGGCCCTTGTGTTGGCTGTATAGTTGAGCTGTTGGACCCGATGATCTCTCGAGGTCCCTTCCAACCCCTACGATTCTGTGATTCTGTGACAAGGGATGGCATCAAATAGCTGATGGTGTGATTTAATCTCCTTTTTAGCAGTATGTTATTGATAATCTAAAGTATACATCTTAACTATAATGAACTTTAGAAAATACTTCTTTAGAACAGGGAAGTTGTGTAGCAGCTCTGCAGTACTTCTTTTCCCTAACTCTTGTCTGCCCCATGTGCCAGCACTCCATCTTTGAGATTCCTTGAACCCAGAAAATTTTTCTAGGATCTGAACCTGTAAAAGTTTCATGAAATGAAGCTACTTAATGAAATAATTTCCTTTACAATTTTACAAGCATATATTTGGCTGACAGTAATTTTCTATCACAGCTGAGGTGAGAGATACAAACACTGTGTGCACAACAAATTCCTGTCCTGGCATTAACACTGAATCACACACAGACTGTGTGTAAGACTTTGCTGTTGAATGTATTCTGCTCTTGGTCACTCGAATTAAGGAAATACAATGTGCCTTGTGGACTGAAATAGATTATGTTGTAGGCTATGGACTGAGCAAGATGGAGTAAAAAATAACAAAACCTGCAGAATTTAAGTGTTCTTTCCACCAAATCTAATCGGATTTGTTGATGATGTAATCAGTTTTCACTCTTGCTAACAGATTGGGGAATACGGACTTGAATAAAACCAGAACTGCTTCATTTTCTGTCTTTACTCAGTATAGTGAACTATAGTCTTCTACTGAACATACAGTTGAAGTGCACAAGCCTTCTGAGGGCAATTTAAGTAACTTGGGAATTCAGAGTTACCTGAAAAATCCCTTCTCCTTTCATACAAATCTTTTCTTTTTCCATTTTATGAGGGGTGTTTTTTTTAATACGTTTGTTGACTTTGGAAAAAGTAAAAGGCGTTTCTTGTGAATCTAATCTTCTCAATGGCAAGCCCTTGTACTTCTTTTGCCAATAGTTTATTTCATATGTATTCAGTCCAGTTTTCTTTTCACATATGTGAAATAACAATTTGGCAAGTGGTAAACAAAATATATACAGTGAAGAAAAAAGACTTTTTTTTTTAAGCAAAAAGATTTATTTTATTAAATAATCCTTTCATTGAAGTGAATAATTAAAGCTGAAATAAATAAGATCTTATAAGAGATTGCACGGTAATTATGTAACTTTTAAGAAACAAGAGTTCATGGTAATGAAGTATTTTCATTTTACTAGGTTTTTCTTGGAAAAGTACAGTATCATGTGATGATATACCACAGTGTGTGTGAGTAGTTTGCTGGTACAGAATCCAAACATCACAAACTAATTTCCAAAGACCAGATGTTTATCAGTTCCCTCTCATGGAAGAGAGCAGAAAGGTTTTTATTTAAAGTTTGTCAGCTGGAGCTCTGGTGTAACTTCACAGTAGGCTTTTGTACAGAGTGATGGAGCACTCTTGTGTAGCCCATACAGGATTTACTTTTCAAGAAAGAAAATTGCTTATCTGACTCCACAGTCAATACCCAGAGCATTACCCATTGCAACTGTGAGTAAAACTAGCTGGAAGTATTTGTGTTTCAGTGAAGATTTGGCATGGCTTTGGGTCACTATGGCCCTCTATGTCTCTTAGCTCAGTTCTTTGGAGCAGATGTTCTGTTTCAGCTCATTGTTGCCCTGCATGAGGCAGAAGGGGATTCCAGTCTTTCTGAAACAAGACTTAGGGTGCAGCCAAAATGCTTCAAACCAAAACCTCTTCTCAAAGCCTATTTCTTAGAGTTAAACCTTCTAAGAAGAGAAAGAGCTCAGAGAATGACAAGGAAGTCTCTTGCTAGGTGTGTGTTTAAAGTGCTGTTGTTGAGGAAAGAAACCAAGTTCTGATAGGAGCCTCAGCTGGCACAATTCTGAAAACAAATCTGTATGAAATGCAGATTGCCCTTGAGTTCCCTTTGAGAAGTGTCTCTTCAATGAGAGCGCTTTGTTTCAAGCATCCAGTGTTTAAAATGGGGAGGCATTCGTGCAGTTGCAGTGACAGACTGCCTCAGCATAGGTAGTGACAATTCATTTCCTAACACTGCCACAGTTTTTAAATTTTACCTAACACACAGCACAGTAGGGAGGAAAATGGAAAACAGCCATTCCCAAGGCAAGATGGAGACCTTAGAAATGAAGGAGCTATCTTACAGAGTTATGCAGAATGTTTCCAAGAATTCTGGTCAAACATAATCACTTCTGCCCATCAGGGAAGTAACAAAGCTTGGTGTCCTGGGAGCTGCATGCATAACCCCCCAGGCTGTACCACCTGGTACCAACACCCCAGACTTGGAGCACGGGCAATCACTCTTGGCCAGTAAATTGGCGACATGATTTGAAAGCAGTGAATTTGGAAACAAAATCTTTAGCCTACAAAACTCCACCAGTGCTTTGCCAAGCCATCCAGTCAGCCATCTCAGAGCTGCTTCCAGGCAGTAAAGTAAATGTAAAAGAAATGGTTTGAATCAATGCCTTTACTTTTCCTTGAAGAATATTTTCTTCAAGGTGATTTATTTCATCGTTTGCATTTGCCTTGCTGGTGGGATGTTGTGCTCTTAGTGTACATGGATTCCTGTCCTTGATATGCATGTATTCTGGTTGGTCATCAGTGCTCACAGTGTAGTATTCAGCCTTTTGTATTCTGTTTTTTTGTACTTCTCAGCTTTTCTTCAGTAGATTCCGATTTGAAAAATGAAATGTTTTCCTTGTCTCACCTAGTTAACTGGTGTGGTTGATGAGCAGACATGTAAGCTTTGCTGGGGCCCTGAGCTTTTATCTTGGTGAACCTCATTAAGAATTTGTCCCTGTATCTGTAAATGCATTATTTTCCTATTACATTGAGTACAAACAGAATCGAATCCTAAGTGTGCTCAGAGTATTTCCCTGACGCTCTCAGGCAGGCTGTGTTATCGCAGGTATGGGTACCGTGTACTCCTAACCAGCAGCATAGGCCTTGCCACTGGTTTAAATGCAACTGCCTTGCTCCTGTGCTAATTTTCATTAAGGCTACGTGGGTATTCTCTGTGCTGTGTCGGTGGGTGGATTCTTTGCATTACAAGTCATTTTAATACAGCATGTACCAAAACTGTGTTCTTGCTAATGAATGGGTGCATTATGATGTAATCAGAGGGCAATTAGAAGGGAGAAGGTAAACTGCAGCGTGTACCTCTGCAGCCTGTGTGTGCGGCATTTATCCGACTCCCTGTTCTCTGACTCTGCACCGCGGTTTCCTAGGATACTGCTATATTCTTGCAAAGCTTAAATCAACTCTCCTTTTGTTGTTTTGTTTCCCAATTATTATACCTAGAGGGCACAGTTAAAGATATTTTAATCATGTATTTGCCTGACTGCTTTCACAGAATAACTAAGATACTCGAGTGATTTAGATACCTCATGTTACCTGGTAACGTGGTAATCGCAGGGGAGGGGGGAAGGCTAGAAAGAAAGCAAAACCTAGTTTGAAAAAGAAAAAGCCAAGCAAAACTGAGTGCTGATTTTTAATTTCTCTGTGATAGTTCTAATTACAAAACAGAAAAACTTTGAATATTGAAACTGTATATTCTTAGCTGAGCGTGCATTCTTTTACAATTGTTTTCTATAATCCAGCCAAAAAAGATGTGCTTTTCCAGTGAGTTTGTTCACCATCTATTTAAGCCTTGCGCTGGTTTCTGTGCCCGATTATAAATGCACATGTTCTCCTTCTGACACAGGCAGTTACACTCTGACAATAACATGATCAAAAAAACCCTGGTGAATGACGTTTTGGGTAATTTTAGTTCTGAAATGTAACTGTCAGTCTATAATTTTAGCAAATACACAGGGTCTTGTTGCTAATCAGATTACATTACGGACACTCCTACGTAAATACTGTGTGGATTTGGAAGGTCCTTTGCACAAAGCCTTCTACTGCAAGGCTTTTTCTCTTACAGAGAATTACTGAGGGACTATGGCGATCTGAAGAATGGTCATTCAAGCTTTAACTTCGTGGTGCATTGAAAATAGTCAGGTTTTTCAGCATGGCCTTTCCATGATTGTCACTGCAGTGCTATTCCTGCAGCTCTTTCCATAGTGCAGGCAGGGTTTCCCTGTTCCTGTTGTTTGTATTAACGTTCAAATGCTTCAATTAGAAATTAACAGTACATAGTGGTACTCCTTTCCTCCATGTCATAAGGCAGCGTAGTTACTGTGCTGTCATCCAATCTGAAGGGCTGTGTTCAAACAATATACATTTCTTTGCAAGTATGTTTATAAATACAGGTCCATATGATTAGCTCTGTTGAAATAGGAAGGGAATTAGAGTAGACATCTCAAGTATTTATATTATGCTTACAATACTGTTGTGTATTTTTGGAGATGAAGGATTAATTTGAGAATAGAAGCCTCTGGCGTATTTCACAATATCAGAATTTTCACATGCGGTGATCATCTCAGAGATTGTAAACTCCTTGAAGTTACTCAATGCCAGTCAACATCTTCTGGTTATAAATTAGTTCATAATTGAATTTCGACAGAAGTTCACATATTCACTTCTAGAAGCGCTTGCTTGTGTAGCAAGCTTCTCCTGGCTATCCTCATTAACTTCGCTTGGGAAAACAAGAGAAAGTCAAACTTAATAAAGAAATAGGCAGGTATTATTATTATTATTTGACACCTAATTATGTTGTTTTACACTTGGCACTTCAGCAGTTACCATGTCTCAGGTGTAACTGGTGTCACAGTGTTCTCACATCCCCCTCTTCACAGACTGAGGAAGAAATAAATGAAAGCTATTGTACCTTCCGGGAAGGGACCCCTCTATTGCCACTTCTGCTTCAGGGCACTGATACAGTGTCACATTCAGCTGACTAGTGCAGAAAAGAAGAAATTTAAGCAATGAAGATGTAGGCAATAAATTAACTTTGTATTTATGCTGTGTTGTGTTTTGTTGCTAAGGAAGGGATTTAAAAGATCAAAATATAAAAGTTGTATTGGAAGTGGCTTAAATCTATTTTTCTCCGTTCAACAGTCAAATTTCATTCCAAAGCATTAAAATACTCATCTTCAGATATTTGAACTGTGGGATAAAAATAACACTAAGTGCAGAATTGGACAGTGGCTTTTGTGTGCACTTAGCTCCTAAAGCATGCTAATGTGTAGGGCTCTGCCTGATATTTCCTGTGCTATTATTTGAAGGGAGCTTTTGTTGTTAATGCTTCAGCCCAACTGATAGGGCTTCCAAGCGTTGTATCATGATTTAAACAATGTATTGTGAGTCTTTAGAAATGTTAGTCAAATAAACTACACCTGCAAGAAGCAGGTTACCTTGCCCTCTGAGTGGTGAGTTGATGCAAGGGGCTTAGCATTTTCTGAGTGCTGAAGTTGTTATTCATCAGATAGTTGACTAAGAGAAAACCGAGGAGGGATTTGGCTTGCCTTCACAGATGTATTCCAGCTCTTCAACAGAACAGTAGCCCTTGCTTGTCTTTGTTTCCATGGGCACGTAAGAGTCATAAGAAAGCAATTAACAAAAATCAGCCAAGTAAGGACATACAACTGGAAAGTAACTTTCCTTGCAAGACTTGCAATTAAGTTATGAAAAATTTTTCAGAGATGTATTTGGCTGGTGTCCCCGGAGCAGCCATAGTGTTGAATAGCTGTCCAAGCTAACGTGAAGCTAATGCTTCCCTCCCTCCTCCGCTTTCTTTTCCACAGTATGCTTCTAGGAGTGCAATTCTAGATGCAAGGATGTGATCAAAGCTTGGTCTGGTATCTCTTTGGCTTTTTATTTAATTGGCTAACTACCTGTGAATCAGAATCATAGCTGTGGCACTATGGTCCTTCTGAATGTGGATGGAATTCTTTGTTGGGACAGTTTTTTGTTTGCTTTCAGACAGCTGTAGTGATACTTCCCTGGCTGTGTGCAGATGGGTGCAAACCTCTTGAGTTATTTAAGAAGCTGGACAAAATCTAGCAGGTTAGACTGTACGTGCACATGGAAACTCAGGCCTCTGTCTTATGTGGTGTTTTGAAAATTAAGAGGTCAAACCTTCTTCAAAAAGGCTTAGTAAGGGCCGGATTTTGGGAAGTATTAATGCTTTCATGCTGGCTTTGCCTTAGTTGCATAAAACAGAAAAATATTTAGCGATCAGGGAATAGTTCTTCGCTGTGTGCAGGTTGTCTGTTGGGGGACTTTGCTAATCAAATGTGTTGGAGATCTTAATACTTGGAGGGAAAAAAATAATCAAATGTTATTTGACTTTAAAAATATTCTTTCTCCTGCTTGGAGGAAAATAATCTGAAATTAGAGTGTGTCTTTGCTTGTTTGGACTTGTCAGTCTTGACTGAGTGAAACAACCTCTTAACTGTTTTGACTGAATTTTTCCTTGTAGTCAAAAAAGTAATGTTATACCTGACCATTGTTTCATTTACTATAGTATTTGTTCTGGTGTTGTTTATAGGGAAGTCACATCTTTGAATAGGTATTGAAACCCAGTTTCTAAATAAAATCAAAGTTAACGTAAAGAAAAGGGGCATTTTGCAAAACAGCTCTTCGTTTGTATGAACCTGAACAAAAATGATTCTGCTGTTGTGAAGAGCAAACCTTTAGCCATAAACATTTGCAGTTTTACAAAACAATGGTCCTGATTGTCCTCTGCTCAGCTGGAAGGTGGTGAAGTGTCAGGGTGTTTACATCACCAGTGCAAACAGGGAGGTCTTCATCTTCGTACTGAGAAAACTTATGAAACCTTGAGGAGTAGGTTTTGTTCTGAAAGTGATGACATTCCACACTTTCACTCTTGTATCTGATTTGATAGTTTTTATAAATATTCCTCATGACCTAATGAGTGCACAGCACATGGAAGACAAGTGTCTGTCTGTCTACATGTGCAACGATGTCAGGTGCAGGAAGGCAAAAGGGTGAATTCCAGCAGTGGGACACAGTCATTAGTTTCTTACAGTTAGTTTACACATAGAGTATTCAGTGGGGCAGTAGGAGTCAATCTGACGTGCCTACGAGCAGGGTGTGTTACAGCTAATACCTGCGAGGTACTGGTCCTTCTGTGCAAGAGGTAAATGTTCATGCCTCAGCTTTGATGTGTTTCTTCATCTGTCAGAAGATGTAACAGAGCTTGCAACTGGTGGTTCCTTAAAAGTGGGAGTAATTCTTTAGAGAGTGAAGACAGTAGTGACGTTGGTCCAGGACAAGGAGAGGCTTAAAATGGAATGAGTTTCCTTTTCAGTCGCGTGCAAAGTATTTTTGCGATGCTTGAATGAATGAGACCCGAGGAGACGTCACCCATAGGCTGCTCAGGAGACTTAGAGCTGTTGTGATTGACTGGAGGAGATTTTATCGGCTCTGTTGCTTTAGCAGACCTGCCTGTCTCGCCATCCAGGATCACAGAGCTTCAGAAGGTGTCTTCCTACATCTCTGTGTCATGTCCTTCATTTGGGAAGGGAGGTTTTCAAGATCTTCCTCCCTTCTTCAAGTACCTGAGGGGGGGGTGTGGAGACAAAATATGGTGACAGACAAGTTGCAGGATGGGAAATTCTGACTTGATATAAGGAAACAGGTTGTCTGCTTTTTTTATTTTTTAATTTTTGTCATGAGGGCAGTCAAATACTGGGCAGGGGACAGAAAGAGGTTGTGGGATCTTTGTTCTTAGAGACACTCAGAATTTAACTGGGCAAGGCCTGAGCCTGGATTCCTTGTCCCTTCTTAGTGAGTGGGTTACAGTAAAGGACCTCCAGGTGTCCCTGACAAAGCTTTCTATAATTCTAAGTAAAGATATAATAATAATTCCTGGAGAAGAACACACATCGTGCAGAAATCTGTCACTGTGCTCAGTTCTTGTACTTTGCTGAGCCTGCACTTCTGAAAGATCTAATCACTTAAAACTTTTGAGCTGCACTGAAAGCTCATAGTAAGCATAAGTATTCAGCCATGCTTTTTAGCAGCAATTTGATTTTAATGATTAGTTAGATTTCTTTAATATAATTTAAATAAAAATAATTTGAAAAATGCATGGATCTGAATGGAGTTCATGGCATGGAAGGGTAAATGGTTTTACTGCAGTAGAAACGAGCTGATTTTGCAGATGGGTAAATGCTCAGAACCTTTCTACCTTGGTTGCTTTTAAATACAGGACATCTGTTACCCACTTCAGTGGGTATTATTCATAAATACTACTTCTGAAATTGGGGGCCGTGTTTACAGATTAAAAAAAACCCTAGTTTTTGCTAAACTTCAGCTTGATAATTGCTAGAGCTATCTCTGGTCTGATGGACCTACTGCTTTCTCCTGTAGCAAAGCTGCTGTCTCTGTTTTGTCAGGATCAAGTTTTGGGAAATAATTGCTGTGCATTTTTTTTTTTTAATTTTTGAAAAATGGCCTACTGGACAGTGTTGTTCCCATCTCTCTCTTCCTTTTTGAAGAAACTATTTATGCTCACAATTCTGGTGGTTTCTGCTGCTGGGAAGAGACCAAGAATTTTTATGCTTTTTTGTATTTACCCATGAATAGAATATACTGTGTGTCCGACCAAGGCTTGTTTTTGGCATGATAGGAGAGCCCAGCGCCTAAATCTGTGAAAGTAGAGCTGACCCTTCTGTTCGTGCTTGTCATCAGTTGTTCTGTGGGTTAAGAACTATGTACTGTAAATACCTAGGTTTTGCAAAATTGTCCTTAAAAATAGTGCTAGACCAGTTACTGCTGGATGTAGACAGCTTGTTCACTTGTTGCTTTCTGTCCTTGGAGACAAGGAAGCTTCTAATTGTGTTGAATGAAGCTGAACTCTACTTATTACTAATAAACTTGTATGCTTAATAATACTAATAAGTAAACTTATCAGTAATAAACATACAAGGCCAGTTTTGAATGCACTGAAAGTCTTACAAGGAAGCCAAAGGAAATTTTGCTCCAACTTACGGAGTGATGCAGTTCAAGCCTTCCTTGATCAGTTTGAAAACTGGCTCAACTTCTGTGATTTTCCAGACTAATTGAGGAGAGTTTCTTGACTGAAAGGTAGCAGGACTGGTGAACTCAGTTGTGTAATCTCACGAGCTACATAACCAGCTTTTCCTACAAATCCTCCGCAAGAGAGCTCAAACAAAAACAAATTCTAAGCTGCATTGAGAAAGTGATGCAAAGTTCATAACTTAATGTCTACAGCTACAGTAAGAACTTCAGCAATTCATAATACAAACTTCTGGCTTTGGTTTGTCAAAGTGGGCTGTTCTCATGTCCCATGGAAATTCCAAGCTGTGCGTTCCTCAATTAACAGTGCTAATTGGTGCATTGGTTGACAGTTTACATCTATGCTCTAAGTGATTAACGTATGGCATTAGTACAAAGCTATGCAGCATTGAACAGTCCATTTAGTTCATGAACATTTTTGAGTTTCCCTTTTGGAGTCTCACAACATGAATAATTGAAAATTGGTTCTAGTTAGGCCTGCTGGAAACAGAATGAGGATTAGCTTGCTTTTTCTAGGTTAACTGGGAATGAAGTTGTAAAAATACAGTTGGGTGTAAACTGTGTGAGCCTTGTTTAAACTGTAGTTTTTTCACTGCACACAAACCAGTAAAAAAGCCTGGATAATGTGTCCTAGCACCTGAGGGTTTGTGTCTCAGTGTGAAATGGCTTTCAGCTTACTTGTAAGACTTCTGTTCCTTACTCAGTTTGTGTATCAGCGTGCTGTGAGTAAGTATACATTAACTACTGTAACTTTTTTATAATCAAGTTAAATGGTGAAAGAGCCTTAATTTTCTGGGCTGCTTTACAGAGTGTGTTGCAGTGCTGTGTACTCCTGAAACAGGCAAATCTTAAACCCAGTGTTAAAATGAGTTGTGTTTTCTGTCCTCTTGCTTAGCCTAGAAATATAATTGACTTCAGCTACTCTTAACTATTTGCCCCAGGCTACTAAATTAACTTTTCCATTCTCTGAACAGTTACCCTGACAAGAAGTCCCCCTGTTTCCTGTTCTTAATTCTTGCCTGACGGTGCAGACTGAACTGTGTGACGAAACAGTAAAACGAGGTGCTGTGTGTTCCTTCCCAGTCATAAGACGTATCGCCCTATTCCAGGAAACACCACCCACTATTGTTTCCAAGACTTTGCAGACCTTGTGTACGTTAGCTAATTTAATTGTGATACGGTAATTAAAACCAGAAGTTCTTTTGCTCCCCACAGAAACGTTATTATTCTTTTTATAATATATATTCAAATTTTAAGGCCAATTAAAATATTCATATTTATATATAGCATTGCTAGAAGTAGTCAGGAGAATACGTTCAAAAACTATATAGACATTCTAATATACCTGTATTGTTGATATCTCAACATAGAATATCTGGTGGTTCTTGCTGTGTGACTGGCTGTTAGCAGTAACTGGTTTTAGATGGGATAAACACACAGTTGTTGTTTTAGGTTAGCAATTCCTTATTGACAGAGCCATCCCTGCCGCTTTTAAGAATATTGAGTATTATTCACTGATTTCTTCCTAACCAGCCATTTACAGATGGTGAGGTGCTGGTGTTTTTAGAGGTGTTTACATCACTGACAACTTGTTTTTAATTTTGCATTTTTAAGTAAAAACATGGTTTTGGTTAGTTCTCAAATTAAAAACCTTGCCATAATGGAAAGGAGATGAATTAAATATTAAGAGTAAGGAATATGTGCCTGTACTGGAGACAGCAAGATGTGGAAACTGATATTTACAGAATACTCTGAGCTTTCCAAATCTGCAGAAATTGAAATTCTGAAGGCTTCACGCATGTAAATAATCAAGCAAGATATAAACAAGATTACCAGCAATGCTGGACTTGTATTAATCTTTAAAAAATGTCTGTGCAAGACTCCTACAAACTATGAAATGGTAGCACTAAGGATCTGCTTTTAATTGATCTCTTCACCTATGAACTCGGCAATGTGTCAGATTGTGTATATATGAGAAATGGTCGCTGCCTCATCTCTTCTTCCTGGAAGCCTTCAGATACCCTTACACCTCAACTTCTGTTTCTGTCTGTGAGGCTAATAAACTTTGAAAATAGCAAGTTACCGGATTATGTTGTGTACTGACAGTATAAGAACACAGTGGTAGAAAGCCATGGTGGAAAAAAAAATCTTATTTTCCACTTTAGTTAGTGCTTAGTACTTTTAGAAAGTAGTGCTAATAATACCCTGGGCAATTTTTTTTTGGCTTCTTGGTTTTCACTGAAGCAATAGAATTAATTTCTGAAAATGAATATTATAGCTTGTCTTGAAGAGGATTCTTTTCGCAAGGGGAAAACCTTGGCAAGTTCATGAACTCCTTCCAAGAGCAGGATTAAGATCTTGATGTGCCAGATTTATCAAAGACACTGTTCCATTAGCGAAGATGAGAAAGAAAATGCGAATGGTATTGCGAAGTCTTTACAAGCTTGTGATGTGAATACTTGCATTAACAAGAATATTGTATAATGAAATCTGGAGAATATGCTGTAGTGCTGTGTTACCTCTGCCAAAGAACATTGTTGTGTATTTCAGCTGAAAAATATGCCAAACGCTGAGATGAGTCTATGAGTTTGAAAATAAATATTTTGATTGGCCATGTCTGTAAAATATGTTTTAATTGAATTTATTAAGACTGGCATTCTTCCAAAACTGCTGCACAAACACTTTGGGATCTGATCCTTCATAAATAATTGCCAAGATTCCAACCGACTTGAAAGAGAGCAGAATTAAGATCTTAGTCACCAAAAGACACATTCTGATACTATCTCATAAACAGGAGGGTCACGCTTGTTTGAAAGGCAGAAACAAGCACCTGAAGGGAGGTGACAGTTGGGTAAGAGAGTCTTCTTCCTTCGAGTCAACACCGAAGGCATGTATTATTTTCCTTAGGGAAGGTAGCGTGATGTTAAAAGAGGTGGTCTCTTGTTAGACGTGCTGTTAGGCCATCAAGTACCACCAGTTTGCACTGAGCAAGGAAAGTCCTTTGGTGTTCCAGTTACCCCAGTTATTTACTGATTGCTGCTGTCTTTCTCTGCCCCTGCGGTTATTCTCAGTCTGGAATCCATGATGTGAGACAGCCAGCTGGCGGTGACATAACTGTGGCAGCCTAAGGAATGAGTGCAGCAAGGTTTGTGGAGAAGGTGTAATGTCTTATATTAGATGTACTGACATAATTGGAGAAGCAAGAGAACCTCTTGATGCCCAACATTTACATGGAAAGGAAAAGCTATGAAGTTGAGTCTGGCTGATGCTGCGTTTGCTCTGAGGCTTCACTGTCACCCAGTCATTCCCATTTCCCTTGTTTTTCTGGTATGAACTGGTTTTAGATTCTATTTGGTTTTTTTACTCTTCAAAATGACTTTCCTAAATCATTTCACAGTGCAAATTGATGAACAGTTATATTGGCCATCACTAAAAGCACTATACTCTGCAGCAGTAGGCAAGAGTGAGCAAGCAGTGAGATTGTTAGGCTGATACCTCTGCCACAGCCTACAGCTGACCCAGGCTACAGCTGGAGTTTGAATTTATCAGATGATTGGAGAGAATTAAGTGGTCAGGCCTAAATGAGGAATGTGAGCTCAGAGATGGTTTGGTTTGATTTGATGGAGAGAGATGGATTATTTTATGAAAACTGGTTTGTTGTTAATAACTGGATGCTTATCATATTCCACACAGCTTTGAGTGTGTGTCGTTGACTTAAGACTGTTGGCTATAATACGTTTTCTGGAAAATCTTGTCATGGAAAAAACCCTGCCTAAATAGAACTCTCTATGAATCCGCTGCATCTCCTGTCGCTTCCTGTATCTCACTTTCTCTTTTGAATCCGTGATGGCAGCTATACCCATTTAAATTTACCAGGTTAAACATAATCTTCCTGCATTATTCCAAGCCGTGCACCAGGTATTGTAGTCACGCTGATTAAATAGATAATTACAAGACCATTATTTTTGCCTCTTCATGTTACTGCTCACAACTTGGGATTTGGTATCTGTAAGAAATCCATTTAAGAATCGTGGCTTAAAGATCACAGACACCTGAAGCATTATCAGTTGATACTCTGCTGGAAATGCTTTGAATGTAGAGAAGTATCAATAAATAGGCCGGAATATTCTGTTTGCAGGAAGATGGGAGCCAGAAGGAGAGCTGATGGGAACAATGAGGCTTTGTAAGGTACATGCCTATGGTATCTGTCCATAGGCAGCACACAGACAAAAGTGTCGCTGCTGTGTCTCAGCTCATGGATGGTGACATCTGACTGCTATAAGGGACAGTCAGGGTGTAGGAGCATCCCTAGTGGTTCGTTGTGGGTTGGTTGTTTTTTTCAGAAACCTCGGTACAATTAATTGAGAACTGTTAGGAGAAGGCCTAATGTTAGTAAAGATTTTAAGAGGGACTCAATAACCTGTGGTAGACAAACTTATTTTCTTTCATTTCAAAGTCAGAGTGTACAGAAATTTGTGGGGAGAATGCTCGTAGCATCCAAAGACCCGGCTTTATAGGTAAGGGTTTCTGATTTCTGATGGCTCCAGTTAAACAAACAAACAAACCGGTTTTCTTTTGAGCCAGAGCAGGGAATTTCATTCAGCTGTGAAGACAGCTGATCTGCCTTGGGGCAAGACGTGTGAAGAAACAGATGTTCCAAAAAAGGAGCACTACTGGGGAATAAGAGAATTGAAATTTCCAAATAAGATTTTATAAATAAAGTATGTGAAAGCTTACTGTACATAAATTAAAATCCAGTGTAGGGTTACTGCATGTTACATAGTGTCTTAAGGGGCTCATCGAGCTAACTTGCCAGTTTTGCAGTCACAGTCTTGTTTCAGGGTTGTACTGTGACAGTGAATGCCATGTTCATTAAGTGGTTGCACATCATACATATATAAAGTGTATACTTTTTAATTGAATGTTACCTGGAATTTTCTTGAGGTTATTTTGATTGTATTAGTGCATTTTCTGCTCATACAAATAATGACAACATGGGTCAGAACATTTAGAAATTCGAATTGCCGTTGCGGTGTTATGAACTCCCTCTGAATTTTACCAATTCCTGAAACACGCTCTACAGACCTGATAATGTCTCCAGTGATGAGTATTTCTTCTTTGGTAGTGAAGTAATTCCTCAAGATGAAGTAGGTTACTGTTTAGGCTTTGTCTTGTGACTCTTGGGGAACACTTACATGCATCGTGGTTGTGATTTTAGGTATTGTAATCGAGAAGCTTCATTTGGGTATGATTTAGATATTCTTGGGTGCTGTGATAAGCCACTGCAGTCTGTTGGTGTTGTATGTCTGTCTGTCCTTAATTCAAATTTATATGCTGTCAAAACCCCATTATTCTACTGCTGAAACTGAACTCTGGGAGAAAAAAAATCTCCTTACCTTGAGTGTGTGGATCAGCACAAAGCACAACGGTTTGGGATTGTCTCGAGCAATGGTACTGCTTTATTTCCTTGTTGGGTGCTTCTTTGCACTGCTCTGAAGAAAGGAAACGCTGATTAAATAAGCAGTGAATCTATATCAAAGACATAGAATTGTTTCCAGGGACATTTCTTCATCTTCATGTTGTAAGAATAATTATGATGAATTTGATTTGTAATTACTGCCAGAGCAACAGTTCTGATTCTAGTCAAAATTCTGGTCTAGTCAACAGACAGAAGGTAAAAATTATGGTGGGATAAGTCTGGGCTTCCACAGGAGAGAAGAATTATGTTCTTGCTTGCCTGGTGCTAACTACAGAGCTTTCTCTTGTGTCCTTCCACCCGCCCCTGCCCTGAGTTTTCCTTCCTTCCCCCACTCTATAGCCATAAGCGCTTTGTCGTGTTGACACTGGCAATCGAACTGTCTTGCTTTGAGTATGAAAGAACTACTTTTATCATTTCTAATATGCAGCCTAGGGCCAAAACAGACAAAGCAATTTGAAAGGACTGGGTTCAAGAGAAGGCTGGAATTCCCATTGTACAGCCCTTGGGAATATGACTTCAGTAACCAGCTCTGAAGCAGTTATTTATCACAATGACAACTGCTGGTCATACTTAGTCAGCTGAGTTCCACGCTCCTTGATGGCGACTAGCTGCTTCTCATCAACCCTTAAAAAAACAAAAATGGTTTGTTGTGATCAGAGGTGGCAGGAGACACCTGTATTGTTTAATCTGTTTTTTTATTCCATGTTTATTCAAGAAGTTGGGCTGGATTGTTGTTTGGATGCTTGTGAAGAAAAACCTAGCTCTTCAGGCAAATGTCATATCAATACTGAATGAAGCCTGCTTCCTCTCAGGGTGTACCTTCGTGTGGCACTGGTATCTTTTCACGTCCAGGGTTCTCTCTTCTATTACCTCCCTTATGGCTCTGTCCCTCAAGACAGTGCTCTGTGCAGGGTTTACCTGTGTCCTAGCACTTCTTTGTCCTTTGCACCGCCAGTCACCATAAGCTTTCTGATGTCTACCCTTCCACAAGTCTAGTGACCAGACTTTCAGCTTATCTTAAAAATAATTTTCCTTTGTATCTCTCTTTTTTTAAATTCTCCTCACCTATCAGCTTGCTGAGACCTTTCCTTCACTGCTCAGCCTTTCCAGGTTGCAGTGACAGTGAAACCCCAGTTAATATCCTTCTCATTCCAGTTTCTGTGAACCACTTCTCATGACTCTCCTGTAACTCATTTTTCATAGAGCTGTCACCTGTAATCAGACAAGCTTCAATCTCACCGTTCTTTGATTTCATCAGTTTGGTGCTGCCTCTTCTTGCATGCATCTAATTTGCCTGTTTGGTGTGGATTTGTAAATCAAGGTGACACCACCGTTTTCACAAATTAATGAAGATTACTTTTATTAACGTAAGCATACCATACTGTGTAAGTCAGGGAACATAACTGTATCCCCTCTGCTACATTCTGCTCATCTGATGTTCTTTGAGTCCAGTTCACAAGCACGAAGAAACACAATAATTACCCCATTCCCCATGGTCTTTTAATAAACCTTGACTCACTGCATAGTTTTCCGTAAATTGGTACTTCTAATCTTTGTGCGTGAAGTTTTATAATTGGAATAGCTTGGAACTTGCTCTGCCCTTGGAGTGATTTGTTGGGTTTTGACTTCTTGTTAGCAGCAATACTGTGATTTCTAAAAAAAATTCCCCTAAATGAAATAATGTGATGTGCCAGCTTTGTTCTTGGACTCATATGAATTTCATTTTTCCTTGGTGTGGGAAAAATACTAGTCTGGAGATAAATCCCTTCTTGATTGGCTGCTCTAAATAAAGCAAATAGCAATTGTTTCTAGGCTAATGTCACTGATGTTATCACTGCACCAGATTAGAACCTGACTGCAGCTTGGAAACATCAGTGGGGATATACCATTTCCTTTATTCACCCTGATCTTCCAGGTTTTTTGCCTTGTGAAAACCAAATCCTGCTGTTATTTAATGGGACATGAAGCCTAGACGTAGTTACCTGTTCTGAAGGGTTGGAATTTAATATATATTTAAATGATTTTTTACATTTATGTGTCTATATTAATTCAGAATTTGTTAAAATACAGATAAATAACTTAAGGTACCACCTGATATTGTGTCTTTGTCACCTGCAAGGCTAAAGCTTCTTCAGAATGCAAAATAAGGCTGAAGGGAGGAGGTAATGTGTTTCCATACTAACATAACGTTTCCTCACTGTTCCAGACCAGCTCTTCTCCATACACAAGCTGTATTCCAGTACATCTCTGGGCTCTGGGAGCCGTACTGTCCCTAGCTGAGACAGAGATCCAAACACACTGAGATTTGTATGCCAATTTCTGTATGGTTTTGTTTTAATATTGCTGGCTGGACCTTAACACAGTCTTGCAGAGCAAGATTGACCCACACTGAAACTGTCACAAACCCACTCTTTCACCTGTCCTTTCACAGTCTGTGTATAGGTTCATCTTAAAACTCCTTCAGAAGGGCGGTAGAGGTAGCAGAGAGGCTGTGTGTTGGATATTGAGGTACCACTGCGAAAGCAGGAAACCTGTGTCTGGCTGTTTGTAGAGCACAGGACTGGGTTTACTCCTTGCGTAGTTGATTTACATGAGATCCACCTCAGTGCTGTCTCTAAATGCCTTTTCGTGTTGTGCAACACATCTGCGGGTGAATAGCTTTGGGCTGTTTTGGAACCTGGATTGAAAACCAAAAGCTTGCTCCAATATCTTAGATAGAATCCATATTACCCGCCCCATCCAAACCAATTTGAATTTATTTCCCTGTTTCTGCTGCTGCTGGTTCTAGCTGCCATGCTGTGGTTCCCTGCGTGTTTTGGGTAGGTCATTGCTGTCCTCAGTGGGCACTCAAGCTTTGAATGTGCTTGTTTTGAAATTTCACTGAGGCATACTTAAACTCTTACAAAATCGCTCACAGACGTTAGGGCAAGTGTGTTGGCACTGAATGTCTACTGGGACTCTGAGATCAGTTCTCTGAGTGCTCCTTTGCAAGCTGCTGGTAAAAGATTGTCTCTTACCTAGGTGTATGGCTGACCGGTGCACTGGTGTCCCTGCCTGTGGTGGTCTGGCTGGAGGAAAGAGCTTTAAAAACAACCCTCAAGAACTGATTGACCTATGTGGAAAGAGACTGTACAGATATGTTGTAATATCCTTCCCGCTTCAGCAGACATGACTAAACAGACTTTGTCTGCTCTGAACAATTAAGATGTTTGCCAGCAAGCACAGGGCCCCATGCAAGTTCCAGCTTGTTCCCAACTGGTAGAGGAGTTTTTCAGTTTGTGCAAAACTGTTTTAGCTGTTCATATACTCTTCATTTTAGAGTTTGCTGAAGATATTTAACTTTTCAAGGAACACCTTAGTCTTTGCATAGATAAAAACACTTCCAGTCTTCGGATTTTTCTAGTTTTTCTCATTCCCAGGGATCAGCACTTGACATGGCTGAAGAAGCAAACCCTGCTTTGTATGAAAACCAAGTAAAAAAGACCCAGTGGTGTTTATTCACGACCACAACAGTTTTCCTGTCATCATGACTCACAAAAATTATCTGAGAATCTCTGCTCAGAATTTTGCTATAATGTGGAGCCTCTTGAATGGAAGTTTAGAGCCCTCGAGTGCTGTCCCAGGCATGCACATGGCACTGAGGACTGATGCTGTGTAACTGATGTCAGGGGGAACTTGTTGCTATTGAATTAAATAAGACACGGAACAGGGAGGTCGCTAATGAAAGCTCCAAGAGAGCTTTTAAGGTTAGGTTTATCGTGCTCACTAGGTGATTGCTGTGGGTAGTGGCCCAGCGGTAAGTTACTATAGGTGTGTGACTGTCTCTGAAGGTGTGTCTGCCAGCAGGAGAAAACTGCTGTCCTGAGAGCAGTTGGAAGAGTCATTTATCTGCTGAGGTAGGCTGACAAACTGGATATCTTTTCTCCAAGGCAAACCTGTTTCCTCTAGGCTTCCTACTCTCATCTCTGTCTCACGTCTATTTGGTAATTAGAGAATTTTTTGGAAGCTAGTGAGTTTAAAATATTAAATGCCCTTCAAGGAAACCATCACCAGAAGTGAAGCATACAGATCCAAATCCGAGATATGATTGTTAATGGATTTGGGTTGGTTTTAATCTCTCAATATTGTTGAATAATGTTACGGAACTCTTTCTGTTGTTGAAATTTTAATTGAGCTGTATTACTACAAAGACAAAGGAATACAAAAATTTCCATGAGCAGCTACTTCCTTGCATCACCCTGAGCAACAATATTAGATACCAGGTCAGCAGGAAATGACTACATCAGACTATGGCAGCTAATGGTTTGTCCTTCAGAAACCTTTTTAATTAGAAAACAGTTCTGTGACTTTCAAAAAAAGAATTTAAGTCATGTATTTGTAATAATTATGGATTATTTGTTCTGTATTAAAATAATTAGTATTTAGTTAAAACTTTGCTACCTAGGTGTTTTAGCTGGAAATGGAACATCCCCATGGTGCATCCTGAGCAGCACATGAAAAAGAAATGTCATCGCCTCTTTCACTAGCAGTGCCCCATTTCCCCCCAACATCTAATCTTTAAACTAAATAAAATTACAGGTAAGACACTAAGCCCATTGGAGCGTTTTATTCTTCATGAGGAATACAACTGAGTCTGTACAGTAACATAATAATGTTGACAACACTTGAATTCTATCACCTACCTACCAGGTACTCTATTACAGACTCCTAGCAAGCTGAGGCTGGAAGGAAACTCTGGAGGCCACCATGGCCAGCTTCCTCCTCAGTGTAGGGTTGATATTGGGGCAGCTTGTCCCAGTCCATCAGCACTGCCACAGGACAGTTCTTCCTTATGTCCAGACAGAAGTTCTCTTCTTGCAGCTTATGCCCATTGTCTTTTCCTTTTTCTAACCGTACTACACCAGAGTCTGTTACCTGATTCTACACAGGATTATTTGCTGGAGCAGAAAGGAAATACTTTACCAAGAAGTTACAGAAGTATCTACCATGGTGAACGATACATGCTGCTTGATCCCTGAATTTCTTGGTAAACATTTATTTTCAATGCAGAAAGGAAGTTTAAGTCCAAGGGGAGCAAAAGAAATATTTAAATATATTTTCGTAAGGGACTTTTTTCTGTACACTACTGCAGCTTCCGGGGCCATCGGAGAACTGGGTATCAGCTTGTTGTCGCCCAGGTTTGGTTGAGGAGTTATCCCCCGTGGGCAGGTCTGTGTGGGAGAAAGCCCCACGGCAGCTGCTAGAAGAGGTGAGTGGAGAGTAGGGGCTGATGTAAGGGCAGGCTGACGTGCGGCCTGTAACTTAGGGTCAGAGCTGACTATCCAGTGAAGGAACGTTCAGGGAAAGAGTTGGTGATCCCTGGAGATGTCTTGCCACAGGCACAGGGACACGCTGGTGTACACACCAAGATTTGTAGCTGGAATAACAGCCCGAAGCGGTAGATGTGTGCTTTGAAACACAGGGGACTGAAGGCGTACGGAGATGAGGCTTTAACAAGGACTGCAGGGCCAACAGGGCTAGATTAAATATGGTTTTGTGGTATTGTTTGAAATTGTCTCAGTGCGCAGCTCAGAGACAGACAGACAGACAATATCCAGGAGGGTTGTGTAGCAGAGAGGAGAGGAGAAAAAAGGGCTGGAGCATGTGTGCCGTGGAGCAGCCTGTGGGAGACAGGCGTGATTCACCTGCATCTCCAGTAGGGACCTGTCTCCATTCCTTCCTATCCCTCTGGATCCCCTCCTTCTCCCTGATGGTGGCAGGGAAGTGGAAGTTCTGCTATTTGCCAAGCAATCTGCAGAGCCTCCCCCCTGCTCTGGTACTTCTCTTGTAATGATGAAAGGCAGTGGCTCCATCAGTCTATCCCCTTGCCCACTCCCTGATGCTCCTCTGTCACTCCACCTCCTCATTAAGCTCCACCAGCATGCTGAGCAGATCATACACCTGCTCACACCACACACAATCTGTATGACTACTACTGCTCAGTAAAGGCGATAGGCTCAGGCACAGCCTACAGCCTGTAGCAGTTTGGGTTGCTACAATTCTGATCACACAATTCTGCCAGGTGGAGGCTGAAGCTGGGCCTAGTTCTCCTGGGGCAGTGATGACAGCATCAGGACAGCCTAACAGACAGAAGAAGTTCCCTCACAAAATGATTTTTAAATATTTCTTTTGCTCCCCTGAATTGAAACGAACTTTCAGCATGAAAAATAAAGGTTTACCAAGGTTTACCACAGCCTGCATGGACTACTACATGTATATTGCTGATTCAGGAAGCTCCAAAATGAACTGTGGGGCCAAAAGATGTTGGCATATGTACCACACAGAGTAAGAACTGTGTTAGAGCAAACGGAGGGTTGTTGGCTATCCCCTGGTAGAATGTTGAAATAAGTCTTGCTTGCATTCAGTTTTTAAGAGCCCGAGGAAAAGATTTCTTAGTAGAAAGTATCCTCTTAGGTATACCTGATTCCAGCAACTCCAGTTCTTGCCCTGAGAAATGGCCTTTTCCGCTCCAAAGCACTGGATTTGTATTTGCTTCTCTGCTTTGTTTTTTTTCTCTTCTAAAACAAGAAACAATGGAAGGAAATGTGTCTGAGGCATTCTTACACCAAAAACCCCATAGCATGCATTTTTTTGGTGCCTTGTATTGTATTGTTTCATTAAGTTTAGTCATGTTTAAAAAAAAATACTTCTTATGATTGTTTTCCTATAGTATTCTGATGAATACCTAGGAAAACTGCTGTGAAACCAGAAGGGACTAATTACTGTCCAGAGCTACCATTTGTATATCTGTTTGGAACATGCTATCAGAAGCTATTAAAAAGGCTTTTTCAGTAAAAGTTTATACTGTAAACAATACTTTTTGTACTGTTCACTTGGCTTTTCCTGGTTTGTGCTTAAATATATCTTCCAAGGTGTTTGAAATCTTGGACATTTGGAAATGCCAGTTCCACAAGATACTTAGAAAGTGAGTGACCTGGTCTGAAGCATTGCAGTAGTAACTGAAATGTAGGTAGGTCACAGCACACAGCCTGTCTCAGAAGAGGACAGGTTCAGGAAAAGGCTGCACTCCCTCTGTCCAAGCTCCTAGAACACTAGGAGTTGGATAAAAAGGATACAAAAATGGAGTAAACAGTAAGGGCACAGAAAATCAAATTCAAGCCACGTGTAGATTGATAAAACCAGGGACATCATCAGAAAAGAAAGAAGTGCTGAAAGGTGATGGCAGGAGTCTTAAACATGCTGTAGCTGGCATGCTGGAAATCACTTGGGTGATTCTGAGGGGTGATGTTTGCAGCTTGCATGAAGAGTGAGGCCACTCCTGAGAAGTACTGTACATGTATTCGAGAGAACTGCATGCAAGAGAAACTCGAAGCATAATGGTTGCTGTTGGTTGAGATCAAAATGAGAATGCCTTGTGACTTTGACCTAGATTTTAAGCTGTGGTTATGGGCTGAAAATACAGAATTTTGGAAAGGCTTTAAGGGGAAAACAAGCTTCAGTCAGGAACACTGTTACTGAAAAAAAACTGCAAAGTTGATCGACTTGAATTTTATTGCAAGAGAGTAAAGCACTCAGACAGAAAAGGCTGTGGAGGCAGACAGGGAAAGAACTTGTGTAGGTCACTGGGGATGCTAGGAATTTGTCAGCCATGTCAACTAGCTACGGTAGGACCACTGGGTACAGGGATCCAGGTCACCATATTCTCTCCCTGCCATTTAAATAAAGCAGCTTGAAGAGAGAAATGCAGTTTTTAAAATCCTTGGCTTTGGTTATTTTTTTTTTAAGGTTAATTTGTGTGTGTGTGAGCTCGTAATTTCTGTGTGAATTTGAGAAAGAAGTATGTGATAGTCCATCATTAATTCTTCAGATTATAGCCCAAACTGGTTTTAGCTATCCTTTAATTATAGAAAGTTAGCAGCCACTTCTGAAAAATAGCTATATGTTGTTGCAGAAACGGAGGTCCTGTAGAACAACAGTTAGGTGTGGACTGGATTGTCGCGGTGTGGTGGTTGTGGGATAAGCTCTTCCTGCTGGGAGCAAGAGGGGATCCTAGTTTAAGTGCATTACTTTGGTTTCTTAGATAGCTCAGAAAATACTTCACTGTCAAGTGCACTGTGCAGGCTCTGACACGCATCTAGATACTCATGCTGAACAAAGCTACATAAATGCTCACGTTTGTGTAGAATACTTACTGTACTTGTCAGTTGTTCAGTTATGGATTTTTTTCCCCTGTGGGAAAGGGGGATGGGGAAAGAATTGTTGAATACGCAAAATACTTGAAGTGGTTTTGGTTTCAGTAAGATGAAGGGTAGTGCTTAATGTGCATCAGGTATCCAAGATGAAAGGAGGGTGCTGAACTTTATAATTATCCCTCAGTCTATACCATGAAGTCTGAAAAAGTTGCACGTTACAACTTGCAGATATTTAATGAATTTCAGGTTGCAATTTCATTTCTGTTGCCATCCCTGAAAGATAGAGCCGGTGGTACTGCTCGAGTCACAGGAGGCGTGTTGTTGCAGCCTGCTATGGCTAGGGAAGTTCCCCGTGCAAGCACATTCACACACACATGCACAATGGTTTTGTAAGGCAGTTTAGGCTGCCAGAAGTTTGAATGCACTATGTCTCTGCTAGAGCACAGAAAAACATGTGTAAGCTAGTATCTATCCAAAAGCTCACATTCTATAGCTGTAAAAGAATTTAGTTGCTTTTAAATGTAAACATATGCTTAAATATATTGGGTTTTATTTGTTTAGATTTCCTGAGTAATTGTACATTTCTAAACCAGAGAGTAAGATATGATAAGCCTTAATTGATCTGGGAAGGTGTATGTCCTCACTTGATACTCGGCAGTGCTGTCTGACGTATGTAATGGCTGCTTTTCAGCCCTTCCTGTAGAATTTTACTCTTTACTTACTCTTGTGTTTGCAGCATTTCTAACCTAGCAAATACTGTGGTTTGCATGATGAAAGTATTCCAGTTTTTTCTCCTAAGCAGAGTGGTTTTGGTACTTGGGCATGTAAATTTATCTCAGTTGTGCGTAGAAAATAGTATATGTGGGGGCTGATAGGTTGTTTTGCCTCTCTTAATGCAGTAACCACTTCTGACACAAACCCTGCTGCATCCATGCCGGCAAGAAACTTTTAAGAGGTACACTTATGTTCTTGCCAGTGTATGTGTAAGATAAACAGTTATCTGTTTGAATCACATATGTTAATCCTGAGGTGCAGAGCCACTGCCTGCACCTGAACAGCAGTTTGGAAACCATTGTCAGGGAAGTGAAGTCTCAGGTCCCGGGTGGTGGTGTGTGAAGAAAATGCAGAACTCTCTGGTCAGTCGATCACTATGTGAAGTCAATCGCTGGGAGCTTGTGAACAGCTAATAATATGTGTGTGTGGTGTGTGTGTGTGTTTTGGGGGGGTGGGGGGGGTGTCCATCCCATTCTTTCTATTTGGTAGGAAATTAACACTTGTTCCAAGAAAACAAGTGCAGGAATTATTCTCTTAATCCTGAACAGACATAGATTGCATCTGAAATTTAAGAACCTTTACAAAGAAGTTTGACTATAAAAGCACGTTATTTGATGAAACAGGTTCATTCGGATAATCTGCCAGGTTTGCTCGGTTGTTTTTGACAGCTGGTTTATCTTCCTGTTTTATGACTTCTGCTGTCATTGCCAGTAGCTGTGTTACAGTTTGACTCACCCAGCTGTGCTGCAGGGCAGAAGTCCCAGGCAAGTCCAAATCCACAGCTTGGTATGCCAAGGTGGGATACCAGAATATTGGCATGACACTTGTTTTAGACATTGTCTTCATGGCTTTCTGTATTTTGTGATGTCTACTCTTAAAAATTTTACTCTTGAAGTAATAACCAAAGTTTGTTTAGCCGTAATCTTAGGTATTTTGAATGTCTTTTAGGCGAAGTTGCATTTCTATTAACTAGTGATACATTATAATTTAGGTATCAGTATTGATGTTCAACACAACTTAGTTTGTGCAGTACGCTGTAGCTTGTTTCCTTTAGGTTAGCATGCAACCACTAACTTTTGAATGGAATTTTCCCCTTTGGTTTCATGCTCTGCACTCCCCTCTGCCTGTCATTTATTAAGGTGCCACTCCTTTGTTCTTTATGGACCTTAGTAAGATGCAACACAGTACTGTTGTTGTGACTGCTCTGATAGTTGCATGAAATGTCAACTGTCTTACACAGCTCTCTGGAAGTGAAAGAACAGCATGTTTTGCTTTTCAGATGTTTAAAAACAATTCTCCTCAATCCAGGATGTTTGCATTGCAGCTAAGTACCTCTGAAGCTCAGTTTCAGTGTTTTTGGAATTATTTTTATGTCAAAAGAGTCCTAGAAAAGAAGTATGTTTAACGTAGGAGGAAATTGGGTTGTCATTGCTTCCGCTTCACTTTCCTCCTCCTGTTATCAGACCTGTCCTTCTGAAATTACATAGTCAGTGTTGCTGCTGGCTGTGCTCTGTCTTTGAGCCCAGCCTTCATGTTCCTTGAGGGCCCCTCTGCGGGTTGTCCCGGCCTCCAGTGCTACGGCCAAGAATACAGGGAACTGCTTCCTTCCCTCTAGTTTTGACAGAAAGAAGTGACGGTGCCGTTGGAGCTGCTGTTTGTGTCACACGGGGTGTTGGAGTCACACAAGCACTACAGTGCAAGGCTCGGATCTGCGGAGTGAAAGGGCTCTCTGAGCGTTACAGGAATTACAGAACAGCTAGCCAGGTTCTGGGTGGAAGTATTCCTGTATCACCGAGTTACTGGTGAGCCTGGCACCCTTACCAGCCTTTCTCTGTAAGAAACCAGCAGAGCGCACTTGCCGCCTCAGATCAGGGTGATGGGAAAGCACTGAGCAGAGCAGCTGGCTGCACTCCCGGTATATCTGTTTAGTAGATAAAGAAGACTCTTTCAGGGCTGTCTGTTGGCTTCTTTCTCATTTGCCTTTAAACCAGCTCATGGTGTATTTTGAACAGTATCTACTGTGCTGCTGTGGCAGAGAGGTGTGTTTGTAAGGGTTACAGTCCAGGGGGTTTGTCTTCAGAAACTAGAGCAGGCCCGGCAGACGGACTGTCAGTCTGAACGTCGGGTGTCTTGCTTTTTGCCAGCTTGAATCATACCATAAACTCTATTTAAAGATTTTGTTTTTTGTATTTATTTTCCACATCCTTGACCCTGACTGGTGAGCTGGACATTTGTGTTTGCCTTGGCAAGCTCCAAGCTGCTCATCTAGGGCAGGATGAAAACCCTTTTTTCCTTTTGTAAACAAACTGTTCCTTCAGTATTTTCCATAAGGATTTACACCACCATTTTGCAACGCTTCTAGGAATTGAGAAAATCTTGCCGTTCAGGGTTTTCATTTTACGCAGCTTGGAGCACTGCAAAGAAATGTTTGATGTTACGTGTTTTCTGAGGGTGGATTTGAAGAGCTTTTTTCAGAGTGTTTTCAATTTCCAGAAGTACGCCATTTTGTCTTGAAGGGGCGACTGAAGCTATAGGGCTCTGCTGCCTGAAATGGGGTTGGTTGTGTTTTTCCTTTCTCTAACGCTAATGCCTGTGTGTTTGACAAGGCAGCTGTCGTACTAAACACCATATAGGTGCAAAATACAGCTTTGTGCCCTCAAGAACTTACAGTCACAGTAAATGTTTGCGTCCTGTATTTCTTTGAATAGATACATTTTAGTGATCAGGATGTAAAATGAGAGACTAACCTAGTGGGCACTTTCTGCCAACACAAAATTAGGTTTCAGAAGAAATGCCGATACCCACATTTCTCTGGAAGAAAAACCTTACATTCAGAATATGGTGTGTGAGTGTGTCCCCCCACAGATAGTTCTGCTTGCAGGTTGTTTTCCTCAGATCACTCATTCTGCTCCCTGGGAACCAGTATGAATTTATAGCTTGGTGTGTTCACAAGGGTACTTGGCTCCTTAATGTTCTGTGACACTGTACACTTTCCCTCCCAATCTATAACTGCTTACTGAACAAGGGCAAGCAGTAAAGGAAAAGCAGAATAGTATTGTGCTGCGAGAAAAAATTTGAATTTCCTTAAACAATAGGAAAGTACAAATTTCCATATAACTTTTCATCCTTGCGCTGCTAGTCATTTTGCACTCAAATATTCGATCTCATAAAGTATTGGGTAACAATCAGTTCTTCGTGAATGTCTTGAAAATTTTTTACAGTGTTTACTGAAGTATGCTATTTATTATAAGTTATTATCCAAATAAGTATGTGTCAGTGAGTCAGCAAACCAACCCAGAATGCCTGGTTTTTGGTCTATGGCTTACTGTAAATGGTAATAAATAACAAATAACTAAATGCTAAAAAGTATAAGTTAAAAAATGCCCCCAAGATTACAAACAGTGAGTGGTGTGCAGGTTGTTAGCAGAAGAGAAGAATACTGGATTTTGTGTAAAGCTCCATTGGTGCTGGTCAGTAATCCATGAAATGTTTTTTCTTCTGTCTGTTAAAAAGTAATACTAATTTTATAAAGATATATTAAAAGCATATTTGAACTCCACAAACTAAAACTATGCGTCCTTTTTTTGTTGCAGATCTGGGACATGAGTGATGATGAAACAGTCTGAAAATCAGCTGAATAAGGGGGAAGATGACCTACTTTGGGCTGCAGCGCTCCTTTCATCTGTTATTTGCCAAGTTAATGATTGCTTACCCATTCTGACTCCTACAAATACAAATAGAACCCACGTTTTGACATTCATGTCTTCACCTTAAAAGCAGTCTGTTATGGACATAAAAAAGAAAATGTGCAGAGCTATTATGTAAATAACTAAAGCAATGCAGTTATGTTTAAACCTCCTTGGCTGTCTTTTTTTTTTTTTTTGGTCTTTTTAAAGGTTCTAAATATGGCTCACATATAAAATATGCTGCTGAAGTAAATGTTGGTGTTTTATTTGTTCTAGTTTTTATTTTGCTTATCAATGGACCTGTCCAAGCAGCATTTCTAAATGTCTTTTTTTATCTTTCCCAGATTTGTACCCCTTTAGTTGGAATTTATTGTTAAGATTGAGAATATTCTGCTATTGGAAGTTAAACTGCATCTTTAGAGAGCAGGAGTAGGCAAGAACCTACACCTACTGCCTATACCACATTGCTTGCTGGTTTAAAGTACATATTTATTGTACAATTGATTGTTTCTGCCTATGTCAGTGGTGGTGTTTGTGGTTTGACGACTTTTGCATGGGTAAAACCAGAATGCATTGGCATTATGATTAGGCAGTATGTGCTGCTCTGGTGGTGGTGGGTGATTCAGTCAAAACTTGTAGAGAAATGCTTAACTCAAATAAGGAATTGGTTCTCTAACTTCACTGTTCTGGGATGCTGTCATTCACTACAGGTGGTAAAAAAGAGCAATTCTGATTTTCATTTTGGTGGGATTTTAAGTGTTTCCATTTTTTCAGCATCAGGAATGGCTTCAGAGACTGTGGCAGAGCACTACTGAGCAGCAGTGTGAGAGCCCTGGAGTTTAAAAGATAGCTTGAGAAAGAAGGATTTGTAAAATATTGCATGACATTACTACAAATCCAAGGTGAATCCATAGGTTTTTATCTTGGAATAGGTTTTAGAAGTATATGTTAATTCCCTCTTACGGCTTTATATTGTGGACTAACTCAGAAAAAATGCAAATTGCTGCACATGCCAAGCAGTCTTTATTTCCCATATGTATTATGAAAATTAGTTGGTCAATCCAATTATTTTATTTCCTCCCTTAACACAAGCTCTGAGTATTTGGTGATGATAATTTCACAGTTTCCCCCTTATGCCACATCAGAATTCATGAATGCCCAGTCAGATTTTCCCAAAGATGGGCATATCTGCAATTCCTGTATTCCCATCTGAGAAGATTTATTGAAACATGCTGAGGTTTGCATCGGGTGTTTAAAAGAGCTATTACTTCTATTTATTTTAACTATTGTACTCATTATATTAATGTGATTTCTTAAGTATGCTTATAAGAATGTCTTGCTTAGCTAACTTCATTGTAATATAAAAATATATATGAATGAAATATATTTTTTGAAAAACTAGTAATCATAGGACACTGATCTTTTGGTGGTCAGGCAATGATCGATGAGACTGGTAACAGCCATGTCCATTTAAAGCAGTTTGTTCATGTGCATCATCAGGAACTCAGACGACTTCCATTTTGCTCGCCCTTGCGCTGCCTAGCGCAGCTGGAGTCATGAAGCGGTACCAGGGTAGTTCAAAGGGAACGATCGGCATTTTTATCTGTTGGAGGTGCTGGCCATGCAGTGTGAATCTCTCTGCAAATTTTTGGTTATCTAAAACTTGAAAACTAAACATCTTCCTGAAATCTGACAGTTATTTTAAATAGCTGAAACTCTGCTTATTCTGTTAAATTGGCATTGTAGCTTTGCACTGAAAGTATCTGCTTCACTGCAGAAGAGTAGGAGATGGAAAGGTTCAAAACTCAGTGTTAATATAATGTTTCCCTACCTCTGTAATTTCAGTACCGTACAACTCTCTCAGGCTGAGCTGTTTCCTGTACATATGCTTCCCAGATGTCTCTGATGTTCAGAAACACTTCAGTTTGACTTGGAATAACTTCCGTTGTCTAACTATAATGTTGTTTTCTTTCTCCTTGTGGACCAGAATTGTTCTTACTTTGCTTTTACTCAATTTCTAGGCATTTACTGAGTGAGAAATCATGAGAATCCACTCAAATGAATGAATGCACATTCAAATTCTTTTAACAGATAAACATATTTATTTACTGGCTTGTATGCACTTAATGGCAGAATTTCAGCACAGTCCTCAGCTCCAGTTATTGCTGTTTAATGGAAGAAGCTACACTTTACCTTTCTTCAAAAAAAGAAGTAGGATTTAAATTTCATTTGTGCTGCCGTGACCTCTTGGGCCCAAACTCATACCATGTAGTACACAACAGCTACCATGGCTTTTAAGGTATAAACCAAATCTGTGGGGCACAGGGAATAAACAGCCTCAGAGGAACCTACTCATCTTCCTAAACCATCTAACAGAAGTGAAATGGTGATATATGGCAGCGTGAGTCGGAATGTGTCTCACAAAAGCAACTCTGACACAGATGTAGCACATCTTGAGGACCTTTAATAGTGTTAGAAGACCACAGATCTCATTGGAGAGCTGTTGACATCATTTTTGCACTTGAGTATTATAGAAACTCATAGAATGATTGGCTCTGGTTTGCTTCCACACTTTTGCTGACTAGAATTTTTCTTCAGTGTCATCCCTGTGATGTGTTTGCTGGCTGACATCCAGAATTTCCTACGGAGTAGTGCCATGTTCATGAAAGTCAGGAACTTGAGATTCTGTATGAGAGTTTTCTTAAAAGCCCTGACTTGTTCTCATCCTTGCTTTTACAATCTGCTACTAAATCCTCTTTAGCTGTGTCATAGTTCATTGATCAGGAATAAATCTCACTTCAGGCGTGCCCTGTATATGATGTGTAAATTGTCCTGGCACCATCTGAAGCCATCAGAATCATAGCGAGTAGGTGGTTCAGCCCACAGGAGAAACTATTCCGTGGAGCATGGGGCTAGTTTGGGTCTTAAGCCTTCAACATTGGGTTCTATAGGGGAGGAAGGGCACAAATTTCAAAATTACACTTAGATCCATGAAGAGAGATTCATGATGACCTGGACAGGGTGGCAGAGAAAACCTCCAAGGAATAGAACTTGTTCCTAGGAAGCTGATGACTCCCAGGTCCTAAAGGGAGGTCCTGCTTCAGAAGAAGTCAGCAGCACAATAATTATTTTGGCGTGTCAAAGGAAACTGTAGTGATTGCTCCAGCCCTTAAACTCATAGAGCTTGAGCCAGGAACAATACTTTTCCCTGTGTTCTGCAGGGCTTTGGTATTGTTTCCTCAGAGAAAGCCAGTGACATAAACTAAACCATCATTTCTGTCACCTGTGATACTCTTATTCCACTTCTTGTATAATGGTCTTCCTAATTCTGTTTCTTTCTGTAAGATTTGGCTGCTCACATGCAATGGAAGTAGTAGCCAAATTGAGTAATTTTTCCCTATAGAAGCATTTTCTTTGGATCGTTAGAATCCTGTCTTTGATAGAATACCATTTGTTTCTTCCTGTTACTGAGCAAATTCCTTCTAAATGTATGTTAACTGGTCTAACTGGAATTGCTGATGGAATCATAGGATTATTTAAGTTGGAAAAGACCCTTAAGGTCATCGAGTCCGACCATAAACCAACACTGCCAAGTCCACCACTCTCTACTTCGTCACTGTGCTACTCTAGGACAGTGTTGGGCCATGAAAAGTTCACCCAACCTCCAACTTTCCTTTGAGTTTTCTTCCTCTTTTTTTTCAAGTTTAGTCATAGAACCTGTAAGATCACTGTGACTGAGAGCAGGCTTTGGTAAGCAGGGTTCTCATTAGTGCCAGTAACGTGTGGAAAGATCACTGAGCTTTCTGGTAGCAGCTGTTGTGCTGATCAAGAACAACTCTGCCTGTTTCTTCCAGAATCATTAAAAGCCACCACAGAATCCATGAGGATATATTTATATATATTTTCTCTTCAGAGTATAACTGTATCTTGAGAGTTCAAGGAGAGTCCTAGCTTTCTGGTCCTATGGGAACAGGAAGGATAGCTCACATTCTTTCAAAAATAAATATTTTGCAAGGCAGCACATCGTGAACCTCTGCTGTTGCTCTGCCAGCTGCTGTGGCAGTGCCTGTCCGGGCAGGGCTCTGACAGGGCAAAGAGCCCTTCGCAGGCTGCCCGTTGGTTCCGTGTTTGCTGTACTTGCTGTGACTTTGCTGCAGGAGTACACACAAACTCAGGAGAGCGTCAACAGCTGGATGGTGGCACTTTGCTGCTTTCCTAAATTATTTGTACCCCTATTTTTAAGGTTGTGTTTGTTGTGCTTTTTTTAAAATACTGCATTACGTTCCTTAAAAACAAGCATTTATACTCCAGAGAGAGACATTAAAGAAGTATTTGCAACATGATAAACTTTAGCAGACTTCCTAAGAACCATAGTCTGGAAGATGTCCTGAGCCTGTTGCCTTTTTTTTTTTTCCCTTTGAATGTTTTAACATGGCTTTATTAATTCCTTTTTTTTTTTCCCCCTTAAAATCCCAATTTTTTAAAACATTCTATTAACCACATTAGAAGGACTTTGGACTGGCCTGGTCTGGGAATGTGTAAGTTCCTAACCTACGAAGAACATGCCTACCTGTCCTCTTTCAGCTCCTGCTCCCATTCCCTTGCAGCTGCCTGGAACTTCTCCAGATACCTGACAGTGTTTAAGAACACACACAGGTAATGCTTTAGGTTTGAAATTAATACAGACTCTCTCTCTTTATTACCACTTCAGCTATCCAGTGTAATAATTTCTGAAAAGTTCGTTTTATCAGCTGTGCAAAACTTGACAGATTTTGACATAAAACCCCCTAATAGTTTCTTGACAGTGTTTTCTTCCTAATTTTACTTTCATCCTTTGGTCCACTGTTTCTGGCAGCAGTGACTCTTCCTGGCGGGCAGTGACTGACGAACAGGCAAACACGGGACACTGTGCTGTGTGGTAGCTTTGCTTTGTAGGTTGGCAGAGGTTAACACTCCCTGCTTTGTTTCTGAAACTTATTTAAATAAGTCCTCAACTCTAAAATGTGTGGAAATTGGATATACACACTTGGCAAGGAATGGCTGTGGTTTTTCTTCTCAGTTATCCAGGGTCAAAGAAAGTGGCCTGTTGCTCCGGCCCATTGTTTTGTTGCAGTATTGTTAAGTATCGTTTGAAGTCGTGCGGTGTTAACCGAAGTTGGCTGTGGCTTGGGCTGATTCGTAGCTGCTTTTCTCTGAAGTACATACAGTAGCTGAAATCCAGCAATCCATAATCTTCTACCTTCTTCCACAGCCAGTGGAAGTCTTTTGTCCAGGTCGTAGTGAAGTCTTCGGAATGAGTCACTTGAGGATTATTTTAAGCTGGGCGAGGAAATTAGCACTGTGGAAGGGAAACTGAAGCCACTCCCCAAAAACCTAACAGCACTAAGCTTGGGTAGCAGTGATGCTGAGCACCTTGAGGTACTTGGTATCTCGGGGCAGCAACTCTTTCACCTGATTTCCCAGTTCACATGATCTCACCCCAGGTTAAGGATGCAGATGAGTACTCCAACCATCTATAATTTCTAGTTCTAATTGTTGCCTTCAATAATTGACAATACTATCTTCCTGTTGTGATTTAACCTTAGCATTTATTTTAAATCCAGTGGAATGACTTAGGACATTCCCTGAAAAGGTTTTCAGAACCCATTAGCTGTTTGTCTGAACTTAATGAATAGCACGGTTTCTTTCTGCTTAATCAGGTCAGTACTCCCGTGCCATTGTAGCCTCTTGCAGGCACTTCCTTGGGCTTGGGGATAAAAAGGGGCCGTCAGGAGTTCTAAAAACAAACGTGTTATGTTTCCTGGCTGGCATGGAGCACACACTGTCTTTCCATCTACTAAAGCTGTCTAAATGCCTGTTTCCTCCTGTTCTTGGAATAGATGTTTATATAGGACATTGATATAAAGTACAATGGACTTTGCCTCTGGAACTGAAGGTCACATGTACACGTGTGTTTCATTTTAAAAGCTAAAAATTTCAAATTGCTTCTTAACAAAATATTATAGTATGCTAACAGGCAAAGACAGAAGCGTACGTATAGTGTTGTACTGCTGCAAATCAAAAGCACAATTTTTGAAACATTACCCTTGGTAACTTCTCTCCTTCTCCAGACAGCTACTTTCTGTACTTACATTCTTTGGCTGTGGATTGCTGCTTCAGTAGTCTTTGAGCATCCAAAAATTTAGGCTTGTGTAGAACTTCAGTTGATTTTTGGCACCAGGACATTTGACTTTTGTAGGATCTCAGCTGAATGATTCATTGTTTAATTTGTTAGTGAAATACTACTATGCAGCACATAAATAAGAAAGGAGGGACGTTATTCTGGTTTAATTCTTACAGAGGAGGTCAGTAGTGTTTTCCTCAGTTTCCCTTTTGGTCTAATGCAGCACCCTCTTAACGAATTGCGGTCCATGCATTGCTGTGAGGCAGTGCTGTGGGGGTCTGGCATGCTTGAAATGCAGGTTGGCATCCCACTTTGGGAATGATTTTACTTACTAAATCAAAACCAGTATGGGCTAAAGCTGTGTGAAGAAATGCTCCTAAAATTGTTTCCACGTCATGCCAGTAGTCTTGGAAGAAAGGCGAGGGCCGGGGAGGTTCCCGCTCTGAGTGCACTGTAACTCTGCTGTTTGACAGCTAGTACACTGGTGTCCTTTTCTCCCCACCCCTCTTTTTTCTCTCCCCATGGGTATCACCCCCATGCTTGGCCCCTCGATGGTAAGGGAGGGATGTGGATGAACAAGCAGCTGAATTCCTAGTGACAGACTTCTTTCAGCTTAGTGTAAGAGGTAAGGAAATCTATCGAGGAGGCAAGATTTTGCTTGGGGGCTTTCTTTTGTCTTTGAGCGTCTTTATTTTCATTTCACGCTTCAAAGTCTGACTTTTATACAGTAATTCTGTAGGTGTTGCCACTTCCTCAGGAACCTGTGACTCAGGCAGCATATAAATGAAATGACATCACTGGCAGCTCCTGTTTGAATTGCCTGTTTCCTAAACGGGGACTGTTGGCTTTTTGGGTTTTCTTTTAGTACTTGCAGCTTTGTTTTGCCTTTTTTTTCCCCTGGTGAGGGATGAGGGGGGTTAATTGTCTGAGGCAGCCGTGCCACCAGAAGCCGCACGGTGTGCCTCCTATCCTTTTGAACCAGTCGAATCACCAATGCTGCAGCTGACTTAAAACAGGAGATCCGCGTTTCTACGCCAACCACTTATGAATGAAATAATTGTAATTTACCTTAGGAGAGGTTCTGGTCTAAAGTGTTCTTAATTCACTCCTGCTCTGGGAGCGGGTGGGAGGGAAGGAAAAGGCCTGAGCATAATTTTCCATTATTATTTTGGAAGCAACGCAAACAAAAGAAAAGTGTTTTGGTACTACCAGGCAGTTGTAACAGCTCTCCCTGGCTGCTCTCAGGAGCGTGTATTTGCACCCCAGGAGATTCTTGCCACATTTCGGTGTTTCCTCTCCTGTGGCTGAGACTTTTTGGTGATGCTGCTGTATAAATACATGGTCGAAATAGGAGGAGCTGGAGTAGAGGTTGCCGCTTTGCAGTGTCTCCAAAGCCGGCAGAGGCAGTGGTTGCAGCAGGTTGGCATGGTGTGAGGGGATGGGCACCTCCTGCACCTGCATTTCTTCCGTGGATATTCCCCCCCCAATGTCACTGCAGGAGCTGGCTCTACAACTGGCGTTAAAAGTAGTGTCAGGAATTCTTGTCATCGAAGGAATGTGACAAGTTGGATGTCTGTCTAGGTCATTTATTCATAGCGTCATGGACAGGCTAGAAGTGTTGCATTGCTTTGTTGTCAAGAGCAACAGCTCCCTATCCTTTTGTTGAAACAGTAGGAGTTCTGGAACTCTGCAGAGATTAGTGCAGCAGAGACTGCATGTGGCCTTCTGGTTGTACTTGGGGTCTCACAGAGCAGCACTTCAAGGGGAAACACCAAGAAAGTCCCTGTATTCAAGGAGGTGGTATCAGTGACTGTCACAAGTAATAGTCTGTCTTCCACTTAGCCAGTCCCTGTCAAACTTTGGCAGTATTAAGAACCATGTAGTTAGAATATTTTTCAGATGACACACTAGACCAAAGTCCTGAAAAAAGCCTCTGTATCTCATTCTGGTTTCTTTCCAATTTTAAAAAATTTATTTAATCCTACCTTCCTAAAGTTGCTGTTCAGCTCCCTTTGGATCCTTCATTTTCTAAATGACCCTCATGCAGGGGTCATGTGTGCCTTTAATGAGAAGCTCTTGCCCAAGTTCCAGCCAGTGGCTATCAGAGCAGTAGCTGTGTGGTTGGTACTAAGCGGGGAGGGCTTTGAGATGATAGACGGTGTAAATGTAGTAACACAGCAACTGTGTAGTCACACAGTTACAAAGCTAACTTTCCCCTAATTAAATTATTTACGATTGTATGTCTCCTGCATGCAGTCAGGCAATATTTGTGATGTTCTCCAGGGCAGTAGGTAGGAATGAGTGAGCTCTCTGTATTCTGCCCCACGAGCCCTGCATGACAGTACCCGATGCACCATGTGCCTAGATCATTCTCAAAGACTGCCTGACGCTCCTGTGTGCCTCCTGCTCTCAGAAGTCCCGGGGTAAGACCTGTCAGCTATTTGCTAACTCTATTTTGTTGGGTAGGACCTCAGTAGTGTTTGCACGCAAACATCATAGACCTGAGATGTAACTATGCTGCTCTGTAACCATGCTGATTTGCAAGGGAGAAACAGGGAGCAAGTCAACTGGCGAGCATACAATGTCTCCCTGTTGCTGGAGCTATTCCAGCTTCATTCCCAACAGCGATAGTATCCGTTACTTTATTTAGCTTCCTGTTGTTAGTATTTGGAAATGTCATTAAGAGATTCTGATATCAACAGATACTGAGTGCTTACAAAGCAGCTGAGAACAAGGAGCAATGACATACCTGTTGGTCTGAGACACTGGAAGAGAGTGGAAGAGAATGTGATGTAAACGCCACCTGAGTGTTAGGAGGGTGCTGGCAGTCATGCCATGAGGTCATTCAGTGGCACAGTGTTTCAGAATATGAACAAATCACTGATTTTAAATTACACTGTTGCTCCAATAGGTGATTGTAGCTTCAGGAGTTTTCTAAGCCAAACTGTTATGTCCCAGCTGCCACAGTTTGGAGGTTAATGTAATTAATTATTGTGGTTTTTTTAAAACTTCTGATTTTAAGCAGCTTTGTCCTCTCCATAGCAGCCATAGACAGGGGCTGTACTACAGATCTCCAGCAAAGTCAGAGTTGTATCGTCTCTGCCTCCCACAGGCTGTATGAGCTGTGTTGGATAGTGTAAGGGCCTACCTAGTACAGCAAGGCAGTAGAGATGCAGGTATGAGATGACACTGGCATATCTCATCTCTGTTGTTAATACCTTTTCATTTACTTGGTTAGGACAAGGAGTTCAGAAGTGGTTGCTGACATTCATTTGCCTCAATTTTTGGATGCTCAAATTTAGATGCTAGTCTTAAACTGGGTTTTGGAAGTCCCAAAAGAGTCTGATTTCAAATGTAAAGACAATCTTAAGCTAAGCATGTATTTAAAAAACCTGATGTGTGTAAAAGAGGATTAAATAAACCTGTTGTTAATTTTTGAATGCTTGCTGTTCTGGTTTTGCTCTTTCTTGCATGTGTGTATCATGCTTACCAGGGTGGGCGTGAGGTTTTGTGTCACAGACCAGCTAAAATCTTGAGGACTTGCAAAAGAGCTCTGCTTTTCTTGTGCAAAAGAAGTCCAGAAAAGCAAAAAGTTTGTTGAGTGCACCTTTTTAAAGGGAGTTTCTGATTTTGAGGCTTGTTGGTTTGTTGTTACTGATCTGATTGCGGGAAGCCGAGCTGTTTGTTTCACAGCAAGCGCACGCTGCTGCCGAAGGGATCCGAAGCTGTGTTCAGCTTGGGTTCCTAGCACAGCTGGACATCAGGGTACCAGAACCCATCTGAGAGCAGCCAAAAACACAGTGTCATCGGCTGCGTTCCCTCAGGGCCTGTGCTCCCATGTAGTTTCTGTCCCCTGGAGTTAAAGGCTTGGCCTCGGTTGCAGGCAGAAGGTGTGCATTGGCTTTGGTAATGGAACAGAGAAATTAAGAAGCAAGAACAGATCTAAGGGAAATCCAGGGTAAGAATTGGACTTGTTTGGGTTTTGTGGGCTGGTTTTTATTTTCATTTTCTTTCTTAACAGATGTTTCTTGATTAGTTCTGACCACATATTATAAATGTACTCCAGAGGAGAAAAAAAATAACAACCACTCTTTTTTTTTATCCATTCCCTACGTGAAATACAGAGAACTGTTCATGAACCAAGCACAAGATGTAAATAAGTTCCCCTGATCTGTAATTTGTTGGACTTCAGAGTGGCATTAGTGACGGTTTTGTGTTTTACTAAACTTTCACAGTGTAGTCACTGGCTGTTTTCCCCAGTGAAACTTCACAAAGAAAGTACAAAATAAATCTAACCTTATATGTACAACCTTACAAAACAGCAACGACAATTATGAGAGAAGAGCAAATAAGCTGAAATACTTTGAAATCTGAAATCATTGCCCGCTGCCCCACATCTCCATGGTCATGAAGCTCCATTCATTCTTTCGTCCTACCATGCTAATATTTCCTTTTTTTCCTGTTTCCATTTTAGATGGCAAATACTATGGGGCAGAAGAAAAGCAGAAATGCTAGAGGAGAGGAACCTAGAAGAGAGCCAGGATAGGCCAGACAGATATAGAGATTGGCTTCCTGGTTGAGGCTTCAGCAGCAACTGATGAAGGATGCTCCAGTTCAGGAGGTATCGTCATTGGCTTTGAGTAGCTTACATTCCTCCTAAGAGTGTCCTTCTGTTCCTTTCCATGGCTATTGACAGGTCTCAGCACATCCCTTTCTCTGGTCAGGGCCTGTCCATCTATGGGAAGAGCCTCTGAGGCTCAGCATCAGTTCTCTTTTGGGGCTTCCTCATGCGTTAACAAAGCAAAGAGGTTTCAAAGGATCACAGGGATACAGGTTAGCCAGCTGCTCTCTGCTTCTCCCTTTCATTCTGTTTCAGAAATTAAGTGCTCCTCCTCTTTTATCCCCCCAGCTTCTCTGGCACTCTGAGGGAGGAGAGGCATTAGACCCATATACTTGCTTAAGCTGACTCCTCACCCATAAGCAAAAGATGTAATTTATCTGGGAGCTCCATGGTGGGATTCTGTACCTGAATGGATGTTCCACGTGCTCCCTAAACACCATCCAGTGTGGAAGTTCTTGAAATGTTTTGGTTTGAGGTTGTAGTGCAGCTAATTCCCACATCAGGGCTGCAAAGCTAAGCAATGGAGGTTTCCTGAGAGGAGGCTCTTTACTTCTCATGAGTCTGCCTGGTTGGGTAGATTACAGCTTTCTCAGCTCTCAGAATGTTGTTGCTGGTCTCCCAGCACTGAGGAGGTTTTGTTTTGTGTTCCTTCGATGCCCAGGAATCTGTTTTCTTTTTTCTTTAATTTGAAAAGGAACACATCTGTTCTGTGGCTGGACTTGAAAACATGAAGCTAAATGGCTCAAGAGCAGAATTCATTCCAAATGTAATTATTTATAATACCCTAATTTTGATTTTGCTTCTGAAAAAATTAAAGGGTCACATTTTCCCATACAGTGACTTCAGCGAGTTCTGTGAATACGTTACACGGTGGCAGTGAGATACCAGAGCTGCTGCCTTGCCACCTCAGCATGGTGCACCTAAGTCATAGCCAGAATAGCCACATGGCAAGGAAGCTTTCTAGGCACTGAAACACTTCGATACTGTTCTGTTCCTTATGCCTTGGTGTCTGTGCAGGCCACACAGCCGACAGATCAGTTGAGATTTGTGCAGGTAATGTAAGAGCCACGCTCTGGGGCCTTCCCTTCAGATTCTAAAGGCAGAAACATGATTTTTGAATGGCCATGGAGCAATATAAAGAAGTCCTGAAGTCCAGATCTTGTTGATTCTCTGGTAGCAGGATCACATACTTGGCAGCTCTGATGCTTTATTTCCGCTGTATGCCAGCATGTTACTTTCTGGGCAGCTGCTCAACTTGGATACGCTCACGGTTTTCTTTTTGTTGGGCTCTGGAACTCAACATTCTGGGTATAGATTTCGGGGCTATTAATAGCTCAAGGGAAGAACTTATTTTATAATTTAGAAAAAGTCAGACCAGAGAATTGCCTGTACAGCTGCAGATTTCGGAGCCTTTGGACAGATTTTACTTTTGTAGCCACTGGCAAGTTACTCCAGCTTTCTTGTCCGAAGAGGCTGTAGTATTCCACAGAGCATGTACAGTTTGTGTGGGTGGAGGGAAAGGTCTAGGAGAAGAGAGGAAGGCACTGGAGTGATGTGTGAGCCAGATTTAGCTGTTTTTCTCTTGGGGGAAACCACGTTGAGTTTGCTCTGGGACCATGGCACAGAAGGACAGAAAGGAGACAAGATGGGATCTGCCATGGGCAACTGGTGAAAGGAACAAGCTTCTGTAAACAGGAGAATATTTCTTAGTGCCTTTGTTAGCTTCTCTTGCTCTAATAACGTGCTGTGAGGGGTTCTGCTGTTGACTTGAGTTCTCAGCCTTTGCCCAGGTGTTCTTCACATTTCCTGTGAGAACCAGTAGGACCAAATCTGCATCCAGAGTTCAGCTGTAATGGGCCAGAGCAGGAGGAGAATCCCACACTCCTCTTCCCTGTATTTCCAAGCAGAAATTGTTTATTTCTTGGATTAATCACTGAAGTTACAGACGTGTCAGCAAAGTCATCATTTAATTTATTACTGCTGATTTTGCATCATCCTGAAAGGTCACAGCTTGACTCACAGGCTGCATTTGTAAGCCTGGCAACAATAAAAGCATTATTTTATGTTAAGAGGAGATCTGTTGGTGCCATGAAAATCTTTAAAACTAGAGCCCTGGAGTCCCACCGCATTCGGGGCGGTAGCGGCTGTGTGGAACTCGTGTTTTCCTTCGCTTCCCCACATGAAAACTCAGCGTTTGAGCTAGTGACACTGCGTCGTGTAGATCAGGGAAGCTGAAGGCTGAAGTACCGAATGCATGAAACAAGAGGAGTGGTTCAAAACCAAGATCTCTCAAACAGCACGGTCTAGACAATGTCTTTTGAAGTTGAAGTGTGTTTTATGTTTGTGTGGCTGATCATTCTGCCTCCTTTCGTGGCCTGCACTCAGACACCCACGCCTTTATTGCACTCAGAAGTCTTGGGTGCTCTTACGCACTATTTTCCCCCAGACTGGCTGGTTTGGCTTTCCCAAAGCAGAAGGTAACTCACGTGGGTCTGTGTGCCTGCGTTTCAGGGGACAAAATGAGAATATTGCCTACTTCTGAAGAAATGGGTTTGTTGATTTCAGTTGTAACTTTACTTAATTGGCCCTGCAGATGAAGAAATGGTTTCTTTTAATCTTGATTTTCACATTCCTGGGGGAGGTATGAGAGCCACTGGGAAGGAGAGGCTTACAAACAGGTGACAGAAGGTTACCCATAAGGTGAGGAAGACCTTCACCATGGAGGATGGCTCCTCTTTGTTTTTAGTAGCTCTGAATAATGAGAAGAAATTATCTTCTTGTTCAGGCAGATTATCTGTTCCAGTTAGTTTTTTTCCAACATTTTCATTGGTAGGGGACTCTGATTGGTGGCAGGAGGTTTTCACCCAGGCCTTTTTCTTGCCCATTCAAACCGTGTCCTAGTTTGTAATCAGTTTTGAGGGCAGCTTGCTTCCTTTGGGTGGTTCACAGGGTGAGGGGTGGCAGGTGAAGCTGTTGGGAGGGAACAGGGGGTTTCCCAGGTATTTAGGAGACGTGTTCCTTGGAGCGGCCTTTCCATGGCTGTCAGGCCTCTGCTGAGGGATGTGCCCGGGGGCGAGGGGTACCCACAGCTCCAGCGCTCCGTGTCTGGCTGCAAGGCAGGAGCCCAAGCTGATGTTGGGGACTGCTTGTACAGCAGGAGTGCCATGAGCTAGGACCTAATGTCAAGTTTGCTGAATTCTCTGCGGTTCTGGGCTTGTTTTCAACATACATGTGTTTCTGCCTGTACAGAAAAGTGACCGACAGGCTCTGGCAGCCAGAACGACGTCAGTGACTACTTGTGGCATGAGAAGATGTACGATGAATAACAGCACCGTGGAGGTCAAGGTGTGTCAGTGAAGGTGAAAGGGCTTTGCTGCTGCTGCCACCATACCAATGCTGCGTTACCTCAGGTACTATACAGGACTTGCATTTTCTGCTGAAGAAGTTGGTAGATGAGAATTTCTGTAGCCTTAACAGGAGCCCAAGAACTGCTTGCTTGGGAGGGGAAGGAAAAGGAAAAGGAAAGGCCCTTGCCTTCACCTCTAAGTATTGTTACTTCTTTCCAGTATTTTCATCCCCACTTCCGCCTCTGAAACGAACCCCAAACCAAATGCCTGTACAGTACAGCTGTGGATCAGTGAAGAACAAAGGTTTGGGTTTAGGCTGAGAACATTTTGTTTTAAACTGGTTGAAGCATTTTTTATTCTCTGAAAGCAAAAACCTCCTGTATTTTTTTTTATACTTTAACTAACTAGAACTAATATAATGGCAGTGGTATATCATGTATATTTTAGCACCCAAGTCACATGTCATTAATACAACGAGCCCCACGTTGTTTTAGTATTTCAGGAAGCAGGAGATTTGGGCTTTCTGTTTTCCTGGATTAAAAGTAACATTCATTCCACCACAGACAGCAGGGTGCTACCAGAAGCGTTCTGCTTGCAAAGTATTTGCCCAAATGGAGTAAACAGTTTTAAGATAAGCAGTGCTTTGACTCTTGAATTGTAGCAGGCATGTGGCTGACACAGCTTCATGCTGACAGATGCCTCCCTGTCTGTCGTCTTTGTGATGGAGAGAAGTCAGACATTCTCCTTGGCATTTAAGAAAGCTGCTGCTTAGCAAAATAAAATGTAAAATTAGAATGCGCGGCGCAACAGCGAGCAGCATCGCTGGCCCTACGGGCAAGAAAAGATCAAAACAGCCTCATGTGCGTGTAACACAGTGTGTTCTTACTCAAAGTCAGTAACTGCTTTGTCACTGTTCTAAAGTATCGTTTGGGAAAATAAATGCTGTTTTTCCAACTCAGTTAAAATAGAAATGCCTGGTAGTCTGAGTATCCGTGTAGGTGGGGCTGAGCCTGTCCCAGCCCTTCTGAGCAGTGAGCCGTGTCCATTGAGTGTAAAGCCTCAAGTGATACAATAGCAGCAGCTAGAAACCCCTCAGCACACTGTTGTCTGACGGTTTGTCTTCAGTTAAGTAAAAGTTTTAATTAAAAATAAACATTAGTTTATTGTCTTGCAGTTTAACCCCTCGACTTGGTCTTCGGCAGCTTTCTTGCAGCCTGGGCTGAGGGTGTTACTAAGACACCCAAGTTTGCTGTAACCTATTAAATGTATCATCAGAGAAAATCTGAAATTAGAAGAATGGAGAAAGACTCTAAAAGGTCTGTGGCTCTATATCCAGGATAACATGACTGCCTTTCCCCTTACCTTTTCTACAGCAGTGACTGGTCAGTGGCAGTGTCTCCTTGCACCCACTTAGGAACTTCATTACAGGTGAGACAGATGTAAGACTGACGGTTGAGCCCCAGTGGGAAGGCCGCATGCTGGGCGGTTGTATTCCTGGTGTTGCTGTGTATGTGGAGGTAAGAAACAGGTACCTGGGTCTGCTGGTCTCTTTTGAGGCTTGTGCTCTGCTGATGGAGAAAACCCACGGTGTTATTACATGTCCCTCTCAGGGAGGAGTGCTGCCTTCCTGGCCCCGCACTCAGGTGCACAGCCCATAGAAGAGCCTTTGCCAGAGCTGTAAATGCACTGAGACAGGAGCTCTCCCTCATCTGCCTCTGGAGGCACGTGGTGCTGCTGCTGTAGAGTACCACGGCAAGACAGGAGAGCTTTGCCTGGAGAGTGAGAGCTGTGCATAACTGCAGGTTTGAATAAGCAAAGTCTCTGTCTTGGCTTGGGAGAGCTGTTCCACAGGGAGGGGCAGGACGTTCCCATTGGAGGAGAGGTTACAAATCAGTAAATGGATCCATTTTAGTTGAATTGGTGTTTTTTTCTCTCATGGGCCCTTCAGGGGTAAAGTGTATTTCAACACAGCCTAATCCAGCTGTGTAATAGCTGTCTGCGAAGGGAAGAGCTCGGAGACTGTGTGACACCTGCGTAACGTGCTGGCTCTGTACCCGTGCCAGGTGAAACGGAAGCAGATGCAGCCTGGTTCTTATTTCACTGCTTCTCAGGAAGGACCTAAAGATGGTGGTTGGACGTCGCCCTCAGCCAAGTGTCAGTGTGCCAACTCCAGTGAGTAGAGCTCGTACACAAATAACTTTTGAAATACTTTGGGTATTGCCAGGGTATCACATTAAACACGGTGACATACTGGCAGGGTGTTTGGGTACCAGAGTCTTGGTTCATACAGCCGTTGTCAGTCGCCTCTTCTGTAGCAGGAGTGAGTGCTGGTCACTTGGCTCCTGCATGCAGGCTCCCAACAAGGCTCTTCTCCGAGTGTGGTTTCTCTGTTGCTGGGTTTGGCCTCCCCAGCATGGCTGGACTTGCCTTGCTCCCACCGCAGCAGTGCCCCGCAGCCCTTGGGGAGGGCCAGCCTGGCTGCAGGGACAGTTCAGACACTGCCTGTGAAGCTGCTTCTCAGCTGGTGCAGTTACAGCTCTGGCCTGGGACACTGAACTGGTTACAATTTCGTGTTTTGTGCATGTGCAAGTTTTAAGACCTACCCATTCAGTTACACCGTGTAGTAGTGTTGCTGCTCTATGAGCAGCAGAGCAGCTGCTGTAGTTCCCTGCTGCGTGCTCTGCAGCAGTGGCAGGAACCTCCACACCCATCTGACTTCAATCTGCCTGCGCTCAGCACAGAGCCCAGCAGGATCAAAACCAAGCCTGGTACTTCTATAAACTCCCTTTGCTGCCTCGGTTGTTTTGTGTTTGAGAGGAAATAAATGCTGTGCGCAGCCCCCTCAGCCCTGCTGGGTCAGCACCATCTGGGGATGGGCTCAGGGGTCCTTGGCCAACGTCACTCTCAGTACAGGTTTACCAGGTACACAGCCTCTGTGCCTGGGCAGTTAGATACACCTCTTGTGCCACTCTCCTGTCAAACGACCACCGTCCGTCTGGCCTCACTCGGTATTTCTATGTGGAGATCATCTTGGAAACCAGGGCAGCTTGAGGTACACAGGGCTGGTACTGCTAAGCTGGGCCGGAAGAGCCGCGTCGAAGGCCTGGTGTATTTGTGGTGTCAGGGCTGTTTTCTAAGATTAACATTCTCATTTGTATTAAATTAGCAAAAGTCATGAGTGTGCACGTGTGTGAGATTAGAAATTCAGAGCTGGAAGTTGCCTTTCCTTTGGCTCATAGCAAAAAGATAAGCTGTTAAAATAATTTAGGACTTGGTGTGACACGTGTGTATATGGCCATTTTTCTCCCCCAGCGCTACCCTTTTGTGCTAAATTACTGCTGGCTGCTAATTGGAAAAAACCTGCTGCATTTTCCCTTCTACCACGCAGAAAATAGAACGCTCTGTAACTTCCTGCCCTGAGAGCGCAGCGTGGCTTGTCCTGTTCCACACAGGCCCCGGATCATTGACGCAGGGATGACTGTTTCCGAAAAGGAAAGCAGCTCCCTTCAGAAGGCAGACGGAGCGGCTCGTGGGGCCTGTTGTAGTTGGCCTCCTGCCCAAAAGCTCTGATTGCGTGTGCCTGGGTATTTAGTGATGTTTTAATCCTTCTCGACAGGTTCTCACGGGAGCTCCCATGCCCCAAAACCAGCCTTTGCTGTAGCAGTGTCCACACCTGCCATGCCCACTTTGGTTTGCAACCCATTTGGCACTTGAGGTACACCAGTCACTGTGCACTGCGGTTTTTATGGGTTCCTCCTTTAATTTTGGAGACACCTCTACTACATTCAGTGTGGAAATTCCTCTGAAGGCTCTTCCCTGGTTCACTGAACTTTCTCAAAGTCAGGTAAGGAGAGGACTTGCTTTGTTTGTAAGGGATTAACTGTCTCCATTCAAATGAATGAATGATCTCCAGCAGAAGTGCTGCTCACCCAAAGCACAAGGCCACAGCTGACTACAGTTGATGTACAGTCACCTTCTTTCGGGAACGATTTCTGCTCTCTAGATAAAACTTGAAGTTGGGGGACAGAAGGAAAGAGAATGAAGACATGTATCTTTTCCTGAACAGTACAGAAACGCTCGGCTAGCTGGTACTTTCCAAACCGCTAAGTGCTGAGGAGCTGCTACTGGTCAGCCCGAACAGAGAGCAGTCCTGGGGAATGCTCAAAGACCTGCTCAGGGGACAGCTGCCCGTAGGTGGCCAGGGCCCAGAGCTGTCCTCCTCAGGAAGAGCTCTGGCAGCAGCGGCTTCTCCTTGTGCTTGGTTCCTCCCAGCCACCAGCTCCTCCAGCGGGCAGATACCCTTGGGAAGAGAAGCCCCACATGGGTAGCAGTTCGTTTCTGCTTCCAGCCCATGAGGTGCAGCACCCCCCACCCCTCCCTCCCCAGGCCAGAGAGGGGCACGTGCACACCTGTGATTTAAGAGCACTTTATTGTTCTTTAAGGCTACTTTTAAGTACAAAAAAAAAGATGGCCTGCCAAACCTTTTTTTTTCCCAGGTGAAACAAGGCCACAAAAGAACGGTATATTACAGATTTACAAACACAGAGAATCTTTCAGACTGAACTGTAGAGAACCTGGCTCTGTGAAGAAACTTCACCACTTCTCGTGACGGTGAGTTCAGTTTAGTTTCCTTCCACCTCCCCCCCACCCTTTGGCTTCCATGACATTATTGTGTCTAATACATGTTTTACTGGACATAGCACATTAAATCTTTATTGCCCTCAAATCCATTTACCTATCTCAGATAAGTAAATGTAACCTTGTAAAACAGCTATTATTGAAAATATTAGCTTTAAAAACATTATCTTATTTGTGTTTACAAAGAAATATAGGAGTCACATTTTCCACAGAGTCCATCTACAGTATTAGTATTTTACTGTTATAACGCTCAGTAGCCTGTAGCAATAACAAACTAGTGGCTATTAATGCTAATGCAGTGTTCTCATAGAATAACTGTGTTCCTGCACGTTTACTGTATTACAGACAAATCTACAACAAAAAAAAGATCAACTTTTTTCTCCAAACAAAAAAAAATGAATGATTACAATAAAGGAAAGGGAAAAATTAAATAGCTACATATCATTAACAAATTAATTGTTCCTCAAAAAATACCTACAAATTTCTCTGTACATTCTTTACGCACAGCGTAACGATGGTCTTAAAGTTACCTATATAAAAAAGTGTTCTTTTAACAATCGTCCTACAGAGAGTAGGGTACTGAATGCCAAAGCAGGTAAGCGTTGACTACCCAGTAAGATGGTAGTGAAATGTGTAAAACTGGGGGCTTAGGTGGTTGGTGGGGTTTGGTTGGTTGGGTTTCTTTTTTTTTGTTTTTTTAGAAGAAAATTGAGCAGCCACCTTCTCAACAAGAGTAAGAGCCAATCTCCTGATCTCCTCCTACCCTGCACCTGTTCCAAATTAAATAGCTTAACTTTAAAAAAAACCCTAAAATAAAAGCCACAATGGACCCAATACTGTAACGTAGTCCATAATACATCACGTGTAGTTCATCTTCCAACTAGTTCAAACTTTCTACACCGAACCAATCATTTCAGGTAACCCAGTATAAAAAAAAGCCCTAGTTGCAACTGTACTGGGAAGATGGAATGTACGGGGGAGAGTAGTTACACTGAACAAGAAGAAGAGAAGCTCTTAGTACTAGCACAGCTGTGTTTTCATGCCTGCCTCTATTGCCTAATTTCTAGTTAGTAGCTATTAATATAGCAAATGATAATAAATGCAGTAATACCTGTATAAAGTTCTCTACTGGAGGAATGTATGCTGCAACTTGGCATAGGTTTATGAATAAGCTTAAAAAACTGAAAGATCATATGTCACAAACTGTAACAATCTGTTGTCCAGCCAAGCTACGTAACGGCAGCAGTTTCTGCAGCTAGTTCAAGGTGGATTACACAGACTTAAGGTTTAGGAAGCAAATTCCTGTTAAGCAGACAGTGCTGCAGACAGAAACAGTTACTCAGTCGTGCGCAAAGCTATAGCATCCTGTACCACGCATCGTATATCTCTAAACTGCGTCATTGAGGCCTGTCCTGAGGCTGTCCTCTTTTGCTGGCTGCTACTAAAGTGAATATCAAATACAAATATCATAGAGTACAACTGTACCAGCAGTAAGTATATCTAGGGTTGTTACTGACAAAAATAAACTAATTCTGAAGAAAAGCTAATAAGTATTATGATTCTTACGGTCTATACATTAATAGATACCAGCTATTTTTCATAAAACATGCATCGTTAAGCACTATTGAACCCTCCGACCTCAGCTCTATTCTAACAAACTGCAGTGTTTAGGAAAAAATGCCCGTGTTCTGTAAATTATGCAGTCCAGTTGCAAGCACTAAGCACCTGAAATCTAAAGAGAGAAAGACCTATAACCTGTATGAGACTTCCCCTTCCGAAGCTGTTTTGCTATAAGAAAAAAAAAAAAAAAAAAATCAAACTGATAGAAATGTCATCCTTAAACCCTTTTTTCAGCAGTTTGCCCTCAAAATATTAGCATCTTCCAGAAAGTTGCTGTGCAACTTCAGTCCTCCTCCAATAGTGCAAATCATACATGACAGTTCTTTTCAAGTATATACATACACAATTACTTCACAGAGGGAAAAAACAACCCAAAACAAAAAAACAAAGGCGCAACGTAAGCAAACCAGACAAACTCTAGTCTTGAGAAGCTAATAAAAAGCAAAAAGCATTTGGGTCAACCAACTACAAGTAATGGCTTTTGTGGATTAGCGTGCATTACTTTTTTAAGGGGCAGCAGATTTGCATCAGAGGTTTCTTTGGTAATTGAGGCAGGAAAAAAGGATGCTACATCGTATGAATCTTTATGAAATAGTTCCTGCTATCATCTTTAAGGGCACCCTTTTACAAACAAAAAGTGAGTACACGATAACCTGTGGTGAAAACTAATCTCCCCTCCCCCAACACTATTTTAAGCACTGTTCAAAACTCAGTCAAACCATGCAAATTCACAAGCGTCGCGGTCCTCTCTTCAGGAGACTACAGAGGGCGAGTGATTATGATTGACCATATGGGAGGAAGGGGAAGACTGGCCCCGCCGGGAAGCAGACTCAGGACTGCTGGAGACTCCGTCCTTGGCAGCTTTGATCTGAAGCCATGTATCCCCAAGTGCTTTGGCGAAGTGGTCGTCAACCGATCCCGTGATGGACACAGAGTTTGCCACTGGCTCAGGCTCCTTGTAATTCTTGCCCAGGCTTCGGCGGAAGTGCTCTTCCACCACTGGGTCACAGGCAGTGGTAGCTACAGGGAAAGGGAGGCAGGAGAGGAGTTACTTCAGTGCAGAGCCCCAGCACCCAGGAACAGATTCAGAACCTGCATTTCCTCCCCTCTTCCTGTGGCATAAAGTGAGACTTCATCATTCTAGAGCTGGTAGTGAGTGGGGCGGGTAACAGGATGGAAGGGGTTGAAATGAACAACTAATTGGTGGAGTGCAGTATTTCTGCATTTCCGTGCCCTACAACAGGTAAACATTTTATTCTTCTTTACAGTTCTCCCCCAGGCCAGTAACAGCTCGGTTCTATGGAAGCCTCCCTAAACAACCGCACAGAATCACAGAATTATCAAGGTTGGAAAAGACCTAGAAGATCATCCAGTCCAACCATTCACCTATTACTACTAGCTCCCACTAAACCATATCCCTCAATACAACATCCAGTCTTTCCTTGAACACCCCCAGGGTTGGTGACTCCACCACCTCCCTGGGCAGTGCATTCCAGTGCCTGACTACCCTTTCTGAGAAGTAGTGCTTCCTAATGTCGAGCCTGAATCTCCCCTGGCGCAGCTTGCTACCATTCCCTCTAGTTCTGTCACTGCCTACACGGGAGAAGAGGCCGACCCCCAGCTCACTACAACCTCCCTTCAGGAAGTTATAGAGAGCTATAAGGTCTCCCCTAAGCCTCCTCTTCTCCAGGCTGAACAATCCCAGCTTCCTCAGATGCTCCTCGTAAGGCCTGTGTTCCAGACCCCTCACCAGCTTAGTAGCCCTCCTCTGAACGCGTTCCAGAGCCTCAATGTCTTTCCTGTAGTGAGGGGCCCAAAACTGAACACAGTACTCGAGATGCGGCCTCACAAGTGCTGAGTACAGGGGGACAATTACCTCCCTGCTCCTACTAGTAACACTATTTTTGATGCAAGCCAGGATGCCGTTGGCCTTCTTGGCCACCCGCGCACACTGTCGGCTCATGTTCAGCCGTGCATCAATCAGTACCCCCAGGTCCATTTCCTCCACACAGTCCTCCAGCCACTCCGCCCCAAGCCTATAGCGCTGCCTGGGGTTGTTGTGGCCAAAGTGCAGGACTCGGCAGAACTGTAAGTAGGTTTGAACAGATGGAAACAGTTCTTCAAAATCAGGCCCCAAACCTGCCAATACCCATCAGACGTGAGGAGACCCCATTCTACCTTATGCCATGCCAAAAGCTGATGTCAGTGTTTCACCCTACTTCACACGCTTGTGCTGGGCGCCAGGCAGGAAGCTGAACTGTTACCTCTGAATAAGCACGGCAGGCATTAAAATGGTGTAATACTATGACAAGAGGAACCAAGAACCTTAAAAATTAGGTTTTGAATGATAATTGTAAAAATTCGTCAGACTAAAGAGGACAGAGTTGCAGCGCTACAATTCAGAGACAATAAATGTGTGGCTAAACGAGATTCATCTTTTGAAGATACTGAAAACTGTTGGGATCCTTGCCATTTTCCCTCATGCTACAGAAAGGTTTGACTGATCCTATGCTAAATGTGCGTGTCCTGCACAAAGACCTGTTCAAGTGAGGAGACACAAGGATTCTGAAAACGTTCAGCACTTCCAAAGCCCATGGAAATGCAGCCTGGATGAAGAGGCTCCTTCGACTAGTAACAGCAGCCTACTAGAATAACATCCCAGACCCCTAAATACTGACTTCACACTTGGAATGTATCCTCCAGGGTCTCGCTTCAGCTTTGCAGTCTAGTTCAGCAATACAGGGATTATTTTTTAAAAAATTAATACCCCCCCCCAAAAGAGCCCCCTGCAGGGAATAGATTTTTAGGTCCCTACTATGCCCCACAGGTATTGCTGCACTGACCCGTGCTGGCTGATGAAGCATCACTGCCACAGACTTCAGAAATGCTGCGTGTTAAACCTGTGCTGCACCAGCTACGTATCTTGGAGTGAAGGGGCCGTGTTTCCCCTGTCCCAAGGTTTCCCAGCAAGTACGGCATGCCAGCAATTCCTGAGAAGTACTAATTGCCCAGAAGGTAGAAGCTAAAGCTCCCTGCCTGGGTTGCTGTAGCAACTGCCCGCCAAAGCTGGCAGTGCTACCCCTGCAGAGCGGGGTGGAGGGCATGTGCTTTGGGAGAGGGGTTTGTATCTACAGGAAGAGATTCCCATGACTGCAGCTGAATCGTGCAAGTCTACTGCCTACTGGAAGGCTGCGGAAACTACAGCTCCCAAAAGAGCATGGTTGAATCCGCTGGCCCTGTCTGCTGTTTGTCACTTAGACTAATATAAACACAATGACTTAGTTGCCTGTGGGGGGTGTTTGTTTTTCTAAAGCAGCTTTCCAAAGAAGAAAAAAGGGGACTTCTCTCTCCCTGCTTCTGAAATGGCACTTTCTACTCTGGCCCACGCTTGATGGGAGGAAGGCAGAGGGGATCTGTGCTATCATGTCTCTGGGCAGACAGGATCCAAAGAGGTGTCTACTGTTTCACCTCCTTTTATTCCTCTTAGTAAGTACATCAGTGCCTACACAGGCAAGGCAACTTTCTATTCCCGAGTCTCTCATCAGGCCTGGCAGAGTGCGGGGCTGTAACTTACTGCTCGAGGGTCTCCTGTAGGCCGGCATTGCTGAGCCGCAGCCGCTGTGAGCAATGGGGCAGTGAGAGAGGTTGCAGTTCCGGTTGTTCGCAGAAGCACAGGTGATTACGGATGGACGGTTCTAGTAGGGAAGGAAGGAGAAAGCTGTGAGTCGCTAAGGCAATTGGACAAGGCCGTATTAGCAGCAGTTCACTGCATAATCACTTGAGATGTACAAACACTGAACTGAATCCCTGCAGTGAAATAACCCATAAACTATCCAATTCAATAAAACTTATTAAACCCCCAAACAGTCGGCTGTTATTTCTTTGTCGGATTATAAAACCACCACATGGCATTTCCATAATTGTTCTCATTATTTAAGTGGTGAGCAGCCATATAGAAAAAGGGCAGTCTCAAAGCAAATCATTAGAAGCATTAAAATGACTTTAAAGTGACTGTTATGACTTCGCAGGTGTCACGTCTGCAGCACTGGATGTCAAGCGCATCACATACTTGTTTCACTCTATGCCCACATACCCTTGTGACTCCAGGACTCAGAAGGGCATTATGAATTTTACAGGTACCTCTTTCGAAAGTTAATCAAGTTTCAGTGTTACCGTTTTCCATTCAGGAGGTAAGCTGAACTAGCCTGACTAACTCTGCATCCCACTTTTCAGCCACAAACCAGTAAGCTCCCAAGACATAAAATATGAAGAGCTCCTGAGCAAGTCTCAACCACAAATACTTTCCTGTTCTAGTAACCTGCCTTTCCAGATGAATAAACATCATCCTTTTCATTCTCGACACAAACTCCCCAAAATGCCTCTTCACATGATCTCAGTTCCACAATGTATACCCCATGCCAAGCGTAAACATAAAATACTCTTCTTACAGGTGTTTACTATGTGAGTATTCCATTGAAACAAGGCCTTAGGAGAAGAAACATCTCTGTTTCTCCAGGTGACTGAAGGGCAGTAACATGGGTATCAGACTATTCTGGCTTTGCATCTTTGGTACATTTGATGATGCAAGGAATCCATTTTGCTATACTCAATGCAAGTGTCCAAAAAATTAACAGAGTAATTAACACAGCTTTAAAATTCCTGCCCATTTTACAGCTCTCTGCAGCGAACCCCCAACCCCACTACACCTCCATGCAAAGTGAGTGAGGAAGGAAAGGGCTTTTCATTGTGCAGTGCTACTTTACTCTAGACAGAGTAAAAGAAAAACCAAGTAGAGGGGAGTTTTCCAGGGGAGGTTTAACACTACCTGAGTAGACACAAAGGGAATGACTCTACTTACATCTTTCTTACTTTTTTTTTAATTTGCTGTCAGTGCAGTAAAGAAGAGTGAATTACTGTATTTTTCTGCAAGCAGTTCATATGTGGAAGTACTTAATTTTTATAGGGTGAATACTGTGTTCACGTCTGAAGTGGTGTTTGGTCAGTGTCTATGGTTATCTCTTCAGAAGAGCATTTCAGGCATGCAGGAGGTGGGAAATGGAGAGAGGTGATGATAAGGCCTGTCTCAAGAATGCAGGTACTGACATCACTATGGATCTGAGAGGCAGGACAAGGCATCTTAAAGGATCCTTTGCTATCATTCTGCATAGGTGCGCTGGGCGGGCTGTACATATTTATATGAAAATACTGGAATAAGCTGAGAATTTAGTAGCAGTTACAGCAGTGGAAGCAAGCAGCAGCTTACAGTAAGGTGGTGTAGTCATCCCTGTCCCTCACCATTAGAGCAAAATGAAATGGTAAAGTTAAAAAAAACCAAACCACCAGATCAAACTGGTTTCGTATTTTGAATAGGCTTTTTTAGTTTGTATGATTTCTACTCTGTGCTCTTAGCAAGGTCTTACCTCAACATCCTACTTTCCTTAGAAAACAGATTGTAATCTAGCTCAAAATGTCAACGAGAGAGGGGGAGGGGAATCTGGTAATGGACACCAGGAATCAGCCAAGTCAAACACACCAGAAGAGAAGAGTGTCAGTGCTCTTAGCTGCTAGGCTGAGATGCAGCGGCAATACTATCAAAGGGCACCAGTGTCGTCAGTGGAAGCCTGTCCCTTCCTCCTCTGTCATCACTGGCCGCTGAGAGCAAAGCAGAGCTGCGCTGCACAGAACAATAACCCTGCGATCTGCGTGCCAAGTGATGCAAGAGATCAGCAGCACGAGTCGAAAGGCGTTTTAGTGTAGCAAAATCTAAGAGGCTACTGTACACAGCCAACCACCGTGAACATCCACACAGCAGATGTAAAGTATACAGCTCCGGTGACAAAAAGCTTTCATAAACTGCATATAGAAGCCCTGACCTCTGAAAGGCCACGCACTCAAAGCGCTTCCCCTTCGCAGGGCATCACAGCAGGGCAGGAAGGAAGGAGAGGACACAGGAAGGAAGAGCACGGGTACACGGGCCACTTCAGTTTGCACACTATGGCTCATCACAACTCACTTATCTTGCTTTGTCTCTCCACTTGGGAGAGAGATAAAAGCAAGTCTGATACATAAGAAAACTTAAGCTATAAGCTGCATAGAGAAAGCTCATCTTCAGGGAAACAAATACAATGTACAAGATGGCAAGCCAAAAACCAAACAACTCGACAAAACAAACCAAAAAAACCCCACTACATACGGAATTAAACTGCAATAAAAATCATTGCTTTGCTTTAGGAAAAGTCATTGTGAACTAGTGACACAACACTGCTCTGAACAATGCTTTTGGCTGGCTAAACTGATTAAGGTCAATCCAGCTGCTCTCAGCACAGACTTTGCATTCCCCATTAACACACGTGCTTTCACAAGCTTAGCAAATAATCAGAAAAAGCAGGCAGGCTAAGAAGCCTGTGCAGATACATTTAATCATCAGCAATTCATCCACATGAAGCATAGTGATCTGTGCTATTCATTGTGTGTTATTAAAATACGTTTTTGCCTGAAGCACAGTAACGCCTGCCTATAGTAACTGACAGTGCGTTCTGCTTATGACTGGAAGGTCCTCGTTGAGCCTACAGCAAGGATTCCTACAACTACCCAAAGCTTCTTGTCAACCTAGAAGCCAGTACCTGCTGCCGTTCCACAGACGTCAGTGTGGGTGCGATGCCAACTGTTCGGGTTGCATCCATGCTGTTTTTGGTCAGTGCTAGAGGTTGATCCATGGTCAAGCTTGGGATCGAGGCATACACGTGATTGGCGTGAAGGCTCATTGTCGGGGCAGCAGCCCTCTCTATTGGGCTGCGACTCCTCTCTCTGTGCTCCTTCCGGTAATCTCCATTGGCAGTCTTGTTTCTAAGAAGGGAACGAAAGAAAGAAAGGTCAGAGGACTTCCCATTGTTACAAGCTATAATGAAATATCTGACACTACATCCCTGTCAGAAACACAAGGCAGTGCATTCCGCTTGGTTGCAAGGAGGGGTACAGAGCCCCTCAGTAAGGTATCCCTGGCCTACCCAGCCACCCCCCTGCAAAGCCCAGAATTTCTTCAGATGCTTATGTAAAGCTACCAGTGAAAGGAACAACTGATCAGACACCTGCTCATTTTGACATACTAATCCCACTCTGTCTCCTAACACTTCAATATTCTCTAAGCATTGCTGAAGCCCAAGGAAAGTTTATTTTACTCAAAAAACATGGCTGATATCAAGAAAATGCAGTGGGTCAAGGCAGGAAGCCAAATTTAAAAGCAGAAAATGAAGGAAAAGCAAACTACGTTGCATGCATCTCAGAATCATTTAATCACAACTGCTCTTTAAGCGTGACTTCAAACTACTGCTGAACAGTAAATCTCAGTAGGTATACTCACATAAATAGCCTATCACTCACTGCAATTAAAATAATAACTGATTCTGTACTCAAGTATGAGCTACATCATCCTCATTAAAGGGAAACCAGTGAATCAAAGGAAAGGTACTTCATTCATATAGGTGAAAGTAGGCATTCATAACTGCTTACCTAGTTATGACTGGCAGTCTGGGACATGCCAGTACACTAAGAGTTAACATGCTGCAATACCTACTGCCTCACTATGAAACAGCAAACTAAGTCAGTATGTCATAAAAAAAGTGCTGGAGGAAGAGCTGACTCTGTGGAGAATCCATTCTGTCTTCAGAAGGCTCTCGAAGTAATAGGCAAGTGGCCTGTAAGTCCTCTGTATTATTAAGTGGGCAAAACCCATTTACAGTGCAGGAGCAATCTTTAAAAATGTTCCAACGACTATTGGGCAGGGAAAGAAAAGGAACAGGAAAAAAATTTCTAGTATTACAGAAAACAAAAACGTACAAATAGCATTCAGTATTATTCTCATTCCAAGAAGCTGCTGTTTATTTCAGCATCTGAGAAAGTCTCTCAAAAAGGAATGCTAACAGCTGAGGAGAAAAAGAGCCCTGCCAAGAGAGGAAAATAAGGAACCCCCCAAAGCTCACCAACAAAACGCTACAGAAAACTCTTGCAGGCTTCAAGGTCGCCCAGTGCTACTATCCCCAGTGGCCATGTGGCCGTGACGGCAGCCCCACGGGGACAACCAGGAGCACCCCTCCGCCTGCGTGTGGGGATGCGCTGCAGTCCTGTCCCCGCAGGGAGTCGGGGTGGTCGCTGTGTTGCACGGCTTTTGTTCAAGTGCCCTTTGAGACCAAGTAAACTTTCAGCCCCAACAGCATCCTGTGGCAACGGGTTCCGCAGTTTAAACTACATAGTTTGTTAAGTACCTTTTCTTCATGGGCTCTTTTTGTTTCTTTTTAACTTAAAATGTAATGGTCTCATCTGCTCTTGCCCTAGTTCTTGCATTAGGAGAGAAAAAGCCATCGCTCTCTGCTTCAAGCCACTCTGAGTTCATCTCTCTGTTCAACCACCTTCTTTCTCAAGGGTACTGCTTTCTTCAAATAAAAATTGTTCCCACCCCTTTGTCATCCTCATGGCCCCTCTCAGGCAAGAGCTAGAGAAACTGTAATCTTTCTTGAGTTGAGGGTCCAGATCTCTGCTGTCTTCAGCAACAGGACCTTTGCTGAACTAATCACCAGTCTCTAGTGCTCAATCACCAGTCACCAGACTTCACCCTGCTCAAGAGTCACTTGGTTGTGTAAATTAGAAATCTGTTGTCACTGCCTGAATCAAAACTCATTTATCATGGTACAAGTTAGGGTTAATCTGATACCAGGCAACCAGAGACTTGAGAGCCTCAGGACACAGCTTATTCTCTAAGTCAAATTCCCCTGACATGCTTAGGAGAGAACAGCCAACAGAGTAACAATACTGCTTGTAACTATTCATATCCCCTCCCTCCACCCCGCCCACCGCTTGTCCCTTTTAACTAATTACATATGAGTAGTTGCAGATTAGCAAAATCAACCATAAAAATCTAACCTTTAAGGTTTCACAGCTGGTGCTCAAGACATTCTCTGAAAATCATGTGTTTCTTGAATCCTCCTTTAGAGGCCAGATTTAGACCCAATAAAGCAGTGTGCACACACATATACACACACACCCTCCCAGGAAACCCATTCTCACTGAGCTACATCCCTCTCTCTTGCCAGCTTTGGTACTGGTTCAATTCACAAGAGTGCTCTGCAGCATCAGCATTCAGGAGAACAAAGTTTAGAATTGCATTACTGTGAGCTAATGACTGATGCAAATGTGTGACTTAACAGCAGCACAACAGGCTCTATATTTAAAGTACAGTAGCCTCATCTTGAATTACAGTACTGAAACTGCTACCGAACACAACAAGCAATCCTTCACTGCCCCTGAGGAAGCGAGCATGGAACTTCACAAACAGGACGCCTTTGCACCTGGCCACCAGCCATTAGATAGCCTGGGAAATAGCAGCATGGAAAGACACTGCTAAAATCACTGTTCAAGTGATAAAGGCAATGCTGTGGAGAGAGGGCTGGTTCTCCTTGCTGCAGTGCAGTAGCTTTGGTGGCTGCAAGCCAAAAATCTTACTTTTCAACTAAATGCTATCTGGTCTACTACAATTTAAATACCCATTGGAGGCTGACAAAGCCACACGCAGCTCCAGTGGACTCCCACTTTCCACTGCCTCAAAGGAAAACCTGTTCGGTTTGATTAGATTTTGTTTTAATAAGGACAAGGTGATTTTCAAAGGAAAAACTTTGTTTCCTCCACCAAAAATATTTGTAAAGTGAAGCAAAAAATGTAGCTACACCAGTTGTTTGGGGTTTGTTTTTTTTTTTTTTAGAAGTGGGATTTCAACAACCTGGGGCTGCATTTACGGGGTGGGGCACAGCTGTCAAGTGACCAGTGATGAACAAACCTACTGCCAAGTCCCAAGCCAAAGCAATTGTCCTTTCTACACAACAGTACCCACTGCTTCCCTCCTCGCTTTAAGCAAAAACTCACAGCTCCGAATATAGGCAAACTGCTGCTAAAAAAAGAAATTATCTGCTAAGATTTTTGGGGCCAACAAACTGGGAAATGGGATCAGCCCGACGTCAGGATGCACAGTACAGTAGGCAGACCTTCCCTAAAGATACCCAAAATTATTGTTATCTCAGCTATCTCAGCAGACCACACCCTGACCCAAATAATTCCCTCTTCCTAAATTTTAACTCCTCCTCTTCTGGGCAGGGAACAGTTCATACTCCACTCCTCAAAAATCCTCTCCTCAATTCATCTACCTTTCACTAGATAGACTTAGCCAAAAAAGAAAAATACCTGAAACTTCTCCTTCCACATCAGGTATTTATTCTCAGCCCAGCTGAACGTTTTACAGCACTGTGCAGAGCAGTAACATGATAGCTCTGCCCTTGGGAAAATACACCAGCATTTGAGTCCCTCCTATTTCAATATAAATAGCAAATCTTACAGACATCTGACTCCACTTGTAAAACAATTGTACATAAAATTATTTATAGAGTATCCATCAATTCCATATTATTCAATAATTCAGTTTAAAATGTAACTTTAAAAATAATTTTCTATTAGAAACTGAAACTTTGTTACTTTTTTATTATTATAATTTATTATCATTACTGTTGAGAGAGGTAATTCCTGTTTTGATATTAGATGCTTTGTCTGAAGGGGCAATCAAGATTGCATGTGTTTGAAGTTAATTCTATTTCACTAAAGTGAATTAGCTTAAAAATTCCACATGCACTGTACAAGTACAGAGATGCCCCTCAAATTCAAACATAAGGGCAGAAAATTACAAAGAAGAATTTCTGACCATACTTGAAAAATAATTTAAAAATATATACTACAAATAAATGCAGCTGTACAAACAGCTCTACCATCCCCCAACATCACTTTGTCTTAGAAATTGGCATATGAAACTCTGGAATCCATCTTCAGTGGAGAATACGCCAGTGCATCTCCACTGGCTTTAAAAATAGCTAGCAATTAATAGTGGTGAGAGCCTGAGCACACATCAGGCAGTGGGACGCTGTTACATCAGCCATGCCCCTCACCCTTCCCTTCTAACAGAGATATTTCAAGCTACTTGCAGGGTTATTTTAGCAAAAGTATACACGATTCCAACCTTAAATTCATTTCTCCAGCACTTGAAAAGCAGACATTGTTTTCCATGTTTCTCCCCAGTGAATCATAACGGAGGCTCCAGCACTTACCAAGCATCATGTGCTCAGATGGATGTCATACCAAACCACACACATCCTGACTGCTAGCTGAAAGTCTGCTGTAGTTTGGGTCTAAATAATGTTTGCTAACTGAAAGCAACGTTTCAGTCCTCCTCAGGAACCAGTTCAGAGGTAGCTAAAAGGCGTTGTTCTTCATATTGATGTTTTTGTTGTACACCCTTTCAGTGGGGCTGTTCTGTTCACTGGCACGGGGCGGTGGTAATTCACACTCATCCTACAGAACAGACTAACTCTGCCAGCTGCTTAAGGGAAAGGGGGGAAAAAATAAAGAGAGGCCCACCGATGGGGACAGTTTTGCTGCACTCACTTCCAGCCCGCAGATCCTTCAGGAACAGATGCCAAAAGTATTACTGTACCTCCCAGGGAAGAAATCACAGACGTTTCACACTCCCTTTGGCAGAAACAGAGCTCTAACTTGAAATGGTTCTACTGTAGGAGTGCGTTTCACTTGCAGAAAGTGTTTTTTAATTATCGGGCAAGATGTTTTCGTTACAAGCACAATGCATAATACTGCTTAAGAGTAAAGTCTCATTGGTGTAACCTAATTCAAATACAACTCAGATATTTCCAGCATCTTAATAATACGCATTTTCTCACATCTTTTACTGTATTTATTCACAAACTCTTAAGTCTGAAAGAGGACAGCTGCTTTTGTTAAAGACTACTTGAGGATTTATAATCCACTGATAGAAAATATCTTCTCCACATGATGGGGATCATTTCCTGCAGAAGTTTTTACTTGCATACATTAATTCTGTTACTGTGAGATGGGAAAACAAGAATCTAAAGTGGTATTTCAAAATACAATGATTTATATCTAGAGGGAAAAATCCTAAGTGTTCCTTACCCAGAAGTTTTTAAGCAATCCAAATTCACTAAAAAAAACCCCAAACAGAACCTGAAAGTATTAGCAGTTTACTCTTTGAGTGTCAGCCAATTATCTGAAGTATTCATAACATGAAAAAATACTCCAAACAGCCGAATACGCTCTTCAAACCACATCTATTTTGAATGGCTGCCACAAATACATAGCCCTTATTCATCCCATTTTATTAGCTTTATGCTTCCCTGATAGTTTTCCCTTTTGCTTTTACAGCTTAGGACTCCATCCCAAAAAGCTTTCAAGTAAGCAACTGCAAGAGATTATTGTTTTCCTCCTGCCACAGAACCTGGACATCTGATACTGGTTCCTGAGGAAGACAAAGAATGCCCCCTTTTTGCCACTATACTGGTACTTCAGTGTTCTTTGTACAGTCCGCTCCCCCCTGCAGAATACCTTCTGGGCAAACTAAAGATTGTGTTCAGAGTGATGCACTGACAGAAGTGACAGCTGAGCTTCACGATCGCCCTTCCGACACAGCACTCCGGCAGCCATGTCTCCTGCTAGCCAGCTGGCTACCAAGGGGTTCTTCAGCCCGGGCCTGCAGGTGGGACATCCTCCATTGCTTCCCCCAGGAAAGACAGGTGGCTAAATCTCCACTTTCTGCCTCAGGCCAGGAATCTGGCACAGGCACCCAGAATTTTGAGCTCCGCCTCAGAGCTTCTCCAGCCACCAATAATTAACCTTAACTCTTCCGAGAAAAAAGCTTTTGTTCTTTGGAATTTTTCAACTCAAGAATCCAGCTCAGTTTGGAGAATTAAGCACTGTGTAGGAGCCACCAACCGTACCCGTTTTCCCCTGCTCTCTCCACTCCTTTCTAATCAGAATTCTGCCCTTTCTTCCCTTAAGAACATTTAGATTCACAATTTTTTTTCCAGCTTAGTGCCACAGCCAATGGAAAGACCTCTGAGATGAGAAGTCAAAAGAAAACCAAGGAAAACTTGCTAACAAGAAGTAGGATGATCTTATGTATAAACAAATATGGGTCAGACATTCTATATTTATCCTCACCAAAACAAGATTTTCAGAGATAAAATTCTGGACCAGATAGTTACTTGCAAATGTAATCAACCAGGAGAATGGATGTCACAGTAGAAGGAGGGAATTAATAATAAGCTGTGAAACGCATAAAGGAGTGTTCCATTCGTGTCTGCCTGCACCAAGGAAAAATACTCAGATCCAAAGAGCTTCCCTTCCTGAAGGCTTAACATTCACAAGTACAAAAGAATGCAAGAGAACCGCATGATGTAAGACCTTAGTCAAAAGCCAAACCCACAAAGCTGAAGTCTAAATCTAATGTACAGTAAAATCAATTAACACAATCTCAGATACTACTTACTTTTCTCACAGGATTTTTTTTTTATGCATGGCCATCTTTCCTCCAGCTCTCACAAGATAGTTTTAAAAGGCAGCACTGGTTGCTTTATGATGGTAAGCACTCCATTGGTCAAGCTCTGGGGTTTATTCAATGAAAAAACGTGCCGCTGCTGGAGTGCATGCACACATACACAGTCCAGAAGCAACAGCAGAGTTACCTTACTGCAGTAGGTACAGACTGGGGGTTACCTGTAAAAATTGAAACCTGTAATTTAACTTCACAAAAAAACTATCCTAGAACTTGTGCTTACTGACTTTGCTGCTCTGCACTTCCACTGCCTCCTACACTTAGGTTCTCATTTCAGGTGGTATACCAGTCAACTCATTTTAAAGTACCATCATTTTTTTGGAAGAGGCTTATGTGAGACCATAAGTATCTGGAAAAAATCTGAAATGGTAAGTGATCTCACTCATTCTGCTGAGGCAACTGTAAATATGAATTAGCCTGTTAGGAAAATTAAATAATTTTTTAAAAAAACAGCCCAAAAAGTGGAGCAAGAGCAACAGAAAGTTCCAGCATTTCTGTATTCCCACAGTAACAAATGTCTAGCCATAACTGGGCATTGTGGCAATTATAAAAAAATCCCTGAAATGCACTGTGATTTCTGGAGTGTAAGCACAATGCCATTTCATCTCTTCAAGGTTTCATTTAACTGTATCCAGGTGGAAACCAACTGCTGACTACAGCTCCCATCAGCCCTGAGTCTTCAAGGATTGAGGGCAAAAATTCTTCAGCCTTCTGCCAACCTCATTAGCCAAAGAGGAGAAACATTCTGGTCCTCTAACCTGCAACATGGTGTCACTGGCTTCCCTGTTCACACTACAGTCTTAGCACATTTCTTGGGAGGTAGACAAGTTACCAAGCCTTTGGATTTATCTGATTCAGCCGCCTCCCCATACCTCTCTCTTCAAAGAGCAGCAGCAGCTCCAGTAGCCTTTGAAAAACCTGCACAACACACTACAAAAACACCTAAGAACCAGTTCGTGCCAGCTGTGAAGACCAAGAGACAGAAGATGTGAACATTTCAGAAGCTGGAAAAGGCTCTGCAACAGATGTGGTGTGACTTAAGATGACACTACAGAGAGCACTTTTTCTTGGAGATATTTCAATAACCCTGCAAATCTCAGACATATGAATGCACACCAGAAACTGAACGTCTAGCTTGGGACCTGGACCCAAACTACCAGTCAGGACCCAGAACTTAGGTTTCATTTGTAGCACAAAAGTAAACTATACAGACATTTCTGGTCGTTTGAAGGCATAACAATCTTACTCTGAGAAAGTCAAATGAAGCCAGGGAAATAGAGAGGAGCCTGCCAATGTTCACATCTGGAGAGCAAGTCAGGCTACTGCATATATTGGGACAAACAGAACAGGATCTAGAAAGGCAAGTCACTGCTGGAATAGAAACTCAAAGTATCTCTGAAAAACTCTGAACTGTTCAAGTCCATGAGGCACTTTGACTTGCTTGGAGGGGAAAAACATCCAGAAAAGAAAATGATCAAAGATGAGGTTAAAGGGACACTCCAAACTTTCCTTAAAATTTCTAACAAGTGGGAAGGAAAATCTGACAGTATAAGGAAAGAGCAAGGAGGCTTCCATGAAAACAGCTAGAAGGTCAGAGGGCTTACTGGAAAGGTTCAGAGGCAGCTGTAAAATGATTAATTTGTACCCAACTGCAACGCCCACCCAAACACCTCTGGCAGACATGTCCTATTACATTTCACCAATAAATGCGCTGAGGCACTTGTAGTTTTTACAGTTCAGCCATATTAACATCCTTCTGAAGTCAAACTTGGCACATGCAACAAACCATTTATACCCAGTCACTCAAAAATACTGTAAAAGCTATGTCTGATCACACAGAGAAAACTAGGGCCAGTGTGAGGAGAAAGCTTGCACATGAAATAGGCGCAGCAGTGGGTCATGGCCTAGGGCAACAAGATTAGCCACATACATGTGTGCTCAATGCTGCCAGGGTACATCAGTCTGTTCTGCAGGCTCTAGGAAAACTTGGTGGTGTTGAAACTCAATGGTGAAACTGTGCAGAACTGTTAGAGGAAATAAAAAATGGCAGTTACATTTTCTCATAGTATTTTCTGGGTTGTTCCTTACAATATTTTCTACTTTTTCATTTGGAAAAAAATTACTTTAATTCATCACTTCATGCCTATTATGCAACTATTTTCGTAAAAGAGGGTACCAGCTTAACTTGATCTGTGAACCCTAAATTGTCAAAAGTTTATGGGATTTTATTTAGCTCAATCACATTACAGACTGCATCAGGTAGAATCTTAACAGTGGAGGAGCAGATTAATCCTGTTCTTCAAATCGATCAGGTGGGATGAAAAAGTTACCAACAACATGAGAATAGCAAGTTTGTTTAGGAAGAGCTTTAACAACGCAAGCCAGTTGCTGAAAATAAGGTCACAGTGCTGGAATTAACCATGTCAAATTGTCAGAAGGGATTATAGAGCCTTCTTTTCCAACTTCAATGGTTCTTAGGAGAAAGAGGGAAAAGAACATGTATCATTAAAGCTTACAAATTATGGTCTCTATCCATCAGATATACAACATAAAATTAACTGATGTGAAGCAGGAAAAGCTAAGTACAGTAATTCACTTCCAGAGAGAAATGCCAAAAATTCTAGAAAAAGCCAGGCTTTAGACCTTTAGACTGAGCACAATGTTCAAATAACTGGTTTTAAGCAATGAGGTTTTTTCACGGGCTGCTTTATAAAAGGAATAAACATTTCATTAAAAGTTCATTGAAACTGTTTGTAATTGCTAATAAAATCTGGATTACTGAAACCTCTAGAAACACTGTAAATACAGTAAACAGCTTCATTATATTTTGCACAACTTTTCAAACCAACACTGTAAAGTAATTCCTCCAAAAAGCTGATACCCAAAGCAACTGCAGTAGTAGCTGTTTAGGGTTTGAAAGGGTACTTCTGCAGCAAAGGTCCCTAAGTTAGCCATCAGATTCTACAATCCACCCACAGAAACTTCTGGTTTAAGGGGAGCTTCAGTTAGAAAAGCAAATCACAAGAAAAAGTGTCTGGGGGTTTTATTCCCCCCTCTTTAAATGGCTGATTTATGAACACTAAGAGTTACTGATTAAAAACATGACAAAGATTCAGGAGGCATCATTGCGTACCACCCAGGCAGGAAGAAGTCAGCCATGTTCACACAGCTCAGACACACACCTACAATCCCACTTTCACAGGCAAGGGCTTTGCAGGCAGGGCTTTGACAGGAACACATGAATCGACCTTAACTTGACTGCAGTGTGCGACTCCTCCATTATTTACAGTAACCCTACATCTGTGCCACATTAACGACTACATGAAGCAGCCATCAGAGCACTCCGAGAGTTCTCCCCAGATGTTTTGGGAAGTTCTTCTCACGGCTTACCAAACTCATCCCACCCCCGTTTTCGCTCTCAGGTACTCTGCATTCAAGTCAGCGCCATGAGAGGAGCGGAATCCAACTCCTGTGCACACACAGGCCTGTGGGTACAGCAGGACAACAAATACACTCTGCTTTCTACGTTCACATCTGACTGTATTTTAGGAACGGTATTTACATTGTGAAGAAGTTGTCTTGGAGAGCTGCTGCTGCACCGAAGTTTGTTTACAGCGTGAGAGGAGTTATGTAAGACATTTAAAGGACGACTCGGTTCCAGCCAGGCCGCACGGACACGGGTATCTAATTCACCCCACATCACGGCAACTACAAAGTACAGCAGATTCCAGCAGCGTTTTCCACTGGGGGAAGTGGTCAAATAACTGAGGTCAAAGCCTTCGGGCTTCAATGGCGGCACGGTCCTTTTATTTCCCTCGTCATTTTCCGCCGGGATAAATCCCCGGCTAAACCATACACACCCACCCTTCTCGGGACCCGGGGCTCCGGAGGGCGGGGCGGGGTGGGGGGAGAAGAGCCCCTGGGCTGCAACTCGGCTGGAGCCGAGCTCTGGAGTCCTGCGGGGCACGGCCCGGCAACTAACCTCGGGGTAAGCACGGGCCGGGCGAGGGCAGGCAGCCGCCTCCCCCCCGGCCCGCCCGGGGCCTCACCAGCTCGGCGAGCGGCAGAGGCGCTCGCCTCCTCGTCACGATAAGAGTCTCCCGTGCGCCGCGCGCCCAGAGCCCGCCGCGTCGGGGGGGAGCGGGGCCGGGCTGCTGGAGGGGGCTCGGAAGAGCGATCGGCCTCCTCCGCCCTGTCAGGGCTCGGGAGTGGGTATGAGGCCGGCAGTGCCGCAGCACCGGGAGCTCCGAGCTCGTTCCCCCTCCTCCGTTTCTTGGCCCCCGAGGGAGAGGAGACCCAGGGACTGGGGGAAGAGCGCTTATGGGGAGCTGAGGCCGGGCGCGGGGGTCGGGGCCGGCCGAGGAACGCTGGTCACCCTGCAGCACGCGCAGCCACGCCATTTATTGCCATCCTGCTCCCGGCAGTTTCGCAGGAAGGAGTTAAGGCTCATCCGCGTGTTTCTGCAGCACATCACGGCACGAGAGAAAATGAAAGGAGACTGTCCAGTCCAGCACGCTGAGTCTGGGGAAAAAATGTACTTATTCGACTAGAAATTAACGTTACGTTTTATTCCAGCTCTTACCCTCACAGAGTCACTCTCTATAGCAACCGTGTCCATAACATGCTAACTCTCAAGAGCACAACTTTCGAGTAAATGGTACATCTGTCAAACTGCAGGAAACATCTGGGAAAATGGTTAAGTGAGAAGCAGCAAGATTAAACCTTTGTTTCCATATAGTTGGGATATACATCTAGAATATGTTTGTAAATGTTGCTGGTTCTTCTCTCGCCTCCTGCTTCAATACCAGGCTTTTGGATTGGTGTTCAATCTCAACCCCCTGTAGCTGTAAGACAATTTAGGCAATGCCAGGTTTCCCTTTAGCAAAAACAAAGAGCGGCCCCTTGGGTAAAAGGCCAACACTGGGGCTCAAGGCTTCATGCTCCACTCCTCCTGGTGACCCCCAGGAAGCAGGCGATTCCTCGGGTCAGTGTCAGTCCCTCTAGGACAGCAGCACAGCTTTGTGCTTCGCAGGGCAGCCTGGAGCCCGACACACCATGGGGGCTTTACCTTCCTTTGCAGGAAGAGGAAAATGCACCTCGAAAGCACTGTATCAAAGCAGGACTCCAGAGCCACCTAACAAAACCCTTCCGTTTGCAAGTGGAGCCACCTGAGCTAACAGCGCCTGGCCTCTCAAGTACTTAAACATATACCCAAATTTCGACAGATTGGGTCTTTTTGCAAAGGACTGATAAGCTATCAATCAATTTTTTGTCCTGAAACTCCTCATAAGGAACATTTCACATACGCTTGGCCACACCCTCCCGAAAGGGGCTTGAGTATTTTCTGAAACTGCCCCTGGGATAAGAATGTCTGCAGAAGTTGGTGTTAAATATTAACTCAGATATATTAGCTCTTTCAAGCCTGGCTCTGAAGGTTCAGTTTAATGTACATTTGTTGGAAACAACTTCAGAATAATTTTGGGTAGTGTGTGATCTCCATTAATACATGAGAAATTATATCTGATTGATTTGGTCTGTCATTCAAGCAATGCATACATGAAAAGAAAAAAAATTAATTAGGGAAAGCAGTTTGAAACCTGCCCTGTAATCCTCTGTCCTGGGCAATCAACAAGAGCCACATTGTAACAGTTCCACTGGCAATACAGAGGATTTCAGCTTCAACAGGGCTGCTTTGAAAACACCAGGTTAATCCTAAAATACTTCAAAGGGACATTCGTCCCAAGAGAACCCAGGGAAGATGCCTGCAAGCAAATGAGACGCATTTTGGGTGTTCTGAGTTATGTGTGTTGGGTTGGGTTTTTTCTTCAGTTCTAATTTGTCACAATAAAATGACAGTGTAAACATATTTCTTAATACCACATGAAGTTTGGAACCAAAAAAGCTGTAGTTAGCAGCAAAGAACTTTTCTGAAAACTCCCACGCTACCTCTGCAACCCATTTCTAAATCTTTCAAGCCCTCGTTGGAGCTGGAGCCAGCCTCCACCACAACAGGGACCTGATTTTCTGCAGATCATTTCCACCCTGCACTCTCGGCCGGGATCAGGGAATGGTGAGGAGGAAGGTGACGGAGTCCTCCTCTAATAAGGAGCGTTGTTTATGGAGTACATGAGATCTTACTCAAAGCTCCTTGCTTTGAGCTGCTACAGGCTTGAAGAGGAGAGGGCTAACCCTGCTTTGAGCAGGAGGCTGGACGAAATGACCTCCTAAAGCCTGTTCTAACCTGAACTATTCCACAGTCTTCAAATCCAAGTAACTTTCAGGACAGCTTATGACAGATGCTTTTAAAAGGGATACCAGGGTGTCATTAAAGTGAGCAAACTTTGCTGGATATTCATGGTAAGAAATATATGATATAGGGCAGCTTTCAAACTCCAGGAATCTAGCCTGGCTTTGTGGATCAGACTTGCCATGAATCTCCACTGTAAGAAAAACAAAGATACCACCTAGAATTTGATACAGAAGTGTGCATGTCTGTACAGCTGTGTCCAACACTAATCACCATCTTAGGCAATACACAGTGAACTACCTCATTCATGTGCCCACCTTTCTTTTATCACAAGAAGCCACCAAACTATGTATTGCACAAACCAAGCGATGGGTATTCCTCAGACATCTACATAATGGATTCAAACTTCTGCTGAAAGGTGATTGTCACATAGAAATTAATTTTCATTGCAATCCTAATGCCACTGAGCCAAATGGGAGTTGTGACAAAAGACACCGAGAGGAAAACAGCCCAAACCAAACCCACTAGCCTTCTGCCTGGTGGACTCGACAAGCGACCAAGAGCAGTCCCTTCTGATACGAGCCCAAACAGTCAGATTCACACAGAATTCCACCAGTAACACTAAATCTGAATCGTTCTGAAGACATCAGTGACACCAATTTGCTTTAACCTGAAATGTATTGATTTGATCCGACGATTTGCTAGCAAGCAAACTATTGTTAAAACAGCTACAACACGAGTAGGATGCGTTAGCCATGACTGTCCCTTGCCCAAAAGCAGCTCAGAGCTAGGGATTTGCTAGTTCCTACTAGAAATCAGAGAAGCAAACCCAGCTTCTGAGGAAAAAAACCAATCCAAAACCAAAAAAACCCCACACAAATATTAAAAATCACAAGTTTGTGCTCTTTTTCTCGTTTTCTTTTGCTGCTTGGCAAACAAACCACCGCGAGAAGAAAGTGCTGGGCCTCCTGGGCTGTGTGGAAGGACTCTTACAGCGGAGCCGATGCCCGCTGGGAAAAGGCTGATGTCAGCTCTTACGAGCTCCCTGCAAGGATAAGGAGGTCTTTGTTTGCAGCTGAACTGTGAAAATGAGAAAATGCCTCCAGCCTGACAAACAAGAAACCCACATAACATAGGTCAGGCCGGAGACCTTCACTTAAAGGTACCACAGGCTTCATTCGCATTCCCCTTGCATCACGGCACCCAGATAGAGCCAGTCCCTTTTGCACAGGGCTCGGCGCCCAACGCTAAATACACCTTGGAAATGTAACAAAGCACCTCCGTTTGCTAAGACAGACTGGTATAGCTCTCTGGCCACTTTAACCATACATTAAGCGCTTGTAGTTCTTATATAAATCAAGTTCCTAATTGCTCTTCTGTAAATCAAGGTGAACGCAGTGAAGTCATATGAAAACAACAGCATGTTCCAACTTGAGGCTTAAAATAAACTGGCCTCTCCTTTACAAAGCACCAGAAAATAAAGGATGGCACAGAAAGTACCTTTTCCTTCAGCAAGATTATACTTTAGGGAATGTGGTTTAAGTAAAACATCTGAGGGACATTACAAAGGCATTCCACATACATAAACCTACAATGCCTACGTTTCACCTACATTTCACAATTAAACCCACGATGCCCAGGTTTTAATTTGGAGTGGAAGTATTTGTTTTTCCCAAGTGAGGAGGAGTTTATGGGTGTAATCTGGATGACTGCAAAACTACAGAAGCTGTAAACACACAGCCCAGTGCACTACTGTAACTCAGGTAGGCAGCTTCACCTACCGATTTCTAAAAAATTCATCCACAAATTCTCAAGTGTATTTTATTACCCTAAAGCTGAGAATTATCTCCTCTGAAAAAGAAGAACCTTTGATAAACCATTCTTTGCACAGGAATTCCACTAGGTATTTTAGAAATACAGTAGGATTGCCAGGACACTGGATTCACTCTACTCTGGTAGCTGTGGGTTTCCATGATAAAAGCAAACATGCCTGGGTACAGCTCAGAGAACCTAATCAACAGCAGATACCCAGGGGGTTACACCTGAGCGGGGAATCACACCATTCAGTTTCAGAAGAAAAGGCTGGCATCACTGGAGTTCTAATAAAAACCACCCAAGGCATTAAATAGATTCCCACCGAAGCCCAGTGACTGAGATGCCAGGGTGCTGATACCTAAGAGTTAACATCATGCTGTCTACAAAACGTTCTACCATTTACAACAAACCACAGCACACAATTCTCATCCTATTTAATTATGTTTCCAACCACAATATGCTGATGTTAGGAGGATGAACACACAACTCCTTCAGAGCTCTACCAACACAATCACAAAGACCCCAATGTCTGAACAAGAGCTGCTTGAGGTTATAAAGACTTCTGTCTTCCAAGCACTGACTTGCAAATGAAGAAAAACGGCTATGCCCAGGAACAGTTTTTGTATCATCAACTCTTTTGTCCTATGCTTTCAAGGGACTTTGCCTTGTAAAGTTCAAAATACATATGACTCCATACTTTATAGTCCAAATCACAAAAATGTCTTTGCTTTCACCAAAAACATCATGTCATCTAGTCTCCACATGACACTCCACATCTCTTGTGGATTTGGTTATGTTGTCAAACTTAAACTTCTAGAACCTTCAGGTTACTACAAAGTGTCTGCCATTACACTGTTCCATAAAACATTTCCTTCCCAAAATCTGTCATCTTTTCTTTAGTGAGAACAACTCGAGCTTCTACAACACACTTCCCCACCAAACCAAAATGTCTAGTTCCACCAAGTCTGAGTACTCCATTTCTAGAGTTAAACCAGAACATCATAGCTGGAAAATATGAAAAAACATTTGGAAAAAATAACTTAATTGGTGGTGGTGACAGGGAAACACGGGTACAATATTGAGAATGATTGAAAACTTAGTTCTGATGTATCTGAAATATATAGACATTCAGTTATTTCTGATGTATCAGAAAAGTTTGAGTTTTTGCAATATTCAATTGAAAGCTTATTTTCATACACCCAGATCAAACTTAACAAAATATGGTTAAAAAAAAAAAAAAAGAGATGGCCTCGCTACTTTAGATCATGATTCATCTGCAGTAGATGGTTTAATTGAAATGGATTAAGTCCCATCACATGAACACCAGGCAGACAACAGTGCTTTGTCTTGTAAGGAAAAAAAGGCCACCATTTCTTATAAAAAAAAATAAAAATCACAGAATGAATCTATCAAGTGGTGAGTAAAAATGGACTGCACTGGAAAAGATCAGATAGCTTTAAAATACACCTAAAGGGTCACACGAACTAACTGCCTGTATCTTTCAGTTTTGAACATTGGTTGCACATGGGTCTGTTGGTTCAGACTTCATTACTTTTATGGCCTCCACTGTATAAAGTGTTATAATGTCTGTAACTGCCAGCTGTGTTTTATTTCATCACCAGCAAATGAGTTTCTTAAAAAAAAAAAGTCACACCTTATCCCACAAAGTTACATAATAATTGAAAAATGCCATAGATTTCTTCAGTTGTGCCATGTCTGTGTGCCACAGAACTGCAGCAAAAGCTCTTTCCAAAACCAGCACTCTCAGCTCCAGAGGAAGGCTACGAATAGTTAAGTTTTTAGGAGAAAGAACACGATACATTTTAAAGGCAAAGTCCCTCTCGGCTTGTGAGCTTTTATTGTTTTGCATTACTTCAGTGCTGGATTCCTGATTTGTAACAAATTCCAAGACTGCAGACTACAGGCCCAGCCTCTGACTAACACTGTGGTGATTTATTTGAGGATAAATACCTCCGTCCACATCTTATGACTGAACACAACAGTCCACAGCAGCGTGGAATGCGAGGAATGCAGAGGCTGCAGGAGCTGAGGCAGCAGGGAAAGGCTCACAGCTATCAGGCTGCCCTGGACTGCTGAACCGCTCGGATCACTTCCTCCAGTCAAGAATGAAAGGAATTCTCTACGCCTGTTACTTCGTGCCAACCAAACTTGCATTCCCAGGAAGGAGAGCACAGCAAGAATGGCATTTGGCGATTACCCAACACACGCACCTAACTCCTCGACACCTTACCTGTATGAAAAATGCCACATCTGACTGCCGGAGCTGCGATCCTTTAAGTAATGTTTAGCAACAACTGCAGCTTGCCCAGTTGTCAAGGCAGACTACAGAGCAGCTGGCTCACAATCTCCCGGCCTCGGAAAAATGCAAAGCACTTCTGTTTCCCCTCCTTCTGCTTCCCCACCCCCATCAGCAGAGAGCACAGAGTGCTCAGAATTGGGGGAAGTGAAAGGAGCAGATTACAAAGAACACCCGAAGAATACTTTAGCAATTGCAAGGTGGATACATCTGTTTTACTATAAATAGATAAGTTGGGCTAATTCCTGTTACTTCATGCCCTTTGAAAACAATCCCCATGTACTCACACTGGCCTTTGTGCAGATCTCCCATACCAACTGGGACAAAGGAAAAACCTAGCACAAACTTTCAGGCTCACACCAAAAAAAACAACCCCAAAAAACCAAAAACCAAAAAAACCCCCACAAAAGAAAGAAAAAAAGGCCAGCACTGAGTTCTATGAACTAAGGTAGTAATAGTAAGACACTTACAGGTGCGGATTGAACATTCGACTCATTTTAGAAACATGGTCATTTTCACAGTCTAGCTCATCATCCCCTTGGTCCATGCTGAGCTTTCTCTTGTTGGGACTGATAGGAGGAGGGCCTGTTCGATGGTTGGTGAGAGCGGAGGATACTGGAAGAGACTGCATTCTGGGCTCACCTCTTAGAGCTGCTTCACCTGCGGGAAGAAGACAAGTAAGAATGAACTCAGCAGGGAAGAGAGGTAGAATAGCATGCTTTATGAAAATGTTCCTGCAGGGATATTTCCCATTTTAAAAAAAAATGTCCATTTTTTTCATAGGCACCTTGAAGACATGTTCGTCAGATACATAAGGCATCATAAACCTTATTTCAGAGCCTTATATGCTGGGATAACCAGTTAGTTGAAAAAAGTTATCACAAGGAGTCAACTCGCTCCATGTGATCTGCAAGGTTGAGCTAACATCTTTCCAACAGCACTTATATCCAGAAGCATTCCTCCTTACAAGCTGCCATTCCAACCCCGAACGTTCATTACCTCATTCTCCAAAGCATGACTATTTGCAATGAAACACGCTTTGTTCCTTTTCTTATGGCTGTGGTTATAAATTCCAGGACTACAGTTCACTTTTATGCCAAATATGCAAGATCTTAAACTGCATAAACGTTCAGATTCTCAAACGATTCCTTTTTATAAAGAGAAGTGGTCCAAAACAAGCTGGTCTATAACTATGCAAGGTAAAAATTAGGGAAAAAATTGGAACTTGCTGATCCAAGTGTAAGTTTGTCCTTAGATGTCCTTCTCTGTACTTTTAAACGATGTTTGCAGCAGCAAACACAAGAGCACACTCACTCAGCACAAGAAATCACACCGCTTCAATTTTAAGAATGTTAATTTTCAATTAGACAGACTGGTGGTACTGAGTAGATTATAAATTTTATATAATCTAACGCTTATCAGAAAATGCCATTATTCACTGCACATGGGAGCTGTGCATAAAGAATTCCAGAAATGATACAATTAGCTCACATAAACTTATTCCACATGCAGTGAAGTGTGGCCACAGTGCTTTTCCAGTCGGACACCTTGCTAAACGCACAGCCTAACACACAGCACAGCGTCTCACCAGCACTTAGGGACTTCACTGCAACTCACACCCATGCAGCCACACGCCATGTTTAGACTTTGTAGGGATTTAAAGGTGTTTAAAAAATGCTTTTGGGGCTTCACAAGGGGCTTGGAAAGGAGCTAAATTAACCAGGGTTGACTATTCTGGTAATATCCCCAAAATAGCCACTTTTGCTAGAGTTTAAAATTTGTATTTTTCCTACACCGCCAGAAGCATTTTGTTTTCTACATAATTTCCAGACCTAAAATTAGGATGAAGTTAACTCCATCCACAGCCCTGAGGTACCTGACAATGGAAATCTTTGTGTGCCACCACACATTTTCACATCATCACCGGGGAGATGATTTATAAAACCTTGCCCTAATTCCACACACGACAAATACTATTTTGTTGGAAAAAGAAGGAGTGAGGAGAAAACCTCCTGAATGTTTACCAGTAAAAATAAGCATTCTGCCAATTTAGTCAGCATAACATAAACTAGCAAATATACACTGACCTATAATACACCGCAAGTCATGATTTCTATTAAAGACTCTGGCACCAAATCTAAATAGGAACTTTCCATCTCAGCTCTAAATAGTAAAAACTCTGCTCTACTCAGATGCTCTCAGACAGACATCCAGGCCCTCTCCTCTTCCAAACGACCAAAGCATTAATTGGGAAGCCCCCCACAACTCCTGTAATGCCACAAGAGAAGCTTTTATCAAAAAGACCTCTCAGATGAAATGATCTTCACATCAGTGAAGTTTCTACTTTTCTTCTGCCTTTGTATTTTGCCAGTAGAAACCTCCACCGTGTTTAGTGTTCAGATTCGGAACTTCAGAAGCAAACCACATTACACCAGTCTCCCTCAGGGAGGAATCTCCCTTGTTTCTACCTTTGGGGAAAAAAAAGTTAATGCCAAGGTCAAAAGATAAAACCTGTGATACTTTCATCCCACTCACATGCAGTCATGCTTCTCTCAGCAGTATCTCAGATCCCTTCTGAAGACTCAAACACAAAACTCCATTACAGGAATTACAATTCCATGCAGGCACCTAACTACTCCTGACTTCTCCCGAGTGACTCCCACCAGGCACACAGGCACTGAACATCCATGTAAAGCTAAGCTAACCCTGGTTCCAAAAGACAAAAGCTCTAAAAGTTGTCCAGTTTAGTATGCTAGAAACGTTTCTTTTTTCCCGAACAGCACCTAAGAGCCTGATACTATAATGATTATGTAAATGTTTTGGGTTTTTCTTTAAAAAACAAAACACAACCCACATTCCTCTTATTAGATGCATGGTAACAACAGAATTTACGCATCAACTTCCACATTGGGTACAAAACCTGGTAAAAATGCTATTGCTAACCCCATGTTACTAATACAGAAACCTATTCTACAGAAATTTAGCAAGGAAAGGAACAGATTCTAATGAAAGCCTGTCAGATTTGGTAATGCATATTCCTAGTTGTAAAACGACATGGTAATTATGCAGGGAACACCAAGGATACACTGGATAGGTCTGGTACATTTAACTGCAGCAGCACAGAGCCGTTTGGCCAAAAACCAAATTAACACAACTGGGAAGGACGAGCAGGCAGGAGCTCTTACAGGACAGCCTGGATGGCAGGGAGCACCTCCGCAGCAGAAGGTACAAGTGGCTGGTGCTTGGCATCACGTGTAGCCCACCTGGCAGACACAAGGCAAGCAGAGATCAGTATCAAAGAGTCCAAGTAGCAGGGCAAGATCAAGGGGGTATGAAATACCTCTGTATTGTTTATAGGGATACACTGTGTATTCATAAACAGTGTTTGGACTGCACCAGGAGTTCTCACATAGCCTCTAAGTTTGATCAGGGCTAAACCTGCTTTGAACTGAACAGGGGGCTTCTTTCCCCACTACTTTCTCCCGTAGGACGTTTGACTTTAAAGCGGAGGGAGAAGTCGCAGCGCAGCCTACCACCCAAAGGGCTGGTGGAGTGGCTAGGTTTGTGTCCCCCAGCTCACGACCCTCCTTGGTAACCAGACTCCCAACACACAGCTGGCAAGACAACGCTCCAAGAAAACAACTGTGTTTCATAAAATTCCCCGAGTCCAAACGCCAGTCTTCAAAATTCATGACTGTGACGGCTTGTGGCTGCACTGCAACTGAAAGCAGAGATAGCAAACACATTGCTTGTGCCTCTCATAATGCGTCTCTTTGTTCCAGCGAGCAGCTGGCTTAAGGCACTCCAGATCTGTTGCCTTCAGATAGTCCCACTTACTGCTATTCCTACTAGTCTTCCTCCCCTCCTTTTTTATTAAAACTGTTAGGCAGCACGGTAAAGCCCAGACCAGCTAAGCAGCGATAACAACGTGACGTCGTGTCTGCCTATGCAGCAGTCCTGCAGCAGTGCTCTCAGCTGACAGAAGCCCATGCAGTCAGCATCAACGCTCTTTATTTAACCGCTTACAACCTCAACCAAACACGATTCAAATTAACACATGCAAACTAAGCGTCTCTGACACCAGCTCTCTTCAGTCACAGGCAGCACCAGGATGTCCTCAGTGAGCAGTGGACCATCAACGTTGGCCGCCTTTCACTTGCATGGACGTTTCAGGAGGGATGCAGATTCTGCTGACTGAACCACAATGCAAACAACACAACAGCAAAAGTCATGTTTTTACAAGTGTGGATTTGATAGCAAAACACCAGAGAAGTCTTAAAATATGTCTGAGAACTCCAGGAGTTACCAAAGACTGGGGAAAAGAAAATATACACTATTTTGGCAGCTAGCTTCCTTCCTCTCTGACCTAGCAATACAGTATGGGCTGCACTAAGACATGTCTACCATATCCTATTCCCCCTCCCAATTTCCTCTCTCCTGCTGGCTACTATTAATGCATAAAACCTGAGCATTAATTACAATCCAGAAATGAAAGGCTCCATCTTTCCAGCTGAAGAGTGACATGATACAGACCTTAAATCAGTTTGAAATGTAAGTCCTTCAAAGAAAATTCCAGTACTGTCATTACCCATTCTACTTTTCTGTTCCACACCTGACAAATGCATTTGTCCACAGGAGTAAATTCCTGACACATTTATTAACTTGGGGGGAAAAAAAAATAATAAAAAAATCATCAGTTGTGGTGTCTGTCAGCAGAATCCTTGCCCTTAAAGGCCTTGGACTGAATTACCATGACTTCAGGCCACTCCATTAATAAAACCACGGGCATGAGTTTAACAGACTTTAATTAACGTGCATTACACCTTTAATTACCTTTTCCAGTGCCTCCATGCAGACAAGCTCTCATTATAAAAGGAGTTGCCCAACATTCTTGGGGCCAGCAATTCCCAGGAATCGATAGTACATGAAGATCTTCAAGGGCAGTTTTCTCTACTGATCCAAGATCAAAATGTAGCCCCTGTGCCACACTGAACATTTCTGCTGAAAAGCCAAGACACTGACAAAAGCACTCTTGTGTGTGCGCTCTCTCCCTCTCCATGTGAAAAGGATACTATAAAGTGAAATTTATTTCATTTTCCACTCCTATATTCCAACAGTCATGAGATTAAATTACAAATAGATTGGAATGAATTTAGAAACTATTGCATGTTTTCTTCCGCTATCTCAAACACCAAAGCCAGGCTGTGCCAATGTAAATTGGGATAAATGGCATTTAAAAAAAAAATACAATTCATGCACAAAAATCACATGATTTGAGATATCAAATACCAAGCAAGGAAGTTACTGCAAATTACTCAATTCAACAAAGTCATCAAAACAAGTTATCAAAACAGCAGAATCACAACAGAGTACCATGGAATTAATCTGCAGATGTTGTCAGCTGCCTAGTTTGGGTATTACTTCACAGCATACTGTGAATCCACTGTAAGAGGACTGAGATCCTTGACACGGTGAAATTCCACAGAAATTAAATCTGTGTGAACTAGACTACAGACAGTCTTAAAAGTATGTATTTTTAAGGCAGATTTACTTCACTTGCTTGAGCAAAGAAAATTAATTAATCCATTCAGACTTCTCAGTAGTAAATCTTTGGTTCATGAAAAAAAAAGATATGCCAAGAAGCAGTCACACATTATATTTATTTATATAGTTGCTGAATATTTCTATAACCCCCACTCAAACAAACAAACAAAATTTGTTATTTAAAAACATTGTTTTGTACCAGTGCTTTGTTTCTGGATTGCAGTTTCTATAAAACAGATGACTTAAGATGAGCTTAAATAAGATTTAATTCTGGGAAGTGGTCTGCCAAACTCGGTAAACAAAGTCACAGTAGTCTGTATTTCCTTTGTAGTATGTAAACCAGACCTACCTGGAGAGCATAATAAACCAGCAAAGTACAGGAACACACACAAAAAAAGCATTAATGAGAACAGCCTAATCATAAAACACTGCTATGAAATTACATCTTGGAAATATTTTTTATTATAATTGATAGGTTTCTTTCAGCAGCCAACTTCCTGATTCTTTTATCTGGTACAGAGTTTAACGACTTTCTTGTACTATGGCAAAAAGCTAATTTAGCAGAAACCAAAGAGTCACATACACATGTACAGAAAAATTGGCAAAGGGCTGCACTCATCCATTTACAAAGCATATGAAAAGCACTTACTCCTGGAACTAAGCTCTGGCTACCACTGTGCTGAGATATGTATGCCAGAAAACCCATGGCCAAAACCAAAATACAGCGATTAAATGGACTATTCTGTTCTGGCTCATCCAGCTGACCATGCCTGCCAATGAGGGACACATTATGCCTGACACTGCGAGCAAGAACATAAAGTAGTGACCTCTGCATTTGATCATCTCCACCTGCTTTTCCCTCCTCTTCTGTTCAAGAGACTGCACAAAGAGAAGAGCAGAGGTAGAGCGGGATCGCTAGCAGAGTTGCATGCTTGCTTGAGGATCCTTTCAAAAAAACCCACATTGTTAATCAGAGCTGAGCAGCAAAGCTGAACATTTCAGCTTAACAGGTCTTGACAATGCTGTATTATATATAAAACACCAAATCACTATGCGGGGAAAACGGCAAAACTGCCTCCCCAACCTACCTGGATTTGCTGTGTAAATGTACTGTGAAAATCTGACTGCATCATCCTATGTTCTCTGTCATCATACTGTAAAAGCATAGCTGTACAACATAGCATATGCATATGCTCTGTACATAAATTGACTTATATGGATAACTTTTTCAGTTCTCCAAGCTATTGCATACACAGAAGTAAAAAGTCTCCGCTGTCCACTTGAACTATGATTTCAATACATTCTCTTCCCTCTGCTAACAAGGTACTGACTGAGTTTCCTTTTAACACATTTTTGGTGTTAAGGAAAATACCTGCAAAAAACCCCTCTTGATAAGTAGGCAAGGCATTGATGGCATGAAACAGAGGATGGCAGAGGATGTGCCACAAAGCAAGCAGGACAGAATAAACTGTAATGCACTGGTCTGGTAAAGCTCCTCATTTACTCCAATGAAGTTCAATTTTCACACCTCAACAGTTGTGACCATGGGGCTGTGACCAGTCCAAACCCAACAATGAACAGACTTAGGACTAAATGTAGAGCACAGACCATAAGTTTACAGATGTCCCTTTAAGGTAGTGTGATATTTAGCATACTTTTGCAGTGCCTGAGCTGAAAGTCTAAAAACCCATTCCTTCCTTTTGCTTCAAGTACCTGTACTCATGTAAACCATGGCTGGAAAAAGATTCCAGTTATCTGGCAGACAGGATTTAAATGCAATCAGTGCTAAGCGATACTCATCTCCAGATGAATAACACCAGGGATTCCACGATACTAGTTAATATCAATGCCAAGAAAAGGATTTCCCTTCACTCAAGGCTGAGGATAGGTTTTTTGGTCAGAAAGCAAGGTTGCTCCCAAAGAACTCTCCTTTCTGGGCCTTCCTCACAGGAAAAATGCATATCAAGCATTTCAAGTCAGTTGAGAGGGACTAAAAACGAACACAAGTTACCACTTTACATTTGCTCGATGCATCACAGAGGCTCATGCAGAAGGAAGGCAAGCTGCCAAGCTAAGCAGAGCTACCGAGTACAGAAAGCAGCACGTGTCTTGGTATGGCCCCATACTTGGGCCACCCAGCCCTGCCAAGCAATGCGGGGCTCAGGACAAAGATCTAGTGGCATTACAGAAGAGCAGACTGTCCTACACAGCCCCTCTGCCACTCCCAGGCTAGTCTTGTCCTGTGACATGTGCAGTCAGACACACACAATCCTTCGTCAGGTAAAAGCCATGACAGTCAGTACACTGGTACGTATAGGAAACTGTGGGAAGAGCACCAAGTAACAGCCCTGCGTTAGGTACTTCAAACACAACGGTACCGCCCTGCTGAATAAACCGGCGAAAGTCTAACTGCTGAACTCCTCAGTCTCATTTTACTTCCCGCACAGAGGGACAGACATTGCTTTCACTTGGTGTAAGGGCATCCCAAACAAGGGAGGAGAAGAAGACAAAGGAAGACAAAGGGAGAAGCATAATTTATGTTATCTACAGAAAACAGGATATGCCATGTTCTTGTATTTGCTTAGAAACATGACCTAAGTATTTACTGGTCAGCAAAAGATACATGATCCTTTTAATTCCCTGCTAAAATATATGGCATTGAGCACTCTAAGTAGTTCGGATGTGACCCTACAACCTACTCCATGTACAGTAAGACTGAAATTTAGTCATTTAAGTTTCTTCTGTGGTAGGTAATGATTTCTTCACGCTGTTGAAATCTCTAAGAATTCTGCATGTCTGTGGGCGAGACTCCTGGAGAGAGGTGAAGTTCTACCAAGTCTCAATGCCTCAAGATAGGACACCATCATTTTGACCTGGTAATCTGGCTGGGGACACATTCACATTCACTTGAGAAAGCAGGAAACAAGGACCGTGCTAATGGGTACACTAATTCTCAATACAGAAAATAATTCCAGATGATGCAATCCCAACTACCGCCAGGAGAAGTTCATATAATGAAGGGGTTGCCAGAATTCAGCTTCCTTAGTTCATCTGCAAAACTATTACACGGCATTCACTGACATTTCTGATAAGCAGATTTTAAAAGTTGCCAGATAAAAAGATACGCACCCTTATCAATGGGAGAATGTGATATTTTAGAAATGTAAAGATGCTATCAATAAATAACTGTGAATGAAATATAGCTGTAGGTCAACAGGCTGAATATGTTGCTTTCTGAAACAATGGTGGTTTCCAAATCCCAGTTCTTTTGCACTGACCTAACCAACTGTGCTACATACACAACGGAACAGGCAAAGCCAGAAGACCAGCCATCTATTTCAGAAGTAAATCAAACTCACAGCAAGGTCACAACAGAACAAAAAGTTACAACTGGGTGCTTAAGCAGTATTTTAACATACCAAATGTGACCTTGTAACTGTGTGTTTTTATGCAATGGCAAAGAGAGACTAGCAGGAAATCCACTTTGCAAAAGCTCAAATTAATAGTAATTCTTCCTAAGTAGAAAGAAAACATTTGCTACCTTCCCTCTGTTTTTTTAGATTCTGTTCCTGTTAGTGGGCAGCAATAGATACATCCAGGTCTGAAACACCACCTTCTGCTCCAATGACTGATGTTTCATGGAAACGATCCTGTGACATAAATTAGATTATTGCACTAGGCAATCAATGCCCCGGTGGATACGAGCACTGTCAGTATGTTCTATAACAATGATGTTTAAAACATTAATTCTGGAGATGCTTATTTGTAATGGGGTCACATTAAAATGAAATCCAATTAATTGTGCGCCATTTCTTCCATATGGATCTGAGAAAAAAGGTGGGATGCCAAGGTACAAAAATAATCTCATCCACTTACTCAAAATGAGCCTACTTTTGTATAGACTGTAATATTTTATTGTAGTTTACTATAACTATGCTCCAGACACCTTTTCTCACCTTCTTCTCCTTTGCTGCAAGTGGAAAAATTCAGAGCATCAGAGCTTTCTAAAAGAGCCACAGAATTTGACACTGCATTTCAGTCTTGTTTTCTGCTACCTGGCTGCAGCCTGTCTGAAACAGTCGCCTATTCTAGGAACGCAAAGGCCCTTCAACCAAGCTGGACACAACACTGACCAGCCGAATCCACAGAGCATCAGAACAATTCCAACCCATCTCCCAAAAAGAATCCATCACAAAGAACAAACACCCTTTGTCCTTTAAAAGGGGCTATGCAGGGCAGTCAAGCAGTCAAAATTGAACAGCAAACTACACAAGCCACTCAGACAGTGGCTAAATTTTGGGTCATGGTTTTGACATAGGAAACAAGGCTTTCTCAGCCTGCCAATTGCCTATGTGTAGGGGGCTCCTCTAACTGATGGCAGGACATGAGATAGGACCCAGGCAGTAGGAGAGAATGGATTCACACCCACCATAAGCAGTGCAAGGTTGGATAATAAAGACCCTTCAAACCACTGGCTTTGTATCATTCTGTGACACAACCCAATAGTCTGTCTTTGCTACTGCTGTCCTGTAGTAATAACCAAAACCTTGTGAAGGCTTCATCTTCCAGGACAAGTCAAGGGGCAATGGCTGCAAGTTAGAGCACAGGAAGTTCCGCACCAACATGGGGAAGAACTTTTACACAGTGAGGGTGACAGAGCCCTGGGACAGGCGGCCCAGGGGGGTGGTGCAGTCTCCTTCTCTGGAGATATTCCAGAGCCGTCTGGACACCTATCTGTGCAGTATGAGCTGGGGAGCTGCTTTGGCAGGGGGGTTGGACCCGATGATCTCTCTAGGTCCCTTCCAACCCCTATGATTCTATGATTCCAGAAAAGGCCAGAGAACAGTGTGGCTCATGAGGTGAAGAGGGAAGGATGCCACATCATTTCACCAGGATTTCAGGTGCTGATACAAAGAAGCACATATAAAAAAATCCAGAGTATTACCATTGTTCCTGAAAGGCCTGTCTCCAAAACAAACAGGCACACACCTCCACCGAGGAAAAGAAAAAGTTGATTTTGTTCCACTGACATAGCAGCTTTTCATCTTGGGTTCATGACATGTAATTAACTAATTGTACTGGGGGGAAAAAAAACATCCCAGCCCAACTCACTATAGAGATCCATGGAAAAATTTCAGGTAACCACAAAGCGCAAGAGCTTGCAAACATTGTTCCACTACAAGATTCAGTTGTGAAAAAAATGGTACTAAAGAGCATTATTATTTCCTCCTCGAGTGGTCTGAAGATGCCAGATATGAATTAATAGCTCTACCCACTCCAACAGCACCACCACACCGTGACTGAGATCAACAGAGGTTGTTGGATTCAGATATAAATGGGCAGACAAGCCTATGGTGTGAAGGGATAGCTGGGAGCATTGTCTAAATCACAGCTGGACTGTTTATTTCATAAGAACGGGGGTGGTTTATGGGGCCACGTTGCAGGGTCATTTAAAATAAATGTTCTCTCCGAGGGGAAGCTAAGGCAGGGAAGATAGAGGGAGGGATTGTGTTTGCTAACAAGAAATTGCATGCTGCTGGGACAGCCTTTCTCACAGTTTTCTGGGCACTCAAGGCAGGTTTTCCAGAACTCCTGGAAAGGCAAGGCATAAGCAGAAATTCCTATTTTTTAAGCTACCTTGACATCTTGACAGTCGTGGGATTGCAGTGGGTGAACAGTATCGAAGTTACACTCTACTTCTCAAAGACTTTTAATTAGGGCTTTGTCTTCCTCACCCTAGACCTACTAGTCTTCATCAGCTGAATCTCCCTTTTGATTAACTCCAGGCTCCTTGTTTGTTTAAAGTTGTAGAAGCAACTCATTCCCCACAAAACACAGAAAGGAGGCAGAGAAGAGCAGATGAGTTGATAAAAGTCACAAAACCCATCAGTTGTACATCCATATCCCATCATTCCCAAGACACTAGCTCCACAGCATCCAGAAGTCACATCCCCCCTGAATGATGGATATCCTCAATGTTTCTGCAGATCCCTAACCCCCATCAAACACTAAAGACACTCCACTCCATAACTAAGCAGGCGCTCTATTAAATACCACTGTGAATTTTTAAATGGAACCAAACAGCCACCTCAGGGGCAGTGAGACACCACATAAATTAAAAATGCTTTAGGTCATAAACAGGCTATCAGCGAGCCTGCTGCTGAGCTGTGCATTGCATGACCACAGTTGGACTGCTGTTTAATTGAACGACTCATCTTCTGTAGAGAATATAAACCCAACTGCTGGCATCAGTGGGCATACACCTTTCATGCGCCTCGACAGGTCTCAAATACAGAAGAGCAGATCTGCAGAGGTTCAGCAGCTCAAATAGGTGAAACTTAAAATTCTTCCATCCCACTACTGTTTGTAAGAGCTTATTCCTTGGATCAGCTAAAGAGATTCAATGACTTCCACTGAAATGGGACTTCATCATCCCAGTTTAGCAGGGGTCCACTGCAGATGAACCACAGTGGCCTGGGATTTTAGTACAAAAGCTCCTGCACCCTTCATGGCTGCCAACCAGAAAGCAAGCATCTAGTCCCTCTATCACTGGCCTGGGTGTCAAAGATGAGTGGGTTTATGCCTTTAGCCGGTGAAGTACAATTTCTATTTGTACATCACAAGGGAAACAGGTAAAAGCACTTTCAGTTCCTAACAGAACACGGCATGGTTTAGCAACTGTGGCGAAGTATTACAGTCATGGCGCTCTGAATGTCACTGTTTGCTTTATCCCAGACTTAGGTGAATTTAATCAAGTGCAGCTCTTTTTTTCCCCATCTGTAGGTAAGGATCATGTTCACTCTATTTCACAGGGGTAGCTGAATTAGGGGTAAGTTGATTTAACTAGGCTTCTGTGAGGACTAGGATTCTACAGAGCGCATTAAATATTTATGTACACAAATACGTTGCAAGGACGTTTGTTATCGTACTTGCTTCTAAATGGACTCATTGAGAAACACTTGAAACCAAATAGGGCAGTGCTCAATTTACTGTAGCACAAAGAAAATCCTCAGCAGCAGATCCACAGATGAGCTGTTATGCAAAGCAATCTTGGGGGACTGTTAAGGATTTTTAAAGAAAGAGTGATTAGCTTTTTTTTTTTTTTTGGCTGATGAGCTATTGATTAGATAACAGAAGAAGCTTTTTCTAAGAGAGAAACAAGTCAGGAAGCCTTAAACACCATTGCAGATGCTGGAATTCCTATTTTTGACACCTTTGGTGTATAGCTCAGTGTGATGCCTACAGCAAGACAAGAGCAAAGTGTTCACCTCTAACTGCAGCCACTGATGTGGAGCATTCAGCAGGAAAAGTGTGCACGTCAGCATTCTCCCAGCTGGCTCTAGGAGATTTAATTTACGCCAACCACAGAGTGACTGTGATAGCTCTCCGAGATGCCACAGCATGAAAACTGAAGGGTGGGGGTTAAACAAGCAGCAATGCACACCAGATGTCTGAGGAGGACAACCAAAAGATCCAGAGCACAAGGAAGCATATTAAAAAAAAAAAAAATCCCCTTCAATGCCATAAATATTTATACTAAATCCAAGAAACTGGCTGAGTTGAAACTTGTCTTATATGAATCATACAGCAGCTCCCTCACCCCATCTCCATTTAATGTGTTCTGTATAAAACCACCACAAAGGAGGTGCCATAGTTATGTCAACTTTTTTTTGTTTTTCCTATATTCTAAGAGTACTCTTTGTAGAGCTTCTGCTTTAGAACAGATTACTTTCCAAAGACTATAAACAGAACAAATAAATAGGCTTATTTTACTTGGCTAGCTCTTGTGTGGCATTTACTGGTCTTCCTAGATAATGCAGATTCATAGAAACAGTCTCCTTTGACTACACAGCTTTGATTTTCTTCACACGGACATTTAATTACAATTAACAATACATCACAGAGAAACCAACTCTGATTTAGCAACCCAGAGCCAAGAAACAGTAATTTTCTGAAAGGTTCTGCTCTGGAACTATTAAAACCTGCTCATGGTACAAATCTGTAGATTTATTTTCAGAAACAAGACATACTAAACATTAACAATTCAACAGCACCACTGGAAGTCACAATGCCACCTCTAAAGTGCAACCAGCGTGCACCAACGCCGCCTGTAAAACAAGCAAATACTCATTCCCCAAAAAGACAACGGCTCCTCCAGAAGAGCTGCTAGCTGCTTTGTAAATGCCTCTTCTTATGCAAAGGACTGCTGGGCTGGGCACTTTGGGGTTTGGTAACTACAAAGGCTGTTGCCTATCCGTCATTCAGTGATTTTTGGTTAAACGAAGACATAATAAATGTTTCAGTATTGGTTTATATTCCCGTACAGCAGTGCCACTCCTATCCTCGGCAAAAAAAGGACAGGCTCATCTATTAAACCTCTGACTCCTTACTACAACCCACGTTTAAAGGCAAAAAAACCCATTGCTACATGCTGAGGAAAAAATATTAAGTCTTGCAAACCAGGGAGGTGTAATGCTGAGTGGTTTCCATGCCTGCCCTGTCAAATGGGTTTCCAGGAAAAACTACTGCTTTTTAAACACAACCGGTTCCAAACTTTTCCTGGGAGAGCAAATATATTTCCTGGAAGCTGATAGCAATGTTTGGAAGAATAGGAGGAAAGTTACACACACTACGGTGCTTATTTCTCACAGTTGACAAGGAACCCTCCAAAATGAGGAGGGCTAAAAAAGAATGATCAAACACAGACACTTGTAACAACTTGTGTACTATGAAAAAGACAGAAGCCACATTTTTTGGGAAAGAATTAAGCTGGCACCTACCTGCTGAAGGTATAAGTTGCTTTCCTCCTCCTATACATGAAGGTGGTAACATCCCACTTTATGCCAGATACTATCTATCTACATCCACACACACTACATCATGGATGATCTTTTCCTTCAAAGACAACATGAGGCACAAAGTGTCACAGAACGTTTCTGGACAGAAAAGCTGGACGACGCCGTGCACTACTGCTTAACACTAGCAACAAGAAAACTGAAAAGAAAGCAAAAAGAAAAGTGTTCCTGTAAAAAATCTGCTATAAGATGGTGCCATGAAACTCAGGTGAAGGGAACATACTAAACTATTTCATACATTTTTCCCCTCAGACTTGTATTACTTTTAGCCCGAGATTTTTCAGGACCTACGTTCCTATTAAACCCAGTTATCTAAAGGCCTTTGACGAAGGCTCACCGCCTCACTAAAGGTTTTGGATGACTTTTCCTTAGGCTAGAACCAATGCTGTGGTGGTCCCAAGAACACCGTTACTTTAACTTCACCAAGGCTATACTAGAAGCTGCATGGAGCTCTTTCCAAACAGCTAAAATGCTCCAACCTTGCCTTACTTTAGAATCAGTGCCAAACTTCTACTGATGTTCAGAATAAACCTTTTCCAACTCCATCCATCTGTAACATGAGGTTTACAAGTTGTTGGAGATAACCCTAATTAAGAGCTCAACTGCCTGTCCAAAACTACACACTTGTGCTGGGTGGAGGTTACAGTGAGGTGGTGGTTGGTCTCTCCTACCAAGTAAGTAGCAATAGGATGAGAGGAAATGGTCTCAAGTTGCATCAGAGGAGGTTTAGATGGGATATTAAGAAACACTTCTTCACTGAAAGAGTGGTCAGGCACTGAACCAGGCTGCCCAGAGTTGGTGGAGTCACCATGCCTGGAGGGATTAAAAAAAAAACCCACATAGACATAGCACTCCAAGACATGGTTTAGTTGGCATTGTGGTACTGGACAAATGGTTTGACTTGGTGATCTTTGGGGTCTCTTCCAACCTGAAGTATTCTCTGATTCTCTGACCTGAGCCTCTGTTTCTGTCACATCCAGGCTCCCAAGATACATGCCAGTACACACCATGCACAATTCCATCAACTTGTAGAGATGGGCACGAGAATGTCAGCTTGCTCTTAAAAAAGCCTCTTAGATAAGCACCAAGGGAAATCTGTCTCCAGGAAACCAAACCTGTGCATCATGGCACTCATGGTGTGTATGTTTACTGCACCCACAGCCTTGGCATAGTGCTTACACAACATCATCTAGCAGTGCTGTATCACACAGTCAATTATCTTCCCGCGCGCATGCCTTCTGCTGAAAGGGAGAGGAAACAATGACTCTGTGTGTCCAGCAACCGTTCCGTGCCAATTTGTAAAGTAATTTTCAGGGAGACTGTACAGACTGCACGATGAAGAAAAGAAGAAATTAAACCAAAAACCAGTCCTGATTCTCTAACACTGAAATACCATTTTTTATAAACCTCCAGAAAGTTGCATTCATCGCTACCTCATATTATTATCAGTGAAAAATTATAGGCTCTGTCCCAGTGGATTATTGTTAAACAACTTCGCTGAATCGCTTGGCACACAGTCTCCATGCAGCATGTTAAAACTCTGTAGTCTATTCAGCCAAAATCAAATATAAAGGCCCATCTGTATTAATCCTCAAGAAGAAATTAATAGGCAACTATTTTCATGCAAAGCAGATATTTAAAAAAAGGCAAACCCAATACATATGGATGAACTTTTTCATTCATAATTTTAGATGCCACACAATGAAGACTGTTGTTTAAGCTTTATTTTTTCTCTAACAGTTCTCCATACAATGCAGCACATTGTTCGAACTCTGAAGCAATTTAAGCTTTTTCAATGTCTCCTAAAATCCCTGGATTTATATCCAAAGAGACCTGGCACTGTAACAAATTTGACTTGTGAGTAACAAGTTACAGCCTTTAAGCAAATTGCTCATTAACACAGAATTCAACTTAACCGCTACAAACTTCACCACCTTTTATCTCAGAAAAAGTGTGCTGCCTATCTTATCTATTGGAAGTTGCAGGATAACCTGCTGTTATATTTGGGTTTTTCATTTCCTTGTTTGAGCTCTCAAATGCTGAGCTAGCATCAAGGGTGAGGAGAACAACAGTACTCGAGAGACAGAGGGGGGAAAAAAAAAGCCTGTGACCCAAATCTATCTTGCCTTTGATAAATAAGGAAAATAAACCGAATTTTTGTGTCAGTACCGAAAAGGATATTCCCCACTTCATGCTAGGAGGAAATGAGTAAGAAAAGCCCAACTGTGAAGTTAGGGCTCTTTGTTTTTTCACAAAGATAAAAGACATTGAAGAAGCCAAACCAACAGCATGTTCTATAAATAGGGCAGAATCTGTAGGGGCATCTTCGTTGACATGACTTTGAACAGAAATTTTAAACTACTTTACAAATAAGCTCACTTAAATCACTACGAAGGAGATTTTTATCCCATTTATTATTCCACTAATGCTAAATAGAAGAATAGTGTTAAAGTCATTTTATATATTTAGAAACTAAACCAAACTTTGGAGTTAATAGGAGAAACTGATGTTACAAACCCAGAGTGAAATGCAAGGTCAGCAAAAAAAACCTGATGGAAACTATTCTTAAGTCCTAAAGAAAACACATTACAATTTGTTCAGAAGCAAATGAAGTTAGCAGAATCAGTTTCAGGCTCCTTGTTTGACATCAAACATCTAAGCTGGCCTGTTGGGGAAGACACTCGAAATGCCTCTCTGCCCTATGAAGGCACGTAGCTGTGCAAGCTCAGTACCATGGCCAACTAATGCTTCACTGTTACAGGAAGTCAGTGAAATAATTATGTAATATGCCACTAACTAATGTAAGCTGTCCTGAAACCAAAAAGGGGTGTTTTTCTACAAATCTGGATCCCATTTTCTTCATTTAAAAAAAAAATATTAAAAAAACCCTCCAGTCTTCTGGACTGTCCAGAGAACTCTGTATAACTATTTTGAGTGCTCCAAGTCCCATAACATGCCTGGGGGATTTCTTAGCATCTTATTGCATTTCTTTATACCTTTCCCAGCACAGCAGTTCAAGCCTTGAGAATGCAGTAATAACACAAAGCATTTGAAACCGGGAGAGAGAGGAAGGAAGACAGAAATCCGCCTTCCAACACACAGCCATCTGTGCACTCCCTCAGATAAACAACAAAACGAAGCAAACCTACGTGGAGACTGCACCTTCTCATACATATTCTATGGGAAAGAAATGAGGAGCCAAGACTTGCTGGGCTGCCCCTGGACTAGGCAAAAACAGGATCACCTGCGATTTGTTTTGTTTAACTCCAAGCCCTCCTGCCATTACCTCACACACAAGGCTCTCATAGAAAGAATATGAAGCTCAAGTGAAGTGAGTTTCCACCGCAAAACAAGATGCAGATGTTCTACCTCTGAATACATGGTGGGATGGAGGGCTTGTCATTTGATAGGAAGCACTGGGAATGCCAGACCCGGACAGAATGGTTCCGCTTCTTGGCCTTCGTACCTCAGCGAGGACAACGATCTCCCAAGAGTTTTTTGATGTCTCTGAGCTCATTAGGAAAAAACCAGCAATATGAAAGCACTACTCATTAAGCTGGCTGTTGTTGATCACTGGCAGCAAAGGTTTAGTAGAAGGATATCAGAAGTATTCATGCTAAAATTCAGCATCCAGATGCTGAGTCAACAGTTCTTAAATTTCTTCTTGACTTTCTTACTTCACCAGATACATAGCAATAAATGGCTTGAAATGGTTGATTGTTGCTAACAGAAATGTCACTTTTTCATTGGCAAAGACTTAACAGTCTCATTGGAGTGACCTAACACTTTTCCTTCACCGGAGAGCGAGACAAATCTCCAATGTTCTTTTTTATTTAACTTATTAAAAAACAACACCGTGTTGTTAAAATTAAGGTTTTCCACCAAAAGTTAGAGTCAAGATCCCATTGGGACATCACCAGCAGCTCAAAGCTAGTAATAACATCAAGAAAACACTCAAAAGGACACAAGTTATCAGTACAAACCAACCAACCACGAGGAAAGGAAAAGGCTTCCTTCTGTGGTTCAAAGTTATGGACTCTCTTTCAAAAAGCCTCTCCCCTCACCTCTGGTTGTAATCCCACTGTGGCTGTGTCTGCCGTTATCACACAAGTGTGCAGAACTTTCCATTACAGAATCACAGAGTGCTGAGGCTAGAAGGCACCTCTGGAGACCATCTAGCCCACACCTGCTCAAAACCAGGCTCACCGAGGGCAGGTTGCTCAGGGCCACGTCCAGTTGGGTTCTGAGCATCTCCAAAGAAGGAGACTCCCACAGCCTCTCTGGACAACCTGTGCCAGCATCAGGCCAGCTCACAGTAAAAAATAAATTCAATTTAAACATTTTTACATTTGAGAAAACAATCAACTTCAGTTAAGGTTTGCTACTGGAAAGCTAGCTCGGTAGCACACCATTACTTCTTAGCCATTAATGGGAGAGCTTTTCCCATTCGCCCCCCAACCTCAAAAGGACACTCTTCTGTCCATAAGGCAGATGACACCTGTATTAGTCACCATTCTACTGTCCTCCCCAAGACCTCCACCGCATAAGCCAAAATCAGAACTGTGTTTTATGAACTAAACAGCACCCCATTCTCATACTCACTGGAGCCTAATTCAGAAAGACATTACTTTGGAACCGAATGAGGTTAAGACATAGCTGAGGTTTCTTGCACCTACCAGTCATGGAAGAGTAACCAAGTGCTGGCATTAACTCAGTAGCCTGAACCTTGCAGGTAACAAATTGCTACCTGTAACTCCTGCTGGGCAAGAAAAAGCAGGACTTGTCTTGGGATGCAAATTATCTTCTCCTCCATGTCGTGTGGCTGCCAAAGGCACACAATGGAAGAACCTTTCCTGTTCCTTACGTACCAATACATCTCGTATCCATAAGCTGCAGCTACAGATCACCAGCTCATAGTTCCAACGACTTGTGCCAGAGGTGAAATATTAAAGCCGCCAGGAAACCTCACAGAATGATAATGACATTTCACCAGCATACCAATTATCTCAATGAGCAAAAGCAAGCGTTTCAAGGGAGATTCTAAAGGAACAAGGAATCCTGTGGCATACAGGTCCATAAATCTTTCCTCTGAAATTACAGCCCTACGTTCACATCATACAACACATCCATATCTTACCCTACATCTGCAAAAGTACTTTTCAGGTAGGTATCTATTTATGAGTAGTTTGAGTGTCAATAAATCCTAATTAATTAAGTTTGAAAGGGCACTTTGTTGCCAATGTAGTTACTACCACAGCAGTGTCTTTGAAAAGACAAGATCCGTCACTGCTGACACTTATAAATACCATGGCAGAGGCATGGAAGATCTGTAGGCATCTCCAAAACACCCTTCAAGTTCAGTGCAGATGTTGCCAGTGTTTATACTTTTTTAAACCACTGGAATATAAACACCTCTCTATAAACACCACTGAAGTTTTGCTTTTCTTTTCTTCATTTTGTGCCTGTTTATTTTAATGTTAAAAATGTTAACTTCCATAATAAGGAAAATAGCAACAGATGTTTAAACTAAACAAAGAATGCTGTAGTATAGAGTATTCCTTAAGCTGTCCTTTTGCTTTTCAACTATTAAAGCTAAGATCTGGTTAAATAACAATTACTGGATAAGAGGGTGGGGAAAAAAGGCGCTGGAGTCTTCCATAAGATTAGGTATAATTATAATGAACTGAACTAATGAGCCAAAACTACAGGTCGTCGTCTTTAGTCAACAAAACACTCAGGAACACACCACATAAGTAGAATTTTATGTAAAACTTCACGGTCTTGTCAGAAGTTGCCAACTGCTTCCAAAGAAAGCACTGGTTACTACACAGAGCCATTAAAAAGTTAAAGGATCCTACAAGTTGTTCTTCCTTCCCCCTCAGCCCCCCCCCTTCTTTTCAAAATAGTTTTCTTGCTGTAATGAAGAAAGCACAGGATAAAAAAAAGCTTGAAAATCCAACTCTATTGAATGCCAGCTCTGCATTGTTCAGTAGCGATGGGCACGCTCAATCTTCTCTAAAAGAGGTTTATTCAAGCAAATACACACATATTTGTGCAGGAAAGAAAAAGAAAAGAAGGACAAAAAAGAAAGAGACCGAGATATTAAGAGTTCTACAGGGAGCCCCTTCACTTCCCAGGGGAAAGAAATGTGGCCCTGCAGATTTAATGGTAGAAAGATGGTATTTTCCAGAGGTTCAGCTCCCACTCTTCTGGCCAGGTCTTTTTCTGAAGAGTATGGATAGGAGTTACATAGGATGAGGAGCTTATTGTTCCTTCCCTGACAACTACAGCAAGTTTATTTTCCACATGAACATGGAAAATGTTCCTGCTGAATCAGAAGAAAGATTTCTGCAATGCTTGTGTGTGGCTACAGCAAAAACAGTTCTACTGCCAAGCTGAATTAGCTCAGTGGTGCCTTTCTTTCCAGGCAAAGCCAAGCCATAACCACTTCTTCAAACTGCACGTAGATAAACTCCACTAGATTAAGAAACTTATTTTACCCCATTACCTCAGGCAACTTCCAAACAGGACTATTAAGGCCTATAACGTGACGAGCAAACACCACCCTACATCACATGAAGTAAAAAAACTTGGGGCCCAGCAAAGATGGGGGAAAAAAAACCAAATCCAAAGCCATAGCCCTTCCATTTCCAACTGGTTGTGTAATTCCGTCCCGGGGCCGGGAGCGTGGGGTGGTGCCTCGGGAGGAGGGGTGTGAGGCGAAGAGGGGCGGCAGCTCCCACCCGGCCTGCGCGGGGAAGGGGGAACCGAACAATGGGCCGCTGTCTGCTGCGGGCCCTGGGCCGCCCCGTGTAGCGCCGGGCCGAGCTGAACGGAGTCGAGCCGCGGAACCCCGGGCCGGGCCAGGCCGAGCCGGCCCGAGTCGAGCCGCGGAGCCCCGGGCCGGCCCGGCCCGGCCCGAGACGAGGAGCGCCGGGCCGGGCCGAGCCGAGCCGAGCCACGGTCCCCGGCGGGAGCCAGCGCAAGGCTCGGTGCTTGCAGACAGAGCTGGTGTCCAGCCGTGGCAGTGCCTAACTGCTCAGCTGTATCAGAAGCAGGAGTGTCCATTAACTCTAGCACCCATCTTATAAACTGTTTCATGTAGGGCTACGGAAAGTAGGAACAAAAACTCTACCTGCCGCGAAAGCACCGTGGTCCTTTAATCGAACTAATACTATCATTAAGGAAAAAACAAAACACTAGAAATACTCTTTATAAAGAAAAAGAACAGAAAAATGGAAGCCAATTCCTTCCCTTAAACAAAGCTTTAACAGTACAGACTGCGAGTTCTCTCACAACCAACAGCACAGATTTCAAAACGAAAAACCGACGCTCGCAAACACCAGAAAACACACCCGACCGAAGACGCTTTGTGAAATGAAACCATTACCTTCATAGCACAGAATGCCAATATTGTTGTTCATCTTGTCCAAGTATTGGTAGTTCAACAGGTCCATCTTCATAAATAGCATTTATCGGGCTAGCAAAAAAGACCAGCTTGTTTGCTTTCGCCCAGGTTCAGGGAGAAGGAAGCCAGGCAAATGGTGCCGAGTATGCTCCCGGCTTCCTAAACTTCACCAGCACAAGGCCCAGCCTTTGGCTAATCAAAACAACGTATATTAAAGGAAAGTTGGAGGGATTAAAACACAGGCACTCTCCCTTCCAAACTTCTGAAAACTAAAGTATACTGTGTCCTTCAATACAAAGAAGACTGTCTAAAAACTTTTCAAGTATTTTTCCAATTAAAAAAAAAAAAACCCAAATAAAACAAAACCCAACTAAAACCAAAACAAACAAACACGGAGGAAAAAAAGCACGAACACAGCAACACGGGCAGTTTCCTAGGACAAAGCCACACTGGTTGAGCTCACAGCCCGCTGCAAGTTAACTGCACTGACATGCAGGCTATGCTTGGTATGACTCGTATGTAAACCAGCTTCCTCTCGCTATCAGGCGCGGAGCACTGGGCATGCTCACTGAATCCCTGGAGCTCCTCAAATGTCAGGGATATTTTCTGCACAAGATCAGGCTCTAAATGCACCGAGTGTTTGAAAGAAAGAGGCGGCAGCGGGCTGGGGCAGCCGGGGGGAGGAGGAAGAGGAGGAAGAGGAGGGGGAGCCAGGGCAGCCCGGGGAGCAGAGGGGCCTCCTCTGAGCCGGGCGAAAGCAGACGGAGAGTGAGTTTTCGCTCGGGCTGCTGAGGGTGAGCCGAGCTAAATCAGTCTGTTTCATTCTCTCTCCTAAACGCTTACTGAATCTCCCCGCACGGCCTGGGACACATCCCACTGCCCGGTTACAGCAGCGGAGCACAACGACATCTCTGGCACAACAAAGACAAGTGGCATTAAAGAACCGAAGTACCACGGGTGTACCTGCATGCACACAGCCTGGTCCTGTGTACTCACCCCCTCGCTACAATTCATCACCACCACGTTTGGCTCTTGAAGGACTACCAGCAGTTAAACATCCGAGTCTGGGATTTCCAACAGCTGCTAAAGCTCCAATTTAGATGACACGAATGATGGCAATTTTTACTGCAGTTGCTCTCCTCTCAGGATGTGGTCTGCCCTTCTGCAGCCCGAACCTTGATCACAAAGGCTCTAGCTGCTTATACAGATGTGCGTGACTCATCATAAGAGGGCAGAACATCTGTATGGGTGCAAGCATGTGCTAACATCGCGGGCATCAGTTTGCATTTCCTGCGGCTGATCAGCACCTGAAGCCCAATTTGACAGAAAAACAGAAATAAAGACCTGGGGGAGGTTGGTGTAAGACAACCAGAAGACACTAATGGAGTCCCAGTGTCCCCTGTGCCTCTCCCTGCTCTCTTTGGCTTGGCACACAGCTCATCCCTGCCTTTCCTGCACAGAGAATCTTAATGGTACCCACAAAAACATACAGTCACTGAGAAGTAATAACAAACTTGTTTCCACTTTGAGACTTTCTCCCCTCAGTTAGAGAAGGGGAAGACATTACATTACAGAGGCAACTCATGGAGTGACATTGTGTCAAGGCACTTGAAAAGCACTGCTGGAATCTTCTGGATATTAGGTAATTTAGTTAAAGTTACTACTGATAAATACGAATAACAAATCGATTTCCAAAGAAGATTCCCTAGAACCCCAATGAGGTTTCTCCTCACTGCAGATATTTACTGGTAAAACTTCAACTGAAGGAGCATGTCCTCTAACAGTGCTGAATTCAGTAAAGCAGGAAAAACAAATTCCCTGGAAGGAATTCTGCATAGCCAAGAAGCTGAAGGTCAAGCAGCCTTTTATTGATTACTTACATGCAACAAGAGCACTTTCCTAATTGGAGGTGCTGTTAATCTTTAGGACTTCAACATGGTGTAAAAACTGATGGCTACTTAACATTGCAGTAACAGTACGTTTCTTGGATGGTAGGTAATAAAAAGGTTGCGGTTGGTGTTTTGCCTCACAGGACTCATTACCACAGAAGTTGCAACCATGCATCTCCAGACCTAAGTAGTGCATGGTATTTTCTAGGAAGATAGATGTTTTTAATAAAGAACATTATGATTTTTAAACAGGGGAACTAGAAGTTTTAGGTAGCGGATCATGCTGGGCATAGTCAAAATCAAAGACATCCTACACCAATGCTTCAGATTAAACCAGCCACTGAATAAAGGCATCAAAAGAGAAGAGAAATCTTACTCTTTTACGATAGAAACTGCGATAAAAATCCACACTTACAACATTAAAGTTTCTTCAGTGTGAAATGCAAGTTTCTTAGGTAAGTATGCCAGAGCTTTTGGGGAAAGTATTTCTGATGTGTACCTGTGAATGGCTTTCAGCAGCACAGTACATGCTATGAGTAACACTTGTCAGATGACGTGTAATGAACGACCAAAGGTGCTTCACATTAACTAATACTAAACTGGGAGGTTTATGATTTCTAAATTAAAACATCTACATTGAAAGTATAGTGAAAGGAAAGCCTAGAGAAGGAATAGTGGGGAAATGATCAACGCAAATGTATTGCAAGCATTCTAAAACCAAAATCCATTCACAGGAAATCTTTCTCTGAAAGAAAACTTAACAGATCAACAAGTTCAAGTCCAGCAGACATTAACCTTAAATACAGTCAGGGTCACTCTGAAGTACTCTCTTCTGGATAGCAGAAAAATGCAACTGCTTGATTCAAACCGCTGTTCAAACACTTCACCAGGCTGAGATACCTTCCACCCAGCTGAAATTGATAACCAATGCATCAGCAGGTTAGATGCAACGGTCACAGAAAAACAAGCTCTTAGCAACACTCCAGGACCTTTTTCAGTTCATTCTGTTCTTCTACATATTGACAGCTGCAAACACAACTATGTGCTGTAGTATCTCTGCTTCATATTAGCCAGAGTTCTTCCTATAGGTCTGCACACGCTTTTCTTCTGTAAGGCAAATACCCAGATCTATAGATGAAATGCTTAAAATACTGGAACTTTTAACACAACAGCATCCCCTAGAGGTAGCTGAAAAGCCACGTGTATCCTTCCGAATCAGCCCGGATTCCACATCAAATGCATTAGATTTGATTCACGTGAGCCCACATTGCGGATGAGACGGTTCAACCTCTTTGTGATCTTCTGATTCACTGTATTACAGAAACTAAATTCAGTCTTCACACAAAATGCCCTCTCACAGAAGAATTCCAAGGCAAGGGGGAAGGAAGAAAAGGAAAAAAGAAAGGCTGTTATCTCGAGTAGATAAATCACTGCTGTCAAAACCAGGAGTCTAAATATGCCTTTTCAAAGAGGCAACAGTATACATTATAAATGTGGTACGTTATCGTGTCATTGGTTCCTAAAAATTTATAGTCCAAGATTAACTGAGCAATAATATGACCTAACATAAAAATAAATCCATACAACTGTATTATTTATTTACCTAAGTTAATGTAGGAAAAGCTTAATATACCAAGTCCATAACATCCAATTACTGACAGTTAAACACATAGTGAGCTGTTTTAGAGCAAATGTTTTCTAGTGAGCTCCAATGGAGCCCTCCTTTCTGCCTTCTCTTCACGGCCCTCACCCTGCCCAATCCCCTGCCAGTGTCCTCCCCTGCTCTCTCCTTCCTCCCCTGCTCTCCGCTGCCTCAGGCAGCAGCGCTAAAGACCCTGAGCAAATGGGTTTGGTGCAGTTTTACTCACTCAGTCTGCAGTCCATGGTACACCTCATTTGGTGGGAAAACACACAACACTGGCCAAGGATCAAGACGGTACAAGAATGATGTGTGACACAACTGAAATTTCACCCTTGGTGATCATCAGCAAAGAGAAACTCTCTCTACAGTGACCAATCTTGCAACTGAGAGAAAAAATATGGCCCTTACAGAGGCGAGACACACTCAGATGTAAAGCATCCTACAGTATTGCTCAGCGTAATTCCATTTTCAAATGGACAAAATGATCTGCTCCAGCTCTGAAGCATTTATGATATTCCACCGATCCCTTAATACACTCAAAGGAGGTGAAGGAATAAAGCAAGATTACTTAAGATACAGGTTTTAGTGTTTTTAACTAAAAACGGGCAAGTTTTAGCTAACAGCTGCTAGGTGGCGATGTGCCTGAAGGAACAATAGTGCTGCTCCTTTTTCACACACTAACTGCAGAGCTGCTGCACTTCCACCCTCAATTTTCAGTTTCAGTTCGAACACATTTCCCAAAGAAAAGCAAACACAAATTTTCGTTTAAGCAAGATGGAATATTTGCTTTAAATACACTCAAACGTGATAAGGAAACACAGTTAAAATGCATTAAGCGTGCAGGAAGTTCAGAGATGTGTGAAAAGGAAAATGACATCTTTCTTGCAAACAGCCCCCCACCAGCTGTGCTTCCCAGATCCTCTGGGTACTGCAAACCCAACTCTCTGCTCAGTGACTCGAATACCTCAAAATGCACCAAATTCACATACTTTTTAATGAAGCACTAAGTAATGACGATTGCACTGGTGAGCAGAAGACACCAAAACACACATTCCTCAGTACCACTAAGGTTTTTTAAACATAAAGGTACATTGCAAATAGATTTTCAGCACAAACTACTGCCTCTTTTTTACAGCTTTCACAAAAGAAAGAAAAAGAAAACAGTCCCAGCAGGGAGAACATCTCTGAACCAACACTAACACGTGCCATCTTGTTTTACCTCTCCTTTGTTACCTCAAGGCTTCAACAACATGCCTGGTGTTACAGAACACAAAAGATGGTTTTGTTGTCATCCATGGGGTTCCTCAAGACTGAGTTATTAGAGTTACACCTCATACTAAATTGTAGCAAAATAATTTGTAGATTCTCTTTCATTTTTGTCATACCCTAACTTAGGCAATCCTGCTTAAAAACCAAACCCAGTAATCTCTAGCAAGAAACTTTGTTTATGAAGCCACATGTATACTTGACTGCATCCACACTCATAAGCTGGTTGGTACCTCAAGTTCAGAAGCCATTCATTCCCTGAAGGACCAAGCCAGCAGGCATATTCCCCAACAGAACTGCCAGGGAAGCCAAAAATACAGTGATGCCCAACCACACTGTGCTGGTTTTGGCTGGGATAGGGTTAATTTTCTTCACAGTAGCCAGCATGAGGCTGTGCTTTGGATTTGGTAACTCAGGGATGTTTTACAGAGCCAAGGCCTTGCCTGCTCCTCACACCCCCACCAGCAGCACAAAGAGCTGGGAGGGGACAGAGCTGGGACAGCTGACCCCAGTGACCCAAGGGATATTCCAGACTGTATGGCATCATGCTCAGCAGGTAAAGCTGGGGAGAAGGAGGAAGTGGGAGATGGTCAGTGATGGCATTTGTCTTCCCAAGCAACCATTAGATTTTAAGCAGCACATCACTATGAATGTGAGTAAAAAATTCCTATCATTTTCTGGTAAATATTTAGCAATTTAAAACCAGCCATTTTGTATGCCATCAAAAAACTCTTACTACATTTAAGAGCTCAAAAAGCTTTAGGTTAATTAAAGCCTGCCTTCATCAGCAAGACTTCTCCCTCTGTTTTCCAGTTTTCCCACCATCATGTCCAGAAAGCTCTTTGCCTCCTATTCTGAACTAAGTTGCACCATGACCATTTTCATGAGGGAGATGAGGAAAAGGTAAGAGGACAGAGAAGATGGGGACAAAGGCAGGGCACAGACAAGCCTTCACTGCAACTCTCCCTTGCTTTTGGTGGTTTGGTTGGGGTTGTTTTGGCAATTGCCACATTTAGCTCTCTGGGTAGCTGAAACAGAAGACGGGTGCAGAAGGCAGTATAGGATGCTTCTGGTAGCAACTGCTGTGCCGACAGGCTCCACAAGGAAGCAGCTGGCGATTTAGGAAGCAACCCACTTTTACTCCATCAGCTGGATCATGCTGACCCAGGACTGGAGCTACAACCTCCAATTACCTTCTGTTCTCTCACTGTGGCACAAAAGCTGTAACTCCTGGTTGTTTCAAAGCTTAGTATTAAAAGCCGTATAATGAACAGTTAAGCAGGAGCGAGGAGTAGACATTCTGCTGGTCTTTCTACAGCTAAGTAACTATTGCACAATTGCAGGAGACTGCAGGGCAGTGGAGGCAATGCACCAGCTGATCACTTCCAAGTTCTACAAGGTGAAATACAAATGAGAAAAGTGTCGAACAGCACCTGATTTATCTTGACCTCATTCTTTGACTGCTTAGTCAAACTGGACAGGAGGCTGGGAAGATCAGGTTTACCAAGAGTATTTTTTGTGTCTCAGAAGCACCTTGCTGTTCCCAATTCGCTGGCATTCTTCTCTGTTCTCTTAAGCTGGGCTAAGGACACGTTAAAAATGCAGATAGAATACAGAGCAATCTAGTTTATCTAAGTAAAAAAACTGTTATTTGCTAATTAAAATCTTGATAATATTTCCTGTTATTTGCATACTAATTTAAATTTCTGAGGGCTTGATGATAATCAGAAACATAATTTATCTTGAACCTCAAAGAGACTTGAACACCATCAGAGCCTTCAGATGCAATCAGCAAAGCGTTAACTTTGCTATGCCGTAATACTGTGTCAACAGGGCAAAGAAAATGCTTTATAACTTTATTTGGAAGGGGACCAAAAAAAAAAAAAAAAAGAAGAAAAAAAGAGTGTATTAAACAAAAAAGCCAACTCTAAGTCATCTTGATGCTCAAGCATCTAGAATGCGTTTTACTTTAAAAAGTTAGGAGCCAGACTGTGTTTAGAGGCCAGATTTCAAAATTACTGTGTATATCCCTCAGTTTTGGGAAGAACCAGTTTCAAGAAACCACTAATTACAGGGTTTAGAAATAAAGCAAAGAGCTCTAAGATTGCTAAAGTCTTTGAAAAGGTTTCCCTTTTATAGCTAGCTCGGCAAGACACAAGATAGGCTCACAGGGTCTAGCTCAACTCAGAAGTCAACAAATGTAAATTGCCTTAAGTGCATGGAGTTGACCTTGCTTGCACAGAGTATTACAGGCGACACGGGCAAGAAAAAAGGATGAATCCCATCGCTATCTTGCCAAGAAACATGCAAGAAAATCAACTGCAACTTTGGTTTCAAAATAAATTAATTTTGGCGTTTAAATGTTAAAGTAATTACTTATCCTAAATGTAGGATGAAAACGTTTATAAGGACCTATTACAGAACCCAACTATATAACCTGCAACCTTCATTAAACTAAAATGGAATTTCATTCAAGTTCAAAGACCATTCTTTTCCAAATGAGGGTCTCATTCTCTATTATCTAGAAAGTATTTGACCTTAATACATTGTTTTATCACATTTAAAAAAACCCCCAGAACACCCCTAAACACACACTCACTTATCCCAAATTGTAGCACTCACAAAGCGCCCAACCACCTTTGATCGAGATGCTGATGGATCTACTGTCCTCTGGATCGAGCAGAGGAGAACAAGAAAAAAGAATCCCCACATTCAGCAAGCAAACCATTGCCCTTGCACTGTTTACAGTAGTAACAGAAGAAAGAATATGTTTTACCTGTATATTATGTATACATACACACACATATATGTGCATGTGTGATGTACTATGCAGCACGTGTGGACTGTTAGAAGTCATATGAATTCCACTTACTGCTACAGACAATACCCTCACTCTCCATCAAATACAAATTCAGAGGTCTCCAAAGAAGAGAAATAACAGCCCCATTGACCCCTGCACAAGGGAAAACCTTTCAAAAGCAGCCAGCCCCCTCTGTTCCAAAACATCAGGGTCATGCTGTCAAGTGCTGGGACATCACTAGGAAGCTGAAACCCCACTTATCCCAATGGATCAAAGTTATAATTTCCAGCTCTACAGATACACTGGTACATTTTCCCTTCCAGAAAGGCCCTTTTTAGTCTCAAAAATCATACCTTAAGACTGCTGAAAATTCTCCATCAAAACTATTTTCCAATGGAAACAGCACTAGCTTTTCTTACTGTGCTTTTGCTTCCACCCCAAAGAAATGCAAACCAGAAGGTTTAAATATTTTTTTCACATTTTCTGTTTTAAAAAGACACATTTTGTTATTAATTTTCAGCTTTCTGACAAAACAACAAAGCCTTGGGTTTTATATTTACACATATTTCTCACCTCTCCCCGTCTCAGCACGGCTAGCCTTCTTTATGTAGGGGACACAGAGGTCACAACTGTCACCAACCATCTCTAATGGAAGAGACCACTGCACAGCAGGGAATGTGTAGCAGCAACACGGGGCTTCCAAGCTACAGTGCTGCAAATGGCATCTTAAAACCAGCTGGTAGCTTTTGATTTACCAGAAAGAAGTCAGAGCTTCCCTCTGACGAACGCTGCCCATGCCACAGATTTTACTCAATGCTACCTGGAATCATGGACACACGCTGCAGTAATTTGAGTGTGAACTCCAAGATAGCTCAACTCCTGTCCTTCCTCTGCAAAGCGCTGGCAGGGAGAGAAGCCTGACTGTAGTTCATGTCACCACCTGGGGAAAAGCAAGAGCTTGGCGGCTGCCTGCTCTGTTGGGAGGCAGCTGCCTGGCACTGCCATGGCTCAGCTGGAGCTCCATGGGAACAAGCAGGCTAGCCAGACTGCTGAGGAAGGAAAATGGAGGTACAGAGAAAAGGATCCTAATTACCAAGCTTTTAACGAGAAAAAAAAGGACTTGGGCATGCAGACACACGGGCACAGGTCAGGTCTTTTCCCAAGACTCCTCCACCATCCCTTGAATTCCTGACATTCAGTGCTTCCCAAACAAGACAAATATTCCACAATGTCCCTAAAATATCATCAGCCTTTGAAGTGTTTTCCATCTTAACATCCCTTTTCACTTACCTACAACCTTCTCTCTCCTTCCAACAAGCACAACCTAAGTAACTGTTACTCAAGTTACATTCCCCAAAGTCCATCCCTCTCTTCCTGCACCAAGCACCTACTTTTCTCATTGACCTGAACTTACCAATCACCCCAGAGCCTCCCATCCTCTCTCATACCACTACTTCCCAGCCCTTCCCCAGTCAAAGTCTAATATTTCATAATCCAGGCCTTAAAATTAACTCTGATTTCCCACCAGCTCCTAGGCTTCCGTAGTTCCAGTCGCCACCAATCCTGTAAGCAACAGGGCAGGCCTCAGCACACACAGTGCCAATCACAAGGCACTGGTATCCCACAAATGAAACGGCAGATCATGCTTTCAGCTTTATACCACCTCTCCATCTCGGTCCTTTGTTGACCTTTTATTTCTTTTCTCTGAGCTAAAGGTCCTCTCAGGTACAGCAATAAGGACTGCAGTTACGTTTTCTTCTGTTAACCTGGTAACAGACCATCTTCTTCCCAAAGGGCTGGAAAAAGGCAGCAGCATCCTGGTTATAACACAGTCTGCACACTCTTCCTTCAAGAGAAAGTGTAAAAAAAGCATTACTTTGTGACAGGATTGGTGGCTAAAGAGGGAGAGGTCATAAGATTCCTAGCATCTCCTTTGGATAACGATTCTATTGTAGATAAAATAATAAAGATCCCAGCTCCCAAGCAGGGAAAAAATAAGCTGTAGGAAGTGAACCAAGGGAAGTAGAGCCCAACAACTAAGCTCATCTGCCCCTCGCACATTGCTCACTTAATAGACCAAAGAATTTCACAGTGTACAGTTTGGGGTTTGGCATCACAAGAGAATCCAGTTACTTCCTATGCCGACTGCTGCTCTCCTCAGCTCTCACCCATGAAGTTGCTAGTGTGTAGGTCACTCCCGTAACCTGCTGGGGTCAATGAAACCTGTCTGCTTATCCTGCAGAAATAAGCCCAGGACACCCTCTCAGGGATTGAAAAAATATAAATATAAACCACGATCATTGAAAATCTACATGGACACGTACCTCGAGGGCAAGGAAAATATAAATAGCAATAATTAAACCCCCAAGAAGGCAGCTTTAAGTCAACAGCATACAAAAATACATCACTCCAGCATGCAGAGTGTTACCTACAGAGAACAAACTTCCTTGCAAAGGTCTAAGTAAAAAAGTGACATTTGAGAACGCAAGGGCCAAATACCACAGCCTCACAGAAACTAACAGCTAGAATTCAGTATCCTACAAAAACACAGCAAGGTGTTTCATAGATTTAATTTCCTTTTAAGATGCTGCCTAAATCTATCTCAGTTGACACAATGCAGGTCATCAGTCTGGGTTGGTTACACTTTTGATGGACATACTACAAAGCATTCATTATCTCATACTGAATCTCACCTGGCTGGAGAAGTTTGTACTGCCTGAATATCACCATTCCTTCCCCTTTTCTGCATGTAATGCACATAAAAGATGATGCATAACTGAAGCAAATGTTTTCTTTCAGAGACACAGAACATGAGATTTATTTATTTCTTATACGTGCAAGGGTCATCAGCGTGCCTCACAATGAAATAATTGTGCAGCAAAAAACATTACCCACGTATTTCCCACACTTGGCTTGAGAGCCAGAGGGCTGTGTACAAACACAGCATGCTGGAAGGCTGTGGTGATTAGGCCCAGTCCCAGCGGTCCCTTTATTTTCTGGAAAGCAATGATTAGATTGCACAGAGACAACAGTATCCATCTTGAAGGAAAACATTATCTTACTGCTAGTCATATTTATCCAAAGTGAATATCCACCTCTCTCAAGCCTATCTTCAGAAGCTTAAGAAAAGTCACCTTGAAAAAAACTCCAAACCACAAAGACATTTGCAGTTAGCACCTTTTTTTTTAAAAAAAAAAAAAAAATTAATTACAATAATAAACAAAGCCTTTTTTTCTCCTAATTGTATCACAGAAAAGCTGAACGAGGATCCTGGTATCACTGATGCTGTTATACCACAAACCTTACTAGCAAAAGCTAACAAAGAATACGAACGTATTTTAATTAAGACTTAGGTAATACTAGAGTGGAACTGGAATTAAAATTGTCCCGACACCCACCACACAGACTTGACTGTGCTCTGCCCTTTCACAGACTAGAACCTGGCAGGACGGAGAAGACATCGTACTTAATTCTTCAATTTTGCCTTCCACCCACAACATAATATTACATCTCACACTTACTGTATCAAATTCCATTTTGGGATATGGTTAGAAACAAGAACAATCCAATCCCATTGTGAAATAAGGCAGTGGAGAATTACTAAGTTTTACAATAAGGCTAAACTTTTCCTAGACCTTATTTCAGCCAAAATATCCTGTCAGCATGACACCATTTAATTCAGCAAGCATACAGAAGAACACAATATATAAACTAATTTACTATGCAAACTACTTGCCTACAGAAAAATCTCAGAAAAAGAAAATATACTCTTTATCAGCTTTTATTTTTTAGACTACCAACATTATAATTCTCCAACCAATTTAAGAATATAATTTCCTTAGCCATAAATAATAACAAGGAGACCATAAAAAATAACTTTTACATTTAGATGAGGAACGGGAGTTTTCTCTTGAAATGATTCTTGTGAGACAGGCCAGAGAAGCCCATTTGAGTGTGGTTACTGTGCTTCAAGATACATTATGTTTTCAAACACAAGTACATTTTTCTAGAGGGAAACGGTAGGGCAAAAGCCTAATTACGTAAGTCACATTATTGCCAACAATTCTGGGCTTGCTGTTTCCAGAAGTTAGGGAAATTGAGGTGTCCTATGAGAATGATTGCTCAGGCTGGGGCAGGACAACTCCACACAGAGTCCCATCATTGATCTGTATTGCTGGTTTGTTGAAACAATGAGAAACAGAGAGACAAGTGGACATAACACACACCAACAAACATTTAAAACACACACAGAAGTGTGATACTGTATGCTCAAACTCAAAGGCTCTCAGTTTACGCTCTTAATCTTCAGCATAACTTGAGCCAGTCTTGGTAAACAGTCTAGAAGCAGGACTCCAACGTGGAGTTCATACTCTACGAATACACGGCACCAACATGCACGCACTCGTACCAGAATGAAGTCTGGTTTTGCTAGGACTCTTTGCTGGTTTTCTTTTAAAAGAAGTGGCAAAAAAGGTTACAAAACATAATAAATCAAGAAGGCAAAACTCCTAAGCTGGAGATGTTCTACTCTTTCCATTACATGTCCACTACAGGAAGCTGCTTTCAGGATAAATAATATTACATATGATTTTTAACTCACAATGATAGTAGAATTCACCAACTCCCAAGATAAAAAGTGCCAGGAAAAGGATTTTTCGGGGTAAACCCACTTCACCACCCTTACACAGTTGTACTGCATACCCATGTTTGATTACCTTGCAGACTACATTCCCACGGGACCTCACCTCGTTTTGTGTAAAGTAAGATTTACTGGCTCTGGTCCTGAATAATGACTGAATTGAATCATATCAAAGAGGTGTTGTAAAGACTAATTAAAGGTTTATGAACCTCTGTGGCAGTACAGTGATAAATGCCATACAAAAACCTGTGAGGAACTGAATAGTCCTGCCTGTTGAGCTCTGTTTGAACAGTGGGCAGAAAAGTTTAGGCTCTGCTAAGCAATGAGGAAAAACCTACCCAAATACCAGATAGTTCTTTCTGCAGGCACTGTCCCCCTCACTACATAAAGCAATAGCTTTTGGCAAGAACTGCTCTCTCTCTACACCGTGCGCTTTTAACACAGATGCTGAATTAAACTGCCACCTTCAATATTTCTTTCCAGCAGAGTATTCCAGTATCCATGATTTGCCTAACTGGGCAAGCTGAAACAGAAAGAAGAGAACCACTCCCCACCCCCACTACTCCACAGAACCGGTACCCACAAGAATTAACAGGGAGGCTGAACTGCTTATGCCTCCTAAAGAGGTGAACTGCTTCCCAGCCCCTTCTGCCTCGTCCCCTTTCCACCTCACAGCATCGGCCTGTCCCCTCTGATGCCAGTCTCGCTCCCTTCCTGTAGCCAGTCCCATCATCCCAGGCTCAGTCTCCTGTTTCCATTTCCAAGGCTCTTTTACTAGTACCTACTTGTCCCAAACTCTTGCCCAACCAGGCCCCATCCCCATGTTCTCCTGCCAGCTGGAGAGTCAGCGTAGGCAGCAACTTTCAAAATGTGGGTGCTAACACCTCCGAGTTTCTTGTTAGCTGTAACACGCTTTCACATGGGCAGTAAAAGGGACACAAAGGTCAGGCTTCCAATCCCTCCTCCAGAGCAGAAGGTCACCATGTTAATGGGGGTAATTAAATATGGAGAAAATAATTCATCTACTCTCCTATTATTTCCTGCATGATTTCCTATCTTACTTTTGGAGAGAGCTGACTCACTCTGAAAAAAGTTCCAGGATAGGTACATACATGTAGTGTATATGCACACATACATGTGTATCTGTAACGACTTCTAAAAAACAAGCTCATTTCCCTGTGTACCACCCTTTCTTCAGATTATTGAAACAGAACTGATATGAGATACATTTCCTTATGCATGTTTAAATAAAAATAAATGAATAAATACAGCCCTTGCAACGTACTGCTAGGTAAGGAGAGTCAATGACTTTTTTTTTTATTTTGGAAATGCTTGATTTATCACACACTTTATCCTAGTAGATACTCTATTAATAATCACTCCATGTTCTCAAATGTATTTTAAAACACACTTTTGACAACGCTACTCAGTGGAGTACAAAAAACCTGTTAAAACTGTTTAAAACAGGAAAAATTCAAATTATTCTTCTTCTTCTCCAGTTTTCAATCTAAATACGTGTAAATCACATCCTTCATGAAACCATGTTAAGATCCCGTATCAAAGAAATCAAAGCAAAATTGCCACCAAAATTAATCCTACAGGCGATAGTGGAAGAGGATTAGCAAAACAATTCAGTGCATCTCCTGTAACTCAGGATGCATTTGTCACACCAAGTAATAAAACCCTGTGATGTCCTGTGCATGTTGTAGCCTACAAAGTGCAATGACAACTCTTTGCAATTAAAAGAGAAAGGCAACAAAACCAGTAATCAGTCTCCATTCCCCAGCGGTTTATCCCTCTGCGTCCTTCCCCTGCTCCTCATTTTGGTCGTAGATTCAAACATCTAAGCAGTGAAGCTGCAGCTACAGAAAAAAAGGAGTAAGAAAAAAAAAAAGAAAAAAGGAAGAGATCTCTAGACAAAGACAAACTGTGTTCCAGCTGTCCTCTGCTGAGCTGCACAACCAGTCCCAGCTTCAGCTCCCAACATGTTTCCTTGGCCCATAGCTGCTCTGCCCAAAGGACCCGAGCACTTACCCGGCAGCTCCAGGGCAGGGCAGAGCTCCTCTACAGCTGGAGAGAGCGGTCCAACCCCTCCCCTGCAGTGATATCACACTCCTGCCCGCACTTGCAGTCACACGAAATGCAAATCACAAGACGTGTGGATGAATAACTATTAAGGAGTTAACCCACCACGCTGGAACTGAAGATTTCCAACTATTTCATATAGAAATAGTCTTAAGAAAAATCAAGTACAGCAGAGGATGGACAGGGCTGGGGGCAATGGAACAGAATCCTGATGTGCCTGGAACAGGATTTAATTTCTTATTTTCAGACATGATAAGTGAAATGGGGAGACTCCACTACTGAAAAACTAGAACCCAGCAGTGACCTTGATCCTTCCACACTCCCCCCGCCATGTTCTTTATGTTGCAACTCTATAATATTGCAAAGTTTTGCAACACTGGCGTCTTTCTTAAAGCCCCATTTTTCCCAAGGGCATCCGAAGATATTGCACACCATTTATTTTTATTTTTTAAGCTTGTAATTCCAATAGATAAACAAAGGATCATGTAAATGGTGCCTCAGAGTCAACGGCTTGGGACTAGAAAGCAGTGAGAACTTTTCAATTAAACAATTATGAAGGCAAATCCTGAAGTGCTGAAATGTTTGGGCTTGGCAGAACACAGAGACTTTAAAAACGGTGCAAACAGATAAACACCATACAAATACATTTTCTTCCTATGTGTCTCGTTCAAACGCACTCAGTTGTTCAGAGATCACCTCTCTCAGGACAGATTTTGTATCTTCAGCCCTCTGTGAAGTCAGACATTCAGGGACCCGTAGCGCAAACCTGAAGAAATTCTTGTATGGAAATGTTTATGACAGCAGTCCTAAGCCAGCATTTTCCAGTTACTTTCCACATAGAGAAGCAAAGAATGAACTAAACAAAAACGAAGCCACACAATCGGTATTTTTATTTAAAAATATTTATTAAAAAGGTTAACCTCCCAACATCTAATGCAGACAACATGTGAGAACTATTATGTGCACAGAATTTCTATCTCCAAGGAACCTCACAAACACCAACATACTCAGTTTCCTCCTGAGGCAAGTATCACACCTATACTGCAGCTGGAGAAACCCAGGCAGGAAGATGAGATTTACCTGAAGGCACAGAAGCTAGTCAGTTCCTGACTCTGCGCCCAGCCAAGGACCACACCTCGCTTTCATCCGCTCTAGTAATTACAAATAAAAGAATTCTCGGTCTGTATATTCTTTTCAGGCAGAACCTGTCTGACCTGTTAACTTACTGAGAATGTGTTTTAAAAGTCCCAAGAGGGACAGTCGGTGGAGATCCTTCCTTAAAAGAATCACAATAGGATGTTTCTCATAGGATACCTACCCCTCTTCCCTTACTCCAGACTGCATCCAGCCTCTAGCTTTGGATGATGGGGGATATAAATGGTGCCAGATTCTTGTTCTGAGGAGGGAATGCCTTCTCTAGACATTGCTTACAAGACAACAATGAAATGAATTCACTCATCAGGAAAGAAACAAAAATACAGGACCGTGTTATTCATCTTGCTCTGATCAAGGCAACATGAAATACTGAATAAAATGAAACTGCAAAGCAGTAGAAATTCCAGCAAAAAACACTGGTGGAGTTGGACTGATGAGGGAAAAGATTTAATCACCTCGCAAGTAAGTGCAGCATGCATTTACCCCCCTGCAAAATCAGCTAGGTTCACAGAAGTGAACAAAGGCAGCTAATTCTTGCCTCTAAGTCCTGATTTGCAAGCCTAGCATTGCATCAACTAACACACTGCTGTGAACAGCCCTTGGGAAGCTGGCTGAGTTGCACATCTTCTGACGCTCCTGGATTCCTCATGTGAACCTTTGCACATCTCGGTGAGCACAATCTGGTTCTTAACTTCAACCAGAAAACACAGAGTCTGACTCTGGTTCCAGAAAGATGTCCTTTCACAGGTTCTTTCTGTTTAAACTGGGATATACCTGACTCCAGCAAGGGTAAATATAAGAAAGCTAGTCAAAATGAGGCCTCCATAACCACACACATCATATCAATTAGAATTTCACAACACTGTTCATGGGAATAAGCATTGAAAAGACTGCATCCTCGGTAAAAAAATCTGTAGTACAGATGATCCCAAGATCAAAGTTCACCTTAGAGACTTATCAGTAGGATTCAGCTACAAAGGGAAGCATACCATCAGAGTTATATCACATAGCCATACCAAACATAGTTCTCCATGTGTACATATCACTTCCTTAGGGAAAAGTACCTTCAAGGGGTGGCCCGAAGAACATAAACAAGGTGCTGAAGCAATGTCTGTGGATTTTCCCAAAGGAGTAATCCTCCTGACTCAAAAGCCATTAAGCGCTTTATATTTCGTCAGGCTGCAACAGGTATGTCACAAGTAAATTCATGTCATTAATATTAAAAAATATCAGACCAGCTCAGTTGCCAGTGTAAAAACTACAGATCAGCTGTCAAAACTGCTGTCTGACTTTTATTTCTATTATGTTTTACAGCACCAAGAAAATCCATCTCTGATGAGGTATATACCTTCTCTGCCCTCCTGCATTTTTTCTCTGAACACAAACATGTACAAGTGGAAGATGAAATTTCAAAGTTCGGCAGAATTTTCACTAACTAGGAGTTAGTGAAGTTATACTCTACTTCCAATTGCAGTCACTATTCTACTTCCTGAGAGGCAGCAATTTTATACACCACTTTCTCATGAGTTTTCCAGATACTGAACAAATACTGAACACTCAAAGCTCTTACAGCTTCGGAAGCATTGGTAAATGGTCTATGCTGATTGGAACTTCTCTCCAGTTTATTTTTATATATATATATATATAAAACCAAGAGGCAGCCATCACATCGTAGAATAGTATTTGAGCAACACGGTTTCTGTATTACAGGAGTTGTGCTAATTCAGGCTTTATTTTGTACTCCCAGACATACCCAACTCAGGTTATAGCCTACTTGATTTAGGTTTCCTTTGCTTGCTTGGAGATGGCATTTGTGTTGGGAATGTCTGTGCAGTGAAGACAATCCCAAAGAAACCAATTAGCCACCTCAGCCTGCACAGCAATTAGCTTGGAATTAAATATCAAGAATGCCATCTGAGATCTGTCAGAGGTTCTTATATATTGGACAATTTGCCAAGCTTTGAGGAAAAAAAAAAGTATATATATAAAAAAGTGATACAACTCAGTTAACTATGTTGCATAACAAACATTTAAATAAATTTTGTACCTTTGGATGCCACTGCAAGGACTCGTGTAACATTGCTTACCATAAACTCAGCAAGACAGGAATTGTAGATAGCTGTAACTGCAGAACGTCAGCAAGCAACAGCGACATGTCCCAACACACAAAATCCAAGAGAAACATCAAGCTTTTGTCTTCACACATTTACACATATATCCCTCAAATAACCCCATTACAAAGTTCATTCTTGATCTGATCTGATTCAACTGCAGTAAGCCCTATCCATTCAAATGGTTGTGTATTGATGTACTGCGTATTATTCATGAGCAAACTCTGAACTGACAGTACTTTGTCATCACAAGGGACTGCACCAGTTCCACAAAGCTGGGTTTTGTTCGTGCTGGTTCTGTACACAGCCTAAAACCAAGAACAAACTGGGAGAGGATATGACACCGACAGCTGACTCAAGAAACACATTCCAGTTTGGAGAATCCTGGTTTCCTCAATGCACGTGCTGGAAAGGATTCAGAACAAACATAACATCCCTGGCCAGAAGTGCTGACTGGGCCTCAGAGAGCCACTCGGTAACGTTTCTGAGAGGCAAGCATCTCTGACCAGGCTTGGGAGAAAGCCTCACCGAGCCTTGTGCAAGCAAGGCAGTGATTCGTGTGCCAGCAGATAAATCAGGGAGAGGAGGGAGGCACGGCCCATTCACTTCTTTCCACCGAAACATATTTAATGAAGAAATACTCTGCTCTGCCATGCAAACAGTGAGTAAGGCTTGTTTGAAGTTTAGCCTGAAGCCCACGGCCACGCGGACAGCTCCTGTTAAAAGGGTGACTGCAGCTTACGTTTCCCTGCGCAGCTGCAAACTCAGGAGCAGATCTCGATGTTCTAGTTGTGTGGGTGCTCTCTACCCTCTGAAAAAAATCCTCATCAGCTAAAATATAACCGTAACAGAGCTTAAGAAAAAATGTTGCAACTCTTACAGCATCTTCAGTCGCAGATTCCTTTCTCCTCACTCTGCAAACTCCAGTTTAACTCCCTACAGAATTCCCTCTGCTTGTCCAGTTTTCTTCCTGTACTTCAGAATGACCTGGATATTATTATGCCTTATACAAATATTTAGATACCTGAACTCTTGGCCCTTCAACAATTCACACAACTGTGAAGAAACTGAGCAGTCTGGGCAAAGAACACACCAATACAGGGCAGGCTATCTTAAAATACCTCCACCCTCGTTTCACTGCATTTCTCACCACATCCTTCACTCACTGTTAGCAAAAAAAAAAGACTAGCAATATAATTTAATTACTGGATAAAAGCATTAAATATTTTAAATACTTCATTACATCAACACAGTTCATTTCAGTGCAATTCCTTTAAATTAAAGTAACCCCAGTCACTTTACAAGTGCCATTAAGGGGATTTCCCGTACAGCCACACAAATGCCAAAAGCATAAGGACACCGATCTATTTTGAACATTCAACTAAACAGTCCATGGAACTTAATTCCAGTAAGCTTTTTTCAGTAAGCTCTTTTTCAGCCTGCAATCTATTACCCACATGCACAATGAAGTGAACAAACAACCCCAAAAGCCAGGTAGGAAGAAAACTGAGCAAAGGACCTCAGAGAATGCAGAGTTCTGTGTATCGCAAGCACCAGAATGGACTTCACGTTCTGCAGGGCATGAAACGTTGCTACAGGGATAATGAACGAGCACAGCGCGCTCACACGGGCACACCTCATGAGAAGAACTACACAGAACATCCTAGCATGTGCACAGCCTTTGGCACGTGGCTGCCTTCGGCAGCTGCCAGGGCACAGGGTGTCCAGCTTGGGGTCCTGGTGTCCAGCTTGGGGTCGTAGGACACCCTTTTGGGGATCATACGCATAGCCCACTACAGATGTCCCCCGTCCCTCCCAGGATTAAAACCACTTTATGCACTCACTTTTCTGGTATTGCAGCAATTCTAGCTCAGAACCAGCCAGCAGTGACCTCTAAACAGGAGAACACATCATTATTTTTTCACAACCTCTGAACACACAGGCATGTGTGACTATCACGCTTTTACACTGACAGACAGGAACCCTCGAAAAGCTGGTCTTGGGTCACTATAAATAACAAATCCTTTCCACCATGTTTCATCTTCTCTAATTTTATTTTCTTTTAATGAATACAGGTGTATAAATATTTTTCTTCACATGTTCACGTTTTCTTCACATGAGCTGTCAGGCAGAGAAGGACCTGGGGGTGTTGGGTGACTGCAGACTGAATATGAGTCAGCAGTGTGCTCAGGCAGCCAAGAAGGCCAATGGCATCCTGGCTTGTATCAAAAACAGTGTGGCCAGTAGGTTTAGGGAGGTAATTGTGCCCCTGTACTGGGCATTGGTGATGCCACACCTCAAGTACTGTGTCCAGTTCTGGGCTCCTCACCATAAGAAGGACATGGAGGTCCTGGAGCGAGTCCAGAGAAGGGCAACTGGGCTGGGGAAGGGGCTGGAGGGCAAATCCTATGAGGAGCGGTTGAGGGAGCTGGGGCCATTTAGCCTGGAGAAGAGGAGGCTGAGGGGAGACCTTATCACCACCTACAACTACCTGAAGGGAGGTTATAGAGATAGGTGACAGCCAGGGGACAGGAGATGGGACAAGGGGGAATGGCATGAAGCTGTGCCAGGGCAGGTTTAGATTGGATGTTAGGAAAAAATTTTTGACTGAAAGAGTTGTCAGGGCCTGGAACAGGCTGCCCAGGGAGGGGCTGAGTCACCTTCCCTGGATGTGTTCAAAAAAAGGGTAGATGAGGTACTTAGGGATATGGTTTAGTTTAGGATGTGAATGGTTGGACTTGATGATCTTAAAGGTCTTTTCCAACCTTGTGATTCTGTGATTCTGTTTGTATGTAAGCATTGGCTCAGAAAAAAACAAAAGAAAAAAGCACACCTCAAACCCAAATCCTGTTCTCAGGAACATAAATAGCAAATACAGGAAGCTAATTAGATTTTGCACTATCTGTCAAGACCAAAATTTAAGACATGACTAATCCAAGGGAAAAAACCCAATGAAATAATTACACAATAGAGATGAACATATACTCTCTCTGAAGCTTCCATGTCTGCCACAGCTTTTCATAAAATCATCGTTAAGAAAATGATAGGAAAAGGTGTGAAAGAGGAAAAAACCAAAGTAGGCTGCTTTGAAAACTTACCAGTACCATCAGAAAATATAATCTCGACGAAAAGAGAAATGAAGGGCTAGACATACTGCCTCTGAACCAGAGAAGCTGGGGACCATCTAACATTCCTGGTTAGCCCCCTCCACAAACACTGTGCAGAGTTTCCAATACTCCTCTAAAATCATTCATATAAGCTGGGCTTGTTAAAAGACATATGGGTAGCTCGGGGAGAGAATGGGAGGAAGGTGATGTTAATCAAGTTGTTTTCCCAGTCTAAAATAACATTTGGTACTTCACAAGGTCACGGATCACTTTGTTTCTTGTAGTGACAGCATTCAGGGACACTTCTCCATTGCACTTTTTGGGTGTTTTTTCAAACTCCTTTAAGACTGTTTGCAATGATTCTGTGCAACCACATTTTTTGCATACATATTTTCCTCTTACCTCAATGAACATGCAATTTCAGCCTTCAGAAAAAATCATAACCTCTTTCCAACTTAATGGAGAACAGGAATCCAAAAAGAAAAAGGAAATAAAAAGTATGTAAAAATATCCTGAGAACCCAAATGGAGAAATATATAAAGGTTCTTACACTGAAATCTTCCTTTTAGTTCTTTACACATCTGCACTATATTCATTAAATACCCAGGGAATCCCATACTCCATCATAGGGGAAAAGCCACCTACTACAGCAGTCAGCAGACCCTTCACTGCAGCCCACTCTCTACTACCTCCTATCTTGCTGGCACATCACCTCTCAGCTTCTTATAACCACCATCTAGTCCAGCATAATCCCCAGGACATCTCACCTCACATTTTGGCCAGAAGATGTAGCCTGGATGTCCGCTTATGAGTGACACACACACATCTCCCCAGGCACATCCCACCAGGGCTCCCACGTTTGGCCGGAGATGGCCCAAGTGATCGCTACCAGAAGGTTCTGCCAGAAACTCCCATCTCTCTCACTCCATTAAAAAATTAATTAATATTCAGGCTTGTCATATTCATCCCAAGCTGGACACTTGCTCTCACCAGTTTCTGTCTAGTACAGGAGTGCTAGGCAGCAAGTGTGTCTCTATCCTGTTTCAAAAGTGATTTGAAATTACTTGAGTGCTACCAGAAAGTACAAAGCTACTCACGGAAAGAGGTAAAGAGAGCCTAAGTGAACATGTCTGATGAGATCAGTGGTTATTAGGCACTAGCAGCCAGAAGTAGTAGTGAAGACGTACATCAGCACAATCTCCTCCTCATTATTAATATTTGGGTATGACTGAAAGCAGAAAGACAGCAGCATTAATGTGCTTGCATTAAGGTCAGTGGAACAGCTTGTAACACACTATGCCCTGTTTCTAAGTAAAAGAGCAATAATTTTAAAATAGACCTACCAGATTATCAGAAGATCAGACACACACGTGCACGTATGAATAGTCCATCATAAAACCAAAGTCTAGCTAGGCAGATCTATACTGGAAGCATGTGAGAATTAAGGCAGCTCAGTAAGATCTGAGTTGTTGTTTCAGCATGATGCTGTACTTATATGGGTGTACCACCTTGTTTGCTCCTTTCTCTGCCTATAGAAATAGAGCTACCAAGTTTTGAAGGGGGAATTAAATGAAGAAACATGGTGATATTTCCCCCTCCTGAATGCACTTGAGTTCCTGAACCCTTCAGCAAAGCTCCTGGTAGAGAAACCAATATTGTCCAAGATTATTTTACTAACAATTATTACTGGCTACAAAACACTGACCTGTTCATACAGTACACTGAGAAAACACATACACGAAATGACATTGTAAGTTACATATGAGCAAATACTCATACCATCACTACTAAGCCCAGAAGTAATTCACACATGCAGGTCTACTGTGTTCCTCCACATAACCCCCGATCTATCCCTGAAAAGCAGTGACAGGATATCGGCAGGAATGCCAGATGCACCCACCATCCCTGTGACATTCCAGCAGGGTTCCCAGAGAGGCTGAACCGGTGCGCTCCCAGTGTGAGCCAACAAGTAACTGTCCATGGTTTGGGAATTGCTCCCTAGGTGCAATTCTGCTGTGGCAAAACAGAGCTCATATTCCAGCAGAGAAGCAAATTATGACTCACCCTGAAAAATACACAGTGATACAAATGTTTCTAATTCTAAGAGTTAACCCTTTCCTGCTGAGAGCTTGCTGCCTGCTGAAATGCCATGCCTTTCACCAGGCTTCTGAGAAGCCCATTCTTCTTCCGTTTCAAGAACAGTGTTTGATTCCATTCACTGACCAACCTCCTGTGGCTGTTTTTAGCATCACAGCTACGCATGTGACAGACTTTGGATGGGAATTTAATTCTGCACATTTGTCAATGCCTAGCACAGCCACGCTTCCATTTACTGCTGCAAGGCACGTAAACATTACTGAACATTACACTCTTTGAACTTCAGTGATGCTGCCTTAAACTACTCAGTATACCAGCATGCTCAGATTCTTCCTATTACCTTTCTCTTCTGCCGGTTGCTATGAAAGCAGCTGTCAGAGATGTGGTTGAATAGCTAAGGAAGTGAGAAAGATTCATGAAATTTCAGTCCCGATGTCAAACTACATCCTGGTTCTTAACTGTGTTGGCACAGCCTGGGAAGGAAGGAGCTAGTCTGCTCAGAAAGTTGAACTGACCTTTAAAGGCAAAACATCTGCTGAGAGTCATGAGAAGTTCAGTCAAATAGATTAAGGCAGCTGACCTGCTGCCTCATGGAACCACAAGATATTCACGGAACCAGTTATTGCCATTAACTCTGACCAAGTCAGCCGAGTACATCAGTCAAGAAGAATCAGACAGCTCAGAAGTTCACTGACAGTAGTTAACTATTACTCTACTAAAAACAAAAACAACAACAAAAAAACCAACCCAAAAGACCTACATAGATTTTTGTGAAAAGGATAGACTGAAAAATTCTAAATTGGTTTTCCTCTCCACAGAACATGACAGCAGAAAGCCCATTACTTTCCTTCATATCCAGACATCGAAACATGACATTCTCAAGCCTAAGTTTCTAACATATTTTATTTAAGAGAATATAAATATTAGCAATTTATAACAATTTGATTAAGGACTACTATAAATGTTAATACATGTAAAGCTAATTAAAAATTCAAGTATACCTTTAAAACTTGAGCACCTCATTTTGAAATAATAGTTTGTTTTGGTAAATATGACAACACAAAACCCAAATATAATTATAGTCAGCACTACGTAATTAATATACCCTGAAATTCTCCAGAAGACCCAGGTCGCTGCACAGGAAGATCCCGGGTTTCAATCAGAAGCCAACACCGCTGAGCTCTGAAATCCAGACCACTGAGAGCCACCGCATTGTGTCTGCTGGCGAGGCACTCCTGAGGATACAATCTACTGAAGGAGGTCCTTAATTTACATCACTGCTTGGAGGGGAGTTCAGAGGGGAAAGTAACACTTCTGCATGTGTATATAATCAAACACTTTCCGTGTTAGGCTGAGAGAGAAGTGCACTGCAATCCAAAACTGGGGAGGAGGGACAGATGGAGCTGTAGACAAACTGCCACTATTACAGGCCAGATGTATCTGGCTCTAAGGAAAGCAAATAAAGGTCAGAGGTTTACAGTAATAAAGTGGCAACTGTAACACACAGATGTGTTCACATGAACCAAACAGAAAACATTGGCAGGACCCAGCACACAAAAGCAGTTACTGGTACTGCCACAGTTTCAGGAAAACTAAGCCCAGGGCAGGTACTAAAATTATTCCGTCTCAAACACCACCACACAAAAGACTGTATCTGTCCAACTACTGCCTGTGATTTCTCTCTCTTACAAAGCAATATACATCTAAAGCAAACTTCACCCCAGTATGATGAAAGTGTTGCCACCTGATACAATACCACTGTAGTGGATGGGCAAAAACATTCTCATAATACAATGCAGTGGTTTTGGGGACCTTTTAATGAACATGTCATTAAGTTTAAAATCAGAAGGGGGAAAAATTCAGAGGAGAGTAAGAAATCACTCTTCAATTTGCTAAAAAAGAAGCATTTCTCCTTTTAAGTTTATGGATGACAGAAGTTCTGTAGTGATGTTTATAGCTGCATAACAGCTTTATAGCCAGAATTATGCTTGCACAAGCAATTTACTTTTGATTCAGCAGCAGGAGAGGGAGAAAATTAAAAGGAAGGAGTTTCAGTGTTTGCGTCTTGGGGGAGAAGTGTGTTCTCTTCAGCTTGAACAAAGTATTGCTACTTTACTTTTACTTTTTTTACTTTTTTTTCTCTTAAGCAATGGAAAAAAAGACATGAGAGAACAAAACAGACTGTCATGATTGACCATATTCCCTTTTTATGCCATAAACCATTAATTAGGACACTCATGTTGGACTGGAAAACCTATGCTCAGATCCCTCCTTCTTCAGGTGACAATTTGAATGGCATACCATAAACAATGTCTGTGCTCCCAAGAAGAGAAAACAAAATATTAAACATACACTTACAGACTAAGAACTTGCATGCTTCCATTTACAACGGAACTATATTCTACCAGCATTTCACTCAAGTCTGAAAAAGGATTAAAGATTATGCCAGACCACCTTGATTTCAACACTGCATTGCTTTGAAAATAACTGACTTTACAACATTACTAATACTTTACCATACTGTGTGCACAGAAAAACTATGTATTTAACTAACATTCACCTTTTTTTCAGCATAGGCTTTTTAAAAACCTAATTGAACACAAAATTTACTCAGTCCTCCTTTCTCCAGTATCATCTTTTCATTTGCTTACAGGAAAACATACCTCCAGATCTGCCTGCCCGCATAAACAAACTTAATAATTGCTACACCACACCAAGGACATTCTCTTTCCCCAAAAGCCCTGCTTTGCCATCTGGAAAATGAATTACAGTCGCTGCAGAACGTATGGCATCTGGTGGGTACAACCTGAGCACAGCAGGGCGGCATGGCTATTGGCAACAAGGAAGCTGTGAAGCCCTCTATTTCTAACCTTTCCAGGAACACGGATAAAATGTTGAAATAAGCACCTACAGAAACAATTACACAAGGAGAAGTAGGTAAACATATTGAATCCAAAGTATTAATTCCTTCCTTCTTACTAATTCTGCCCCAAATAAGCACTAGCTTTTCATGTATGACACTGAAATTTTCAAGCTTGTCCTGACTCTCTGTGCTCTTAAAGATGTGCAAAGAACATCCTGGGAAAGCACCCTGCATTTCACAAGTAGCCTCCAGTATTTCTAATTACAGCAGAATTTATCTTCGTTTTTTAATAAGTCAAATAATATTTACCACATGAGGAATGACCAGAATTTCCCATGTTAATATATTCTGTTGAGTCATAAAAAGAGAAATAAATCAATTTATGCAGTTTTAGTCACTGCCAGAAAACTTGACAGACAAAACCTAACAACCGAATAATTTCCCTGTATTGCTCCAAAATTCAGGATATAACAAATAAATATTATTGTAAAATATACAAAGTGAGGACAACATTCCAGATAGAGCATTTCAGACACCACAATCATTTAGAAGCACGTGCACTGAGGAGTGCTATCACACTTAAACAATATGGGGGTTCGGTTCGCTGTGATTTCCAGAGCAGGGGCTGGGGTCTGCTAACAAATTCCATTCTGGTAAGAGGATCCCTTCCTTTCCATTTCCCATGCAGCAAGAAGGCGATAGTGTTTCTGTAAACATCACTGACTGGGAGGTAATGCCACCAATCTCTGCAAATGTTTTATCACCAATTAGCTGAAAAGGATTCAGAAAGAACTGGTGCCCTGGCCGGTGGATTATGCTCAGGAGCTCTGAGCAGCCTCTTTCCTGGGCTGGTGCAGCGTGGGTTGCAACATCTGGTATGCTGAAGGATTCTACAACTTGTTTGCAAACTGCAGGTGGCTGGAATTCCTGCAAATGCTGCTTTTTAAAAAATTAATTAATTCAGAAAAAAACACCCCAAAACAAAACGTTTAGACACTTTTGTTCCTGAAGGCATTACCATCACTCCACCGATTATGCTAATGGTGTTCTACTGCTATTAAAATACATCTAGGCGCCAAGCAGACAATCGCCCCATTTTCCAGCCTATTTAACAAGTTGAAAACATAACTCTACTCATTCTTTATTTCCTTGCTACGATAAACTTTTCAGTGGGGGAAATAAGAAGGGGGTGGTGGTGAAGTTTCCTGTAGGCAAGAATAATTTTTTTACTTTTTTAAAAAATCCAAACCAACCCAAACAAACAAGTATCCACTGTAAAACCCCTACTTTCAAGGAAACCCTAAAAATTATTAAATGACCCGGACATCATTTACTGGAAGCTACTCTGTGAAACACTGAGTAATGCAAACAGCTAAAGGTTTTTTGGAAGACAAAAAGCAGGAGGTCAGGAATTCAGCCTCTCCAGTATTTCACTAAAAAACAGATTAACTGATATACAGAGAAGATATTAGTATTTTCTGGTCTGCACAGTTCATAAATTTAAAACCAGAACACTATTCATGTTATTTCTCACAGTTTTATTATTTAAAGCTTTTGGTATTCATACAGCAACAACAGATGATTCAGGCTGCCTCTCAATGAGTGAGCCACATATGTTTTTCCATCACATTACTACTCAACTGAAACATCATACTTCCATACTTTCCCCCCTTTCAGTGAAAAAAGATGTTTTATGGCACAAATTCTGCTCCAAAACTAACAGGACTCCCCCTCTTTCCCTGCTATTGATCAAATATTACAGAAATGACTAGCTGACAAATCTACATTTAACACCTCTCATAGCTGCTGAAGAATTACAAAGGCAGACTTTTGCTGATACTCCTTCTTACAGGATTCAGATTTTCCTCCAGAAAATTTAACTTTCTCTTTTGCTAGACATCACAGAAGACAATTATGCTTGTGGTCTGAGCTTAAGTCATAAAAGCTGTCCAAATACTTAATTGTGCATTAATTTCTGCAATTAAAGAATTCTCTATATTAAACTGAGTTGCAGAACACCATACCTCTAATCTTCAAAACCTAATTCTTTGTCTACACTATGTATTTGCCTCTTCTCTGAGCCAACATACATATTCATCCAATCACCAACCTGGTAGAAAGAAAACTGTACCAATATTTTAATTTACCATAAAAGAAGAAAGAAATATCTACATGTAGAGTCCACTTATTAGAAATAATCACAAAGCACTTCTTACCCTCCTTTCAACCCAACAAGGGAAAAGTCTTCTGAAGAAGCAGTCAGGCTCTAAATGAAAGGTTGTGCTGTGTTTGTTAATAACAGACATCCAAGTGTTGACAAACACTGATTAAAAACCCCCAGACTTTGAAAGCCCTGAAGAACATGCATACAAAATACTGTTAAATTTATTTACAGAATGCAAAAGAAAAACCTGGGTTAACATGGTTGTGTTGCCCTCAACCTAGCCAAGGAGGATTTCTCCAAAACAAAAAGTAGGAGGTGAAGATCGAAAACGACTCCTCCATTGACTGAAGACTTCTGAAAGTCATAGGAAGCAAAATTTTTGGTAGAAGCATCACATACAACCTTTTGATTACAAGGGAGATCTTTATCTATCCTAAATTTTAAAAAACAAGAGAGTGATTTAGTGAGCCCTGCTGGCAATGGAATCTTTCAGTCATCTATAAAGACTGACAGCTTGCCCAGGTGAAGGAACAGAAACCAGCACCACACTCTTCAAATCAAAGGATTTCTTAAGGATAGTTTCCCTATGAGCTATTTTACGGTGCAGCTATAGCTACTGTAACAAATTGATTCCCTGAATATTCCAGAAGCAACAAGCAGAAAAGCACTGCCCCCCCAATGAAATTCCACTTCCACAACAGTGCTCATGGCACCAAACTCTGCCAGGACTTTTTTGCCAGGCTGCTTTGCAGACCGGTAGCTACAGCATTAGCAATGTGGTGAATAAGGTGTGACAAGGAGGAATCAGGAAGCCTGGGTTTCCATCTCTCCTTCTGACTCACTGGCTCATCAGGAGCAGCCCTGTATCACGATAGTGATACTCTGCTTTCTGCCCTTGACCAACTGCCTTCAGAAGAGGCACTGCCTTCTCTCATGCTTTAGGTGCAGCACTGAGTACCACAGAGAACATGAACATTCTGAACGCTGTTACAGTGGTGACATATTCAACTTTTAAGTGTATCACACCTATTATTGGGGACACAAAATGGAGGATTCTAGCAGGAAGGGAAAATAGTTTACTACAGTCTACATGAGAATTAAGATTCAGTACAGAAACACATTTTAAATGTCAGAAGAACATGTTCCAGATTGCTTTTATTGAACCAATTTGATTCCCTTCCACCTCTAAAACAAATGTTATCAATGAGAAGTAATACTACCACATCCAGCTAAAACTTTTCCCACTTGTTTGTTACAAGGTTTGCTATTCTGAACATATTTGTTCAAATTAAAATACAAAGGGCAAGTCATATGGCAAGATTATGCCCTACTGGAAATTCTTCAGCTTGTTTTAAGTAATACTTTGCTCTACAATATTTATCATCCTTAGCAGAAGTATGCATTATTCATTCCAGTTCTACCTGGCATGGGGCAAACCAGAGAAAAGAAGTAAGGACTGTGACACGATACTTCTATTGCACTTCTGTATAAAAATACTGTCACTGTTTCCCAGTTTTCTGAAGCTGATGAATCTCAGGGGAGTGGGAACATGACACCAACAAAAGCAAAAACACCAAAACCCAACCAACCCCAAGAAAATCCCAATCCCCCCAAAAAAGTAAACTGATGACTCACACTGACTGTACTCATTGCATTCATCTAGCAAGTTCCATGCAATTCCTCACTTTCAGTCAGTCAAAAAATCTCTCAGGAGAGTAAATATTTTCAGTGCTGATTTAAGCAGGCACACAGTAGGATGGAAGCTATTTAAACTACTGTAAACATTGATATTAAAACCTGCCTTGGGCTCACTGCCCATAATTTGCTATAAATTTAAAAATCTAACAGTAGAGTTAGTAAAGAGTCCTGGTTATGCTAGAAATACATTACCATTAATCTCTCTAATACAAATAGAAACACTCAAATTTAATTCTAACTACGGCTTCTTTTGCATTTAAAGACAACAAGGTTAGAGAGTTGTCATCTTCAAAAGTGTTAATTGTCCTCAACTCAGCCTTGAAGTAATATTGTTTTTAGGATCAGCAATCCAAAACAAGTAATGTCTGTGTATTTGTTATGAGATGGTAGCCAATAGAAAATGAATTCTCCTAACTAATAACTGATATCCTAAACTGATATGAAAGAAGAACAGTAAAAACTGATTTTGTAGGTCTTGGCTACAGTAGGACTTTATTACAAAGTGGATTAGGGCAGGGATTTTAAAGCACAGTAAGTTGTCTGTACTTCTAGCTTAATTATTTGAAGTAGATAAAACCAGACCACATAAAAGAAACTGCTGCCAAACAATAATAATGCTCACAGGCCAGAAACGTGGAATAGCAATTCCAGGCTTCCATGCATGCAAGGGTGATGGTACCTGTGCAAGAAGCATGGCTTGATCAAACGTGGTTTGTTATCTGTTTTGATTTTTTAAAATGTATTCCTGTATCAGTTTTTCAAAACATAAATCAAGACTCAACAGGTATGGATTATGGTACAGTGCACTACAATGCAAAGCTGTTACCCAGGACTTCATTGTGCCATTCATTAGATGCTTCCAAACCTTTCATTCCCTTGTGGAACTAGTTTCTTCTGCTTGTCAGCAACAGATTTTTCCCTGTACTACCCTGAGAGAGAAACAACATGTTGTTTCTCATTCATTCACATATTCTTAAACTGGACTTGCATAGGGGAGGCAAGAATAAGGGAAGTGTGACTGTAACATCAGCATGGGCTGAGAGCACAGTGCTTTCAACACATTCTGCAAGTGCATGTCTTTATTAGTGTTTTCCTTCACTCTTTCTCAATAACAAGATTATATGTTCTTAAAACAGTTTATAATGGAAAGACCAGTTCCCAAACCCTTTATTTTTATACAGGAGATAAATTTAAAGTTATAACCCTCCTTAATGTTTGAACGCTTGCTGTTCAACACAACTATGGGAAGAAAAATGCTACTTTCAGTAACTGTCTTTATTTAAATACTACTGGCTTATAGAGTGGTCTTCGAAAATTAACCAACTTGAATGCCAAACATATAAGAAATTAGAAAAAGAGGAACAGAAGAGTGGTGAGTAGCATCAAGCATCTGATTGTATACCCTGATGTATGCAATTTTACAATAACCAACACCCGACAATGTTCCCAGCCATGACAACATCAAGATGACAGCATACATACATGGGTCTTATGCATGTTCCCTTCACACAGAGCCCAGTTCTGAGGCACAGAAAGAACCCAGAAAAGTCGTACAGATAAAACAATTGCATTTTTGCATACTCCCGGGGCACTGAACTCACGGCTCATGAACACCACATGCTTCCTACACCTTTTCCCTTCACTCCTGACAAGTAAGCAACTGGCAACAAGCCTTCAAGATGACTGGCTAATAATTACATCATTGTATGCTTTCCTTCCACTGAAATGAAGGACCGAGCTTGGATAATAAGTAAACAGTGAACTCCATTAGGAAAGATCTGTATCTTCTCCTTTAACTGTTATCGCCTCCAAAGGAGTGTCCCTCTGCTTTTGTTCACTTTTTGTCAGCTTTTTGGGTTTGTTTCCTCAGGGATTTTAAATACAGGCCCACTATACCATAAACTTAAATAACTGCTTACATCACAGTGGTAATACTTACAAATAGAGAATTACAGTAATCATTTCTTCTCCATCATTAATCATTTCCATGACACAGTAGTTAACCAAACGCATTTCATAAATGCTGATAACAAGTGCAGAAGGAGCTGTTGAAGCACAACATACAGCAGAGTTCACGATATAAACCTGATGCCACTGAATGCAAGATACGGTGCAGACTTATCGCCGAAGGTCAGCCTTATTGACATAGGTGCAGCTGCAAAAAAAACCAAACGCAACACAGCTCAAGGTCATATTTGTTTAAGAAAGCAATAACCGTTCTGGGAAATCTACCCAGCCACACAGCTCATTCATTTCTTCCAGTGCTCCAAGTTTACAGGTATTCGCTTCAAGCTGAGTGTGATTTGCATATACGCTGAGACAATTCTACGTTACTTGGCATTGCAGTGGGTGCCTGTGGAGGGAGGAAGATTCCTTGTGTTAGAAGGGACTGAAGTTAGAAATACTAGTAATATTCCTCCTCTGAATAAACTGAGAGAAGAGTTAAATACCTACCCACTGCAGGAACTAAACCCTGGGGTTTTTTTTAACAAGAACCTGTATTTACACTGCTTGGATTCAGTAAATGCACTTGGAGACTGCTGGTTTACACAAATTAGTTTGAAGTTGAGGTTTAGATGGGATTAAAGGATATCTGGGTATGAAAGTCTGCGATTTCCAATATCTGCAAGAGGAGCAAGGGTTTGTGTACAAATAAAACTAACATTTTCAACGACAAAAGTAATGAAAAATATTGATACCTATGGGTAAGATGCCACTAACAACTGCTAGCTTTGTACACTGTGTAGGAGCACGCAGTCAAAAAATGTATACACATTTCCATGTACACTTCTTACACCAGATGACAAAGAAGCGTTAAGCTACCTTTATTTTTCTGATAAAAACTGTAATAGTAAACTACTTTGAAGAGGAATCATTTTGAAATATTAGTTAAAATTAGCATCTTAATTGCTTAAAATGATCTTTAAAAAGTAGCAAATCAGCAGTTTTCAGCTGCTCAGTTGAGAATATCTATGGGGAACTCAATCATCTTAAACAGATTTATTGTTTCACTTGTTAGCATTGTCATGTCAGCATACAGCTATATTTCCTTCACTCTCCATTCAAAAAATAGGATAAAGTTTTGACCAAGAAACGCACAAAGGGCATCAGGAATTATCTGTTAGACAACTTTCTATTCCAGCACACACACACACAAAAAAAAAAGACTAAGGGTAAGACAGACATGTTTCAGAAACTAAATTAATCTGCAATCCTTATGCAAAACTTTGCAAGCAGGAAACAATGGTATCATTAGAAAGGTCAAGAAGAACCCACTGGAATTTATTTCTCATGAATCAACGATAAAATTACCTGTATGTATTACCTCAATACAAGAAACATTGCTGAAATAAATCTAGTATTTTGTTCGGGTACCAAGTATCTGAAGGTAATCTCATTGTAAGAACAAATAAAAAAATAAATAGATAGATTATTCCATCCAGATTGTGACTGAAGTACCAGAAACTATGGAGAATTCTACTTGTTAGACAAGTGCACGGGGGATACAGAAACACTGACAGGACCGCTGCTGAAACTCCAGGAGCAGCAGGCCATGCACTTTAGTGGAAAACTCACAGGTAACTGCTAAATTCCAGATCAAGACTAACCTCAAACTGACAGTATCCACCCTGCAACACAGGGTGAAGCCTGGCTGGTGTCATTCCCACAGAAGCTGACACAAAAAAGTGCAAGTTCAGCGACAGGTCTGGACTGCTCGTTTCTTCAGTTTAGCAGCTTTTCATCCCACAGCATTCTTGGTGTGTGATATGCACAACAGGACAAACTCAGAGACAGCATAAGTTAGAAGCTGCAGAGTGGCATAAATCTAATTAAGCCTCAGTGGTAAAACTAAAGGAATGTAAATTAGAACCAGATATGTATCAGCTTCCTCATGCAAGTTGAGCTGAATCAGACTTCCTCTGGATTCTCTCAATCCAGCCCAACATTCCTACCCCATGGAACTCAAAATCAAACTGGAGTCTTAGACAACAGTTAACCAAAAAGAATGCATTTAAACTCAAAAAAAGTAAATACATATGCAAAACATATTTAAAAATGTGGTCAAAATAAAATAGGTTAAGCTTTTGCTTTTTCTGCATACATGTTAGTTTAGAGGAGAAAACCCCCACGCCAAAGTTATGGTTGAAATTGTTTCCTCAAGGACTTCCACTGCTGTGCATTTTACCAGCAATAGTAACTGCAGCAATCAACCAAGTCATCCTACTACTGCGGGATCAGTAAAAACTTGGTACTTCTCCAGCAGCAAGGGGAATGTGAAAGAACAGCTTTATAATGAATATGGGTTTTACTAAGGGCCAGTAATGCAGAAGAGCTCATCAGAGCAAACTTCTGAAAGAGCAAGCTACTGCTATCTTGACTATTTGAATATACATAAAAATTCTGGGACTTGTTGTCCAAATACACTGCATTTGTCTTACTTTGCAATTACTTTACTAAGTTGATAAGCAATGGCAATTCTTTTATTCACTATTGAAGACAATCGCTTTTCAAAAAATACATAAAGGAACAAAGATCAAAAGAAGAACAGCTGAATTAATCTCACAAGATGATTTTAAGCACAGAAGCCACACGAAAAAGCAGTCTGAAACCCAAAATACCATTTTGTAGTTACTCATTCAGGTTTATACCCAAGACACACACACTCCCCGAGTGCTTACACTACTCAGAGCTGACAAAGACATTTATTACTAATCATATGGGTAACAGTCCGATCTACAGAGCAGCACTGCAATTCGGCAGAACATTATTCTAACTTCAGTCAGCCCATCTTTAATACTTACTGTAGATGTCAAAAGCAAAAATATTACCCTAATGACTGGCAACAGCAACTCTGTAGCTGCCACTGACTCCATTTACAGTGATAATGTCCTGTACCCATCTTTTAGTAGCAGGTGAAGGAAACCAAAGCGCTCGTCACTAATGAGAATGGGTTTTTATGACCTGAAAAGGGATCTTTGCACCCCACTCATGTACCCAGTTACAAGTTCTTAAATGAGACCAGGACTAACCCATATCATTGGCAAGTGCGAGTTCTGAAATCATTTGGCTTGACAGCAGTCCCACTACAACCTTCTGTCTACTAACAATGCCAACGGAATTGGGAAGAGAGGTGCACCTTTATATGAACTGTTAAGTACTTTTTCAAAATTACAGGAATCATCCTCTCTTGCACAGCAACCAATTTAAAGGCAATCTATCAGTTTTATACCTGAGGAAGACAACCTTTTAAGTGCCCTGAAGAGATTTTTCTACAGGTCCTAAATTCAGTAAAACACAGAGGTCAGATAAGCCAACATCTAGGCTGATTCACAGTGCAAACATACAGCATCTGGATCCAACAAAGCAGAGAACTAAGTTTCAGACTTACGTTTCTCATCATCAGCATGTACTAGAGATGCTGCTCTCGACAAAACATCCAATGGAGTCTCCATTCCTCTCTGGATCCTGGAAAATTCAGAGTCAAAGTTTCAAAGAGTAAACTCACAGAGTCCTTGCCAGAACACACTAGGTGGTATGCCACTTGCTCAGAGCATACACACATCTGGTTTTACAGAAGGAAGTAGTAACACCCAGCAAGAGCATGACAGCAGAAAAAAAATCAAAAATCCAGGTTTCTGTTGGTCTTTTCACATTGTACCAGCACAGGATTTGTTACAATTAAATCTTAACTTGTTGAAAACAAGGGAACATTTGAATTCGCTTTCTCACCAACTACTCATCCAAAGCAAACCAGACCAAATTCTCAAATACTTGACCAAGGACCACTGCTGACATACGCTGCAACAGGGTTATCTGCTATACACTGTGGTCTTGCCTCCTACCTGCCAGCTTTCCATCCCAATCAATGTACACTTCAGCAATATGCTAAGCAAAGGACTGTCCCACTAAAAACAAAACAATAAACACTACCCAAAACCCAACGGAACTGTACTAGAGTTTACGTGAACCTCTCAGTGCTTCACATGAATGGATTCAAGACAAAAATGATATGAAAGGGAAAGGAAGGAAAAGAGTAACATGTTGTCAGGATGTTTTTGTTAAAAGGCCAACAACTTGTAAGTGTTCTTAAATAAGAAGGCACCAGCATAGACAGAATTCCTAAGAAAAGAAATGGAGAAAGAGAGAAAACCCAGGACTGCTAACAATTCCACTGTGTTTTTTTCCCTGCAAAACTAGCAAGCTATTCTGTCATAAGAACTGTTTACTGTAACTTACTTTAAAAGAAAGAAAAAAAAAAAAAAGTAGTGGCAACTACAGAAATCTCAAACACATGTATACAGGCTTAACAACAAGCATATGTTCGGAAGCAGTTTCCTTGACTTTGCACTATAAATAATAAACCTCACTATGCTCCCTCCCTCTTCCTAAATAATGTCAAAGACTTTAAAACTAATCAACGATTTTAAAGCGTAAGAGAAAGGATTTTTGAAGTATTTTTACGTTTCAAAAATATTTTTTCAAGAAAGAATTACATCCAGTCTTGTTTCCATAGAACTGTGTGAGAAGAGGAGACATACTTGAAATAACTAAGCACAGAGCTTGAGGATAAAAGCATGCACTCTCCCTCCCTGTCAGAATCAGCCTTTGCTCAGACTCAGTATTTTAACTAAGCTTATAAATCAGTTAACTCCTTATTTTAAAGACAGTGTATGTGGGTAGGAGATTTTAGAGAGAAAGATCTTTGAATCTTATTTTACTAAATCTATCTTCATTTAATATTTCTATCACCTTTGGCCACACTTTTCCAAATGAAAGCAAAGATTAGGAAGAAAGTGTTGCCTAAGAAGCCTCCCACACCATTCCACTTTGATCCCTTACACCCTGATGCTTGGTGTCTTTCCTGCTTTTTATTCTATTGGGATTTTAAGATAGCATCACTTTATTTCTCCCCAGGCTGTTGAATACTGACCCTCTCACACAAATTCCTCCAGAAGAGTGAAGAATCATTTGAAAGAAAGATTAAAACACGTCTGATCAGGTGGTGTAGCTACACCAAACTGATGGCTAACTCACGATTCAGTGCTGATCACCTGTGCCCTAAATTTCAGATACAGCCACACAAATCTTTTTGGCCAACTCTTTAGAAAGCCCCTCTTGATAAAAAATAAAACAAACACACAAAGAATATTAAAGATATTTTCTGCTGAAAACAAATGTCTATTTTCCTTAAGTTTTTTGGTAATTTTCAAATAATTGGAGTAGCAGATGCCCAATCCCTTTCCGGAACACACTCCTAGTAAGAGAATTAGCTGGTGACAGAAATCCACCTTGAGAGAAGGAAACAGGAACCAAGTCTTAATGCTGTTCAGGAAATTAGACACTTTAAAAACAACTTCACTAAAACTGGCTTCAATGTAGTTTTGCAACTTTGCATATTATTACAGTTTGTACCATGAGACAGCTACAGAATTGTTTCTCTAACAGTTAAGATCTTGTGGAGAACGTCATGTCCATTCAAGAGCTTCTCTGAAAGGATGCTGTTAATACAGAGATCTAAAAATTCCAGGCTGCAGTATCATATATCTGCTTTTTTTTTTCTAAACACCCTGCACACATTTACAGTTATGAAAGCTACCTTCAGGGAGCTATATACTTCCAGATAATTTTTCCTACCAGATCAAATATCCGTCTCCCCAGATCAAGCTAACAAGTCAGGGGTAACAGTTCAGGAAAAAAAGAAAGAAAGGTTGCCTACCAGAATGAGAGAGAAGGAATCTTCTCTTGGACAATTCAAAGCCTAATTCCATCTGGGCAAGGACAGCAACTGCTGCTGCTGCTCCCAGGCAGCCTTCACAGAACAGCCCGCTCATCCTCTGACCGAGTCATGCCTCAGAAATGAAAGCACAGTTCACTTTCCAGGGTTCTGACAAAAAAAGCCAGTTAAAGAGCAGACTTCTGGTAAAAGCCAGCTAATTCTCTGTGTGACACAGAAATGTGTCTATGCAGCAGAAACTAACCCAAGCCAACGCTGAATTACATATCCCCATCAAAACTCACTTCTCTAGCAGCCCACGTGCAAGCACCACTCCACACCACAACTGACTAGCGAAACACAAGCACACAAACTTCACTTTCGCTGGATGGATCTGATTTAAGCACTGTGGAAACAATTTCATAAGTGTCTTAGTGGTTACAAAACCTTAGCTGTTAAAGAGACACAAGCCAAAAGCACTTGTACAAGAGTTCAAGATATTTTTATCTACTGTAATTTCAAATATTAGTTTAGTATCCTACTCAGTCCTTTCATTTATCAGTTACTGCTTCCACTCAACACTCCCCCAGTCTGTCATCTCACCGACACGGCAGCAGAGAAATATTCTGGAAAAACAGTGAAGACCCAGGACGTAGAACAGTAAAGATACAAGGTCTGAAAGACAAAGAAGTTACTGAACACTGATTCACTAGTAATTCATGTGACACTTGAAGAACACAATACTCATTAGTGTAACGTATTTTCCCTCACCTTTCAAGCTTCTGCAGTCTCCCTGAATGCAGGGAATTCTCTCAGCTTAGCAAATGCCTGTTAACAGGTTTTTCTGAAAAATGTAGAGAAATTAAAGCTTTTGAAAAGGAAGAGTTATGTGATTTCATAGATTTATATAGCACCTTTCACACATCAGGGAAATCACATGGGGAAAAACTTGTTTGAAACTTAAGTAAACAGGCAGCAGAGAAACCGGCACCAGAGCCTAACTCCAGACTGAACAACGGGACATTCACTCAATCCCACGAAAGTTATTATTCACAGTGGGATATGTCAGGAAAGATCTGCAATTAAAAGAAGAATTTTATACTTGATGTAAAAAAAATAGGGGGAATAGCAAAGGGAGAGGAAGGGAAGAGGAACATGAAAGCTTATATTTACAGTAGTAATCTCTGTTAGGGAGCTACAAAGGCTTTTGTCTAGAACGGATCTTCACCAGTAGCCAAAGTAACAAAAAGTTAGGTGACAGAAACAATGAAAAATTTGGATGATGAGAACAAAAGGCCTGTACAAAAGCCATGCTGTGCAGATAAGAAAAATCTGGATTTAGACACAGTTCAGGCATAAAGATTGAAAGAGAGGTCACAGTCATAGAGATACTTGAATTACAGGTCAGACTGACAGGGAGAATAGCAGCAGGACCAACAGCCATTGCATTAACAAGAAACAGGTGAAAACAGACACTAATAAGAGGTCTCTCTCAAGCTTGTTGAGCTTGAACCAAAGATAAACATCTACACGATGCCAAGGAGAGAGCAAGGCTGAACCTTTCAATGCTGCAGAGGAAAGTCTGGCACTTGAATTCGTATGACTGGTGAAATTACAGAGATAAGGTTAGAGGGAGAAGTGGATGAAAAAATGAAGCCCTTTGTAACAATGAAAAAGTGAGAAAAGAGTGACAAGACACTCGTGAAACAATCAGGAGTGAGAACTGAAGTAAGTCTAGATTAACACAAGTCGTGGGAAAACAAGATGAGCATGGTCAAATAGGTCAAAAGTGGCCAACGTCTAGGAAGGTCCAGATGCAATATTTTCCCTCCCAGTCACATCCAGAGCCAGAAGGACCTACCAAAAAGGGACTCTGGCCGATTTCTGTGGGAGAAAGGTAAACTGACGAGGAAATCCAGACACAACTTATCAGCACAATCAATAAGTCTATAGAGGAAACAAAGATAAAGCAGCAGTTTGATGTAAACTGGGTCAACATATTTTATTTTTTAAGATAGGAGAGAGTGAAGCGTATTTGTCTTGTGAATGAGAATAGTGACAAGCACATGGTATTCAGTGTGTCCTCAGTAGCCACAATACATTTCAATTCCTTCAGCTGCACTGAGGTGAGAGCTTCTACTTGCGGGTATGTAAGTCCTGTGTTGAGATACCATGTGAAACATTAAACGTGAGCGCTCAGCTTAGATGGCGATTACCACACAGCGCCAATCATCCTTCTGCATTTACAGCTCTCAGTCTCTGGAGCAAGTTCAGGCTACTCAGCCAAAGGAACCATCGAAACACCACTTATTAAAAAAAAAAATATTTAATCAGTACTTTGGGGTTGGTTTTTTGTTTACCATGCCTGCTTTTGCATGTGGAAAATGTGTTTGAACAGGCAAATCTTCAAACAGAAGCAACTACTTAACTTATCACACAGAAAATTATAAGCTTACAGCAAGACTTTGGCATTTTACCCTGTGCTTTTTGTTTTCCTGTTGCATAAATCCCCCTTAAAAAGGCAGCATTTAAAAAGAAAGCTTTTAGCAGCAGTATATGAATTAAAAGCTAGCAAAGGTAGGAAATAAAAGGTGGAAAAGTCTAACCCGACCAGATCTTGTATCTACAAGGGCCCTCAGTCCATTCTATATGCTATATATTCTGCTGCAAACATACCACAAAACATCTAACCACAGTACAAGGAACCAAACCAAAGCTGCCTTTTATAATAGAAAACTTTCAAATGTGTCTGAAAACAAATTAACCTTCTCCGTGTCTCCATATGGCAATAGTTCTGAAAACTACACACACCTAAACAAGATCCTCCTGACACTTTACCATGTCAAGGTAACATACCCCAAAGATCTGGATCAGTGATTTTCAACCTGTTTTAGCTCCTAGCCAGATTCAGTACTAGCAGACTGTCAGATCTACCCTTTTCAAGCACCACTCCTGGGTGCCATCACTTAGGCACTGGGTAATTCCTACTCTAAAATGGGTATAAAAGCTACGTGGTGGCATTCACCTCGCTAGCATCCTGCACGAAAAACACCCTGTCCCCATTCCCATAAGTGCCTTGGAGATGCTGGAGATTCAGCAACAACTGTTTCAACCCAGAAGTGCACTTTAAAAAGCAACATAAACATACGGCAGAGACACATCCAAACTCTACCAGGCCAGACCTGTCTTTTATTTGTGACAAAAGTAGTTTTTATAACTGATTTCAAAAAGCCTTCCAGCCCAATGCCAAGTATCGAGACTATAAGTGGTGTATCAATCAGAAGAGAGAGAGAGGTGTAAGGAATTTAAGCAAAACACACTCTATGTGAGAAATACTCTCACAAGTAGTCAGATAGAAAAATAAAAATTGAAGGCCAAGAAGCTTAGAGAAGAGCCTTAAAAAAAAAGTTTATGTATTATTGAGGCAGGAGAGCAGATTGCTGCCAGATTTTATACAGTTCTGAATCTCAGGCTTTGTAATATTGTTGCCTACGAAGAGAATTTTACTCAGGTTTCATGACCTACTGTTTGCTCCTCTATAAGGAATGTTCTTTAAATAACTCCCTATTCAAAAGTAAGAGAAAATCTAATCAGAAAAATTACTGTGGGAACCCCAGAGCTCTTGATCAGCCAGTCCTCTCCAGTTTAATTTAAAAAACATCAATTTTTCCTCTTCTTGATAACCCTGACACACACTCACAGAGTTAAAGAGAAGCAAGCTGGCTTCATAGTTTCTCAAATATTAGTGGAAGAAGTTGTGAAATTCCCATTCATTGCACTTTTGGAAAAGGGGCACACCAGTGTCACGTGCAGTCAGCTTCACTCAGAAAATTAATTACTTCTGATTACATCAGGGAAACATAAAGCCAGCTTGACTAAACAGACTGAAACTGCAGTGCTAAAGATTAAATTAAAAGGACCTCTACAAATGGAACACGCTAGAGGCAGAGTCAAAAGCCTTTACAGTGCCCTTCCGACTCACTCCGATGGATCTTCCCCACACGAGCCTCTGTCACTGCTGAAATCCCTGGGATTTTCCCCGTAAGGCAGGCACCCTCTCTCGAAGCCAAGGTGTGAATGTAAGATGGCAGTCAAAACGCTCCCCGCTTGCTCCTGCCGCTCCGAAGTAACTTTCCGGACAGGACTTAGGACAGGGTATTTCGTAACAGTTAACTTTCGCATCCTTCGCGGTACCCTGGGCAGCCTCCGGGCTGCAGAGGCTCCGGCCAGCGACACCCCCCAGCTCCCCAGGCAGGAGGGGCCCGAGTGCACCACAGCGAGCGGGAGCGGCGCGGACGCCAGCGGCTGGCCCTCACCCAGGCCAACACCCCGGCCCGCGGCGGTACCCGGCCCTGCCGCCCGACGAGCTGCCCCCGTCCCCCTCCGGCAGGGGAGCGGACCCGGGCGAGCCGCAGGCCCAGGCACCGGCGGGAAGGCGCCGGAGACCTCGGGAAGACCCGCCGTAACAGCGCGGCTCGGTTCCTCCCCTTCCTAATAGCCCCGCGACGGGGCCTGAGGCTGTTCGCCCCAGGCGCCGCTGACCTGCCGCCCGGCCCACCGCAGTTCCCTCAGGGCGACGCGCGGAGCCTCGGCTCCGCCGCCCGCTCCCGGGGCCAGGCCAGTGCCCGGCCCAGGGAAAGTCCCGCAGCGCGGAGGACGAGATGGGGCTGCCCTGTCCCGTCAGGGAGGCAGCGCCCCGCCTGTCAGCGCCCCGCGGCAGCCCCGGGCCCCGGCGCCGCCAGCGGCAGGCTTCGGGGAGCGCGGGACGGAGCTGCTCCGGGCTGCGGGGCCGGCCGCCCCCGCCCGGGGCCCACCGCGGCCGCACCTGTCCCTTCCTCCCGCCTCGAACTTTCCACCGGGCCGAGGCCGGGCTCCACTCCGCGGCCAGATCCCGGGGCCGCCCGGCCGCAGGGGCCGCTGCCCCCTCACTCACCAGCGTGCTCCCGGGCGGGCGACGGCGGCAACAGCAGCGTGGCTGGGACGCCCAGCGAGCGCCGCGCTGCAGCGGCGGGAGAGGGCAGGGGAGCGGGCCGGGGGGCGGAGGGCTGCTTGTTTACTCCCGGGCCGGGGCGGCGAGCCCGGGAGCGGAGCGGAGCAGGCGCGGCGAGCCCCGGCGCCGCTGGCCCCGGCGCCGCTCGCTGCACGGGCCCGGGGAGGAATCCCAGGAATGATGGAATTCTCCTCCTAGCAGGTGGGGAGCGCGGAGCGGTCCCATTGGCTAGGCCCAGCTATGAGGTCAGCATAATTAGGGTAATGAGGCGCTGACATCATATCCTCGCAGGTAGGGAGAGCGCGGCGCAGGAGGAAGCGGGAGCCGCGCCGAGCCAGGCCCCGCCCCGCCCGGGGGAGGCGCGTCCGCCGCGCACAAAGCGTCCCGGCCCTGCCAGCGGCGTGCGGCTGCCCGGACGCGGGAGCTGCCCGGAGCCGGGTGGCTCCCACCGCCCGGGGCGCAGCGGCAGCCGAGGGAGGCGAGCGGTGTCACCCTCCCGGCTGCTGCAGAGCGAGCGCGGCCCGGGGGACAAGTTACAGCGAGAGACGATCCCTGGGACTGCCTGCCCAGGGCCGGGCTGCAGGGAGCGAGCACGGACGCTGCTGGCCTTTTCCCGGCTGGCTGACTGAGGCGTTAAAAAGCTCTTCTAGAGCTGGGGGGAAACAACAGAAGCATTTATTTAAAAACGGGTTTGCAGAAATGCACCACGTGCCTTTCAAATTGAAATGCACCATCACCCAGCCTCTGAACTGAGACACGCAATTAAAATACACACCAACGGTGAAATGCAAGCTGTTCAGCCTCTAAGGCAGCTTGCTACAGCCAGGCTGGAGCGGCAGGGAGGCTACACCCACGTACTTGACAAGAATTGAAGATTCTGACGGCCTGAGCAGATCTGGCTTTTTCTTTCGTTCATATTTACTGCCAGTACTCCTGAAGCATATTTTTCCAGAATCTCTTCCTGTATCTGATAGGACTTACTCAGCCAGCTGAGGAAACACCCAAAAGTCAGACTTGTGTGAAACTACAGCAAAGTTACCACCATGGTCTACAAAGAGCTCTCCTGGACTCCCCCCTTCCAGAGTACAAACTCTCTTTGCCATTTCAAAGTCTGAAAGTTTGGCAACAACCAGAATGATCCAGTGTCTCAAAATCAATTACCACAACAAGCCCCGAACACAAACGCTCCCAGGATCCCAGCACCTCCCTGCCACTTGGCACATCCTTGGTCAATTCCACTGACTTGCAGCAGCACTCATCCCAAGTTTGACATTTTCAAGACTCAAGCAATTCAGGAGCACATCTTACCCAAGTACTTAGCCTGGTTTGAGTAATCAAATTAAACTGTCAGACAGCTTGTACATAAGGAAACAACAACTCCTCTGAAGCCAAGACTTTACCAACGTACCCTGAAGTACCTGGTAATGCAGTTTCCAGCAACAGGCATTTTTTGCTTGATAAATTAATTAGCAGGAGGATATGGAAAAGCACTGCACTCATGTTTTGTTAACCACTATGAACATCAGTCATCCTCTAGAGCATCTGGTCCCGTAACATTCCTCTTTACCTTCACAAAGGCCACAAGGAACCAAGGTTGCTTCAAGATGTCCATTGCAAAAGGAAAAAAAGGACCAAGTCATCAACCTGAGGCCCCACTGCAAGAAGCGGCCTTGGGGTTGCAGATTTGTGGTGGAACCTGCAAAGAGCACAGAGCAACAGAAATACAAAGTGTCTCAGGACAATTCTGCTGGTGGTATTTCTCCTATTTGGCTCCTCCTCCTTTCTCTCAATGGAACAGACATATATGCTAATAACACTTAGAATATTTAAGCAGCAGAACAACCGCCTGTCCTCAAGGAAAAAAAGAAAAGTACCAAGACACAGCAAGGTTTATTTTAGAACCTGAAACTGGGACTTAAGTATGAAGCGGTGGAAAGAGCGCAGCTCCCACCTTCACCCAGAGGTGCAGCCAAAGCAGCATCCCAGCCAAGGGGCGTGGGAGGCTGCGCGGAAGGGAACGGCTGGGGATGAATCCACACACCCTCCACTTCGAAACCTTTCAAGGAATCAGAGTCTGCAAAGGGTCTCTGCTGTACAATTAAAAACATAATCTACCAAAATCATGCACGAATACCTGATACTGAAGTATTTTCATATCCTTGCAAGGACAGGTCATGGGATCTCAAGCCAAAACCACATTCCAAACACTAAATGAAATCCAGATTGAGACTCAACGCACTCAGTGTATCTAATCGAAAGGTTTCAGTTGCTAAAAACCTGAACTGCCCAAGTCTAATAACAACCAGAGACACTATTTTGTACATTTCTTAAACTCTTAATCTGTGACATTTACAACAATATATAGCAGTGTTTTAAGTTGATATTGTATTAATAGACTACTGGAAAATATTTTTGTTATCAGCAAGCAGAACAAGAGTCTGATGATCTAATATTTGGAAAAATGGTAGTCCAGATAGTAATGTAATAATTATTTGAGAAAAAAACTAATACCAGACAAGAAAAATACTATGAAACATGAAAAACAAAACCACAGGCCCTGAGTAGAGATCTGAAATAGACATTGGTATAGATCATGAGAAGGAACTGCTGCAGAGTAATTACAAACCTCTTTAATATGTATCTTCAAGAAAAGAGTATGCCACTCCTGTTTATAACTGCTGGAGGGGAAGAGGTAGGAAGCATTTCTTTGTTTAGACACAGAGCCCCTGGGATGAGGTGGAGCTTGAGAAAGGAGAGGTCAAAACAGCTTTTGATCCTTTGGATATGCTACTGCAGCTCCCAGCAAAAGTTTTAGAACAGGGTATTTATTAAACATCTAAAGATTCTGAGGGAGCATCAGCTTTCTGGGAACAGTGACCCTCTGCATTCCCACACAGAGACAGACTTCCCCACAAGTTGGGTGCCAATGTTTGTTAAAACAAAAAACATAAGTGCAAGTTGTCGAACATCTGAAATCTTCAAACCCTGAGCAGCTAAGGCATCACAAGAAAGCCTTGCTGATGCTGCTGAACTCAACACACACTAAAGCTTAGCCGAGCTGTTCAAAAGGCAAATTTACACATCAGCAAAGCAAAACTAATTTAATCTGAGGAACCACACTTTGATTTGCTTGGGTGTTAAAATTTGTCTTTCATTTTGCATGTACTTTATAACCAAATGATACCAAAGGCTCTTTGCTGACTCAAATACCAGCACAAACAGACTTTGCTGAAACACAAAACCTGATGGTGATAGTTGAGGGATTGTTTCAAATGAAAACAGAAGTAGGGCCCTGGCCCAAACCCAGGTAGAACACCGAAGATATGATTCCAATCCTGGGACTCCAGCTGTCACTCCTTTTCCATACATGTAAGGATGGCTGTAAAACCAGTGACATTGTCCAGGCCACATAACCAATGTGACCAATGCATGAGTGAGCCAGAATTGTGAATGACTGTGCATCTCAGGTGTAGCAGTACCTCCTGCAATACCTCCTAACTTTGCCTCTGCAGAGGATGCTTGTCAAGCAAAGATTTGCTACCCTGAATTTATGTAGCAGCCCACATTTGCCAGGCCCACTGAACAACGTATTAGCACAGTTACACAGAAAGACAGCAACATTTCACGGGCAACAAGAGGTGCTAGGTCATTTCTGGATATGTTACATATATCATACATACATGAACATGTATCACTGTTTCAAACAGTGATATAATTTTTGTACGTAGAGGAGGGAAAGGACCTGAGAGCAGAGAGAAAGAATAAAAGATACTGTCAAGTGCAGTTACACTCCACAGGGAGATCTGATGGCCTAATTCTACAGGCCCTACTAAACCATTAACCTTGTAATTATTATTGAAATTAAGCCTGACATCTGCTCCATGACCAACTAAGAAATTAAAACATTTCCACTATAATAGCAGTTGTTTAAAAGTGCCTTGGGCAAGTGTCTCCCTACGGGTGGGCCACAGCAGTGAGATATGCCTTACTGCTGTGAAAGACTTGTGTTTAGAACTAGACATGGGTACTCAACGTGGAAAGGGGCTCCAACCTGCTCTGTAAACCATCTTCCAGAGATTTCAGCTGGTGAGACTAGCAGCAGGGGGCACACGTTGTGCATTGCTTCCATCAATAATACAAGTGTAAAGCTACAAAGAGATGCTACTTTTTTCTCTAGGTGCCCATCTAAGGCAGGATTTGCCAGCTGCATTCACTGTGCATGAAAGAGGAATTTACCTGAGTTCTTCCAATTTCTTATTGTAATCTCACTTTTTGGTTCTGTTTTGTGGTGGGTTCTTTTCCTAAACTGCATCAATACAGATGCTTGTGTCACAACAGACAGTAACTCATGAAGCTGTTACCTTAACTCTGAGAAGCCCAAGACATACTGAACTCTGCACAAAGATCATTAATTTTGTGCCAAAAGCAAAGACTTTTCCCACAGCTATCGCAACACATCATTATCTGTCACAGGCTTAATATTGTTTCACAGTATCTGCCAGTACACTTGCAATGCATACCTCCATCTATCCACATCTTCTTTTAATACAATAGGTTAATTTTGCACCAAATTACAGCAGTTTCTAAAATTGCATCTCAAAGTACCTTTTATCCAAAGCAAACCACATAGTGTCACAAGCAAACTTCTTCAGTGTTAACACTGCTGAATCTAAAACTCTTCCTGCAAAAACCTAGATTCATTTGCACCTTACACAAACACACCCAAATTCAAAATACTGTAGGCACATAAGGTTGAAAAAGACACTTTACATTTTTTTGAAGATAGTTTATTACTTCATTAGACCATAATGTGTTAAATTGCAGTAATTCCAGACAGACAAGTTGATCCAAACTGTAAGCTGATGGAGATGGTTATTTATTACCTGCTTCAAGACAAAGCTTGCCCTCTTCATAATTGTCTGCCCCATCATCCAAAGGAAGATTAAAAGAGACAGTATAATTTCAGTTGGAGCAGGGTCATAACAGCAGCATAATCTTCAAGCAAACAATGAGATACTTTCAGAGTCAAACAGAAATACGAACACCACCAACTCTGTTCTTTCAGAGCATTTAACCACAGGTACTTTTTACTTGCTTTGTTCTAGAGAAGAGGAAGATTCCACCCTATGGAGGTTCCCATAAGATGAAGAGAGACAAGATAACTGAGGAGAAAAAAATAGAAGAAAAAAGATAAAAAAGGGCATCAGATAAAGGAGTGGGAGATGAACAAATTAACAGCACCTTGAGGCCATAACCTACTGGTCTAATTTGTTAACATTTTGTTAAACACCACTAAAGTGACCACAGCTGGTTCACAGCAAAGCTCTGAGTGACAAAATCAGTGCAAAACAAGGTCAGTATACTGTGTCTGGCACAGATATAAGTATTTAGTGTAACCTATTTATTATACACTTTTTTCCCTGATTTTGCCCTCTTGTGCAGTAAAAACATTCATGTAATAGATCTAACTCCCCATTAGATTTGCACCCTAACTTCCACACAGGACAAGAGAACCTTTAGTGCAGCTGGGATCATTAAAATCACAGTTTGCAGTTCATGTTTAGATGTGAAATTATTTTACAAGTTTACATACCAACTGGCTGTAAGCTACACAATTTACATACATTTCCAGGCTCTAAGAAAAGGTTATTTAGTCACCAAAATTTCCTCTAAACCAGACACCAGCAGTAGGTCACTGGCCAGAAGTAACATGCCTGCCTAAAGGAACTGGATGGGAAAACACTGCCTAAAGCACTTCCAAATATCCCTGCCTATCAGCTCAAAGATGCATGAGGGAACCACGCTGTAAGAATGAAGTTTAGCCACACGTGCTGTATGAGAATACCTGCATGAACTTTGATACTGTTCCTGTGTGCCAACTGTATAGCTCTTACAGCCTGATCCTGGTAATTACTGAGGACTTAAAATTCTTACTGACCAGCAATTTCTAGACGAAGGTCAGTTATCTCACCAGCACAGGTGGGCTTTCTCGTTAGGTTTCCAGCTGTGTCCATGTCACTGATTTCACCCCAGCACAAGCTGGCTGCCCGCAGACCCTGGCTTTGTCAGGGACAGGAACAGGGATGGAAACAAGGCAGTTGCACTAAGACAAAGTAGGACATCAGACAGCAAGCAGATCATTTTAGTTATGAACTCCATGGAAGAGCTCAGCATTCTGGGGGTTTTTGTTGTTTTTAATACAAGTAACACACTCCTTTTCCTATTGTAAAAGGAATCCTGCTGAAACAAGTCACAAATAAACTAGGCAAGGAAAGGAAACATGTTCTTTAAAGATCAAAAAGTAAACCAGAAGAAAACAGATGCTTTACTTTAAAAGCAGCTATGCAAGTACAACCTTTAAATATAATCCAGTTTAAAATGTTGTAAAAATTTAAAGCACCGTGATGTAGTTTCATCATCTCCTGTTGCCTGTACAAACGCACCTTCAAACTGCCAAATTGCTCCTGACTCAGTCTTCTACTTGGCAATTTTCTAATCCAAGGACATAGGGTCAGATTGTGCATGATCATGTAGGATGTATGCCCCAGACTCGAGAGGCAGTGGTGGGGAGGAAGTGTTTGGCTGGATGCTACTGTGAAAGTAATTTGGTTTTAAAGAGTCCTGCCCCAGACTGTCATCCCAAAGCACTGCGACACCATCATGAGACAGACATTGGCAGGCTGCTCTAAATCAGCTCTTCCCCCTCCCCTGCACCACTTCTTGAAGCATTCGAAGAAGCTTCTAACATCTTGGCTCTGGCTGCTGTCTTGTACCGGGAGTGAGCCAGACAGTTCATCACTGCATAAGAGCCAGACAACTTGAGGAGGGCAGAATGAAAAGAAAAAAACAAAACCACAAACAAAAAAATCCCACTGAATGTCCCTTTCTCATGCTTTACTACTAATTTTAAAATAAGAGGTTTGGAGAAATTTTGGCAGGAGGCAGAGATTTAAAAAAAAAAAAACACAAAAGAGTAATCCACTGTGTGGGAACAAAAATTTACCAAGTATACCATAGAACTACATAGATTCCATGGAAGTGAAGTGATACAGATTAACTCAATACAGCCAAAATGAGATACTTAACTAAATTATTTACCTAGCTTGTTTAATTGAGTAGGGGAGACATCTTGAAGGTCTCATGGTACCACAAAGGCAAGTGAAGGACGCAAAAGTGTGTTATGTTTTTGGCTTGTTTGGTTGGTTTTTCCCTATAGACAGTCCTTTAGGATTGCAGAGTCCTAAGAATCAAATTCTATTCAAATATTGTCAAAGTAGCCATCCATCATTAATGAAAAGGTTTTGGCAGAATGCTGGATTCTGAAGGCAAAAGTGACATTGAAGTTCTTACACTAAACATATAACTGAAATATTTGGAGTTTTTAGGAATATTTCAGAATCTATACTCTGAAGCTTCCTATTTGTGTACTAAAACTTAATCTATTTCTTAACATTTCTGATTTAACAAGTCTGAGTAAGAGGTTAAAACATGCAAGAGTAAAATGATTACAGCCTCTCCCTAAAGCGATCATTAAGTTCAGGATCAGTTAGCAACTGGGCTGTAGATAAATATCTAGAAAAACAGGTAAATAAAGTCACTGCATAAGTTCATGAAACCACAGTATTAAAAGTGACAGAGCTGCTCACTCAGATGAAAAATACACCAGAAAATAGCTACACAAAGTAATGTCTCTTCTTCCTGCAGTAGGTAATAATAATAATAATAATAAAAAAAAATTAGAATATCTGGCCAGCAGAGGTGAATTAGAAAATGAAGACTGCTTTGTCCTCTGTGAACACCTTGCCCAAGAAAAACGATCAGACACCCAGTGACCTGACATTCTGACCTTCAAAGCATATTTCAATTTCAATTCTATTTTTAAATTAATTGCTGGGAAAAGGCATGAGTCACAACCCTGCTTGGATCCCCCTCTACTGGACACTCACCAAGTGCTATGTTTGTTCTAAAGTTTCCCAAGTCAGAACTGGCTTTAGCATTACCTCCCCAATCAGTTTAAAGAATCTGGACCCTGCAGTTCAGTCCCTAAGCCACCCGGGAATTCTGGTGTATGCATCCATCTTTATCTTCCCAACTTGGCAGAGACGTTTGGTGCAAACATCAGGAAGCTACGGGATACTGTGAAGTCCTGCTCTCTAATAGAAAGGAACCACGCTTGTTCAGCTATATGCTACCTAGAGGCACCTTGTTTATGACAAGGTTGCAGCTGCTACTCTCCATCTGTTAGTCAAATTCACTTACACTGAAGGTCAACCAAATCTAAAGAGAAATCGCACTGAAGCACAGGTGAGAAATACGGTTGAAACAAAGTCAGGTGCATTCAATGCAGCCTGTGTTTGCAGGGTCACACAGACAGCCACCTGGAGGAACTCACTACTCAAATACTTGGGGAAAGGGGAAATGAGCAACCAGTAAAGAACACATCTTAGGCTGATGGAGATCAGCATCCTGTCCCGTGTGGTACAGTCCTACGCACTCCCCTCCCCTCAAATCTTAAGTTAGGAACAGCTGAACTGGTAGTCCATTGGGTTTCTCACAACAGTAGGCAAGGTAATAAAGGGACACAATAGTGAGATTAAAGGCTGTAAAGAGAAATGGGAACCAAAAGCTATGGTTATATATCCAGACAAATTCTGATTTCCCGTTTATCCTGTATCATCCAGTTTATTCCCACTGAAGCAAGAGACAGAGTTACATACTTCACTGGTGCTGTCGGTCTTGGAGCCAGCTAGGCCCATGCTGCTGACTCACCTACGGAAATCCTTCGTCACTTGATTGGGTCCAGGCTTTGTTACAAAGAAGCCTTTTAAGACATCAAGAAGTAAATCATCTTTAATGAAAGCACTGTTACACAGGAAAAGAGGGGATGAGGCATGAAAGAATATCCACGGTGCGATAGCCAAACCAGAAAACAGGCCTATCTGAAGAACAGAATGAAAGACTTGCTAATTAAGTCAAGAAGAGAAACAATAAAACAATAAAGCAGTATGGAAACAGAGCAGGAAGGTATAAACAGGAAAGTTATAAATGGAATGAAAAGCTAAAGTGACTATTTTTTGTGAAAGAACAAGCACACCTCGTTATGACAAAGAGCTAGCAACATATTCCCATGTACTAACTTCCCATGCAGCAATCACCAGTTATTTTAGTGGATTACAGCTGTACAGCCGTAAGAAATCATTTCCACATAGTGTTGAGGAACTTCAAAAGCAGCTAACAAGTCTGAAATCAATCTCTTCTCTTAAAAGTTTTACATAGCAAAACATTGTAACAACTGCATAAAGTATTTTATATTAACAATAGAGAGGAGTTCAGACTGTAAGCTGCTCTAGGCTATGATTCATTCATGGCTACCTGCCAAAAAAATAAATACGTTCAAGACCAACGGCCTCAAGGGGAAAGGTAGGCCACTTTTTAAAAAGCACAGAGATAAATGATTTACAGAACAGAATACAGTGTAAGATTTCAGCCTATATGGAAGATGAGGAAGGACTTTCTTAGGCCTCGCAAAGATTTACTGCACAGACTTGAACACTGGCAGCGTATCAACAGATGGAGTAAACTAAGAACTATTAAACTGGGATTTGCAAAACTCTCTCCAAAGAGCAAGAAATGACCCATTATATTGCTATACACAAAGAAAGTTCATAAAGCCAAATCAAGATACGTAATGGGTATTTCAGCCATGTAAGACAAACATGGCCAGTTCAGATTACAGCAAACTGCAGTAAAGTAACACCTGTAAAGGGAAAATCCAATCCCTGGCAGCATGACAAACAGTTTAAAGGTTGGGAGGGTCTGACGCCATACGGCATCTGCTGCACATAAAAATGTTTAATTAGCTGCTGAACAGCAAGCAGTACATGCCTATTTTTTCTATGAGAACATTATTTCTTAAGTAAATGCCCTCGCTTAGCTAGCAAGGTTCAGAATGAAGATAGCTGTTCCCGTGCATCAGCTGAGCTCCACACTGACTTGTAATTGACTTCTAATGCTCTGAACTGCCATTCCAGTAGCAAGCACCCTCTGAAACACCAAAAACACTTCTACATGTGTCTTACATTAATATTCAGAACATTAGCTTCAACTGCATTGCTAACGGATTTTAAAAAGAAAGCTACTCTCTTAAATCCTTCCCTGGAATTACAACTGCATTTAACCATTAAAAAAACCAAAATCTAGATTTCATTGCTGCTCATCCCCAAGCAGGAACTGAAGGAGAAACACTGAACTGCTTAAGACACCAGATATCCTCAAAGGGTGTGTATCAGAATTCAAATAGAATGTATCTCCAAGGTATCCTCTCAACGCAAGGGAAAAAGGCCACAACCTCAAGGTGACAAATAAAAACCACCACAGGGGACAAGCTGTTCAAACCCAGCCTCCCCTTACGCTGCAGCCAGAAGGGGTTCAGCAGTGCCCAGCTGTACTGGGACATCACATACATTTTTTCAATTCTTTTTCAAGCCTGAGCTGTACATTGCCATTATTCTCAAAAAGGAATTACATACCTATTCAACAATGGTAGCAATGTATGCATTTTAAGTCAAGCATGTGATTAAATGCTCTGCTAGTAAGAATTCTCAACCAGATGTTGGGCAATCTTGCAACACATCATCTCTCTCAGCCAGTGCTTGAAGCAGTTATAATTTATGAGCCAGTGGTTTCACATCCTGTGGTGCTGTTATTTAACCAGGTTTAAAAAGCCCCATTTCAAAAAATGAAAGTAAAATGTACAGGTTGGTCAGGATGGCTTTGTTCAGTGATACTACTTCCCAGCACAGCTCATGATGTAAAAGTTTAATTAACTGAACTATTACAGGAGGAAGGAACGAGCTCCTTACAAGGTGAGAGTGCCTAGTTTTGCAACTGCCTACTTTTTTTTTTTTTAATTTGGTCACATTGCTTATTCTGTGGATAAGTTTTTGCTCCATCTGTGCACCACAGATGTCCCTTTCTTTTGTTTCCTTTCAGCCCATACATTTCTATACAGCACCTAGGAAAGCCTGCATCCTTGAGGGAATTATGGGAATTGTAGAAACACAATAGTTACATTGTCATTCACAGACATAGAGAGGAGATAAATGAGCCAAAATCTGGAAGAACGTTTTAGCTGTTAGCCTTAATTATCTGGTTATATATTCATGCAAGTGTTTTCTAACAGTCCAGTGTGCAGCGATTGGCATTTAAAAACATGAAACCAACTGTATTTTTCTGCTCACAGTATTCGCTTTCCAGAAGTTGCCTACAGGAACAGAGTTCACACACAGAGAAAAACACCATTTCAGTAAGAGTGATTGTGCTGACTTTGTCAAAGACAAATCCTCGCCAGTGGTGAACATCCTCTCCTTCAGGAGCCAAAGCTCACTTACGCTCTTTCCACACAGCCTGAAAACAAGTAGAACTACAGAAGAAACCCCAGAACATATGAAATTCAGTTACATTAAAATGACAGCCATTCAGCTCATTTGAAACTGTCCTGTTTCCTCCAAGGAGTTGGTATGCTATGTGCTGTCCATTTCAGTTGCACACACACACCACACACCCCCCCCCCCCGCCCCCTCCCCCCGGATTAGGCCTTTTTTTTTTAAGCTTCCAGCAAGTAATACAATGCATGCCACTAATAGCTGCTAATACCAAATTGCTGGTGTAAAAACAATCTTTTGTTCATGCCACTGTGCATCTAGAGTTTCCCAACAGGGCGCTTTATATGGGACGAACAGATAAAAACTGTTACCTCATTAGATGCCTAAGCCAGTGCCAGCAGTGCACATCTTACCTGGTGACTATTTAGTCCACAAGGTCATGACTCCATCCATTTTTCTCATGCTGTTGGTTTGTCTGAAAGCCTTGTATCTGTCAGGGTTTGTTCCTACCACTGGGATCAGTACTCTCTGCTCTTAAGAGCTTTCCCCCAAGCATACCTAAGTAAGTTAACATCTGATTTCAGATTGCTTTTTGCTAGAGTCTATGCTGAAATGTGAAAAATTGTACAGCTATTGCACTACATATGAGGTTAATTTTAAGGCAAATAGGGTATATTTTGTATAAAATACTTCTAGATTCCCCAGAAAGGAACCTCTTCATGCAAACAAGAAAATCCTGAGCCAAACCCCAAGGTTAATTTAATTTAAGCAGTGGCTTACATTCCCTAGCTCTGTTTCTTGTAATATAAACTGTTCAAGTCACAGACTTCGGTCTCTTACGAATAGGGACAGAGAACACTAGTACCACAGGCAGAAACATCCCCCAGCTTCAGTGCCCCCTTCCGTAGAACAGGTCACAGCACCAAGGGTGGTCAGCCTCCCAGTAGCAGAAAGGGACACTGGATGGGACGTATCTTACAAGTACCACACCTATCCTCAAAGGATAATGCAAAGTGTTTGGAATCTGCCTATGACCTTAGAAGTCATAGTAATAATATTATCCAAGAAAATGAATAAATTTTAAAGGAGTACAAAAGGGACACATTTATTTCCTGACTCTAGGTTCAAATTTTGCCCCTTTAAACCATGATATTTAAAATAATCAATATTTAAAAGTTCCCCTGTGATTAAAGCAAACCTGAACGAGTCATATTACAAGCAATAGTACATTTTCTGTCTTCTTCCTCCAAATTTATGCTTTGAACTTCTCCCTGGAAACATTTAGTAGCCAATTTCATTCCAGTATTTTTTTTCAGATGACATCACTAAATCAAACATAGCTTGAGAGATCACCCTACTCATCACTTAATACACAAGAAAAAAAGATATGTGCTAATCAAGAAAAAACACATTTTATTTCCATTTTTAATTTTTATTACCATTAACATTCTCACAAATAAAATTAAGCATTCTCTCAATTTCTATTAAGAGAAACATCCAAAATTAGAAAACCCACCTGACTCAGCATAGAAAATTTTCTGTTTACTATAAATGCTCCAAATTTATTGTGTCACACAAGAACAATGCCAGAAACATCCTTTCTTTAATGGCGTGATTAGTGTAACAGCTTATGTAAAATGTCCAATTTTCTTTAGCTTAGCTGATTTAATTAAACAAGGGAGAAAAAGTTTTACCTTGTAGACAGCATTTTCAGGAAGGAAAGAATCAAACAGTAGTTATAAAAAAAAAAAATCCCACCTTTGAAGCACTGAGATGGAATCTTCTGCCAAACAACAAACATTCCATAAAGTTGCAAGGAGGTCCTGAAGGTCAAAGTATGACTTTCCTTCCCACCGTGACACTTCTGACAGTGCTTAGCTACGAGCTGGTCAGTTGTCATCCCAGTATCATGAAAGGAATGTACAATTTTCAAGAAAGGATCTGATACCTGACAAGTTTCTCATTTCAAATACACTCTCCCGGACCCAAATTCATTGTTAAGTCAAGTTTTTGGGTTCAGAATGTCATGCTTCTGAGGAAAAACTTACTTTTCATGAAGTGTACTCTGCAGAAGCACCTACTAAGCATCCTCAGAAGATTCTAAGGCTGAACTTGTATGTGCAGAAATAATGTATTTCAAGAGGGCAGTTTGATATCTATTTAAGTCTCAATGGACTCTCCAGTTTCAAAAGTCACCAACAGAAATAAAGTTGGCACATTGAATATTTTGGAAGAGCCTGGGGGTATTTTGGAAAACAAAACTACCAATACATAGAAAATGAGTGGCTTTGGGCTTTAATTCATATGTACAATCCATCCTTTTTACTCAGGGTGACTGAAAATCTAAGGTATAGTATACAGGAAAATTTGTTCTGGTATTTACACAGTGTAATTCCTTTGCCCTATTACCATCAAACCTTCCCCCACTAACAAAAATTCCCATTTAGTCATAAAATTTGGCATGTAAATTATTAGAACAGACGTCTTACATGTGCTTTAATCTCAAGTTAGAAAAGCAACATCTGCAAAACATTTAGAGAAAAAGTACCATTTATTTACCCATACACAGTATGTAAAGACTCAAGATGTCTTCCTTAACCATCCCTTTGTCATTTTATATAATTTCTTCATACTGTAAGTGAAAGATTTCTTTGCCCCTAAAAAAAAAAAAAAAAAAAAGAGACAAAACCCAGAAAAAAATAATCAACATCTAGGAAGTCTAACAGTATTCAGGTTGTTACTACATTAAGCAAATTACTTTCTTGGTAAAACAACAACCTAACCATCAGGCAGACATGCAAATAGCCTTGTAACATTTATAACACAGTTGTAACACCACACACAAATACTTTCAATAGTATCAAGGCATGCAAAACAGAATAGGTTCATTCTGAAGGCCTGACAGCATTGCATACAAGCTCATAGAAACAATGACCATCTTAACTAGTTCAAAGGGAAATTTCTAATTTACATCATTGTTCCTAAATGCTAAATATAGAAAAGCTTTTAAACCACCTGTGTCTACTGCAGATGCTTTGCAAGCCCTTTGTTTTCTACTGCTCAGTAGTGTGTCCACCTGAGTAGGACTGTACTGTGGCCTGGTGATGGTCACCAGCAACCCAACTGGCTTTACTCTGCAGCAGGACACCTAGGCAGGGCTGTTTAGAGAAATACAAGCTGTTACAGTGCACAGGTTCATTAGCTGCCACATATGTAATAAGGATCTAGTGGTCAAAGCGTTTCAGCTCTTGAGGCACAAGTCCACCACCAGATTCTGTTGATTAAATGAGGTCTAATCATCAAGAACCACAGCTATATCCAAAGCTGTGCAGCCAAAATTCTGCTGAAGGGATAAAGGGGAAAGAGAGAAAGGTGTGAGCCAGGACAAGAGAACAGTCTGCTCAAGGAAGGCGAACTCTGCATGACTGGTAGGCAGCAAGCTTTATACTTCCATATCCTACCTTACCCATTTCTTCTGCTAATCAGATATTAGTTAGCCTCATTTCATGCTATACGCAAGGCACGAGGTTGCCTTGTTGTAGACAGGCAGAGGCGGTGCTTAGGGATACAGTTTAGCAGAGGACAAGTACAGCTGGATTCGACCTTAAAGGTCTTTTCCAACCTAGTGATTCTGTAGATCAGTTCGACAGAGTCAGAAGGCAGAAGCATCAAACTGATGACCCTTGATTGAATGCAGTCAAACACTGCACACCACCAGCAGCTTTCCAGGACAAACAGCCCCGAAGCATTGCTGTGCAAAGGCCTGGGAATTAAAAATGAAAATGTTTTTCTCACAGGAAATGTGCTGCTGACTGCTGAGGTGGAGATCTGTTCCGGTCCAAACAAGTTGCAGAGTACATTATAACCTCCTTGAATACTTTGTTATTGCCTCATCCTAACTAATGGCAGCTACCATTTCATCACTGAGACAACAGCACATCTGCAAGAGAGTAAAACCACTCAACTTGCATAATGAAATGACATCTGTGTCCTTAGGCAAAAAGAAGTATTACAGAAATGATGGAAAAACAGATTAATAAGGCATATACCCAGGTGAACTGAAAGGAGCACAAATAACAAGATGATGACATACAGCTATGATTTGGCAGCACTGACAATATCAGAAGTATACCATGGGCACCAGTGTGAACACCCTGTCACAGGGATGTTGTCTGCACTGAAACTGGCTCAGAGTAACTTGCTTGTCACTTGTTTATAACAAGCTTCATATGAAGCTAGAATAGCTGTCATATGCTATCATCATACTGCAGTAGCCCACAAGTAGTGACCTCCAGTAAATCACATTATGTCAGGCCTATAATGAAGGAAGGCATTTCTGACTTTTCATAAAGACACAGAAGGATTTTGCAGCAGTCATTGCCTCCAAGCTTTTACAAGTTTTGGATATGACATCTTTGAGGATAACTCCCACACAAGGTGTATAGTGCACCCTTAAACACTTTTCAAAGTTCTACCAAAGATGAGTGTTCTCTTGTAGATCTGGAGTAAAAAAAAAGAAAGACACAACCTTTTGCTTGGTTTAGTCATCTAGCATTTGGAAACCTAAAACCAAAATACTGTTAGTCTTGGCATTTCAGTGGGCCTCTGAGATCCTAGCCAGTGGAGCTATTTATTTTCCTCCTTTTTTTGATTAAAAACCACCCCCAAAAAAACCCAAACCCAACATAAAACAGAGTGGCTTTTCAGATTACAACAAAGTCCAATCACACCCTTAAATTCAAAACTGAAAATGCAAGTTTTTAATGCTGCACAGAAAGCTTTGATTCTAACACTCACATGCATAGATTAAGTAGTATCGTACACTATGCTTACTACAATCTTTCTTATGTTTATTTAATAGAACACTGTTTACAAGACTGACTAAAAGAACACAGAAGCAATTCAGCCAAAAGTCACACATATGACACAGCAGAACACAAGGAAAGACCTTTCGGAACAAGTAAGCAACTTCGACCCAGATTTAGTCCACCACAGCACATACTTTTGGGTGGGAAAAAAAGAAGGGTGTGGTACCATTTCATTTTTAAAAGACCGTAGAAAGCAATCAAATGAGGATAAAATACTTTAAGTGAAAGATGCATTCAGTATTAGTGGTCTAGAGTCACAAGAAGACAAACGAGAGAGCAGTAGTAAGGAAAAGGGCATACTCTATTTCCAAAGCAATGTGATGGAGACTGAAAAGCCTATCACAGCAAATACACTGTACCTTATTAGTTTTGTACTTCCTGTGTCTCTAATTGCAATTTAAAGAAACTCAACTTCATCTTTTGCAAAGAATCATCCACACACATTTTCAACTTAAAACCCTGTGTATCCCATATATAAGCTCAGACTTTTCGATATTTAACAGGTTTTTGCTAAAAGCAAGCACACTAGCAGAGTCATGATGGGCTTTTCCTTGCAGTGTCTCAAGAAATATTTAAATTTCTAAGTGCCTCACATAGCTGCATTAAAATTGCACACAGCATTAAGAATTCCAGTTGCAGAACACGGCTAGGCTGAGCTCAGGCACAGCACATAAATGAAAGAAGTGGTTCAAACCCCCAAAGCTAAAACTATGTAGCTGTACAGCTTTGAAAATCACTGTCTGATCTCCTAGGTACTATACAGCCCCTTGAATACCGAAATAGCTCTGCCAGAATCGATGTTGTTTTGCCATTCCAACAAAGGCGGTGTACTTCTGCAAGCAGAGTACAGCATGTGGCAAACCAAAAGAAACGCAGCTGATCCAGCCCTGCATACAATAATTAACTGCACTGGCACCATAGCCAGCAAATCAGCTTGTTCTGAGCTTGCCAACCTACTTGACCTCTTGCAGCAGCCCAACATAAGGAATATTTTTCTCCTTCATATTTTTCTCCTTCATATTTTTCTCCTTCATATTTGTCCCCTGCAGGAAGCAGTCTGCTGAACTCCACCCACTAGAGCCTTATGTAATAAGATGCTTACATTTCTGCCCTAGCACATCGTGCTACAAAGCAAAATACAGGTTTATACATACAGCTGGTTTCTTAAAGCAGCCCTCAGGGTGATGAGTCACATCTGTAGTAAAAGTTAATGGTTGTAATTATGGCTCAGTCTCAGAATCCAAAGCAGTTGGACCACATGAAACTGTCTTTCTACTTTAGTTATGAATTCATGACTTGGTGGTTCCACCTTCCCCTTTAGGTTTTTCCACTATATGATACAGAAAAAAGCCCTAATGCACATGGAATCAAGACCACAAAATTTCAGTGTAAATATACGTTGTATCTGGTTCTACTTAATGATCCATGTTCAGCTTTTGGAAGTGTTAGTGTGATAAGAGAGTAACTTGGCTATACAGCCCCCAAAGTTTCCCAGTAGATAAGCCTGGCTGTAGTAGTCTTTATTTCCTTTTCAAAAGAAAGACTAATGCATATACTGCTGAAAAGCTGTCATGTGGAGGCAAATAGTTGCCTATTTTTAGTGTATTGTGCACAGACACGTGCCAGCTTTTTACATGTATTCACAGTGAAGGGCAGAGGTATGCACTATCCGCCCAGGCAGCTGATCAAGACAGCAGTTACCACAAATCTACAGACTGTTTGATAGGTAAAATGTTTATCACAGTTAAAAAAAAATAATCCTTGAAGTCAGAGTATACTAGTATCTCAGTTCTAAGAAAACACATTATTCAGAGCAGCTACAAGCATTTGTGCCAACTTAAAAATATCTTGAACAATTGCTTTAGCTGATGATTTACAATCATGTGATTGTTTAGGTTGGAAAAGACCTTGAATATCATCTAGTCCAACCATTACCCTAGCACTGCCAAGCCCACAACTAAACCACATCCCCAAGCACCACTTCTACACATCTTTTAAATACCTGCAGGGATGGCAACTCAACCAGTTCCCTGGGCAGCCTGTCCCAGTGGTTGACAACCCTTCTGGTGAAGAACTTTTAATTCACAGTGTTTTATTTATAAAAGATTTTCAAGGCTTGCAGCATTCCTCTAGTAAGATACAAAGAAGAAATCTAAGCTGAAGAAATATCAACATCTCCTTCAGAGAAGCTAAATATAAGAACTTCAGTTAGTTCCCAAACACCAGGCAGACTCTGCCTATGTGGGAAAATAAATCAAATGACGGTGCCACCTCTAATGGGAAACAGAGAGGCAACCTCACCACAGGCTCAAAGAAATATAGGCACATTTTCAAAAACTAAACAGGGCATTTAACAACAAACAAAAACATAGAGCTCAAGCTCAACTTTAAAACCACACTGGCAGAGAAAGATAAAAAAAGTTCTCTTAAATGGGTTGAAATTCTTTATTTTGCTTGTACTCCTTGCCAAAAATGTTAATACACAGCATGCCATCTCAGCAACGACTATTCCTGATTTTAAATCTAATTTAGAATCATGCTGTACACTGGACTACCATGCTACAGAGCAGAGACTAAGCCTTTCACTTTTTTTTTGGTGTTCATGTTAAGATAAAACAATCAGCTAAGGAAATAATTTTGTGTCCCCCATTACATTTCGAAAAGAATGATGGCCATGTAATGCAAACTAATTCTTCTGCAAGCAGACATAGGACAGAAGTACTTGTACAGTTACTAGGAACAGCAAGAAAAATAACCATAGCTTATTTAATGGAACCACTGATTTCATGAACATCTTTCATATTTCTCTATATCTTCTGTTCTTAATATAAGCACTGCAGAAAGACAGAGCCATAATAATTTTCCTTAAGTCTCTACTAGAAAGTGAGAAAATAGGTCTTAGGGGAACAGAAATTGGGCAAGATTTGGTTAAAGAATGAAGAAATACAGCATCCTTAAGGATTACATTTAGAAGCTCAACACTTTCCTGTGATATATATTTCTTGCACGCGTCAAGCAAATGCTTTCTATGTAGGCATCACACTGTTTTATCCATGCAGAGTATCTCAGCTAATATTGATATAAGAGCCCCAGGAAATTGCAAAGCAAGGTGAACAGCACTAATGCCTGCCCCCCAGTGACACATTTTTTAAATTAAGAAACTGTGATTGGGAGAAAATCTTCATTTGAAGATTTAACATAAATTCAACCATAAATATTTGGAGAAAAGTATGTAAAAAAACCCAACAAACCACCAGGCAAAAAATTTCTACTAAAGAGCTCCTAAACCTATCCCTCTTAACTCCAGGGAAGATCAAAGATGACAAAAACATCACAAGTAAGGCCCATGCACAGGCTGGTCAGGCAATGCCTACACGAGCAAGCAAGGCAACCCTCATTTTACGTGCAGCGGTACACGTTACAGACCCAGTCCTGATCCCAACTGAAGCAGCAGGACTCCCCTTCTCCAGCCAGGGTGGCCTGCACAGTGATGCTAAGGAAGGTTAGCTCTACAGGGAAGCTTTGCATTCACTAAACACCATTCAGAGGTTAGGAAATGCCAGAAACAGTCCTTTCCCAAAGCCACCTCATTACCCTCAGCAAATAAGCAGCAAGTAACCCCCAAAGGATTCGTCCTGAATTCTGTACCTAATGATTTTGGACAGATGCTGGCAGAAACTCATAAATACAGTTAAGATACACCAAACTAAATTATGCTGAAAGAAACCTAAAATCTCCCAAGCCTCACTCCAATTTGGCTTGTGTTTGAGGAAAAGGATCACAACAGCTTTGCTCTATCTGAATCAAACTGCAAAGCTGCATTTTTGACACTGAAAGCACTGGTAGAAAATACATGTTTTTAAGTGTCACTTTATGTAATTGGCTGGTTAGAAGACAATGACATTTTGTTTTAAAATAGTAAAAAACCCCACCAAAACATAAGCCCATACTATATAAAAACCCAAAAGCATTAAGCCAAAGGGAAGAAATGGCATTTCATAAATACCTAGTTTCAGATGCATGAAACAAACATGTTTAAAATTACAAGTTCTACTAGAAGATGCATTCGGGTCTCCCAAAAGTCCTACTAACAGCATAGGCTGTAAGTGATTTACTGCATGACACACAAAAGGAGCTAATGACTCCCAGAGGTGATTTACTGTCTATCAGGACAGAAGAAAAGCGTAAATAAGCTGACAAATCCTAACTACTTTTATTCACACTCTTGCAGTCCAGTTACACACAGTTTTGCCTCGTGGGTCAGTCCAGCTGCTAGCTTTCAGAAGCGCTGAATTCAAGATAACACTGTCTTTGACCCTCCCCTCCAATTATTTTGCTCTACAAAATCTACTCTGTAGGGATTTAAAAAGAGACAGGTTACAAGCTCGTATTTCTAAAAGAGTCTCGTTGCAATACAGAATGTCTTGATCACTAGCAGGTAATTTTGACAACAAATCCTAAAAGGAAAAGCTCACCTACTTGGTTGGAAACCTTGAACTGGAAACTTACACCTGCAATATGCCTAACTCATAGAAAACAAAAAAAATTGCTTTTCTCAGTTATAACCTTCATCTCCTCCAGCTTCTAAACAAATTTAGGCAATAGCTTGTTTATACTTCTTCCAGTTAATAGAACTAAACTATTAACAGAAGCATATAACACATAAAACTGTCCTTGCTTATTTGATTCAGCAGACCACTACTGGTCCTGGAACACTGCAACTTGTGTTTATCTACAAGGAGGTAGGAAGTATAATACAGAGCCACCATCTTTAGTACTAAATGGGAAGGGAACAGGAGCTGTAGAAGTTTGGATAATGATTCTTCAGCAGGAAACTATAAAGCTGCTTTTAAAACCAGTAATGGCATCATTTGTGGAATGAAGAGCTTTCCTCTAGTTGAGGTAGGGGTGGTCCAGGAGCAGCTCAAAGGGATTAATGCAAACAAATCCATGGGCTCGGATGGGATACATCCACGTGTGCTGAGGGAGCTGGCGGAAGTGATTGTGGAGCTGCTTGCTATCATCTTCCACAGCTCTTGGAGAAAAGGAGAAGTACCTGAGGATTGGAGGATAGCCAATATCACTCTGGTCTTCAAAAAGGGCAAGAAGGAGGACCCTAACAATTACAGGCCAGTCAGCCTCACTTCTGTCCCTGGAAAGGTGATGGAACAGCTTGTTCTGGATGCCATTACCAAGCAACTGGAAGACAAGAAGGTCATGAGGAGTAGTCAGCATGGATTCACCAAGGGAAGGCTATGAGACCAATCTCATAGCCTTCTATGGTCTCAACACCTGCTGAGTGGATGGAGGGAGAGCAGTGGATGTCATCTACCTTGACTTCAGCAAGGCTTTCAATACTGTCTCCCATGACATCCTGATAGAAAAGCTGAGAGAGCATGGGATAGATGAGTGGACAGTGAGGTGGGTTGAGAACTGGCTGTCGGACCGGGCTCAGAGGGTCGTGATCAGTGGAGCAGAATCTGACTGGAGGGCCTGTGACTAGCGGTGTTCCCCAGGGCTCGCTGTTGGGTCCAGTCCTGTTTAATATCTTCATCAACGACCTTGATGAGGGAATAGCATCCACCCTCAGCAAGTGCCGATGATCCAAAGCTGGGAGGGGTGGCTGACACGCAGGACACTGTGCTGCCATCCAGCCAGACCTGGACAGGCTGGAGAGCTGGGCAGGGAGAAACCAGATGAGGTTTAATAAAAGCAAGTGTAAAGTCTTGCACCTGGGGAGGAATAACCGTCTGTATCAGTACAGGCTGGGGGATGACCTGCTGGAGAAGAGCTCTGTGGAGAAGGACCTGGGGGTCCTGGTTGATGACAGGTTGGCTATGAGCCAGCAGTGTGCCCTGGTGGCTAAGAGGGCCAATGGGATCCTGGGATGCATCAGGAAGAGTGTGGCCAGCAGGTCTAAGGAGGTGATCCTCCCCCTCTACTCTGCCCTGGTCAGGCCCCACCTGGAGTGTTGTGTCCAGTTCTGGGCTCCCTGGGATAAAAAAGACGGGGATCTCCTGGAGAGAGTCCAGAGGAGGCTACAGAGATGATGAAGGGCCTGGAACATCTCCCCTATGAGGAAAGGCTGAGTGAGCTGGGGCTGTTCAGCCTGGAGAAAAGAAGACTGAGGGGGGACCTAGTTAATGTTTATAAATATCTTAAGTATGGGATGCAGGGGGAATTGGCCAGCCCCTTTTCAGTGTCTGTGGGGACAGGACAAGGGGCAATGGCTGTAAATTGGAGCACAGGAAGTTCCGCACCAACATGGGGAAGAACTTTTCCCCAGTGAGGGTGACAGAGCCCTGGGACAGGCTGCCCAGGGAGGTGGTGGAGTCTCCTTCTCTGGAGATATTCAAGACTTGTCTGGATGCCGACCTGTGCAATATGAGCTGGGGATCTGCTTTGGCAGGGGGGTTGGACCCGATGATCTCTCAAGGTCCCTTCCAACCCCTATGATTCTGTGATTTGTTAATAACTGATTTTGTGGAATTAGGAGTAGGTATGAATGAGTTGAGAAAACGATTTGAGAAACTTCAGGCAAGCTGCAAGGAGTTTTCACTTCGCAGGAAGGTAGGCTAGTTCCTGATCAGTTTTAAGTAAATAAGGGCTCAGGTCTTAAGTTTGTTTTGTTTTTTTTTTTTTTTTTAAACTGAGCTGCAGTGCTTTCAGCTTTTTAGAATGTAAATATCAGGGTATCTTAAAGTTACATTTATTTCAGAACTCAGAAAACAGGATGAAGTTCCAGCTTTGTTACTGGCAGTAACTTTCATTCAGTTAAGGTGTCTTTGATTGCTGAAAAGCGTCCCTAGTTTTCCCATCTTTCTACACAAGCAAGTCCTTCTTTCCCTTCTCTCACATTGACTTCGTAACACTCTTTTTCTAAAGTAATTAATTTTGAAGTACAAGTTACAGTAATCTCCAATGTTCACCAAGTATAGGCTCAGTTTGGAACACAAGATGTCTTAAAATACGCATTTGTCTTCTGAGCCTGACAAAAACACTGGATCATGTCAAAGTTCTCCCTCAAAACTCACCCCCTACTTTATTTTATGATGAAATAACCTTACAGCCTATGTAACACACAATTACTATGTGCTGTTCATTTAGGAATCTGCTCATGTGCAGAAAGCCAGAGTGAATGATAAAGTTATTTTTTCCCCTATTTTAATATAAAAAGAGCAGAACTAGTTGATATCAGCCAAATCTGGACCATGTATAAACCAAAATTGAAGTCAGAAGTCTTTTTTTGTTACTTTTGGGGGGTTTGCTTCTTTAAGTGTCATACAGACTCCAGGTCCTTTTAGCATTTTACAATTCCTTAATAGTTATATGAAGCTTTAAATATTACTTTTATTCTCCAGGGGCTTTTAATTAGACATCCACAAAGTTTACTCTTTAAACTCTCATAACAAGTCAGTTTGGGGCCCTATAATTTTTACTTTGTGAAATCCGAAGGCCTGTGTTGATAGAAATCACACACATTCTTACCAGCTGTTAGTATGGTTTTAGCACTCTGCACTATACTGGAAGATCTCACAATTCCTGAAATGCCTGCAGACAGAAGAGAGCACAGATGTTACCCATCTCAACAGTTCTGTGGGGATTTCTTTTTTCTTTAATCCTTCAACATACACAAAAAAGTTAAATATTTTTTCAGTTATACAATCAAGCCAACCTGCAATTAAAACATACATTTAAGCTGAGAAAGTTTCTGCTCTGATTTGTCATACTAACTGGAAATATTCTCTGAGCTATTTAAAATTATTTATATATAACATGCAAAAATATCCCAAATCAATATTTAAACAGATAACCAGTAGGAATTGATCAGATTAATTCACTCAGCATTCCTAATATTTCTCTAAGATAATTAATCACAAAGGATTCAGAGTTGTTTTATTTAAGTGCTGGCCTATTAACTTTCTAGAGCAGAACAAATTATACACTTTGTTTATTTCAATATGAAATTGGGATTTTGCACTTCTGATGAAGTAGAGATGCCCATCTTGTGCACTGGCAGGTTTTTTGGCTTTTTTAATGATCAGCTTTTGGAGAGAAGGCTGGTTCACCACTCTGCACTCTGGCAGAGTCAGTCCCCACTGGCCAATGGTTCTTAGGGATTAACAGAACAGTATGTAAAGTGTTAATACTTTTAACAAAAGTTTTATCTAACACACACACATATATATATAAGCATACTGATACATGCAGAACAAAACCACTGTACACTGCTAAATACTTAAAAATGTGGAAATGCAGCAGTCCCAGAGTTAAGTCCTCCAAACTGAAAGATATCCTTCTGCATTAGCCGGACTGTAGAATATAATTTCAAATATTGCTTTTAAATCCTTCTTTCAAAGCTACTTCTATAATGAAGAACAAAGCTAGGGAAATCCATGAATAAGTAAGAAGGATGCAATATTCCACTGCAAAATAATTTTTAGGGGTAGGGGTGAGGCAAGGAAGGGAACGAATCATGTTGAGCTAGCAAAGTACCTAGGGACAATGCAATTCAATTTGAGCAATCAGCAATGGCTTGCCCTGTCCTTTACCCAGATTCTTGAATTAGGAAAGTCTTTTGATCACAAAAGCAAGAGAGGGGCTTTGATTTGTTTCTCCTAAGAATATAAACTGCTTAAGACTAGCTCTATCCAATGCTTTGATACTGAACTGCTGTCCCAGCCATGCCTGCAGCATGCTACACAAACGGAACCCCAAGCACACTTTGCTCAGGGTGCACTTGGAGCTCTAACACTATACTCAGCTCACAGCCACCGCAACTCCTGCTCCTGGAGTCACCTATTATCACACTACTGTTGCAGTCCAGCCACAGTAGCACAGAAGCTGCCATAAACTGACATGAAAGATGGACACCTTGATGTACAGGTGCAATTCATCCCATACTGTCAGTGGAGAACTGCAACTCTCTGAAGCTTTATTTCCCCCCACAGAAATCCATGGAAGTGCTCCCTCAGCAGCTGGCTGGGGTCTAGTGGCTCTTGGGCAGATACGCATTTTTTACTGTGCTCAAGGAGCTTGCAGAATTGGTCACCCGAAGCTAAGATGTGTCAGGTTCTTCAAAGATGTAAAGGACTCTTCAAATATTAAACCTTTTCATTTTTCTGCAAGATAATAACATATTGACATCTGCAGGATAAGCTTTAACTTACTCGTACATTATCTTGCCTCAGAGAAGCTATCTGATGACGCAAAACACCTCAATCTTTTTCCTCAAAGCTCCAGGTCTCTACCAGAGCTCATCTATGTGGACCAGCTATGAAAACTGGGAAAAGTACTGCCAGCAAGCTAGAAAATTTAATGTAGCACTGCAATGTGTATCTTGTAGGATCCAGAATATAGTATTTAAATGAGTTATGCCAGCCAATGAAATCCTCAAGGTGTAAGCATCCCAGAGTTACACAGTCTAAGCAGACCACAGTAATTCCTAAAGGCTTATTTTTTTCAGAATCCAAAACCTACCTTTCTGTATCAGTAGGAATGCTATTTGCTAGGATTTCAGAGAACCTGTCTGCAATCAAATAAATCCAAACCTGTACTTTTAGGAATACATCTCAAGACTAACCTCTTGTTTTTGTCTTCCTTCTCCCTAAATCATCCTTCTGAACTCGAAGAACAGGTAAAAAAGGTCTATCTATCATATCTTAAAGGAGATGACAGACACTGATCTAGGCCTACCTTGATGTACCACAAATCCACAGTCAGGGTCATGGGCAACTTGCAGTAAAATTTCCTCCACATCCCTGTTTTTTCCAGGAGGGTCTACCAGAGAAGTTATCTTTTGTTGCAGAGTCCTTGGCAAAGCCATTAGTTGTGCAAATTGACCTTCTGGACTTTTATCAATCTGAAATTTGTAAGAAATAAGACAGTAAAAGTATTCAAGTGTTAATGAAGTACATTCTCTTTTCTTCAAAGAAGTCTTTGACCACTGATAAACATCACAAAAACCACGATCCATTTCACTGGTAAAAGTCATTAACTATGCTAATGAAAACTTCCCAAGCACTGGGAAAGGCAGTATCTCAGTTCTGAGTCTGAAGAATAACTCGATGCAAAGATGTTCATTTTTATCCAAGGGAAGACTAACATACACACATGATATCGTTGCCTCTGCAGACAACTGTTCATTGAAACTGTACCATTTTTTGCTCTATCCAATTTTCTTTGGAAACATAAGAACACTACAATGAAAAGGTTCCCAAAAGACCACTTAGCTCAGTTTCTTCTGCCTGAATATAATCAAACTATACACACACTCATTTCAAGTTTAGTTTGAAAAACATTTTCTCTGCTTTAAACTCAAACAACATCTGGTTTGTATAATTTGAAGGAAACATTCGTTCCCATTTTACAATCTAAATCAGCAATGCAATGACCCTTTTTTGAATACAATAATACCAACACACAGGCCTATACACATTTATGTAAAATGTAAGCACAAGCACTGAAAAATGCATAATGGAGCAGATCTCCCCAAAATTGCAGGAAAAAATGAAGAGCTCAATTCCTCCCACACAACTTTTTAGACAGTTCATGGAGACATCAGACAGGAGTCTAGCTGCCCTATAGACACACACCCTTTAGTCAATAGGGAGAAAATGATATCCAGATGAATCACCCACCGACTACAGAGGGAGCCGACAATGAGCAGGCTCTTCGCATTATGTGGGAGGAATCCACGCCTGAACCAGAACTGTAAGAACGAGTGTCTGCCTTCAATTGTTTCTGAGGAATCTTTTAAGAAAGAATTTTCTCTGCAACTCTAAAAATGTATACTTGGAGAAAGGGTTTCTATTCTGCATTAAACAACACTCCTGATAGCAGTTATCCTTGTCAGTCTGGAGAGTAACTGCCAATAACCAGACCAAGCTGCGAGAAATAAAGTATTAGAGCACTTCACACAAAATGAACAGCAAAACAATGGCATTTAATCAACAACCTCAATGACTTAAGGAATTAACGTACAGATTGATTACGAGCAGTGTATTTGTAGTATGTTACCAGGATTTGTTTAACGGTAACACAACAGGGAGCAGCATTATTCTAGCTACCCATTTACTTGGAGAATGCATTACTGATTCTTTTCAAAAATCATTTAAATACTTCTTCCACTGAACTCTTCAAAAGCACATTGGTAAGAAAAAATGGAGACAGCTGCAGTATAATACAAACTCGCCCACGCTGTGCTCCAAAACGCTGCAGTAAAATTGTACTCGAGCTTGCTTATATCTGTACTTCAGTTTCTAACAAAGACATGTCTAAAAGGAGGCATTTGTGTGATATGGACCTGGGTGACTTGAGGATAAGGAGATACCCATGTTCATGAGACAATCCATGCTACTTGTAACTTCATGCTGAAGTGCGTATCGCACTCCCCACAGAGACCTGCATTCTACAAGAAGAAAAACTGCTATTGGAGCTGGACTGTGGCATCTCTCCCCTAACTGCAGTGTTAGCACTTATCCCTTGCACCAGAAAGATAGAATTCAAGATGCCAGTCATTTTGGATAACTGCTTCCCAAATACTAGGAAATAATTAGTTTAGTATGGATGTTTAAAGGCAATGCCAGAGTTTCATTTGGGTTTAGGTCAACTGATCTTCATAACTACCAATCTAGGGTTTTTCTTTTGTGAGATGCAGTTTTTGATTGCAAAGTTCCACCTCTATGTTACAGCCTAACCTTTTTAACACAAACCATATGTTTATTCATCGCTTCCTAGACTGTTGTTTCCATATGGCAGTCATTAGAACACACTTCTAAAACGATCTTCTCTTGTTCCCTTGCTAAGGCTCTAGCTCCACGCCCCTGCTCAAAGAAAATGAACAGTAGTTACTACATATGCAGAGACCCATATTTAAGGCAAGTTGTCTGGCTGCAGAATTAACTAAACAACAGAAATGTAACAAATCACAAGTACAGTGACTACAACTGCTCATCTTGGTGTATGGCACAATTCTTGCCTTCTGTCAGTGTGATAAAGCACTTCCACTTGCTTGTTTTAAAAATGTTTTGAAGAACACTTGCCTCTAGCCTTCCCAGATGGTGCTTATATACCACTTGAGGGCAGTCCTGTAATATGTTACTGTACAGCTTCTGAAAATGGGGAACATTAGGTTTCACTATGTTCTGTACTTTCGATCTGTCTTCTCCTATTACCATTCTGAAATCACCTAGTCAAGGAAAAAAAAAAGTTAATTCACTAGGAAAAAAATGAAAACTCAAGGAGAACATAACAGAAACCAACAATGTACAAAGCTGCCATCTAAACCTTTATTCTCAAATTCTACCAATGCCTATTAAATCTACAGTAAGGTTCACTTTCTAAGAGTCAAAAATGCTATTAAAAACCCTCAAGCACAGAAAATAAGATTCAGAGTTATGTGGCCTCTGATATGCTGTAACATCATCAACTAACATGTCCACATTTTCTCTTGGACAACAAAAAATGCTAGCTATCAAGGTCAGCCTCAAAAGTGGCAGTATCACAGTTCTGTTCTCTGTAACCATACCTCAGTTTCAAAAGATTACTGAACAGACTGAACAGCTCCAATACTTTCTACCTTGAAACAAAGAACCAAAGTTTTCCAATATCAAAAGAAAATAATTAGCATTGTCTCTGCACTTCAAGGGCAGTACCTGAAGTACAGTAATGGCAGTAAGATCACAGTATCACCTTTCCTTCTTAGCCATGCATTTTGTTAGTAATTACAAAAAGCAATTCCTTTTAACACCGCTGTTACATTACTGGCCGTTACGCTCCCTTTTACCATACATGACTGGAAAGTTTCACAGAGAGCAAGTGAATAGTCAGCCTGAAAAAAACAAATCACCCACCTCTGTTGGGTACTACACCGGCACCTTCCAGGACTACCAACTGGGAGTCAGAAGCCCAGTGCAGCCCATGATCATCAAACAAAATGCTATCAAGCACCCACACTTAGCTGTTCCTAAATCAAGCAGTTATAAGAAGCTTTGCTTATGTACCTATACCTATTTTGTATGAGTAGGTACAATTAGTCTTTCCAAGCTGTCAGGCAACACAGCATTAAAATGCACTTGTTGGAGCATGAGCAGCACAGGCTCTCAGAGCAAGAGGGCAGATTACTTGTTGTACCACAGTAGGAAGTTTCATGTATAATAACTCCCAAACACAGCTTTTCTCCACAGCAACTTTAGACACCATATACTAACCAGAATAGGAGAGTCCTGCAATCTGCATATAGAGATCTTCTTCAGAGAAACTTTCTGGTAACATGAGAAAGGCTGCTGTGACTGCACTCTTCAGATTGCTGACAAGAGCAGCTTGCAGCTTGCTATTCTCACTCTGTGTCAGTATTTTCACCTAAAAAAGCAGAGTCATTGGAAGCAAGACTTCAGGGAAGTGCTACTGAAAATGAAGCAAGAAGTGTTACTCAATCTAGCATGAAAAATAAGAAATTTAAGATTAGATCCTATGATTATGGTACAGTAAAGACCACAGCATTCCCTTTGGTTTACACAGTGGCAGAGATAAGAACATCTTTTCAAGAATTAACAGCCTGCTACAAAAGGAGGGTCAGAACAAACACATTCAGAACTGCTGTAAGCAATAACCATTAACTACTCTCTGAAGACCTATTCACCTTTTCATATTAAGGAATTTCAGATTAATCAAAACAGTAAATACGGATATATCAACAGAAATACTTCACATGAGATTATGCAGTAAGAAAACAAAAAGCCCCCTGTCCCACAGAGAATGGAATACCAGAGAGAGAGTTCAGTTTTTCCATTCATCTTCATTCTATTTTATTTTAATAGAGGACTTGTCTATAACACACTTCAGGTGGTTTCTTAGACATTAGTTGTCCTCCTAGAAGCAGGGCTTTATTTTGCACAAGCAGACTGTGATCTCAATGGGAACATCACATATACATGAAGAACAGATCACTCAAGCTGAGGGCTTCTACGTGTCACAGAGTTTATTTTAAGCAAGTTATGAACAAATGCATCCAACTTGCTTTTTCTCCCCAAAAGCCCATTCACACAAATGAGTTGCAGTATTACTTGAAATTCTGCCCCCACATACAACCTGCAATAGCTAAGGTATCCTTTCAAGTAAGTATTTTCCTTTATGAACATAAGTACTCTGTTAATGAAGAAAAAAAAATCAGCTAACAGATTCAGTAAAGCATGAAACTCAAACACATCTGCTACACAAAATTCTTCTTACAGAAAGGACATTGACAAAGCAATGTGATGGCTGGGCAATGCTATATTCAGAACATACACATGGTGAAATCTTTCAATGGGGTAAAACCAGAACAGTATCTGGTTTTGATATGACAGTGAATGCAACAGTACACAGGCTGCTTGTTTCAGTCATTCTGCACTAAATCCTAACTTCTGCAAATTACTTTACGATTTTTAGCACTAAGGTGAAAGACAATGATAAAACACATTAAAATACAATACATTCATCTGCCCAGAGTACACTTTATTCCCTTGAAAACATGAGATAAATTTACTGAATGCGTACAGACTTGCTCAGATACGATCCAATGAACAAGACAGGAGGGTTATGGAGATAAATTAATATTTAAAATCTCATCAACTAATTCACTTCTATGTACTTTCATAACTCATTGCTACAAGAAAGCTCTAAGGAAAGACAGAAGAGACGTCTGTGGCACCCCAACCAGTCTCACAAACTGCTTACACCTTAGGCTAGTCCTGGAAATAACAGCAAATTATGGCCATGTTTTAAGAACTTCATAGATGCCACCTTTTAAGACATGAAACTCAGCAGACAATGCTATTCCTCCTCATATAACAGCACAGATTGCTTTAGTGAAGTAAAAGGAAAAAACTCATTTGCTAAAAATACTCCCTAACGTAAACCAGAATTTTTTCCAAAAAGTAACATGCTAGGCTTCAGAACTGCAACGCCTGAACCACTGCAGTAGCGATGCCATTTATGAACAAATTGTAAACAGCTCAGAAAGCTAGAAATCTCCCAGGAAGACAAACTTATCACCCAGGTATGACAAGGATGAACGTCAATACTTGGGGTAAATCTGAAAGAAAACCAAAAGTTACGGAAGGTTTTTTTCTGTAGTACAGAGAACTTCTGTGATACGGTACCCAAGTTCTGATAAGGGGAAAGAAGCAGCCAACTTATTCTGGTTTAACTGTATACAGAGAATTCAGCTAATGAATTAAGGATTTTTAATGAGTAATTTCAATTTTAGAAATAGGTATGACCCTTGGTCATCACAATATTTTCAAGTAGGAAATGTACCACCTTCACTACTAGGAAATTCATACACAAGAAACTGCAGGTGTGTGTAAACAAAGATACTTACAGACAAACAAAAGACACAGAGAAAATCTCATTATAGAGTGGAAGGTGCTAAAAGCACTATTGCAGTTTGCCATTCAGCCACATCAATCTCTGCTAAATATCACCATGATTCGTCCATTCTCTTTCAAAACATGTTTTTGCAGATTGTGACAATGGAGAAATTCTCTAAACAATTAAGTGGTCTGTCACTACTTCTTGGGAATTTTTATAATACAAAAACCCTAAACGTCCCACGAGCTCTCTAAAAATTACAAGATATTTCTATACACTATTCATATGCCTCCATCTCACCTCACTTCAATTTATTAAACACTTCTTCCACTCTGTGGTTTCTCCTAAGATCCAGCAAATACAGCTGCTGACACCAAAGCTATTAGTTATTCTTTATGTTTAACAAAAATTCAGTAAAATCTTCCTCTGAAAAGGAATCGTGTGTCACTTAGGCTTATTTTCTTTTTTACAGTTTTTTTCAGGAAACCTGTCAGTTATAGGGAATTTACAACTAAGTATATTCCATTTTTCAATATAGTTAAAGGGGCATATAGCTAATCACCATTATAAATTTCACATAATATAAAAAGCCAACAAACTTAACACAAACAAAGCAGCCTGGGAAGAAAAGTTAGCATTTCTAAGTGGCAAATCCAAACTCCATCTATTCTGCCAAACATTCTTGAAAGATTACTTGGTCAAGGCACCCAGTTTAGAACAGAAACAAAACCTCCAGTGGAAGTGAAGCCAAGATTTTCAAGCCAGAGCAAATGTTTCAGCTCTTGTGCTAGAATAGCTTGGATATCTTTCAGAGCGACAGTTTTGTTTTTTTTCAAACACCAGAAAGTCATTGAGTTCTTCCTCCTTTACACAAGAGTGAGGAGAAAATTCCTAAACAAACTGTTATGCAGTATTAGTCTGGCTTCACCCAACTGTGGCTAGAACTAGCACAAATGGCAAACAGTATGCAAGATATTACAGCATTTAAGAAAACAAACCTAAGCTTGTGTTCCCTCCAGAAGAAGCTTATTATACATTTTTGAGGAGGTAAAAAAAGCTTTCTATCACTATTACTTACAACACACACATCAAAACAGTTGTGAAGCCAGAACCAGCAGACACTGGAAACCTGTACAACAGATCTAAACAACATGGTGTAACATTCAGAATCTCCATGATTTTAGAGATTCTACAGGAAAAGAGTTTGAACATTCACCAAGTAATCTTTCAGTCAAAGTCCTGCAGTCTTTACTCAATCTAAGTTTCTCTAAGCTTTATGAAAATAATTTGGACTGATTTATTCTTTTAATCTATTAAACAAACATGCAAAAAGGTATCTCTGCTGTCCTGTTAACAACAGAATACCAATTCTGGCTTCTTATGTAAATATGTACTCCCACTGATTTCAATCAAAAGATACAAAGCACAACTTACATATGCCAAGAAGACAAAACCTCCTAAAATTAATTAAAACAGCAGCAAATGCAGTTACACTGAAAAGAAATATTCATCATTCATTGTTCATGTGAAACTCAGAATTCTTCCTTCAGGTATTTTTCCCAATGTATTAAGCTTCATTCTTTACAAAGATAACAGCTGTTCTAACCTGTGTATTGTGCTATCATTTGTCTTGAGACACAAAAAAAACCCAGTAGCACTGAGACTATTCAAACTTTCATCCCAAGATTTTGGTTAAAAGCATAATTAACTTCTGTCCTAAGACTCCAACAGAGTTCTCTCCTTTCCACTCCCTCCCCTCAAGAAATTTTAACTTAGCACTGCTGCCATCTGCTGAAAGCAGTGAATCAGGCGCTCGTGCAAAAGCAGACTTCATACTTTTTATGACACAAAGATGGAGAAGAAAACCCAACATGCTTAACACATGATTCAGTCAGTTATAGTTACTTTAACAATACAATCAACTAGCAAGTAACTGCACAGCAAAACAACTCTCATCTTTAGAGATTTCCATTATTTAACTGTGTTAAATTTTGGTGACTTGTATCATTTGTATTAAAAGGTAAATGTTACATTAATATTAAAGGGACTTTGCATTAATATAGTCCAGTTGTTCCAAATTTATTACAGTTGGAGAAATGTGATTAACGTACTTACCGTGAGGGGCTTTTTCCCAACATACCACAGAATATCATTAAGGACTACATTTTATTTACTTTCAGAGAGATTATCCCTCTAGGACTAGATCCCTGAATCAGGGCAGATCATTTGTTCAGCACTGACCCATAGATCCTTAACAGCTGAAATTCTAACTACAACCAGTAATTCTCCAGCCCTGCAATTTCCGGCCTTTTGAGACAGAGAACTGAACAGACTAACACTTACTGGCTTTTGTAGGCGTCCAGCAACATAGAGGGTTTTCCAGTGAAGTAAATCTTCAATCAGAGTATCAGTGCTAATCACACCGTATTTTATCATCTGGAAAAAAGCAGTATAAAGGCTTTTGAAAAGCCACATACCTACACCTTTTTCACTACATGCAACTTACTACTTACTTACGCTGTCATTAATTCTAAGAAACACACACCTCCAATAAAAAACTGGGTGCATAATATTAGGAATATTTTTCAAAGTTTCAATGAACACAGGAGGTAAAAATTAAATGCAAATTAAATTAAATGCAAACTTCTGAAGAAAAAATGCACAAAATTCTTTAAGATCACCTCTAGAATCAAAGTTACAACAAAGTCACCCCAGGATCAATCACTAAAGCAATAAGCTTAATTCCCAAAGAAACCTAATCTAAGTAGATATTGACACTGAAGAGATCTGAACATTAAAATAAAACTGTTCATAAAAAGATTTTGGAAAGGTTGCGATCAGTTTTGTACCAGCCAAAAGTTACAATAGTTGGGATAATCCACAGTATCATGACACTGAAAACACTCAAGAAATAGTTTTTCACCAATCTATGAAAATCCCCAAACCCTAGACATTTATGTGTACCATTATTGGGGGATGGGGCATGCATCAGGGAGCTGCTTCTTTTGATCTTTGATGTCAGAAAAAAAAAATTGTTATTTTGTAGTTCAGTTTGTGTAAGTGGAAAAAAGAACTTATGACAGACTGTTACCAATTTCCACTTCCTGAGTTCCCAAAGATTACCACCACAGCAAGGCAGCCTACTCTAGATAAAAGAACCATAGACTGCGATACCACTGAGCGTGAGATAAGGGCATAAAGAGCCAAGAACGGAATTCCATAGCAGAAATCATTGGTAATTAAAATCCAAAATCCCATTTTACATAAAGGGAATGAGGTTTAAACCCCAAATATTTGCCTCATACCTATGTGTTTAAACATAACAATGTTTACAGCAATTTGTACTGCAATTACGTAACAGACAACTTCACCTCTCCAAATTTCTATGACAAATTGTAACACATACCTAACAAGACTGCAGCCACACATGCTCTGAGAAACTTCAGTTACATAGATACTGCTCACATAGCATTTTTCCATGCCTGTCCTTCATTTCACTTCCTACCTTTCCTAAAAGAACTGGCTTTCCCTATGTACAGATTGTTACCACAGGGCAAAAGTTAATTGAAATCAACACCAAGACAGATACAGCATTTCCCTCCCCCAACTCCTACCTGCACTCCTCCTTACCAAACACAGCCTACACAGAGATGCAAGAGTAGGACTTGCTGCACAAGTACTACTTACCTAGAATTATTAATTATACACACGCTTCACAGGTCAAGATGTCAGCCATCAAACAACACGGATGTTAATACCAACTTCCTATGTTAAATATTTGCATTTTGTGTCAAACAGTAAGAATCTAGTTTATTATGACATGGTCAGCTACTAAAATTAAGGCCCTGTTTCCTCATGATACACTTTGCAACCACCGAAACTGGCAGACAGCAAGTAATAAGGAATATCAATCCAGTTTCTGAAATGCTTTAATTTTACATTCCAAACATTACTTACACTTTAAAGCACAATAGCAGCTTTTTAATTAACTAGCTGTTTGTGAAAATTATGAGGCATAAATACTGAAGACACTATGAGTTACACATCAGTTACAATCTACGAGTCTTGCTTCCTGCACAGAAATCTGCTCCGAGATAATCATTTCAATACAACATACACAAACATTTGACTTAATTTACTCAAAATACTTATACTTACCCTACCATTACATGGCACTAAAGTATTGTAGTAAATCCCTGCTCCATAGCTCTGTATAGTACTTATCTGTTTTGGCCCAAAAACTTTTAGGAAAGAATAGTGACTTCTGTTCTTTAACAAGTTCATCATATGCCAGGTTACAGAATCATCAACAGCAAACACGAAGTCCAGCATGTTGTTCTGTGGACAAGGAGAAAAGTATCAATGTTTATATGTCAGAAAGCATCCAGCGCTAATCATATTAAACTAAGATATACAAAGTATTAAACTATGAGCTAATAATTTTTAACGAGTAAAAAAAAAATAAATCCAAAACTAAGGATTAATATCAAATACAATTTAAAGGTTATGATGAAGTGGTATGTTTTCTAGTCACTGTAGGAGATGGTCTAAAATTCTCCTGTCCTCCTGGTTAAGTGACCAGCCTTCAACCCTCCAAAATGGGAGCACGTGATAAAATCTCCATCATCCCAGTACACAGCTCAGTGTAACAGCTTGAACAGCTCACCAACAGGACTTAGGCTAATACATGAATCTGTGAACTGGGAGATGCAGGCAGAGAAAAGCATCTGAGAGCTGGCAGGAAGAAAGTGCACTTCAAGTGTATTCACGTGCTTCTGTCAACAGAACTCCAAAGACTTGCAGTGTACAATGCATGTCCTGCTTCCTGAAGAATTTAGCTCACAAATTCCCTGTGCAGGTAAGTTGGAACTTTACAGCTCATACCTACACCTAATACTTGGATTGACACTACTTCAAATTCATTAGGCCTGCTTCTCTCTGCGGCTTAACTGGTGCCTCCACCTTAACTCATCAGTTGGCAACACTATAAAGATAGACCATTAGCTACCCTTTTCTCAGTGAGAGGATGAGATGCTGTGAGCGCTCTGAAGCTCTTATTATTGCCTGGTTTTCTCTTTTCAGAAAAAGAGACATTGAAAGATGCATTTGTGGGGAGTGCCTAACAGGCAAGCCACATGAGCAATACTGCCTATGAACAATTTTAAAAAGGTCAAATACACAGACAAAAATATTTATTTCCAAGCAGCCAAGAACAGCACTCCAGCATGACAACTGTTTCTCTGAAGCTTCCCTAACAGACCACACCGCGAGCACCTCAGACAAACTGCAACTCTTTTTCAAAGCCGGCAGGGAAGCAGCCGCGACACACAGGCCGCAGAGCTACCGGCACCACGCACAACCGCGACCTCACTGTGAGGGTCGGCTCGGAGGCCGCCCGGGCAGCCAGCTCTACCTCACCACGGCCCAGGGCACCCGCTGACTCGCAGTTTGGTAACAGATCGAAGGGGGGCGGGGGAGTTGGGGGTGGAAGGTGTCTCCCCTTTTCGTGCCCAAGCCACAACCGGGCCAGCTCCAGGTAACGCACCTCCACGCTGAAAAACCCAATCACACGAGGCCCGCGGCCACGGCAGCCCTCCCGCCTGCCCCGTCACACACACCGCGGCGGCTCGGGGGCAGCTCGGGAGGAGCCCGAGGGGCCGGGCCAGGCCGGGCCGGGCGGAGCGCTCACCTCGCCGGGCCCGGCCGACGCCCCCGCCTGCCGGAAGACTCCGGACCCGTAGGCGAAGGCCAGACTAAGCTCCTGAGGAAAATGCGCCAGAACCCGCCGGAACTTCACCGCCGAGCTCGACAGCACCGGCAGCGCCATAGCGCCCGGCGGGCAAGGCAGACCCAGCCCACCTCCCCGCCGCACCACCTCTGCCCGCCCACCTACTGAGACGGCGGCGCGGGGAAGAGCGGCCCCAAGTGGGAAGGGACGGCGGCCACAGCGCCCTCTGCTGGTCGGCGGGAGAAGGGCGGGGCCCGGCTGCTTTCCCGCCTGCGGCCGTGGCGGGGCCGCCCCGGGTTGGCGCGCGGGCGCTGAGGCGGGGCTGCGGGAGCTGTCCCCGGGGCGGGCCAGGGGCCCGCCAGGGTGTGTCGGAGCCCCGGGACTGTGCCTTCCCGCCGGTAAGGCCCCTGGAGGCGTCAGGGAGGGGGCTCCGGTGCATTTCGGCCCGAGCGCCTCCTGAGGCTGCTCTTCCCGCCCCAGGCAGAAAGGGCCCGTCGGGCCGAGCGGTGCCGGAGGGGTCACGCTCGGTGGGTGGGTTTATCTTGACTGGCCCCCTTACCCCGCTGCACCTTGGTTTAGGTCACGGCAGTTCTGTGCCTGTTCTTCGATTAACTGACCTCTTTTTCTTCCCCTTCAATATTTTGTACTGATTCGAGGCTTCCCTCAGGAATTGTTGCCAGCTTTATACTCCTTCACACGTCCCCCGTGCTGCGTAAACAGAAAGCCCACAGCGTTTAATCACCACGTTTGTGCTCATGATTGTCTCACACACTCCTCCCGCTTGGTTTTAATTTTCAAGCCCTGCATAATAAACTAACCTGAGATCAGTGAGAATAAAAATTGTTTAAAATGGCTCATGAGATTGAAGCATGTCTTTTTTCCACACGATTTTATGTCTCCCGGCATCTGTCTTCCCAAAGATCACATCTTACCATTATTTATGGCTTTCGAAACACCCTGTTTGTGCTGCGTACTGTTCTGAGGAAACACTGGCAGGTCACATCCAGTCTGAGGCACTGCCAAGCTAAATTTAATACCTGTGCTAAATTTCAAACATGGAGATATCTTTAGACATCACTGGGCTCAACGTCTGCTTAAAACAAACATAGGAAAGGATCTGTAACTCCCTACAGAAAATGCAGTTTGATAAACACATTTAAGTCACCATCTATACAGTTGTTTTTGTGATGATAAATGAGCATTTGTGTGAAGCTGGCCATTAGGAACATTGGAAAGGAGCAACTGAGGCAAAAGAACAAACCTTGTTCCCGCTGGTAAATAATATAAATCTTGAACTGTGTGAGGCAGGTGCTATCATAAAACTGCATCTGACTTCTACTCTTCTGAGCTTTTCTACATCAAATGACCCAGACAGCCCAACTCTTCCTTCTAAATACTCACTTTCAGAGGAGAAACCATAGTAGAAATAATCACATTGTAAGTAACTGAATTTTTTACTATTCTGAATAATAAGGTCCCAAATGTCCAACTAGGACTGTGGTTTGGAGACTCTTTTTTCTACTAAGATTGTGTTTCAGTTCCCAATAGTGTCTTTGCACTGATTTAACTTGTCGTAAGTTTGGACCTTGTTATTTTATTAGTAAAAGCATTTTAATTATTAATTGTGTTAATAAAATTGTATTGTTATGTTCATCTATGTTAATTATAATTAAATTTTATTTAAATACTTCACAGCAGACAATATAAAGAGCAATAGATTTGTTAAGTTCACATTCAAAATTCTTTCCTACTGCTTGTTAGCAAGAGGTTTTGTGTTACTTTTGAGAGGAGGATCTAACTCAATACAGAACAATTTATGGAAGTATCCAAAGAAACATTTTTGCAGGACCATCCGTTATTTGTCATCCTGACTAGAACATTGAGGTGCAAATTATGTTAGATGGTAGTTCACCCATTTAGGTATTTCCTTTATGTAGGGTTTTTTAAAACTGGTTGTACATATTTGGCACATTCTCAAGAACTAGTGTGAAAAAATTTACTAAATGCTCCATTTTTTAGTATATTAGCTGAAACATAAGAGTCACCTTGAAATCATGGGACCATGTTGTTTGCTTTCTGCTATAAAAGGTAACTCCTGCCCGGTTAGTAAACAATCTAATTTGAATAGCTAAGAATTTAAATTAGCTGATAAAAGTGGTATAAGTAGGTGATACTGCTCGGCTAGTTTTTGTCATCACTTAGCTTAATGAGAAAGCTTTCCAATACCTATTCTCAACCAACTGATCAAGTATATTTTCTTATCTTTGTTCACCTTTACAGCTACCTGCAAACTCAGTAAGAGATCCATGAATCTCCATTGTTAATTTTATTAAAAAGATGATCAGAAAAGAGTAGGATAACAGCAGCTCATCCTTAGAATTATCTGGAGGAAAGCATGAGTAAGGAGAAGATATAAACAGGTTTCATTGAGGTAAGGTGTTTTGAATGAAAATGATTAGCTAATAAGGAAGACCTCCATCCCAGCTTGCCTTTAAATTGCATTCAGGAGTGTAACTGAGTGGGAAGTAACTTGGCTAGGGCTGAGGTCTTTGTGCTGCTGTAAGTTTTCTATGCTAGTTTTATGATTTATGTTTGCTTTGGAGCACTTGTGTTTATAACTTGGAAAAAGTCAGTGACTTTTATTCTATCTTATTATGGGAAGTCCACTTTTATTAAATTGAGGTAAAAGCAGTAGGTTGTTAATTTTTTTTTTTTTACTAAAGGAATGGATGATACTGACCTGTAATGTACTTATAATAATTAAGTAAAAAAAAAAAGTAAGTGTGTTTAAAAATAGACAGACTGGTAACTGTTCAGGAAGAAGTTACCATACTGTTGGCTAACGCTTGAAATAAAGTTCAAGAAGGAAGCTTCTAAGGGGGAATTAGATATTTAGATTGGTTTTGTTTGAGTACTTCCATGTTAGAGAAAATCTGGGGAACAGGACTGGTAGATTATTGTAGGTTTGTCCATCTTAATCTTTATTTTACTAGCTTAAAGCTTTGCTTTTGGGCCTCCAAGGTGGATGTTGTTCATGTAAGTTAAAGACCCTGTTCTCTGTATTTCCTTCAACTGTGTTCTGTACTGTATTTTTTCAACTGTCTGTTATGTATTTTAGCTTAAGTCTAGAATTTATTTCTTGTATCTGTCACTGACTTTTAAATTAGTCTTGTTTCAGTAGCAGTTTTGAGACTAATAGCATGTGATTTGGCACAAAATTTTGAGAGTCTCTTAAAGAGCTTGTCTGAAAGTTTATGTAAAGCTATCTTATGTCTTGTACTGATTTTGAACTTGGCCTGTAATCTATTTTTCAGTCTAACTTTTGCTTTGCTAACTTTGGTGAGAAAATCTGCAAACACCAGAAGGTCTTAAGTTTCATTTACACTTTCAGCCAGCACTGCTGTTGAAGGGAGCAGTTTTCTCCTAGCCGCTTGTATCAGTGTAGGTGTTTGCGTGGCTGTATATCAGAACAGATTGGGGAATTGGTGTGGGTTAAAACCAACTGGGGTTTTGTTTTGGTTTTTTTCTTTTTAACCAGTTTAGTTTTAACCAGGTCACCAGTGTGCTTTACCACATATTTGTACTGGTATAAGCAAAGGCGATGATAAGATTTCTTCCTCTTTTGACAGTGCTGGTTCAAAAAATACAAGTACTTGAGGTTTTTTTAATAACATTTTCTCACTTACAATCTTGGCTGTCATTCATTCCATGCATTAAAGTCGTGTATGTGGTACAGTCATGTTTTGCTTTTATTCCTTCTTTTTCAGTCAAGCAAGTTCTGTTGCTTACTGCAGTATATCTCATGAGAAAGCATGACAGAAGTCTGACCTTGAACCTTTTGTTTCAGTTTTTGCCACTGTCAATAAAATGTATACTTTGAATATCCCCCATATAACTAGACAGCTTATCTACAGGTGTAGTTTCTGTTCATACCTTGCTGCTGTGTTCTCAAGCTCCTTAGAGTCAAGGAGTCTGAGAGGTTCACTTTGTTCAGTATCTGCATTGTGAGATGTATATGCAGCTCAAAGCACAATATTATCAAAGGTTTCAGTGTTGGATCTTCATGGAGCTCTCTTAATACCTGTATCTTCAGATAAAAAAATAACAATTTTCACTAACAGTATGGTAATCTGAATACTTAGTCTGTCAAGCCATGAGATGATCTGGCAGATCTCCACAGTGTCAGAGATGCTGTGGTTTAGGTGGTGGTCAGTATTTCACTTCTGGTGGTACTGCTTCCCAAGAATCAACTCATTTGATTCTTCCCCTGCCTCCATGGGTATTCCTCCAAAACTGTCAACCTGGTGTCCTTTAGTCCTTCAGTGGTGGGGACTAGGTCCTACTTTCCCATAGGGGTTCTCAGGTGGCAGCTTCCTCTGATCAGAGAGTTGCTGCTTCTTGTTTATAACCACTATAACCTTTTATAGAGCAATTTTCATAAAGTAGTGGCTGCATCTGGAACCAGAAACGTGTTTATTTTAATTTTCTGTGTGTTTCTGCAGTTAGATTATTTTAAATAGTCTATCACTTTTATTTAAAGCACAGATTATGTTAATTATTGCTGGTGCAGCTGCACACATGTATGAGTTGACTTTCTGTTTGTATATGCCAACAACTAAACACCACCAGGTGTCCTCTGTTTCCATATCTGATCTGAACTGCCGCCTGGAGATCCTGGTTTTAAACAAGCCAAATGGGGAAGGAGGGGGGAAATAAACCTTTTTCGTTTAGCTGTGAAGCGTTATGGGAATGTGTGCTCTTTGTTAGGTAAAACTTCCCTCACGCACCTCCACTAGCTTATTTGTGACCCTGTGACTCATCAGTATCCAAGGGATTATTCTCCAGCAAGGACAAAAAAACAGCTGGATATTTCTTGGTGTCTCCTCCAGACCTGTTGCTGAAATCAGCTCAGTCCCCACACAAAGGTTTATCCTTTTTTGCTGAGAGGTAACCAGGCAACAATTACAATCAATCAACAAGTTGATTTTAACCAAGCAAAAAAAATAGACAACAGAAATCAACATGAGTGTAAAAGTTGGTTAAATACTGAAATTTGTGTCTGTTCTTCTCACCTTGGTTCTGTCTGCTTGTTCATTCTAGTCAGGAAGGGATTTCTGTGACAGACTAGCAATGTGTGAGAGAACATATTTTTACACAGCATTGCTAATCATTCTGTGGGATGCAGTGAAACATTGTGAGACAGGAATCGTGATGTGTTCCTGCAGGTGGTCTACTGTGGGTTATTTCACCCCAGGCCAAATAGTTATTTTGTCTCCAGTGACTTCTGAGCTGTGGGGAGCTGACCTCTGCGTGAGACCAAGTATCACATGCTGCCAGCTGAAATCCTGTGGGAACTGGGACCTGCTGTTTTGCACAAGTGATCAATAGCACCGCTGTTCTTACTGCTGAATGCTTTAACATGGTATCCTAACTTAAAGCTCTGGGGAAGTTGCACACTGTTCTCTGCATTTGGGTAGAAGTGATAAGACATAGCCATTTTTTTATGGGTATTTCCCCTGCCATGGAGATGCCAAACAGCAATGAATTAGGGTGTTCCCTTGTGTTATTAGATGGAATAAACAGGAGCTATAGGCTACCTCCACTTCAGTACATCCTATTTCAGCTCTGTGCTCCTGAATTATTAACAACCGTGGCCCTGGAAAGGTTGCAGAACTCCTATGTTCCCAGTGGCATTAACCTAGAGCAGTACCAGATCCTTGCTTGCCAGTGGCTCTGTTCACTGGAAATGGCAAGTTAAGTGATCAAACATCACCCAAAGGTGACTTCAGTAACAAGTAGTTTCAATGGAATAATGCTTTGAGGTGCATGACTAATAGGTTGCTTCCTTGCCATCCTTATTTTCGATTTCATTTTGTATATTGCATAATTAACCATAACATTTATTAATGACTTGGGTTATGTAGATTCTAATAAGCCAAGTCAAGTGCGTTAGGCTAAGGATGTGATGATTTGAGGTTCTGAATGCTCACCATTATGGAGTGGTTCTTTGGTATTATTACTATATGTCTTAGTTGATCATATGTTATCTTTAGCTTAGCTAGGCTTCATTATATAGCAGTTTGTGAAAGGGAGTGAGACTTTGTAGTTTACTTGTACAAATTGTGCGTTGGAGAAACTTTATTGTCAACCAGCTTGAATTCAAGTGTATTTAACTGCCTAAATTATTACTAATATAGCTGAATCTGTTAATAAGCAAGTCAGTTATAGCTTTAATACAGTACATTATTTATTAGCCTCATAATTGTAGCCACCAAACTGCATATTCTTATCTATTACTAAAGCACTATTGAAATTCTGTGCACACAAAAAAAATGAAAAGGATCATTAAGCAGAATAAACAGCAAGGGACACTGAAAAATACATTACAGTGATATTTTAAGCTAATGCTTGTGTGGGTTGTGTGAAAGCACAAAGAGTTTATCTCCTACAATCCTTTCTGCAATTCTGATACTAAACAAGTAGTCTGTACTGCTGTTTTCCACTACCTGGCTAGGCTAGGTAGCACCCTTCATGTCTGAAGCAAGAGTGGGAGGAAAATGAGGTGACAGGACTGCAAAATAGGATAAAGATGAGTGAGGGCATTGGACTGGAAAATGACTGACGTACAACTAACGACCATGTCTTCAAAATGTCATTTTAAGACAACTTATTTAATTTCCATTAAAAAGCTAATCTTAATCAGGAGGAATTTTTGTCATGCAAAAAGGCTTGATTTATGTTCTTTATTAATAATTTCTAGGTCCTAATGCAAGTGGAGGCACTATGTTGTTATAAACAGCCTCATTGCTTAGATAAAAGGGCAGATTGTCATTATAGCTCCTAATTAATGAAAATACTCACTTGTGTTGTATCTGTGGAATTCTACCCTTTCTTCCATTATTTAAGCTGATTTATTTGAAATTGTTATGGAGAGGGATACGATCAATGGAATTAATATTCCGTGAAAACTGGAGCTGGTAATATTTGTATTTTATAGCTTACAAATGTCATGGCAATAATACATCATGTTCTTGAAAACGAAGAATGTGATTTTGATGTTTTATACAGTTAATTAGGAATGTCTGTGCTTATCTGCATTTCACATGGATTTTGAAATCTGTGGTGGAAATGCAAATATTTAAAAGGATATTTTTCATGTAGCTAGTCAGCCCTGTAAGGTTAATGTTTCATTTATTTAATCATAAATGCTGCTCATTGAAGTGCCTACATAGATCTGTCTGAAATATCTACAGTCCACATTTGCAGTTCAACTTAGTAGATATATGTTCTTATTCTGTATTTATCATAGACTGCTTTGGTTCAGAAGGGCCCTCAAAGCTCCCCCAGTACCATCTCCTGCCTTGGGCAGGGACACACTCTACTAGCAAATATGAAGCTGTGGAGAAAGCAACATTAAATATATCCTTTTCTAGGTATGAAAACTGAGAAAAAGAATTCTAATTTTCAGAGTTTGTCTAAATTGAAGGGGTATGGTTATTCTTATCTGACAGTGACATGACTGTGGCTCATGTGCAGGCTCTACTGAGCTACTGTGTGGTAGGCATGTAGTGTTGAACAGGCTGCTGTCGGTGAAGTTTAGCTTACCTCTACTTCTTAACTACTTGCTCATTTTGCAGAAATTCTGTGTTCCCAAGGCTGAGAACTACATTATGAAATTTGGCAAGAAGTAGTAAACTCTGGATAAGCAATTAATTTCAAAAGCTCATGAAAGACTAAAAGAGCTTAAAGGTTTTTTTAAAACTTTTTAAGCTCTAAAGCCACAGCTTTTGAGCTTCATCACTTGAACTCAAGTACCACTTGCAAGATGCTCTACTTGCCCTGATGTTTAGGATTACTAGGAAGCTGTTCTTGTCATCAGAGAATCAGATTTGAAAACTGTTTAAGTATCAGGATACATGTCACCTCGGTCCATTCAGATCCACATAAAATGATCTTTCTGACACTCTCTACCATAATTCAAGTTTACTTTATGCACAGGTTAAGAAAGCTGTAATTAAAAAAAAAAAAGTAGACTGGTTTATTTAGACTTCTCTTAACTTATACTTTGGTTCCTGTTTGGTTGTTTTCTAAGACAACTCTTAGTTAAACAAACAATAGATTTGGAAAGCAGTCTTTTCACAAAGATTATTAGGTACTTTTTCCTACTAGTCATACCTTGCTTTAAATAGTTTTCCCTAGAATGTTAATAAATTCACTGTTTCTAATGTATCTCTTTGTTCTAACTACATCCTTGAGTGCCTGAAAATAGTTCAACAGGTTGATATGTTCTTCTGACTCCCTTCTCTTATGTGTTGTTAAAAATTGTAAAAAGTGTCATACCATTCTAACAGATCTGTCAGAAATGAAGATATTAGTTCTAGTGTATTTTGATTCCTCCAGCGCTTTCTCTAGATGGAGATACAAGTATGTGAATCCTATGTCCACTAAAACCTACTAAGTGTTGAGGTCCTATTTCAGTTTAATGTTGATGAAGTGTGCTATGATGCACAAAATGTTCTATTCTTTCTGACTTGGTAGTGTGCCTGAAATCCTTTGTGGTGTCTTTTTTTGTTTGTTTACTTCTTGGACTATTGCTGCTTTGATTTTTTTGTTTTGTTCTGTCAGAGTCAAAACAGACTTTTTCCAGAAGCATAGAAAAGCAAGAAAGCTTTTGCTTAAAAATAATTTGCAGTGATAGACCTGGAATACAGATCAGAAGAGCTGTTTTCCCAGGAACTTGAAACTACTGCTTTCTGGATATATTAATTGCTAGGTCATTCAGGAATTCAGTGAAGAGTGCAAACGTCCAAAAATTATTTGTTTTCAGGAGGGAGGAAGAAAAAAAAAATCTACTCTTCTTAGTTATCAATCTTGCTTTAGGAAAAATTATTCCTTGTGCGTGACAGTGTTGAGGGAAGAGCACACATTGAAAGCAGTTGTGTTAGTCACTCTGCTAAGTTAGCACAGAAGGTTCCCACATTGAATCAAGGAGATGTCAGCTGCATGTCTGGGTATTTTTAGTGCTTTTCTTAGGTTCTAATTGGTGATATCTAAAAACAGTTAAAATTCAGATTCTGGAGCTAGCTGTTTATCTTGTCTTCATAGTAAATGAGAATAACAAATGTTTCTTGATAGAAAAATGGATGTATTTGACTTTCCTGTTTGAAATAGTCTATTCTTCTAATGATGTAGGTCAGCTAGAAAGATTTGTCACAGCAGTTCTTGAAAGGGTCGCTTTGTGCTCTAAGGATGTCAGGATTTAGATGTGTATTGGTCTCTGAGGAAACAGACTGCTGCTTAGCCTTTAGGAAGGGTTGTACAGTTCTGTTAACTTATTACCACAGAATTTAACTGTATGAGACTTCATTAACATCATGTGACCTACTTATTCAATATCCTTTTAAGTTCAACCTATGGGAAGATGCTGTTAACCCTTTTTTCAGTACGAGTAGTTACATAGCCAGTGTGTGCCCAAATTTGATGTTATACTCTGATATTCTTGAATTTTGGAGCAGTTGTTAAAGATTTAGTCAGGAAATAGATTCCTTTCTCCATGCTTTCTTTAGGCTGCTTAGGGGTAAATGCTCTAAGTTTGAATTTCAATATGCTGCTAATAAGTCTGTAGGGTAGCTGTTTTGGCAGATTTGATTATATGTTACTAAGGAGAAAGCTTCCTGTATTAAGACATATTTTGTCTTTACAAGTCTCCCAACTTTAAAAAGGAGAATAAAGAGCATCCTATACTGGACCTTTAAAGGGAAACTGTTACTGTTTGTCCAGTGACTGGAATACATTTCACATGGGAGGTGACCAAGTTTGGCTATGTGAAATCTGTCCAGCTAATAACTAGTTATGGATGTTTGTCTATATCCAGCAAAAGAGTATTCCTCTGAAATGTGTACAGCTTTGATTATCAGTCTGAATAACTAAAATTGCCTGACAAGCCATCTTGGGAGGCATTTCTCAAGGTGACCACTGCAGCTCATTGGCAGACATGCAGAAGTTAGGGCAACTGCTTTGTGTGTTCTGTTGCTGTTCTCTGGCCATGTAGGAGGCTTAATTCTCAGATCTATTTTTCTGCTGTCTTCCAAGATAATTGAAATGTCATCACTTAAAACTTATGTTTTCAGAATAAAATGCACAGCCTCACAAAATACTGTACAGAGTAGTGCATCCACTCTAAGTCAGATTTGAAAAGATTTCAGGCCAATTAAGCTGGCTCAGATATCGCTTCCTTAAGACTCCTTCATTTCAGAGCTAGAATCAATGTCAAGTAGTGTTGTTGACTTTCTGGGAATGATTAAAAAAGTACTGCTTTCTTACTGATAGTAATCGACTGATACTTAGGACTATCTTAGCTTTGGGTTTTAAAGCACAGGTTTAAAAACCAGTATGTAGCTTAAGTAACAAATAACAAAAGCACATTGGCAATGCAGGATACTTCACAGCTTGGCACTGAGTGCTTTTTTTTTTTATGTGGTGACATGTGCAGAGATTCTCAAACAAAAATGAATCATGAAGCAAATGGGTTTTTTCATTTGCAGGGAGCACTGGGGAAAAATAGAGCTTCAGAATATCAAAAGATGCTTCCCACAGGACAAATAGAGGAAAGTATACTCCCTAGTATTTTTTCTTCAGCAGAATACTCTTAATGCATTGTGGAAATTTCTGCTGCCCTACAGCATGACGTCTCTCTTGGTCTAATCTGAGCAGATGCATGCCTCGAGTTCCATGTAGCCAAGAGCTTGTCCTACCTGCAATAATAGGATGTGCTGAGCAGCAGAGTGTGAGAGTTCAGGTGTTTACACCTGATTGTGCAAAACAAGCTTTTTTTCTAGCCTGCAACATACCCTCTGGACATACAGTTGAAATCTAACCTCGTAGCAAAATACTAAAATGTGAAAAACAGCTCATTATTTTTTTTTATTCTTCACCCAGAGCTGCATTAAGGATATGACTCACTGAATAAAGTGATGTGTAAGAAAGACTAATTCACTTTCACTTCAGTGTAACACAAGAATTCTAAGTGCTGCAGAAGAATCTGAGCATCTGCAGCATAAGTAGAATTTAAAATGCAGTCTGATTCACTTTTTATTCCAGCATTAAAAATGCAAGTCATGTGTGTTCTGCAGGTAACAAACTGATTTTTGGATTCAGACAGACATAAACATTATTCCTATAAAATACTCATGGAAGAATGTCCATCTCTAATTCAATCAAATGTCCAAGGTTGGTCATGTACATATTTTTCTACTTTATTGCAAACTTCAGTTTCCTCTTCAGAGTATAACACTCAGTTTATTTTTTTCCATTTTGTCCAAGCTCTGATAAATCCAGCCTGACCTCCCACTCCCAGATCCTGCACTGTAGGGGTTGGCAATGTTCCTGTCAAGCTGCTCCAGTTGCACAAAGCAACGCAGAGACTGCATGTGGAGTGCTTAGGGGTGAGTTTGGCGTTCCCCAGGTTGAAGCATCACCGCTCCATCTGTTGGCCCCGTGTTTTCTTGGCCCCACCACCACCGGTCAGTTTGCTAAGGCAAAGGAAATGGTCAGCTGCAATTCTGTGCATGAAAGCAGTCATTGGCTCTTCTCCACCTTCTCTGTGCTCTGAAGTAAATATCAGGCTCTTTCTAGTGCGGATGCTGTTACAAAAGGTGAGATACAGTCCAGGTAGAATATTCCCAAGGTTTCTCATGCCTTTCACTCAGGATGGCAGTCAGGAATCAGGCTGGTAAATGAGAATAGGAAGCCATTTTACATAATGTTCCTGGTGACCTGTTCATGAATATATGAATAATGGGGGGGGGGGGAAAAATGCCCAGAGATCCTAAGTTCTCTTGGCCAAAAATGTGTCCCAGTGTTATTTATCATTGGTAACATAAGTATCACATGTATGAGGGCAGTTAAGGTGGTAATTGTGTTGTTATGGGTGTTTTTCAGTTACAGTTTTAATCCTGACTTTATAGATCTTATCCATGAAACAATGTCTATAACCTTTAGCATCACAAAACTCCAAAAAGTGATTTGTAGATTAAGTTTTCTGTGGAATTCCAGATTATTCCACTGCCAGAAAACAATGGTGGCACTTCTGGCTCCACTTCCCTCCCCCAATTTAAATGTCTATACTGTGTTTACCATACTTGAATAGTATCACATACAATGACTCCCTGAAGGCTTTTTGTTAACTACAACAGAAATACCACTTTGGCCTTTTTCCCCCCGTGGTCAGTCCATGTAACCTTTATTACAGCATGTGATTTTAATAATGAAAATAGTTGTTCTAAGGTTTCCTTTCCTCACTTAATTTTAGCAGGAAAGCAGTGGTAATCAAATATATTGAGCACCAAAAAGTTGCAAAAAAAGTATATTCTGTCTAGCTTAATACAAACAACCCTATTCTTTGTGTTAAAAAAAACACCCCAAAAAAACCTGTTTGAATTCGGAGATTTTGAATTCTGAATCTCATTTGTTTTTCAAAAGGATATTGTGTAACTTCTTTAAAACTTTCTTCATAATGCTGACATGGTTTAGCCCCACCTGGCAATAAAGCACCACACAGCTGGTTTGCTCACCACCCTGTCCACAGTAGGATGGGGGAGAAAATCAGAAGGGTAAAAGTGAGAACTCCTGAGTGCTAAGAACAGTTTAATAATTGAAATTAAAAAAAAAACCAAAAAAAATGAAACTAAAAAGAAAGAGGGAGATACACCCCAAGAAAAAAAAAGTGGTGCAAAAAAAAGAATTGGTTACTACAAACTGACTGATGCCTGGCCTCTCCCCAAGCAACAGCAGCCCCCTGGATGGCTTCTCTCCAACTTATATACTGAGTATGGCATTGTATGTTCTGGAATATCCCTTCGGGCAGTTTGGGCAGCTGTCCTGGCTGTGTCCACTTCCAACTCCTTGTGCATCTCCACCCTTGTTGGCAGGGTAGTATGAGAAGCTGAAAAGTCCTTGACTTGATGATGACAACAACTAAAACATTGGTGTGTTATCAATATTATTCTCCTACTAAATCCAAAGCACAGCACCATAGTAGCTATTAGAAAGAAAATTAACTTTATCCCAGCCCAAACCAGGGAAACTGCCTAAGAACAGATTATTCATTGATGTGTAACCCATGTGCATATGGAAGTGACTTCATGGCCTGGAGTTCAGTATGAGCTGATAATGGGATTTGCATGCTGTGCCTGCACTGCAAGACATGTCCATGTGACTTACATACATTTGTTCACTTTATCTTGACTGTTGAAAACAATACTCTTCTCATGTTTGTTTATATTGCTACTGAAATACTGTGAATTTTTTTTCAGTAAGTGCAAAGCATAACCTTGCCCTGCAAGATTATTTTCCAGTGAGAATCACTCCAGAAACTGTAATATACTGAACAGCAAGCAGATTTCAAGTGAATGTTGCATGGTTTATTTAAAATATTATTTAAGATGCCCATCAAAGCTGGCTTCAGATCTGATTTTTGCCTTCCATTGCGAAATGTCTTGCTGATTAATTTCTTTTGAAATTTGGTATGCTCAAAATGAACTTGAAAAGGGTAATCAGTTCAGTTTTGCAGTTGATTTCTGTGTTTACCCAATCTGACCATTTGAGATGTGTAAGAGAACAATCTGTTCCTATAGCAACATACACAGTCTGGAAGAGCTTCCATGGTGTATAGATTATATTGAATCCTTAAAAACACACGTTAAAAACAAAGGCAAGTTTAAAAAAAAAAGTGAAGAATATAGGTTTGGAGAGCTGATAAAGCAGTTAAGGGGACATACGTCTTGTTAGGAATTTGAATGCCTTTTTTTTTTAAGGTGTCCTTGGTTGGGTCTTGGCAAAAGTTTTTGGAATTGCAATGCATGTCTGACCTCATGGCAGAGTTTGCCAAGCAGCTGAGGTTATGGCAGTAGCAGTCTGACTGACTCAGCAAGATTACAGCATGAACCATATATTTAAATAGTGAGGTGCTGGCAAGAGATTTTTGTAGAGAATTAGAAAAAGACTGTGTAGTTGTTTGTTTGGGGTTTGTGGGATTGGGTTGGTTGTTTTGTTCAGTTTTTTTTTTAACGAGTCAGATTTATGCTTTCCTTCTATTTCTTGGAGACAGAGCTTTGAAGTCCAAAGGAAGAGTAGGCAGTCACTTTGGTTTTTTCTTGTGCTCATGAGTTTTTTAGTTGACAGGAAAAAAACTAGTCCTTGTCGAAAGATGAATTCAAAGTACTTATGAGTGGTAGGCTTTTTGGGTGAGTAAAGATGGGTGTCTGCCAGTCTTGTACAAAAAAACGTGCAAGGAAAATCTCAGTCCTTTCTCATGTGCATCTTTGTAGAACGGCATCAATGGAGAAAGAACCTGATGAAGCCAAAAGGCAGAGGGTTGGCAGGGTTCTTACTTGAGAAGAACTTCAAGTGGAAATACAGACATATCTGATAAATGAAGAATGATTTTTTTGATAATATTGTTTCTAAAGTTTAATATAAATGCAGCAGTACAACTCAATTGTCAACATTATAGCTTGTGTTTAAAGTCCATGTTAGCAACTTCAACAGTACAAGTCCAAGATAAGAACATTTATATATGGCAAACCTTTTAAAACCCGAGAGGTTTGTTAATCTCCAGTTTGATATGTACAAATTTTATCAATGGGTAAGAGGGAAAAGCTGAAGCTTAATACTAAACAGGGCTATAACTTGATTGAGACACACTGAGTTAACAGTACTCTGCTTTTTCAAAGAAGGTGGTCTTGGAACTTACTCGTTTTCATTCATTTTTTTTCCCCCCTGATGTCACACCTCTCCTCCCCTCTCCAGACCAGCTCTTGGGGTTGCCTGAAGGCAAGGTAGGCTGCGTCAGCATTATCACCTGGCAAACAACCTGCTCTGAATTCAGCTGTCACTCCTTGCATCAGCAGGAGAGCACCAGAGAGCCCTCAGGCAAGCAATAGCCGAATGTGTTTGGGCAGTAGGGAAGCGGTAGAGATGGGAGAGAGAAACAAAGCCTGCCTTCTTCAGGGCAGCAAGGAGGTTTCTTGCTTAATCTAGGAGAGAATTACAGCACGATCTCAGGTTTCTTTTATGTCTTTAAAGGTCTTGACCTTATAAAGATGCTAAAGTTTACAAATAAATGTATAGATAACTTCTTATTTAAAACCTCTTAAAGAAAATTTATAAATTAGCAGAATTTTAATTTTACCTAGTTTATACTACTCTTTCTCTGAACCCTTGCAAAGCTCTTTAATAGTCTTAAGTCATACAGAGAATTCCTTAGAATTTGAGACATGCCCCTGACAGTTAAATTATTTGCTTGTGTATAGCAGCTGTAATGGCCTGCAGTGGCTGAGCGACTTATGTTAATGCTAAACCAGACTTTATTTTACTCTTTACCATTTGAGTGGTGAGGGTAGAATACTTTGGATAATAGAAGCATAAGTCTTATCTGTTATAGTACTACTTTTTTCTTCTGTCTCCATTTTACTTTCATTACCTTATGTATCTTGCTTTCCCAAACTGGACAAACATCTGTGTTTTAATAGGGTTTATGTTTTAACTAATTCAGTACTTTGAGAATAAAATTAGTGCTCCCTGTGTTAAAACACTTGATTTTAATTTTAAATTTTAACAAAAAGCAATTTAAAATTTGCAGTGCAACTTTGAGAATTGTGTGTTCAGATCAGGGAAATAATCTTGTTGGGTAATCCAGAAGTTTTGTTTTTCTGCCTCAATTTTTTCCCTTAGGATGCAAACCCAAAGGATTTCTTATTTTAAATTATATTTTCATTTTTATTTGTATTTTAATCTTAATCTGTTATTAACAGATAAGGATCTATAATTTCTTTTTAAAAATATGTGGGGAGTGCTTTCTGGTGATTCCTCCTGGTATATCCAGCTAGCTATAAGGACACAGGTATAAAGACTTCTCTGTCATACTAGAAGTTTCCAGGAGAGAAAAGTCTGAACACAAGGCCAAAGTGTAAAGCTTTTTTTTTTAAACTAGAAATACATATCTGATCCAGAATAAATCTCAGGGTTAGGTTAGCAAATCACTTGGTGAGGACATTTCAAAGTTAATATTGTGGATAAATTATTCATGGTAATGTTGCTGGCCTGTAAGTTCCTCTAGGGCAAGTGTTAGTGTGCATTAGAAACAAAAAGCTTGCTTTCTTGTTGCCTTCTCTGTATACAAACACTGCTAAATACTGTACTAGCAGAGAGGCATGCTAGTTACACTGTGCTGGTAAATATGCTCACCCATCATTTGAAAGTATTTATTCCTTTTAAAAGCGAGTAAATGAGTTTTAAATAAACCAAGAACCTGGGTGTCTTTGGAGATGGCTGTTTCCCCACAGCTGATCCTTACTAGGAATTCTGATATATACAGCAGGATCCTGAGCCCAGTTCTGAGTAACTCCTAAGACTCTGATGCTGTCCTTCATAAATGACCTTGAACAAGAAGTTGCTTTTCTGTTTCCAAATAGGACTGCTGGGCTATGTCTGTGACACCTGGCTTTTGTTTGCCCCAGATTGAAGGGCAGTGGGACTAATGGCTTTGCTTACCTGTGTCATTGCTCCAGACAAGGTGTAGCAATAGAACACTCTTTCATTAGAGGACGTGTTCTCTAACTCTTGATATCAAACAGAACTGGGCAGTAATCGGTGTTTTATTTTGGCACTGAAAGATTTGGCCAATGACGTTTACCTCATACAGGGTTCAACAAGGGTCTGGTACTTAAGTTCTTCCTAGCACAAAGAGAATTCTTGGCTTAATCAGTTCATGAAAGTAGCATTATGTCTGAAAACCTACAACCACAGCCTTGAAATCCCAGTGCTTTTTCCATCCTCCTCTTCAGTGTTTTTTAGTTGTGTTTTTTCTGACGCTTGGCATGTATCTGATTTGTCTCATGTAGCAGACAGTAAAAGCATTAAAAATGTCTCACATGCTAGAGTAAATGTTTTTTCCATTGTGCAACACGTTATTTTTCCAAGTATGCTGTGATGAGAGTACTGTAAGGCACAACAGAAGAATAATGTTCTATTGAAATATTTCAAGTTAACTTGCCCTCCTGTCTTAGGAGCTTTCTGTGCATTCCTATACAGGTTTGCAAACCTGTGTCCCAGACTACTCTGAACAGTGGGTAGCAGTATTTTGGTATGCAGGTGATATTCAACTGCTTATAACTAGTGTAAAACAAAGCCTGATGCTGCAGAAATTCAAGCAAAACTGGCCACTCCACAAGATCTTAGGAAGAAGACCACGAAGACTGCTAACCTTGAATCATAAGGTGTTGGAGAAGAGTATAGAGGCACTAAAATGGAATGTCTGTGAATGTAAAACAATGTTTGAAGATGAGCAAGCTAAGTTTCAGTTAGTAAACAGGCAATTTAATAGAAAGTGTTTTGTATACTTGTACAAGCTCTAGATAAATATTGTTTCTTTGCTGAAGATCAAAATAGAGTACAAACTACTGCAAGATAAGGCTGTTTGCCTTAGGTTTTTGAGTAAAATAGACCGGTGTATCTGTCAACTTTTTCTAGTTACATCAAACATGGCTGAAATGTCTTTGTGCAGAGGAACTTGGATTAAATCCAAAGATTTTGAGGCATTACAATTGAAGATAATTAGTTCTTAAAATCAGCTCAGATAAATTCAGGAGTATTTTGCATTCTTGTTTAAAACTGTCTGTAGCCTTTAGCAGTTGTAACTTTCTCCTTACTACATAGGAGCGTGAGCCAACAAAACTATTGCATGTGCATAACCACAGATTTGGTTATCAGAAGTTGGCTATAGAAATATTCTTTTATTCTGCAAAACAATACAATCCCTGTTCTTTATTGGGACAATACGAAGGCTTTAAAAAATGCTTTTGAGAAGAGTAAGAAAATATGAATACAGTAAATAACCTTGAAATATTAAGACTTGTGTTCTCTCCAGAAACAGTGGCCTCCCACTGTAGTAAACAGTATCTTTATTGCTGAGATCTTGTCCAGTTCTGAGAGGTTTCTATACAGTTGTCTTTTGTTTTTGGAGCTGTGTAACTATGTTTAAGTATTTGTTGCCAAGATTCTAAGCACTCCATGCTTCAAAGTTGAATTAAGAATATCTGCACAAGGTGAAACACAGGTGTTGGGAAGGAGCTGGCTGCAGAGCAGGCCATTGGCAAGGCCTCTGCCTCAGAATGTAGGAGAAAGACAGAGCAAGGACTTAAAGCAATGGTTTTCACATAGCAGCCAATTGTCACAGCCAACATACTAATAAATTTGGCAAATTCCCAACTGTGTCTATTTAAAACTTGTTCTGACCAATCCTGAAAGCTCTTCCACTGCTTTTCTGAGTGTCATTGTCAGTACAAATTAAATAGTTTAAGAAGCTTCCTCTTATATGTTTCCAAGTAACTGACTGCTCTCTTCTTGTCTCGGGTCACAAAAGGCCAGCAACTGCTGGGTCACTGACCTGTGAGAGAGAGAGAACACCAAACTGTCTTCTCAAACAGGCTGCTTGGAGTTCCTGTGTCCTCTCTGTCAAACTGGCTGCCCTCAGCCACTACTTCCATCTTACCCATCTCTAGCATAGGTAGCTCTTTTCATATGTGTGTTTTCATATAGTTTGCAGTAATAGTGAAAGTTTCTATGTGGAGACATTGAATATTTTTCTCTGTGAAACAACTGAAACGTTGACGTGCAAAGTGCTTTGTGTTTTACTGCATGTGTGTGTGCTGTTGAATAAAGGTGTAGTGCAGGGTAGCGGTACCTCATACTGATTCTACATAGTTAAGCTTTTCAGCTATACTTTCCAAAGAAAATCGGGTAAGATGAATGCAAAGGGTTAGCTGGCTGAGGTATGAGAAGTACTATCAAATAGGAAAAATCTTGGTCTAGATATTGAAGATCAGTTTATAAGAAAGCTACAGATGGAGGGCTGTATGGACCGCATGCCTCTCTGCCTGAGCAATGCTTTCTGTAGGTCAGTACCCAGAAACACTTCCTGTTCCAACTTCTTTTGCTTACTTACTGGATTATCCAAAAACACTCTTCAGTGGAGCCAGTGAGATGCATCTGATTCAGTAGCCGTGAAAGCCAGATATCTCCGTATTTTTGGAGACTGCTCTAGTATCTGGCTGCCTGCTACCATATTTTGCTGCAGGATAGAAATGGATTACTGCTGAAAGGAATGCTCTCTCCTGAATCCCTGCCCACCGCTGTAGGGAAATGAACTGGACAGAAATAACCTGGCAGACTTTATTTCTCTATTGCTAGATTCTAATTTTGCTGTTAATGTAAAGTTTGTTCTGACTGTAATTACAAATTGACAAGTACAAATTCATTCTAATTGCATTTCACGAGACTACTTAATCTTCATAAAGACACTAAGTCTGCACAATGTCTCGGTGTCACAAGCAGTGACTCATCAAGAGAAGGAGGAAAATACAGAACTCTGGCTCTTTCTGGTTCTTTGTAAGAAAAAAAACCCCAAAACAAACAGCTAAATGAGTCTAGCAAGGTATTGGATCTTTAATGTTAAAACCAGTCTCCTTTGCAGGGTACTTAAAATTTCTGTTTCATACTGACATTAGATATGGAAATAAATTATAATAATGTATTTATAAAAATCTTTGGAGAGCTTTTGTTTGCCATTTGATAGTCAAACATCAGGGGTTTCCCAGCAACCCTATCATACTTATTTTCTTTTCCTACAACTAGATGTAATTTGGAAAGAAGAGGATATGTGCCAAATGGGAAGGAATAAAAAACTTGAGGCAGCTAATATGGCACAATTTAGAACAAATCAGTTTTAAATTCCATTATGTTACTACTGAAGGAGTTTTTTACTAAGGGTCATACAACAGAGAAACTTCATGCAGCATCTTCCTAGATGCACTGATCACTTAATGTACTACTTTGTCTTAGCTGTAATAAGATAGAAGGTTTTTGAGAACATATTGCAGATGCATAAAGAGGAAATGTAGTTATGTGTGAGTTATCTTGTTCCAGCTCTGAAGACAGTAGTTATCAGGGATGGTTTTTCTGAAGAGACAAGATGCATTTTCAAGACAGCATTCCCTTAGTCACTTCACTGAAAGTTCTTGTGTACTTGCACTATTTAGGCATCCCAAATTCTTGCTACACCAGCATTCTCATAGCACAACACTTGTTCCTGTGCTATTAAGTTACAGCACTTCTTTAAATCTGTACGAGTGAAAAATTGAGTCATTCCCATAGGGTGTTTTCAAAAACTATGGGATAAATACAGTAAATCACAAGGCTGTATGACCTTTTCCAGAAATCCTTATCACAGCAGTTAAAAATTAAAAGGGTTGTTTAACTGAAGTGCTACTATTAATTCATTAGCTATAATTTGTTTGTATCTCAAAGTTAGCATACTTCAGGAAAAAAAACAAGATGGGATTTGTGAATCGAAATCTTACTTAATGACATCATATTTCTGAAATTGGGAAGATTGTAACTTGGAACATGGGTCACTAACCTAGCTTGAACAAGTGAATGACTTGTCTGAAATGGCTCATGGAAGATTTTCTTCATAGTGTATATTCAGCACTCATCTGTTCTGTGATCTGAATAATCTTCCATCCATCATCTGCAGTACTGAAAGGAAAGCTAAATGGCAGTCTTTTTGCAATGAACTGGAGAAGGTAGGATAGAAACAATATTCTCACTTCCATCTGACAAGCCCTGTGATTGACAGAGAAGTTATTTCTGAAGCCTGAGCCAATACTGTACGCAGGGCTGAGATGATTCCAAGAGTTCTTTGTTTCTAACAGGTAAACCTTAGACACATCCATGTAATTTTTTGAGGGGACCAGCCACACTTCTGAAGGAAAGCATTATAAGTTGGCTTTAGCCAATACCTATGTGGATTTGCTGACACTTGTGAAGGATGCAGATATGCAGGAAAATACATATTTGGATTTAAGGGTTTTTACAGAAATATCAAGCACACAAGGAATTTAGGTACATTATATAAAAATTTCAAATAAAACAGTGTGATGTAAGTAGGTATGACTTTTGTATTCTGTATTTTGAAACATAAATATGCTTGCTTGGGAACAGGCCTGTAACAAAATGCAGAATGAGTATTTTGCTTCCTAAGTGATGCTGGTTTTACTTTGCACGTTACCTTTATAAAGTACCAATTAGGATGTCAGCACATGGTTTTTCTCTTTGAACATGGAAAATGTAGCACTGAACACTGGGTATTTAGGATCTTAAATCAGTTCCCTGTTGTGTATAATTTGGAATACAGTCTTTAATGATATGATCACATTTGCTTTCTCTTGCTCTCGTGCACTTTTTTCTTTTCCCCTTCTCCAGAATGCCTCCACCTCACTGAGAGCACAGACAGCTTGAGCAAGATGAGTCAGAGCCGTTCAGTAAACAGACTATTGAATTTCCCCTTCCTATGCTAAAAAAAGTTATACCACCTATGTCTAAATAGAAATTGTACAAGTGGTTTTCAAGAGGATCTTAAACCTGCTATAACAGGCCAGTTGCTGGAAAACATTGAGAGCTTAAGCAAAATAAAAATTGCCTGGACAAACTGATAAAAACATTGAGAAAAAGCATGAGTCATCCAGGCCATTAATTAAAAAAGGTAATATTGTTAAGACACAATTGTCTTTGTAAGGGTAGAAAAAAATCAGGCTAAAACTACTTTAAAACATAGTGTTTTAAGTAAATGGTGAAAAGCAACAGGGAGAAAAACACCTTTTTATGATCATAGGTGTGTTGATTTAGAATAGGATGAAAATATTTGTTTAGCTTAGTCTAAACACTTACATGACACATTTTATCTTTTAAAATGCTTGAGTCTCTTTGGCATTCTTTTACTCTGACATATGGAGTGATAAATGTGCCACAGTTTCTCAATTCTGCCCTTTACATTCTAATTAAAGGAGAAACAACCCACTTATCTGACTGTTTTCCAGAAGGAAGGATGATGAAATTTATGATAGGTTGTGAGTTGGAACCTTCTCCCACTTTCCCTAGACAAGATCTTAGAGAACAGAATCTATTTCATAACTATCTGGTAGAGGTTGGAGTCTTTTAATGAGAGAATCTTGACATAAAAATATCACAGTTTACTTCTTATCCTGAGGCAGGGTAAACAATGAAAGATTTATTATAGTTTCTAGTAATGGTGGTGTTTTGGAAGAGAAAAAATTCTGAATCTTTCTCATGGGATAATTTGGCATGTGGGTACACACTCTAATTGAAAGGAAATTAATCTTCCGGTTTTGTTCCAGATTTTTATGGAAAGAATATTTTAATATTTGCAAAAGTAATTCTTTACCTATCACTTCAGTGTATCATCCACTCACAGAAGCACAGAGTGGAAGGGACCCCTGGGTGTTCCCATGACAATGCTTTTGCTATCTAGTAATTGTAATTCATGAGGCTCAATGCCCACAGTCCTTTCTCTGAGCTTTGCTTCTATTTTTTTTTAAATTTTATGCCTGTCCAGGTACAGCAGAGCATACAGAAGCTTAAACTAGTGCTAAATAAAATAGTCCCAGAACCAAAAGTAGCATAAGCATGTCTATCAAGCCACATGAAATCTTCTATGATGAGACTAGGCCTTCTCACTAGCAAAGGGTTTCAAACCAAACTTCATTTGATATTTTTCCCAATTGAAAGAACATGAAAACATTCACATAAGTAATATTAAAAAACCCAAAACCCAACAAATAGCTTCAGCTAATGACTTGTAGTGATAATGTAGGCAATGACCAGTAGAGAACATTTTTTTGTCAAGTAAGTAATCACAAACATTGGCTGGAAAGGTTCATGCCTAAGCATGAACTAGAACTAAGGTTCTAGTCTAAGCTCTTGTGCAAAGCAGGGTTGTGGCTGGTACTAGATGAGATCAGCCATCACTTGTGTAGCTGACCCAAGGGCAGAGCACCCACTGTCTCTCTGTACCTGTTCCAGTGCCGCACTGAGAGTGAAGAAACTTCTGTTAGTGATCAACGTGAAGAGGGCCCAAGCCTGAAGCTGGGGCTGCTGCCTGTTGTTTTGTTATGCTACAGGTGTTGGATGGTTGTTTAAGTTGCCCTATGGACAGTTGTAAGCTTGCATCAGTGCCAATGTAGTCTCCTATCTGCTAGATGATCATTGTATTTCACAGCCACCAACTGATGTATATTCTATTAAACAATCTAAATAAAAAACTTACACTTTTGTCTTCCACAGCAAGTATTTCCTTTTGGTTTTGGTTACATTGCAGAGCTCGTCCGAGCTTTCCATCTCTTATGACTGCTGTTCCTGGTTGAAGAATCCCTGACTATCAGTCTTTCCCATGTGAAAACTCTCCTGCACTCCTTATTCTTTGCTGTTTGTTTTTTTTTCCCCATCTGTTTACCATTTCCAATCCATCTGTGTTTTTCGAGGTGGGACAGTGGAAAAATCACAGTTCCCCTAAGCTTTCGTCATGAGTGTTATTAAGTAGCTAAACATTTAATCTTCTAGTTTCTTCTAAATTCTTTTCATGATACTTTTTTTACATTTTTAGTGCCTTTTCATGTTGATCTTACATTCTTAGAGAAGTATTGAAGTAGCAGCTAATTTTAAAGGTGTAATTAGGTAAACAAAACAACTTTTCCTGACTCTGTATTGCTTTGCATGTCTTAATGTTGTCTTTCATTTCATTCTCATCACTCAGCAAGATCCTTGAAGTCTGCTTTAGATTTTGGTACACTGGAAAACTTGGTGTTTTTTATTGTTTCTTATGCAACACTCCTGCAAGTGTTGAACAGTACCAGGCCCACAGAATGTGCTTTGTGACCTCATTACTAATATTCCTCCTTTTTGAAAACTGTACGGTCATTCCTAACACCCTTTATTTATTAAAAGTATTAATCCATGCAAATAATTTGTGTTCCAGGAGAACTTACTTTCATGAGGAGCCTTAAAGGAAGATGTCAGAGGTTTGAAAAATCCCGTTTAGTACACTTGAGTAATTTCAACAAATACAATGACCGATCTTTAAAGAACTCTTTTGCTCAGCTTTTCTCCAGTGGCTTTGTCTTCCATGAAAGAAAATGTGTGAGCATGTTTAAACTTTACCAATTGCATTAACACACATGTATGTATTGAAATTATTTATTTGCATCCCAAAGAATGGTATTACTTAGGAGCTTTTTTGCTTTAACTTAGTAACACTTTTCAGATAACTTTCTACTCTCCCTGTGTCCTCATCTGGTTTTGGATTTTTCACTTGCGTTGCGTCTGGAATACCTAATAACATGGCTTAGATTATTTAAAGAAAATATGGAATGCTTGCTACTGCTTAGGTTGGCTTTTGCAATTATGAGACAGATACTGTTACAGAATTTAATTACTCGCTGTATAAGGATGTGATTCTCACACAAAAGCAATGAAGGAGCTAGTCACTGGATAACTTTCTCCTCTTTCAGGTGAATGAAGTTTTCTGAGCTGCCCATCCCAAAGGTATGGTCTTGTTATTTGTTGAAGTGATACTTGTGATGCAGGTTGACTACCATTGGAACTGTGAAAATGAAAATACTTTTATTTACCTGCTGTCTGGAGAAAAGACCCAAACCCTTGACTTTAGTGGTGACACACATACCACATAAAGAGCGTAACAGAAGCTACAAAAGGAAGGATGCTATTTCCAACTTCTATATTTTCCTTCCAAAACTTGAGAAATAAGGAGCATGTTTCCTATGGCAAACCCAGCATTTGCCTGATCACTTTAAGTCTGTATAGCCTTGGAGGTAAGGTGGTTTTTGCAAACCATTGACTCTTATTAAAATAAAGTATTGCTGACTAACATGGAAAAATCCTGTCACGGTGTTTAGTTTCATACATAACCCCTGATTTTAGTTATCTCTAAATATGTTAGATACTGTGCTCTAGAAGTATCTCTTACAAGGAAATTGTGAGGATGTTTAAGTTGTGGATATGAAGGGCAAGAAAGAACTCGTGCACTGGTAACCTGTGCATATAGGGAAACAAGCTGTTCTGTGCAGCAGATGCTTACCTCCAGCTGCTGTAAAGACTGCACATTCCAGTCAATACAAAAACCCCTTTTTGCTGAGCAGGGTGGTTATGTGCAATCACAATTACAGCTTAGAATTCTGTCTCTTTTTTTTTTCTTTTTTTTACTAAAAGATTTGCATCAATAGCCTCTAAATTAGCAGTCCCTGGTGGATTTGCCAGATGTAGGTAGCAGAAACATGACTTATAAAGAGGTGGCACTTCTAATGCATAATCTCTATAACTGAAAGGTTCCTAAATACTGTTTTTACGAGGCTTTGTTCTTACAAATCACTGTCTCTTCAAGTTGCATGCAGTGTGGGAGGGAAGCTAGCGATGTAATGTGAATCAGAATGTGACTGATGGCAAAATATTCCAAAAAACGTTAAATGTCACAGGCACCCTATAGATTGAGGATTCCTTCTGTGAGGCTTCTCAGCTTTTTCAGTAGAGCTGCACTCTGGTCTTTAAGCTATTAAAAAAAGCAAAGTATAGTACTCATATCTATTAAGAGGAGCTTACAAATGAAAACTCTGTTATTAGCTAAGGCTGTCTTCATGGCAACAGGTTACCTTTGGAAAATGGGCAGGAAATATAAAGTAATGAGATGGGCAATTATATTGGAGCATGGAGAGCTTTTAATTGTAAAATGCACCAAAACCTTTGGCTAACCTGATTTCCCACTGTTCCAGTTAAGAATCCCTTTGGTCCTACCTGCCCATCATCCCCCCCAAATGTAAGCCTTAGCTGTTCATGCAACTCAGATTCTTTACGCGGCTATTGTCATTCACCTTGTAATTGTTTTAAAATTCAGGTTCTGTTTTGCTCTTTGAATGCCAGCAATCTCACAGAGCTCAATTCCAGCTTACTGTCGGATGAAGACATGGGACTTGCTGATGCTGTATAGGAGGTTAAAAGAGATGGTCTAATCTAAAACTCTGACTAGCTACGCACTTGACTGCCTCCCAGTACTGGCTACACAACACTGTTATGTAGGTGCAGTGTGTTCTTTTCAACAGATACTTGAGTGAGAAGGCTACTGGTGACTGATTTGAGGGAAAACAGTGGCATGCAATAAAAAAAAATTGAGAGGTCTGTTATTGTGACATGCAGCTTCTGCTGCCTTCTGTACATGGTAACTGTTTAAAAAAAAATAAACCCTCAAAGCTTAAAAACCTGGGAAGTGACTGTAGAGCTGAATTAGAGTGCACTGCTGGTAAACTGGAAAATATCCATTTTCTTCTGCATCCAGGAGAAAAGGGAGCACAGGATAGGGAAACAGAAAGCAGCAACTCTATGCTGGGAGCAGTCTGTCCTGCTTCCAGTGACACTGGTGACATAGCTCAGGACACTTTACTGACAAGCATTTACTGCTTCCAGCACTGAGAACAGCCTGCTCTCAGATTGTGGAGTTAGCTTGCCCTGGCAATTTTCTATTCTTTGGATGTTGCAACAGGCTTTATAACAGGATTTGTGTAACTGGCCAGTAAGATTTGGTTTGGCTGTTTTTGAGGCTTTGGGTTTTAGGATTTTTTTTTTTGAGGGAAGAATTCTGCCTGTTGGTGTAAAACAGAATCAGCAGTTCCTTTGTTTTGCTTGTATTGCCTTTTTTACTCATCACTATGGTTGTGCTGAATATCTCTATTTGAAAAGGTAGATGGAATTTACTTTCCTCTAGTGCATATTTATCTTCAGTACAACATGTTTATGTGCTTTAATTTGTGCTAATAATAAAGGTCTTCAGATATATTATATATACCTGTTGAAAATTGGCATATAATTTCCATTAGGAACATTTGAGAGGAATTTAAGGTTGACTGTTTTAGCTGTATCTGTCTCACAGAATCACAGAATCACAGAATTGTAGGGGTTGGAAGGGACCTCGAGAGATCATCGGGTCCAACCCCCCCGCCAAAGCAGCTCCCTAGCTCATATTGCTCAGATAGGCGTCCAGGCGGGTCTTGAATATCTCCAGTGAAGGAGACTCCACCACCTCCCTGGGCAGCCTATTCCAGTGCTCAGTCACCCTCACTGTGAAAAAGTTCTTCCGCATGTTGGTGCGGAACTTCCTATGCTCCAATTTGCAGCCATTGCCCCTTGTCCTATCCCCACAGACCACTGAAAAGGAGCTGGCTGATTCCCCCTGCATCCCCTGCTTCAGATAATTATAAACTTTGATTAGGTCCCCCCTTAGTCTTCTCTTCTCAAGGCTGAACAGTCCCAGTTTACTCAGCCTTTCCTCATAGGGGAGATGCTCTAAGCCCTTAATCATCCTCGTAGCCCTTCTTTGGACTCTTTCCAGGAGATCCCTGTCCTTTTTATACCAAGGAGCCCAGAACTGGACACAATACTCCAGGTGGGGCCTGACCAGGGCAGAGTAGAGAGGGAGGATCACCTCCTTTGACCTGCTGGCTACACTCCTCCTGATGCATCCCAGGATCCCATTGGCTCTCTTGGCCACCGAGGCACACTGCTGGCTCATGGCCAACCTGTCATCTACCAGGACCCCCAGGTCCTTCTCCACTGAGCTCTTCTCCAGCAGGTCATCCCCCAGCCTGTACTGATACAAACAGTTGTTCCTTCCCAGGTGCAAGACTTTACACTTGCTTTTGTTGAACTTCATCTGGTTTCTCACTGCCCAGCTCTCCAGCCTGTCCAGGTCTCTCTGGATGGCAGCGCAGTGTCCTGCGTGTCAGCCACTCCTCCCAGCTTTGTATCATCGGCGTACTTGCTGAGGGTGGATGTTATTCCCTCATCAAGATCGTCAATGAAGATATTAAACAGGACTGGACCCAACACTGAACCCTGGGGAACACCGCTGGTAACAGGCCTCCAGTCAGATTCTACTCCACGAATCACAACCCTCTGGGTTCGGTCCGACAGCCAATTCTCAACCCACCTCACTGTCCACTCATCTATCCCATGCTTTCTCAGCTTTGCTATCAGGATGTCATGGGAGACAGTATCAAAGGCCTTGCTGAAGTCAAGGTAGATGACATCCACTGCTCTCCCTCCATCTACCCAGCCTGTCATGAGATCGTAGAAGGCTATGAGGTTGGTCGAGCACGATTTCCCCTTAGTGAATCCATGCTGACTACTCCTCATGACCTTCTTCTCTTCCAATTGCTTGGAGATGGCATCCAGAACAAGCTGTTCCATTACCTTTCCAGGGGCAGAGGTGAGGCTGACTGGCCTATAGTTACTAGGTTCCTCCTTCTTGCCCTTTTTAAAGACTGGAGTGACATTGGCTATCCTCCAGTCTTCAGGCACTTCTCCTGTCCTCCAAGACCTGTCGAAGATGATAGAGAGCGGCTCAGCAATCACCTCCGCCAGCTCCCTCAGCACACGTGGATGTAACCCATCTGGGCCCATGGATTTGTGTGCATTAATCCCTTTGAGCCGCTCCTGGACCTCCCCTACTTGAACCAGAGGGAAATTCTTCATTTCCCAATCAGTCCTACTCTCATCCAGTGTCTGTGGGTCCCGGGGGGCCTTTGAAGTGAAGACCGAAGCAAAGGCGGCATTCAATATCTCCACTTTCTCAGCATCCCCCGTAACCAGGACACCCTCCTTATTCAGCAAGGGACCTACATTATCCCTGGACATCCTCTTACTGTTCACGTGTCTCCATTTAGTTATGTAAGATTCAGACCTTGTCACTGAAAAAAAACCTGATACAAAACTGTATTGATTTGGGTTGAATGCCAATTTTTCTTAAGCCAAACCTTCCTTTTCTTTAAAGACTGAGCAGTTTCTCCTAAGTATAAGGAATGTGGATATAGAGTGTATTTTTACCCCCACCCCAAACTCATTCCTCTGGTTTCCCTTTCTATTGAGGGGCTGACACTCCGCCTGCCCAAAGCCAGAATTCCAGTATGAATCCTTGCTTTACAGGAAAAACCTATTCTGCATGTGACAGCATCTACTGGGCACCTGGCTTTGCAGACAGTGCTACCAGGCACCTTAGGAGTTTAGACAGTGACAGTTCTTCCCGCAGGCAGATGGAACAGCGTGAGCACAATCAGCTCAGCCTATCCAGGGAGCACTGGCCTTGGTCTGTGCTGCAGGATTTCTTGGGTTTTATTTTCTTTGATACAATAGGTTTATTGTTGGTGTAACCTTTTGAGCCTGCACATACCTTTGTGTTTGTGGTCAGGAAATCAGAGAGAGCTGTGGCAGCCCTCGCTGTGTGAATTGGCTGTCATTATGGATCTTATAAATGTTTCTGATCCTGCTACCATGTTTTTTTGCTTAAGGCATTGCATGATGAGAGTTTAAACACAGGTACTGCCTCTCCACTCTGTCTAACCATCCCCTTCTGCAGGGCTCATCATTAGAACTGTGCTTAACCAGGACAGTTAAAGCTGGTTTTGGTTTGTAGTTGAAGATCCAGGCCAAATTCCAGGATTGCCCTTTGAGCTGTCTCACCTGAGAATGCCAGATGTTTTAGGGGGGTTTTTTTACTGTACTCTTCTGTATTGCAAAGAGAAGCAGGACTGGAAGGACAGCAAATCTTGGCAGTCTAAAATTACCAACACATTTGCTTGCGTAATCTGGTTTGTGTACCTCAGGTTACAGACAAAACACTGAGCAACTGAAACACCTGCTGATACATGTTTACCATCTTCCTTAAACAAGCCTAATTGTAGGCTAAATGTGTGTGCACAGTATTTACCTAAATACTGGGTTCTTCTTGGCTAGCCTTTTTATTATTTTATGCGATATTAAAATAACTGTAATTATGTAAAATGAGTGGTGATGCTTTCTATAGTAAGAACTGAATCTGTCTGAGTTTTTGTTGTACCTTACTATATGCCTAATTTCTGTAAAGTGACAGTGGTGTCAAGAAATTTTTGAGAAGAAAGAATGTATTTCTCCTTTAAAATAATCAGTAACCTTCCTTAATAAGATCAACCTTTTTTCCTTGAAAAGTGAATTTAGCTAATGCATTTTTAAACACAAGCAATTTCGAACAGTAATAAGATTTTTCCTATATTTTTATTTACATCATATTTTTGTAATCAATTGTATAGAGTTTTGTAGCTAAAAAGAATTGCCATAGCTTAACCTCCTGGGATGACCTGTGTTATACAGTTTAAGTAATTTGGAAAAGCAAAGGAGTACTTTCTGTCTCTAATAAACTTGGATAGGAAGAAGATGACTTGTGTAAGATTCTGATTTCATTTATATGAATGGAATGAAACTGGTGAAATAAAACTGGGATGCTGAATTGTACAGTCCAACTTTTATTAAGAGATGGTTGAATATTCCTGGTATGTCTAACTAATGCTAACGATTTACAGTTTTTGTATACAAATAGCTATAGGCAAGTCAATGGGTAGTATGTAAATACCAGAGAAGGAAAGATACTTGTTTTCTTCACTCATTCATGAAAGCTTATTAAGGATATGGCAATACTAGCAAATACTCATTAATCAGCCTGAGCCTGCTCTCTTTTAAACTTTATAAGATTTTTGAATCCTTGGGTAAACCAGAGAACGTTTTCTCTCTGCCCCTTTGGTTATTTTGATTTTCAATATTCCTTATGCTGACTTCTGCAGAAATTAAGTAGGATAGAAGTAAAAGTCAGACTTCCTTTCTCTTCCAAACTTCTTGACATCCATTAAGTCATTTTTTGACAGGATGAAAGGAAATGAAAATACCTGCTCTATTTGTAAATGTCTTTCTGAGCACTGCTGGTCTTCTGTGAGATTGTGCCAGAGTAGGTAGAAAAGAGACCTGTAGCTCTTGCAAAGTGCAGAAGCATTTCCCAAAACAAACTCTGTATTTCTGCTAGAATCTCTTGCTGGGGAGAGTGTTCTACACAAACTCCTAATATAAACACTAGTTTACCAGGTTTCATATTCTACATGCTGTGTTAATTTGGCTAATGTGCAGTTTTCACCTAGATGGCAGTCCTGCTACTATGGGATGCTTAAGCCAAGAAAATGTGCCATCTAGCTAATGATAGGCCAGCAGAAGATCATGGCGACAACAGTTGTACATAGTTGGAACAAATAGCTTCATGTGTTACCTGGTTTACAGATAAGCAACTAGATGTGAAAAGCCCTAGGGCATGTGGGACATGAACAAGTGACAGGTTGTCCCCAGCATATTTGCATTTTGTTTTCAGCCTGGTGTTCCACAAAAGCATACAAGTGGCTTTGTTATCTTGAGAGACGGGGTGGCTCTGTTTTGAAAATGTTTGTGGTTGTAGGCCATGTTATCAGTGCTGTAATATTAATTCTGCACCCCAGTCATGTATCTTCATGTAACTGTCAGAAGCCCTGTCAAGGGGGGAAAAGGAGGCATACAGATATATCATTACACAAGCTTCTCTTCTAGGAAGCTGGGTTAAAAAGATTTGCATTTAATATTGACTTTATAGGATTCTTGCATGCTTTTTTAATACCTACTTGTTAATAATGTAAATTTCCTGATACAGCATGATGTAGTATCCACAGGCTTTGCCACCATCTGAAAAGCCCATTAATTTCCCAATGAAAAGAAGTTTAATTCTGTGGAGTTGTGCTTGCAGCATCACAAAATTGTAAGAAAGTATAAAGGGAAGGTAAAGGTAATTCAGCAAGCTATAGCTTGAAAGGGACAAGAGGTTTGGTAACAGAGCAAGCCTGACAGAAGATGTTGATACAAAAACATGCAACACCTTTGCCAATTCTTTTTTTGTTTTGCCTCCTACTTGGGAGACCACATTAACTCATACAGAAATTGGAATTGTTCTGTATTGGCCTAAGTTTTTAGGCTCACTTTAATGTCCTCAGGTAACTTATCTAAGCATGAATATATTGCATTTTCAAAGGTAATTTTGAAGAGGTTGAAAATGGTGCTTATGGAACCTGCATAATGCATAGAGGACAAACAGAGATCAACACTTGGGTGTTTTTTAGACAGTTCCTTGCAACATAATTATGTAACGTGTGTTTTGTGGCTGTGTTGCAAACTGTATGGAGCGTCCTGTCGAAGCACAGCCAGACCTCAGTGCAGCAGGAGAGGCAGTCTTCGGTGGTGACTGTGGCACACACACACAGTCTTATGCCCCTTGCGGTTTGTATACTTGGTTTACAAGGAAAAAGCAAATACAAATCTATCTTTACAGTATAGATACCATACTTTAGCTAAAATAATTGTTTGCTAAGCAGTCTATAAGTTTAGAAACAGTTTTGAAAGCTATGTACATGCAATTTTATTTTAATAATCTACTAATTTCTCATGACAGGTCATCCCAGGAGATGCTTTTTGCATTGAAGGCACTTGTGGCCATGGATCAGGTTAATAGAATTTCCCAGTTCATTTAAGAATTGAAATGCATTTAATTGATAATTTCTTAGGGAGAAAAGGAAATCTCGTTATTGAAGACTGTCTGGAATTCTGAATGCCCATTGAATGATGACTGTGCCCTTGGAAAATTCATTTGCTGCTTATACTTTGGCTTTCCATTTGTAAAGGGAAATACTGACTCCATTCTCTACCTTTTAATCATCCACTGCAAGTCAGGACCTAATTTTATCTTTTGGACCATGCTCAGTATAGAAGATTCAGTACCAGCTGAAGGCCACTACATAGAGCACAAGCAATCCTTTTTGAAATAAGACCTGTTTATTCAATTGGCTGGTTTTGAGGCAGGAGTTAGTAGCCAGTCTTTTTGCCATCGTCGTTAGGAACAGACATACCTGTACTGACCTGGAGACTCTGCTGCAGCTGAACAACTGATTAAAGCTGTAAATGCTCTCAGGCTTGCAGTGATGGAGAGAACAGAGAGAGTAATGCATTCATTTGGGCTTCATTATTGTTTAACCACAAGCTACAGGTGTCCAGAAACATTCTGGAGGAGTTCTGCGGCTGTTTGTCTTAGAGACATCTGTCGATAGATAATTTAAATCTGTTTGTTCTGATGTATGCTTTATGTGGGTTCACTTCTAACAGATCTCATTAAAATAAACTAGACCCAAAAGTATTTAGGCAAGTAATATGCCTCTTTTCTGCCTTGCTTTCAGGTTTTTCTGGAAGTGTAGCTTAGCCCTGTTCTGCACAATAGATGTTCTGAGATTACCCACATTATGCTGCTTTAAATCCTAGTATTACTGTCACTTGTCTTTCATTAATCTTTATCATGTGTCATTTTCTTACATGTATCTTTTGTTTATCAGATCTCTAGGTTTTAAACTGAATTATGAGGAAACACTTAGGCTTTACAGAGGTACTTTGAAATTACATGGGAAAATTTTAGGAACAGCTTCAATGTATTTAGTCAAATATGTATTTTTCTGTGAAAGATTGTCAGCAGCATATATGAGGAACTTCTAGAAACAGAAAAGGTGAAGCATGTAAGCTGAAATCCTTAGCCTGTGGCTTTCATAGGGAATTTAATTTTATTGTAGATACTTGGATGCCCAGAAGGATCAACCTATAGCAAGTAAAATGTACCAATCATGATATATTCTTTACACATCACTCCTTTTTTTTTTTTTATAAGATTATTGACATCTCCTACTTCAAGAGCAGAAAGAATTTCAGTTAAAGGATTATTGAAACCTTGTCACCTTCTACTCCAAGTATGAATGTGAATCTTCCATGTTTTCTTGACTAGCAGGTAATGGTGTTACCAGTTTTCAGAATGCTGTACTGACTGGTTGTGGAGAGGGGATGAGAGAGGAAATAAACTGTGCGTGACAGAGTCATGCTATTTAATACAGACCATGGAGGGTGTTTAAATACATTGTGCTGCCTTCCTGGCTGAACTATTGAAAATAGAGCAGAGCAGTGAGGGATATGCTTCCTTTGACAGAAAGGTTTGGCTGAATAAATCCTGATTAGTGGTAATAGATAAATGGAACCTATCATCTAGTTTCGTAGCACTGACAGTGATGTTGAAAGATGATTCTGTATCTTACTCGAGCTCTACTCCTATCATTTGTTTGAGTTTCCTGCAGTGATAAAGTGCTTTTCCTCTCCCAGTGCTGATATGCTAGCAGAACCTTCGTCTTTAGAGACTTACTGTTGCATTATAATCTGACTCTAGGTAAGAACCACAGAATGAAGGAATGATGAGCACTCTAAAAAAATCAGTGTGGTAGCACTCAACAGAAGTAATTTCATACACAACTGTTGCAATCAAATATATGAATAACTTTTGGACATAACTTATTTTTGTTGTTTTAACTTCAGAGTACAAGGGGCAGATACCAAGGTACCAACATTATTAGCAGTTATTCTTTATTTCACTGGCTAAGCTCCAGATATCTTTGTTCTTATTCCCTGTTGAGAGCAAAAGTGAACATGTACAACATGCTCCACGCTGCTGTTTAATGGCTGTTATCCATCAGGGCCTTCTCTTCTTTAGAAAACCTGTCATGACTCAGTCTTTCTTGTTCCATACAAAACAATATTCTGCTAGATCATCTTTTACTAATGAATGTGAGACATGTTCAGAATAATAAATGGAAACTGTGATTCCTAAAGCTGACTGAGACATACTGAATGGTGATGAGCAGTAGTCACAGAACATGCCTACAAGGAAAACAGAACAACAGTACTGAGCTTTTTGTGTTGTGCAGCATTTGCTAAAGTCAAAACACCTCTGGCTTAGAGAGAATGGGGGTATCCTCATTGGCCTTTAGGAGCTGGCTAGAACAGTATGGGCACTCTTCCTTCCAGTCTGGCATGCATGCTAAGAACTATGTGTAAATATTCTGGTATCTTACCTATCTTGCCTTTTTTACTATGCTGTGCATGGTTTTCATCCTGGGAAGCCACATAGGAAAGGCTTGTGGAATCGGCCAGATCACTTCTGAAATTAAGCTTGGTTGGAAGAGTGAGCCTTGTGAGGTAATCTTAGATAATACTGGTACTGCAGCATTATTTGGCAGCACTGTCGGATTTTATTTCTATTTAGGTAAATACGTGCATGTAAGAGGTTCATCTAACTTTTCAAGTCTAGGTAAAAATTAGAAGTTACTGGTAGAGAGATTGTCTGTTAAAAACAATAAACTAAACTGCTTTTGGATTTGCTAGCCTTTCACTGGGGGCACTAAGACCTGTGACAAGCAGCGTTCCTCAGGGGTTGGTGTGGAGACCAGTGCTGTTTAACATCTTGTCAGGGACACACAGTGGGATTGAGTGCAACTTTAGCAAGTCTGCTGATGAAACCAAGCTGTGTGGTGTGGTCAACGTGCTGGAGGGAAGGGAATCTGTACGGAGGGACTTTGACAGGCTGGAGAAGTGGGCCTGGGTGCACCACATCAAGTTCAACAATGCTGAGTGCAAGGTCCTGCACACAGATCACAACCACCCCAAGTGCTAATAAAAGCCAGGCAGGGAGCAGATAGAGAGCAGCCCTGAGCAGAAGGGGCAACAAGCTCAACCTGACCTGACAGCATGCACTTGCAGCTCAGAAAGCCAACCATGTCCTGGGCTACATCCCCAGCGGCGTGACCAGCAAGGTGAGGGAGGGGAATGTGCCCCTCTGCTCCATACTGGGGAGAACCCCCCTGCAGTACTGTGTCCAGCTCAAGGGTCCCAGGGACAAGGAAGACATGGAACTGTTGGAGTGAGTGGAGAGGATGCCATGAAGATGCTGAGAGGGCTGGAGCACCTCTGCTCTGGAGACAGGCTGCCTCCCAGGGCAGGGAGGGATGGGACAAGGGGAATAGCTTTCAGTTGAAGGAGGGCAGGTTTGGATTAGATACTGGGCAGAAATCATTCTCTGTGAGGGTGCGGAGGCCCTGGATCTCTGGCAGGGTTCAAGGCCAGGTTGGATGGGGCTTGAGGCACCCTGGGCTAGTGAAGGGTGTCCCTGCCCATGGCAGGGGGTGGTGCTGGGGAGGCTTTGAGGGCCTTTCCCAACCACCCCAGTCTGGGATTCTATGAAGATGCCAGTTTTCACTTTGCTTTTCTACCAACACAAATCCTATTTGCATTAATAATGCTGTATTCAATGTAATGAAGTAAAATAAGCAACTAAAGTTCCCTCACTAAACCCAAAGCAGGTTGTAAAGCAGTAAAATGGAAATCTGGCTAACGGCATGTGCAGATTAGCAGAAGGAACACCTAAGAGAGGTGATTCCTCACAAAGCCAAGTTTCAGCTGTGATAATTTGACATCTTTTGAGTTGATCTTTTCTGTAGGACAGTTGCAAAACTGTTTCTTTACATGTTTCATCGTATCTGTGACACATGTTGATTTAGAAATGTCCTAACAAAAAAAGGACAATATAGTAACAAAGACATACTGACAGTCTTTCCTCAGTAATTCTTTAATGATTGCTGCCACTGTGAGTCTTCCTTATCCAACTGTATATGGATTTTCCCTTTACCTGCTGTCACATAATCTTCAAGACAAAAACCCTCAAAAGACTCCAGTTTAGAGAGGATGTTTATATGTCTAATCCACAGGAAACTGTTTTTTAATTGGTCTATTTAAAAACTTGAAATGAAATTTTAATGACAGCTATCTCCTGTACTATGTGTGCTAGTCTTTGACTCTTAATAGTTAAGACTGCTATGATGTTTCATTTGAAGATTTCACTAGAGATCTCAAAAAGTCAGTTAATTGGAGAGAAGAATATGAATTGGAGAGAAGAATGTGATGTCCACATTTTACAGGTTTCACTTGTTATCACTCCTAAAATTAGTCATGACTGACTTATTTTAGATGCTACTTTATGTGTAGCTAAATGCAGTAAAATGTGTCTTACACAGGAAACTGGCTTCTCAGACTTGGGAAGGAAACTGTTGCTTTCGAAGTCTGATACCCCCTAGAATCTTACACTGCTGGTCAGGCTGGGTGTAGGCTCAGCCTTGAACATGCAATGTCTCCAAAGTTAGGGCTGTAATTGATCTCTAGTGGTCACAAGCAGAATTCCCTTCCTGTTACTAAAATCCAAAGATTCTACTTGAATGAAAATAGTTTCCTTTTTGTATTTCTGCTACTCCTTTGTTACCATGTTGTGTAAACCAGGACAAGCTTTCTTGGTATTGTTTAACCCTTTGTTTCTTCTTTGTAAGTCAGGACGTTCACAGAGATGATGATGAAGGTAAAAGTAATCTAAACAGGGAATGAGACTTATACTGCAATTCCATAACAGGTTTCATGTTGATCTGGATCTAGAGATACCTGGCAGGAAGAATACCCAGCTTCCAGGCCCATTTGCTGGTTCTTGGTCTTCCCTAAAACCTCATGTGCATTTTATACCCTGCATTTAATGATAAAGGTAGAAAACTTGTTTTAAATATCACTTTGTGTACAGAACTTATAAATTGATAACTAAGCAGCTATTTAATTTGCAATGAGTGGTTTGTCTTGCCAGAAAAGGCAAAGTGAGAAAGACTTGTTCTGTTAATGACATTAACTCACTGTTGGGTTTTTGTTGTGTTGTGTTGTTTTGTTTTATTATTTTTCTTAACAGGCAGCAAGAGGACTGAAATTAAGTTGCTCTCTGTGAGTAGGGAGCATTTGGGATGAGGTATATCCAGCCCTCTGATTTTATGTATTTTACGCTTGCAGGAGAAACCAAAGAATTTTCAGAGGTTGCATGGTCTCTTCTCTAGCAGAATTTGCTGTAGCATTTGCATCTAGAGCATTTTTGGACCATCTGGAGTAAAGCTGTGTGCAAAGGAAAAATCAAAACAAACTCTGTGCTCTTTATGTAAATCTATTCAGTGAGTCCCTCCTATCAGCAAGGCAGGCTTTTACCGTGGTTTTTCTTGGGGTGGATGCAACACTGCTGCTTATGTAACAATGCAATGAGTTTTCTCTTTTAGAACAAAAAGTAGGGTAACTAAGCAACAAAAATAATTCTTGCCCTGAACGAAATTGCTTTCCAATAGTTAGGATGCTAACACCAATGCTTTTAAACAGCGAAGGTTTCAGTGTAAGTACCTTTCAGCCTCCTCATGTATTGCTTTAGTAATGCTCAAAATGTTTCTAAATTTTCTTTTTTTTCCTTTGTATTTTGTGCAGAGGGCACCTGTGCTCCAGCTCTGTGGCCTGACCCATGTGACTGCCAACAAAACGCTGTTGTCTTCACTGGGATCCTGTCTTGGTACGTTTGTCTGCGTGAGTAAATCAGAATAACAATTTAGATTTGGTGATAACATACAAGTACTAGCATCAAAAAATTTCAGACTCAGTTTTAACACAGGTTTTGCTGATGCCTCCAATAATAAGCTGCTTAAGCTATTGATCATCTCTATCCTCTCTTCTGTATCCCTAGTACTGTATGCTGGGGCTGGGGGCTGTGCTGCTGACCTGCCTGGTACATTCACAGTTGAGGTGAATCCAGCTCCTGGTGACCCACAGGCTTTGTACATCCCACTTCAGTCTCTGGAGATGAATCAAGAGGGTTTATGTGGGGGCTTTGTGTGGGGTTACCTAGCCTCTGTGTGACCAGGCCTGCCTGCCAAGCCTACAGACTGGGGACAGCAGTGCTCAGCTGGTTGGGACTGTCTTGAGACTTCAGGAGCTACCTGGAAGAAATATTCTTTAGGGCATTAATGATGGCATGGCTCATGCAAGGAAACAGAAGATGAGGGAACAATCACCTGCCATCCCTGGCTGCCTGTGCAGGGAGTTTCAATGCTGTCAGGCCACTGTAGAGCCTCCTATAGCCCCAGGCATTGCACTGCACTACCATGGTTCTGTGGTGTCTCCTTCCTCCCTTCCCAGTTTGCAGTGCTGAAAGGCCAAGCCTGCTTTCAGGAGCTGAGTGTGGGCCTAGCACCAACCCTCCTTTCCAGATTCAGCTGGGATCTTATCCAGCCAGGGGCTTTTAATAAGCCAAGAGCTCTGGTAAAGCTTAATGTGATTACCTGCACACAGAGCACCGTTATGACATAGCAAGTCCTAGTTGGAAAGATCATATTGGGAAACACAAACTTAATTATACTTTCTTACATAGCAAAGTATAACATATATGATAAAGGAACTCAATCTAAAGATACCATTGGGGGGAAAAGTGATGGTTTTGTGGTTGAATTCTGAACCACAGACACTTCAGGGACCACACGTTGTGAAAAGGACTTTATCAACTGTGGAGGGTAAAAATTTTTCAGGCTTATTTCAATGCAGACTTTTCAAATTAAAATTAACTTCCTTTCAACTTCTGTCCATGCACTTTGTATCTAGAACAGTTACAAAATTTTGTTTTACAGGTGTGGTGGGAATAAGCTTAAGGGGGTTTGCAGGAAAAGTACAGAGGCTGAGATCTGAAGCAAAACAGCCAGGGCTCTGCTGTTTGCTCTCCTGCGCTGCACTGTGCTGTGCTAGTGTCAAAGGGAGGAGGGAAGGAGGGCGATGTGCTTAGCCCAGCAAAGAAACTGGTGTCTGGGACAGTATTAGCAGGATCTCAGAGCAGAGGATGGGAATAGGGTGATGGAGGGTGAGCTGAATATAGATGAGAAAGGGATATTAACTCTATTAGCCCACACTCTCTTGTTGAATCTAATAATTTTATGACTTGACTTCCTTGTACAGATGTTTTGGTTTTATTTGTGCTTTTTACGTCACGCAACACATACAACTGAGTCTGTTCCTACCAAAGTACTTTCAGTGAATTCCGTCATTTGGTCAGAAATGTAGTATCTTGCTGGGTTGTGACAATTCAAAATCTTGGGAGAGATAATAAGAAACTGAACTTGACTGATTAGGATGGACACAAACAGTTAAGTTTAGCTACATCACTGCATCAATAATCCACTGAATCTGTAGTACGCTGTGTTTTAAAAATAGCATCTATCAGTTCTGAACAAGTCCATGCAAAGCCATTAGAGGTTATTAAAGAACAATTTCCCAGACTACCAGGAAGACAGCAAAATGAAAATCCAGAGTATAATCATGCTTTAACCTCTTGGTGTCTCCATGAAAGGGGTATCAGTTTCTCCTCATAGGGATAGTGTATTGCTTAATTAATACTTGAAGCACTGAGTGATTATAAAAGTATGAATTTATTATTAATGTTGCCCTTGGAACTTACAATTTTTCTTCTAAATTTTCCTTTTACCATCCTTTCATTATACTCTGTCTGGACTGCACGGATTTCCCTAGTTTGAGATCTGTTTTTCTGTGTTGTGCAACTGAAGAGCTACTTGAGATCTGTTTCTTTTCATTTCATTAAGAAATTGATTGCTTTACTGAGACTAACTGAAAAACACTCTAGTAGCTTGACATCAATTCTCAAGCTTAAGAGAATTTTAGAAAGGAAAGGCAATGATATTTATTGTTTCCCTATGGCAAACCCTCTGTATTTCATTAACTCATTGTCTGGTGCTGTGAGGGAAGGACAGATGAGAACCTTTATCACAGTTCTCAAGTATTTTTCCCTTTCCTCCTCAGAAATAAAGTATTTATGAGGGCTTTTACTTGCAGAAAGATCATTCATACAGTTTGTGTTTTCTAAGAGTAAACTCAACTCCTTTTAAATGCAGTATGTGGTGTAATATTCGGAAGCTTTTGCGATATGTCTTACAAGCTCAACAGAGACCTCAGGTTTTCATGTCCTGTGTTTATTTTTAACTTGTCATCTTTAAAGGATCCCAAATAATTTGTAACTTGGCTCAAAATAGTTCCAGCTAACTACTTAACAGCTTGTGGGATTATTAGCTTGCCCTCACAAACGGCCATCATACAAACATTCATCCTTGTTCCACGTTAATTTGATAACGATTTGGCACGGGAGTTTGAGGCAAGACCCAAATGTGCTTTCTAAACACCTGCCAGCCCCAGCCCCTCCCAGGAGCCTGGGCACAGTGCTGAGAGCTGCTTCTGTTTTGATGTTGGCCTCCAGCCCCCCGGGTTTATCAAGTGATCAGAATAGTAACAGCGGAAATATCCAGCTTCAGAAAAGTGTGGAGATGTTTCCTGGCTTTTCTGCTACATGCCAAATAATCAGGTTTTGGTGTTTCTTTCCCTCTTGACTTGCCATTTTGCCTCCTCCCCCTGCTATTAATGGCTTCTCCACAAGGTGCTCCAGCTGGCTCTGATGAGAATATATGCTGCCTTTGTAGATAAAGGGACAGTATTTCTAATTCCTCTGAAGTCATGTTTTTCTTCTTCTCACTGTCCTTTAAAGAAATAAAGGATAGGACTGCCTTGATTTGCCAATGCTTTTATATTCTAAAGTTGTTCCCAGGCCATTCTTTAATATGTAACTTCCCCTGGCACAGCATCTCCCCTGGCTCTTCTGTCACTCTTGTTTTTGCAGCTCTCTGGGACAGGGGCTGACTCACAGCTCCATGCACCTGCCCTGAGTGATACCAGCTGATCATGCACTTTACAGTATTTCCTCTTTCATTCACTTTATTTATAAATAAACTTTATATGTTAAACACTTATTGAGAGGAAAACTCAACAGATTGGGAGTGAAACCAGTAGATACTGAATAGGATTTAGTGGAAATTAAATAATCACAGATCAGAGACTTGAGAGCTATGCAGCTTCTTCTGAACAGTCCTAGGGACAGAAATCATCTTCTAGATGGCCTTCATCCAGCAAAGTGCTTAAGCCGTGGGGGAGTTTCATTGAGTTAATTGAGCATATGTAGGTGTGTTTAAGTGCTTTGTTGGACTTCAGCCTTGAAAACACTAAGCTTTCATTTAAATTCCATTTTTAGTTTTCATTTTTATGTAGGGATATAAATCTTAACTGATTCATTGCCTTATGGTAGGACAACATCAAGAGACAATGTCAGTTTGTAGGTATCAATACCTACAAATTGAAATGAAAGCTGGTTTGGGTTTTTTAAATATTTAATAACTATGTTTAAGAGACACTGAATCTGTTCCATTTGTAATAGATGATTTACAAAAGAAAATTTACTTTTGGGCTAATGTGAACTAGTATGTGTTGTTCTGCAGTGATCAGCTTGATGGACAAAAATATAAGCAAAACCAAAATTTAAAAGCTTATCTGAGTCTCTCAACTATTTGAGCTCATAGATCTGCTTCAAGGGGAAATTATTTCTGAGATGCACTATTGTAATTAAATTAATCTATTTACAAGACAAAAGGTGTGGGTCATGAATAAAGTGTTTTTATCACTTACTTTGCCTCTGTCCATGCTTGGAAGTGACTTTGAAATAGTTTCTTTGTTTATCCCCTGTGAAGACAGTAATTCAGTATTTCAAAATACTGATTAATGCTAAGTCATTCCCTGTTAGAGCCTAATTGGATCAAAATCATTACCCTTAGTCTAACTGTCATTAATTTTATTTTAACCAAATCACCAAAAATGAATTATTAATTCACACAATTAATTGAATTGCTGAAAATGTTAATTTGATTTAAAAAAATAACACACAAAAACCTCCACACAGGAGTATGAAAATCAGTGTGCAACAGAAGATTCAGAGAGCCTAAAATCATGAGGTAGTTCACAGAAGGATAACCTTCAGAGTCGTAAAATCCTGATGATAAAGACAAATAACAAATGGACATAAAATGCCTTTAGTGAGGCTGAGCCCATGTGTGGCAGGAAGCGGCTGCTTCTGGTTTACCAAGATAAACTTCCACAAATTTTTCCTTTACTTAAAATGGGGGAAACCCCAGTGGAATGAGTCCAGGATGTTTTTGCCTTACAGATGGCATTTGGTACTTGGTCAAGAACAAGCTGTCTGTATTTCCATTGTTCAAACCTACCTTAAGTATTGATTTTTGATTCTGAGCACTGGCGTACGGCATGCCAGGGGTAATGCGCCTGCTGACCTTACACTTGCCTCACCTACTGCTGGGCTGAGTATAGGATGTGTTTCAGACTGTTCATGGAGAGAAACGCAGCCTGCCCATCACTATATACTTCCTAGGCAGTATTTCTGGGGAATCTGAGAAGGCAAAAGCGTGTAGTGTTTTGGGTTGGGGCATTTGGGGTTTTGGGGTTTTTGTTGTGGGGGTTTTTACCTTGAAGCTTGCATAGATTTTTTTTTTTAAGTGTTAAACATGCTCAGATGTCCTGCTTTTCTGCACATACATCCATGTTTCTAGATCCTATTTTTGCACATTCATAGCATTGAACAATGTGTCAGTAATGCCTGTGGATTCCCCCCTTAAATCCCTATGGTGGTGTCAGATGATGGAATAAGGAAATATCTTATTGACAAAACTTTGCAAACTGTTTTAAATGTAGCTTTAATTCTATGAATCTTCGATGGAACAAAAGCCTGCCTTCATCACTTAAATCTGGGATAAATATTTTAGACCTGCTTTAGACCACCTACGACAAAATCCGTTTGCTTAATGAAGCAGTTGTTAGAGCTCTGAGCCATACAAAGAGTGAAATAATGCAATCAGACTAGAATTTCTCCAAGAGGAGTTCTTAAAAGTTGTGAAAAATAGAATTAATCCTTTTTTGGAGGTAGACTGATGGGGAGAAGACTGACTACTGGGGTCACAAATGTTTTATGCTTTGATGGATAGCATGATGATTATCTCAGGCTTATTAAAAAGGTGGCAGGTTGTAGAAGTAGTGAGGTGAGTTATGAGGGACTGGAGATCCTTTATGGGTGGAGATAGTATTTTATTTTATATTTTAAACCCTTTTTTGGCTGTCCTGAATTGAAAGATGCTCTTGGATAAGAGTCAGGACTGAAGCTCGTTTTGGGCTCAACTATAAAGCAAAAGCTGACCATAAGAGCGTAAGAACTCAGTGTTAGCCTGAGTGGTTTCTTGTGTCAAAGTTGTCCCCTTATTACCCCGACTGACTTCTGCATTCTCTGCAGTTTCCTATTACAGGAGCAGAGTTTAAAAAAAACAAGTACAAAATGCTTAAAGCTATGTAATTGTTTCACTTGTCCTGATGGCAGGAAAAAAGGGGCATGGCTGTAGATTGCAGGTTTACTTGGTTGTGATGGTAGAACTTTTAATTTATATTACTAAAGCTTAAAATAAATTGAATTAGGCCATCCTCAGCTAAGTGACTCAAGCAATGGACCTGTAGAATATAGCTGCAAGGATTGATTTCACTATACTTGCAAGTAAAATTACAAGCTCTTTTAATTGAGAAGGATCATTTCTATAGCTGTTAAATATTAGAAATGAACAGGGGATACAAATAAACATCATAACTATTACAAAGCTAGTTGCTAATGTTTCAACACTTATTTGCCCTGGGACAAGATTATGAGAAGAAACATTGGAATAAAAACCTCTGAAAAGCTGGAATTAACTTGGCATGGAATAATACAGGAACTTAAAGTAATTAACACAATGTTTTCTCAAAGATCAAATGAGAATATGAAAATGAACTGCCAAAGTATGTTAAGTTATTAAAAACTCTGTTTATTCAAAAACTGTTTGCATAGTGAGAGAAGTGACTGAGTCAAACCTTTAACGTTTCCCTGTAAGGATGCAGTTAGGAGTCTTACTGCCTCGGGCACCTACATCTTGAAAAATCCTCAGGTACTTGGAGTAACCACAACTTGGTAAGCAGTCTCCAAACTATCATAAATATGGGACAAGCTGATAAACAAATATTATCATGCCTTCAAATAAACTGAAAGAATGGCTTGCACATGAGCTGTTTGGCATTATGGAGCTGCCTTTGCTAGGTCAGTGAGCCATTTGTTTATCCTCTACCCTGTTCCAGCTTCTCTCAGTCCTTCCTGACTGTATACATGAGGTGTGGGAAACCAGCAATAACGTTTTGTGCTGCACAGCACTTAGGAAGACTAAACCCCTCTCTATATGAAGCCTTGTGCTATACACATGTCTTCACACAGGATGTAGAATCTCCTGAGTTGGAAGGGACCCATAAGGATCATCGAGTCTAGCTCCTGGCTCCACACAGGGCCGGCCCAGTCAGAGCATGGGACTTGAAGTGATGGGGCAAAGAAAGGTCCTGTCTTTTTCTGATCTGCTATAAAGATTGGTGGGGAGATGGTATCCCCTTCTTATCATCCATCTTGAGATTGTTTCCCTAGAGAAGTATGCAATATGCACAGCTTAGAATTAAAGGGATGAAGAATGAAAACAATCTGACACTCATGTTTTCAGTGGCGCTTCTTTCCATTGTGTGCATTTTTACCTGCTGTGCAATGCAATCTAACCTTCTCTATCTCTGTTGTCTTATTATGCCTATGTATTATTTACATATATCTAGACTAGACCATTTTACATGGGTCTATACAAACCCACTGTCTTCTAAAGGTTTTCCCATAGAAGAGCTGATGTGAAATTCCATGAACATACCTGAATTATCAACAAAGGCATAGATATAGATTTTTATAGCACTCCTACTGTGTAGCCCCTCTGGATTTTTGGAGAGCCATAACACTAGGCGCTGACTACACAGTTGCAGGTCCAGGACAGTGAAAATGGAGCTGAGGAGGACAGCACCATTCTCACTGCATCACTGGAGTAGGCATACTTTTAGTACATTACGGCTTTCGGCAGCATTGCTGGGGTTCTGTTCTGTTCCTTTATCTCAGCCAGTGACTCATACTGCAGTGCAACCACAAGCATCACATTCGCATCATCTATCAGCTTATTATTTAGGGCAAAGAAAGTGTTGTTGGTATGTTAAAATACACTGCTGAGGGCTTCATCCTTCATTTAGGAAATATTAGAATTTTCCTTTGAACCAAATCTCTGCAGCCTAAATGAGCTTAACATGTCCATGAAATCCCCCTGGCTCTCATACTAATGTTATTTCTAATAAGACACCTTTTTTTGTTCTGCTATTTGTGTAACAGCCAGCAGAGTGTGTGTTTGCAATCCCAAATCTTATCTGAAGGTGCTTTTCTACATCAGAAGATAAACACTACTGGAACCTCGTAGAACTTTCCAGTCTGCCTTCTGACTGAGATGTGCTAAGAGAAGAAGGTTTTCAGAAGGACTGGTGGGTTAAGAACAGAAGCTGGGAGAGTTGAACCAAATGAGTTTCATAGAGAAACTAGAACATGCCTGGTTCCCCGCCCTTACTTACATTTTCTATGGAAAATGAAATCTTTGTATTTAAGTAGAACTTCTTGTGTTTCTATTTTTGCTTGAAAACTAAGCTTTTGGAATCTTCTGTTCACTGATGGTATGAAAAATCCTTTTCTTATAAAATAGATATTTTCTTTTTTTAAAAGAGGCTTACTCTTGGTTTTGACAATGTTATTCTAACTGGTTATACCAACAATTTAATGCTTTTTATTATGTTGGTATCTGCAGACTATAATTAATGGGATTTTAGAAGTAATCATTGTTCCAGATACTACTTCTTAATGACAACACATAACAGGAGAGCAAGACCAGCAAACAGGAGCAAGTAAGATGCAGAGTAGACAGAGTAGTGAATCACACAACATCTTCACACAAATGTCCAGTGTGTTTCATTTCAGAAATGTTTTGCTTCCAAATACATTAATTCATCAATATCCAGTTAATTTAAAGCCATCTCTCAGGACATGCTACTCTTCTGGTGAGATTTGCTTTCATAATGTGGAGCTTCATTACAGTAAGATTTGGCTGCAACATTGGGGCTTTTTTTATTATTACCTGCCACTAAACTCCTGACCAGTCAGCCTGTGTGTTTCCACCAAGCATGCTTTATTTCATTCTCTCTTAAATTCTTTTTAATGTGCATGGAACCATTGTCCTAGGACCCACACAAACTTTGATGAGGCAAGTTGGAGCAGGTTTTAGCGTGTTTCTTCCATAAATTAAGCTGTGTGACTCTGCAGACTTTTGTGTAAATTCATGAAGTTATCCTGCTTAATGTGTCAGTAACAATGAAACACTCAGGAAAAAAATCAGGTAAAACTTTTAACAAAACATTCTGCTCTTTTTTGGAAGTGGCCTCATCAGGCACCAGATGTGCAGGTGACAAAAGTTTAACTGTGAATGAAGGGGGGAAAAGGGATGTATTATAATCTGGCAGGGTTTTTTCTGCATATTGTCTTCCCACATACATTAAGAAATTACCTTGAAGCAAAGTAAAATGACCACTTAAATGGGAGTTTCCTTTAATTCCTATTGATGTTTCTTCTGGTTTAGATATGGAACAGCTGTGAAAGTATACTCAAACTCAGGGAGAGTTTTTACTCACCAAGAAAGGTGAGGACATGTCTAGAGTATGGAGTAAGTAGGATTTGTGTGTCCTTTGCCTTTAGCAAATGCTGGAGAATAGTATTGGTCCACCTGGCTCCATCTTCTTTATTAATAGACTTTGAATTCAGAAATGCTTGGCTAATTATAATTTGATTGTGTTGGCTTTTTAAATGCTTTTTACTGAAGCAGCTTAATAAACACTTTTTTAGGGTATCTCTGTAATCATTCTGTCTTGAATGACTGAAGTGTTTCCTCTGTTTCACTCAGTTTAGCTGCTGTAATTAAAATATTTTTATAATAATTTTTTTATACACTTAAAATTTTAATTTTCTCTGTTCATACATACTGTTGCTTGTAGACATCAACTGGAAACTTGCTACAGTTCTGCAGTGGAAAGATAGCCTTGGCTGTGTTTGCAGCAGCCTGATTAACAAGAAGTCAAGTCTCATCAGCACTGCAGAATGGAGCTACAAGTTTGAAAATTAAATACAACTTGTTGGATGCAAACCAACTGACAGGGCTGTCAGGTATTTCCGTTGGATACAGCAGTAACTAAAGAACTGCTCTGTTACTAGCTAAGAACTAGAGTACTTCTGTGACCTTCTTTCCAATTTGGCCTGGTTTTTGTTAAGATATTGAGTTTTTCAGCAGAGCAAAGATACTTGGAGTTACTCTCTTGAATTGAAGTGTACAGGTCACACTTTAATGACCACTTTATAATGACTGAGAGGTCTGCTCTGAAACTAGTGGAGAACAACCTGCAGGTACATGTGTAAACATCCAATAAAGCAGAGACTCCAAAATCTTCACGTGCTATCTCCTCAGACTGCACCACCCTCACTGTTCAGTCATTTCCTTTGGCAGCCCCCACCCCCCAGTGCTCCCTCCCTGGCCTTTATTCTCTTTAGCAAATGGCTGGATTTCTGCAGTTAGGTTACTGTTTTATGCCCCCAGGACTGCTGTTCTTCCCCTCATGAGATAATGTTACAGGCCTAACTTGAATATTGATATACCTCCCCAGCTGGGAAATCTAATATTACAATATAGAACCATATCATAGAATCCCAGAGTGGTTTGGGTGGGAAGGGCCCTCAAAGCCCATCTCATTCTACTGCCTGCAGGGACACTCTCCACTACCCCAGGTTGCCCCAAGCCCCATCCAACCTGGCCTTGAACACTGCCAGGGATCCAGGGGCAGCCACAGCTTTTCTGGGCACCCTGTGCCAGGGTCTCCCACCCTCACAGGGAAGGATTTTGGCCCAATATCTAATCCAAACCTGCCCTCCTTCAGCTGAAGACCATTCCCCTTGTCCTGTCCCTCCCTGCACTTGTCACTAGTGCCTCTCCAGCTTCCCTGGAGACCCTCAAGGGACTGGAAGGGGCTCTGAGATCTCTCTGGAGCCTTCTCTTCTCCAGGCTGAGCCACCCCAACTCTCTCAGCCTGTCTCCATAGCAGAGGTACTCTAGCTCTCGGATCATCTCCATGGCCTCCTTTGGATTTGTTCCAACACCTCTGTATCCTTCCTGTCCTGGAGACCCCTGAGCTGAATGCAGTACTGAAGGGGGTCTCCCCGGAGCACAGCAGAGGGGTAGAATCCTTTCACTTACCCTGCTGGTAATGTTGCTGGGGACACAGCCCAGGACAGGGTTGGCTTTCTGGGCTGCAAGTGCACATTGTTGGGTCATGTTGAGCTTTTTGTCCCCAAACATCCTCAGGTCTTTATGCTTAAGGATGCTCTCCATCTGTTCTCTGCCCAGCCTGCAGTTATACCTGGGTTTTTCTCAACCCACGTGCAGGCCCTTGCCCTTGGCCTTGTTGAACTTGATGAGGTTTGCACAGGTCCACTGCTCGAGCCTCAATTTAAAATGTAGAATCTTCTAATTTCCAGCCTTTTATATATTCTTGAATTTTGAAGGATTTTTCTCTCTAAACTTTGTATCCAAAAACGCACATTGGAAATTCACTTGAAGTAAGGACAGCTTTAAGTGAATTAGTTTTGCCTTAACTGCCAGTAAGCAGCTGAATGAATAGTAGGTTGGTTGGTTGGTTTTTGTATTCCCCTTTAGCCCCTTGTGCGAACAGCCATGCTGGAGAAACCACTTACTGGAGGTCAACCTTGAGATGTTTTAAAATTGTAACGTCTACTACAACAATTATTTCTAACAGCTTCATGTATTCGTTGTTAATGTGTTTGTTTAAATTTCCTAAATTTTTTGCAATGGAAGTTCTGGATTATCTGTTTGAAAATAACTTTCCACTGCGCTTCCAGCTTATTATCAAACCTCTCCAAACAGTTGCTTGTTTGAATGTTATTTTGGCCTTCTCTGTCATTCCCTTTCTCTCTGTGCCGAAAATCCAGTAGGTCTGGATCAGATGAATAAGGATGTTTGAGAGTGGGATGAAGGTGGGCTGGAAAACAAAGCCATGTGGAACAACCCACAAGGCACTCTATCCACTGCGAATTTGTTTCTTTCCTAATTTGTGAGTTTTAATGAATAGACAGGTGTTTGCTCGTTAGCTTCCTCTTTACAGGTATTTGAACACCAAATGCAAACACAGTATCCTCCTGATTCCACGTTTGACAAAGCCCAGCCATTCTCAGAGCGCTGGGGTGAGCAAAGCTTCTTAACAAGCAGCATCCCTGTGACAGAGCCGCCTGGTCGTTAAGCGTGTCAGTGGGTATTTCTGAGCCATGCTTTAAATGGGTTTACTTGCTAGCACAGTTAATTCCATATTATAAATGGGAATGGACTCATGTTTTTGTACATATGCTGGAAATGTCCTCTGTTTTGGCTATGATAGATTAGTTCCTTAGTCAAAGAGAACTGCAAGCTTGAGAAATATACAAAATAGATGCCTGAAACTCTAGGCATTAATTAACACAGTTATGGTGAATGAAGCACTTACTAGCTGTGGAAAGCCACGCCCAATTTAACTGCAGTAACCTGGTAAAGACATGTCCATATACTGTACCTTTGTGATGTGGAGCACATCTTCATGATCCACACAAATGATTAGTAATGTTAGCAGGGTAGGTATCATGGCTGATACAAGTAATGTCTATTGAAATGATTAAATTTTTCTCCATAAATACTTTCTGCAAACTCAGGCACAGTTACTGACATCTTTTTTCATTGCATCCGTATCTTGCAGGGTTTTTCATGGCTTTGACACCTAGCAAGACTTCTCTGAATGAAGGCAAGCCTGGACTCTGGAACACAATTAAGATATACTTCTGTTCTGTCTCCTAGGTAATGCTTTTCACTCAGGTCTTGTAACGTAAATTGTCCAATCTGTACTCAGCAGATTTATGCTGTAAAATGAATGCTGTTGTCTTTTATTTTGTCACAGATCTTAGAATCACTTCTCTGACATTAACTGAGGAGTTGTGCTTTCAGCACTGTAGTTTTTTAGAAAGAGATTCAGTAGTTTAAACTATTATTGACTGCCCAACCTGCAGACTTGCAGTTTGTTTGTATCTCATGCTGCATTCCTCTCCTCGGTGCTGCTCTGGAATTATGCCTTTTCAGGTAAGCTGCTACCCTGGTGTGGGTGCTTCCTCGAGTGTTAGGCTGAATCAGATCACCCAGCTGAAGTAGACTCACAAGGTTTTATAAGACTTGAATTCTCTTGACAGTGAAAAACGTTCCTAAAGATTTCTTTCATGACTTGATAAAGATTTGCCAAGTGATGAACCATGACTTTATATGGTAAGGGTAAGTGATATTTTTAAAGTCTTGACCTGTGTTTTTCCCCATGGGTACTGGAGTGTACTGCAAAAAAATAGTAAGGACTAGTATTGATGTTTTATGAATGCAGATAGAAAGCCAAATGATCAGCAGGAGAGCAGTGGAATCAAGCCCCTCTCTGATCACTCCGCTCTGCTGGATTTGCTTTGTGAGTGAAAGTAACATTAAGATGACTTTTCTGTCATCTTGTGGTTACCTTATCATTCCCCCCACCCCCAATACAATACATCTTTACAAAATTATGATTCAAGTATAATTAGAAATTGTGTGTGCAGTGGCATGCCAGTGTAGTGCCAGCCCAGACTGGGGCATGCTGGCTGTGGCTGCCTGTCAGCCTAGCAGACAGCAAGTAAAAGAGGAAGAGAAAAAAGAAGAGGGACTTCACATATACACGCTTCTATCTGGGTACCTCTTATCCCTAGGGTCCCACACAGCTTCACCCTCTTAACCCTGTGAGATAGCAGTTTAGGATTTGTATTCTCTTCACTGGTGTTCGACGTGGAGCCCTGGAAATGAATTGGGAAGTTTGGGAAAGGCAGCTTTTAGTGGTCTGTGTGAATAAAGGAGAAACGCTTCACTGCAGTATGTCAGGGTCAAGATCTGTTTCTCCTAGCTATTTACTTCTACCAGAGCGAAATTCTTCAAAATCACAGAACCCTGAACACAGTTTGAGGCCTTTCTGTGGATTTGCCCTCTAGCTAATGTGAGAGCGTGCTGCTTGATTGGGAGATAGTGCAGGTATTGTGTGTTTAAGCACAGTCAGAGTACTTCCTACTTGTTGCAGCTGACACAAGATTACTGCAGTCTTAAAAATGATGCAGTACTACTACTGTAATGCCACCATCTAAATCACAAATGCATGTGGAAAGATGATACATCGTTAGGGACCCAAGTGTCTCTTATGAAATGTGAAGAGACCATACAGAAGCAGCTGCGGAACACCGTGATATTGTTTAACACTACTAGTGAGTAACTACTCCTGTAAATAATATATAAAATCTTAGAAGCTTGCTGTATGCTGTGAGATGCTCTCACTCAAACCAGATAATTCAGACACCAAATTCATTATCCTATTTTAATGTTGTGGGGTTTTTTTAAGGGCTGTAATCAGAGCTATTTGTGAGCCTTCAGACTCATTCCTGCATAAAAGACAAGGCTCTGCTACTCCATTAATGAACTGAGAGCTATAAAGAATATCTCAGCAAAGGATTCCTGGAAATTGAGACATCAAATTTAAGGGTTAATTTACTGCATAAATCCAGTATTGGTAGAAACTCTTACAGTGTGCAGCAAACAAGTTTATTTTTATGACTTAACCTTTACTGATCCACATCTGTTAATCAGCTCTGTATTATGCAGATGCTATTTATGACTGTAATACATATCATTAGAATAATACAACTGAATGTCCTTGGTGCTAAAGATGCAAGATTTTTGGGTTCTGCTTTTAATCATATTCCTGGGTGGTGATGTCTTCACCTCTTGGATGAGGCTAGCTAATCTATTTGCTTCCTCCTGAGAGAAGGCTGTTGCTACAATACAGTGACTCAGCTAATCTAAATTGTTGACGGTTCTGCCTGAAATTGAATCTCTTCCCTGTATATGGAACCAAAACATGGGATTTTCTGTAAAAATACACAGTCTCAAAGGAAAATCCATATTAATTACACATAAAAGCAAGTAATTAATTTCAACTACTTTGTCAAATTCTGGGATAAAGCTAGATTTCTTGCAAAATGCAAGCACCTGGCTTGTCCTGTTTCTCTCATTGCCTTATAGTTAGCATTAATATTTATGCATGGATTTTGCTATGTGAGGGAACAGCTTATGGAAAGCACCATGAGTCCTTGACAGAAAGTTAAAATTGCTGTGCAGGCAGGACAAATACTAAATATTTTTCTATAAATAAAATTTTAGGCATTGAAACCAAAATCTCCCCCATAGCTTTCACAGTTGGCAAAAATGATGCTGTCTCCCAACTAATTATCATTTTAGGATTCCTGCTGTAGAGGAACCCACCCGTGTTTGCACAATGAGTTCCCTTGTACGTTATAGAGACAACAGCTGTTGTGGGAGGAGGCAGTTCTCATACTGCGATGTTCTTCTGGTAAATGTCCTGCCAGCTGTCAAAATTATTTATTTACTTATTTACTGGGGGAGGGAAATGAGTATAACTTGAGTGTCTCTCCTTGTCATGACAGATGGCAGAGAAAAGAGGTGCGCCTTTGGAGTGATGCCCACATCTCTTGATCAGAGCTAACATCAGTGAATTAAGTCTGCTAAATGCATTTTGAATAAGACTTACTATCTTGTTTAAAGAATAAGTCTTCTTTAAAGGCTCATATCTCAGTTCTAATTTCCCATCTTAGGATGTTTCATGTCTATCTTCCATGCTGAGGTTTGGTTTTTCACTCACAAGCGGCAATAGTTATTCTGCTGAGGGGCAGTTTTTCATCCCAGACAATTGCAAAATGCTTTATGTTCAAATCTAAATAAAAGGTATTAGAGCATACAGCTTAGAAGCAGCTACAACCAAGCAAAGATCAGTGGCTGATTGTGTAACTTCTAGATACATGAGGTTCAGGGAGTTCCATAATCTATTATATTACTTGAAAAAAGCTCCAATAATCCCTATATGCAAATAAATACTGTGTAATCAGGAACAATGTAACTTTTTGTATTTTATATTAGTTTTATTTCACACTGAAAATAACAGGAGTAAGATTATTTTAGCATAGCACTCCTGTAAAGGGTGGGAAAGGGATTGTTACATAACTTTTTAAAAGTCTCCTAGCAGTTCTGAGTGTCAAATGTCAGAGACGATCTCTTGCTCTTTCAGTTCCATAGATGAAAGAGAATTAACCTTTAAACCTTACAATGGTTTTTAAAAAATCAAATGCTTAAAGCACAATTACCCTTTGAATGGTTTAAAACATACTTAATGTAATGCAACTGCATGATGAAATAGCTGTAATGTATATCAAATAAATATATTTAATAATAATCTAAATACATAATGTATTAGAACATTCTGTCTTCCTGATTTGCTAAGATAATCAAACCTTGATAAAGAGCTAAACTTGCTGCTGTGTCTTGTGTCTTCCCCTTTTAGTCCTATTGACTTCAAAGAGTATTTTGGAAAGGAGATTTCTTTCAGCTTTCATTCATTTGTGGTCTCTGAAAGGAGCAGAGCACTTAATGAAACAGATAAAACTTAAAAAATGATGTGACAGTTTTAAGAGTAGCTACAGCACACTAACAACCATTACTTTATGAGCTCAATTCACAACATCATATCAACATGTCACTGTGATGCACTATTCCTGACAATACAAGAATATATCAGGAGATGAGTATCCATATTTTGTATGGCAACCAGGAACAGTATAAAGACTGGCTTTTGGAAAGTGTTCAGATGTGTATTTTAGGTCTAATTGATTATTAGTGGGCTCTGTGTCTGAGAGTAGAGTAGAACATAGGCTTAAACTTGTGCTGCAGTATTGCTTAGATTCATGATTACTCCTGCAAGTATAGACTGGAACAGTGGAACAGACTGTCTTCTCATTAGTGGGCACTCAGTGCAGCTGGACGTCTTTAGACAGTCATTTATTTATAGGATAAGGGTATTTCAGGGCATAAATAACCACTACATAGGCGACAACAAAGCATCTCCCTCGATACACAACTTACTACAAATTGACTTCTACAATTCTTTAGCTAGTACTGAAGTTACTCTAGTGAAAACAAAATGAAAATTACCTGCTAACAGCAAACTCATTAGACTACCATTTATTGTACAGATATTGCACAGATTTAACCCTGGGTAGGATTAAAGGTGAAAGACTGAAATTGTTGGCCAAGAAAATACTGGCTGAACTTTCTTTAAAAATATGTAAGAAGACAGAAGGGGGATGTAAGATACACTGCAGATTGGTTGTCTCGGCCTGTGGGTCTCTTCCATGTTTTTAGCTAACGATCTTGAGGAAAGTATTGGGAATGCATGTAATTATACCTGCATATATATATACATATATATAAAATATGTATCTGTATAAATATATGTGCAGTACTGTATAAAAATTCTATTTCATAGTTTAGCTGTTAGTGATAAATTGTTTTTTTCTAATTCTTTATATGGCAGCTGACTTCTTATGTCTTATTTTTAAAATAGATCAGGATTCATTGACAAGGGTGAGATGACAGGTAATTTTTGAATCTTACACATGTTGCACAGTATTGGCTTTTAATTAGTCTGAGAAAAATAGTAACGAAACATAATTGTATTGTTTAGCTCGTGCTGTCATCCTTTCAGTTCTTTGCTCATCTTGCATGTTGCACACTAATGGCTTATCAGGTTTTCACATACGTGGTATTCAAAATTAATTTGTGGTAACTAATTATCCAATTAATTAGGTAAATGTGCATTCATCTTAATCATTTGATATTTAAAAAGAAAATTACACTTTCATTGTGAAGGCTGGACTAGATGTAAATGCCATATTTTGCTTGCTGTATTGCATCTAGAATTGTTGTACTATTTTGCATTAGAAGTCAGCTCTGGGCTTAGTTTTCACTACATCACTGTGTTGCTGTTGATCTCATGTTTATCTAGTCAATCAATTAGAATATGAGTCAGAATGGTAGGATGTTTTAAGTCAAAATTTCATGACAAATTTTAAAATTGCAGAAGAAAAACCTTAAAACCCAGACCAAAACACTTCTGTGTCAATTAAATTGACTTTATGTATGATTTAGCCAGCAGACTGTTTGATCCACAGAGGATGTTCATCTACTGTTTAGCCTCTTATTTGGAGGAAGAAAATGTTCTTTGTATATCCTTGCCTCTGATTAGGAAAACCTTTGGGCTTAAAGGACGGGAAAGGCCCATTCCTGTGTGAGCACAGGACAGCTGAGTGCAGGCACGTGTGCATCCAGTGTAACTCAAGCCTTCAGCTCTCTCTTCTTAGCAGATGAACACTGCTTGTCTTCTTTGCCTTTTATGGCATTTGTATAGTATTTCCTGTGAGTTCTATTCTTTAGTTATCAAACAAAGTCAAATTCTAAATTATACAGTGGGCAGCAAGACATTAAGTAAAGCCTATGAGGAATTTCTATTTTTTGGCTTTTTAGAAATATACTTATTCTTATGCCTTCATCAGATTCCCCCGTTACATTTACTGTGACTGTATGTCTTATTTTTGTTACTCGTAACATCTACTTTTTGTTCCTTTTCTTAATGGTGGCTCTTCTCCACACTGAGAAACATCCAAATTTTGCTGATGGGATTCTCCCTACATAGTCTGTGTAGTTTGTAAACTGTTCAGAAGAATCTGTGTTTACTTATCTGCAAAATACTAACTGTGTCTTACTAGCTGAGGTTTCTGTGTCAGGTCATTTGCCAACGTTCTGTAATATAGAGCAATCTTCTGGATTTTAAGAGGAAACACTGGTAACTGAGATGCAAAGAAAAAAACGACCTGTTTCTGAGTTTAGTAGGACAAAAAAGGCTATGGTCTCAAGAGCAAAAGGGTAGAAAGCACAAGAGATACAGCTATAGGTGTACCACACTTACTGCAGCTTTCCTCTAGGAATACAATGCCAGTAAATAGTATTTTATATATACTTTAATATATGTACATTATCATAGAAATTAAAGATACGTATTAAACATGCCTCGTCTTCTTAGATTGTTTTTCGGTCCATATGTGTAAGGGTTGAATTTTTTTCTATAAACTATATTTAGAATTTAATTATTTTGTTTTCTGTGGCTTGTGAAATATTTGCCTTCAGCCTTTGCAGAAGTTTTGTCTGAGTAAGGCCACTGGTATTTGAGCCTTAATGAGGTGGTAAAAAGTGCCTGAAGTTCTTTTGTATTTGTATCAATGTATTTTAAAATAAAATAAAATAAAAACATAAACTCCTTAAAGCACAGGATCCATTGAATCAAAAAATCAGATAGCAGATATTTCTGTTAGTAGGAAGCAGAAAGACTGTTACTGGTATTATAACTTCTGATTTTGGAATAGAGACAAACTAACAGACTTTTATCTCCTGTAGTAATTTATTTGACCTGTGGTTTCTGCTCATTGTAGCCTGTGTGTTTCTCTTACAGGCTTGTCTCCTGCTACATACAGAATTTTTAACTCCCTCTTCCATCTCAGCAAGCACTATTCATGAGACTGCAAAGCCCTCTTCTGTGGTACAAACGTATCCGTGTTCAAAGCTTCAGAGCCTGTGAGGGTAACGTCTAGTCCCTAATAAATTATGATTTATTAATTAAATTGCAGTGGGTTTTCTATATAAGATTTAATGGACTGCTGAGCACAGAGGATGTATATTACAGGTGTGTGTGGGTGTTTTCAGGAATGCTATGTGGTTTCAAATTTAAAGAAATACTGCCATAGTCTTTGGCTTTTGTACTGGCAAGGAGTTGACATGTACCTTTTGATACTGGCACAAGTTCAGTCACTGGGCACTTCAGAGATGACAGCATTTCCTCAGCTACTCCTGCCAACTGTCCTTTGGGGTAGCTGGGGCAGAGGAGAGGCTTCTCTCTAGGGAGCACAGAGGCTGAGAAGTCAATAGCTGCTCTCCTGGGCCAGGAGCAGATGAAGCTGCTTTTTACTATCTCCTTAGAGCCGATACAGCCATCAAGTCCTCTTTGTCAATGCTAGAAGTATTACTACAGTGTATTTCTCAGAATCGTAGCATGGTTTGGGTTGGAAGAGACCTTCAATGCCCACCTCATTCCACTCCTGCCCCCCTGTAGTTGTGCTTAGGGTTGTCCTAACCCACGTGCAGGACTTTCTTGCCAATACAGAATTGTTTGAATTGATATTTTTATAAAATATCAAATTACTTAAGGCCAGATAAATATTTACTAAACTGACATAAATAAAACACAGAGAGCCTTATGTCTTAACACATTACTTAACAATTTTGCACCCTGCAAATATTTTCAGTTAGTATTTCAAGTTATGTTTTTTGTGAACATTTTAAAATTCAAACTTCCCAACGTGATTCAAAACATATGTAGGTAGGCATATCAGAAAACATTATGTTAATACTGAGATAACAGCCTTGGTAATAAAAAACTTGGTCATTTAAATGACCATCTGACAAAAGATTAACAATTCTGGTTAATTTGTGTTTTCTGTTAATGTTCATAAATCAAAACATGAGAGCCCAGATTTGGGAAGGGAAGATACAGCTGGTTTTGTGCCCTCTCTAAAGCAATAATTGAGGCAGTTACTCATCAGTATGCCTATTTCTGTCACACCTTCATATGGTTGAACTGTACTTCTGCCACCTTGGACAACAAAACGCAAGGAAGATCAGAAATAGAAAGCTGACATGTTTTTGCTTCAGGGACATCGTAACAGCAGGAGTTCCAGGAGAAATCAGTGAAGCCATCGAAGGAAACTAACTGAAAACGGGGGACAGCTGGAATAGGTGCTCAGAAACCTCTGAGAGGAGTTCCTGTCATGCTTTTGAAAAACAGCAAATTGGGAAACTGGATATAAATAATGCAAATGCTGTAATATAGAAAAGGATTGGCTTTTTAAGAAATGCATCATGGGTGGAATACAAATTTGAAATTTGAATATTCAGAAATGAGCAACATTTCACAAACTCAGCCATACAAACATTTCTGTCATGGTGATAGAACTGAGAGCTGTGACTGCATCAGTGTTCATGGAGTCTTAGACTAATGTGGCTGTCCTACTACTGGTAGTTTTGTTTAAAGGAAGAAAAATATTGTAAAAATCAGCTACAAGTAAACCATGGAAATGGGTGAACAGTGGTATTATCAACACTATGTCTGCATAGTGATTCAGATATGACATTAAAGATGGGTGATACGTATGTCACCTTTATGTCACTGCATAACATATAGAATATAGCAAGGATTCCCTTCAGCACATATTTGTTGTATTTTCTTTATATGCACATATATTCTTTATCTCTGTGACAACATGTGTCATATTTCTTGTAAGAAAAATGTTGATGACCTACTAGCATGGGTTTAAATAAGTTATGAGGCTTTCAAGAACCTCGTAAGGCTGATCTCTGCGAGGACGGCCAGCTGATACACTGCATCCAGAAGAGCACTTTGTGTAACTTGTTTTCAGTGCAGAGATTCTGTTTAGCATTTATCACAAAAAGAGGCCTAAGTGCCTGCTGTTCCAGACTCCGTTACACTGTCATCGGTTCCTTCACCTCAGTTCTGGCTTGTTCCCATTTTTGGCAGCTCACCTGTTGGGATATGTGCAGGTTGCCTTTTCCTGTGCACCCTTGTGCTTCCCTCCAGCACAGGCAGCCACTGGCTTCCTTCTTATGGACTGAACTATGTAAGCAGAGCTGATCATAATATTTAACTGAAAGCGTGGTATGAATGGCTATGCATGAAACAGTTCACTCAGATAACGGAATGTGTTAGCAAAGGATGTGATGTGTGGAAGTCCATGGGGCTTAGAACACAAATCAGCACATAAAATGCAAAGAAAATTCTATTTCTGTTCTCCTACCACTGTGTGCATAGTATAATGTACAGTGTGGTAGCTGAGAAAACTCATCATTTTTTCTCCATTAAATGTAAGTCTATTTTGTGGTCTTACATATTTTTGTAGATGAGTAGCTGATAACATAAGATGTTGAGTAGTTTTAATGTAAAATGTATTAGATTCAATCTGTTCAAGTGATAGGTATCCCTAGTTTCTAGCATGTATAACTTGATTCCCTGATTTCCACCACATACAGTTATCTAAAAGTTACTTCTCTAAAATCTTAAAATAATTTTAAAAAGCTATTTAACCAGCCTAAAATTTAGTTTTACTTTATAATAGCAAAGGAAAATGAAATCATACCATGCTCACCTTTACCAGCCAGTAAATTTCACTCCTTACCTTTTTTAACACAAACCCTTATTGTAGTTGTGTGTCTAATACCAGTGTGTAGATGTGGTAACTCACTGTAAAGTGTAGGAGTGAAGATGCTTCATCCTTTCCTCTCAGTTTGCCAACACAACTAATCACCAATAATTTAATATTTTTTGCATTGTAATTTCAATGTTAGGAAACAAACCTGAATTTGAAATTGCTGTTGTACTCCCTGCTTTGATGTTGACTCTATTTGTCAGTGATTCAGTATTCTCCCTTCCTAACAGACATAATTACATTGAATTATCTCAAAAATGTGTTGTGAGGTGTTTAAGTATCAAGAACAGGAGGTTGGAGAAAAAGTCCTGTTAGTTCTTTTTCAGGCACAGCTTTATCCACTATTAAATTTAGTGGATCTTCCCTGCTCTTTGTTTGAACAGTTTTCCTTTCACAGTGACAAGGCTGTATGAAGAAGTCTGCCTTTTGTTTTGTTTTGTACTAGTTCTTTGAGGCTTTGACGAAATTCAGTTGCCTTAGTGTAGTTTTGGATGTATATGGTTGTTACAATATGCTAGAGACTAGTTCAAAAAAAATCCCAGCCCTCTGAAGTCCAGCACTTGAGGATCACAGAATCACAGAATCACAGAATCGTAGGGGTTGGAAGGGACCTCGAGAGATCATCGGGTCCAACCCCCCTGCCAAAGCAGCTCCCTAGCACATATTGCATAGATAGGTGTCCAGATGAGTCTTGAATATCTCCAGGATGATTGGTATTTTTAAAAAATGTTAGGTAGCATAGCAGCAATGTAGAGAGGTTAAAAGAAACAATCCTGAAACACACACAAAAAAACCCCCACAAAGCAAAAACCCATACAAAAATTCCCCAGATACCAATTTCTGAGATGCTCATAGAGAAGAGACAGTGCATTCAATGTGGCTAGAGTGTGTGAAGTTGGAAACACCTTCTCTTCTGGCATTCTATGTAGCCATAACATCTGAGTGCCCAGGGTAGGTGAACAAGGCTTCTGATGCTGACCCGAGCATCAAGGAACTGATGAAGCCACCAAGGGCAGCTGTCTCAGAGAGCCTGTTGGCTGTGATTACAGTCAGAGTCAGTCTGCAGAATCTTGCAGTACTTGTTTTACTGGACTGAGAATACACAAGTACACAAGGAACTGGATTTTGCCTGTCAGAAAACAAGCTTTCCACAGAAATACGCTAACCAGGATAGATCTGACGTCACTGCAATCTGAGCAGCTGCACCACTGTGTTTAATCATTATTGTATTTAATTTTACAGTAATGGATCCTGACATTCAGATTGCTCCCCATCATTTCCGCTGGCTGCGTGCATCTTGCCTTCATAGCTCAGAGTACAGCAGACACTGAACACAGAGTTCAGCCCTGTAAGAGACCTGGCTTTTGTGCACAGCAAAACCCAACACAGTTCATTCTGCTCAGCATGACTGACTGACTTCTGTTGAGGCTCTGAATACGTATAGGAAGCAGTCTGTCTGGGGGGATGGGGTGGGGACAGACGTACGTTTATTCAGTTGCCCTTCACTCTAGAGCAGTAATTTAAAAAAACCCTGAATATATTTTTTCAGTATCAGGCCAGAGTGTTTTTCAGCCATGTGTTTCCTGGGAGGGTGAAACAGTTTGTACCATAAAAACTCATACTTTGAAAAATATAAGTAGTCTTTTTTTCTTAACACTTGTCTCCTGCTTTTTACACAAGGAGGGGAATTGATGTAATTACTGAAGCACGTGCTTTCCATCTGTAGTTTTTATCTACATGTAATATCAGTAGAAGTAATACCTGTGCACTTGTCATGGTAAAGTACAATATTCTGCCTCTGTCTGTGACTTGCTTCTGTGTCATGTGTTGTAGATGATTTAACTCATGTTATTGCACTCACATACAAGCTTTTTAGAAATATGAATACCCCCAAGACATCTTCACACCGCCGAGAGGAAATTATTCTCTCAGATCCCACTAGACCTAAATTTATCTAGCTGTAAGCACAGTTCCACAACTTCTCCGGCAGCAGAAGCCATGGGTTGGTGATGTGATGGGAACATTCCTGGGCTCCATCTGCAGTTAGGTCCTTCTTAAATTTTCTGTGCCCTTAATGCAAGTGGTGGCCTGTATTACGGCTCACCAGAGTGAATGTTTGCCCCTAGGTTGTCTGTAGTGTTTAAAATGTAAGCATCTTCTACTGGCCTCTGCATTTTATTTAATATTCTATCATAACATATGAGAATAGCTACCTTTGGTGATTCATTAAAGGGCCCTATGTAGATCCAGCTTTGAGCATGTAAACTTAGACCTGCGAAGGCATCAGGACAGCTTTACCTGCTCTCTAAAGGAAGCTGCGGCCCAGCATCACTGTGCCGGAGCTTGGCGCACCTGCTGCACGCAGTACGGCCTGCAAAGACCAACTGCAACATGACTGGGGATTATGTGTATCTCGGGTAAATGCGTGTGGCATACCCTGGGGTGTGAATTTTATGGTAAAACACATACCGACTGTCCTAAAACTCAGGGGAAAGAGAACTCAAACTGCTCTCAAAGCTGAAGGGAGGAAGATGCACCTGTAACTCTCCCTGTCGGTGCCAAGTTGCCAGGTGCTGCGGGCTGCTTCGCCTTCATGCCAAGAACCACCCCCGCGCCCCTCCGCTTGCGAGAGAAGGCTCCGTGAGCGCTCGGGGGCGGCCAGCCGGTGCCCCCGGCGGCTCTTGCCGTCGCTCCCCCATAACGTCGCGGTGGCGGTGCCGAGGGCACCTGACCGAACGGAGGGTCCGTGCGCGCTCCGCCGGCGTCCTCAGCAGCGCGACCCGGGCCCGAGCGGGCTCTCCTCGGAGGGGTTCAGCTTCACGGCAACGCCGCCGGCTGACATCGGCTCCGCGTTAGGTGTCGGCAGATCGGGGCTACAGATAATTCACACCTGAAGCCTCGGCCCGCCCGAGCTGGTTCCCGGGACTAACCAGGGCCGGGTACGGCCAGCGGCCGCTGCCCAGCCGCCGGCCTCTCCGCTCGCCAGAGCCACCCCGTCCCCGTCCCCGTCCCCGTCCCCGTCCCCGCGCAGGGCGGCCCCGGCGGGCGGGGCGGGAGCGACGCTCCGCGTGCGCGGCAGCCTCGTCCTCGTGCGGCTCCTCGGCGCGCGGAGCCGCGCGCGGCTGCCCCCTAGAGCCGGGCGGGAGCGGGAGGCGCGCGCGAGGCGCCGCTGGCCGCGCTGCTGAGGTGAAGGCAGCGCCTCCCGCCTCGGCCGGCAGTGAGGCTGCGACCGAGCCCGCCTGCGGATCGCGCTGCCCGCCGCGGCGCCCGCCGCCCTCCCGCCCGGCTCCGCGCCCGCCTCCCGCTCCTTGCCAGAGCCTCGTCTTTCTCTCGTCCGGCCAGATGATGAACTTTCTGCGGCGCAGGCTCTCGGACAGCAGCTTCATCGCCAACCTGCCCAATGGCTACATGACCGATCTGCAGCGGCCGGAGCCGCAGCAGCCGCCGCCGCCGCCTCCCTCAGCCTCCTCGGCCCCTGCCTCTGCCTCACCGGCGGCGGAGCGCCGGCAGCCGCCGCAGTCGGCGCCCCCTCAGCAGCAGCAGCCGCCGCCGCCGCAGCAGCAGTCAACGGGCAGCAGCTTCTTCAGTTCCCTCTCCAACGCCGTGAAGCAGACGGCGGCCTCGGCCGGTCTGGTGGATGCCTCCTCTGCCGTCTCCTCGGCTGCCGGCAGAAAGTTCAAGCTGCTCCTGGTCATCGACGAGCCGCACACGGACTGGTAGGTGCCCCCACGCCTCTGCATGCCCCCGTGCGCCCTCCTCCTCCTTCCTTCCCCGTCCTTCCCCTCCCTCACACTGCGGTCCCTTTCCCCCGCGGCCCCTACACCCCTCAGCGGCCGCTCTCCCTTCCCTGGCAGATGCAGGCTCACCTGGCGGCGGCGAGCCGCGCCTCGGGCTCCGGGGGATGAGGCTCCCCGGCGGGGCGGGCTCGGGCTGGGGCCGGGGCGGACGGCGGGAGGGCAAGCGGCGGGAGGGCCGCCTGGCATTGCCTCGGGCAGTGCCTCCCTACCGCCCGGCCTCGCTGCGCCGGCAGCCGCGGGGCTGAAGCGAGACGTTACGGACTGGAAGATGGAGCAAAAAACCCGCAAACCCTGCAGCGCCCAACTAGGAGCGAAAGCCGCCTTCCATCGCACCGCTATAAATAAAATCTGTTTACTGCCCGGAAAAAAGCACATCCTGCGTTTGCTAGCGAAATAACGGACTCAGGTGTAGGTGCAGGCAGGATTTAGGTGTCTCCAGCAGGAATTTCTGTTTTGAACTGCCTGTGGTTGCAGCGTTGCGTGTGGTAATTCATATTTATGAGCGGGTTTGTTTTCACGCAGATCCCGCCGCTTCTGTTGCAGGGTCTAAAATGCGTGTTTGGGTGAAGGTCCTTCAGGGTATCGAGGACCAGTCTTCCCTCAGCCCTATGAATTTGTGCCGTTACGTTAATTAACTCAGTGGGGTTTGGTTGGGGTGGGTGTTTTGCTTCCACTATCATCATAAAAAAACCATAAAACTTGTATGTCAACTAATTTCTTCCCGTGCCTGGCTGCTACCAGTAGGAGAGGTTATAGCTGTTTCGGGTCTGTTTATCACAAATGACTCTGGTGGATGCTGTGTTTTATAGGAAGGATGTATGCCTACTCATCCTTTGCTAACTTGTTTCTCTATAATGTGCCTTTACACATCAAGTGGTGAATCGTCTCATTTGCTGTGGCTAATTACAGTGTCTAAGGTCTTAGTAATGCCTTAAAATAATACGGAGTAAAACAAGTGTGTTTTTGTAACACTGATATCATTCAGTGAGGGATTGTGGGGTTTTGATTTCATTGTCAGCTTCTCAAATTTATAGCCTTGCTGTCTAGATGGACTCATACAGTTCAAGGATTTGACACAATTTGCTTTAAAATGGTACTTTAATAAAATAATTGAAACAAAAATGTAAGCCTATATCTATGGTATGTGTTATTAATGTTAAGATAATGTTACCTGATACATATCTGGGGTTTTTTTCCTTCTGTGTTTGTTTTTGTGGTTTTGGTTTTGGATTTTATTTACCTTTTTTTTAAAAAAAAAAAAAAGAGGTTGTATCTGCCAGACTAAGGCAGCCTCTGTACCTACGTCATGCAGATGCATCCATGGACACTGCTTGCTGCCTTGCAGATATATCGGTTCATTTAATATTCTACAGTGCCCCTTTTTTTGCTTGGTAAATTAAATAGCTGTATAGGTTCATGAAGTTTGTTTCTGGTAGAATTTTTCTGTCTTCCAAAGCATCCTGTGGATTGTAAACACGGCATGTTTACGTACTTGATAAATACACCCCAAATTAGCATAGTCTGTCAGCAATAGCAAAGCTTTTAAACCTCTGCATGTGAGTGCTGCCAGCAGCGTTCCAGGTAGGAGCCTAGATGCAGTCACAAATGTACACAAGGTTACTCATGCCTGCTTGCTTTTGCTTTTTCCTTTTTTTCTATTCCTCATAGTATATGACGTTGATACGTAGTAGTTCTAGAAAGAGCAGCTTGTTGTTTTACTGGCTCTTTCCCTCCCAAAAGCTAATAATTTTGTAACTGAAGATTTTAAACAAATTTTGAAAGATATATATACATCTATTCTGATAATACATGCAGAGAAGTTTGTTCTGTGCCTCTGGAAGTATGGATGTCCATATTACCATGCTATAGTATTTGACTATATGGGCTAAAATGGAATATGCATGATAATTTGGGGGGAAAAAAAAAAAAAGCTGAAAGAGTGGAACTGGCAAGAGATGGATTTCAGTGGTCCGACAGCCAGCATGCTTGCTACCCTGACTGATATGATGCATTGACGTAGAGTTTAGCAAGATGAGGTACTTAGAGCTGCTGTCATGTGATACACTAACCAAACCCTGTCTGTAACAAGAAAAACTACTAAATCTCTTACAGCCTCCTAAGAAACAACTTCAGTTGATTTACGTTAATCCTAGGAGGAAGATCGTATGCCAGGCATATGTTTTTCTGATATTTTGAGCTGCACTGTGTTTGTCTTAAATTGAAAATGTATATATTGTTTTTGGATTGTAGTTTCAATAGAAATAAAAGAATTTCAGTCTGGATCACACTGAAATCCTACTAATTCAGTGTGAATCGTGCTGAAATCCTACTATTGCAGTATCTTCTTTTTAACAAGGGCCAGAGGGAGCATTAAGCACTTTGTCAGCAAAGAATATTGCCTCTTCTCACTAGCATCAAAATGTTTTGCTTCTAATATAGTTTATCTCTACTAGAGGTTGCCTCATACTTGAAATCTGAGATTTAGTAACAACATTATTGTCGTCGTTAGTGTAATCCTATGGGATATTCTACATGTAGAATATCAGGTCAGTTGTTGCTTGCTTTTTAAAATCGATCTCAATGACTTCTTTTATTGCGTTTTTGCTTGAAGAAGTTTTTCCTATTACAAGTATTGAAGTTTTCCTTTTCGGTTTCTTTATGACATAGGATTAGGACAAAATGGGATAATTAACTTACCTTTACTAATTTCTGTGGTTTTTACTACATTATATTATCTGACCTCTTAAGGAAAGAGCAAATGCAGTCGCTGTGTCAAACCACCTTCCCCTTTCTCCAGCAGCACTCTGTCAAAGGTGTGTTAGAGCTGTGAAAGATAATTCTTTCCCCACAGGTTCTATGGAAACTTGCAGCTACAGAGATGAGACCTCTACCAGCTGGTAGCTTTGTACATCCCTTGGTGCTGGGCAAAGGAAAAAAATGAAAACAGGCTGAAGCTTGTAGTCAGCTGTCAGAGACAAAGTCATGACAAGTGGTCTTCGTTGGTTCTGGTTCTCGTGGAATACTTTCTCCTAGTGGCTTAGTACAATAAATGATGTGTCACCCAAAGATGAAAGCAGATAGCTAGCGATCATTTTCACCAATTCTCTTCAAAACCTTCTGTCATTCCAGACTCTCACCACAAAGAAGGGCTGACCCGCACCGCGAGCACTCCTTCAGATGGAACGGTAATTTATGTAGCGCTATTGGAAAAGCTGGCTTTATTTTCTGGCCTAGTCTTCGTGCATTTTAGTGTCATGTTCTTTTCATCCACAGCTGAATAGTGTACAGACATTTTCAATACCTTCACTGATGTCCAGAAGCCTTTTCTGAGTTAATGCATCTTCTTGAGAACCTTTATGAAGTATTTAAAGATGTAGTGGAAAAGTGCCTGATTCACAGATGCTTCGTGGCTCAGTCGGGGAGAGGAAAGCATCAAGAACCACTAGATAGGTTCCATAATGATTTTATGTAATAGACTTCGATGATTCTTTTGCAGCTTTAGGTGTCTTTGTTGATATCTTTACAACTGGAGGAAACTGAGAAGTAAAATAATTGGTTCAAGGTCATCCAAGAGGCCAGTAACAGAGCTAAATTAAAACCTAGGCAGCTGCCTTAACCTTTTATTTTAATTCTTCTTTTGTAGCTATGGGTCGGCATTAAGTGTCCAAAATTTTCGGTTAGATATTTTAAAATAAACTTCTATTTAATTTCCTCAGGAAATAACCACTTTGTTCTGCATACAAAATGTACTGAATATTCAGTGCTGAACAAGCAATTGATTAGAGGCCGTACATCGGTGGCAAGGTGCCAAGACACTGTGTATATAGATTATTAGCTTTATTAAAAACTTATGTGTAATATTTAGAAAGCTGTTTCAATATTGAAAGCTAATTATTGCTTAGTCTGTCTTGTGCTCTAAAGCTTGAATATAAGACTCGTTGGCAGTAGCAATGAAACTATAAAAAGAATAAAGTTGGAAAATTTTGTTCTTGGTTTTTTTAAGTACAAATGTTGTTATAAGTATCAGTATCTCTTTTTCCCTTGTGAATTCCCTGTTTCTTGTAATGTTTACTGCCTTAGTAGGTAGTCATCTTGTGACAGGGCCAAAAGGTAATTTTCCAAATGGCTGGGACAAATGGTATATGAAGAGCAAACTTTCTGTTTTAAAATTACTGAGCCATTTATGGACAAGCTTTGCTCATCATAAATGTTTTTAAAATGAACACTATTGTCGTAGTACAAAAAAACCCATTGGCTTACAATACATAAATTTACTAAGTGAGGAGAGTGTGTTTCTTGAGGCTTTTTGCATTTACTGGAAGGTGGGAAACAGTTTCAATTAAAACACGTGTGCAGTTGTTTTATGTAGGGGTAAGTACCAAACAGTTTGCATATTACACTAAAACTTCATTGTGGCCTTGTCGTTCAGCAGGGATGGTTCAGCTGTGCTTAGGTAACTGGTATTTCCTAACCACAGTTGAACTGGAATTCTAGTTTGGTAGTAACGTGCTCAGTAACTGCAGTTTTTATTACATTCAGTATAAACCTTCAGTTAGCAAGTTTTCCAATTTTAGGAGGTGTCACTTAGATTTTAGTAACGTGTAAATGAGGGCAGCGGCTTTGCCAGGGCACTCTCTAGTCCTCTGGGATGACACTGCCTGGAAGGATCATGTTCTTGCCAGCCTCCTGGCATTGCAGAGCATGCTGCTACAAGTATAAAGCCACAATATAAATTGGGGAGGGAAACCCAGGGCATGGGCAGCGGTGGAACTAGTAGTGACTGCACAGGGGGAGGGGGATGGAAAGGATCCCTTGGCACTTGTTTAGGGGCTGAAGCGAGAAGTCAAGGCAAGGGGCGGCTGTGTGGTGGAAGTGTAAGGAGGCTGGTTGTTAGAAAGGTCTAAGCTCTTAAGACTTGCCAAGCGGCCAAATGTAGATATATGCCTTCAGGTAGTAAGTGTAAGGAAGAGGTAATCTTATGTATTTTGGAGGAAGGCAAGATATATAATAGTTGTATTAACTTTAAATGGTAATTAAGAACTGCTGTACCTTTTGCAACAAGAAGCTTCTAATATAAAAGGGAAAGCAACCTTGTGTTTGGTGTAGCGCTGTAGTCATTGAAGGAGGCAATGGGTTACTTAAAACCTCTGAAACTGGGCAAGAGTGATAAAGATTTTACTTTGGTTTCTCTCTAATTTTTGCTTCATATGAAAACTTTGAAATTATCTCTGTGAGAAGTTTCATCTGAATGAGTCTGTTGCAGTCTAGTTGTAGTTATGGCCTTTGGACTGAGCTCCTACTACTCCAGAAAGGAGCTGGCAACCAGGTTTTACATGAAGACACTATGTCCTTAGGCAGCTTCTTAGAACCAGGTAAAAAGATCAGTACTGCTTTCCAGCACACACAATGGTTTTTAACTCTGCATTAAGAGATCTCCATTTTTGCAATCAAGATAGCAACATAATTAAAGGAGAGAAGCTGATATAAGCAGGGGCTGCCATGAGCACAAGCAGCACCTCTCAGCTGGCTGGGAGGATCCGCTCAGGTACACAGATGAAACAATATGATTTTCTGCACAACAAGGTAAAGCCTATTTTGAATTCTGTCTCATCAAGTGTGAGCAACTGAATGTTTTGGGTTGGTTTCCTGAAGGGGTTGGGGGTATTATCATTGACCTGTCACTTCTTTGTCCATTTTTTAAAATACTAAGTCTGTGCTGGGCAAGATCTTGTGAACAAGGACTTGCAGCTGAACTAGATGAAGTATGTCATGCAGAGTGTTAACAAACCTCAGTTTGTAGCATATAGCAATCTCATGCAAACTGTATTTCATGTCTGTGCTCTGAAATGGCAGGCTGGAGCTGTTCTGCACCCAGCGATGTCTGTGCGACTATTTTAAGATTGTCTAAGAAAAACTGCAGAGTTTCTTCTGCTTATTTACAGTTCTGTTGTTTGCAGCAATTGGCTCCAGCAGTATAAATAGCAAAACACAGTACATGATAGAGATTTCCTTCTTGAACTATAGAGTAAAAAAAAAAAAACTTTTAGTGGAAAATCCTTTGTCCTCTGTACTCTGTGTATTGCTCTATCTAAAGAAGCTCTTACATACACTGACATTATTTTAGGCAACCCAGTGTATACAAGATACTGGCTAAAAATGTGGACAGATTGTGTCTGGTGTCATCTCCTGTCTCTGTCCCCTGTGCTCAGAGTCCAAGTGAATTTTTTTTTCCTTCTTTATCTCTGAAGAGACCACAGAAACTTCTCTGAATCCTAATGAAACCTATAGTAACCTGTTTAGTTGAGTACATAGAAGTAAAAAACTCCCAGTTTGCAGTAGTAATGAGGTTTAAGTAGGTGTATTTCAAAGCAACAAGATTAAAGTGAGAGTGAAAATAAATAATAAATTGCTTTGCAGACTCTAGACCCAGGTAAAATAGGAAATACTGTTTACAAACTGTTCAGAATTTGATAATGATTTGCCAATAGCAAATTGTAATCTTTGAAATAGGAACAGTAGAAAAAAAAAGGTTATTAAAAGCTGTATTAGACATCTTGTTGGTTGTCCTGCAAAAGTTTGTCTGGGGGACTTACTGTATTTTGAGCTGTATCTGTTTGAGATGGATGTCACTTGCCACTCTGTAAACACTAGGACACTGCAAGACCATGCACGTTTTTGCTGGAACCATATTTCTCCAAAAGACTGGTGCTAAATATTCTCACAGTATCAATATATTCTTAAAGCAGTGACCTCACTGCACACATTTTTAGTACATAATAGTGCCATAATAGTATATAATAGTACATTTAGTTCATAATAGTGTTAGTCACTCACCAAAGTGTTCATATGCAGTATCACATAATTTTATCACCTTTAGCTCTTCAGCTAGCCTGGCCAGTGTGGATGCTCTAAACTACAGACATCTGGTTTTAATAGAATTGAGATAGACCGATGATTGTGATTTTTTTGGGTTTGTTTTTTTTTTTTTGGTGTTTGCTTGGGGGTTTTTTTACACTTGTAGATAAGCTACACTGCAGTCCCCATTAAAAAATGTGATAAGAAATCACTGAAAAAATTTATTTGGGTGTAAACTTTGTGTCTGAAGAAGAGACCAAAAATACACAGGCAGTCAGAGCTGGATAGAGAACCTGTACAGGAGGATTCTAGACCCTGTTGGGATAAACCAAGGGTAATTACTGGTTGGTGGAAAAGTTGTGAAGACTGGAAAAAAGTAAATTGGCAAAGAAGGTATGTTCTAGGTGGCAAAAAGAGAAGGAATGAATTATGTAAATGTCACCTGGAATAATGATAGTGTTTCAGAAGATGGAAGCACTTACCTTGTGGAGTGAAAAAAGTGTGTAGTGAGGTGATAAGACTTTACAGACGCCGTGGGTGGGAGGACAGCGTCATACCCTGGACTAGAATGGAAAATACTTGCTTGATTGCATTGCTGCTTTTGCTAATTAAATGACTTTATCTGTGCTGAGTCAAACTTGACTTCTCTGAGGAGGCAGCCAGCTGGGGGAGAGTAATGATGGGTAACAAGAACTGAAGCTTTTGCAAAAAGTGTTAAAGGTTTTATTGGTTTTACTGCACCCGCTTTCACCACAAGGGTGTCCCTACCTGGCTGAAACAAATACTAATAAACTCTTGACAAACACTGATTCCAAACAAAAAGTTGGTGACTGAAGTCAAATCTTTATATTTGCAAGCAAAAGTGATAAAGTGTTTAATTCAGAAGACACTGATTGTTTAAAGAGACTGCTTCTGGTTTTCCTACAGACCTGTGCCCTAAAGCAGAGCAGGGCTGGCCCTCTGCTCTAGCTAAGGCTGGGTGGGTTTTGCTTCAGCTGTATGGGGCAGTGGTGTGGGTTGTCTGGTGCCTGTGCTCTGGCTGTGGCTGCCTGTCAGCAAGCTGCAGGGTGAGATAGCTGATCAGGGCTGCCAGAACAGCCCTACTTACTTCACTCGTTTTTGAATTGCAAATGTTGGTGGGATTCATATAATTCATGGATTGGTCCAGTAGGCAGTGCTGAAGAACATGGAACTCTAGGTTTTGAAAAACCTTTCTATTTTTCTTGCATGCTACAGGTATCCTTTTCTTTCTTCCTGTGTATCAGTAATTTAAGAAAGTAGAAGACACAGGAGATGTCACATTGTAGTTGCTTAAGAGTGCAGCTGAGAAGGAGCCTGAGCAAGGTTCTCTTCTTTGTTTTCACCTCTGAACACCTGTGCTTGGTCTCAGCCCATTTTTTGTTAGCTATTGTGCTCTTAGGCTAGGTGCAGGAGAATAGAGGCTCTTTCCTCCCTCTGTGGAGATCAGGGCAGGTAGAGGTATAAATGTACTTTCCCTATTTTCATTAAAACTCTGAGATGTTTGGTGTCTAAGAAAGTGCGATCACCTGTTTTTTACCCCCTCCCCCTCAAATTGATAGAACAAAACCACCACATGCCACCATCAGCCTGTCAGGTGCCAGAAGTTGTTACAAAAGTCAGTTTTGGTCCAACCATTCAAATCTGCTCTCTTGTAGTGTTTTCTAATGACTGTTCCATGTTTGATCTTGCTTGATTCACCATTTGATCTCTGTAGTCTCGTATCCCAATTGGATATCGGTGTTTATCATATATACTGATTACTCAGAGAAGCTGTTAATTTTTTAAAAGTGCAATTATTTGAATTTTTATCAGATTAATAAAATAAATTTTAAAATTTTTACAGCCACAGATAAATTTTTAAAATATCTTAATTCTGTTCTAAAGCATCTGCATTAAATGATTTGGTACTAACAGATGAATTTAATTATTGCTATTTACAGGCTATGCCATATGAATATATTTTATAAAAGTATTACAGAGAAATAGATTAAAATGATGGACTTTTAATGAAAACACTTGCTGTAATTTCCAGCCCAGGAAAATAATTTTTTTAAATCTTGCCTTTACAAAAATAAATTGTGAGTGAATAAGTGTTAGGGAGTCTCTCAATGAAAGGGAAAAATCTAGAATTCTTTCTTTAAAGATGTAATAGGTGATGTTTCCTCATGAATATTTATAACTGTAACAGGAAGTTGTTCCCACTGCTCAAAGTGAAGAAAAGTTATAAAACTCATAAATATAGTAACACAGTAACATGTGATGCATTTTTAAAAAGGGTATTGACGCATTGTGGGCAGCAGCAGAACAAGGACACTGCAAAGGCTGATAGGAGTCTCGGTTTTAATCTTGTATCATGTCCTCTGGAGTCAACTTGTGTTTGACAGACTACTGATACATCTTGATTGCAATAGTAACCTGTAAGGTTCTGTATCCCTGATTTCAGCTGATTTGGCTCACCTCATGCAGCACGTGTTTCTTTGTTACACAGGCACTAGGATTGTGTTCTTTCAAATTGAATATAAACCGTCATGGACTGAAATACCATCCCTGTGTACTGCTTATTGGAAAGCTCCTGCAGATAATTACTTTGGTGTTTGTTGAGAGGGTGAATGTGGAAATGGCACAAAGAAAGCTTGTCACAGAGCAAGAAATGAAACCCAGTTTGTATGTGTGTGGATGTATCCCGGTCCAGGAGTCAAAAGTATCTGCGTGCCAGTAACTTCCTGAGTAGGTGTTTCAGGACTGAATGCAAGTTGAAATGTTCTTTCAAAGCAGATTTGAAAATGAAGTGACTTTCTCCTGCAGGAAGTGCCTTTACCTCTTTGTTTTGTAAATCTAATACTCACTGTTTATGAAACATTCACTTTTTTGCTGAATCTCCTGGTTTGTAGGGGCTGAAATTACTGAGCTACACTCTTACCAGTTTCTGTTGCTGAGTGTGGCAGGTGCCAAGATCCTTTGTTGTGATAATATTGACTTCTCACAGGAGAAACCAGGGTGAGTGTGTGAGTCTGTGGGGGATAAAAATAAGGTGGGGGGAAAAAAGCAGAAGTTTAAATGTAACTTAAGCTTTATGATTTGAAGTGAATTCCAAAAGAGAAAAAAATCGGTGCTGATTTCCAGCTTAACAAGGTAGCAATGCGAGCCTCCTGTTGTGTTTGTTTACATATCTCTTCTACTAACTTCAGTTTTGTTCTGGTAACCCTTTTTTCTTGTTATCGCTTCTGATTTCTTATGAATAAAACCTGATAATTCTACTGAAACAATACAGATTTCATAAATTAAACTCCAATATGAGATCACTCACAGCCTCTTAAGCCTCACATTTAGTCTAACAAAACTAGGATGGTTCCAAAGAGGAAGATTCAGTGCTATTTTACTACCTCTTAATCTGCCTCAGTAATTTTTTTTGCTTCAAAGATCGTTTCCAATGAAAGCTTTCCATATATATGCACACTTTATCATGGTCATCATTGAGGAAGCTATAAAAAAATGTGAAGGTTTCTTTCCTTTTTAGGACCAACAAAACATTAATGTTAGAAAAGCCATCATCTCAGACTTGGGATTCTGGAAAGGCAATAAAACGGTTTTCTCATAAAACACAAGAAGTCCAGTTCCACTGAGTGGCAGTGTGATCACATAATGTGCTGTGAGTACAGAACTTGTTTTGCTGAGTAGTTGTTGCCTTAGCTGTCTGTTGGTTGACAAATAAAAATGACAGCAATATTTTTCATTGGGAAAATTATTCCTTTTAAGAGACCCTTGTATTTGAAGCAATAACCAAAATTAATTTTCCTGAGTCTTCTAAAAGTATTGCTTTTAATATATGATAATTGACAATAGCGTTCATAGTAGCACTTTAAAAATATACTTAAAATTTTAGAATAGAAGAATTTGGTATGAGGTTTAAATAGGTGTTATACTTAACAGCAGCAACAAGGCGCTTTGGTAGTAGTGTGCTAGCATTATGAAGGGTGTGTGTGTAAGTGTGCATGTATGTCCATATTTAGAATTTTTTAAAAAGAATAATTTGTTGGAGTCTTTTGTCCAGATAGATAATACTTCTGTGGCTGTACTTTTGAGTTACATTGCAATAAAATGAAGCTATTTGTGCCACTGGAAAGCTACTCAGCTATTTTGAAGATGGGTCACATGAAGAATCTCTTGTATGGGTTCTAATGATGGAAGACATCTAAGGGATTTAGAGATTATTCAGTGTTTTGTGTGGGGTTGTGCTCTACCTGAATTCATTGGGCCCATGTTCTAGATTTTTGTGCTGATTGATTTTCTTACTTGAGAAAGAAACTTCTGTTATGAATTAGCAGCAATCCAGAATGCAAGAGAGTAAGATTAATTTTCTTGGCAGTAGTAATATCTTAGAGGAGTCAAGAGAGACAGTAATATAAAGTATAATTACTGTGTGTTAAGGTTTACATTATTTCTGTTAAAATAACTTCCACTGGTTTGGTTTTTGCTCATGAAATGTGTAGGTAGAAACAGACTGCAGAGCTGATCTTTTCAGGTTGGTGAGGATCCCACAGCAGCCCTATCAATTGGAGTCTTGCAGTGGTTGTCTAGGCTTTTGTTTTTTAGAAGTACTTTCCAAGATCTTAGACAGCTGGTGAAGTTTTTAGCTGTTTTTTTGTTGTTATGGTGGGTTTTGGGGTATTTTTTTGTTTGTTTTCTGAATAGTGAGACCTGTTATCGACTACACTTGAGATGCCCAAATCCTTGGCTGTTAGGTGGTGCACTGGTGACATATCAGGTCCTAAGTAGCTTTCAGAATAAAACACTACTTCAGAGTAAAATGAGATGTTTTGATGTGATTGCTTTTGCAGGTGAATTGTCCAAGTCCCTTGGTAATAATGTCCATATGTTTAAAGAACAGCACTCTGGAAAGCTGTTGATGCAGAATAAACACACCAGGTACCCCTATGCAAAATCCAGGGTCTTTGTGATTTTTCACATGGTAACAACATAATCAAATTTCTATTTTTCTGGTTTGCAATGCTTGAGGTAGGTTCTTGTGGGGGTAGTGTGGGCTTTTTCCTGAGCATTTGTTAGCCACTTCTTCTTTGGGTGATGTAGAACAATGCATTTCTGATGCTTCCTATGGAGCAGAATTCCAGTATTGGTTTCAGCCTTTGAAAAAACATATGCCAAAGTGCTATCTGTCAGACAAGATGTTAGGAAGACTTTGTGTGTGTAACTGCTTAACAAATGCTAGTGTAAGATTTAAAGCACATGTTACTTCATTTAAATGTTCACTTCCTGTTTGTGAGCGTTTGAAGGAAAGCAAACCTACATGACAGTGAGAAAACAGGGCAAACAGTCAGTCTAAAAGGGGGTGGCATCATCTTTCCAATATATTTACAGGGTTCTTTGCACTTGTGTCAGCTTCTACCTAAGGCAATAAGCTTTATAAATGTTAAATAATTTTTAAAAATGGCTTTTACTGGCTTTTTTCATTTATTTGATGAAGAATGTAAAGAATTTGAAGAATTTCAACCGTTGTGTAGTTGTCAGTGCTAGGATATTTCCTCAGAATAGCTGAGATATTCTTCTAACATTGTATCTAACGTTACCTGTGGTATCTAATTGTAGCCACGAGATTATTGCTTACATAATACTCACTGTATTTATTTCTGTGCATTTGAAGTTCTAAAGTGATAGATGAGTGATTTTATTCCAGGTTATAGTACAGTAGAGGTGCACCTCAGGAATGATGCTGTTACCTTGTTGGGCAGCCTGTTTCGGTGCTGAATTGAAGACTGGTAGTTCAGCCAGTCAGCAGTGTGCCAGATCTCTGCACTGGATTATTTTGCTTGCATGTTTGTCTTAGTGATTTGCAAGTACTGAAGTGGCACAAAAAAGGGAAGAATAAAGAATAGTGAAGTTGTCATATTATTTTGTCTTATTAACAGGACAAGTAAACATCAACTTTTCACACTGGGTCATTGAAAAGATACAGTCATATTTTAAATTCTGTGCCTTGGGCAGGCAGGGAGTTAGATAATGTTATCACCCTATTACCCTAACCAGTAGTTTTAGAATATAGGATAGAGAAAGTTATGATTAAAAAAAAATTAACAGAAGCAAAAAGCAAAAGTTGAGTAAGCAGAAGGATTTTTAAGAAGTCAGTATGCTTACTGTGTGCTGAAATGTGCCCACCATGATTTTTTTTTATTTACTAATTGGATTCTTCAAAACTTTCTATTTTCATAAAGTAATGCAAAAGCAGAGAGTGTACTTTTGTATTTCTTAGGTCTGTATTTTAGACTAGTTTTTTGTTAAATGTTTTCAAAATTCTTTAGATCTAGACAGCCTACTGAAGATGAGGATATTTTCAGTTTGGGGACTTCAGCAAATAATTTTCATGGTGGAAAATAGGATAATGAGTAATTTATAAATAAAAGTAAAAGATGTTAATCAGCAAAAGCAGCTTGTTACAATACATGGTTTATCAAAGTCAGTATCTGTACAGCATCTATGTTTGACTAGTGTATTGATTATCAAATCTGATTATCAAATTAGCAAACAAAACTAATTTCATTTTGTGCACCAGGAGAGGGGTTAATGGGCACACGTGTAAATATGTGTACATATGCACGTCTGTGCTGTAAAACGGGTATTTTCCTGAAAGAGCTGTCCAGGGCATAAAACTGTTCTGCATAACAAGGACAAACTTTTCTGTTTTGTCTGAAGCATTGCCTGAAAACTCAGGGTACAAATCCATGACTGGAAGGCTAGTAGCAATTATTTAAGTATGTAAATGGAATCTAAATTGATTAGAAACAGCTTTTATCAGACAGTTGAAAGTATAAATATGCAATCATTTTACATATGCTTTTAAAAAAAAATCTTTTTAGGTGCCAGTACACTGGTCCTGCCTATGTAGGTCCTTTTATTCTAGTCAAGTGGACTAGCTTTTTTCTGTTCAGACTGAAATTAAACTGAGATAAAATGATGCACAGTTACTATCTTTTACAATTCTCTTTGTCAGCTGTCTCCTCTAATATTGCTAAGTGCAGTTTGAGGTTAGTGTGCAGTCAGTTAGCTTAACTATATTTTAAAAAAGCAGCAAATTTCAAGAACTATTTAAAAGTTGATTTTTTTTATTTAATAAGAATACATAATTTGCTTATGTTTGAAACAAACATGATTAAAGTTGTTTGGGAAGGGTGAAGAAGGGGAATCAAAGTGTATCTCTGTGATTTTCATGTCGTTTATTGGGGGTTTTTTAATTAACCACTTCTTATCTGACACTTTGGTTTTAAAAAGACCAAAACTAAACACTTAGCATGAAATTACTGGGGAGGGTTGCAAGTTACAATCAAAGATGTAAAACAGTGATCAGAAATGCACTGTCACAAACCCTTTGTTTATTTGCCCTTGCAGTTTTCTCCCATGAGCAGGCAGGTATCCGCGTGCGCTGGCAATGACGCTTGTGAGAAACAGCGTGATGTGGCTGCTCATGAAATTTTTACTAGCTGCCACTTTTAGAAAGAGCTATTTCAAACCTCTTCTCTGGGGTTAGGTGATTTCTTTGAAAAGTTTATTCCTGACTTAAATTGGTCATCTTTTATTTCACACAGGAAAAAATTCATGACATGCTGGCCATAGTTTATAGTTTATGCCACAAATTTAAGGTAAATGCCTAAAAACATAATTCTGAAGCTGTTTTAAACAAAAATCTGGACAAAATCTACAGAAATCAGTAGAGTGTAGTTGCAGATTAAGCATAATTCTGTGGCTGGGGAGAGCTCTGTTCAGGTGATCGGTGTGACATTCGTTACAGTTTCACTTCCTACATGCCATTAGCAATCAACTGTGGTGTCTGCTACCTTTCAAAACGATACACATAACAATGTGAAAGAGTCCATTGGGAATTTTCAGTTAGGAAATTCTTTTCCTGCTTTCCTTCCTTTGTTTCTAGAGTCCTCGTTTGGAAAAGTTGGAAGTTAATGGAAAACTTAGTGTAGACTTTTATATCAGTAATAGATCACAGAATGAAAAGTGACATAATTCCTAGTGTATGTTTAAAATAATTGACAACAAATAAAATACTTGGCATTATCCAAACACATTTTCTGAGAAGTACCTTTCCTAGAATGATAGAACCAGGGGCTCAGGGACACCCTCCACTATCCCAAGATGTCCAAAGCCCAATCCAACCCTGCCAGGGATCCAGGGGCAGCCACAGCTTCTCGGGGCACCCTGTGCCAGGGCCTCCCCACCCTCCCTGGGAGGGATTTCTGCATCACATCTGCTCTCCTGCAGGTGAAGGCCATTCCCGTGGGCCTGGCCCTCCCTGCCCTTGGCACCTGTCCCTCTCCAGCTTTCCTGGAGCCCCTCGAGGGTCTGGAAGATACTCTTAAGATCTCTTCTCCAGGCTGAACTGCTCCAACTGTCTCAGCCCCTCTCCAGAGCAGAGGTGCTCCAGCCCTCTCAGCATCTTTGTGGCCTCCTCTGGACTTGTTCTAACAGCTCCGTGTCCCCTGAGCTGGATGCAGCAGTTCAGGGGGGTCTCCCCAGAGTACAGCAGAGGGGCAGAATCCCCTCCCTCACCCTGCTGGGGATGCAGCCCAGGACAGGGTTGGCTTTCTGGGCTGCAAGTGCATGTTGTTAAGTCATGTTGAGCTTTTTGTTGCCATCCCCCAGGTCTTTCTGCTCAGGGCTGATCTCCATCTGCTCCCTGCCCAGCCCGTAGTTGTTCCTGGGGTTTTCTTGACCCATGTGCAGGATTTTGCTCTTGTTGAACTTTGTGCAGTTCACACGGTCCCACCTCTGGACTGTCAAGGTCCTTTGGGTGGCATCCCTTCCCTCCAGCATCTTGACCACATCGCAGAGCTTGGTGTCTTAAAATACCCATGTAGCTAATGTAGGTATTGTTTAAAGAAATAAACAAAACTGAGCTCCCCTCTCCAGTATTTTGGTGGGATAAATCTGTGTTTGTCTTCTGCCTTTTTCACCTTCAGAAACTGTACATCTCTGTTTATAATAGTAACGCTTGTTTGGAAAAAATACATGCAGCAAATGATTGAGACTTGCAATCTGTTTGTTCCTTTGCCATTGGTGGGTCACTTTGCAGGAATTTCTTCTGTTGGAATAATGGTGATCAGATTTTATTTTTTTTTTAAATTTCTGTAGTCTTGCAAGAGCCTATTATGAATGGCATTATAAATACAAACCATGGTTAGGCAAAAAAATCCACAAGAAAATGGAAATTGAGCAGTCTGTTTGAACAGCTATGTGCTGTTTGCTCTTCTTCTTTTGCTCCCTCAGTTAATTTTATTATGTACATTTATAACAGAGCAAAGTTTTCCCTCATACACGTTCCTTGAGGGTTTGGTTTTGCTTTCCCTTCCTGTCTCCCAGTCTTACATGGACTGTTGTGGGTTTTTTCTTTTGGTCATCAGCTCTTAGCCATTAGCAGTACTCATCTTGACATAAAGGCCAGGTAGGTAGTTTGCTTTGTGAGCTAGAATAAATTGTCCTTTGTCAAGCTCTAATAATGGATTAAAAAATTCTCATGATTGGTTATTGATATGCTCAGAGCATTGTGAATAAATTGAAACACATTTAGTACCTGAGCAGGTTATCTTTTTGCCATGTTTAAACTACAACATCACTTGTGTTTAGGCTGTCAGAATTCCAAGTTCTCTCCTTGTGCTTTTGCTGTCTGTGTGAAATTAGCCTTTTCTCTTTATCAAACTTTATCAAAGAAAAGTTGGGCTGCTTTTACTTCCTGTGTATGCACTTAGGTTGAATTTTTGTAGCTTTATTTTTTGTTAGATTATGTTTTTGTGAAATATAACGACATTGCAAAAAGCAGTGGAATTGAAACAAAAAGGACAGTTTTTGTATTGAATTACTATTTACCCTTATTTCTTTGTTGCTCTTCAAAAATTTCTCGAACAAATAGCAAAGCATATTTATCCCCACAGGAGTCTAGCAAACTTAGAATTAAATACATAAATAGTAACAGAGTTTTTGGCTAAGTAGTTACAATGAGGCCTCAGTCTTGCATTCTGAATGTTAACAATCTTGAAGTATTAAAGGTATTTGGGTAGCAGAGAACGTGTTTTGTTCATTTGACTTTTTAGAAAATGATATTATTATTTAATAGTTATCTAATTTTTGCAATTTTGAACCTTGCCTTTAGAGTTTTGGGTTTTTTCCTTTCACTTATCATTTGAAAAATGTTTCAGGAAAGGTGGCGTTGACCTTCTGACAGTTGATGGACAGCAAAGACTAAACTTTTTCCATTGTAGCAAACAATTGGAACAGATTTGCTGTATTTCTAAAGTAGAGGATTCTATTGCAAGCAACTATATCATTAAAAGTTCTGTTTGGATTGGTCTTCTGAATTTCCAGGGCTGGTAAAGATTTTGGAACTCATAGAGCATAGTGTACTTTGTCTTTTTAGCAAATGTAATTGTTTGTATAAAACTAATGGGCCTGGAAGTTTCCAGCAGTTTCTTTATGTAAATATATTTTATTCCATCCTTGGATTTCAGCAAAAGTCTTAGTAGAGATACTGGTGGGGGGAAGGGTAGCATTAACCATTTGAATGGGAATAAGGATATGCTTTTATAAATTCCTAAATTAGATCTCAAAATGCTGGGAATTTGGTCCTTTGAAAATGCAAAATTAATCGTCACAGAAATGCATCTCAGCTTAGAGAAAATCCCTCTCCCGGGTGGAAGGCAGCACCATGACTCAGCTGCTGCTCTTTTCTGATAACATGTCTGTGGGTGGTTATGCTGCAGTAATCTCTGTAGCCTTCCCTTCTGTTAGTGCCTACAGACATTTCTCTTACACCCACGCATGTTCCCTGGTTCCATACAGCAGATTAATAGCTGCTTTTTGACACTAGGATGATGTATATAGGAGATTCTTTTCTGTATGTGTACAGGAGATGTGAGGTGGTTGTTTTAAGGAAGGTACATTTGTAGACTAAAGCAGATTTAGTGAGAATGGTGGAAAAATGTATAAATGAAAGTTAAATCTTTAGTGTGAGCACTGAGACATTTGTGTCCTCATTAAATGCTAGAAACTTATCATATTTCCAGGGTGAAGTGTATCTGTATTTTTCAGCATGGACTTTTTTCTTTTTAGTCAAAAGAAATCAGTAGAACAAAAATGAAACTTTTTTCCTGCTAAAATAGCTTGCAGTAGTTTAAAACCTATTGGATGTTTTACTGAAACTATTTTTCTGTACAAATCCAAAGGTGCTGGATAACTGTCAGAATCTTCAGGAGGTGAAAAGTGTAAAATTGAGAAAGATTGGGATTGCTTGTGTATTTGGGAAGACACAGTGATTGTTACACACTGTCCAGGCTCTGCATTGCTGTGTCATTCTACATAAGGGGAAAAATGTGGGGTTCTTGTCTTACATAGCATGGCAGCTATTAGTTCTTGCTGAATTGATCTCTTGTTTTCTGTTCTAATGTTTGAGGGGGTTCAAGTTTAAAACTAAAATATATGACAGTCCATATACAGATAGAATGACAAAAGTTGAAATTATTTACTGACTTGTGTCCCACTGTTTGGAAATCATTGATGTGTGTGTGTGTGTGTGTGTGTGCACTCAATCTCATCCTTCAGTCTTCCAGGGATCTATTGCTACAGTCCATGTGTTACAACTTTACTGACTGTGTCTAACCCTGCAATTCTTGTGGGGTTCCTAATCAGTTATTAGCATTTCATTGGGTAGGATTCATCATTGTGGAAGTCGAATGCCTAAATCAAATGACACTGAGCAAATATTTTAGCCAAGTTCAATACAAACTTTGGAAAAATTATGTCCAGGCAAAGTTCCAAATTCCCGCTTTCTACCCATGCGGCATGACAGGTAGCTGGGGATCAGGGTTTCTTAATGCTCCTGTTTGAAGTTGTATCCTCACTTAGCAGATTAGACTGAGAATACCTTTTTTGATTTACAAGTTGTGCAATACCTGATCAGTTGTTACTTCTATAAAAATTCCCTCTCTTACTACACTCACTGGACAGCTCTTTTTAACTTTTAGAACTTTGTTTCTTCATTGAATTCTTGTAAATTATAAGGGCAATTACAATGCTTTGAAAATGTCTTGGTGACATACGCATCTTAAATAACGTTTTGTAGAAGTCAGGCATGCAGCAAAGATCTGCATTTTCTGGATGACGCTGATTTGATAGGCTTTATTAAGAAAAGTGTCAGTTGTGAAGATGTTTTGGGAAGCTTGGAATGAGATTCTGAAAGACTTAAAAGATTATAGCTTTAGTTTGTTTTCTATATGACAGTTTAATGTTACCTAACAAATTATTCTTGCTTTTTTTTTTTTTTTGCAAGCTTCCTTGTCAAAATAAACAGAAAATTCCCCATACTTGATACCCTTTTCTAATTTAAGTAATTAATCAATTGGATCTGAGCTGATTGTAAAATAGTTTTTCTCAGTCAGTTGCTCCTAGGAAATGTTTTGGATGTTTGTGCACATGTACAGATGTAAGATGTGGAGCTATGAAAGAGTTGGCTTGCATATTGATAAGCAACTTGGATTCTAGATAAATTTTCTCTAGGAAATTATTCAGACACGTTTATCTGACTGTTAAGATGATGCTCTTGATTTCTGGGTCCATTTTAGATAAAAAAGTGGCAGCAAACAGATTGCAACCTGAAAGAGTAGTGTTTTAGATGTAGTTGTCAGTAGTGGCACCAATAGGAAAGATGGGTTGGAGAGTGTAATTTTGGATTGAATAATCACATATTTATTTAGTTTTGTTCCAGAAAGGCAGGCATTAAGAAATTACCTGCTGTCTAGTGATTGAAAATGTTGGAGACGTGAACTAGTCTCCTTTCAATTATTGTTGTGTATCTTTTAGTTTTGCACTTGTACTTTCTTTGAATTTGGTAACTTTATGGGTTATTTTACTTTTCTAAACATAAAATCCAGATTTTTGTTTTGGCAAAATTATCTTGCTAGTAAATGAAGGCTTTTGCTAAATTTCCCTTAGAACTTTAAATCTTAAAATGCATATATAAAATGTCAGGATTTAGTTTTACTCCTTTCAAGCTCTGTGATGAGAGTAGTTTTGCATGATGTGTCATCCACTACTTTGTATCTGCTAACTATGTCAAAGCTGCTTCTTATATAATCAAGCTATGTTATGGGCATTGTCATTGATGGAGAGCATTCTGAAAAAACATGTTCATATTAAAAATGTTTGCTGTTTGCACAGTAATCTGTGCCATAACGTTGAACATTGGGCTGTTTTATCTGTGTCAAAATTATTTCTATAAGATAACTTTTATATCTAAGTTATTTTATAGAAAGAAAAAAAACTAAAAAAAAAACCTCAAGAATTGAAGCTTTAGATTCTGTTCACTCAAATCTTGCAAAATCTTTGGAAATTCCTGCAGGTAAGGAGTGCAAACATGGCCTTCTTGGTAGCTCTTGATTGTAATAAAATTAACGTTTTGTGAATTAAGCCCTTAGGGCTAATTCTATGTTATATCAAACAGTGCCAGATAGTGACCTCAGGAGCATTGTCAAATTCTCTGGGAAGAAGTACTGATCTATAAATTAAACAAAACCTTATTTAGTCTTGGAAATAGCTTTAAATCCTGTGAGGAATGAAGACACCATGTTGAATGTTTTGTTCTAATTAATTTGTCTGTGTTCCTGTCAAGTAGCCTTCTACCTGAACGGAACCATTTCGTTCAGCATTGCAGATCATGTTTGTTAGAGGAAAAATGCAAGATTATACCATTAACTTTAGGAACTGCCACCTTGGCACTGAACACTTTAACCAGCATTTGATGACTCGCCCCGCAGGGCTATCTAAGGTGTGATCCTTTCTGGTGTTACTAGTAATATAATGGGGTATCTGTCAGCAAGTGAGGGGTTTATTTTTATTTAGTTAAAAATATATATGTATGCATGCAGATGATATATCTGTATGTATGTGTGCACAATGAAGTGGTGATGTGTGTGAGTGTTGCCTGGTCACACACAACCTGCACGTATTGCTCTTCAGCAGTGCCACAGTGGCTCTCAAACTGTGTCTGTGCTGGCAGCAGCGCTGCTAAAATCACCTCTGTCTGCATGGCAGGAGGAAGTGAGCCAGGAAGGACTGCCAAAGCCAACGTGATTAGGTTATACTTGGCCAGTGTACTACTGGGTAGGACGTAAAATGGTTTTACAAATTATTTAACAGAGAGTAGAAATATGGACGGAGAAGAGATTACAGTAAAAATGTTTTTAGCTCTACTTTCTGCAGAGTGTTTGACTTGTTTATGGAAACTGTTATCTGCTAGCAATAGCTGAGTGGACATTAGAGCTTGTACAAGCACAGTGTTACTGGCTGCAGCAGTCTTGCCACCGGTAAGGTGAGCTGTATCTATCACACTGTAACCTCTACAGTGAAGGCTGGTAATTCAGTTTTCCTCTCTGAAGTATTAAAAAATGCAACATTGAGTGAGGTTTTTAAAAAAAGGTGTAGGCTTAAACAGTGAACGAGTCCTGGTTGTAGAGTTTGTGCAGATTCTTTGATAATTCCTTTTGTAATCCCGTGAGTGTATTGAGGTTCATCTTCCAGTTCAGCAGTCGGGGCTCTGTAACTTGTGTTTTGCTTCTCTTTCAGCTCCTGACAGATTTTCTCTTCTGTACATTCTGTGTTTTGATTCTACTTTCTTACATGAATTATGGTTATTAGTATTTCTGCAACTTAAATAAGAATCAGTTTGTTTATAGTTTATGTTTATTAACTTTTAGAACGTCTCTGATGTAAGATTTAAGTGAACCTCCTTCTCTTGATGAAAATTCTCTTGGTACTTAAACATAGGAGGACTAGCTACAGTATTTCACATTGCAGCCTCCTTGTAATTTTTGGAGGGATGGAAGAGTGAGAGTTGGCAGGCTGAATTTTTGGCATAGAGTATCCTAGTCAGATAACGCTGTCAGTTCAGATCAGTGAACAGTTCCTCGTAGCACAAGTGACAGTCTCACCCTTCACTGTTAATGCTTAGCTAATTGTAGATGTTGGATTTTTTATTTTTATGGGCATTTTGTCATTCTTAGTGGGCTATACTCCTCTTGGGCTTCTGAAGGTGATGCTAAAGCTAGAACCCTATGCAGGCTACAGTTGTGTAAGTGTAAAAGAGGTAAAATAGGAGAGTGCTTATTTTTGGATAGGTTAAAAAAATACAATGAAGATAACTCCTATTCCCTCAAGGCTTTATAAAAGCCAGTGTAAAGGCTATCTAAAATAAGCAACTTTTGTTGGCCTATATAAAACATGCCTGGCTCTTGCCAACCTCCCAGGCAGTTTGCTTAGGAGTTATTGCCTGCATCAAATCATAGGTTGTCTGCTTTTACTGACATCCTTAATTCTGAATGTCTATGCTGTTAGAATTTGTGAAGGTTGTAGAGGAGATCACTATGCAGAGGGCAATGTTATAAGAGAAATACCTTTGATTTTGTGTGTAAAAACCAGAGAACAGTTTCTGCTGATAATAGTAATGTTATTTTAGAATAGGCTTGCAAAGAAAGCAAGGATGAAAAATCACATCCACTTTTGAAACAATGTATGATATAGTGTCCTGTGTAATGATATGTATTTTGGAGTAATTCCTTTAATCCAGTATTTTTCCTCATGTAAACAATACGTGTATGCATCAATTGTTACTGTAGACTGTCATAAAGGATCTAAAGGCATGGGAAAAAAAACTAGCTTTAAAAAAAGGCTGATCTGGTCTTTAAAATTACATATTTAACTTGATTTACTTTAAATGGAATGGTTAATTTCATCTGTAAGGAGTCTGTATAGGTACAGAAGTCATTCTTAAGGTTTAATGACTGTGCTTGGGTGCATTGCTTAGAGGAGTGGTATCACAATTCATGGGCTGTCTGTTTGTTAGGTCTGGTGGCAAACCTGTGAAATGTAACATACCCCTAAATACTTGCAATAGCTGTGAAAGCAGAATGATCTGTTACTTTATGAAATGGGTACACTCAAGGAAGTAAAACCAGGAATCTGTGGTTCTCTTAACTGCTTTCCTTTCTCCAGCTCTGTTTTTGTGCTAG